>OX336390.1:470992236-472242236 GCA_946902985.2 Meconema thalassinum | reverse complement strand
ACAGTAAAATTCCACACGCAACACGCCGCGAATACCTTTTAATTTAGATTTATTTTATCAAAGTAGGTAATAGAAAATAAAATAATGCAAAACGAAATTAAACAAGTCACTTTGGCAAATACAAGATTGTTACTAGGAACTTCAGTTATACACAGCACAAAATTAATTTATTTTGCCAGTACTAATTTTTGAATAGGAACAGTAGGCTAGTCATACACAAAATAAAATAAGCCACTTTGTCAATATTAGATTGTGGTTAGGAACTTTAGTCATACAAAATAAGATAAAACAAACAATAATCAAGGATTTATTAATTTAAAGCTTCCCTAGGGAACGCATCTGCTCTTCAATTTCCTCTGCTTCAGAACGGGCGTCGTTCAATATCTTCTTTTTTTTTGCCAATTCCTGGATATCTTTCGACTGCCACCTGAGCCGTCGCTTCCTTTTCCTCCTGGCTTCGTTTCCTTTAACACGGCGTAGGAGTTTCGTGCAGCATGGACTCTTGCTCACGGTTATCTTTTCTACTCCACCAGCGTCCTGAACAGCATGCATGCCAATCAGACTTGCTTCTTTGTGATTGACGATCATGCACTCCTTGTTCAGGGAGAAACGTCTCTCTAGAGCTGCATTGTTGTTGTACAAAATCAGTATCATTTTAACGAAGCTTGTGAGATCGTTTTTGGCAGGAACTGAGGAAGGTGCTGAAGCCACTAATTCAGACCACAGCCGTGCCTCTTTTTCGTCGAACTGCTTCAAAGGCGCAGTGACAAAGGGCAGTCTCAGAGTGTGGAGTAATTGCTCTTGATGCGGTCAGCCATTGCGCCAGAAAGCAAATTCTTCTGATTACAAAGAATTTCCTGGGCAATGACGATCCTAACTTCTGCCAACTTAGGAGTCTCACCTATAGGGTCTAGGCAGGAAATAGCACGGGTCATCTTGTGAGCAAGAGGTGACCTCTCTTTGATTTTTTCAGCCATAGGATACGAATGTACAATTTTTGGCAGTTGGTGCAAAATTGCAGCACATCCGCGTCTGGAATTTTCTGAGATCTTGAGCTGTTAGCCTCTTTAAGTGCTGCTCTCGTCGAGAAACCCCGGTCGAAAAAACAACTGGTCTTCTCTGTGAATAACAATGCGGACTGATTCCTGTATGTCATTGTCAGCAGCGAGCGCAGCCCCGCGCGGAGAGGTAACGGCCGGCGGTCAGCCAGGCAAAGCATGCATTCGACGTTGACTGGGTTCTCATCCCGCTTAGCGCTCCATCGGTGGCACAAATTTCGGGTAGCAGCGCGGTCTGCAGGCGAAATAGAAGGCTGAGCGGGAGGACTCTACCGAGCGTCCGGGGGCTGAGAAGTCGGGCATTACGAGACTTTTCAAGATTTCCCGTATCAAGTGCGAATTTCCCGTATATTTCAGGTATTTTTCCCGGGTAACTAAAATTCCCGTATATTTCCCGTATCGCTCGACACCCTGCAATGGTACCAACATTTCAATCACTACTAAAACAAGTGATTCAAATAATAGAAACAATAGAAAATAATCTATAAGACTGTCATAAATACAAAATCCATTACATCCCTATAGGGCCAGGGCCTCCTACCATCCAATAGAGGTAGCTCAACTGAACTCAATGGGAGATCTAGTCCCTGAGAGTTTATTATATCTTTATATGAAAGCTAGAAAGAGAGGTGGATGGTAAACAAAGGGTGGGAAGACCAAGAACTCGTTGGATGGAGATGGTCAAGTCAGACATTGCAATCAAGGGAAGGATGATGATGATGATGATAATTGTTTTAAGGGGCCTAACATCTAGGTTATCGGCCCCACCAAGGGAAGGACACTAGATGATGTCATGAAGAACAAGACGTACATGGACAGAGGAGAGTGGAAGAGGCTTGTCAACAGTACCCGGGAAACTGGAACTGAAAATGGATGATGATGATGATGATTAGAAACGGTAATCAATGGGAATTGCATGCACCTGTTATAGAATTGAAACTAATTATCTTTTCCTTTATTTGAATCTGACCTTTTCTTATCTATCAACATGTAACATAGAGATCGATTGTAACACATAACAAAGAGTAAGAACACGCAAAACGGAGAACAAATGGATTAAAAACTACACGACAACAATATTTAACAAACAAGACGCAAATTAGAAATTCTTCTTCTTAAAAAAACGGGTCTTGGGAAATACGAAGTACGTCCAGAAAGTAAGTTCCGTTTGGTAATAACATTAAATTGTGTACAGATACAGAAAAATTATTTATTGCCCAAAATTCTACAACCCTTAAACTACTTTTCCACATAACTGCCGAAATGTTGCAGGCATTTGTCGTAGCGTGGCACGAGTTTTTGTATACCTTCTTCATAGATGTGTGTCGCCTGTGTCTTCAACTAGATGTACGTTCCGCTGCAGGGCAGTTCTGCATATGCGCGGTAGACGCTCTGCATCAAGGAGAAGAAACGTGCGCCATTTGGAGAGCGCTGTCTGCCACGTACGCGTTGTTGTGCATGTTTACTCGAACAATGTCGATGTTGATTGAAAATCCCGCCGCTTGTGAAATCAGATCTGTGATTCGTTTTCTGAATGCTAGGAAAGTGAAACCAATTGAAATTTATCGGCAAATTTGCGAAGTGTATGGACAAAATGCGATGAGTGATTCAATGGTGAGAAGATGGGTCCGACAGTTCAATGAAGGACGTAGTGAAGTGCACGATGAAGAACGAAGGGGGCGTCCATCTTTGGTTACAGAAGAACTGGTTCACGCGATTGATGACAAGATCCGGGAAAACCGCAGGTTTACAATTAGTGCTCTCGCTATGAAATTTCCCCAAATCTCACGATCACTAATTCATGAAATTGTTACCGAAAAACTGAACTTTCGTAAACTTTGCAGACGTTGGGTACCAAAGATTCTTATGGAGCAACACAAAACAAAACGGATGGGTAGTGCACTTCAGTTTTTGACCCGTTACAATGAAGGTGGCGAAGAATTTCTGACACAGATAGTCACAGGAGATGAAACTTGGGTTTCTTACGACACCCCTGAAAGTAAGCGGCAATCAATGGAATGGAGGCACACTTCATCCCCAGCAAAGGTTAAGCCGAAACAAATCTTGACACCTCGGAAAATGATGTGCACAGTGTTCTGGGACTGGAAAGGCATCTTACTCATCGATTTCTTACCGCGTGGTCAAACAATCAACGCAGATGCTTACTGCAAAACACTTAGGAAATTGCGCCGCGCAATACAGAATAAGCGCCGAGGGTTGCTGTCAAAAGGTGTTGTTTCTCTTCACGACAACGCACGACCACACACTGCAAATGTGACAAAAAACCTCCTACAGGGATTTGGCTGGGACGTGTTTGACCACCCTCCGGTCAGCCCTGACCTCGCTCCTAGCGACTTTCATCTGTTCACACATCTCAAGTCTTTCCTTGGCGGTCAACACTTCAACAATGACGACGAGCTGAAAGAAGATTTTTCCAACTGGTTGAAGACACAGGCGGCAAACTTCTATGAAGAAGGTATCCAAAAACTTGTGCCACGCTATGACAAATGCCTGCAAAAGTTCGTCAGTTATGTGGAAAAGTAGTTTAAGAGGTGTAGAATGTTGTGCAATAAATAATTTTTCTGTATCTGTACACAATTTAATTTTATTACCAAACGGAACTTACTTTCTGGACGTGCCTCGTACGAAGCAACATTTCTCGGAAGAAGCTCTCAACCATCATGTTTTTGACAAAGGAATATTATGCAAAAGATCATATCAGTCTGAATGTCCAAGCGACAACAACTCTATCTACCTCAATAATTTTAAATCATTGAAGGTAACAACAGAGTTTCTCCTATAATGTTATGTTACGTTCCATATTAATGACCTTATTCCAATAATTTTAACCCTAAAAGACCTGACTGTTCATTTTAAGATCATATATTATTGTTCATCGTTATGCCAATTATTGTAAAGCTGAGAGTGATTCTTTCCATCTCTGTCTCTTGCTGTCCTTATCCACTAAACTCCAACCACTCCCCAGAATTTCTGAGACCATTATGCCTTGATATTCGCAAACTAGGGATCCCATATAATTGCTCTTGATGCATCCTGGCCACGTGTCCACACCAAGTCCCTTAAAGAGATCTCACTTGGATGTATGGATCCTTCATGCCACTTGTTCTGAATTCCTCGTTCTGCACCTTATCAGCAAGGTAAATTCCCAGTATTTTCTGTTGACACACCTGTATCATATTGATCTGTCTTTTAGTGAGCTGCCATAAAGAAGAGCTAGGAATGATGGAACTTTCCAGGATAATTAAAATTATAAGTTCCACTTTTCAATACAACATTGTTTTTTTTGTGTTAAATTTCTATGTATCTTAGATTCATCAGTAACTCTTTGTCTTAATTCCTATTTACAAATTCTGTTATTGGCGGTAAAATCTGTGTCGATATTATCCGTGATTGTGTCAAAATCACCTTAAATTACACTGAGATGGGTGTTTATATACTGTTTAGCATTTTCTGAAGTGTATCAAATGAAGAACAAATGGATTAAAAACTACACGACAACAATAGTTAACAAACAAGACGCAAATTAGAAATTCTTCTTGTTAAAAAAAAACGGGTCTTGGGAAATACGAAGCAACATTTCTCAGAAGAAGCTCTCAACCATCATATTTTTGACAAAGGAATATTATTCCCGATTTTTTAAAACTATATTCATTAATAATTTTATATCTGACTAGCAGTAGTGCCCGGCTTCGCCCGGTGGATTTATTTGTTTTATGGATGATAATGAATACTACAACAGAACTGGCACATTATACACTAACAGAAAACATTATTTTAAAAATATATCTTTTTGTGGTGGTGGTGATGGTGGTGGTGGTGGTTGTAGTGGGGGTGATAAGTAGTACAGTATAATGGACGTAACATTCAGGTCATTTTCCCGTAATGATAATTATGAATAGGGAAACAGCTATTTACTAACTACAGCACTGACACATGTAATTTGCAAACAACTTTACAAAAAAAAAAGAGGAGTAAGTGAAATAAAAGACACTGCCTAGGGCCTATATCTCATTGGCTGTTAGAAATATAGAGACCAATAGTGTCGTCTTTTGTCGCATAGCGCTGTAGGAAAATAATCAGAACTCTTTGGAAAACTTTGGCTGTCCCGAGCTACTGAGGTAGCACAAAGCACTTAACGATAAGTTTCGGAATAAATGAAGGTAAATTTGGAAACACCAATGCTTAATGCAGCTGATAACCTCAATGTACTGCACCAACACCATTCCACTTATACAGAGGCATATTATTTTCATGATGACAACTGTTTAAAGGGGCCTAAGCAATCTTTTTGCACTAATTACCCCCCGTGACTGCAATTTATAAACAGCGCAAGATGCAACTATTTTCCCAATTCTGCACCAGAACACTGGTAGGGGTGACGTGATGCAGCCCGAACTGCCCGTCAACAATAGACTTATTAAAATGCTCTTACAGTTACACTACTACGGACATGAATGGTTCTAGGGCCTTAATACGTGGTTTTCAAGTTCATTTTGTCTGTTATTCTAAATGTAGGGAATGGGGAGCGTTGTCCAAAATATCAAGTGGACAGTGTTACCAGCAGGGTTTCAAAGTGTATGTAAATTTGGTGCAATTAGGAGAAACGGTGTAGATTCGTAATGAAGGGCCTAAATGCAGGGATTGGAGGGGTCTGTCCAAAATTTAAAGTGGACAGTGTCACCCGCAAGGTTCCAAAGGGTAAGTATACAAAATGAGGTTCAGATCGGAGAAACGGTGTAGATTTGTGCCAAAGGACCTAAATGCAGGGAATGGAGTGGTCTGTCCGAAATTTCAAGCAGACAGTGTTACTCGTCGGGTTCCAAAGGGTAAGTATGTAAAATTTGGTTCAGATCTGTGAAACGGTGTATATTTGTGCCAAAGGGCCTAAATACAGAGAATGGAGGGGTCTGTCCAAAATATCATGCAGACAGTTACTCGCAGGGTTCCAAATGGTAAGTATACAAATTTTCATTCAGAGTGGTGAAACGGTGTAGATGAGTGCCAAAGGGCCTAAATGCAGGGAATGGAGTGGTCTGTCCGAAATTTCATGTAAAGAGTGTTACTCGCAGGGTTCCAAAGGGTAAGTATACAAATTTTAGTTCTGATCGGTGCAACGGTGTAGATTTGTGCCAAAGGGTCTAAATGCAAGGAATGGAGTGGTCTGTCCGAAATTTCATGTAAGTGTTACTTGCAGGGTTCCAAATGGTAAGTATACAAATTTTGGTTCAGATCGGGGAAAAGGTGTAGATTTGACCCAAAGGGCCTAAATGCAGGGAATGAACTGGTCTGTCATAAATTTCACGTAGACAGTGTTACCATCAGGGTTCCAAAGGGTAAGTATACAAATTTTGGTTCAGATAGGTGAAATGGTGTACGTATCACTAACCATAACGCCAGCGCATGGGGATAGAGCTGTTCGGGAGCACTTGTTCTACCGACTTACTGAACAAAAATCAATCTTTAAGGTTACCTGAGAGGTGTAGCCTAATGCTACATAGCCTAAACTATTCCTCTTGAATCTGGCTATCGTATGAAAAAAGAATTTTTCGAATCGGACTGGTAGTTCCAGAGATTAGCGCGTTTAAACACATAAACACACAAACTCTTCAGCTTTATTATATTATAATAGATAATAGTCAAATGACACTCCAAAGCCATATGAATAAAAAATTCTAGCTAGTGTAAACAAAACAAAATTTTAAATGTGTTTGACATGATTTGTAAATAGGAACTAAGACAAAGAGTGACTGATGAAGGCATACAAGCCGAAACATGTATTGTGATAGCCCTTAACCTTAAATAACTTATGTTGGGCGCCACTCATTACTATAATGAGAAAATGTAGAATACACAAGGCAGTGTTCCCGGGTAGCAGGACAATAAGCTTGTTTTTACAGCAATTCACTTTACCCTCCCCTTTCCTATAATCAGATTTCTTAAAAATAACTGTAAAAAATAATCTCAGCACAATGTGATTGCAAGAGAACTTTATCATGCTTTATAAATTGAACTACTCTTACTCATCGGAAAGCGCCGTACATTACTGTCGATCATAGTGAACCTTGTCTTACTTGTACTTTGGGCATTATATTCCTATATGTGCTCTTTATTTCCATCCACATACGTATTTTTGCGGGTGCCTTTATATATAACTCCAAGTTTACGAAAACTTTTCCGTAATGTAACAGAATGTGAATCCTTCCTGGGGTTTAATTCTATTCACGACTATATAAAGCAGCTGGTTGTATTTTTATCAGTATGCATCAATTCAATGCCGAACAATCAACTGATAAACTTTTCTCAGAGCATAAATCTCCCATCTCACTGCCACCTAGATCCGTATTGGTTTCAAACCCATTACAAGTTCTGCATTCTGCCGAGTCGCTTCTAGTCCATTTCATAACATATGACACAAGGCCACTAGACAACTGCCTAAGTACTACATCCACACTATATATCTGGGCACTTTCCGATTATAAAAACATAAACTATAACTCTACATATACAATAATAAACAGTGATGAGGAGTGTCTGTGCATATCTATGATCTGTCACAGTATCATGATGTAATCTAAGATATAGAAAATGAAAACAATGTTGTATTGAAAAGTGGAACTTATAATTGTAATTGTAGATTTCAATACGGGCAATAAATGGTAATTATAACGAAAGCAACAGACATACAGTACATACTTTCCAGGATTTCAAATCTTTTCTGAAGGTTAATATTTTTATCAGAGAGAATAAATTTTAGGCCCCAAAAGTTTGCCCCAGGTAAGTCTTATTCTTCTTTGAAGTTCCTTGTCCATTTTTCCCTTCAGGCCAACAATTTGGCACACATAGATAATACTTAGCAAAGTACTCTATTGATTTGCCATCTGCTACAACAGGTGACTTAGTGGAATTGGTCATGACCAGGCTTAGGATAATTATGCATTTTGCATATTGCATATGCAATTGCATATTTGGGACAGTTTTAACTTAACAGTGCATATTTAGGGGTTTCCTCCTGTTAGTGCATATTTCAAAAACATTCTTAATCTTGAGTATAGACATCAGTTTCTGCAGGACACTTTTGGAATATTTGACATGCATTTCAGGTAACAGGAATGTTGAGCAGTGCTGGGTTTGCATCGTGTTTAAATTTAGCAACACTAGCCCTACATCCGGTCATAGCTTTGTCTACCTGCAATGCAATTAGGTGGGCACTGATTCTTGGTATTTCCCGTAAAGCAGGTTATCTTTTCCTCATTCCGTAAATAGTTACCTTTCATGCACAATTAGTTCTTGTCAGTCTTACTTTCGTTGAGTTGAAACAGGCTGTGGTTCATAGCACGTTAAATAGCTACTGTATTTAAGATGCCTAAGGAGAAGAACTGTTAATGAGTTAATGAAAGGGAATGTACGAGAGTTTCAAGACTTTTCAACTGACGGAAGTGTATTGTTTTGCAAATACTGTAGAACAGTCGTAAACGCAACTAAAAAGTATCAAATTCAACAACATCTTCAAACAACGAAACACAATAAACTGAAAGAAGTAAACCTGAAACAAAAACACCAGGCTCTTATAACCACTGCTTTAGTTAAACCTGGACCAACACGTAGTGCATTCAATGAAGATCTGTATAAAGCATTTCTCTCGGCAAATATACCGTTCAACAAAATTATGTTAAATGGTCCAGCTAAGCTCAAATTATCAGCGTTTCGCCCCGGTGTACTATTGTGCTCGTCAGTACCGGACCATTTAACATAATTTTGTTGAATTAATGGAGCTCAAAGGACCATAACAATAGTTTCTCATTCGAGAACATTCTTCAAAATATACCGTCGGCTAAACTAAACAATAAGAACTTAGTTCAGTTTCTGCAGGTGTATACGAAACAACCAGTCCCAGATGAATCAACAATTAGGAAGAATTACATTCCTGAGCTTTACAATGTAACGTTAGGTAAACTAAGGAAAAACGCCCGTGGAAAATATATTTGGGTCTCACTAGACGAAACAACGGACCTAGATCAAAGATATGTAGCTAACTTCGTGTTTGGAATTTTAGGAGAAGAAGAAGAGAGAGACAATTCATATCAACTAAATATGGCCGTGTTGCCTAAGGTGAATTACTCAACAGTTGCTGCATTTTTCAATGATGCACTTTCTTGTTTGTGGCCATCAGGCATTCTTTACGATCATGTTATCGTCGCCTGCATGGATGCCACACCTTACATGTGTAAAGCCATGGGAGGTCTTGGGATATTATATCCCAAGATGATACACGTCACATGTGTAGCACATGGACTTCGAGTCGCTGAAGCAGTCGGGGCTTCGTTTCCTGTAGTAAACACGTTGATCTCCACAGTGAAAAGAGTGTTCCTGAAGGCTCCAAGTCGCAAAGAAAAATCTTTTGATGCAGATCATGATGTGCCGCCCCCGCCTTCACCAGTTCATACAAGATGGGGCGTGGCTCGAAGCTGCTGTTTATTATGCCAATTATTTCGAGGTAGTAAAAAAGGTAGTTGAAGACCTCGATTCTGAAGAAGCTGCTTCTATTAAAGAAGCTCAAAAAGTCTTGAGGAAAGATGGTGTTCGTGAGCAACTTATATTCATTCGTTCCAATTTGCGTTGCATACGTTCAGCCATCAAGAAATTGCAAGAAATAGGACTGCCTCTTCACGTTAGTATTGGAATTGTTGAAGAAGTCGATCGATCCCTAAAGAACCCAACTAATCAAGTTTTCTCAAAAGAAATTGCAGAATGTAATGCTGAAAAATTCCGGTCTCCTCAAACTTAAAAGCATTTGTGGTGTTATCCAAGGCAAAGACAAAATTGACAGAGGTCTCTGATTTCGTTAAGTTGGAGTATGCTCCAATAATTGTGGCATGTGATGTGGAGAGAGTGTTTTCTGAGTACAAAGTCATTTTAAGTGAAAATAGGCGCAAGTTTGTGTTTGAAAACCTATAACATCATGCAGTGATTAAGTGTAATCAAGACTTGTAAATTTTATTGACAAACTGGAGCAATCTATTGTAGTACTGTAAGTAATTTTCTTTATTTTTGCGATATTTAATATGTAACATTGATTTCTTGTAATATAAACCACTAATTGATATCAGATGTATGTTTATTTTTAATGCATATTTTAGTGCTTATTTAGACACTTTTAAGTGCATATTTGCATGCATATTTTGGCAATTTTACGTGCATAATTATCCGAAGCCTGGTCATGACTCTAGTCTTGGAAGGGTTCAATAGAAAAACAACTTCCCCACTTCTTTCTGTCTACTCAAATGGTTGGTTCCTCAGTTGAGGGGCTGCGACAATGTGGGTGTGCGTAGAATCTGTCTGATAGCTGGTGTTAATTGTGATGGCTGTATTAGTGTGTGTTATCTGTAATAATTCAGGTAAGGACTGCAGAAAATCAATTTCAAGTAGTTCCTACTTTTGCTACCAAATGCTACCATCAACGACACCTTGTTTCGGTCAATCGTTGCTATCGCTGCTGTAATATGATCTCGGAGGTCATTCAAGTCAGCAGGAAGTGGTGGAATGAAGACCCTGTACTCCACATATCCCCAGAGAAGGAAATCACATGGGTTTAAGTCTGGGGAACGTAACGCAGCAATGAGACGTCATTGACAGCATTACGTCCAATCCAACGTTCCAGTAAGTTCTCGTTCAGGTACGCGCGCAGGAGTCTATAGAAGTGGGGCGGGGCCCCGTCCCGTCCTGTTGGAAAACGAAGTCACCACTGTCTGTACACAGACATTACTCTAACATGTCTAGATAAATGATGCCAGTCAGTATGGATTCAGCAAAGAAATAGGGCCCGTAAACCTTGTCCTTGGACAGGTCGCAGAACACGTTCATCTTTGAGGAGTCACGCACATGCTCGAGTGTCACATGTGGGTGTTCTGTTCCCCAAATGTGCACGTTGTGACGGTTCACTTTCCCCGACACGTGAAATGTTGCTTCGTCGCTGAAGATGAGTCTGTCACAAAAATAATCATCAGCTGCAATTGCAGCCTACATGTCGGTGGCAAATTGTGTGCAAACCTCCTTGTCACCACCCGTGAGCGCAGGAGTTGATGTCTATACGGTTTTACCCTCATTTGCTTGCGAAGAATCCGCCACACAGATGATTGTGACATTCCCAGCTGCATACTACCACGAGTTATCGATTTCTGAGGGCGGAGCTGAAACAACTCACGAACACGTGTGACAGTGGTCTCCGATGGTCCTGGCTTTCCGGGTCGATTGGGTGGACACAGACAACCCGGGCGCTTCAACGTTTGATACCACTTCATGATTGTCCTGCGATCTGGGGCGTCCTTGTGAAAACGAGTGTGAAATCGCCGCTGAACAGTCACAGTAGCCTCTGTTTTCACAAATTCCATCACGCAAAACGCCTTCACGTTTCCCGTGAATGCTATTTTCTACACTAAATGAGAGAATTGAGAAGAATAAACTAAGGTGGATTGGACATGTAAAGAGGATAGAGAAAAATAGAATACCAAGACAGATGCTGGAGGCGAAGTGCAAGGGTAAGAGAGCAAGAGGAAGACCTAGAACACGGTGGATTGATTCAGTGAAGAACAGCGTAAGATAAAGAAATCTGGACTGGGACAAGATCATGGAAGAAGAATGGTGGAAGGAAAGAGGAAAGTGGAGAAGTGCCATAAATACCCCGACCCGGCAGGAGCTGGATAAGGGGAAATGATGATGATGATGATCGCCTAGCGGCCAACTGCGTCACCACAACCTGCGAACGCCATTTTCTACACCTCTGCCGCCTAGTGGCCAACCGCATCACCATAACATGCGGGCTTTATTTGACACAAAATTGAGAGAGTTTCTGTTTCCATACGTACATGATTCAGACACGCACGTCTCATACATCAACATCAAGATGTTATCCAAATGTTACACTGATTTATGAATAACCCTGTATTTTCCATTATTCAGTTCTTTCTTCACCCTTTTCGTTGATCTCAAGTTTTCTAAACGTATTGAATTCTTTTAAAATTATATTCCCATAAATCATTTCGTATTTCCTTCTTGGTTCTTTTATTGATCTCCAAGTACTCTTTATTCCCTCCTTTTGTATCTTGTACTTCACTTTGCTTGCTCTACAGGGAAGCCCTTGAAAGGCTTTGTGATGGAGTACTCAGGATTAGGAGTGCATTCAAGCGGAGACAATGAGCACAGTGGCCGCAAGGGCCAGTAAAGGCGAGCGGACGTTATTGGTTCTAATAAGCAGCATGATTATGCCTATAAAAACTAAATGAAACTGAAACTCATCAGCTATATACTGTATGTACTCAGAGCAAATAATAAAACCAACAAATAAACCAGTAAATGAAACTAAAATCACTAGCTACATAGGCCTAAACGCTCAGAACAAATAAATCAAACAAATGAACTAGTAAATGAAACTGAACTCTCCAGTAGTTACAGAAGATGTTGGAAGTGATCTCCCTGAGCCGAGCTTCACATCTTGTAATGAGATTTGGAAATACTCTTTGCAGTTCATGAACATTGATGGAACGCACTGTGTTCCTAATTCGTCGGGCAGTAACAGCGCACCATACAGCCACCTTCACATCATGCAGAGGTCTTGGATGTAAAATGTGTGGGTTCTCTGTATCCCAGATCCTATTATGTTGTGAATTGACATATCCGCTCAGATAGAACAACGCCTCGTCGCTCATAAAAAGAAAGTTCGGATCCACGATACTGTCGCGGACACCATTGATTAGCCAATTTAAAATTCTTATTCTTGCAACGAAATCTGCAGGCTGTGTGTTATGGACTGAATGATACCGGTAAGATCGTAAATTATAGTCTGTAATATGAATACAACTTTTCATATTACAGACTATAATTGAATTTGTCAATACGGACCAAAATGGAAACAAATACTCCCAAGATCGTAAATGTAATAATTTTGTTGCATTATGAGCTGAATTACGTGAAATACCAGTTTCCTGAGCTAATCTTCGAAGCGACTTACGTCTAACCTCTCCTGTGTGAGAACTGTCCTCCTTCGCTGTTTGATCTTATTATGTATGGACCACTATTATGCCACTTATGAACGAGTAGTTGTGCCGTACGTAACGCTTTGATGGTACGGTAAATCCCAGAAACTGTCTCCTGAATTTTTGAAGGCACCTTTTAACTGATTTATTCTTGTTGTGCGAATAACACTCAACCAGTAATATTCTCTGGGTTATAGTATACTTGACCATCACGATAATAAACCTTACAACACAACTATACACCTTTCAAGTCCAATAGTTGGGTTATTACTGTACTGCTGTAGGACATTGAGCTTTGAGTAATCGCTTCTGTCTGTAGCTGTCTCACTCGTCAACGCCTGCTATCGACACTCGCCATATGGTCTCACATGGGGAATCCTGCGGACTACAAATGGGGGTTCCCACGGGTCGTGGCCTAAAAAGCGAAGTCTTAAAGAGGACTCCCCCTGTATTTGTCTGATAGTGTTGGCAGACAGTTTGTGACTATCTCATATTCCACTGTCGTTTGAGGAAGCTTCTTCTGAAGATTGGAGTATGCAAATGATAGTACTGTAATTCTCCTGCACACTACTCTCTGTTTCATTTGCATCAGTTGAATTTTGTTTTTTAGCATGTCTACCATTTTTTTTTATCATCCTTCTCAGCTATACAGTCAGTTTATATGAACTCTTGAAATATCTTCTGGTTTTGTGAACAATGAGTGTTGCCCTAACCATCCTATGGTCAGAATCAAATTTGAGTCCATTTATCACTTGTACATCCACCACACCATCTCGGCTTTCACTTAATGTGAAGTCTATTTTGATTTTTGTTTTGCCATCAGGGAATCTCCAACCAACTAGCAGAAGGGTGCTTTTTATAAAATGAGTTTAGAACGTATAAGTTATGTTTATGCAAACTGGGTAAATTTTTCCCCACTTTTGTTCATATATCCTATACCATAAGGACCTATTAGTACCTCCTCCTTGTTTCTCACTCCTATTGTACTATTCAAGTCACCTAAAATGAACACTCTTCAATCTCTATACCTCAAAACATAGAAAACCTTTACATCTAACCTCAGTTGGTGAGTATACCAGAATATTTGTAATTTATACTGTGTTGATTTCCATTCTATGCACTGCTTCCTTTCACTAACTCCAATGAATCTGAATACAATGGTCTTAATGGGGAAGAATATAGGTTGCGATACATTACACTACAAAATTCCACTAGACACAAAATGGCAGCATCCATGACGTCATGGAAGACACTAAAGGTTTAAACGATGCATACATGTTGAATTCTATGCATTAAGGCTTTACATTCAAGCACAAACCTAACCTGGGGCTAATGCCCCAGACCCCCTTGCTTGTACAACAAGCAGTAATTTTCGCCCAGATAGTCATCTAACCAGGTAGCGGCCAATGGTTTTGTCCAGATAGTCGTCTAATCTAGCAGCGACCAATGGTTTTGCCCAGACCACCATCTAACCAAGTAGCAACCAATGGCTTTGTCTTACCATGGCTTCAGAAAAGTACAGTGCAGCATTTCATTTAAATTGAACAACTAAAAGTAATTTATGAACATTCGTAACCCACCACCACACCTTGCACTTTAACACAAGTCACATCAGCATGTAACGACGCACTGTTTGAAACTTCAAACAGCTGACAAAATGGCAGCAATTTAAGCCAAAGCATCAAACCAAATGAACATCAGCGTCTGCACGACATCAGTGACGTCATCGACTACACTAAAAATTTCCCCTTGACACCTATCGTGGTACAGTATATACTTGAACCGTCTTAATGTACAGTATTCAAAACCCAACTCCTTTTGTGTCCTTTTATCAACCCAAAATAGTATCCGATGTTACCATTAGCTATTTCTACTATGCTGGCTCCCATTCCCATCATTTCACTTTATTTTAATATCAACATCATCAATTAACAGCTCCATTTTCCCAGGTGCTAGTAAACTTAATTTCTTTCAAAGCATTATCAAGTTCAATTCCTCTTTCTATCATTCTCAATGTTCTAACAATTAGAGTGCCCAAGTAAATAATACTCTTCACATTGACATTCTTTTGTGAATTGGCACTATATCTAACTGGTTTAGACTCATTATTGCCATAGCATTCCCATTTATTTTGATTTTCTGGTAACCTATTCTAAATGTGCACATCCTTTATCTTTCTACTTTCTGGTTCTATTTCATAAGATGGCCTGGATTTGCCTTTTATTCCTAGTCATGTCATTTTCTTTACCCATTAGTTTTAGTTTGATTTTCATCATTGTCAATTTAGCCTCAAAGTTATTAATTAATTTTGAGTAAAATCGTAGTTCGCCCCTTTGTGTCTTTCCCAATTAATCGGGCTCAATTGTAGTTGACATTGATGTCCAATTTTCTTATATTTGTTTACTTCATGATGTGCTGTAACATATTTTATTTCTTTAATTGCGGCGTGTTTTATATTATGTTAGTTTTCTTCTCTTGTTTCACTCCCTTTTCTTCCAATGCTGTGATTTTATTCATCTTTGTCTCCAGGCTAGTCTCTTTAATTCTATTTCTACTTGAGTTTGTACATTGTTCATTTTGTCATGCAACATACTGTGTTTTTGTCATTATCCCATTTATCATCTTTCTTTTGCAATCTGACCAAATTTCCTTACAGTCCCTTCTTGTTTCTTCCCTCATACCACCATTTTGGTTTTTAATTTCTCTCATTTCTTTTAATACAGTTGCTAGCATTTCTGTTGTGTCTTGTGATTGCTTGTTACCACTATCGGAGAGGGCATTTGTCTCGACACGGTTATTCAGACAGTAGACGTATATTAGACTGATTACTTTAATCATCGCCATCTACAATCATCAGGCTGTGCTGTTGGTAGAATTGACAACACAGTGAAGAGCCCGTAAGGTGTGTAAACACACTAAGTTCACGTTCTAACTTTTGTTGATAATTACAGTTTATTTTAATACAACAGTATTTTATATCAGTTGTTATTTACTCTTTCAACACCCATGAAATTCCTCGTAGTAAATCAGAGCTGCTGGAAGCTGTAGAAGTGAGCATTTTGCGTTTTAAGTTACATGTATAACCAATGGCTGGTAATGAATTTAACAAACAAATTCTTCACTAATATTTCATTAAAATATTTCAAGATGCTTGGGAAGTGTTGTGTGCCTTGCAGTGAGGCAAATTAAATGTGAAATTAAATGATTGTTACAATGTTTCCTTCCCTTTAGACTACGTTAATAGCATCCTTGGATTTGTGCCATTCCATGAAGAGACAGGAATCCAACATCAAGTGGTTGTTTACACCACTTAATGAAAAGGATGTACCGTAATAGCTCTTGAAGATTGAATACAACCATATGACACTGTTACAAAAACTGGCTCCGAGATCTCCCAAATTAACAAAAGATGCATTGCCCTCGAAGTTTCCGAATATCCCTTCCTTCCTCAGTATTAGTGCACCAATTGAGCTGGACTGTCAAGACTGCTGTTATTCCAATAACTATTTTCCTTATACTAACTCTTCATAACAAAGTTTGGTAGTTTGATAGCTTTGTCTTACAGCGACAAAGTTAGAGAAGCACCTTGCTAATATAAAATCGTGTGCCAATTCTGTTATTTCATCAATTCAAGGTTTGATCTTAACTCTCCCTCCTCAAATATGTTGAAGTTCTGCCAAATATCATTACACAATCTTCACCTGTCGAGTTAGTTCAAACGTCATTTTAAACAATCTGTCATAAGAAATTAAAACTCTTCCTTACAATTGAATTCTCATTTCTAAACGAAAATAGGCTGTACCTATATTTCAAATGCCTGCAGAATCTGAACGTTCAGCCTAACAAGAGAAGACGAGTCACAAGTAGGCCTAATACAATGAGCTTCCTTTGTATGTGCAAATGGAACAACTATGGTTATGGGTTGGGGCAGTAAAAGGCCAGGAAATAAAGTATAATTGTTATTCACTACTAGTACTTGGTCTTACCTGTGGATCAGGTTCATAGTCAATGTTGTAATTCTTAGCAATTTCAATGAGATACTTCTCAACTAGAAGTTTTGGTGGTGACTGCACACTCAGTTTATGTTTCAGCTTTTCAGATATAGTTGTAACAGCATCCTCCCTGCAAGCCTGCAATCAAGAACAGAGAAAACAATCACAACATGATCCCAAGAAAAATATCTACATATCTGATTTACTGGTATACTCACATCTGCATATGGACGTCCATACTTGACTGTTAACTGATCTGCAATTATTTTCATCTCTGCTACATCAGACTGAAGCCTAGGTGCCACCCATAACAGACTTGATATAGCTTCAGCAAGACCTTCATCCAAAGTTCTGCAAAAACATAACATCAATATTCATCTATTATATAAAACAAAGAGTCCTGACTGACTCATCATCGCCCAGCCAAAGCTATTAAAGTTAGAAACATGAAATTTTGGGAATATGTTCGTTGGAAGTCGAGAACGCCCACTAAGGAAGGATTTTTGGATATTCAGGTTTTAAAGGGGTGTTAAGGGGGTAGACCTGCATTTCATTGAACAACAATCTCCCGATTGGTTTCATTGGGGGATGTGATACTCGGCATGTAAACTCATCATTAAAATTAAGAAAACACGTGTCTGATGGTTTTTCGATGTGGTGTATATTATGAGGTGAAAGGGGTGAAAAGTGGGGGTTGAGGGATTCCTAACGGAGCAAGTATCTCTTAAACAAAAGAGGCAAAAAGTATGAAATTCGAGGGAAAAAATCTGCTCGAAAAATAAGTAAATAGGTGTTCGACCGTTTTTTCATAAATCCAATTTAAGGGGCTCATGGGGAGGGGTGAAATTCTGGGGGAAAACCGTCCACTATGGAAGGATTTTTGGATATTCACTCATCATCTCCCAGCCAAACCTATTGCAGTTAGAAACATGAAATTTTGGGGATATGTTCGTTGTATGTCGAAAATGTCCACTGAGGATGGATTTTTGGATATTCATGTTCCAAAGGGGTGTTAAGGGGGTTAAACCTACATTTAATTGAATACAAATATATCATGAGTTGTTTCATTTGGGGATGTGATACTCGGCATATAAACTTATCATTAAAAATAAGCTGACATGTGTTGAAGTTTTTTTTTGATGTGGTGTATATTATGAGATGAAAGGGGTGAAAATTGGGGGTTGAAGGATTCTTAATGGAGCGTGTATCTCTTAAACGACATAGGCGAGAAATTTTAAATTCAGCGGGAAAAAATCAGCTTAAGAAATAAGTAAATAGGTATTCGACCGCTTTCTCATAAATCCAAATTAAGGGGCCCATCGGGAGGGGTGAAATTCCGGAAAAAAAAAAAGGAAAGAAAGTGTCCTAACTGATTGACTCACTCACTCATCAAACTCAGGGCAAAAAACAGCTTAAAAATAAGTAAATAGGTGTTCCACCATTTTTTTCTTCATAAAACCAATTTAAGGGGTTCAAGGGGAGGGGTGAAATTCTGAAAAATAAATGAAAGAAAATGCCCTGACTGAGTGATCATTATAGCCCAGCCAAAATCATTGAAGTTAGGAACATGAAATGTTGGGGATATGTTCGTTGTATGTCGAAAACGTCCACCAAGGAAGTAGTTTTGGATATTCGGGTTCTAAAGGAGTTATACAATTTTCATAAGAAAATATGCATTGTCCGTTGAGCCGGAACATTTAGCACTATTTGTGTTTAAATATATTATGGCTCAACGGACAATGCATATTTTCTTATGAAAATTGTATATTCAATGCCAAGGTAAGGTTATAATTGCTTTGGAATGGAGTTTCGACTCCCATAGTGCACTGGCTTGCTCGTGACGCGGATACACATGTATCAAATACGTCTTGCAATGGCCTTCCCAGTGTGCACTGGACAGTGTCTTGGTGAGGTGTGCTTTAACCAACTGAAGAGCCCAATAGCACACCGGGGCGAAACACTGTCATCTTGTTGAGTTATGCCGGAACATTTAGCACTATTTGTGTTTAAATATATTATGGCTCAACGGACAATGCATATTTTCTTATGAAAATTGTATATTCAATGCCAAGGTAAGGTTATAATTGCTTTGGAATGGAGTTTCGACTCCCATAGTGCACTGGCTTGCTCGTGACGCGGATACACATGTATCAAATACGTCTTGCAATGGCCTTCCCAGTGTGCACTGGACAGTGTCTTGGTGAGGTGTGCTTTAACCAACTGAAGAGCCCAATAGCACACTGGGGCGAAACACTGTCATCTTGTTGAGTTATGCCGGAACATTTAGCACTATTTGTGTTTAAATATATTATGGCTCAACGGACAATGCATATTTTCTTATGAAAATTGTATATTCAATGCCAAGGTAAGGTTATAATTGCTTTGGAATGGAGTTTCGACTCCCATAGTGCACTGGCTTGCTCGTGACGCGGATACACATGTATCAAATACGTCTTGCAATGGCCTTCCCAGTGTGCACTGGACAGTGTCTTGGTGAGGTGTGCTTTAACCAACTGAAGAGCCCAATAGCACACCGGGGCGAAACACTGTCATCTTGTTGAGTTATGCCGGAACATTTAGCACTATTTGTGTTTAAATATTCAAAAGGAGTGTTAAGGGGGTAAACATGCATTTCACTGAATAACAATATCTCAAGATTGGTTTCATTTGGAAATGTGGTATGCGGCATATTAACTCATGATTTAAAAAAAATAAGCAGCCACTTGTCTAAGGGTTTTTCGATGTGGTGTAGCCTATATTAAGAGGTGAAAGGGGTAAAATGTGGGCGTAGAGGTTTTTTACTTGTGTACTGTAATTTTATGATGTGTACTTTTTTCATAGGAATTTAGTTAAATGGATTTTGTGTTTAGTCAGTGTGTTTAATATACTGTATCTCACTTATTTCACATTTACGTTTGTGGTCTGAAACAGTGTTGTGATTTTGAGTTGAATGTTGTACATGCGATGCTACGTTGGGGGAGATTTTGATATTTATGTACCATTGTTGTGCTATATTGTCTTTATTGTATGATTGTTTACGGTCTTTACCAAATTATTATCATTATTATTCAAAATTAAACGATAAATCAAACATAGCATTCATGATTGCAATGTTGCTAAGTGCACAGTCTGCAACTACAATTTTCGCGGGCGAAGCCGTGACGGGTAATGCTAGTAGTTATATAATGGACTAGCTGTACCCAGCATGCGTTGCAATGCCAATCAAAGCAAGTATTGGCATTGTAATTTTGTTTGTTGAAGTGCGTTTGGATACACAATATTACTTTCTTTTCCCGTTAACTGCCTCTAAACTATTGTAAAATGGATTTACTAATTCAGAAATATTCGTGGGAGCATGTACAACAACTCACCAAAGTTTCATCACAATCGTATGAATGGTTTATGAACGCATGCGGGAATTTGTTGAAACAAATCGCGCACCATCACTCATTTGTTGAATCTACTTGTGTGTTACCTATTGTAATATGGATTTACTAATTCATAAACCTTTGCAGGAGTGTACACAACAACTCACCAAAGTTTCATCGGGATCGGATGAATGGTATATGAACGCATTCGGGACTTGCTTGAAACGATTCGCGCACCGTCACTCATTTGCTGAAACTACTCATGCACTACCTATTGTAATATGGATTTACTAATTTATAAACCTTTGCAGGAGTGTACACAACAACTCACCAAAGTTTCATCACAATCGTGTGAATGGTTTATGAACGCATGCGGGAATTTGTTGAAACAAATCGCTCACCATCACTCATTTGTTGAATCTACTTGTGCGTTACCTATTGTAATATGGATTTACTAATTCATAAACCTTTCCTGGAGTGTACACAACAACTCACCACAGTTCCATCGCAATCGGATAGATGGTATATGAATGCATATGGGACTGTTGAAACAATTCGTGCGCTATCATTTATTGAATCTACTCGTGTGCTACCTATTGTAAAATTGCAGAAGTGTACACAACAACTCACCAAAGTTTCATCGCAACCGGATGAATGGTATATGAACGCATACAAGACTTAGTTGACATGATTTGGTGCTGTTACTCATTTGTTGAATCTACTCGTGCAATACCAACAATGAAATGGATTTTCTAAGTGAGAAACCTTTGTGTACACAATAACTCATCAAAGTTTCATTGCAATCAGATGAATGGTATATGAACGCATACAGGATTTTTTTAAAACAATACGCACGCAGTCACTCTTTTGTTAAATCTACTTGTGCACTGTCTATTGTAAAATGGATTTAAGTTACTAAGTCAAACCTTCGCAGGAGTGTACACAACAACTCGCTAAAGTTTCATTGCATTCAGATAAATGGTATATGGACGCATACGGAACTTTGTTGAAATGATTCGCGTGCCGTCACTAGTTTGTTGAACCTACTCTTGCGCTACCAACTGTGAAATGGACTTATTAAGTCAGAAACCTTCACGGGAGTGTACAAGTTTCATCGCAATTGGATGAATGATATATGAACGCATAAAGGACAGACAGACAAACTATCACGTAACTTTCATTTTTATATATAGAGATATGCACTTAAATATTCTCAAGTTGAACAATGAAGCTACACTTCTTTTGATGCAGAGTCATAAGGTAGGCCTATGTACTGTATGTTATAGCAGCAGTATGGATGGACAAATCTAATGGTTCCTGGACCACAGATTTCTTCTCCTGAAAGTGCATAATCCGGTCTCTAATCCCTTAAAACAACAATCACCAGAGTAGCAGTGGATAGGCATTGGGTGAGAGCAAGCACAAGGCTCTCTTGCTGTAGCTGAGACAGACTGTCTGTCCGTCATTTCCACTGTGAGGGGAATACTCTTATATATCTGACATAGTTCTGTGAAAGTGAAATGCCAATTAACTTAGAACTCTAATCAAACTCCTTTGGTGCAACTCCTCCTTATTAAATTACTCTGCGATATATTCTTATCTTACAATAACTTAAGCAACTTCTCTCTTTTAAATTAATGTAATGAAAGCAGCCAATGGCCAAAATATACATATCAGTTAGTACAATCACTACCGGTACTGTTTTTAAATGCAATGTTCTTAGTCTGCTGTGCAAAGCACCGTTAGGGATTCTGCTAGTTTATGACTAGGGCCCGGATTCATATGCACGAAAAACTACAAAAATATGCATGCTCATATGCACTAAAAATGCTGAAAATATGCACTAAAAATAAAACAAAATACATGATGATGATGATGATAATTGTTTTAAGGGGGCCTAACATCTAGGTTATCGGCCCCTAATGGTCTGGGTGATAGCGAAAATGTCAATGAAGTGGAAACCAGAACGTAAATTAAGAGAGAAGGAAAATACTTACAAAAAGGAACTCAGATTGAAACTACTCACAAAATGGAGAGTGATAATACTTACAAAAGGGAATTTAGAACGAAAATACTCACAAAAGGAATAGATTGAAAAATACACACAAAATGTAGGTTAAGTTCAAAATACGTACAAAATGCAATGTACAGTCGAAATACAAAATGCGCGTGAAATTCAAAATACTTGCAAAATGCTAATGAGATTGAAAATACGTACAAAATGGAATTGAAATTGAAAATACACAATGCAATTTGGATTGAAAAATGCACATTTCAGATTCCAAATAATCACAAAGTGCAATTGATATTCAAAATACTTACAAAATGCAATTGAGATTGAAAATGCTTACAAAATGTATGGTAGATTCAAACTACTCAATTGGATGGACAATACTTACAAAATGCAATTTAGATTGAAAATACTTACAAAATGTAATTTAGATTACCCACAAAATGCAATTGAGAATCAAAATACTTGCAAAATGCACACCCTACAAAATGCAATTTAGATTGAAAATACTTGCAAAAAGAGGTTTAAGTTGAAAATACAAAATGAAATTCAAAATACTCACAAAAGTCCCAGCCCCTATATTGAAAGACTTACTAAAAAGCAATTTAGATTGTCAATCCTTACAAAATGCAATTGAGGTTGAAAACACTCACAAAATGCAATGTAGATCAAAAAGACTTACAAAATGCAACGGAGATTGAAAACACCTACAAAATGGAGTGTAGATGCAAAAAATCGCCAAGTTAAATGGAATTTAGATACACGGGGTTCCAATTAACAAAAACAGTGCGGGAATCTTAAAGAGCAAAGGAAAAAAATGAAAAGAAAAACAAGAGGTCTGACCCCTCGAAGAAGGAGGGATCAGGAAAGATGAGACAAGGGCCAATTAAGGCGGGAAAGTGAAAGACTCCCTAGGCCTCGGATACCCTAATACCGTCGGCGTCGGAAGAGAACAAGAGTTGACCAAGGGAGGTCGACAGGAAAGAAAACGGAGAGGAGCCCGTCACAAGTAAGTAGAAGCAATGCCGGACTCAGCTGGGGTCCTGTGGTCGCCAACCCACGTCCCACTAGATGTGAGCCCCTGGGGGAAAAACAAAATACACTTAGGCCTACCAAACGTATTATTTAATTTTAACTCAGCTTTACAGTGATAAACATATTTCATTCCTTGTAAAATGTTGCATGGCAGTAGGATATCAATAGTTTTTCAATGTTTTTAGGGGTCAATGACTTTCTGTTGTCGGACAGAATTAATTTATATGCAGAAAATGATCGTTCTACGTCGACAGACGTAACTGGGCAATACTTGTACACTGGCACTGACTACTCTGAACATTCTTCTGGTAAAGACTGCCTGATTCCACTTATGTAATTGCTTATGGATTGAATCTTCTTCAGTCCTGGTTTCGAGTCCAACACCGCACAGAGTTTCCTTTTCACTTTTTCTCCAGTTTCACCAGGGACACCATTAAAGAACTAATGGCGTTTTGAATTAACTGAAGGGATTCGTGGAGGGGTGCACCGCGAATTTCTAGGCCCTTAATCGCCTTCAAAAGTGACGAATAATGCACATGGATGAAACTGATATCTTGATATACAGTTTCAGATTCAAATGCGCACTTTGCTTCACGAACACACGCAGTATGATTATCGTCAATACTTGTAAGTACATCTTTCACTTGATTAAAGTTCTCCTCGTAGAACGATACTGCAGATAACCAAGTTCCCCATCTTGTGAGAACAGGTTCAGGCGGAAGAGAAACCTGAGGCAGGAGAGTTTTGTAAAACTGTACACGAGCCAGTACTTTTAGGAACTGTTTCTTCCCACTTGAAATTACTTTGTTGACAGATGGAAAGAGCGTACGTATCTCTTCTGCAATACGATGCAATCCATGGACCAAACATGTGACATGGATGAGATTTGGAAAATATACTCCAAGAGACAGACCAGCTTTCAACATATACGAAGTTGCATCTGTGACTACAAGGCGCTCTTTGTAACAATCAGTCTCCGATTCACTAGGCCACTGAAGTCGCAGGGAATCGATAACAAATCTTGCAACTGTAGCGTGGTTGTTTTTTTCTAGCACTTTGCACAAAAGTAAATGAGGTTTGCCGGGTTCTTCTGGACATAATTTACCCACTATGAAGTTTGCAATGTATCGACCACATGAATTGGTTGTTTCATCTAACAATATCCATATACAGTTCCCTCCTATGTCAGACCGCATCGAATCCACGACAGAAGCGTGCAGTGAAAGTAAATAGTTCTTCCTAAGGGTAGATCCATCTGGTATCCTTTGATTAGCATAATACTTTTCAAGAAACGAGCGTATATGTGGATTATTCAATTTATGCAGCGGAATGTTGCTGCATACAAAACCTTTACAAAGATCAGCGGAAGATGTACTGACTTCACACCGGGTTTTCATGTCGGTTTAAAGTAGCTGTTGCGTATTCTTACTCCGTTCTTTTGATCTAAGATGTGAAGTTGTTTTCGAATGCTGCTCAAGTTGAAATTTTTTATCGCATTTTACACTCTTCTAGCAAACTTGACAGTACACTACATCACCGTTTAGTCACTTTTGCCTGATATCCACTGTTTTATTAAAAATGACCTAGAGCTCTTATCTTTAGGCATTTTTACAGTTTAATCTGGTAAAACACTGCAAGAGACGAAGAGCAAGTTAACAGATGAATGCACCTATTTAAGCAAACGTTGGGAGGCTACTGTAAGGAGAAAGTACATAGGACTGAAGGAAACATGTAGCTGATGTGAAAGGGTCATTATCCACCTACCTGCTTGTACTGTATTGCGACACTGAAAACACATTGCTTGACCAGGGAAGGCTTATCGTGTTGCCAAGGGATGTACAACATATGGAGTACATTAGATTTTTCATTTCGTTCATAAATCTTGGATTAATCGATCACACATGAGAGAAAAATATATCTATATATGCACTAACAATCTAAATATGCATTTGCATATGCGCATATGCATTTTTTTTAAAATCCGGGCCCTATTTATGACACTTCATGATGTGATGTCTTTCATATTTTTCATTGCACCTTTCACACACCAAGTCTTCGGCAGGATTTTGAAGTCTTCTTTCAACATAGCTTGTAATGAAAGCCATGAACCGCTAGCCTGGTGAACATGTGTCGCAACTCTTAGTTTGCCCTACTCCAGTCCCTTGACGTCATGACGTCTCCTGCAACTCCGTAAGTAGCTGTTTCTATGCTGGAGTAGTTGGGAGCAGGGCACTGTTGTAAACTGAACTTAAGACTTCAGGCTATCAGCAAGGTATTACAACATGACCATACATTTCAGGAAATCTGACCAATTAGTTTGGCAGGTTTGGATTCTTGCATTTCTTCGAGAATTAGTTCTTGTTGCTGATTCATTTCGGGGTTTTGCAACGTCATGCTCAAGCATTTGGGTGTGTGTAGACAGTGCCGGATTTCTGCCTAGGCCTACAAGGCCCCGGCCTAGGGGCCCAGTCAGCCAAGGGGCCCCGGTGGCGGAATCTTTACATAAGCTCAAAAGCCTGGCTTGCCTTATCAAAAAGCTTTATCGAAAATAATATTATAATAAATAATTTTACTACATTTTGCCAAACCTTACAGCCCTGCGCGCAACAAAGCTAGAATTAGGCCTCTTCGTTCCCCCTCTCTCTCGCCTGCAGTATCCACGCTTAGCATTGCCAGGCCACGCACGGGCAGTCCATTCTATAGGCTCCGTGCGTCACTTCTCTAGAATGACATCTTGGAAAGGTTCAAAAGTAAGCAAATCTCTCCAATCTGTTAACATCGACCTGGGTATGATCGTTGAACTGTATCAGTCTTTGGTTAACATACCTACACTTAAGAAAACCCTTGATCATTATGAGTCGAAAGTTATCGAAAAATCCGGTGAAAATAGCTTTGCATATGACATGCAGAGGAAACGTAAGCGTAAAGTCCAGTTCGACGAAGTAAAAGGAAACGAGACCGAACTCTCTTGCAGGGACAAATTTAGAGTTACCATTTCTAACGTCATTATTGACATACTAATTACAGAACTACGGAGACGCGGATCTGCTTATGAGAAGTTAAGTAAAAAGTTTGACTTTCTTACGAAACTACATCGTTTGAAATCTAAAGACATCCGTGACGGTACCAGAAACCTTATAACTTTTTATCCGGGGGACTTGGATAGAAATTTGGAAAACGAGTGTCTGCACCTGCAAGCTCATTTGTCGCCGAATGATGCAGTTATGGAGTTATCGTCACTGAAGCTATACAAATACTTATCGGAAAAAGGCTTTTTAGACGTTTATCCAAATCCAAACGCAGGAATTGTGCTCCGAATGCTGTTGTGTACACCAGCGTCAAACTGCTCAGCGCTAAAGAGAGTAAAGAATTAAGATATAACATAGGAGAGAACGGGCTCAATTCACTCTATGTAACGTACATAGAGTCAGAAATAATACAGTCAATTTACTATGATGACGTCATTCATTCTTTTGCACAGAAGAAAGTTTGTCGTATGATTCTATAAATTTTATAGAATAACGTAACTATAGTAACATAGACTGTATTAATCTGATGTTTATTAAAGTCATTAAAGTCGATTAAAAATTATATGTTCTGTACTAGTGCATTTAATTTGCTACATTTCCAAAATAGCTTCGAGATGGTGGGGGGCCCAAATGTCAAGTGCCTAGGGGCCCTGGATCTTTAAGTACGGGCCTGTGTGTAGAGTGTATTTGATATCCTGCATCAATGTGGAGGCTATACTAAGTTATTGTGTGTGTTTGTAATTGGGGCTAGGATTTAAGAAGAATGAGGACATGTGCTTAATTTAGGTACTAACCCATCGTTTGCCTGGAGTAAATTGAAAAACCACATAAACCACTTCTAGGATAGCTGAGACAGGAATCGAACCCACCTCCTCTCAGTTCTGCCTCACGAAGCTGAATGTACCCCAATCCAGCTCTCAGACCAGATAAAATTTCTTGGCTGAGCCGGGAATCCACATCCTCATATTAGTTAAAATTAAAAACAAATTCAAATAATAAACATATTTACAAACACATACAAAACATTAAGCTCACACATTAAGAAATCACACAAAGCGATTGTTGTTGTAATAGGCAAGTGTGTAGAATTAGTTCATTTTCTATTTTTAAAATATCTCCAACATAACTAGTATGACCCATAACTAGTACTGTTGCATGCAAGAGCTGTAGACGTTTGACCAACTTATTGAAATATATCAAGTAGATAGGATGTACAGGTTGTTTGTATTTTGCACATGTACTGACATTAACTGGTACTGCTGGAAACTATGAAAGAGCTTTATCACCAATCCAGACCTTCATGGTGACAGCCTAAAATGCTAGTCACTATGCCACAAGGTTCACACTCTGAGAATTAGAAGGATAATTAGGAATCCTATAATTTATTAGTTCAAGTACATACGACGATTCCTATGTGCGTAGGTAATTTTTTTAGTGCAGATGATGACATTACGGATGACGTATGGATGTTTGTTGTTCGTTTGTTTGATGTAGTGCCTTGAATTGCCACTATGTAACTCAGCTGTATGAAGTTTCAAACAGTGTGTCATCGAAGGCAGATGCAGTTACATGTGTTCAAGTTTCAGATTAGGTTGTGAGTTACAAATGTTCATAAATTACTATAGCTAATCTTATTAACCTCTTATGTGATCTCTCCTCCCCCATTCTCATCACATGACTTCACCATCTGAGTCGGCTCATACAAACAGCTTCACATAACGTGTTCATCTCTAACTCTTATCTCTTCATTACGAGTACCCTCCTGCCATTGCTCCCATCTAAGTTATTTGATCCAGCAATCATTCATGTAACCTTCATATCAGTTACCTCCAGCTTGGATATGAGATATCCTGTATCTGCCAAGGTCTCACTTCCATACTGCAAGGTATACAGACGGATGTAGAGAGTTTTGTCACTACACTAACTTCTCTCTTACAGAATACTATAGAACGCAACTGAGAATTCTGCACATCGATCACATCTCTTTCACTATAAGCCTATTACCATCCTAAGAGAATACACAGCCCGAGTACTTAAAATGGTGCACCTGCTCTAATTTAATTCCTTCTACCCGGCCATATGCTTCTTCCCCACAGACACTACCTTCGCTTCTGAAATGATGATTTTCACACCATATTCCCTACATTTCTGTGCAAGTTCTAATAATAATTAATGTTATTGGTTTTACGTCCCTTTTAACTACACTGGCTTTTAGAAACGCCGGGGTGCCGGAATTTTGCCCCGAAGGGGATCTTTAACGTGCCAGTAAATCTACTGACACGGCTCCCTCGCATTTGCGCACCCTCAAATGCCAGCTGACAGCGCCAGGTTTCGAACCTGCAACCTGCGAGAACGTTACCCCTGAGCCACGCAGCCAGACTGTGCAAGTTCTAACGGCAACACTTAAAAATGGCTTCAAACAACATAATGTTCTAACATATTAGCATGTAAGCTTTTAAAAGTGTCTGTTATTACAACTGGGTCAACAGCATATGCCAAACTGCCTACCTGGTCTCCTCCAAATTGAAATATTACCCAGACAGTATATGGTCCATATAGGCCTACACTATATACAGCAGAGGTGAAAGATTACAACCTTGCTTGACTCCTGTAACAATTTATACCAAGAATATCCGGTAGCACTACAGAACAGGAGACCAAAGGTATAAAAAAATTTAGGTAATGAAATTTGCCGAAGTACCTTTAGTAATGGTATCCGGAGATGTTAAAATAATAGATGTTGACTTGTCCGCTGCCATCCCAAATAGATACACGACTTATATAGCAGAAATGAAGTCTTTTGTAGCCATCTTGCTTACTAAGTCAGGAATGCCAACCCCACGCATTTGGTACTATTTCACATCAGGTATAGAACGAGTAAACAAAAGAGCGTCGATAAAGTAATGTAATGAAAAATTGCGCCAATTGTCAGTGTTCATTTATGTATTTATAATGTTTTACAAACAAAAACAGACCTAACCTGGGGCTTACGCCCCAGACCCCCTTGCTTGTGGTACTAGCAGTAATTTTCCGCAAGGCAGTGCTTAACTTAGTGGAAATTTGTAACAATTTCAAACTTTACGTGTCATATGGTGAATTTTGTATTGGACATGTTGGTAACGTACTCAGATGTTCGTTTTTGGGGTGTCACATGACGTATGACGTAGTGTCCAAGATGGCGTCCATAGTGAAATGAAGACAATGATAAAAGCATTATTTTCGTAAATAATCTATTAAAAGGAATTATTCCGGTGCAGCAGTGGCAATTGAGAATGTGAAAGGACTCCCTACAACTCCGAGAAAGGTTTGTCAATCATAAATACTATATTTTCAGTAATATACCTTGTTGAAAGTTACGACGGCTTGGTCTCCTGTTCTGTAGTTTTAATGGAACAATTTATACCAAGAATATCCTACATAACCATCACCTCGTACTGTATTCTGATTATCAATGTACTGTAAATGCATACTAAATTATACATTCAGCTAACTCACTAGTATGATCATCACTTCACCTCTGTGTCTATACAATGATCTCAAATTCCAGTGTTAAGGGAAACCTATAAGATTAATGTAAAATACCTGTACATAATATACAGGGTCTTTATATTTGCTTGGCAAGGACATTCTCGCTCACGCGCTCCGCCTGTGACGGCTCAATTGCCAGCGACCGCACGTGCATATGTACGGCAGAATACGGTGCTTAAAATCAGTATCATGCATTTTTACTTACCATGTTTACAGTAGATGCTGAAAATGTTCCCCATCCGCTGCCAAACAAAATTGGCATCTCCTTATGAAGTTCCCGGATACTCCGGTTAATTTAGCTTCAATAAGGAAATAACGACGTCTATTTTTATTGTTTACTGAACCTGTATGTTTGAATCTCTTAGCCAGTTGATTTATTGTCTGATTTATAGGAATAGGTCTCCCTGGAAATTTCACTCGAAACTTCTGTCTTGTTGTAATGCACTATTTCCTGCACTTTGTGTACGTAGTGTGCAGATATACACGTTCACGTAACGAATATTTCAAATAAGGCATTACAACACTATACACAATCAAAATAAAACGCTATACAATACGATATACAGTACACAGTAGCTTAATAAAACATCCAATTAGCTCGGAGCTCACACGCCTTCCGCAGCAAGAGCGTGGGAATACGGTCGGAGACGCTCGCGCCAACCTGTAACAGCCGGCGAAGGTCGAGCGGAATCGCCTTGCCAAGCAAAAATAAAGACCCTGTATTACAAAAAAGTTGGCTAGCTTTGTTTTTATTTTTAAGAAAAAATACATCATTAGGCCTACTGCCTTTTGGTATATACCGGTAATCCATTATAGAGAAGGCCAGGATATTGTGCAACAGAACAGCAGATAAGTTATATTAGTGTTCATGAAGTAATGATACCTGCGATTGCAGAGATGTTCCATAACTATTTAATGTTTTTCATTTCCTGAATTAAGATATTTAATCCAAAAAGTAACATGGTGTATAAGAACTGATCATGTTCATACAAAAACAAAAATTCACAGAAGTCCAGGATCTTAACTTCTTTGGTGAAGAAGTCTCCGACATCCACAAAGTACCTGGGAGTCATGTTCAATTGTGGCCTTGCTTTCGCTCAGGAAGTCGCTCTGTGTGAAACCCAAGCAAAAGCGATTCAAGCACAGCTCTGGCGTCTACTCAAGTCTCAGAGCTCACTAGACGACTTTAGCAAACTCCTCACAGTGCGCCCAGTAATGGAATATGCAGCCCCCATCTGATTAACTGTAAATTGTTCAGCACCAAGCTTTACACACAATATGCGGAGCCCCGTAGTACGTATGTAACGCTTAACTAGGGCCTACATAATGATTACTGTACAAGCCCCTGGCCATCAGTCAGAGAATACATAAGCAGGCAGTACAACTGTACACTAGCCTACATCTAGTCAATGCACCAACCCCTTGATAAAGAAGTTGGGCGATTACCAAGCCATAGGGTGTCGCCATAGGCGCCCCTGCATTATAATTGAATAATCTTTCATTTTCACATTAAACTTCAATCTTTAACTATGCTATCCTGTCTTCTGCATTTTGAAGTGGTTACATGACAAGGTGACATCCTGACCAACTAGATTCAAGGTAATCACCTAACACCCCTAAACCAAATGCTGTCAGGTCATATCGTTCATGAAATAGCTCTTAAGGCATTCGGGCAGACAAGTTATAAGTAACGGGCAACGAATCGGCATATGCTTGCGCCAGTCACGCCATGCCAAACCCAGAGGTTAACTGAGCCTGTGTCACCCACAGAAAGATGAGGCGCTCTTGGTAGGATATAGGACCATTGGTAATATAAGTATCCCATCACATTAGCGGAATAAAACGCTAGGCCCCAGTAGGCTAACCAAGACAGAAATGACTAACACAAAAACAGAATTCATACCAAACATTAAAACCATAATATGTCATTAACTCAAAAAAGAAGCAAGGTGTTTAAGAACTGAAAAGTGGGTTTTTAAATATAGAGGTTAAGGTAATGCGAGTATGCATCACCGACATAATGGGAATAAGGTGGGTGGGGGGGCAACTCTTTGCAAGAGACAATAACAAAGGGTTATTACAATGACAGGTAAAGAAATTAAAGCGATTCTCAACCTACTTCATCTGTTGAATTAATCCATATCTTGCTAGTAGCAAATCGCAGTACATTTCAACAACTTCCATAGCTTCCACCAGGTAGTCTTCTCGAATTATATGTTCCACGCGTATTTTGGCCCTCTCATATTTACCCGCAGACACATAATCGGCGATTTCTTTCCTTGCTTTCTGAGCTAATTCAGTTTTCTTCTTTTCAAGTAATTTTAGCCTGTTTATGGCTAAACGGAGGTGAGTTTTCAGTTTCGTGTAATTCGGGCCACTGGCAAACATCTTGGACAGTTCTGTTGCAACCAGAGAAAGACTTCAAAATCTCGTACTACACAAAACCACAAGACTTGACGCTGTCAAAGTAGATATCATATGATTTTTAGTAATAGCGAGAATTACCTCACCAGTGTGGAATGACAAATACCTTTACCTACAAGTTGGCCAATGTCTTCAACACAATTACATTAAAATCCACTAAAAGTACACTGAACCCAACCAAATCAATCAGTTATTTCAGTTGGCTAAAAACAGACGAATGTGGTGTTTACAGAATTAGTTCCACCATCGCCGCTGGTCAATGTTGTTGTTGTTGTTTGTGTTGCGTTGCTGGACACAGAAGCTTCTTCGCCCAATAACATCCGGCATGGGAATAGTCTACAGTAGCCATCGCAGTAAAATGCCGCAGCAAATTGGTCCATATGTTCAAAACCACTAATCTCTTGAACTTCGTTTATCACATTGCAACTGATGTCCACATTATCCTCTTCACTATCGAAGCTGATCTTTAGCACTGATGTCTAAATTTATATAATTATCGCACACGCCAAATATGAGAAATCAGGGAAACAAGATCTATCCGTATATGTATATGGGTGACCAAAAAACCGAAAACCACACCCAGGAGCACCAGAAAGAATAACGGGAAGGACCCCCTAAGAGCCCACCTAAGATTTTACAATTGAAATGGAAGGTGATCCAAATATGACATAATAGCATCCACCAATGGAACTGTAGGACTATGTACAAGTGACGCGATGTTTAACGGCAAGGGATAAGCAAGTCGCCTCAATTTCTCCAACATAATGTCCCGCTGCGGATTGAAGGTTTCGCACTGAAACAATATGTGATGTAAAGTACCTCGTGCCCTACCACATACACACCTATCATTGTCCCTGAGATGCATGCGCTCCAAAGCTACTGGTGTAAGAGCGTGCTGGAACCGCATTCGAATGATGGTAATAATATGACGCCGCGAATATTTTCCGACCCGGAACCAAGGCGCTGTAGTTACGGATGGTTTTATTAAGAAAAAATGTTTTGCTTTACATTTTGCTATCTCGGTCCATTCATTTTGCCAAGCACTAACGACTCGCTGATGAATTATCGGTACTATATCCGGATACGGTATCCCGATATTATACACTGTTCCCTGACCGCATGCCGCATTCTTAGCCCAGAGATCGACTGTTTCGTTTCCTGCTATATGACAATGCCCAGGAATCCACATGATGACCACGTCTTGTCCTGTGAGGGTGAATGTATGGAAATATTGCACTATTTGGTAGAGATACCAATTATTTGAGTGCAGAAAATGAGGTAAGGCATTAATAACACTCAAAGAATCCGTGCATATTAGCGCGTGATGTAAACGATGGGCATGAATATAGTGACAAGCCTGGCGTATAGCAAAGAGTTCAGCTGTAAAGATTGTAAGATGAGGGGGGAGGCAATAAGTGCGACTAACCTGTAAATCAGGAGAGTAAAAAGCCGACCCCACGCGATCCGGTCGAACCATCTTTGAACCATCCGTATAAAAAATCTTATAATCGGAATACAAATCCTGAATATCTCGAAATGCACGAGAAATGATATTCGGATGATGCTTGAACATTTGAAATAGCAATGGAAAGGAATTATGCAGAATCTTAGGTTGGGTATGCAAAACCTTGTAGGGGATTGTATATGGAAGTGCTAAACGGGTTTGTAACACATCCTTCCTGAAGGGTTGTAAAATCTCATAAGCTATGACCAGTGCCGGTTTATGTGAGCGATCTAAACGATTTTGTGCGTAATATTCCATCAGAAGTTGTAATTTAGAGATAATCGGAGACGCCACTAACGACAATTTGTAGGCCAAATATTTGCCCGCTATAAATGTGCGTCGATGTGACAAAGGTAACTCACCGGCTTCCACCAACAATGCACTCGTGGGGGTGGAGGCCAAAGCCCCTAGAATGATGCGGATGGCTTTATATTGTAGTCTATCTAACATTAACAAGCGACTGTTCGCCATTAGATCGTAAAAGAAACTGCCGTAATCTAATTGTGAACGAATAATGTTCTTGTACACTGTCAATAATAATGCGGGGTCCGCACCCCAACGACGCCTTGTCAAAGCTCGAAGGACCTGTAACCGTTTTTCGATTTTAACTTCAAGATATTGCACCTGCCGTGTCCACCGGAGTTTATCATCAATATAAATGCCTAAATATTTGATATTGCGCACAACATCTATGGTACCCTGTCGAAATAAAATAGGGCTCTGATCGTACCGCCGTTGATGCGTGATAATTATAGCAGAGTTCTTACCCGGAGATGTTTCCAAGCCATGATTACTTAGCCATTCATGGGCTAGAGTTAATGCAAGATATAAATCTGTTCGACATTGATGCAACGAGTCACGGGAACAATAAATCATAAAATCATCCGCATATTGTATGATACGGGCATAAGGCAAAATCACCGCTTCTAATTGTTGAGTATAAATGGAAAACAGAAAACCACTAAGTATGTCCCCTTGCGGCAAGCCCTGAGACGTCTGACGGTGGTCCAGCTTCCCCTCGGGGGTACGTAATATGAGACGCCGATGAGTTAAAAAATTGTGAACAATACAAAGAAATGGAGAGGGGAAATGAAGCTCCTGCAGTTTCCGTTGTAAAATCATGGGATCCACTGCATCATACGCCCCCTTAATATCCAGACAAACAGCAATAGTATGATGTTTACGTCCTTTAGCTAATAACACATCAGTTAAGAAAATCGAAATAGCATCGACAGTACTGCTACGTTTACGAAATGCGAATTGATACTTAGAGAATAAGTTGTAATATTCCATACACCATTGCAAACGTTGCAATAATACTTTTTGAAATATCTTCCTCACACAGGAGCCTAAATTGATCCCACGATAATTCTGAGGGTCACGTGCGTCCTTCGAGATTTTTAAGATAGGCAGGACCTCAAAGATATTCCACTCAGTGGGAAACGTGCCAAAACGTAATACTTCATTATATACAGAAATAAGTATCTCGAGTGCCTTGTCTGGAAGATAGGCAACCATCTGATATGTTATAGAATCGACACCAGGACTTGTCGATTTCGTACCTCGAAGAGCAGATTGAACTTCCGCGTGCGTTATAGGTTGCAGTAGAACATGGAAATGATCTGAAGCTGTATAAGACGGAAGCGGGCCCATATTGATAACTGTATCTGGCGTGAGATTTATATAAAATTCTTGAAAACCCTGCCGGCTAAGTCCTGTAGACGGCCCCATATAACGAGTATTGGACAAACTTTTGATGGTAGACCATAACTTAGTTAAAGAGGTTGTGGCATTTAATGAGCTGATGTGATTCTTCCATGCGTCTCGTCTCTTTTCATTAAATACTCGTTGGATCGTGGCTGTGACGCGCTTATACAAGATATAATTGTCATGTGTACCATGTTTCCGATATTTTCGTAAACACGCCTTCCGTCTTTTTACTAGTAAGGCGCACTCTGCATCCCACCACTGTATAGTCCCAGGGCGTTGGAACCTACTATACGGAATGGAACGCTTCGGGTGATAACAATCCAAATATTGTTGAATAAGGTGATACAAAAGAGAGTATTTCTGACGTGGGAGGGGTGGGATACGGCCCAGATTATCCTGAATGAATGTCTGAAAGAGGTCGAAATCAAAGTATTTTAAAGAACGAGTTATTTTAGTGCCCCGGTGTATCGATGGTGCGACCCCAGTGCGATCATAAAAAATTAAAATAGGGAAGTGATCACTCTGATGCGTGTCCCCGATCGTGCTCCAATCTAATTTATGCGACAAGTCCGGGGTAGTGAGGGTTAAATCTACCGCACTTTTTGGACTGCCCGGGGGTGTCAATCTCGTAGGAGAACCGTCGTTTAACACATTTAAGGAAAATGTGGCAATCGCATGAGCAATATGTCTACCTTTAGCATTTGTTCGTTCACTGCCCCAGAGGCCATGGTGTGCATTAAAATCACCTAGGATAACATGCTTAGATCTTTGTGACACGTATTTAAAATACATGTGCCACTGTTGTTGCGTGCCCTGAACACGTGGTGGGCAATAGATATGACTAACATATATATCCCCCACCCGAAAAAATTGATGATAACAAAAAGGGAGGTGATACGGCAAAGACAGCGGAGTAATTTGTAAATCCGATTTACAGAGGGTTATTAAGCCTCCGTATCCCGGACCATCTTCACGAAAGACCGTATAATTGGGAATTTGAAAACGGTAATGTGGGTATAGCCACGTTTCTTGGATAAAAACGATCTCAGGGTGATATGTCGATATTAAATGAAGCAATTCATGCTTCTTATTTACCACACTCCGACAGTTCCATTGCAGCAGCCACATCCTTCACCTATGAACGACATGAGATGAAGAAAGAGACGAAACGAATCAACCCAAAAAAAAACTATTGACAAAGTGCACCAGTGCCCCTTGGTAGTGGTTTTTCGAGGGGTGGAAGTAATGGCAGTATTTTATCTAATAACTTTTTAACACAGTGCGCCCACTGTGCATTGTGGCCTAAAAGCTCCATGAGTTCTGTAAATTCGTCTAGGATTTTTTGAGTAGGAGCAGTTTTATCGGGCCCCGAATCGGGCTCCAGTCGCCGGACACCGGATGTGCCCGGTTCGCTGGGCTTCTCAAGTGGTGATATCCGTTCCACGCTTGGGGTTTCTATCAGTTGCAAATATGCCGACCTATCATATCCCAAAGGTGTAATCAATTTCGGAGCCGGATGTACCAACTCTGAAAATTTACGCTTACGCGGAGGATCAAATCGTTGCCCACTAGGTGATGCTGCCAAAGGGGGGAATTGTTGGGGAAGTGCTAAAGGGTGAAAAGGGGTACTTGTCTGGCGCTTCACAATTTCATTATATGATTTGTTTTCAGTACACATCAGCCTCTTTATCTCTATTTGCTGCTGATGCACCTCACAGCGCACCGCCCCTGCCATATGATTGCCTTGACAATTAACGCACTTGAATATCACTTCTTTGCAGTCACTCGTTAAATGCTCCTGCGCACATTGTCCACATCTAGGTCCCCGAGCCCTACAGTGAAGTTGCACATGCCCGTACCTCTGGCACTTCTGACATCGAAGAGGTGAAAAAATGTACAAACTTACTTCTAAGAGAACATTGAAGATGCTGACATGAGTAGGCAAGTTTTGAGTTTCGAAAAAAATTTTCACCGTGCCCGTTGCTATTTTTTCCGATTTTCCATCTACGGTTTTAGTACGAAAAAAACGTTGTAAACGTACGATAGGTACAGGAGAGTCAATGAAACGCATGAGTTCCTCCTGCGTAAGGGAGGTATCTACCCCCCGAATGAGTCCCACTCGTTGTATGCTTGACGATGGTATAAAGGCCATCATATTTCTATCCTTTAACACCGGATGTTCCAAAAATGAATTGGCATCTCGTAGTGACTTAAATTGAACTTGAACCCGATTGCGCCCTTTTCGTTGGATTTCTTGAATTCCTGGGATTTTACGTTCATAAAACAACCGTCCCAAGGCCATTGGATGCAAATGTCCAATCGCTTGAGGCTCAACGCCTTGAACGAAAACTATATACGGCCCCGTATGATTTGAGTAGTAGCGATAGTCACTAGGAGGAGTACGAGGTTGTACAGGGGTTTGGACCACAGGAATAGCCCGAACTTCCGACATTTTAGTGTTCTCATGTTCATCCACAATATGCATTGATTCAATGTTGGCGTAACCATCAATAATAACCGCCGATGGATTATCCGGTGGGAGGCCTATTTGACCTCCCCCACTCTTCTCCGACATTGCGGCGAAGAATTTCCGAATGTATAGTACTTACATAAATCGTCACCAAGCACAAGGAAATAAAGACGAAAACAACACACTTAAATATGGATAGCAAATCGCACACCACACCGCTCACCGCACACACAAACACCAGACGAAAGCGACGGATATGTTGCTGCGTTCACAGCGGACGAGCGACTGCTGGTCAATGCATGTGCGATTTCCGAAGTGTTGTTGTTGTTGTGGTAAGGTTGGTGGACACAGTTGAACTCTTCGCCCAATATCGTCTGTATAGAATTCACCAACGTTGCACATCACATTCACACGCCATGTTTTGAAACACCGACGAAATATAACTAACCTAATCATTCACCTTAGAAAATAATGATGTAGATTCGTTCCAGAGCACACCGATACGCACGTAACTTTGGAAAGGGGTCAGAAAAATCAGTACATACATACTTCATGACATATCATAAAACATTGCGAAGGAGAAGAAGAAGAAAAAAAAAAGGGGCGGGGAAAACTAAAACTATAGCATAAAAGGTAGCTGATCTAAATATTCCATTATGGCCTCGATCAATGGAACTACAGGACTATGCATCAAATTGGACATATTTAATGGTAAGAAATATCCTAAGGATCTTAACTTGTGTAGCATCACCATCCTCGGTTCATTGAAAGCATCACACTGGAACATCAGATGATTCAATGTGCCACGCGTCTTTTTACACACACAACTCGCATTCTCGCGCAGACCCATGCGTGCCATTTGAGCAGGTGTCATGGCATGCTGAAAACGTAAACGTATTATGGTAATAATGTGCCGTCTAGTATATTTGCCAACCCGAAACCAAGGTATTGTTCGAATCGTAGGTTGTATCGGAAAATAATGACGCGCCTTGACGGGACCGATACTATCCCAAATCATTTGCCATTCATGAATTAGCTGTGCATAGATAATGGGCTGAAAGTCTGTATAAGGTACTGCGACATTATAAACTACCCCAAACCCCTGTGCTGCCCACTTTGCCATGCGATCGACATCCTCGTTTCCTGGTATCCCCGAATGCCCCGGGATCCAAGTAAGCATAACTTTCTGCTCCCTAATCTGAAATTCATACAACATTTGAGCGACTTGATACACATACCAATTGTCGGAGCTACTCGGATGCGATATTGCCTGAAGGACACTCATGGAATCCGTGCAAATCATTGCTGGTGAAATACTGTTTTGACGTATATACTGACAAGTTTGACGAATGGCAAATACCTCCGCTGTAAAAATCGTTAGATATTTCGGCAAACTATATGTTCGTATAATCTGTCGATCAGGAGCATAAAAAGCCGCCCCCACACCAGCTGGTGACAACATTCTTGAGCCGTCTGTATAAAAAAAGGTATACTGGGAATATTCATGGACAATTTCCCGAAAGCATCGTAAAAGTACTTGCGGCACACGCTGATAGCTCCGGAATAGCGCCGGTAAGGAAGTGTACAATATGTTTGGCTTGGATTGTATGACCTTATATGAAATCGTGTATGGTAAGGGTTTAAGTGTCTGCAGTATATCTGTCCGAAAATCTTTCAAGCCTTCATACGCCTGTACCAAAGCCGGCTTCTTCAGACGTGTAAAACGATTTTGCTCATAATACTCCACAAGCAGCTGTACTTTATTGAGAATGGGTGACGCAGACAAGGACATTTTAGCTGTCAGGTACTTACTTGCTAAAAATCTCCGTCGTAGGTTCAAAGGGAACTCACCAGATTCAACTAACAATGCACATGTTGGGCTGGACGATAGCGCCCCTAAAATAATACGTAAAGCCCGATACTGTAACCTGTCAAAAGTGACCAACCTACTATTCGCCATTATGTCATAGAAAAAGCAACCATAATCCATCTGGGAACGAATAATATTCTTGTATACCGTAAGTAATAAATGTGGATCCGCCCCCCACCTTCGCCGTGCTAGCGCTCGAAGAACTTGGAGTCGTTTTTCAATTTTCACCGCGAGGATCTGAACCTGGCGCGACCACAGTAATTGGTCATCAACATGTAATCCCAAATATTTGATGCTACGAACTACCTCAATGGCGCCTTGTTCAAATAAAATTGGAGAGCGATCGACTTGCCTTTGATGGGTGATAATGATAGCAGCATTCTTACTCGCCGACGTTACAAATCCGTGATTATGGAACCAAATATGGGCTGCAGTTAATGCATCATATATATCCTGACGACAGCGCTGAATATTATCACGAGAACAATAGATAAGAAAATCATCTGCATATTGTATAATTCGTGCATGTGGAATAACAACTGATTCCAAAGTCTGAGTATACAGAGAAAAAAGAATACCGCTTAAAATATCTCCTTGAGGCAATCCACGAGACGTCTGACGGTTATCCAATACACCAGAGGGGGTGTGTAAAACTAGCCGACGATGATGTAAAAAATTCCTTATTAAACATATGAAAGGTAATGGGAAAAGTAGTTCCCCTAGACGATGTTGTAATATGACCGGATCAACTGTATCATAGGCCCCCTGAATATCCAAACATACAGCAATCGTGTGTTGTTTGCGAGCTTTCGCTAATAATATATCCGTCAAGAAAATCGTAAGAGCGTCGATTGTTCCTAACCGTTTACGAAATGCAAATTGTGATCTTGAAAACAAATTATAATACTCCATACACCATTGCAATCTACGTAATAAAATCTTTTGAAATAATTTTCTTAAACACGAACCGAGATTAATTCCACGATAGCTGAGGGGGTCTCTGGCATCTTTCAAAGGTTTTAATATCGGTAGAATTTCAAAGTTATTCCATTCCGCAGGATATGTCCCATTTGTCAGTACCTTATTGTATAAATCAAGCAAGACCGTCAGTGCGCGGTCCGGGAGATGGGCAAGCATCCCATACGTTATGTAATCAAGACCCGGGCTCGTGGATGTAGTATGACGTAACACCGTCACGATATCATGACGTGTGATTGGGTATTGTAAACACTGAAACTTATTCGAAGTCAAAAACGATGGTACCGATACATGACCAGAAACTGAATCGGACGTTAGGGAATGATAAAAAATTTGAAAACCTGTAGTCGTGAGACCCGTACGTGGACGAGAGCTACGCGTATTGGATAATTGTTTGACCAATGACCATAAGGTGGTTAAAGAAGTATGGGAATTAAATGTACTGATATGTTTTTGCCACGCCAACCGTCGTTTTTCATTAAATGTCTTCTGCAGTTGCGCAGTGAGACGTTTGTAACTTAGATAATTATCAACCGTCCCATGTATTCGATATCGTTTTAAAAGTGCCTTCCTCCTACGCACGAGCAAAGCACACTCTGCATCCCACCAATGGACCGTGCCCGGATGCTGTGACGTAGACAATGTTAACATGCGCTGGGGGTGATATCGATCAAGAAAGCTTTGTATTATCTGTAATAAGGAATTATACTGGTGATACGTCGATGTTCGAGAAGTCCCCAAACCATCATTTATAAAATGTTGAAAAAGTTCATAATCGAGATGCCTTAAATTCCGCTTTACGGTAAAATGACATGGTCTCTCAAGATTCTCGCCAGATTTCGCATAGTATATTAGAATTGGAAAATGATCACTTTGATGTGTGTCCCCCAATGTGCGCCATTCCAAACGATGAGCAATATCTGCTGTGGTAATCGTCAAATCTACCGCACTCCTTGGACGCCCCGGTGGAGTTATACGAGTAGGCGACCCATCATTGAGAATATTCAAAGCATAGGTTTGAATTGCTTGTACAATGTGTCTACCTTTTGGATTGACTCGCTCACTGCCCCAAAGACCATGATGGGCATTGAAATCCCCAAGAACTATATGTTTCGGATATTGTACAAAATAGTTGAAATACATTGACCATTGACGTTTTGATCCCTGAACTTGGGGAGGGCAATATAAATTACTAAAAATAGTATTACCGATTTGAAAACACTGATGAAAACTTCTTGGTAATAGATAAGAAATCGGGATCTCGGTAAAGGGAATATCATTTCGAATGAGGGTACTTATGCCGCCATAACCAGGCCCATCTTCTCTCACAATTGTATATAGTGGTATCGTAAATCTATAGGGTGGTGATAACCAAGTTTCTTGTAAAAAAATAACATCTGGGTTATAGTCAGCAATTAATTTGAGTAATTCATGTCTCTTGTTGACAATACTCCTGCAATTCCATTGTAGTATCCACACTGCTCCTTAAAAAAGAAACGGAATGGAAACCCAGTGAAATTAATGACCCAAGGTCATGTTGTCTTTCCGTACTGATTTTTCTAACGGGGGTAACAAGGGTAATACCCTGTCTAATAAATTTTTGACACAATGCGCCCATTGCGCATTATGCCCTAACAATTCCATTAGTTTCGTGAATTCTGCCAAAATAGTTTTGGTAGGCTCCGATTCGGGCAACCCTGAACCTGCCCCTGTATTGTATAGAGAACTTGTCTCCATCGTCTTAGCTTCGAAGACCGGAGGAGACTTTTCCAATCGCGGTTGTGACTGTTCCGGTCACAATGTTCCCAAACCCTTATTTGGTTGACTGCAAGAGAAGTCAGGTTAGGGTAATTTGTTCATACCATTTCTTTTCTTGTTCATCATCATCATTTAGGTTGTAGAATTTCATTTTATTTAGTGTATATATATCTTGTGTATCTCGGGGACTCAGTCAGGAATATTTCATTTAATTTGTATGGGAGATGTCAGTATACAAGACAGCGGATTGTGTAGGTAAGCTACAAGATGTTGCAACAGCAGGAAACTCTAGGCCAAATTTAGATTGGGCCGAGAATAACTTCCCTTGTCTTGAAGAAAGCTTTGTGTAAATTGTGTAAGGTTCTGACGTCAGAGAAGAGTTTCGCGCCACGAGTTGTAAGAAATATACATGGGTTCGAGATTATTGGTGTATTTTGTATGGGTTGGAGGGTATCATGACCCTGGCGGAGAAAGACGAAAACATGTGTTTACAAGATGAGAGGTGGGATTTTCGTGTATAGCGGGGCTTCACTTCTATTGTAGCGTCTGATTGGAAAGGTCGCGTTCTCGTAATTTGGCGTAGGCCTATTTGGAGAAACAGTTTTGTTGAAAGCATGGCTTGTGAATGTACTCGAAACGGCTACATATCACAACGATGTTATCTCTGTTAGCACAATTCAAGTTGGGTACGGAAGCACATTCATTTCTCTCGCAGAGATGTGGCTATGTAAACCAGTAAACATCTCTAACCTCAAACCACGTGTGGAAAATCTTAGAAATGCTGGGGAGAACTGATCTATCGAGCATGTCTCGTAGATTATCTGCTAGATCGTCGATGAGTGAGTAACAAACATCTTTATATTCCAACATTCATTTTGGGTCACATGTTTTCGTCATTGCCGAGGAGAGAAGATAGTAAACCATAGTCTGTTCGACGAGAGTCCCCGCCATATGTTTAAAGTTGATATTAATACACATATTTTGAAGGTTATAATTAGTTTTCTTTATAGGGAATTACACCTAATAGTTGAACGCCCAAATGATACCAGTTAGGTTGACCAAATGTGTGTCCAACACTCCACGACCCTGCCATTTCAATTGTGTGGTATATGATGAAGTACTTCCGATCAAAAATAGGAGGATGATTTTGGGAAGTTTTAAATCAGTCGCCCAAGAAGGGCTGGTAAAAAGTTACAACATAGCACCTCAACGTGGGGCAAGAGTAGGGAAACCTAGCAGGTATCATTAGGGCACATATGCACACAGCCGATAGACACCTTAGGAGTATTAGGGTTCACAGTAATTTGTTTTGTTTTAAGGGGTATGTCCACACCAGACAATTTAGAATTAAGGTCAAGGGTTGTGTGTAAATCAAACAGTAAAATGTCAGGTAATCAGGAAACTGGGGGAAGTGGCAGTGAGGAAGATGTGGAAAAGACAGTGGGAACATATGTTACCATTGTTACTACTGAGTCGCAGCTGATCGCTGAAGGTAGTAACTTAAATGTAAATGGGGGGGTTATGAACGATAGTTTGATCCAAATGCTACTGAGTGAAATAAAAGAGATTAAGAAGCAAGGAGAATCTATGAGTAAGGAAATTAAGGAGCAGGTAGGCTCTGTAAATGAGAAGGTAGAGTCAGTGACCAAACAGATAGTAGAAGTGAAGGAATTTGTAAGTAAGGAAATTCAGGAGAGCAACAGGGCCACGAACACAAGGATAGAGAGTCTCAGCAAAGAAATACGGGACCATAAGTCTGTCCTTAATAGTAGAATGGAGAGTATGAACCTGGAATTAAGTGGGAAAATTAGCAAACAGGGAGAGGAAATCAGGGCAGAAATGCAGGGGAATCAGGCTGGGATCACAAGTAGGCTAGAAGGAATGGAAGGCCATCAGAACCAGCAAGATGTGGAAATAACGAAAATTAAGTCAGAGATAGCTAGTTCAAGGGCAGAAGTACAGAATGTAACGGGAAAGTGTGATGAGATATGCAACACTGTAAGTGGGAATAAGAGGGAATATTTAGATAGAGTAGGTGCCGTTGAAAATAAGTTGGGAGAGATTGAGGGTCTGAGAGGGAAGCAGGTGGCATTGACCGAGAAAAACGAAAAGCTGCAGGAAGAGCTGATAAAGGTCAGGAGAGAGTTGAAAGAGCGACCGATGAGTCAAAGGGTTGTGATGCCATCTAGTTTGCTACTCAGGGACCCTGGTCTGCCACAATTTAACTCAAGGCAGTTCAACCCTATGGAGTTTTTAAAAACCATTGAGAAGAAATTCAGCAAGGATCTAGAAGACGGGGTTGTCGAATGGGAAACAGTGTTGGAGATCTTGTCTAACTCATTTCAAGGGGATGTGAAAGCATGGTTCCAAATATACAGGCCTAACATGAATAGTTTAAGGGAATTCAGGGATAAATTCAAAGCTAAGTTCTGGGGGGAGGGGGTACAGTCCAGGGAAAGGGAAAAATTAACTTTTGGGAAATATAAGGAGAGAGAAGGGGTATCCCTGACAGAATATTTTTTGGCACATGTACTTATTTGGAAGAATTTGGATGGGCTGACCTCTGACAGTGATGTGGTTAGGGTCATGTTGAAGCACTTCCCACCTAGAATTCAGGAGGCAGCTTGTATGCAGAAGGTAAGGACGGTAGAAGAGTTGGAAGAGCTTCTTACGAGCTTTGACGTTTTAGGCAAGCAGCACATGGAGAGGCCAGAGGTCAAACAGGAATTTAGGGGCAATAGGGGGAATAATCAGGAGTTTAATAGGGGTAGATTTAATCAGGAGCAAAGAGATTATCAGCAGAGGCAGGAAAACTATCAGAGAGGTGGGGGGCGTCAGGATAATTCACAGCGACAGGAAGGTAACTATCAGAGAGGTGGGGGGGGGGGTCAGGAAGGTGGTAACGAAAGAGTACAGGTGAACCAGAGGAGACAAGAACAAGGTGGTCAAGGAGCTTTAAACTCCGAACGGGCTGTGCAGGGAGGTCAGTCAGGCAGTCCGTAAGAAATGAAGTCAAGCAGTGTGTTATTGTGGGTGAGGAGGATTTTATGCCTATGAGTCGGGAGGATCTGCTAGCTGACCAGCAGGAGTTCTCATGTATCGGGGAGAAGGAGGCTTTTATGTCAACTGTTGAGTTGAGCATACTAGGTAAGAGAGTGCAGGCATTGGTGGATTCGGGGAGTGAGAGAAGTGTCATCAGTAAGGGATTTTATGATACTTTAATCAAGGACGGTGGTAAGTTGGAAGAAATTCCAGTTAAGTCGACATATGTGGTAACTGCTGTTGGTAATAAATCCCAAAGAGTGGGAAAGCAGGTATTGTTGCCCATGAGGTTTGGTAATGAAGTTGACCACAAGACTTGCTTGGTAATTCCTAACCTAATTTATGAAATGATTTTGGGGATAGACTGGCTTAACGAGCATAGTGCTGTTATTGATTTTGACCGGGGTGTCATCAACTTTGTGAGGGGGAATATAAGCCAGGAGATGAGAATGAAATGCAAGAGAGTAGATAAGACAGTAAAGGCATGTGTTACTGAGGTCACTGTAGGGGATATGGCAGAAGGTAAGGCTGACGATGAGGAGGAAGTTGTGGATTTATGTCACATTGCTGTGGAGGGTGATAAGTGTGATCAACTCCAGCAGGCTGTGGATAAGAGTGGTTTAAGTGTTGAGGAGAGGGATAAGTTGTTAGAGGTTTTAGAGCTAAACCAAGAAGTTTTCAGTGACAAGCCAGGGCTAACACATGTCTATACGCATCAGTTCGAAATTGTAGATCATTCTCCATTTTCAGGACCCAAGTACCCGATACCTCACAAATTTGCTGATGCTGTGGAGAAAGAAATAGGCATTATGCTGAATCAGGGTATTATTGAGCCTTCAACTAGTGCATATCTGAATCCCTTAGTTGTGGTTGGGAAGAGTGATGGCTCGGTCAGGTTGTGTATTGATGCCAGGCAGCTCAATTGTAGGATATCTGGGGACCAACAGAGGCCAGAATGTGTTGAGGAACTGGTTCAGAAATTCAATGGTAAGCAATGGTTTTCCACTATGGATCTGAGTGCATCATTTTGGCAGGTACCGTTGAGAGAACAGGACAGGAAGTTGACTGCGTTTAGCTTTAAGAGTGGTTTGTACCAATTCAGGGTCGTTCCTTTGGGAACAAAGACCAGCAGTTCAGCGTTGATTAGGGCCTTAAATCTAGTGTTAGGGAGGGACACACACGAGTTTGTGACAATGTACATAGATGATTTAATTGTTGCATCTTACACATTAAAGGAACACCTGGATCACTTAGACATTGTTTTGGGGAAATTAAGGGACGGGGGATTTACAATTAAACTTAAGAAGTCTCTGTTTTGCACAACATCAATCACATTTTTAGGGCATACTATCACAAAACAAGGGGTGTCTCCCGAACAGTCACGATTAGACAAGATTCACAACACTGCTACACCACGTAACGCCAAACAATTGAGGTCAATATTAGGGGTTTTCAATTATTTTCGTAGATTCGTAGTTAAATATTCCTGTCTTGTAGAACCGTTTAGGGAATTGCTGAAGCAGGGTACTAAGTGGGTATGGACCCAGGTGCACGATGAGGCTTTTAAGGAGTTGAAGAGAGGCTTTGTAGAGACTGTCATGCTTAGGTATCCTCGTCTGGATTGTCCCTACATTTTGATGACTGATGCGAGCATGCAAGGCATCTCAGGCATTTTGTGTCAGGAGGATAGTGAGGGCAATCTAGGGATTGTCTCATTAGCAAGCAGAGGGCTAAGCATGGCGGAGAAGAGATATACAATTACTGAAATAGAGATGTTAGCAATCGTATACTCTCTAGGGAAGTTTAGGAGTTATGTGTTGGGCAGTAAGTTGCAGATACTGACTGACCATCATGCATTACTTTTTATTGGATCCTGCAAGCTCACTTCGAACAGGATGTCAAGGTGGATATTGGCTATAAGTGAATATAACTTTGAGGTAAGGCATATTAAGGGTACTGAGAACATTGTGGCTGACTTCATGAGTAGAAACATTGGGGGTGATGAGGGTCATCAGGTACTGGAGGTACAGGAAGGTGTTGTTATCTGCGTAACCAAGGTAAGCGAGTGTGATTATGAGATACGCTGCTTAAGGAATCTGCTTGTAGAGCAGGAGAAGGATGAGGTCTTAGGTGATATCTTGACTCAGTTGAGAGGTATGGATGTGGATAGTAGAATTAAGGTTGGAAAGTATTGGTACAAGTTGGAGTGTGGTTTCTTGGCTAGGCTGTGCCATGAAGGTGCCTGGAGAGTGTGTGTGCCAAGCTCATTGCAGGTAACGATGATTTGGTATCATCACAAGGCTTTAGGGCATTTTGGATCAAGCAAGGTTCTTTTTGCTGTTCAGCAGCATTTCATTTGGAAGAACATGGGAAGGCAGATTAGGAAAGTTCTGGCAAGTTGTGACTCGTGTCAACGGTGTAAATGCCCAACGAGGTTTCTTGAGGGACCTCGGCAAATGGTGATCACAGAAAAACCAAGGGATTTACTCTGTGTCGATCTGTATGGTCCATTGGTTAAAGCTCAGTTTGGATATCAGTATATCTTCGTGGTTGTTGACGCATTCAGTAAACTCGTCAAACTGTATCCCCTGAGAAAAGCGACCGGGAAGGGTTGTGTCCTACAGATCACTGATAAGTATGTACCTGAGTTTGGGGTGCCTCTCAGGATACTATCAGACCACGGTAGTCAATTCACCTCAAAGATCTGGAAAACCAAGTTGAGTGAATTGGGTATCAAGCACATATTCTCATCTATTCGATATCCTCAAGGGAATTTGTCCGAACGAGTTATGAGAGAATTAGGGAGAGTATTTCGCACCTATGTGAGCAATCGCCACAATGCGTGGTTCTCCAAGTTAGGAGATATTGAACGATGGTTCAATAGTACGTTCCATGAGAGTGTAAAATGCACTCCCTATGAAATTCAGTATGGTAGGAAGCCTACCAATGAGCTTGCTAGAATGCTAGGTTTGGTCACGGGAGAGGAGATTGGGAAGGATGTTTGTATCCAGCTGGCTAGGGACAACTTAATCAAGGCAGGGAATAAGCGTAGGCGCCAGCAGAAGCGGGTAAAGTTTGATTCTTTTGAAGTAGGCGATCAGGTGCTTCTGAGGGTTCCATATCCGTCTTCAGCTGTAGATAAGGAGATAGGGAAGTTTTTTTCATCTATTTCAGGGGCCTTTTAAGGTGGTTAAACGTATTGGTGAGTGTGCCTATAGTTTAACGGACCAGGATGGTAAGTCTGTCAGTACACATAATATTAGGAATCTCCGTAGATATCACTCTGTAAAATAATATGGCATGGACTCTTAGAGAATCAGTCAACATAACGTGATGGCATGACAAAACTCAAGAGATGTGACGAAGAATGCTAACCAGCAAAGTGGCATCGAGTGTTAGATGGATAGATGGTATGATAAGGCCTGTGCAGGCAAATACCATGGCTTGTGAAGCGATAGGGTCTCATGATGAGACGAAGAAAATGAAGTGGTAGACCTAAGACACTTGAGAGAAATCAGTGAGGCTAGGAAATGGACACAATAAGACATTCGAGAGAGTGAGAATGTGTGAAAATTTGACAAGTGTGTATGTATATATGTCTTCCAGGGTTTATTTATGTAATAGTGTAATTCTTTGTGTTTTCAGTGCGTTGCTTGTTTGAGTGTTTGTGATCCACACTTGTTTCACCCGTGTGAATCACATGGGGGCGTATTGTGACTGTTCCGGTCACAATGTTCCCAAACCCTTATTTGGTTGACTGCAAGAGAAGTCAGGTTAGGGTAATTTGTTCATACCATTTCTTTTCTTGTTCATCATCATCATTTAGGTTGTAGAATTTCATTTTATTTAGTGTATATATATCTTGTGTATCTCGGGGACTCAGTCAGGAATATTTCATTTAATTTGTATGGGAGATGTCAGTATACAAGACAGCGGATTGTGTAGGTAAGCTACAAGATGTTGCAACAGCAGGAAACTCTAGGCCAAATTTAGATTGGGCCGAGAATAACTTCCCTTGTCTTGAAGAAAGCTTTGTGTAAATTGTGTAAGGTTCTGACGTCAGAGAAGAGTTTCGCGCCACGAGTTGTAAGAAATATACATGGGTTCGAGATTATTGGTGTATTTTGTATGGGCTGGAGGGTATCATGACCCTGGCGGAGAAAGACGAAAACATGTGTTTACAAGATGAGAGGTGGGATTTTCGTGTATAGCGGGGCTTCACTTCTATTGTAGCGTCTGATTGGAAAGGTCGCGTTCTCGTAATTTGGCGTAGGCCTATTTGGAGAAACAGTTTTGTTGAAAGCATGGCTTGTGAATGTACTCGAAACGGCTACATATCACAACGATGTTATCTCTGTTAGCACAATTCAAGTTGGGTACGGAAGCACATTCATTTCTCTCGCAGAGATGTGGCTATGTAAACCAGTAAACATCTCTAACCTCAAACCACGTGTGGAAAATCTTAGAAATGCTGGGGAGAACTGATCTATCGAGCATGTCTCGTAGATTATCTGCTAGATCGTCGATGAGTGAGTAACAAACATCTTTATATTCCAACATTCATTTTGGGTCACATGTTTTCGTCATTGCCGAGGAGAGAAGATAGTAAACCATAGTCTGTTCGACGAGAGTCCCCGCCATATGTTTAAAGTTGATATTAATACACATATTTTGAAGGTTATAATTAGTTTTCTTTATAGGGAATTACACCTAATAGTTGAACGCCCAAATGATACCAGTTAGGTTGACCAAATGTGTGTCCAACACTCCACGACCCTGCCATTTCAATTGTGTGGTATATGATGAAGTACTTCCGATCAAAAATAGGAGGATGATTTTGGGAAGTTTTAAATCATTCGCCCAAGAAGGGCTGGTAAAAAGTTACACGGTTGTTGATAAATCTGACAATAAGCGTTCCTATCATAACCCAACGGCTGGACCACTTTAGGGGCCGCGTGAACTATTTCTGTAAACTTGCGCTTACGTGCCGGCTCATGCTGTCTGACACTTGGAACTGGACTTAAAGAAGGAAATTGTTGGGGTACAGTTAATGGATTAAATGCGGGCCCCCTTTGACCTTGCATGATTTCATTATACGATTTATTTTCCACACACATTCTTCTTTTTATCTCAACTTGCTGTTGATGGATTTCGCAGCGAATGGCACCCGCTGGGTGATTCTCTGCACAATTGGCACATTTGGCTAATACTTCCTTGCATTCCCTAGTAAAGTGCTCCGCTGCACAATTGCCACAGCGTGGGGCTCGCGCCCGACAATGTAACTGTACGTGCCCGTAGCGTTGACACTTAGTGCAACGTAGAGGCGAGAAAATATACAATTGAACTTCCAGCATTACATTAAATATACTGACATATGGCGGAAGGTTCTGTGTCTCAAAAAATATTTTCACCGTCCCAGTAGCTATCCGCTCCGTCTGTCCATCTATCGTTCTATTACGAAAGAAGCGCTGTACCCGTAAAATGGGAACAAGAGCCTCAAGATACTTAATTAATTCCTCATTGGTAAGTGAGGTGTCGACCCCGCGCACCAGTCCAACCCGTTGAACATTGGAAGATGGTATAAAAGCAGTCAAATTCCTCTCCCGGAGGATCTTATTTTCCAAAAAAACATTAGCTTCACGATATGTTGCGAATTGTATTTGGATTCTATTGCGACCCTTCTTCTGAATTTCACGTATACCTGGTATTTTGCGGTCATAGAATAGCCGACCCAAGGCCATTGGATGTAAATTTCCAACGGCCTGAGCCCCCTCTCCCTGAACAAATACGATATATGGTCCAGTATGAAGGTGTGGATACCGATATTCCGTGGCCGGGGTTCGTGCTTGTTCCTGAGAGGATCCCGTTATCGGGGTCGTTGTTTCCTGAGTGGAAGTAGTCGGTTGATCATTAACGAGTGATATTCCCTCCATAGGGACTATACCATCCACTATAACATTGCCGGTATTGTCTGGGGGTAGTCCCATCAACGTCCCATCACTCTGGGCCGCCATCTCGACCGCACCCAACTATTATATAATACTTATGACCAGACTATGATAGAATGGCACTGCACACCAGAACAACCACTAACGAAACACTAACTGAAAAGAACACTCTCACAGATCACACACAAAAGGCAAGCTGCAAGCTTTAGAGGTGTTGCTGTGAGAACAGCTGTCGTGAGACTCCATTTCCGAAGTGAAATATGCGATGTACTGTTATCATTAGCATTAGATTTGTCTTCTTCTTTTCTTCTAATGTTGAGAGCCGAGAGAGGGGAAAACACCAATGTCACCAACTGATTTAATAAATAATAAATAAATTTATTAAAGCACAAAATATGCAGTATGAAATTACAACTAGTTTGAACAGAACTGAGACAGAGATAACCTCCTCTGCCCACACCATATCACGTGGTATCGATCACAACTTCTACCACATAGGGCACATACACTTCTTCTTCTTCTTCTTCTTCGCGTTACGGTAGTGGGCATAGTAAACTCTTTACCCAATTGCTACTGTTCAGAAGTACGTATCTTGAGGTAAACATTGACTACCGAGAAAAGGCGTAAGACCAGTGAGGAACAGGTTATACCAAACAAAGGTATGACGTAACGTGGAGACAAAAGAGGCATGAAAACAGATGAAACTAGACTGGGACACAATTGGTATTTGACTCTTCACACCGAAGTGACCCACCTTGGTGACTTAACATATAGACGTAGGCTACATGACCGGGTCACGATTATGGACCAGGTAAAAGGAATACCAGTTCAAGGTCTAAAATCAATGTTGTCAAAAAAGGATACTAGGCTACTGACCAGTGGAATGGTAGGATTAGAAACTAATGTGGCAACATTTAAAGGCAGTGTATACCCTAGGGAATATAAATCGCGCAACAGTATTGCACGGTGAAAGTCATATTGAGGACATTGAAGTAAAATATGATTTATAGAGCCCTCCATTTGCAAACACGAACACAAGGCATCATTACGTTGTTTTATACGGAATAAATACACCGGCGTTAATGCATGATTAAAGCGGAGACGAATAATTGTAATAATATGTCGTCGTGTGTATTTACCACCATGGAACCAGGGCTTTCTTAAAATAGTCGGTTGTATCCCAAAATAATATTTGGCTTTCGTTTTTGCGTAGTTAGTCCACGTGACCTGCCAGTCATTCTGGATCTTCGAACGAATTATAGAACGCAAATCAGAAATGGGTATAGCGATATTATAAGCCTTACCTGTACCATTAGCCGCTTCTTTGGCGAGTTTATCAGCGATTTCATTACCTTCAATATGTGAATGGCCGGGGATCCACATGATACTGACATCAAAGCCCTCAGTATGTAAGGTATACAATTGATGCATTAACTGGCATAAACACCAATTTTTTTTTTTTTTTTTTTTTTTTTTTTTTAGCGTATGGCTTTTAGTGCCGGGAGTGTCCGAGGACATGTTCGGCTCGCCAGTTTTGTAGCTGCTTCGAGACGGACACCCAATGGGTGAGCTACAAGTACCGTTGGGGAGGGAAGGAGGGAAGTTGGAATGTAAGGACGAGGAGTTGGAAGGTAGCGGCTGTGGCCTATAGTTAGGGACCAACCCCGGCATTTGCCTGGAAGGAAGATGGGAAACCACAGAAGACCATCTTCAAGGTTGCCGGCGGGGGGATTCGAACCTCCTCGCCTCCCGGATGTGAGCGACTGCCATCAGTCATGCCGTAACCACCACGGCTAACTCACCCGGTATAAACACCAATTATCAGCCCCGAGAACATTTTGAAGTGATTGAACGACACTCATAGAGTCTGTACAAATTAGCGAATGGCGAATACCATGTTGTTTAATATAAAGACACGTCTGGCGAATTGCAAAAATTTCGGCTGTAAATATCGTGACGTCAGAGGGTAAAGTATACTTACATGAAATATGTAAATCGGGAGAGAAGAAGGCTGCTCCCACACGTGAGGGGTTAACCATTTTAGACCCATCTGTATAAAAAGGAATGCAAGATGCCAAATGGCTCGTTATTTCGTGAAACATACGAGGAATGATTACTGGGTTGTGTGGAAAAGTCTGATGTATTTGGGGTAAGGAATGCTGGATGATATTCGGTTGAAAATGAGCTACGGAATACGGAATATTATATAAAGGCAGGCGACTAACTTTTAATATATTATGGCGGTACTGTTTAAGAATGGAATATGCGGCCAGCAAGGCGGGAACAGAAGCTGTGGGCAATAATCGACGAGTATAATAGTCTTCCAATAATTGTAATTTAGGAACGATAGGTGATACCGCTATCATCATTTTACGCAACAGGTACATACATGCAAGGTGTTGACGCCGATAATGTAACGACATTTCTCCCGTTTCAACTAAAAGTGCTCCTGTGGGAGTAGATGTAAGCGCGCCTATTATGAGACGCAAAGCAGTAAACTGTATTCGATCTAAACGGAGGAGCCTAGTACTTGACATTATATCAAAATTAAAGGAATTGTAATCCAGCACAGAACGAATTATATTACGATATACTATTAATAATAGTTCCGGGTCTGCTCCCCAAGTACGCCGAGTAAGTGATTTTAGAACATTGATTTTGCTGGTAAGATGACTCTTAAGGTATTGTATATGTCTCTCTCCTTGCATTTTCCTGTCAATGTAAATTCCTAAGTATTTTACATTCGTCACCACCGGAATTTGGCCTTGACGATATAATATAGGAGAGCTGTCGTAACGTCGTTTGTTAGTAAATATCATCGCAGCGTTTTTTCCGGCAGAAGTTTCAAATCCGTGTTGATGAAACCAGTCATGAGCATTAGATAAGGCGGTGTATATATCCCGACGAAATGCGAATAAATCGTCCCTTGTACAATATATTAAAATATCGTCCGCGTATTGAAGGATGCGAGCGTGCGGTAATATGACTGTTTCTAGGGTACGAGTATAAATTAAATATAAAATCCCACTTAAAACATCTCCCTGCGGGACACCGTGAGAGGTGTATCGGGAATCAAATACACCGACTGGGGATTTTAAAATGATTTTACGATGACATAGCATGTTATATATTAAACACCGGAATGGAAGTGGGAATTGCATATCTCGAAGTATATTAATAAGAATAAATGGATCTACAGAATCATACGCATTTTTTAGGTCAAGGAAAATCGCTATAGTATGCATTTTCTGTCCTTTTGCAAGGAGTAAATCGGTGAAGAAAATGTTTAATGGATCAGACGTACCGAGATTTTTCCTGAATGCAAATTGCGTTTTAGGAAACAGGGTATAATATTCTAGACACCATTGCAGCCGTCGGAGAAGTACATTTTGAAAAATTTTGCGGAAACAGGAGCCAAGTTGGATACCTCGATAACTACTCGCTAAGCGGGCATCTTTTGTGGGTTTCAAAATAGGGACAGTTTGAAAAACATTCCAATCTTCTGGAAATGTCCCTGTGCATAAGCTCGAATTATATAGTTTAAGGATGATGTCCTGAGCATTTACGGGGAATCTAGCGATCATGGTATAAGTCACTTCGTCAATTCCTGGGCTTGTTGATTTTTTGTGTCTGAATGTTTGTAAAAATTCGCTGCGCATAATAGGCTGCATTAAACTGGAAAAACGGTCCAGCGAACCAGAGGCACATGATGTAGGCATACGAATAACAATGTCGGGTGTCCAAGTATGATACAAGTCATGGTATCCTTGCGCCGAAAGTTGAGAGGGAGAGGGTCGAGGAGGGGTATTCGTAAAATGTTTAATCGCTGACCAAATACTATTTAGGGACGTATGACTACTTAATTGGGTAATGTATAATTTCCACGCTTCGCGTCGTTTATGATTAAAGACACGTTGGAGTTGAGCGGTGAGACTCTTGTATCTCAAATATGAGGTGGAAGTACCATAGTGCCGAAAAGCTTTTAAACTCGCTTTGCGACGTCGTACTAAGTGTTTACATTCTTGATCCCACCATGAGGGTAAGGCAGAACGATTATTTGGAGGACATGATTTTGTAATATAAGGGTGATATGTATTAAAATAATCACGGATATTATTTAGTAAAAAATTATAACCGTTATCAGACTTTTGTAATGGCCGCGAAAGCCTGTCCTCTAAAAAGTGTTTAAACAAATCATAATCAAAATGCCGAAAATTCCTCTTAACTTGAAAGACGTTCTGCGAGATATGTCGATTACTCGAGACATCATATTCCATTATAATTGGATAATGATCACTTTGATACGTGTCCTTCACAGTCTGCCATGACAACTTATGGGCTATATCTACAGTAGTGATACTTAAATCCACCGCACTTTGTGGACTATTCGGTGGGGTAAGGCGGGTGGGTGACCCATCATTTAATAAATGTAGTTGTAATTCCTGAATAGCCGCAATGATGTGCCGTCCTTTCGGGTTAACTCGACCACTGCCCCACAAGGGGTGGTGGGCATTAAAATCCCCCAATGTAAGATGTTTAGAAAATGTCTTTATAAACTGAAAATATAAATACCATTGTCTACGTGAGCCTTGTATACCAGGCGGACAGTAAATATGGCTTATATGGAGATCTTAAACAAGGAACGTTTGATAATAAGTATGAGGCATGTAATAATTAGTAGAAAGGGGGGTGTACCGTAAAGTATTTTTGAATAACGTCATGATACCTCGATATCCGGGTCCATCCTGACGTTCCACCTGATAATTAGCAATCTGAAATTTATACGAGGACCGAAACCATGTTTCTTGTAGGAATATGATGTCCGGATCATATTCGTGAATTAACTGTAGCAATTCAAGTTTTTTATTTAAGATACTTCTACAATTCCACTGGAGCAATAACATTCAGGGTAATAAAGGGAATTAATTCAACAAGGACGACTATGCACCGGGTTGTGATAATGATAATTTGAGGAAGAAGGATTGGGAAAAGGTCGAACAATCTGATTCACGAATGTTTTCCACCGAAAAGCTCAGGTCAGTTCAGTTCTTCCGGCGTTGGACGAGCTAATATGGACCCCATCGTTATGGGAGTCACTGGAGGCGGTAATAACGGTAATACCTTGGCACGTAAGGCCTGTAACTTGGAACTCCACTGGCCATTGTTACCCAATAGCTGTATGAGGGCATGAAAGTCTTCACAGATTGAGGTATATTCATCATTCGCAGACATTGTTCTACTGCCTGAAGGGAAAGAAGTTGATGGCGCAACAGGGCTAGGCGGCGCACTGGGCGTTATCCGGCTGGCCGTGGGAGACGAAATGAGGGCATTATACGCCTGCCTATCATATCCCAATGGTTGATATGTTGTGGGCGAACGAACGATCATCTCCGTGAATTTACGTTTACGGGGTGGTTGTATGGGAGGTGGCAGAGGGAATTGAGTGAGTGGGGGGAACTGTTGTGGCAAATTTTGAGGCTGGAAAGGGGGGGGGGGGGGGGTCTCATACTGTTAATCACTTCGTGATAGGATTTATTCTCCGTACACATTTGTTTCTTTATTGCTTCCTGTTTAAGCCGTTCCGGACAAGTCAATGATGTCGCAAGATGATTACTGTCACAATTGGCACATTTTAAGTCAACAGACTGACAGCCAGTCGTATCATGGGGACCTGCGCAGAGACCACATCTAGGGGTTCGCGTACGGCAATGTTGTTGGATGTGTCCAAAGCGAAGGCACTTCACACATTGAGTTGGAGAGAATATAAATAATTGCACTTCAAGCAGGACATTAAAGATGGAAACAAACTCGGGTAAACGTTGGGCTTCAAAGTGGATTTTAACTGTTCCAGTAGGGATACGATCCATGACGCCATTATTATCCTTTTTTCGGTAAAACCGTTGAATCCGAACGATCGGGACGGGGGATTGTAAGTATTGTAAAATTTCAGCTTCCGTTAGGGCAGTGTCCACGCCCCGTATAAGCCCCACACGCTGTATGTTAGCAGACGGAATAAACGCATCTAACTGTTTAGCCTGGAGAATGGGGTGTCGTAAAAAGGAGTTGGCATGCAAGCGTGTGTCAAATACCACCTGCACCCTGTTACGTCCTTTTCTTTGAATGGATTGAATGCCTGGAATTTTCTGTTCAAAAAAGATTCGTCCCAAAGCCATGGGGTGTAAATTTCCGAGTCTCTGTTCCCCTTGTCCTTGCACAAAGACACTGTATGGCCCCGTATGATGGGGATGGTATGACATGGGCTGGCGAGCAGTAACCTCAGTGTTCTGTGAAGTCTGAATATTGGTCGCTGTTGATGTCTCGGGCGGTACAATGCCGGTCGCAGGGACCAGTATCATGCCCTCCATTGATACTGGGGGGTCATATTCAATCAGTTGCACACGGTCCGGCGGGCGGCCAGAATCCGTCCCATCACTCGTAGAGCCCATCACACTTACCGTTCAATGCACTATACACTCAGTGAAAATGACACAAAATCAAATCACCTAAACCACACACACACGCACGACCGACTCGAAGACGAGTAAGCAGGACCTAAAGCTTGCCCAACTGTACGCTGCGCAAGCTGAGAACCGAATGCCCGGCACATACACAATTTAAGTCTGGCTGATGAAATCTTCTGTTATTACACACTTTGAAGTGGAAACCATGTACCGAGAATCTCGTTACCAGGTGCCTCAGCTCGTAGGAGCTCTCTGTCCAGTCCCGTGATGTCATCGCATCAGTCGCGTAAAATTCTTGCCAGATGCTATCTTTCTTAGACTTCATTTCCTGAACTAGTGTCTCAAAAACATGTGTTGTTGGCAAAAGCATCTGCAGTCTCAGTTCTTCAACAAAGGGAAGCTCACTTGAGAGTTCATAAACCAAACGAGAAAGAGTAAATCGGGAGAGGCATAAGACTTTCTTTAGGTAGACAGCCTTGACCTTCTCTATCTCCACTAGATGCTTGTACTTTAGGTGGGACCAAATGTTTTCCAGACCATATGTAATTATCGGGGCGATTTTCAGCCAGAAGAGTTTCATTGCAGTCTTTAAGGAGAGTGTTCTGAGATGCCGTATGTCACTCATGGCCTTTATAGCCGCGTTTGATCTGTCCTTGATGTGGATTGAGAAAACGTTGCCATGCATCTGAAAAGTCACCCCAAGATAGTTGAAGTGTGTCACACACGCCAGTGGTTTATCTCCGTAAAGAATTGTTGCTCCTCTTCCTCCTTTTCGAAAAGACATGGAAACTGTCTTCTTCTCATTCAACTGAAGTTCATTTGATTTCGCCCACTCCGTCACTTTATTAAAAGCCTGTTGCAGCGCCACTTCACTGGTTGCCGTTAGAACCATGTCATCTGCGTAGATATATAACTTCACGTTTGAGGGTAATACTTGTACAACATCTGCCGTAGCAATAATAAAAAGAATAGGGCTGAGGGGATCCCCTTGCACAACTCCTATTGTCTGTCGTATTTCCTTCGATTTCGCGATTTCATCCGAAATGACAAACGAAATTTTCACTCAGTAACGACCGAACAAACCTCACCAAATAGTTTTATGTACCTATTAAGTTTTCTAACTTCCTCACTAGTAATTGCCTATTGATTGTATCGAAGGCCTTGGCATAATCCAGGAATGCTGCATGTAGTTTGCCCCTTTTCCGTGACAAGGCTTCCTCTATGTTAGTTTGTAAACAGGCTATGGCTTGCGTGGCAGATCTTCCCTTTCTGAAGCCAAATTGCTCCTCCGGTAATTGAGCGTCAATGATTTTAGACAGACGATTACATAAAATAATGCTTAGGAGTTTCAGAAGAACTGCCTCTGTATGAATTGGGATCGCCACAGTCTCCCTTACCTTTATAGAGCATTTTTACTAAGGAAGTCCTCCACCTGGCCGGTATGGACCCCTTCATTAGACACTCATTAAACAGTGCAGCTAGGCAGCCGCTTAGTTCCGCCGATGCAATCTTCAGGTGCTCGTTGTAAATAAGATCAAGACCACACGCCTTATGATTCTTCAAATCCTTTATCGTGGTCATCACCTCCTGTTCAGTGATCCTTTCAGAGTTTATTAGGAAAACTGGTTTTGCTGGGGACTGAACAGTTGGCCGAGTATCCCTGTCTTGCAAAATGGCAACTGATTTCTGTTTCTGTTGTAAACGTCCATGGTGATGAATTCTCAACTTGTCATAAATGTAATATAAAAGAAATCTCGTCGACCATCGCTTTTATTGTTCGACATGTCATATGGCAGAAAGACATGTTCTGCTTATGGTCATGTGTGCTTGTGTTTATTAGCAGATTTTGATACTCATGAGCTTTATTGTTTCATTCCGTTGCAGTATTCTTAATTCAATATATCTTTTAGCTAGATTATTGTAGAATAGTCCGCTGAAGTACTCTGAGAGCCCAACTTAACCTATAAGAATGGGACAGGCTTTTTTAAATTTATTTAACCTAGAATACTAACATAATGGAATTAATGCTTAATACTAATAATACATTAAATTTACGTATGGTACATTACGAACTTTGGGCTAAGGCATCAATTAGTTAAATGGTTGAAATTAATATATATTTCGTATGTAACACTATTTACACCTACACTGAATCCTCGGTGGTCTTTGAGGTTTAATATGCCAAGTTCTTAACCCTGCGTAAGTGTGGCGAAATATTGAACATGATTCGTGTGGTCGGTCTCTAAGACCGGGTATTTTGTTTATTTATTAAATTGTGAATTGTAAGAATAGATCAGATTTCACACAAAATGTATTTATTCAAACTCACAGATGGAAAACAGAGTTACAAGTAAAATCAGACCCATAGAGATAACATAAACAAAGGAAAAATCAGAAAAGGGAATGCCAAGTAAAATCAAATTATTTAAATAGCAAGAACGACAAAAAATAATTTGATACAAATATATCATACCTATAGTTGTGTCAGTTTTGGAAATGTGGCACATAATAAATCTTGTATAAGCCTGTGGCTTATGAAGTAAGGTCGCCCGTAAACATTGCACATTTATTTTGAAAATTCATCCACAGTCTTTGCATAATACTTCTATGTGCCCTAGGCACATGAACTTATTGCACTATCTACAATACTATTTCGTTTTTCTGTTCTGCTTCCAAGTACACGTTTGACATCGTCCAAAGAGACGTACAGGCCAATTATCTTGTACCCTTTCAAGCTTGCAGACGACAGCAATCCTCTCACGCAGAAGGTGGCTTTGTAAAATGCTCATTTCCAACCCTGTGATAAATTTTCACCGTACTATATTCTGGGTTGGTGCGTTCTGACTTATAATAACTTGACTGTTTGTGCCAGCAATGTTTATCAGAGAATAAAATACCACAATGATAGGCCAACGCCTTGTATTTCTGGCCCAGCATAATTTGCAGAAAGCTGGTCTACGACATCGACACCGCCTTTAGTTTTATTGTAGTCCAAAATCATATCAGATTTCTCTGTTTCTTCATCGACGAAGTCATCATCGTGCATCGATAAAATTAGTAACACATTCTTTCGTTTGTTAGGAATATATGACAGACGGGTACAATCTTCATGAAATCCAAAGATGTTGGATGGGGTAGGACTGGACTGTCCTTGAGTGAATCGAGGTGGAAGCTGGCGCTTGATTTTTCAAATGGTGCCTAGCAGCATGAGTTTGTATTGACTGGTCAAGATTTCACAGAGCTCAACGCTGGTGAACCAGTTGTCCGCTGTAACGTTACATTCTCGTCCCGGAAATGGCTGTATTAGTCTCTCCATTGCATTCTTCGGGCTGTTACAGTATACTGTGATCCTTCTGGCTGTTTTCCAACGTAGACTTCCATTTTTTAAGTATAACATACCTTTGCATCCACAAGGCATATATACCTTGATGCCGTACTTGTTAGGTTTCGAAGGTCTGTACTTCCGGAAAGCAGCCTTTCCCTTGAAACCTAATAGCATTTCATCAATTGTAACAAACTGACTCAAGCTGAAATATTGTGCACACATGTGAACAAATTCGAACAGATCACGAATTGGAGCCAATCTATCTGACAAAATCCTCTGCTGCCTGGTCTCAATATTGTCAAAACGTATATGGCTAAGTAGGAAAGAGAAACATTGCTAAGACATAACTAGCCAAAAGATTTCTGGGAAGTTTCCATCTGCAAAGAACAGTTCTTCTAAATTTAACCTATTGGACTTCTTTACTCCACTCAAAATTAGAAGGTCCAAGAGAGTTTCCATGTCATTACAGTCGACCTCACAAACGTGATATTCTTGATTATATTTTCTTTTGCGTGAGTGGTAATATGTTGGTTTGTAAATTTTACAATAATTTCCATTATCTCTCGATCAAAGAAATGTCTCCAAACCTCGAGAGGATAGGTCTTTCCTCTAACTGATCCTCTGACACCTGGAAGGTGCGTTATAATATTCTTCTGACTTGTTCTAATATTTTTGGGAGGGGGATAAATTTTCCGCTTCGTGTAATCCCTACCATAATAAAAGTAAAGAGTCTTCACCTCCGTGATAATAATGCCGTCGCAAGGATTCTGCATCCTCATCAGGATCCAAATCTCGTTCACTTTTCGAATTCTCTTCTCGAACTTCCAGCACGTCCTCTTCGTCATCTTCTGAAGAATCATCATGTTTCCGGTTCAGAATCAGTGGAAACAGTTTCAAGTAGCCTTTGCTATCGTTTTTGTTCTCTTTCATAGCCCATTTTACCTAAAATACAGTAAAATATAGGCTTGAAAAAATAGTTCGATAACTTTTCAATATGAAAGCAAAAATCATCTCAAGAAATAAGCCATAATAAAAATATACTAATTACCTCATAGGTACACTGAACGTAACGCAAAAAGTGTTGCTGGTCTCAGGAACCATGTCGTAGTGAGTTGTCACAATGGTCAATTTCCCATGACTGGCAATATTAGTTGCACGTGCGGGGTCGCAACAGAGGAAGGTACAACAAAGTACAGCTTCTTAGCCTCAACAGTCGGAAATTTAAATAGCATTGTTGTGAGGCCCGGAACAAGAGACCGTGCCACACTTATGCAGGGTTAAATGCAATAATAATATCGTATGGCCTCGGGTGCCTGGTGCAAGCTTTGTTAATTGACACCCAGAGGGTAGCTTGCATGTCGAATTTCGTCGTTCCTTTGAACGCTATGAAAATCAAGGAGGTTAGATATCTAAACTCCTTGACACTACAGCGCTTTCAAGTAGAGAATGGAGGAACTTTGTGTTGGCGGAAAATCCCGAGATTAATTTTGCCATTGAACACGGCCTACTGAATTCAAATGGGTTCTTTAACATGCCAACAACGTATGACATGAGTATCGTGATTTTTGTTGCCTTCAAAAATCACTTACCATGGCCAGGAGCGAACCTGCAATCTTGGGGTTGGTAGTCCGACACTATAACCACTCACCCACCGTGGCAAGCGGTTAAATACAAGAAATACAGAAGCCGTTTACTTTGACGTAAATAGCAGTATGTAATCTCTCCAGCCCTGTCTCTGGTTTTTATGAGGTTGTTTTTATAATCCCTCTGAAGTGATGTCACATATCTACATGAAATTCCCTACCTCTTTGTTATTGTCATGGAGAAACCAATATGTTGTTAAATTCAAGGATAATTTCAAGGCAATTCCTTGCCCCATGATTATGCTTCTAGGACTGATAGTCATTTTTTTAAAAAATAGTCATATAATAACAAAAGCATTGACATCACCATAGACCAGCAGAAGCACTGCTGGAACAGATATAGAGGATATTCTAAGCAGTTAAATTATTCATACATGTAAATTTTACATATGATAGTATTGTAGGCTTAATCACTTATTTACATAGGTCCCAATGAGCCAGAGCTCAAGTACTGGGAGCAGCAGAAATAACTCTCGAATTTCAAACATAAATAACACAGCAACGCAACACGAAATGTACAAATTTATTGCGCAGTTTAAAAAAGGAATGTTTGCCATTTATGATATCTAGCACCCTTATTGGCCACAGCGCTTAAGCAGGTATTATTGTCGATGTGTGTGTGGCCTTGGAGAACACGTGCATCGCCTCGTCTCATCAGTCGCTAGCATGGCGTGTTTGAAAGGAACTGGTTCGAGTGTTAAAGCGAATCCATGTGGTAGGCCTCGTGGCATCAGAGAACATCCATGCAGTGAGGCATTCCCTCCTCAACGTAAGCACGCATGTGCTATGTGACTCTCAGATCGCACCGTACGGAGACTTTTACACACCGCTATGAAGTTCCGTATAAAATGGTGGGTGTGCAGGAACTCTGTGAATGTGATTGGGCCAACAGCAGAGCGTGTTGTGAGACTATCTTGGAAGCTGTGTCAGCTGACTCCAGGCTACTGGAAAGTGATGAAGCACACTTTCATTTGTCGGGCTACGTTAGTAAACAAAATTTTCGGTACTGGTCCGCAACCAATCCTAGACAGAACCTCCACAGCGAACGTGTGACTGTTTGGTGCGCTGTCCTTGATTTTAGAATTGTAGGCCCTTACCATTCTGAAGAGAAGGCCAAAACTGTGACAGTAACATCTGCACGTTACGTACGACTTATGGAATCCTCCTGTGTTGTTTCAAAAAGATGGTGCCACTGCACCTGTGTGCACACTGCCGCAAAGGTTTCTGAATTAGAAAAAACATTTGGTAGTAGGTAGCATACGAGTAGTTTCAATAAATGATTGTCGGCCAGCGAATCGTTTCAGGAGAGTCCTGTAAGCGTTCAAGTAGTGGAGTGATGATGGTTCTGCCCCACTTGACACTCCTGTGCCCAACAAACCAACATGGCCGCCGTGCGAAATTGAAATAATTAATATCTCTCAAACGCATGGCCGGATGTTGACAAATGAGGTGTTGTTGAACTCGAGCAGTCGTCCTCTTTCTTATCGACCATGTATTATATTTTTCAAAAATTCTTTGAATTTTTTTGTTTTGCAACGTTGGTGATAGTTTGAAAACCAAACATGGTAGAACGTTGTGCCATGGCTCAAACGAACGGCCTTTATGACCTTTATTTTTTTTAATAAAACTTTTTTATTTTTTATGTTTTTTTGAAAACACTCGAATTTTGAAAATCCTATATTTTGGAAACTAGGAACTCTACAAAAAAGTTTGTTTGACGTAAATGAAAGGTCCCTACCCCCTCTACCCCCAAAATAAATTTCAAGTCTCTAGGATGAAAACCTGTAGGTAGTAGTGTGGTAAGGACAGAGCTGTCTCACTTAGCAAGTTGTGAGACCCTGCGACCTTGGAATGGAAGGAGCCATGCTAGGAGGGCGTGCTTGGATTCGTTTTTTTCGTCTCGTTGTGCTCTTTACGGGAATGTAGGTGTCGAAAAGGTGAAAATTTGGAAACACGGTCTTTTTGGGGTAAAACCGTGATTTTGAACTTTTTGCTATATCTCGCGAACCAATCATGCTAGAGGCATGAACGAGGGGTCCAAGGACTCGGGCTGACGTCCTCTTTGCTATGGACCACACGTTATATTTAAAAAAAAATTGGAAACGCGATTTTGGGGTAAACACGTGTTTTTTGTGATTTTTGCCGATATCTCACGAATCAATAACGCTAGAGACGTGTACGAGGTGTCCTAGGACTCGGGATAACGCCCCCTTTCGAGTGTGGTAGATATTGTTTTCCAAAAAAAAATTCGCAAAGGGACTAACGCCATACACATTGAAAAAAAAAACTTTTTTTTTCTTTACCTGTTTATAATGTCCATGAAGCGTGGTGGTTGAGAGAGACGATACGGCTGAGTGTGTGTTTCAACGAACCTGTCGCTGACCATGGTGGCTGTGTTCAATAGAACAATCGCTATTTCGGCTGGTCGGTGTATGACAGAACGAGCATGCGTTTTCTGATATTTTACCTTTAACGTGTAAACGGTGATGAGAACTTGATTCTATGTTGGTCGAAGCGAGTACAGAAAACAAACTTACAGGAGGTGAAGGTCATTTGAGCTTATTGGAAGGCATTGATCTGACTTGACAACAAGTGCAATGGAAAAAATGACCAAGACGCTTGAAGGTGAAATAATCTGACCATCGTGGTGGCAGGGGAGTGTGAAAGGCGTGCACACATGTGTGAAACCACAGGCACGCTAAACCAGTGACATCCTGTTTTGCTTCGTACGTGACAAAATGCAAGTTCATGTGAAATTTGATCTTTCACAGGTGTTCGCTTGGGTGTTATCTGTCCACGTGCGCGATAACTGTTAACAAGTTACAGCCTGTCTTGCTTCGTACGTGACAAAATGCAAGTTCATGTGAAATTTGATCCGGCACAGGTGTTCGCCTGGGACGTTAGCTGTCCACGTGCACGATAAGAGAATCTTCAAAGCGTGGGAAAAAAAAGATTATACATGCAACATAGCATATATAAAGACATGTCGTTATCATTTCCACGCTCACTTAAGTGACTACCTTTGAACACACTGCGTTGCAAGAAACCCCTGGTCTTGTTTATCAGTTTTGGTGTTGGTGGAAAATACTTAACCTTGTTGTGGGGTAGGTATATATTTATTTATATATTTATTGATTTTTATATAAATACATGCAATTATTTATTGATTAGGTAATTAATGATTTTTATTTATTTATTTGTTTGCAGATAACGTGTATAGCCTACCTGTCGTGTGTCTGTGGGAAATATATATTAAAGAAAGAGAGAAAGACAGAAAAGAAAACCATTTCCATACTAGCCCACGAGACGGGAATATAGAAAAGCATTACACGTCAAGGTGAGATTTGTTTTATTATATAATATAACCTGTTTGATTTTGTTTTGTTTATGAAATACATAAACTATATGGAATGGATATACTTATGGTGGTTTATTTTATTTCTTTTTAGATATTTGGAAAAAGAAGGGTTCACTGCTACAGCAAATACAGTTGAAAACCAAGTAGCTTTAGAGTGGAACCATTGTCAAGCAGTCTACAGCTGAAAACTCAGGTGAGAGTGTTCTTTCAGAATAATGTCATTTGCTACTGCTACCGATAGCCTAACTTGGGAACCCCTAAACAGTTGTTTCAAATCACGTGTGTGCTCTGGTCGTGTGGTCAATGTTAGAAAAAGTTTGATTCCCAAAGAATTTTTACAATCTTGTTTTGAAATTTTCAAAATTGAAATTTGCACAGCGCAAAGGTTGCATACAGCTTTAAAGGTGAATACAGAACTGGTGTGCGATTTCACATATAAAAAGAAGGACGTAGAGCATAAAGAGACATTTTATATTTGCAGTAAAATGCAAGAGTTATTCATAGCCCATAATTTGGAACAGTGGTATGAAACCCACGTGGTGAATGCCTTGCTATCAAAATTTGATAAACTGCAACAAGGACCGAGTGGCCTTGCCTTAGACAAAATTCATCATTTACAAATCAACATTTGTCAATTCAACCCGTTGAATGCTGGGTCTAGCTATATTAAAACACCACCAGCAATAGCTTCGAAAAAGGCTGTGGTGAATATTAAGAATCGTGACAATGATTGCTTTCTGTGGGCTGTGGCTGCGTATTTGCAGCCAGCACAAGACCGTCATGTTAACAGATCAGCAAAGTACAAGGCCAAGTTTGATGAATTGAAACAAACTTTAAATTTAACTCGAGTGTCGTTCCCTATGGACTTAACCGAGATCCATAGGTTTGAACAAGATAACCAGGACTTTTCGTTCATGGTGTATGGCCTTAATGGTGACGAGATTGTGGGTCCTCTTTATGCCACAAAAGAACCGAAACGACACCACATTCATCTTTTATATCTGTCTTACGGAGAAGTGAATCACTATTGCCTCATTAAAAGCCTAAGTAGATTGCTAAGCAGACAAATGTCCAAACATGTGCGTGCAAAACATATTTGTGATCGTTGTCTGCAATATTTTACCACTCTTACGCTTTTGGAACGTCATAGGGTGGATTGCGTTTCTCAGGAAGCGGTGAGATTGATATTGCCACAAGGGGACAAGGCTGTGTTAAACTTTAAAGACATTCATAAGCGTGACACTGTTCCCTATGTGGTATATGCAGATTTCGAAGCACTCACCACACCCATGGCGGGATGTGAACCAGATCCCACCATCAGCTCAACCACACCCATTCAAAAACATGAACCCTTTGCCATAGGATTTAATGTGGTGTGTGCCTATGACCCAACACAATCTGTTTACAAATACCGTGAGGGGCCAGATTGTGCCAAATGGTTCTTGGATGAACTTGTCAAGTTGGTCGATCATGTACAGGAATTACTAAACCACCCAGTACCCATGAGCCTATCTCCAGAACAGCAGCAGCAGTATGAGCATGCCACGACATGCCATATTTGCGAAAAGCCTATTTTAAGTGGAGAGGAAAAAGTCAGAGACCACTCACACTTTACAGGGGAGTTTCGTGGAGCTGCGCATAGTAAATGCAACTTGAACTTTCCAGCTCCTCGTTTCATTAGTGTCTTTTTCCACAATCTGGCGAATTATGACATTCAGTTTTTGATTCGTGAATTGGGCCATGTCAATAAGGGCTCGTTTACCATTATTCCCCAAAACCATGAGCGTTTTACGGCCCTGACATGGTGGTTGGGCGACTTTAGCATTCGATTTTTGGATTCCTTTAAGTTTATGGCATCCTCGCTAGACAGCCTTGTGAATGGCTTGAATGAGGAGGAATTAAAAAATACTAGAATGCATTTTAATGATCCTGAGCAATTTCAATTGTGCATTCGGAAAGGTATATTCCCGTATGATTTCTGCAATAGCTGGGACGTGTTAAAGCAAAGAAAACTCCCACCACAAGAGAAATTTTACTCGAAACTAACACGCAGTACCGTTTCCGATGAAGACTATGCACATGCATGTCAAGTTTGGCGAGTGTTTGGCATGAACACGCTAAGTGAATATGCTTTGCATTACCTAAAACTGGATGTATTGCTGCTCACTGATGTGTTTGAAAAATTCCGTAACTTGTGTCAACACATTTACGGTCTTGACCCGGCTCACTATTATACGAGTCCTGGACTCTCGTTTGATGCCGCTTTGAAATACACTCAAGTGGAATTGGATTTACTCACTGACGTAGACATGGTTCTATTTTTTGAAAAGGGCATTCGTGGCGGCTTTGTGTCACTTAACCAACGCCATGCTGAAGCGAACAATGTCTACATGCCTGATTATTCACTAGACAAACCAGAATCGTACTTAATGTACTATGACGTGAATAATTTGTACGGTTACGCCATGAGTCAGCCTTTGCCCTATGGGAAGTTTGCTTGGCTGACAGACAAACAAGTGTCAGAATTTGATGTAATGAAGGCTAGCCAAGAAAAAGGCCGTGGATATGTGCTAGAAGTGGATATTGAATATCCCTCATCCTTGTATGATGAACATGCCGATTTCCCATTCTGCCTTGAGCAAATGGTTCCCCCTGACAGTAAAGTGAAAATTGAAAAACTCATGGGCACACTTTACAACAAAAATCGGTATGTACTACATATCCAAATGTTGGTGCAATGCCTCGCCCAAGGCTTGGTGTTGAAGAAAATCCACAGGGGTATTTCTTTTGCTCAAAAAGCATGGCTTGAGCCATACATGCGACTCAACACGGAGCACCGACAAATGGCAACACAGCAGTTTGAAATTAACTTTTTTAAATTAATGAACAACTGCATCTATGGCAAGTCCATGGAGAATGTCCGCAAATACCGTGACATTAAATTGGTCAATGTCTGGGAGGGGCAGTGGGGTGCCCGGCGGTACATTGCCAAGCCAAATTTCAAATCGATCAAAATTATCGATGAGGATTTGGCTACTATTGAAATGAGTAAGACCAGCGTGACCATGGATAAACCCATTTACTTGGGTCAAGTCATTTTAGACTTTTCTAAATCGGTCATGTATCGATTCCACTATGAGTTTGCGAAACGCCATTTTGAGGACGTCTCTCTTTTGTATATGGACACGGACTCATTCATTTACCACATTCGCCACTGCAACCCCTATGACGTCATGAGGCAACATAGTGACTGGTTCGACACCTCTTGCTATAGCGCTGACAACGTATTTCAGCTGCCCATAAAGAACAAAAAGAAAATGGGCGTTTTAAAAGATGAATGCGGTGATTCCATTATGACGGAATTCGTAGGTTTGGCTTCGAAAATGTATGCTTACCGCACACTCGACTGTAAGGAAGCCAAAAGAGCAAAAGGTGTAGGTAGAGCAGTGGTAAAATCGCTACGTGTAGACGATTACCTAGCGGTTTTACGCACTGGCAAAGCTATGTCTCATACACAGTGCAGGATACAATCCAGCAACCATCATCTGTATCTTGTGGAACAGAGAAAACGCACCCTCGCCTCCATGGATAACAAGCGTGTGTGGGCTGATGACCTGCTCACTAGCCTGCCCTGGGGTTATAATCGCAACGAGGAGGAGGTGTGATTTCACTGTTTAATCGTTTATGGGACATGGCTTTTTGTAACTTGTAGATTTAGAATTTTGTAAATATTGGTTTCTGTCATTGTAAATAGTAGATTTTGTAAATAGTGACAACCCACTTGGACCTTTTGCTCTTTAAAAAGTTCTATGCAATCTTATTTTTTTTAAATTTTTTGATTGGTAAATAGTGTGATTCTTTTAACGCTGTACAAAGTTGAGTTTTTTTTTGTAAATATGAAATAAGTAAGATTTTTAGTAACTTTAATAACTAGTATTTAATTATTTTTCGTAATGTAAATGATAAACTAAAAAGTTCTTTTGGGATGAGTGTGCATGTCGAGAATGTGCTTTTGGGAATAAATAAAGTGGTTGTGTTTGTTTCCAAAGACAGGTGTGAATGTATGAGTGGAGAGAGAAAACTGGTGTGTATGATTGACCAGAGCGAACACGGTGAGGTAGGGTGGGGGGGGTGGGGAGGGGGGTAAATGCTCACTTATATACTCATTTTGTTTTAAATAGTTTCGTTTTTTTCATTGAAATGTGGCAGACAATAGACATTATTTTTGTAAAAACAGTCTTACCTGCAGTAGTCGTAGACCTCGACGTTTCTCCAAACACACATCAACACATTGCAGTATTATCAAGGTCAAGCACTTGCATCAACATCATTGTCAAATCTCAACTTTCGACATACACCAAATGGAAAAAATATGAAAACAGCAAAATGGAAATTCCATGTTTCCATATCACCAAAACAGCAAAACTTAAAACGGCCATTTTTAAAAACTGGAAATGGCCATGTATGAAATTTGAAAATTCAAAAACTTCAAACGGACATTGTTTAAAATGTGTCAACAGCAAAATGGAAAAATCCATATCATCAAAAACGTTAAACTTGAAACGAACGTTTTCAAAAAACTGTAAATTGCAAAATGATAAATGACAGTGTGTGGAATTCATCATGTGCGAAATGTGTAAAATGAAAAAATCAGCCATCAACATCACAATTTCTTAAAAATAAAAATAACAAAACATTGTGCTCTGGTAAACCTTTGTATTTATTTCGTAGTCATAGTGAATTGACAAAAGAAATATAGAATACAAACACATTCCAATTCCTCACTCCTCAATGTTTATGTCCATGCATCATCAACTTTCCTTTCATAGCACTCATGACAATTAGGGCTGCCATCCTTTCACCTACTGAGGCATCACTGGATGTGAAACGTTGTTTAGCTTTCTTTAATAACAATTTATCTGCCACATGTTTTAAACCAGAATGACTATGGCGATAAGAAAGGTCATGTTCCTTGCATGCTTGATCCAAAAGATTAATGGGTACATCACTACGTTGTAAACGTTTTTCGAGACGAGTTCCAGGGCCGCAAAAACGATAACCTGGAAGATGGATTTCGAAAGGTAAGTATTGAATCACTTTGTCAATGACGCCATTGCCAGTACAGGTCTGGCATATCCTTTTCCATCGATGGTAAAAAGGTTTGGTCTTCCTCCTCCTCTGTGGACGATGTTTGTGTTTGTTGTTGTTGTTGTTGCTTTTTCTCGCCATGACACCCGTGGAATGATTCAACAAAGTCTTTACATGGACTTTTATGACCGTGATACAGTTTCACTAGCTGGCAAGTCGCACACTGACGCATAGACGGTATTTTTGCCATGGCCACTTGCTTATGGTGATCGTAATCCGTACAGGGTTGCAATTCACTCAACACAGGATCTTGAGTCCATGATTTTGGTACATGTTGCCAGATTTCTTTGACCGCGTTGGCGGCCACATAATAAATGAACGACTTGGGCAGCGCCAAGAGTTCCTCTTTGGTAAAACTGTCTAGTTTCTTTTTGCACACAAAGAACTTGCCGATGGCTTTGTCCGTAGCATTGCCTTTCTCCATGGTATCACGTGCTGTAGATGTTTACACGTCGCTTGTAGAAATCTCACTGACGTCATTCACAGGTAAATCTTGAGTTATAATTTTGTTCAACAACTCCCAGCAGGCATGGGTGGTTAACCAATGAAAGAGATGCCACGCATGTGATAGGGCTGTATGGGTAATGTTGCCACAGGAACAAGTATCCATGAGCGTTTGCAGGGAGGGGCAGCCCAACTCCATGAGGTCGATACATTGGCAGTAAGACGCCAAAAATGGTTGCAACCATTGACGTTTTTCATTACCTTTCACAAATACCACATTGGCCGAGGACAAGTGTGCTTTCATGACCACGTCCAAATATTTATAGGAAATGGTTCCCTGATTCCAGTCTAGTTGCCTATGATTTTCAATCCACTGGGTTTGTTTACGGTCTTTTTCACACAATAAATCAAAAGCATGGGGTGGTTTAAATAGCAAATGCGTAGCTTTTGATATCCAAAACGTGGTACAATCGATCATGGCCACTTGTTTAAATATAAATTTGTTGTCACCAATTTTAAACCCTTGGCAATCCACAATGAGTGTGCGCAACATGTTGACGCTTGCCTGGACCAAGGTCAACTGACGACTGACTGACGATCAGGTGTGATCATGACATAGACTTACCTTCCATGCTAGTTTCAAAATTGAGGTTAGGGTAGGACAGTGGGGGCATGCAAAATAAGAATTTAAGAATTACATCATCATTTTATTATCATAACACGTCTTACAGGCTTTTCTCATTTTAGGATAAGGACGATAGCAACTGATACAACAATATAGTCTCTTGTGTTTGTAACGTCCATAACACCGATGATGTCCCAATGTCTCTAAACTAGGCGTTTTTGATGGTGAGCTGCTCACCGAAGCACCATGGATACCATACGGCCCACATGTATCGTAACTTGTTTTTTTTTCATCACCCAGAGACACAAGTGAGGGATAGCTTGAATGGCAGGGTATATTTCCCACTTTCATTCTGCACAGGTAGGGGCAGGTGGGTGACCAGCGCTGATGTTCCTGCATGGGTTCATCGCCCTCCTGCCATTGGTCTATAATGATGGGACAAAAGGCACATTTCACTTCATCTCTTGTTTTTAAATAGTAGAATCCAGCAGCTGCCAAGGCTTGAGGGTTTATGAAAGACACTGGCCATGTGGCAAAAGTCTTGAAACGTTGTTCCTCAGAGTTTAAATTCATGGATGTAACGTCTCTTGAGGCTTTAAAGCAAGACATGACTGAGCGGCTTGACGTGGGTTGAGCTGTTATTTATACACTCGTCACTTGGTTGGACAGTGGATAATAGTTGACTTGTTTGTGATGAATAATCAGACAGTAGGCCGTCGTATTGGCTGGTACATTGTCATGCGTTTCAAAATCTAGTCGAATGTCGATATTGGATGGCTTGACAGACTCTTCCAGGTAAGAACAGTCAAAGACAATCAGTGGTGCTCTTGTCTTAAACGCTTGGGGTAGTAGCATGGGGCCGTTCTCTTTTTGATAATACGACCATCGAAATTTAGAAAACAAGTCGTACAGAGGACCAAACTTATTTTTTGAAAAATCCAAATTCAGTCCTTCATAGGGAAACACAGCTCCGTTGAGGAAAAGACGTGCATTTCTCAATTGCAGGTGATCAAATTGCGAGGCATCTTTGGTTTGTTGATACTTGCGATTCGTTTGAAAACCCACGATCAGGTAGAGAGGTCTCTCTGTATAGCGAGCTGTTTTTACAGACCAACTGTGTGTGTTGGTAGTGGGCAATAGCGGATACTCATGGAGGGCCCAGCTTCTAAATTCCATGGGTAGAGGCATATCTCTCTTGACCATCTTGAGTATGTCCAGTTTTTTGCTATCGTTAAGGGTCACATGAGGCACTTTCCATAGCAAGCGTTGTAGTTGAACTTTTGAATCGATGGGGGCATTGTCGGCTCCCTTGAGTGCATTGTTATCACTCCTGTCTCTCACCAGATAAAGCACTTGCCTTGCGTTGACCACAATGCGTTGGTGATCTTCAGCAAAGCCTAGAATCAGTTTAAGAGGTAAATATCCAGTAAAGGTTCCATCAGTGTGTACCATCCAGTCATTGGTCGAGTCAGGACACCAACCTGCCATGCAAAGTGTTTTACCTTCTTCCTCACTATAAGAGGGGTATAGTTTCATGACACTGGAAATGCCCACATTTCGAGTGCTATCCACCACGATATCGTTAATGACATACCGCACTTCAGAAAACAGAAAGGCCAAACCATGGTTGGCCAACTTGGATGTGGTGGGTGTAGAGCCATCGGCTTTGGTGAGCCGACCTTCAATCTGAATGACACTTTCATGCGGTAGGGTGTAAATATCTTGGTTGTTGATAACAAATTGAATTTCATCATTGTTATTGAGTCCAGGTGTTTGAGCTTGATAGGAATGGAGATCAATTCTTACCACTCCTGGTTGCTCCTCGATGTGGTTCGCTATCTCTAGGATAGAATTCATTATGAGGGTTGACGTGGTAACCCAAATGCTGTAAAATCTGCTTGTTCTGAGATGTTAACGTGTATTCACGTGGCAAACAACTAACACCATTCCTAGACGGTGTTGTTGCTTTATACACAAATTTCATAGTGGCTTTAGCACCAACTTGTAAGTCACTGGTGTGGTAGAATCTAGATCAATGAGTTGTTGATCTCTATTGATCAGTCTTAATGTTATATTACTAATACTATCAACAGCCACAGAATGAAAAAGCACCACTGGAGGGTTTTCACGAATAATATAGCCATTGGGCGATGTCACAATAAAGTCATAAAGTGAATGCGATGGTTCTTGATTGGTGTACACTTGGCTAATAATATTACACGTCACCGACACATGATGGTCCTCAATGAATTTCACTTCATGGTCTGATTCATGTTTTTTGTTGTGCTCCAACACACGTGGTTTAAATCCTAGTAATGGGCCAATGGAATCGGGGTGTGTTTTAAAGTCAATGTTGAAGGTAGAGAAAATACTGCAGCGATGAGTGTTAGTATTGCCTACAAGTTCAAACTTGTGCGTTCCGTCGAGAAATGACTTTAAACCATATTGATTGATCAACACCACATAAATGTGTTCATAAATATCATCGATCGTGTATCCACCAGAGTTCAGGGTGAGCACAGAATCATCATAGTAAAACTTGTTGTTCACATTTTCACGTATGTTGTATATTCGATTGTACGTTTCAAGAGAAACAAGTCCTAAACCATAGGGTTTTTCACTCAATTCGATAGGCGGGTAAAAGTCTAGGCTGACTTCAGGTCCACGTCCATGCACTGTAAACGTTTTACTTTCTGCCGACATACTGGTGGCGTTTTTGCTTATGCTGCGTCTTATATAAAAAAATTAAACACAAACGTCCACACTGTTGGCTGTTAAACGTTTGCTCTCGTTTCACATTATAATATATCTTGATCCTGTTTCCAAAATAGGTCACTAGTTCCATGGGCGGGGGCAAATTCCCAAAACTGTCAAAGTACCATACCGTGGATCCCTCTTTGACATAAGCTACATAATGCGTTCCTGGTCCTCGGTGATCATCCAAATTGACAACAGCACATTCCTGTTTCCAGGGTCGTGGGGGTAATTGGTTTCGCATAAACACACCTCGAAAATGAGAAAGCTTTAGTTGTTTAGCATAGCTTTCCACTTGTTGATGCGTCAGGGCATGTCTCGCTATGGCTGAGGTTATTTTTTTTTTTTTAATATTTCGAAATGGTGAAATCCCAAATCCTTGTTGATAAAAGGCTGGCTTTAAATTGGCATTTCTAGCCCCCATGGCAATCGCTTCCATCGTTTCATTGTGTCGCTGACTTTCTTTGAGTTGTTGCTTGCCCTGCTGCGCGGCGTTAATGGTTTTCGCCACTGCACTGGCACCGCCCAAAAGTGAGCCCAGAGCAGCCAAACCAGCAAATAATGCAGGTAAAAATCCCGCTCGTTTGGGGACGGGAATCACTCGCCCTTGGTTTGAAACCTGTCGCCGACGTTTTGGAATAACCTGTCTCTGTGCTGCTCGAAGGGCTTTCCTTATGGTCAATACATTATTTTTTCTTTTTTTCTTTCGCAAGGGCTTGTCCACGAATGTTGTAAGCCCAGGCTTTGCCAAGGACAAAGTCCTTTTTTTAGTCTTTCTCACTGCATACCTTTGTTTCACCATGATGATAATGACCAACAACCTTTCACAAGAAAGTGTAAATCACAACTAATGTTAGATGGTTATTTCATGGCTGTATATTCCAATTCCACATAAAGTGGGAAATCGTTTATGGTTTTTCCCGCTTGCTTTTCATCCCATGTCAACATAAGGTGAAAGGATAATTCGTCACCAGCATTGACCATTTCATGGTTATGGATCAACATCCTATGACCATTTATCTTTATTTGTAAATGGTTCTCATCAGGTATGGCATATTTGATGTGAATGGTTCCATCATAGTGTAATCGATAGTGGCTTAAACCCGAAGCAAGCACATAGGTCAAGTGCTGATCATGGACTAGCGGTAAATGGTTTCTGTCATTCACAGGTTTATCATTTGTCAGATACACTAAAAATACAGATGGGATAAATTTATAAAGCCTTTTCATTTCATGGGTCACGTAACGTTTGGTACAGACATCGTCTTCGTCTTGCGGGTCTTCCACGTGAATAATCCGATGGTGATTAGCGCTATAGCCATTCACCGTAAGCTGGGGCACTTTGTCATAAAACTCATACACGTTGTTATCCACATACTTTTTCGTAGTAACGTCTGTAGACACTTGAGGATGTTTTACATGGGTTAACCGCTTTCCCTTAAAGTCATAATCTCCCTGTTTTGTGCGTGGCACTACTGACCTATCCACATAGTGTTTATTAGCAGGATCTGTTTCTTGTTTAGGATCATGTATGGAGACAGGCCTAGCTTTGGCCATCAACGCACGTCCAAAGACATCCATCGTCAACCTGTAGTACCAGTCTACTGTTTCTATGACAAGGTTCAGTGTCCTGTATATAGACAGCCGGCTAACCTGTCTAAGCCTTAGTTGAAATGAAGATTATTAAGCAGCAAGAGTCATTCCCCGTGGGGGACATGGTTTCCCATCTCTGTCCCTCATCACGTGAACAACGCCATGGTTCACTGTTTCCATCTTCCATTCGCTGCATCATTGTGGGGCCTTCCGGCTGTGGAAAGACTAATCTTTTGCTAACGCTCATTACAGCGCCCAATGGTCTGCGTTTTCAAAATATTTATATTTTTGCAAAATCTCTCTACCAACCCCTCTACGTGTTTCTGGATCAAGTCATGTCTGGATTACAAAAAGAGAATATGGGTTATTTTACATTTTCCATGCAAGAAAATGTGATTTCACCGGATGAGGTAAAGCCTGATTCACTCATGATTTTCGATGATGTATCCACTGAACGTCAAGGCATCATTCAAAGCTATTTCAGCATGGGTCGACACAAACATATCGATTGCTTCTATCTTGGGCAAACGTATTCTAAAATGTCCAAACAGTTGATTCGTGACAATGCCAATGTCATTGTTTTATTTCGTCAGGACGAGAGGAACAGTCGTCACATTTATAATGAACATGTGAATCCTGATATGACCTTTCAAATGTTTACAGAATTGTGTGCCAAGTGCTGGAACACTCAACGTCATGCCTGTTTAGTGATTGACAAACAAAGTGAACTCAACCAAGGACGGTATCGCTTAGGGTTTGATCATTTTATTGCTATTTAAGGCCCTGTCTCATTCCCCGGCAAGTCATTGGTCAAGACACCATGGCGTTAGCAGAGAGTCAATTGAAAAAGCATATTATTAAAGCAAAAAATACTATTCGCCAAAAGTTTCGTCAATTGAAACAATCACGTGCCAATCATGCTTTGTTTATTCAGCAACATTTAGCACCTCCGCTAAAAGCCATGTTGAAACCCTCTTTCAAGCCATCTGAAACGCTACCCACCGTTTCACAAGCCACGCAGACGCTGCACGAGGATCCTGAGGAAGAGGAAGAGGAACAGGAAGATTTGACTAGTGTTAGTGAAGTTGAGGATGAGGAGGAACAAGTGTTTACGCCTCAAAAAAAGGCCGCACCCCTTGCAGAGTTTTTGAGAAAAAAGAAATCCTTGGCCATGGTCTATACACCTTGCCCTTCCAGAGCGTCTCCGTTTTCACAACTCTTGGCCACCCCTCAACATAAAGCTCAACTGAAAACCATTTTAATAAAATATTATGGATCAACATTGGAACCCTATTTCACCGATCTATTTATTGGAAACACAGATACCACGTATGGTGTTCGCTATGAGGATGATAGTTTTAAAATTGGCGATTCATCCATTAAATTTGCTCGTACTAAAGCTGTCATTAAAAATATCAACTATAATTTAACGCCAGGACTGTTAAAGCTGCTCTTTTCTCGGACCCCCTCTCCCCATGATTATACGTCAGAGGACCTTGACAAATATAAATCCATTTTATTGGATACCCATGCTCACAAAAGACAGTATGATCCCACGCAACAAGTGAATGCCAATATATCTCAAAAATATAAAACCATCATTGCAAAAATGTTTCCCACCAGTCAAAGTACTCGTCGTAAGGTGTCCGCTTCGGGAGTGACATTTAAACCATTAAAACCCCTTGTGGATGTTACCTACTGGCACAATCCCAATAAGCTCGTCCAGCGGCTACAGTTGTTGCATGCTTCACGTCAAGCTGGCCATACCGGTCACGATTGGGAAATTCAAGAAATTGAACAAGAACTTCGAAATGCCAAAATTATTGTTTAAGCCCTCACCCATTAAAATGGGTATTGCTCACGAGTTGCATCGCCCAGCTAGGCGTCACTATCCACGACTCAAGGTGATTTCACGAGGTGTGGATGAACTTTGGCAGGCTGACTTGGTTGAAATGATACCCTATGCTGGCGTTAACGACGGTGTACGCTATATGTTGACCGTCATTGATGTCTATTCCAAAATGGCCTTTGTTGAACCTGTGCGTCGCAAGTCTGGTCCACTAGTTACCAAGGCCTTTCAACATATTATTCAACACTCCAAACGTCAACCTCAGCTGCTACAAACCGACCAGGGGAAAGAATTTTTCAACAAGGACTTCTCCAGTTTTCTCAAATCTAAGGATATTCACCATTACACCACGTACAGCAATCTCAAAGCCAGTGTGGTCGAGCGGTTCAACCGAACATTGAAAACCCATATGTGGAAAGCGTTTACCGCTCAGGGCAGTTATCGCTGGTTGGACATGTTACCTGAGCTAGTATCACGTTACAATGACACCAAACATAGAACGATTGGGACCAAGCCACGCCTCGTGACTAAAAATATTCAGCGATTGGATAAACTGTTTAACCCCATAAAAACAGCCGATCCTAAACGTCACCGACTAAACATTGGGGATTTTGTTCGTGTGAGCAAATTTAAGTCTGCCTTCGATAAGGGCTACACGCCTCAGTGGGGGACTGAACTATTTCAAATTCGTCAAGTCAACTTGGACACTCCAGTCACCTATTTACTCAAGGACCTCAACCATCAACCCATAAAAGGTAGATTTTATCTCCATGAACTTCAGAAAACAGCATTTCCTCAGCATTATCTTGTGGAAAAAGTGTTGAAACAAAAAGGAAATAAACTCTACGTCAAATGGTTAGGGTTTAACTCTACGTTTAATTCTTGGATCAATAAACTACATGTTGTGTGAACCTGTGTACTTTTTATTTATTCACCCATGTTGTACACCACCTATAGCTCTATGTATACAGCGCTCCGCGCTTCATGCATGTTCATACATGTTTGTCTTTCCCTTTCCTCTTGTGTTCTCTCATACATCACCCCCTCCCCTCTCCCTCCCTTCACCTCCCACCATTGCTGTTTGCAGCTCTTGCCTGTCTATTGGTTGTGACATCATTCCCACAAGTTGCATCATACTTTATTACTGATTCAGCGATTCCCACGCTTTGAACATTCTCTTATCGTGCACGTGGACAGCTAACGTCCCAGGCGAACACCTGTGCCGGATCAAATTTCACATGAACTTGCATTTTGTCACGTACGAAGCAAGACAGGCTGTAACTTGTTAACAGTTATCGCGCACGTGGACAGATAACACCCAAGCGAACACCTGTGAAAGATCAAATTTCACATGAACTTGCATTTTGTCACGTACGAAGCAAAACAGGATGTCACTGGTTTAGCGTGCCTGTGGTTTCACACATGTGTGCACGCCTTTCACACTCCCCTGCCACCACGATGGTCAGATTATTTCACCTTCAAGCGTCTTGGTCATTTTTTCCATTGCACTTGTTGTCAAGTCAGATCAATGCCTTCCAATAAGCTCAAATGACCTTCACCTCCTGTAAGTTTGTTTTCTGTACTCGCTTCGACCAACATAGAATCAAGTTCTCATCACCGTTTACACGTTAAAGGTAAAATATCAGAAAACGCATGCTCGTTCTGTCATACACCGACCAGCCGAAATAGCGATTGTTCTATTGAACACAGCCACCATGGTCAGCGACAGGTTCGTTGAAACACACACTCAGCCGTATCGTCTCTCTCAACCACCACGCTTCATGGACATTATAAACAGGTAAAGAAAAAAAAAGTTTTTTTTTCAATGTGTATGGCGTTAGTCCCTTTGCGAATTTTTTTTTGGAAAACAATATCTACCACACTCGAAAGGGGGCGTTATCCCGAGTCCTAGGACACCTCGTACACGTCTCTAGCGTTATTGATTCGTGAGATATCGGCAAAAATCACAAAAAACACGTGTTTACCCCAAAATCGCGTTTCCAATTTTTTTTAAATATAACGTGTGGTCCATAGCAAAGAGGACGTCAGCCCGAGTCCTTGGACCCCTCGTTCATGCCTCTAGCATGATTGGTTCGCGAGATATAGTAAAAAGTTCAAAATCACGGTTTTACCCCAAAAAGACCGTGTTTCCAAATTTTCACCTTTTCGACACCTACATTCCCGTAAAGAGCACAACGAGACGAAAAAAACGAATCCAAGCACGCCCTCCTAGCATGGCTCCTTCCATTCCAAGGTCGCAGGGTCTCACAACTTGCTAAGTGAGACAGCTCTGTCCTTACCACACTACTACCTACAGGTTTTCATCCTAGAGACTTGAAATTTATTTTGGGGGTAGAGGGGGTAGGGACCTTTCATTTACGTCAAACAAACTTTTTTGTAGAGTTCCTAGTTTCCAAAATATAGGATTTTCAAAATTCGAGTGTTTTCAAAAAAACATAAAAAATAAAAAAGTTTTATTACAAAAAATAAAGGTCATAAAGGCCGTTCGTTTGAGCCATGGCACAACGTTCTACCATGTTTGGTTTTCAAACTATCACCAACGTTGCAAAACAAAAAAATTCAAAGAATTTTTGAAAAATATAATACATGGTCGATAAGAAAGAGGACGACTGCTCGAGTTCAACAACACCTCATTTGTCAACATCCGGCCATGCGTTTGAGAGATATTAATTATTTCAATTTCGCACGGCGGCCATGTTGGTTTGTTGGGCACAGGAGTGTCAAGTGGGGCAGAACCATCATCACTCCACTACTCGTTCATATACAATTCCGCCAATTGCGATGAGACTTTGGTGAGTTGTTGTGCACACTCCCACCAATTTTTCTGAAAAAGTAAATCCATTTTATATTAGATGGCACACGAGTAGTTTCAACAAATGCTCACATGGTCAGCTGTATGTGGCGTGCTCATGCGTCTGAAAACCTTCGAATTTATTTATATATGCACCAGACAGAAAAACAAAGAATATTGTTTATCCGGCGGCACTCCAGTAAACGTAATTGCAATTCAAACACTTATTCTTAATCTTTCTTGGGCTGGCTGTGTGGCTCAGCGGTAATGTTCTCGCCTGCTGCAACCAAAGTTGCAGGATCAAATCCCGGTGCAGCCAGTTGGCATTTGAGGGTGCGCAAATGTGAGGGGGCCATGTCGGTAGATTTACTGGCACGATAAAGACTTCGGGCCAAAATTTCATCACCCCGGTGTCTCTAAAAGCCGCAGTAGTTAAAAGAGACGAAAACCAATAACATTATTATCTTCCATTCTTTATATCTGTCTTTGATTGGCATCGCAACGCATGCCGGCTATACCCAGTATAATATAAAAATAATTTTGTGAAAATTACATATTTCTAAATAGTTGGTATTTGTATATTCCTGTAAATTAGTCTAAAATATTTTTCTTTTAAAACATCTTGATTTGGTCTATGAGATGAATAAAGGCTCTTCGCGGAGTGGTTGGAATATGTACTCTATTTATCTTCTTGCTCCAATGGAAATTTTGAAGTGATATGGAAATGTTTACGGTCCTTGATACTATTATCTATGAACAACCTCAACCTCACAAAGATACTCAAACATCCTGTAAAAAATTACCTCTAGCTTTCAGTCATCCATACAGTCCCAAATGTTCAAGAAACATTAACATTATTTACAGAAAATTAAAAACTATCTACAGTAAACAGAAACCTGGAGACACATAAAATGTGTACAAAAGGGAAAAAATATACAGTAAATGAAAAGCTAGAAAAAAGTAGTTCCAGAAATGGGAAAAATTATATATAAGGAAGTGACATTCGAGGATCTAAAAACAAAAGATTGCATTACTTCACTCGCTCGTACATTCAATCGAAAAATCAATCAACTATTCATTCTTCCTCATATTCAATCAATATAACGACAAACCATTCAAACTCAAATAGAAATGAACACAATATGTATTACAAAATATTACAGCTCATCTTCTCATATCAGTTGACGGAGAGCCGAAGTGAATATTAGCAGTCCTGTTACTCTTGATCAAGCTGTATGTTGACTGCAAGGGGATGAGACATGAATTTTTGTGAACATTAATTCTCAATCTGACCCTATCGAACTTCTACTTCTGTTTTTGAAAATCTCACATGCATTGACCGGGAATCGAACCCGATCCTCCTTGGTGAGAGGCAAACAGCTTGATTGCTGCACCTCCATGCCCTCTGTATAATTTTAAGGTGGTCTGTCTAATATCACAGCAAGATGGGGTGCACAAGGACCTTTCTGCATATTGTGCTTGCATTAAATTATGGTGTAGGCCTATTTGTTCTAATTTAAGTTAATGGCATTCCCCACTTCGTGGCATTCTTTTTCTTCTTCTACTTCTTCGCCTTTTGAGACACATAGGATCACTTTAACCAACCATTCGTTCGTCGACTTGTAGGAACTGTACGAGCCTTGCGGTCCTCCCAGTACTTCTTCATGCGTATTGATCATCTTGCCTTTTCTTGGGCGGAAAATATTCTTGTTGGAATTTTCTTTCTTTGTGAGTGGACAATGAAAAGTCATATTTTTCTTCGTGGCATTCAATATGAGTACCTAAGATCAAGGCTTCAGGTGCATTGAGGAGGCTGGTAAGGCCTATTATACTCCTCCAGAGCAATGAAGAATGTATTATTATTAAAAATAATTCATATTCTGCCTTCTGTGTACGTATTGAGACTTTAGATCCAGATGACTTGGCTGTGCCAAGACATATAATATGGTCTGAGGGCTGAGACTAGATAAACTCAATCTCATGATGCAGAACTGAGAAGAGATGGGTTCAGTTTCCATCTTAGCCAACCTAAAAACTTTTTCCCACCTCTACCGCAGGTAAATGCTGGTGTGGTTCCTAAATTAAGGCCATGGCCACCTCCTTCCAAACCCTAGCCTCCAATACAAATTCACTTACAGCCTCACAATGACACAGGTTGTCAGACAGATTACACACCAACTACATGGGGTTACATGATCACAATGTCGCAAGACCCCTTAATGAATGAACAATATTATTAAGAGTGGTATGTTAACTTAATATTTTTCTCTCACAGGTTTGCAATGCACGTGGCTCTACCATTCAATGACAGTTCTCTACTGGGAAAATGACATAATGAAATTCAATGTTGCTCTTTTTATGAAAATGTTATGTGGATTTTATTTCTATAAAAAATAGAAAAGAAGAATATATACTATGTGTAGTACAGCATATGCATTTATTTTTGTCCCGATATCATTCCTTCAGAATTCCTTATGCACATTCTGATTCCTTCCAGTATCATATTTCATTCAACAGTAGTTAATTATTTTATGCTGTATAGTGGTTCACGGTGTAGTCACGTCCTAGTTCGTGAACCATGGGCAACAGCTGAGTAGCCTAGTAAGGGGTCCTGACAGTCTGGATACCAGTTACTATGGAATGAGTGGGCAACTTGGACATATTCTGAGTCATGGCCCTCCTTGTGCTTAGGTGGCTCGACTACCCAACTCCCTTGTTTATTCCCTGAGGTGAAACTCGCGAGGCCCTGTGTAAGTAAGGCTAGCAACCTGCTTCACGTGCACTTCTTAAACCTGCTAAAAATGTCTTGAGCATGCCTCGGACCTAAGGGAGTGATCAGGGACTCCTTGGAAACGAACGAGCAATAGATCGGGTATTCGATGAGGTGCTATTAATATCGACGGGGCTTATGGAAGGAAGAAAGTAAAGCTAACTGAGTCAGCAATTAGGAAGGGATTGGATATTCTAGGGATTAGTTAAGTTCAGATAAAGAGAGCTAGAGAGGAGGAAGTAGGAGATTACAAGGTGTACCTGTCAGGTGTAAAACGAGACAGGGCAAAGTAGGGAGTAGGGTTGTATGTCAAGAGAACCTTAGAGCGTAACATAGTTTTTGTGAGGTATGTAAATGAACAATTAATGTGGATAGATTTGGAAATGACAGGATTGTTTCAGTATACGCTCCAAATGAAGGGGCTGAATATGACGAAGTAGTCAGATTTTATGAGGCTCTGAGTGATATGGTAGTGAGAGTTTAACAATAAAGATAGTGTAGTACTGATGGGAGATTTCAATGCTAGAATAGAAAATAGGACCGAGGGGTATGAGCAGGTAATGGGTAAGTGGGATGATGATAGAGAAGCGAACACCAATGGAGATTATTTACTAGACTTATGTGCTAACATGGGGTTAGCTGTTGCGAACTCATTCACGAAGCACAAGGAGATTCACAGATACCAAGTCGATAATACACTATATCATTACTGACTTTCAATTTATAATGTAATGAGAGCAGCCAATGGCCAAAATATACATAATCAGTTAGTACAAAGTCGTAAAAGAAATCTTCAGCACTACTGATTTTCAATACAAAGTTCTCAGTCTTTAGTGCAAAACACTCTAAGGGATTCTCCTCGTTTGACACTTCATGACGTGATATGTTTCACATTTTTCATTGCACTTTTCACATTCGCAGTCCTTGGCAGGGTTTTGGTAAGTCTTCTTTCGACATTGTAATGCAAACCATGGAGCCTGGTGGGCATGTATCGCAACTCATAGTTTGCCCTACTCCAGCCTCTTGACGTCATGACTACTGACGTTCAATTTAGGAAATTGTTAAGGAATTGCAGGGTATTTTTTACTGAAACAGACCACAAACTGATATGGTGTGATCTATTTGCAGATGGATTATAGTTGGAAATCTTCGGGATAAGGAACTTGGCAGAAATATATTGATATGATTGATGAAATATTCCAAAGAGTAGAGGGTAAAGAATTACAACACAATGAAAACGAGAGGTCAGAGAACAAGGATGTCTTGGGAAAACTGGGTAGAGACAGAAAAAAGCACATATCCTGGTGAAATGGCATAGTGAATTTGGCTTGTAAATGTCAAAGAATGCTTAAAAAATGGCTCCAAACTAGGAATCCAGCAGATAGCTTTATGCAATAGAAAGGAACAGACCAAACAAATAATAGTACAGCTAAAAGGAAATGAGGGGGGAAATTCTAGGCCAAGTGGCAGGAAAGCTTTTTTGGAGTGTTATAAAGAATCTTAGAAATGGAAGGAAAAGAGAAGTGAAAAGTGTCTGGATAATTCAGGGGATCACTTCGTAAATACTAAGGTAGCATTGGGAGGAGGGCAACAGTACTTTGAAAATTTGCTAAATGTAAATGTGGCAGATTTTGAGATTATGCAGGAGGAGAATAAGAACAGCATTCACGGTTGTGGAATTAGGGAGGGTGGTTACAAAGCGGCAGGGATCGGCAAAATTCAGCCAGAAATGGCAAAGTATAGTGGGAAAGCAGGTATGAAATGGTTGCATAGAATAATAGAATTGGCATGGGAATTAGGAAAGGTACCCTCTGACTGGACAAAATCAGAAATCAACCCAATTTAAAGCAAGGTAACAGGAAAGATTGCAACCATTATAGAGGCATTTCTTTGATAAGTGTCCTGAGCGAAGTGTACACAGGTATTGTAGAAAGGAGAGAGTGATAATTGGACGAGAGTAAGATGGATGAAATCCAGTGTGGCTTTAGACCACAACGAGGATGTCAAGATCAGTTTTTTAATATGTGCCAAGTTATTGAGAAATGCTATGAGAGGAATAGACGTTTGTGTTTTGTAGATCTAGAGAAGATGCTGAGCATCCTGAGGAATTATGGTATCGAGGGAGGGCTGCTACAGGCAATCAAAAGTATTTATATTGATAATCAGGATGCAGTGAGAGTTTATGGTAGGATTAGTTATCGATTTGAAGTTATTACAGGAGTGAGGCAAGGCTGTAACCTCTCACCTCTACTGTTTATTATGGACCATTTGCTGAAGGGCGTTAACTGACTGGGCGGGATTCAATTAGGTGGAAACCAGGTAAGTAGTCTGGCTTATGCTGAAATGTAGGGAAAATGGCATGGAAATCAGCATTTCAAAAACAGGTTACGTCTGTAGGGAAGAAATTCAAAAAATAGAATGCTAGATAGGAATTAAATTGAAGTAGGTAGACCATTTTAAGTACTTGGACTGTATATTCTCTCAGGAAGATAGTATGGTGAAAGAAATTGAGTTGAGATGCAGAAAAGCCAATGAAGTGAGTTCTTGGTTGCCATCCACAGTATTCTGCAAGAAAGAAGTTAGTAGAGCAATGAAACTATCCCTATATCGCTCAGTATTTAGACCGACCTTGCTGGATGGAAGTGACAGCTCATGCATAAGCTAGAGGTAACTGATATGTGGGTAGCACGAATGATTGCTAGGACAAATGTGAGCATTGGCAGGGAGGTACTCATAATTAAGAGATAAAGACTAAGCTAGAAATGGACATGCTAAATGAAGCTGTTCGTATGAGCCGACTCAGATGGTGGGGTCATATGAAGAGAAGGGGGAGAGGATAGATTACCTAAGAGGTTAATGAGTTCAGCTGTAGAGGGTAAGAGAGGTAGAGGTAGTAGGTGTGGTTAGATTCAGTGTTGAATGGTGTAGAAGCAGAGAATGTCACAGTGTTAACTGCTAATAGGGGATCTTGGAGGTGACATGTCCGCAAACAGAGGCTTACAGGCTAGACAGGATGCTGAAAGGCAAAACAGTTTCAAATTAATGTGTAGTATTGGCAAGGGCTTTAGTTTGCTGTGTGCTCCTTTCTTGATATGCTGATAATACAGTGTAATAATGTAATCTGTAAGTTTCGTCAATACCTGAGGTGACCTAAACAGTTGTTTACTTGAGGCCATTTATGTTCTCGAATCATGTTCCCTGTCCAATACTGAACCTAGGACTATGGGTTCCAATGAGTTTGGTTTCTAAGTTATATTATTATTATTATTATTATTGGAAGCCCAGCCTGTTGAAACCTGTTGACATACCATTTATGAAAGCGCCTCACCAAGTCATAAAGCTAAAAGCCAAATCTTGTAATCCCTCGTTTCCTTTACAAGCATTAAACATTTAAAAACAAGATATCCCAGTCAGATAATCTAAAACAAGCTGTCTCCATTTAAAGACATGGAAACCTCCAGTAAACAGCTCTCTTTCATAAGAAAACCTTGAGAGTCATTTATGACGGAGTTCTGAAGCTTCTAGAAGGAATTTTAACTAACCTTCAATATTTTACGTATCATTATTTCTCCCACTCATAGAGACAACTCCCTCCCAAACGAAGTAACCTTCTGATTGGCTAGTCCTTCAGAGAAACTCTCAACCCCCACTATGGATCATCCAGTATTTAACTTGGTGCACAAGGGCAGCTCGGCCTCTTCATCACTTGTAACTTTGAGTAATGTAACTCTGTTTAGCTAGACTGCGAAGCAGTCAGGCAACATGCCTTGTATATAAATTATTGTGAATGTATTATTTGTCGGTCGACTTATAATAAATAACATTCATTTGGGAATCTTCGTGTTCAGTTGATTCAAGAAATACCAGTCTCGAGGAGAACCTGAGTGGACCATGTTCTAACTGCTGTCCCGCTTGGAAGCTGAGAAAAGGGATCTACATATTGAAGACCCATCCAGGACTACAAACTTAATTGTGGTTCCATCCGGGATAACGTATTTAATTGGGGGCCCGGCCGCGATTGATACATGATCACCACCAGATCTACGTGCTGATTGGACCAGGTATACTGACAACGCTCAACGAAGCCAAGACTTCAAGTGGCGCCTTTCGTTACCAATCCAAGAAAGCCAGTATCATCCCGAGAATACTGAAGTCATCTTGATCATCTGAACCAAGCCGACTGGAAAGAAGTGGTACTGACAACCTTACTGGAGGCTTTTCGTCCATAACTAACCAGCCAGCTTTAAGGGAGGATGCTAGCCGACAACGCTGAAATAAGCGCTTTTCGACAGTAACCAACCGCCATCGCCGTCCGAGTAAATCGACAACTCTGTTAAGGGGCCTTTCGGTCGCTCGAACGACACTGAAGAAACCCAACCGACTACGGAACGAGAGGAGGTGAGCCGGCAACGCTGAAACAAGCGCCTTCTGACCGCCATCTATCGCCATCCGTAGCTGCTGTACGTGCGCATCGACAACTCTGAGAGGGGCCTTTCGATAGCACGACATCGCAGAAGGAAGCCAACCGACTACGCAGACCGGAATGCAGTCCATGCTGATCGTCATTTCCTGGCTGTGAGTACATTCAAAATACCCTGTTTTTTGTGTGTACCTTTACATATTGCTTGCTTATAGCATGATTCATTACTCAAAGTAAAATTTTAGGGAAGAGCACTAATAATAACTTATTTTGCCTTTCAAAAGAAAGTGAGTGCGCGTTTTTAAAACTAGAACAAGTGTCGCATGTCATTATTCTTTTGAATTAATCCATAATTCATAAACAATAATAATAATAATAATAAATAATTTTATTTAACCAATTAATAATAAATAAATAAATAAATAATCTTAAATTATTTTTTAAATTAAACTAAGCAATTAATCACTGACTTAACAATGCCGGAGACGGAATTGTTATCAAAATTTGAATATGCCCAGATTCAGTTATTACCTGAATTTAATGGGAGCGCATCTTGCAGCTTGGATTACTTTTTAGCAAGATGTGATAGATTTTTAAACACACACAAGAGAGCTCCTGCTACTACAAATGCTAACATCATTAACGAATTTCTGTTTAACGTCAAAAAGTCAAAATTAAAAGGGGAAGCGAGTAGTATTTTGGATCTTGACGCGAACAGTAGCTATGAAAAACTTAAAGAGAAATTAATTAGAAAATTTGGAGACGTTAAAGATGAGAGATTGCTAGTGCAGGAAATATCAAACTGCTTTCAGAAAAGAAGCGAAAGCTACACTGAATACCATGACAGACTAGATGCTCTAGTCTTACAGTGTAAGAGTTTGTGTAAACTCAATTATCATGACCAGATATTGGAGCTTAAATTACGAGAATTAGATGATTTGAGCTTAAACACATTTAAAGCCGGTATCCTAGATCCATACCGAGCCTACTTACGTTGCGCCCAAGTAACAGACCTTAGCCATGCATTGAGGACTTGCCGAATTTACGATAATGACAGAGCTCATGAGAGCTATATGGATCAGTTGAGAGGAACATTGAAGTATCCTCCCAATATTGGTCCCAGTCATAAGCCACCCCAACAAACACCACTAACACCACCTAATCGGATTGCTCCCTTTGGTCCAATACAACCACTAAACCATGCCATTCACAATCCATTTGCATTTCCCAAGCCTCAAAATCAATACTTTCCACAAGCCCGACCTTTCTTTACCCAACCGAATCCACAATTTAGGAACCCTAATCCTCAACCAAACTTTCGACCTTTTCAGGGACCGAACCCACACATCTTGAAACCACAGAACCAACAACCCTTCAAACAATTCAGTAGGCCTTATCCTACACCAAATAACATTGCCCGGCGCTTCACGCCCAATAATCAGACATATCCGAAACCAATGTCAGGAGTGTCCACTATAAGAGGGAACGTGAATGCACACGCAGAGGAGACTAATGAGCTAAGCTATATGCCACAAGAATATTCCCCAGAAACACAATCGGTGGAATATTCTCAAGAAGCTCAACCCCAAGAGTATGAGTTCGAATACGACTCAATCCACCCATCACTACTTCAGGATAGTTATGAAAATCCCGAGGAACAAGAGCAGGATTTTCACTTGGCCCAGTCATCTCATGCGAAGACATAAATAATATAAAAAATGCCCCAAAATTACCGTTCATCACCCTATTCGGATTTAAAATCCTAATAGATAGTGGTGCTTGCAACTCAATAATGAATCCAGCAATAACATATGAATATTTCGCAGAATATTTGTTCCAAGAACCATTCTGCATACAATCCGTTCACTCTGAAACAATAGGTGAAGATAACATACAGTTCCCTATTTTTTCAGAATACGAAATTGACACGCCCATAAATTTTAGAGTCATGCAGTGGCACGATTATTTCGATGCGCTGATTGGCACAGCAGATTTTGTAAAGCTAGGTGCAAAAATAGATTATAAATCAAACCTAGTTACCCTGAATAATACGGACATACCATTTTATTTTCACTCAGGCAACAAACAAGTAAATTTTCAACCCTCATCAGACATGCACAAAATTGCAATACCTGTTAACATTCAACAAGGAGATGTATACATCCCAAAGTTCGAACATGAAGGAATGTATTTTGCAGATGCAATCCTACATGCAGAGAATTATCAGGTCTTGTATCCTGCAGAAACGAATTTAAAATTAGAGTTTAGTAAACCAGTGTTAGTTGAACCTTTGGAAAATATCTCAATACAACCATTAGAAATAAATTCTATTTCGGAGTGCGAGATTCAAGAATATCTCCGCACGCAGCATATGAATGACATAGAAAGAAGTGTCATATCAGAAATATGCTCTGAATTCGCGGATGTGTTTTACTATCCGGGGTGTGGCCTAACATTCACCAATGCAGTAAAGCACTTCATTCGAACTACCGATGAGGATCCGGTATATCAGAAAAAATACCGATATCCTCCCGCGCTAAAGAAAGTATTGAGCGAAGAAGTAGAAAAACTTCTTAAGCAGGGGATAATTACCCATAGTGAATCTCCATATAGTAATCCAGTATGGATAGTGCAAAAGAAGCTAGATGCTTCAGGACAAAAGAAATGGAGATTGGTCATAGACTTAAGGCAGCTAAATAAAAAGACCATTGAAGACAAATATCCTCTTTCTAGGATAGAAGAGATCCTAGATAACCTAGGACACAGTTCCTATTTTTCGACTCTGGACCTCGCGCAAGGATTTCATCAAATTGAGATGGATCCTAGATCTATAGAAAAGACAGCATTTACTATAGATAATCGCCATCTACAATATTGTAGAATGCCGTTTGGTCTTAAAAATGCTCCTGCCACTTTTCAGCGTGTAATGGACAACGTCCTACGCCCTTTTCTTTACAAGTTCTGTTTTGTGTATATTGATGACATCATCATATACAGCAAATCCCTAGAGGAACATAGACAACACCTTACCCTTGTAATGCAAAAATTACGAGAGGTGAACCTGAAGATACAGCTTGATAAAACTGAATTTCTTCATAAGGAAGTAGCTTTCCTAGGGCATGTTGTCTCACAAGAAGGTGTAAAACCAAACCCTGACAAAATTAAAGTAGTAAAAAACTACCCTATTCCCAAGACCACGAGAGAAATTAAACAATTTCTTGACCTTGCTGGCTTTTACAGGAGATTCCTGAAAGATTTTGCCAAAATTGCATATCCAATAACCCGCTGCTTGAAAAAAGGAACCAAAATAGATGCAGAAAATCCCGAGTACAAATCTGCATTTGAAACCCTAAAAACCCTGTTAATAAATGCGCCAGTATTAGCTTACCCAGATTTTGAAGAACCATTCGTGTTAACCACGGATAGCTCAGACTTCGCATTAGGCAGTGTTCTCACACAGAAAGGACATCCTATTGCCTACTACTCCAAAACTTTAAATCCCGCCGACAGAAATTATTCAACAATAGAAAGAGAACTGTTAGCCATAGTAGAGAGTAGCAAACATTTTAAGCCTTATTTATGGGGACGACACTTTACTGTAGAGTGTGATCATCGTCCGCTCCAATGGCTGTTCTCTCTTAAAGATCCCAGTTCAAGACTCTATCGCTGGAAAATAAAGTTAGGAGAGTTTGATTTTGACATAAAATATGTCAAGGGAAAAACTAATTATGTCGCGGATGCACTTTCACGAATACAAGTGAATATAAATGAGGAAACAGTTTCTAATGTAGCCATCCCAGGAGATGATACATACCAACATGAAATGGATAATGAAACTGTACATTCCAATCAGGAAGACCCAATTTTCACTTTAAAGATATCAGAAAGAAATTTGAACCAGAACCGTAACCAGATCATAGTAAAATACGGAGAATTTCCAAAGATTCTAGAACAGAAATTATTTAAGAAATTTACCCGCCACGTCATGATTGTAACGCAGAAAAATCTCTATGACGATTTAAAGAGACACCTTCTTAAAGTCATAAATACCTCAAATAGGTACGCCGCCTACTTTGATGACGTAACACTTGAGATTCCATTTATCAGAGTATGCCAGAGATTATTCACTTCAGAATTGATAATAATCAGGACATCAAAATTTTTAGAGGACATAGAATGTTCAGAAACTCAAAAACAGTTGATATTGCAATACCATTCAATAAATCACAATGGTATTATTGAAACACATGAGCACCTTCGAACCAAGTACTATTGGCCACATCTAAAAGAACAGATCAGGAATCTAATTAACCAATGCAATTTGTGTCAAAGAAATAAGAATGAGAGGCACCCTAATGAGGTACCAAATCAAGGACCTATTGCAGCAGACCACCCATTCGCCCAGATTCACATTGACACATTTCATTTTGAACAGAACCGCATTTTAACGATATTGGACGTATTTTCTAAATACGGACAAGCATACGTATTAGCTAATGGTACAGCTATGGCAGTTTTGAACCAATTACAAATTTATTTTTCGCACCATGGGTATCCCAAAAGAATCACTCATGATCAAGGAGGAGAATTTGAAAATAGCTTAATTACAGAGTACTGTAAAGCTATGAACATTGAGTATCATGCCACCACACCTCTGAACTCAACCTCAAATTCACCTGTGGAAAGATTGAATTCCACCCTCCTCGAAAAATTAAGAATTTCGAGAGATAATGATAAATTTACCCCGTTGCCACAGCTCATAATCACTGCAATCACAAATTACAATTCCTCAATTCACACAGCAACCAAGCAACCACCATTTAATGTCCTATATGGCCCATACTACAAAGCATTGGACCACATTTTCTCCCCATCACCAAAAATTAATGAATACATACAAAGACAGGCAAACCAAATTAAAGTTTTAAATGAAAGAAAGCCCGATCCAAGGGATTCCACCTTTGAACATCCCTATAAAATAGGTGAGGTAGTTTATGTTTTGGATCCCCTAACCAGAAATAGGAAATCAAAAAATTTATATAATGAAGGCACAATAACCAAAATCGAGGAAAACCGAGTTTATTGTAAAATGAAAAACGGTAAAACTCATGTCCGAAACTTCCGTGATATAAAACCTAAGAGGAAAATTCTTCCCATTGCAGATTCCTACCAGGGTATGCCATCATCCACACAGAACCCGTAAAAACTCCAGGATTCTACGCCGATCCTATGGGACCCGTTGTAATAATTAGCAACTACCACAAATTCATGTTTCATTTCAACTTTACTACTTTAAAAGAGGCATATAAGAATATTGATGACACTGTCTCCAGTTTAGTATTAAAAAGTAATAATACTTTTCCCTATTTAATAAATGAATTAATTGAAGTAACTAAAGAAACTAAAAAGGATTTAAATAAATTAATACCAAACATTTCTAATAGAACTAGGAGAGGTTTAATTAACGGTTTAGGAAAAGTAATTAAATTCATCTCTGGTAATTTGGACCAAGATGATTTGGATAATTTACAAAGTCAATTAGACACTTTAAAACAAAGCCGTAATAATGAGATTAAACATATAAATAAATTGGTATATTTTGCAAACTCAATTGCTCAAAAATTTTACGATGAAATGAATCATGTTACCAGCAACATGAGGGTACTTCAGGGTATTCTCCAGACAGAAGATTTCAAGATCAACCTACTGGAAGACCTTCAATATGTTTTAATGTGCATCAATAAATATAACAAAATAGTGCAAGTGCTGCAAGAAACTATTTCTCTCTCATTTAACGAAATGACAAATGTAAAATTATTCTCCAGAAAAGACTTAACAAACTTGGTAAAACATTTGCTATCTACACACATCAAAAAAAGTTTTGCATCACCTCGGTTCCCAGATCTCCGGCATATAGACGTTGACTGTGTATATTGTATCAAAGATACAGTCCCTTTGACTGTTCATAGATGTCACTAAAACTGCTCAAAGATGTAAACAACCATGCATGAGCAGGGCCTATTAGACGGAGGGGGTACGACAGCCGATCAGTTCCAGTCATTCCACCAGGACGAAGGTACGCTGCTCATGTTGTCTGTAGTTCTACCATGCCTAGAAGGTCAATACCGCAGTTCGATCGCGTCCGCATTGTTACTTTGTGTCAAGAAGGGCTCTCAACAAGGGAAGTTTCCAGGCGTCTCAGAGTGAACCAAAGCGATGTTGTTCGGACATGGAGGAGGTACAGAGATACAGGAACTGTCGATGACAGGCCTCGCTCAGGCCACCCAAGGGCTACTACTGTAGTGGATGACCGCTACTTACGGATTGCCGCTCGGAGGAACCCTGACAGCAATGCCACCATGTTGAATAATGCGTTTCGTTCAGCCACAGGACGTCGTGTTTCAACTCAAACTGTGCGCAATAGGCTGCATGATGCGCAACTTCACTCCCGACGTCCATGGCGAGGTCCAGCTTTGCAACCCCGACACCATGCAGCGCGGTACAGATGGGCCCAACAACATGCTGAATGGACCCCACAGAATTGGCATCACGTTCTCTTCACCGATGAGTGTCGCATATGCCTTCAACCAGACAATCGTCGGAGACGTGTTTGGAGGCACCCTGGTCAGGCTGAACGTCTTAGACACACTGTCCAGCGAGTGCAGCAAGGTGGTGGTTCCCTGATGTTTTGGGGTGGCATTATGTGGGGCCGACGTACGCCACTGGTGGTCATGGAAGGCTCCGAAACGGCTTTACGATACCTGAATGACATCCTCCGACCCATAGTGCACCCATATCGGCAGAATATTGGAGAGGCATTTGTCTTCATGGACGACAATTCTCGACCTCATCGTGCACATCTTGTGAATGCGTTCCTTCAAGATAACGACATCGCTCGACTACAGTGGCCAGCATGTTCGCCAGACATGAACCCTATCGAACATGCCTGGGATATGTTGAAAAGGGCTGTTTATGGACGTCTTGACCCACCAACCACTCTGAGAGATTTACGCCGAATTGTCGTTGAGGAGTGGGACAATTTGGACCAACAGTGTCTTGATGAACTTGTGGATAGTATGCCACGACGAATACAGGCATGCATCAATGCAAGAGGACGTGCTACTGGGTATTAGAGGTAGTGGTGTGTACTGCAATCTGGACCACAAATGCTGAAAGTCTAGCTGTATGATGGTACAACATGCAATGTGTGGGTCTCATGAGCAATAAAACGAGCTGAAATGTTGTTTGTGTTGATCTCTATTCCCTTTGTATTTAAAGGTTCCGGAACTCTTGGAACCGAGGTGATGCAAAACTTTTTTTGATGTGTGTATTTACCCTGTCAAAAGTATGATTCATGCAGATCAATATCATCAATTCGAAAATTTAAAATTGTCAAAAACCCAGGTAATTATAATGGACGAGGAAATGATTGTAATCCTCTCCATGCCAATCACGGATGGAAGCCAATATCAATTGTATGACGTCACCCCTGTACCAACCATTGAAAATGCAATCCTTATCCCGACTGAAAAATATTATTTACAGGGACCCACATTAAAATGGTCCAGTTCACCTTGTGTGAAAAGCACACAGTCATATGTATGTATGTACTATAATATTAGAATTACCAATTGTAATCTAACAAATCCTGCCGGATGTGAATATGCTTCCATAAGAAATGATATAAGAATATTCCAACCTATAAATAAGGAACACATTCTGTTCTTTAGCAGAACAACTGAGATAATTTTACAAACATGCAAAGAGACTCAAAGCTCTCTGAAACTCTCAGGTCCACAAATAGTGTTTTCAAACGAATCTTGCCCCATGTCTAGTATAGGCATAACGCTGCAACAAAAACCTACTAATTATGTTCACAACTTCCCAATCCTGAATATTCATGACACACCCATAATAAAGAGTGAAGTAAGCTTCCTTAATTCCCATCTTGATATAACCAAATTGAAATTAGACTTGAAGCCAATTCCTACAACCTATATCACGAAGAGGCAATTTACATCCATTAATATAATTTTTGTATTAATTATAATATGTATCATTTTGTTTATATTTAGACAAAAACTGTGTCATTTATGTAAATCTGTAAAACTTAGAAGTAAGAAAAATGTAAATGTTGCTGAGGACAGCAAAACACTAAGGGGGGAGGAATCATGTTCCCTGTCCAATACTGAACCTAGGACTATGGGTTCCAATGAGTTTGGTTTCTAAGTTATATTATTATTATTATTATTATTATTGGAAGCCCAGCCTGTTGAAACCTGTTGACATACCATTTATGAAAGCGCCTCACCAAGTCATAAAGCTAAAAGCCAAATCTTGTAATCCCTCGTTTCCTTTACAAGCATTAACCATTTAAAAACAAGATATCCCAGTCAGATAATCTAAAACAAGCTGTCTCCATTTAAAGACATGGAAACCTCCAGTAAACAGCTCTCTTTCATAAGAAAACCTTGAGAGTCATTTATGACGGAGTTCTGAAGCTTCTAGAAGGAATTTTAACTAACCTTCAATATTTTACGTATCATTATTTCTCCCACTCAGAGAGACAACTCCCTCCCAAACGAAGTAAACTTCTGATTGGCTAGTCCTTCAGAGAAACTCTCAACCCCCACTATGGATCATCCAGTATTTAACTTGGTGCACAAGGGCAGCTCGGCCTCTTCATCACTTGTAACTTTGAGTAATGTAACTCTGTTTAACTAGACTGCGAAGCAGTCAGGCTACATGCCTTGTATATAAATTATTGTGAATGTATTATTTGTCGGTCGACTTATAATAAATAACATTCATTTGGGAATCTTCGTGTTCAGTTGATTCAAGAAATACCAGTCTCGAGGAGAACCTGAGTGGACCATGTTCTAACTGCTGTCCCGCTTGGAAGCTGAGAAAAGGGATCTACATATTGAAGACCCATCCAGGACTACAAACTTAATTGTGGTTCCATCCGGGATAACGTATTTAATTCTCGTGCCATTGGATTAAGGGATTGCATATCTTATATCCCTGCCAACGGGCTAGAAGCAATCTCACTACTGCTAACACTGGTGGCAACTAAACCACACTTCTACCTGTCTGGTATTATAATATAACATACTACTGTGGAATAGATGATTGACTTACTTGCAACTAGTGTTCCAAGGCCATGGGTTCATAGCTCGTCTTCAGCTAAGACTTATGAAAGAAAGTCCCATGATATAAAGGAGCCTATTTGAACTCGTACAACATTTAAAAGCCTCTTCTATGGCATTTGTCAAAATCCAACCTCCAAATTATAATAAAGAAAAAGTAATTTTCTGTCACATATTACGATTACCAGGGACCAGGATACTCAGACAGCTATTCCAATACTTTAGGAAAAGTAAAACCAAAAATCATTGGTTCAAAGAAGTCCTAGATCTAGATCAGGGCCATCCAGTCATTGTGCTCTGAGAGCGTGGCCGCGCTCGGGGAGCACTGGGCAATCAGACTAGCACTCCTCCCCCTACCACCACTACACTGTGGCAGCGAGGAGGCATGAGACAGACGGGCGATGATCAGTCCGCGCTGACTTGATATGTACGTAAAGTCGTGCGACCGACGCCACTTGTGGGATTGCTGACATCATACTGATACTGCTCTTTTGCCACTAAAAAATATACCGCATATACAAATCTAATGGCACTCCGATGTATGGAATGTGCAGGAAACGAACGCAAGTGTTAAGTAAAGAACATTGTGATCTATTCCAAACTAAAATTCGAACATATTAGAGAGGAAAATTCAACAACATTTTACCAATATGAACAAATAGTACAGACCTTGAGTGACTTTTTCTCCGTCGTTTTTACGAGCTTTTAGTTTTGGAGAATACAATCTTCTCCAATTTGGGTACAATATTTCTGGACACAGCTATTCGTAAACAATTGCGCTAGTTTCTATCGCTCAACGTCACACGATGCTTACGTTTGGTAAGCTTAAGAACCGCAAAGAAACGCCCACAAATGTAAGTTGAGCCGAACATTGACAGAACTTAACATGCATATTTATACAAAAGGGGGTATTCTTCTTGCAGAAAGCTGCTGCTTCACCACTCCTTTTTTTATGATGTTCATTCATGACCACTGCAAAACTGATTTACTTACACGCTGTCAACAAAGCGCATTGGACTAGACTGTTTCAGTGAACACTACCGACTGATGGATCGGCGCGACGGGCAGACCGCTCGCTTAGCCAAGGTCCTCCCACCACGACCGAAACTACCATCCACCAAAGCTCTTGGAGCACTGGCTTAGAGCGCGGCTGGAGTGCTGTGTGGATGGCCCTGATCTAGATGAATTAGGCTTGACAAAGCAAAAAATTGAACACTGGGAAGAGAAGAGGATCCTGAGAAACAAAGACGTGAGACCTAGTCTAAAAACTTCTACACGCGAACAATACACCATAACGGATGAAGAACGGGCCACCAGGTCAGACAGAATGAAACAGTTCTGGGAGAAGAAGAAGAAGAAGAAGCCAAATTTGTAACTAATATTCCTAAGACTTGACTGTATATAGATTGATTATAGTGCTCCAATCACTCCCTAGGGGTTGCATGACTTTGACGTGGTGGGAGTGCTTGCGTGATCTAATGATCCTTTGGGCTATGCCGGTGGTAGCATAGCTACTGGTAGGATCTTCCTTGCCGGACAGGTCAAGGGTGAAGATCCAGACTAAAAAGCAACCCAGAACCCTCAAGTCCTCAACAGCAACGAAGGCGGAGAAGATGGTCTTCGGTACGGCGGAGCTAGCGGAAGAGGCAGCCCAGCAGACCAGGGTTAAGAGGTCAGGACCTCCACTGCCTTGTGAACAGAAGTGGGAACTTCAAAGTCTAAGGGAAGAAACCCTGACAGAAAATCAGTAGGCCTGGATACTAAGAAGGCAGCCCCTTCTCCAGGCTTTGGGTGCTGAAGGCCAATAACCTACAAACCCGAGATTACCCTTATTACAGAAACAGAAATGAATAGAAGCCGGATGGATAAAACGGATTGGACCTTTAGCATGAAATCAGACACAAGAATTGGAATTTGGAACGTACAAACAATGTGGCAGACAGGTATACTGGCCGAAGTATCTAGGGAGATGAAGCGCTACAGGTTGGACTTACTAGGTTTGAGTGAGATGAGATGGAATGGGTTCGGGGAGATAAGGACCCAGGAAGGGGACACGTTGTAGGCCTACTCAGGAACAGAAGGAGAACATAGAGAGGGTGTTGTTTTACTGATCACACAAAAGACAAGGAGGAGCTTGATGGAGTGGTATCCAGTCTCAGAAAGGATAATAGTAGCCCGATTTGCATCAAATGTTAGACCAATCACAGTGGTGCAATGCTATGCAACAACAGAGACAGGAGAAGAAAGAAAAGAGCAATTTTACGGCCAGTTACATCGAACCTTGATAAAAGTGAAGAAAATGGATATAGTGGTCGTGATGGGAGACTTGAATGCGAAAGTCGGAAGTGATAATCAAGGAATAGAAAATATAATGGGGAGATATGGTATAGGTACTAGAAATGAGAATGGCGACAAACTTATTGAATTCTGTAGCAACCATAGTTTGGTGACAGGAGGTACAATCTTTCCTCATAACAACTGCCATAAAGTGACTTGGTTGTCCCCGAACCATATAACGGAGAACCAGATTGACCATTTCACTATAAGCAAGACATGGCGAACTTCCCTGTTGGACGTGAGGAACAAGAGAGGAGCAGATGTGGGAAGTGACCATCATTTAGTGATAGCTACGCTCCTATTGAAGATAGCAAATATTAGGCACATTCATCAAAAGGGGAGGATAAGGTACAACCTCGATAAATTAAAGGATAAGGAGGTGCAACAACATTTGTCACAAGAGTTGAGAATCCCATTTCAACCGCTGAGAGAGGAAGAAGAAGGAAAGGATATTGAACATAACTGGAAGAACATAGAGACTACCTATATCAATACATGTGAAAAGGTTTTAGGCAAGAGAGAGAGGAAGGGAGGAATGGGTTACTTCTGAGACATGGGAAACAGTGAACAGCAGGAAGGAATATAAGAAAAGACTTAACAATGCAAGGACACAAGAATAGAAAGTACAAGCTAGAACAGATTTCAACCAACTTAACAAAATAGTGAAGAGGAGTTTTCGACTTGATAAAAGAGTATTTATCAATAATTTAGCAACACAAGCAGAGATGGCAGCACAAAACAACGATAGTAGGACCCTATATCACATAACCAAAAGATTAACAGGAAAGTTGGGGCAGATGACCTCGTAGTTCCACCCCTTAGAAAAACAATATCTAACTAACAGGAAAGTTCTCTAGTTTTGATAAACCTGTGAAAGCCAAAGATGGGAGATTACTGTCTACATAAAAGGAAGAACTAGAAAGATGGAGAGAACATTTTCTAGAGAAGAGCAGGAATATAGGGCTATAAGCACAGAACCACCGTCAAGAACAGAGATACAAAAGGCTATAAACAACTAAAGAACAGTAAGGCGGCAGGTATGGACAACATTCCATCGGAAGCCTTGAAAGTAGATATGGACACTACAGTTGAGATTCAGCTCCCATTTCTTTGAGAAGCTCTGGGAAGAAGAGAAGATTCCTACAGACTGGAAGAAAGGACTATTGATCAAGCTTCCGAAGAAAGGAGATTTATTGGAATGTGACAACTGGAGAGTGATTACTCTCCTTTCAATCCCAAGTAAGGTACTCTCGCGAGTAATTCTAGAAAGGATAAAACAGAGAGTTAATTTAAGGCTGAGGAAAGTACAAGCAGGATTTAGAGAAGGCTTTTCTTGTACAGACCGGATCAATACGCTGTGCATAATTATAGAACAATCAACGGAACTGCAATCGTCACTGTACCTACTATTTGTTATTTCGAAAAGGCGTTTGATAGTATAATGAGAGAGAAGATTTGGCAAGCCATGAAAGAGTTTGGGATTCCAAAGAAAATTATAAAGATTACTCAAGAAATGTATGAGAATTACACCTGTCAAGTTTTACATCAGGGGATGTTGTCGGAGCCCATTCCAGTAAATACAGGAGTTAAACAAGGATGTTTGCTGACTCCAATACTGTTTCTCATGGTGCTGGATCTTATCAAAAAGAAAGCAATGAATTGCCGAAGAGGTATCCAGTGGGGACTAACAGACAGGTTGGAGGATCTGGAGTTCGCAGACGACCTGTGCTTGCTAGCCAGCAGTTAAAAGATATGGACGCAAAGCTGAATGATTTAAGAACTGAAGCATCTGAGGTGGGATTGAAGATCAATGGATGGAAAACCAAGGAGATGCGCCATAATAATCGAAATAAGGTATCATTATTTCTCGGGAATCAAGAGATCGATCAAGTCAAACAGTTTTGCTACCTGGGAAGTATGGTCACCACTGTGGGAGGTACTATGGAGGATATAGGAAATAGAATAAATAAGGCTAAAAGAGCATTCGCAATGTTGAGACCAATCTGGAAAACAAGGGAACTTAACACCTATACCAAACTTCGCATCTTCAATTCAAATGTCAAGTCAATATCGTTAGAAATATGTAACCCAACAGGTGATCTATGGTTTAAATTAAGCGCCATGAAGCGCAACGCCATTGGTGGCGGTTCTATTTACGAGAATGTTCTTGTTGATTCATTTGTCTGCTTTTGTATACATACGCCTGGTTGTTACCTAGTCGTTCAGTTCGTATTAAATGTTTGTCCTGAATATACGCTCAGTCTTCATTCCCCTGCCATATACTTCTACAAATATTGCTCTACGGGTGTGAAACTTGGAAGACCAACAAACAACTCATTAACAGACTCCAAATATTTGTGAATAGATGCTTGAGGAATATCCTGAGGATATGGTGGCCACAAGTTATCTCCAATGAAGAGCTATGGAGAAGAACACAGCAAACACCCATTTATATTGAGATGCGTCGTAGGAAATGGAAATGGATTGGGCATACATTACGACGAGATGGAGACAACTTAGCAAAACAAACCCTGGAATGGAATCCACCAGGCGAAGAGGCAGACCAAGGAACACCTGGAGGAGGAGTGTAATAACAGAAGGAATGGAGAAAGGAGTGAAGACCTGGAACGAGATTAGGAGGATGGTGCAGAACAGAGTCCGATGGCGGAAATTCATCGATGCCCTGTGCTCCACTTAGGAGATAAAGGAAATAAGTCAACTAAATCAGCAAGTCATAGTGCTCCAATGTGGGCATAAAATAAATGAGAAAAAAAAGTAAACTACTTGCTATCAATAAAATAAACATGATGTCTTCACTATGGTTACTAAGAGGTTCCAATGAAAAAAATAACATAAGGAAGTTGAATATACACATCCAAGGATCACATTATGCCTATTTTTAATTTGTAAAACCTTTCACTGCCATTAAGTCTACATAAAAATATGATGATCTGTAGAATTATTATTCTTGTATCAGAAGCATGCATATTAAACACAGCTATATTATTTTTGCCCGCCACTTCCAATGCTTTTTCTGTTCCTTGATGAAAATCGTCTTCTGTACAGGAGGCTGGATATAGTCGACATTGAAGCCCACTCCTATCTTGATCAGTGTAGTTTACCAAATTATTCTGTGGAATGAAGTGCAAGTATAGTACAGTAATGTCACTCATATCCATTTTTGTTTTATGGGTCATATACCAAGTCATCATCATCTACCTTGTTATGACAAAAGTACTGTCCGCGCATTATATCTCTGCCGGCGACGTACGTCATCACTTCCAGGAAAGGTCTATCGAATGTACTAGCCTCAGCAAAAACATTTCTAAAATCACTATTGTATTTATAATTATTATTTACATCGCCATGAACAGTTCTCCTTAATACGTACTGGTCAAAGTTGTCGTAACAGTATTACTTCTCGCACGAGTTTTATCAGGAGTTGCAAACGAGTTCGATTCTCCTTCATCAATATCGTCCAACTCTCTCTTTATAAACAGCACCGTTCTTTTAGATACACCTTTTAGATAGCCTGTGCTTGGTTAACAGGAATATTGAAATCACCGCAAGCCGCTTCATTTTCCATTAATTTTAGCACATTAGCCACCATCTCCCTACTTTGGCTGTTCAGTTTCTTGGTTTTAGCTTTAGAGGTGACAGGTGCCATCTTTAACTTTACTTAAAAATGTAACTAAAAAAAATAACACCAGCTTAACACAATAAATAATGCAAAAACAAATTCAACGGTACTGCAGAACTACATACACTGACAATAGTCTGGCAAGTACGAGGGTTGTTTTTTAATTAAGGGCCTTTTTTTATTTAAAATTAACCGAACATTTTATTTTGCATACCTTCCTCTATTTTTCTACTTAGTTGCCTTGTTTATTTTGGCACTTGTCATACCTTAAAACTAAGTTCTAAAATCCCTCTACATAATAGTTTGCCGCCTGCTCTGACAACCAAGAATTCACACTTGAGGAAACCCCATTGATAGAGTGGTTATCATGAATCTTCGGTCCTCGTGAATTTTCGTGTCAATTGCAGTCAACAAGTCATCTGAGATCACAGACCTGAGCGTTCATCGTCATGAACATTTTCACGGCCACTTTTGAACCTGCGTACCCATTTTCGCACTTTACCTTCCGTTATTGCATTATCACCATTCACCTCACAAAGCTGACGATGAATGTCTGTAGCCGACATGTTTCTTGCACTCAAAAAAGTATCACAGATCGTACCTCACAAGCGGCGGGCGAATCAATAATCTTGAACATTGTAAAGATGCTCAGTTCAGCGTACAGGTTAGCTACACAGCTGCAACTGACGCCTGCTTGTTCGCCAAGTATGCCGGGAGGATGCGTGCACGCTTGTTGCGGAGTGCGTACTGACTACGGGCTTTGAAAAAAAACGGCCCTTACTTAGAAAACAGCCCTCGTACTAATGAAATGTGCTGACTGCATCAGGCTAAGTCAGCCGAGTATACCGTATTGTATCGTCCAGGCACGGATTCAAGGGGGGGTCACGGGGGTCATGACCCCCCCCCCCAAACGGAGACCAAATTTTTTTGCAAACTCAAAAAACAAAAACACAATAATCAGACAAATAAAACTTAACGAATTTTAATTGAAAAACAGTTTTTTTTTTCATTTTATACAATACTGAAAATATCTTTATTGCAATTATTATGTTCTGTTACAACTGTACGTATTTACAACTCCATACCTGTTATATAAAAATGATTATTTATATAACAAAATCAACTTGTCTATTTTGTTTAGCAAACCTTGTGATTACCGAATCGATGTCTATAGTGATGTCACGATGAATGTGCAGCAATGCACGGATAGGAATTTGGGGCTTTTTACACACCAACAAATTTTGCCGACGTCCAAACTGCAAGCTTGGTTGGCAATTTAAGCTGTTACTTTCTCCCTTTGTCGGTACCAACTCGACTTGCCGAAACTGTAACGTACCTTGATACTTTTCTCGAAGCTCGATGTAAAAGTCGCAAAACACGCCGTTGCAATTTGTACGAATATTTTTGGTGCCCTAAACGCATCAAATATCTATCCATGTAGCTTGCAAAAAAATTGGTCTGGTTTTGTACGTTTGGTTATTTTGTGATTGCGTTCGTTGTTAGTGATACCATTTTCCTTAACAATTTCGATTCTGTGACCCGTCCCCAAAGCCAAACTCTAGATCCGCGCCTGGTATCGTCAAACCTCCCGAGACCCAACATGAGGGGTAATGTCACGTAAATAGGAGTAGAGAAATTGACAAGTCGATGACACTTTATATTCTTAGAAATACAACGGTCGTCAGAGGCAGAGATATAATGCGCGGACAGTACTGAAGTTAATGAACAATTTAATAATTTGTAAATACATTTAAATTATAAGTAATTATAAGTGTTGATCATGAAGTTGAAGTTTGTAGTTTTATGTGACCGTTAATCTTGCGATCATGAGCCACAAGGCCCTCTTTTTACGTGGAATCCGAACCACAACACATGGCATTTAAACTTGAAAATCTCACGTGCATTGACTGGGAATCGAACTCAGTTCGCCATGGTGAAAGGCCAAGAGCTTGACCGCTGCGTCACCACGCTTCTTCCCAACCCCTCCTTCCCTTTCCCCCCACCCCCTCCTACAGGGAGTATTCTCCTGAAAAAAGAAAAAAAGACATTTCAAGGAGACTAACTGTGGGATTTGAACCTTTCTACCTTGCACATTAACGAGCCATCAGTCCAGGTCAATAATAATATCTAGAATAGTAACACTGTATATTGTTTTTTGAATGGAAGAAAGCATATTTTATTGAAAGTATTTTAAAATATTATTTTGTATCTAAAATACATTTTGGGAGTATTTTGCCTATCTCTGACTATACTACCGGTATGTTACTAGCCCGCAGTGGGCTTTTAGGTAGATTTCATTAGAAAGCTAACTATTGCAATGGGTCCCATGTTTCGACTTCCGGAAAATTTTGACATATCTTCGCGTTTCACATCCCCCAGACCCCAAAACCACCGTCAGTTCAAAAGTTTATATATATATTGAGCCCATGTACCATTGGTTCAAGGGGTCGAATCCATGTATTTTGGTGAAAGGAAGGAAGGAAATATACAGTCTTCAGAGGAACATAGAAAGATTTTATACAAGAGGGCGAGCATAACGTTGTGTAATAAACTGGAGCCCAGGTGGCCAGGAAATGAGATCACGCATGACGCATTGATAAGGAGCCAGTCACGAATATTAATAGAACGAGTGGAATTTTCCGTTGGAGTGACTGCGAGCGTGTTTCGGAAATTGCCCTTACGTTGCAGGAAAATGGCAACCGCGCAGCTGTGCCAGAAGAATAATAATTAGATTTAACCCATTTGCAAGAATACAATTAACTAAAGAAATACAGCATTGTGAATCATTTCGGAATAGAGATTTTTGTGTGGAGAAAGATGTTATAATAAATGCCCAGGAAAGAAGTGCCGACGAGGCCATACGTCATTGGGAGTTCCCCGAGACCCAAGGAGGGGGGAATTAAAAATCAACTGCAACACCCACACAGCTGAAGACCGAATTTTATTTAATATCTCAGAACTGCACGATCGATTTTCAAGTGCAAAGAAGTCAGTTTACGTTTAGAAAACGAGCTTTCAAGAGATATAATTTTTAAAAGTGTGCGACCATTACTTCAAAAGTTGGTTCTGGAAAAGACAAGGATTTTATCTTTTTGTCGCCAAAGAGTATAAAAGTCCTGGCAGAGCCAAGCCAATCATGCAGTACTTACTAGACCTCGAGAGGTCGTGATACTCTGTATCGACAACCAGCGTGCACCCGAAGGGAGTGGCCGAGAAGTATCATCAAAGTATCGCCGTGTGAAGACTTAGGAAAATCCTAATACAGGATTTAGTTCCGCCAGTATCAATCATATTGTTTTAGATCCCTTAGTTGGGGGTAGTTAGATCTAAAACGGATGTGTTATTGTGCTGATTTGGAGAGTGATTCCTAGAGGGGGGGGCAGCTTCCCGTGGCTGGGTAAGCTGACCAGTGTAGAGTGTTGTTTAGTGTTAGGATGCTAGGGGATGCTCCTATAAAGACGTAAGTGTATTCCAGGGGATGATCCTTTGAGCCAGGTTAATGTACTGGACTCCCAGCTGGTCGAAAGGAATTATATAACAATCCTGCTTGTGTCAGCTATGCTGGCGGTTTGCAGCCAGCGGTCGCGTGTGAGAGACACAATAGAACTTGAGCCGGCGATTACAAGCTACTGTTGTCACGCTTACTCGTGGCGGGAATCAGGAAAGGCGTTAGGACGTAAAGAGGCGTGTAATTAGTAAGACAAGTGTAGTGTACTGACCAAGTATTTATTGGTCAGTGATGTATGAAATTGTATGTCCCTTTTAGGGGAATGTAATAAATGTTATAAGTTTAGGTGTACAAGTTTGTGGAGTAGGTTACAAAATATAGGATCTCTGAACACTGCTGACTCACCTGATGATAACAGCTAGGGCCTCCGGCTGACACACTGTATGACTGATAATCGAGAGAGCTGTCCTCCTTAAGGCCTTCCTCTTATAGGCTTTGGTGTTGTGCTGTCAGCATTCCACTGGCATAGATGCCCCAGTTAGTTATGTGTAGCTGTTTATGGTGTGATGCAAGTGTTTGGCAAGCCTTCCAGGCTGGTTAGCTGCCCTTGCTGTGTGAAAGTTGTTGTTCTGGACTTATGAGATTTGCCAGTTAGGGATGGTTTTAATAGATGATGGAGGGTGGCTTCCAGGGGGTGCAGCCCCCTGGGGGCCTGTACAAGCCTCTTCCTCTGTTTAGTTCGCGTCCCCGCGAACGGGAACGGAACGTGAAGTTGGGGTGTCGTCGTAGTAGGTCGTAGTGGAATCTTCCTGGTGTCTGATCTTCGTTTCTTCTGTTCCGTGTAGAGGTGGTGATGTGTTGATGTAGGGATGTCGTGTGGATGTGAGATCAGCTCGTGTTCAGAGAGGTGGGTTTTGGGATATACATATACATTTGACATTTTAAAACAGTTCATGAGAAAAAAAATTGGCATTTGCAATATATAAAGAGTTCCACAAAAAAAGAATACATGGTTTAAAACATTATGTAATATATTGTTGTGCAGGGAGGAAAAAACCCAGGGCTGGACGGTTGATTGTGCCGTCCGCCTCTGTCTTGGGGAAAAAAATTGCTCCCTGCAATGTGAAAGATGGAAGAAGTAGAAAAAATAGGTGTTCCAGGGTATAAGTTAAAGGAAATATTTAAAATATGTTTATTGTGTTGGGATAAAACGGAACACCTTTACAAATTGGGACGTTAGAAGAAAGAAAATGAAAGAAACAAATCATAATCATGGTGTACATGTGTTTGACAAGAATATGTGTGTTCACAATGTGTGGCATCATAATTTTGTGTGTAGTGCCTTTGAACAATATTGCCGTATTTTGTATTACATTATATTACATTATGTACTTAAATCTATCTATGTTAATTATTAATTATGCTATACCTAGACGGCCGTGTCTATTATAACTTGCGTGCACGCTACCTTTTGTATTTGAGTGCCGTCCCACGGCTAATCCTGTCCGGCCATTTCCCGGTGTAGCTTAGTGGTCGTGCCGCTGATATATACCCTTACTTTGTGAACCATTCTCTGTGGGCGAATGCTTTCACACTTGACAGTGAGAGTCGCCACCACAGATCGGTTGCGCCCTCACTGGCGTATTTTGCGTCTCATCTTTGACGCTTTGTGTTCTTTGTTTATGTTGATCTGTCAGCAAGCCTGATACCCCACAGGTATCAACCCTGCTGTTCAGATTTCTGGAGTGTAGCTGTAAAAAAATGGAGGTGTATGTGTTGAGTTGTGTGTGAGGATAAATACGAATTGTAAATACAAATTAGTGCGCAAAGTTGGTACACAATAATATCATGGCACAAATAACATGCTGCTGCTGTATGGCAGTGAAATCATAGTCACCAGTGCCATATTCCTGGTGACGACGCCTGAAAAAATGGAGAGGTTAAGAAAACATATGAATATTGCATATCAGCTACTGTGTCAGTGTGTTCACTGGCTGAAGCTCTTTTTCCCCTGAAAAAAATAGCATGATTAGTGTTAATCTGTGGCCACTATTACTGTCATGTTCTCTTTACGCATGATTGTGTTATTTGATGTATGATCGGGCTTACCCTACACGGTGCCGTAATGTTTTTTCTTACTCTCAAATTGTGTATATTTAGTCTTAATTAACCTAGTTAATCTAACTTAATGTATTATCGGGCTTACCCTGATGACGGATTTGCGTCGCCATCAGGTGCCGAGATTTTATCTTAATCTAACTTATTCTAGTGTGTTATCGGGCTTACCCTGATGACGGATTTGCGTCGCCATCAGTTGCCGAGATCGTTACCTTAATTATGGTAAGTAAAAAAAAAATGGTTGCTATTATTAAGCCGAATGGGTGGCCTTACTCTATTGCCGAAATATGCTGTGCTATTATTTAGCAACAGCGGTTAGTAAATTTGCTTAATCCTAAGTTGCGTGTCAAATGCAACTGTCTTACAGCTAAAATTTTGACCAGGGCGATCGCCTGAGGCAATTTACTTCCTCAGATCACCACCCGTACGTATTCTAGAAACACCGGTTGTCTCTAGAACCGCCGGATTCCGTCCCCTTAATACTAGTTGTCGACGCTTATGCTAATGATTACTAACTAGTATTAATATAGTCGCAGGCGGCTTACGGTGCCTCTAAGCAAACCGTTTTGCCTGCTGTATTTATCTGCTCATTGCCGTTGCCTTTGCATATGTTGCCGTTGTTGGGTCTGCCCACTTTAACCCAGTGAGTTGCTCGCGATGCCCCTCATTTGATGCCCTTGGCTGCCCGATGCGTCACCATTTATGTGGGCCTTGGACATCGTCCAATGGCATAATATCATCTTCGCCTTTATTGGCAGTAGTAGTATTCTCTTCGCCTTTATTCGCAGTAATAATAATCTCTTCGCCACTGTTGGCCGCAATAATACTTCACTCCCGCGCATAGGAGTCTCGCTTCTCGCTGTAGAAGCCCTACTTACTTATATTTAACTAAAAGTCTAGTCCTAGTTTGGTCGTCCCTAGGGTCAACTCCTGAGTCCGGCGTGGAGCTGGCTATTTCTCCCACCATCCTCAGAAAGTCTCCCCTGCAGGTCTTGGCTTCGACGACCGTGGCACATAGTGGGTGTAACATCTCTTCGTCCTGGGGGCAGGCTAGGCACACATAGGATTCCGAAGTTTGCCCGTGCTAGGCCATGAATGCCTCAACCTTACGTGGTTCGTCTTTTTGGTCTAGTCGTTAAGTTAACTAGGGTAAGGCTCATCATCGCCTTACCCGCTTTGCTCCAGTGTGGTGCCTCTGGCCTTTTGCTTGTGTCGTTATCACCAATCAGCGTGTTATCAGATTCCTTTTGTATTATATATATATATATATATATATATATAAAATATAGTGTAACCTGTAAATAATTTGCTGTGTATGAAATGTAAAATTTTTCAAGTGTTTTGGGGTTGTAGAAACTTCTAAGTGCATAGCCTACTTCAGGTCTACTGTGCTATGTCGGATTTCCAGCTGTAATGCTCTGTTAACTTTCATGGAGGCGTTAGTAGGGTTTATAGCGTTAGGTTCCCTGTTATTAGGATACGGGGGTATTATTCGTTGCATAGGCTTTAAGCAAGGTAGGAGAGGGTTGCGCATCTTTGGGCTTCATGTAAATGGTGGCCTAAAGCCGATGATGCTGCTGGGATGCTTCTACAATGAGTGGACGGGGGTAGGTATTTACCGGGATTGCAAAAATATAAAAATTCCATGCAGGAGTAATACTAATGATAACCCAGGTGTGTGGGTGGGAGATTCCATGCATGTGTCCGGATATGAGGCGTACCCGCACTCATCTAAGGATAGGTATCGGTCAGTGTAAAATAATATTATGTCCCTTTCATGCGGGATTATTTATTTTAAGAAAAATGGTTAGTATATGATTTTGGCCTCATCTCTTACTTGGAGATGCGCATTACGCTTAATTGTCGTTTTCCGACACACCCCTAATATTCAGGTGTTAGCATTGAGATCCAGGGCGTAGGAAGCCCTCTCTTAAACGCATGAAGTCTATCAACCCCGATGTATATTTTGTCATGTAGTGTAGCAGTTTTTACCGTGTCTGTATGTCTGTGTTGGTTAATGTTGTAATTGGGAAGGTTATGGAAGGGGAGTAGTGTAGTAAGATGGTAGCCTGTGGGTCGTATATTGGTAATCCCGCTGGGATTGTCCACCTATGCTCCTGTCGTCCTCCCTTGGTCCATGTTTGCTTTCTATCCGCTTCTTGGGATAGTAAAGTGTGGTGGCGTTGTGACGTCACGGCCTAATCTGGTCTCCCATTTGTAGTGTTAATGTATCAAGTGATCGTGGTGTGCCTGGCCATGTCCTGATAGCCTGTAATGATTTTTTTTAGAAATAAAATCGAGAAAAGAAGTTATTAGGGGGGAGGTCTTGTTTCCTCAGAGCCCCTGTCTGTATTTGCCCCTGATTAGTGAGGACGTATGTATGGGACTATGTTCCGCTACCCCATGCGGGCGGGAGGCCTGTTATCGGCTAAGTCCTATCGTGTATCGCTTGTCTGAGTGTCAGATGGTGCGTGCAACTTGTCAACATCTTTGTAGATATGTCCCTGTGGCCCTAAGGTAAGTCCGGCTTATTATGTCTGTACGTTGCTAAATGTCACCACTGTTGTAACAGTGCTGAAAAATGTATGGCATTGTAATTGGTCTGTGTTTGTGATTTCATGGTCACTGCCGATATAACAATAGTGTCTGTCGGCAGCAGTGTTGCAATGCGGTGGTCTCTGCAAGTCAGTATTTCATCATGTTATGTTTACATTTGTTTGTGTGCATGAAGTCTCTGACATTGCGTAGGTCGGCTGTCGGAACGTGAATTTTTGCGAACGTCGGCATGTTGTTATTGCTTGAGATTCCGGGAGTGCCAGTGTGCTAATCTGTCCCGCTTTTGTTAATCGATGTTATGTGAACACTGCTTTCGCAAGACTTTGTTTTGTGTAACCATGTGTAATCCATGTCTGGGAAGTCTATTGTGATCCCCTTGGAGGTTACCGATAAAAAAGAAACCATCCTGTGTCTATAGGCATGTGTCTGACCCAGTTATTTACTTATCTGTGGCCAACATCAGTGTAATTGGGCGTCTGGATTTTTGTTTCCCATGGCGTCCAATTTTTGCTGGGATTCGGACCCGTGATCATGTTATTCTCCGTGTTCTATGTCTGCGTTGTGTTTTTGGGATTTAGGTGTCCCCAGTGTGGTTTTTTGATTGTGTCTTTCGTACCAAAAATACCATTGGTTAGTTAGTTTTTGGTACGACTATGTAGTGTGTGGTTATGAGTTCGGACCCGGCTTGCTGTAAGGACCTGGTATGACGATAGCTATGCCGTATATACCATGGCACATGTATCGTGTATTTGAAATGCGCAGATGATAATACGCATTCCTGTGAAGAGTTTGTGTGTTTTTGAATTCTCCTCGTAGTGTAATTTGGGGAGTTATAAGGTTTTGGATCTGACGTGAATGATGGCGTTTGTTCCCGTTCAACCTGGAGTGGGCTTAGTCTGTCTGTATGTGTGAAGGTCGTCCAGTCACGAGTGTCTTATCGCTGAGCGCGACAGTATTGAATTACAATGGCGTGTGCACTCACTTGTTAGTTGTCTGGCTTCGTTCATGTTTCCGGCACGTGTATGTGTGTCTGGGCCTGAGTACTATCTCTGTAGTTGCGTGTAGGGCTTTCCGTAATGTAAAAGAACCTTCCACTAAATACATTTGTGTTCCCAAGTTTTGTGTTAACTGTAAGAGTGGGTCGAGTATATCCCTATTAATGGTACTAAATGTCGTTATGCACGAGTGTCTCCGGGCCGCTAGTCGCGTGATTGGTGACTAGGTGTCGGAGGTGATTTTGTTGTTTTCCGCTTATGAATATCTGTTAGTGGAACTGTCCCTTACTTTCCTATCCTGCAACTGGATAGCTACCCGACCTTACATTCCTGGTATTCAGAAGGTTACGGGTTCGAGACCGTCTTTAACCAGAGTAATTGTTTCTGGTGCCATTCTAGGCTGTGTCTCCGGGACAGTTCTGCCAAGTGTTGGGGTCGTATCCCGGTGCGGTCAGCGAGGTCCGAAGGCTATTTCTTGGCCTTCTTTCCACGTCTGCCAGTGGGATCACTTCCCTTTCTTTTGATATTGTTCCCGCCTGTACGTGTAGGTGTTGTTTGGCGGGTGTGATATGCCTTCATCCGGCGGGCATGAATAGTGTCTTTAATGAGCTTGCGTCCATGGCGCACGTTAATGATATAGTTTAGGTCAGATACCTTCCTGCAGACTTTGAAGGGACCTGACCAACGTGGCAAGAGGAACTCAGACACATTTTTCTTACGGGCGGAATTGGAAACCATAACCAATCGCCCGGGTGTGTATTCCACGGTCTTTCTATGCCGATCGTACCGTTCTTTCTGTTTCTTCTGCGCCGCGGCTATGTTCTTTCTAGCGTCCATGCGAGCTATCTGCAAGTGCTCTGGCCGGGCGGCATTGTCTGTATGCGTGTCCTGTGGGATGCATATGTTGTCTATGGGACTTCTGGGCGTGTATCCGTGCAATAGGAAGTGTGGAGAGTGTTTTGTAGCCGTGGATATGGAGGTGTTATAACTAAAAGTTATGGGCTGCAGATAATCATCCCAGTCTGTCCCTGCGTCCCCTGTGAATTTAGCCAGGGCTATTCCAAGTATTTTATTCATACTCTCCGTGAGTCCGTTGGTTTGCGGGGAAAAACTCGTGGTAGTGTATGCCTTAATCCTGAGTATCTCCAAAAACTGTTGGAGCACTCTCGAGGTGAAAATAGTACCTCGGTCGGATAGTAAGGTTTGGAATAGGCCATATCGTGTAACTATGTCAAATAAGAATTCGGCTATGCTGTTCGTGTCTGCTTTGGGAAGAGCCTTCGTAATCATGTATCGGGTGAGGTACTCGGTGGCAACCAGGATATATTTATTGCCTTTCTGAGATGTCGTAATAGGGCCTTTGACATCTATTCCGACTCTGTGAAATAACTCTCCTACGGGAATTGGGTTGAGTAGTCCATGAGGTTTGCCAGGCCTTGTTTTGAATCGCTGGCAAGTGTGACATGTCTTTACGAAGGTGTCTATGTCGGCCTTCATGTTTACCCAATAGTACTTGTCACGGATTCTAAGGTATGTTTTATGCGTACCCAAATGTGCCCCTGCCAGTGGGCTATTGTGGTGTCCGATCATTATATTATCTTTCAATGACTCCGGAACCGCTATGGGTGCGTTATCGTGCATGGCTGTGAGCTTAAATTTCAGTACCCCGTCTTTGTCTAGGAAAAATCGCCTAGACAGCCGTGCTGTCTTGGAGTCCACGTTATCCAAGTTTTCTAGTGCCAATATAATCTGTTTCAAGTGCGGATCACGTTCTTGCTCCTGCTTGACGTTAATCACCGTCAGGGCAAAAGTGGGCATGTCGTCCCATTCGTGGTCCTTACTGTCATCCGGGGGGTCGGCTACTGGCAGCCTAGACAACCCATCTGCGTCTAGGTGTGTAGCGCCTTTCTTGTGTTTGACCACGAAGTTATATTCATACAGGCGGAATATAAACCTGTTGAGCCGTGAATTTGGGTTTTTAAATTTGTCCCAAAAAAGCAAGCTCGCGTGGTCAGTCACTACCGTGAACTGGATACCATAGAGGTATACCCGAAAGTAGTTCACTCCCCATGAAAATGCCAGCATTTCCCGCTCTGTGGCAGAGTATCTAGTCTCAACGGCCGTTAGTTTCCTGCTAGCGAAAGCAACGGGCCGTATGCGCCCTTCTGCGTCTTCCTGCAATAGGGCCGCCCCGAGCCCGTACTGAATGGCATCCACGTGTAAGAAGGTGGGCCTATCACTATGGAAGTGTTGCAGTAATGGTGGTGAGGTCAATAGTTGCTTCAGTGTGTTGAAGGCATCTATGTGTTCCTGTTTAATGCTGAAGGGCGTCTTTTCCCGTGTGAGCTCAGTTAAGGGGTGGGCGATGTGCGCAAACCTGTGGATATACTTACGATAATACGAGGCCAGCCCAATAAAACTGCGCAATTGTTTCAAATTTGCGAGCATTGGGATGCCCGTTATTGCGTCAGTTTTCGCTGGGTCGGGAATAATACCCTCTCTGTTTACAATGTGGCCCAATATGTTAATCTGCTGTCTGGCAAATTGACATTTCGCAGGTTTAAGCCTTAACTTGGCCTCTCTGATCCTTGCGAAAGCCTCCTCCAAATGTACGATATGTTCGTCGAAGGTATTGGAGAAGACCGTTATGTCGTCCACGTAGACTAATACGGAACGCCATTTTAGGCCTGAAAATGTCTTATCCAGTAGCTTTTGGAAGGTTTGGCTGGCGTTACGGAGGCCCATTGGTAACCTTGTGTAGGTATATAGCCCGTTCTCTGTAACGAACGCCAGCTTGTGCCTGTCTGGTTCATAGACGGGGATTGAATAGAATCCACTATAACAATCCATCGAACTGAACCAGCTAGCTCCGCCAAGGGCGTCCAAATAGGTGTCTGCCCTTGGTAGTGGATAACTATCATTTTCGACTAACTTATTGAGCCTATGGTAATCAGTACAAAATCTGTGGGATCCGTCCCGTTTTTTGGTCAGCAGGACTGGAGAGCTGTAGCTTGAAATAACGGGGACAATGACCCCTGCCTCGAGCATCTCCGTGATCTGAGCGTCGATGGCGTGTCTCTCCTTCTGACTCACCCTGAAGGGAGGCTGGTGTACTGGCCGGTCACTGGTGAGTGTGACGTGGTGTTCGATGAGGTCCGTCACAGCGAGATCCTTCATCGAATGGGCAAAATATCCCTGTTAGCCTCCAGGAGCTCCGTGAGCCTTTTATTTTGCTCCGGAGTCAGGTCCTGTCTGTGGTTCTGGTTGGTCGCCTTATCTGTGTGTGTGTCCGTGTGTTGGCTGATAGTGTGCAGTGCAGAGGCCTGGTGCTCGTGATTTTCTCGCTCCGCTCGAATCCCATCTGTGTTCCTGGTGTATATCATGGGATGTGTGGTGAGCCTCTGGTCGTGCTTTAAAAGCATCTGACCGCTAGCGAAATTTATGCTAGCCTCATATTTAGCGAGGAAATCCATGCCAATTATGGCTGACGCAGAAATATGTTCTATAACGAACATGGGGTGTGTTGTGGCAAAATGGTCTAGCCTAAGATGTATGTTTGCCACCCCCGCGTTTTCTAGCGTCTGAGCATTGGCCGCTACCAGCCGGATGTCACCCGTGACATCGTGTATTTGGGCTTCGGTAACGTGTCTTCTATTTACACAACTTACCGCTGCCCCAGTGTCAATTAGGGCCTGCACTCTGTGGCCATTTATGGTGGCGTGTATCGTGAGGACCGATACCTGAAATCCATTGCCCTGCACCGATGTGTTATGTAGGATGTATGTTGTTGTTGTTGCTACCGGCGGAACATCTGTACTGGGAAGGCATGGAGCTGGCCGCTTATCGTACCTGGCACGCTTGGCCTCTAGGCTTGCTTCCTGTCCCGAGTGCTTTGCCTCGGTCAGCAAAGTGCGCTCACCAAGTACATTGCCAGCTCTCTTAATCGCTCGCGCTGTGGAAATAGAAGTCTGCTGGCGAACGTTTAATGCACTGACCGTTCCCAGCTTTTGTGTAGGCGTACTGTTGTTTCCTTCCTCTCGGGAAGGTGTGTCTGCAAATGTGACCCTGAGTTTGCCCTTGTTACCCCGTTTTTTGTTCCAGGCGGTCGCGAGTTCGACTCCTGCTGCTGGCTTCCCAATGCCAAGCGAGCTCGCGTCCTGCGCCTGTGTGTGGTCACTTCCCACCCTGCGTTGTGGTGTAGGGGGTATGGTTTTCTGTTTGGAGGGTGTGGGTTTATTCTCAGCCTGTTAGTGCGTAATTATGAGGGGTGTATAATGTCCCGCCTTAGGGTTCCCTGTAAAAAGTATATGCAGGTCCCTGTCAAATCCCGCAGTTGAAAATAGCGGGGGCGAGTGCACATTAGTGTATACGTGGATATTGGCTTTAAGCACCTTGCCGAGAGCGGTCACCTCTACGGCACTGGCATAGGTGCCGTCCCTACCCATGTATTTTCTGTAATCCGCCCCGGTCTGGAATGGGTTTTCCCGCTCGTCCGAGACAAAGTCTCGGTACTCTTTCCAGTCGGCCAGGATATGTTGGACCGTTTTCTGTCTGTAGTCCCCATAATAATCCTCGGTGTTCCGGACTAGGAAGCTCATGGCCCTAAACAGACAGTTGCCGTCTCCTTGTACGGGGTGTGTTTGGAAACGGCCCGGGTGCGGATCGTCAGCCTTAGCTTTGGCTGGGTGCTTCTTCGCCTTACTCTTATGAGTTTGCTTGGGGGAAGGGCCTCTCTGGTGTTGTGTTGGGGGAGGAACCTCAGCCGCTTCATCAGCTGGCCGAACCTCCCCGTCTAGGCGTTTTTTTGGAACGTAGGTGTGCGCCTTCCTGTACTGTGTGTGCGCCCGCCTTCGGGGTGGCTGCGCCAGTTCCCCGCCTGCGGTGTGCGGCTAGGTGTGGGGAGTATTGACCCCCTGTCTGTCCGGCGGGGTGCCTCATCCCTGAACTCCCTCGGGTGTTCGTCGGGGAGGGGGTAGTGTTCCGGGCCCTTTGCGTATGTGTCTGTATTGTCCCGTCCTCTTGTAGGTTTTCTAGCCTGCCGGTTATTGCCCGGTGGTCCGTTTTCCTGTCTCCGCCAGGGTGGGGTGTATGTCTGCTGCTGCGGGGGCGGGTTTTCCCGTCGATTCCCCTTTTCCCTGTACCGGGAGGCTGCATACCCCTGTCTGGTCGGGGGTGGGTTTCCTCGACGGTCCCCATTTCCCCTGTACTGTGGGGGTGCATAGCTTTGCCTGCGTGGGGGCGGGTTCTCCCGATATTCCCCATTTCCCCTGTACTGCGGGGCTGCATAGCCTTGCCTGCTTGGGGGTGAATTTTCCCGGTACTCCCTGTCTGCCCTGTATTGTGGGGCAGCGTAGGCCTGTCTACTTGGTGGCGGGCTGTTTCGTCGGGGGATGGTGTGCTCGTACTCCTCAGGGTAGTATTCCTGTGTGTACGGGGATGGTGGTCGCCGTGTGGGGTATGTCGGCTCTATGTCCGTGTACGATACCGGTGAATACCGAGGAGGGTAGTGTGGCCTATCCTGTGGGTGAGGTGTTGTTGGCCGCTGGGGAGGGTAGTAATTTTCCTCCCTCCCGTAGTGTCTCCTTTCAGTGTACCCCCTATCCCTTTCAGGATATTAGCGCTCTTGTGTGTCCGCTTGTTCATCCCTTAGCGGTCTCCCGCCTGCTTGGATGGCAGCTATGGTCAATTTTTCCATCCTGTCCACTAATTCGTCCATTTTATGATTAGTGTCGCCTTTTTGTGTATGGAAGTGTTGATCCACGGCTTTTTCCGTAGCTTTCTCCGTGATCTTTCTCCCTTCCTCTATGGTCTTTATGTTGTTCAACATGTGCTGGACCGTGGGGTTGTTCATAATACACAACTTGTCCACTATGGATGGTCTGAGGCCCTGCATCAACAGCTTGACTTTCTGTTTGTTCGTCATAGCTGCGTTATATTTGTCGCACATTATCAACTTTACGTTGATGTATGCTTGGGCGCTTTCCTTAGGTCCCTGTGACCTCTGTCTGATTTGGTCGTACAGGTCGTCATCATCTGGTATGAGCTGGGATTCACTTTTCAACAATAAAGTGATTTCCTCCCATGTGGCAGCTTCTAGTGTGTCCTCATGGAGCTCATACCATGTCATGGCCGCCTTTGTGAGGTATGCAGGAAGGAGCCGTTTTCTGACTTCCTCGCTCCAACCATTGATCCGAGCCGTTCTATTGAAGGCCTTGAGGTATTCCTCGGGATCCTGGCCTTCCCCCGTGAACTTTGTGGGGTGGATCATGGGGTACTCAGTGTGTCTTTTCATTTCGTTTTCAGCTGTCTCTTGTTGGCTGTGTAGTGATTGCGATCTGTCTATGTTGTTCGCACCGCTATCGTGTGCCGAGGTGTTTGGGCTATTCAGAGGGGAATTAGCCTCGCTTCCCGTGTACGACACTTGTGTTATGTTACCAGGTGGCTCGTCACCTGATATGTCGGTACTGATTGATGGTGTGTTGTCGTACTGTGTGGATTTGACTACGTGTACAGTCCTGTCTAAATCCTGTTTCACAGTTTCCAGAATAGTGTGGATGTCTAGAACTGCTTCTGTCGTGTGATTATCTGACTTAACAGTGTCTGTCTCTAGTAGCTGTGTAATGCGCTCGAGCAGATTACCAGTTTTCTGCTCTGTGATTTGCAGTTGCTGCAACAATAGGGGGTGGAGTGTTGGCAGGCAATCTACTTCACTAGCGCTGGATATTGGTGACTCTTGTCTGTGTTCACTGGCCTGGGATCGTGTAAAGTGTATAACTTACGCTGTTGCTGCAGGGTGTTGGGCGCGGATCTCTGATGTCTTGAATTCGAGTTCCCTAAGAAGTTGTACTGCAGTCTGGTCAGTTATTAAGTCACTGTTCTTAATTTTTAGCTTCGGCAGGAGTGGAGTTGTACTAGCCGACAAATGGTGCGCAAAGTCTCTTAGTGTGGTTCTAAATGTGGACATTTAATTTCCACTGACTTTGCACTATGGGGCGGATGGGGGTGGGTGTGATAATACAAACTCCTATGTAACAGAAAAAAAATGTGTGACGTAATATGAGACCAAATTTTTTTTCCCAGTCTCGCTTGGCTGTATGCGGTACGGTAGGGGTCGTTTCTACTACGAGGGCTCGTTGTGTGAGATCCACCCTTACTGTGCGTTGTAGAGGCGCCTCCACCAATCTATTTTAGATCCCTTAGTTGGGGGTAGTTAGATCTAAAACGGATGTGTTATTGTGCTGATTTGGAGAGTGATTCCTAGAGGGGGGGGGAGCTTCCCGTGGCTGGGTAAGCTGACCAGTGTAGAGTGTTGTTTAGTGTTAGGATGCTAGGGGATGCTCCTATAAAGACGTAAGTGTATTCCAGGGGATGATCCTTTGATCCAGGTTAATGTACTGGACTCCCAGCTGGTCGAAAGGAATTATATAACAATCCTGCTTGTGTCAGCTATGCTGGCGGTTTGCAGCCAGCGGTCGCGTGTGAGAGACACAATAGAACTTGAGCCGGCGATTACAAGCTACTGTTGTCACGCTTACTCGTGGCGGGAATCAGGAAAGGCGTTAGGACGTAAAGAGGCGTGTAATTAGTAAGACAAGTGTAGTGTACTGACCAAGTATTTATTGGTCAGTGATGTATGAAATTGTATGTCCCTTTTAGGGGAATGTAATAAATGTTATAAGTTTAGGTGTACAAGTTTGTGGAGTAGGTTACAAAATATAGGATCTCTGAACACTGCTGGCTCACCTGATGATAACAGCTAGGGCCTCCGGCTGACACACTGTATGACTGATAATCGAGAGAGCTGTCCTCCTTAAGGCCTTCCTCTTATAGGCTTTGGTGTTGTGCTGTCAGCATTCCACTGGCATAGATGCCCCAGTTAGTTATGTGTAGCTGTTTATGGTGTGATGCAAGTGTTTGGCAAGCCTTCCAGGCTGGTTAGCTGCCCTTGCTGTGTGAAAGATGTTGTTCTGGACTTATGAGATTTGCCAGTTAGGGATGGTTTTAATAGATGATGGAGGGTGGCTTCCAGGGGGTGCAGCCCCCTGGGGGCCTGTACAATATAGTGAAAAGTTCAGTATTACAGTCAAAGTAGGCTGCGAACTTAAAGAACAGGCGATAGGTCTTCAAATAACGTTTATTTAAACGACCAAGAGTATCGTAACGTTTTGAAGTACCATAACAGCGAAATAAACATTCTATCAACGTTAAAGAGCCCGATCAGGGTCGGACAAAAAAAGGTCCGCATAGTATTCTGAAAAGATAGGAACTAGAGAACGGAATAAACAGAAGGGAGAATTAAATTCAAGACGCTGTTTCAAGGAAACAAACGAACTATAAAAAGCACTAAGTTACGAGGAGTATTAGATGCTAGAAAATAATAGGTCACCGATAGAGTATCTGGGAGACCGTAAACAAGACAGACTTTCGCTAGACAACTAATAGGGTCTAGAAAGAAGCAATTTCGAGCTAATAATAATAATAGCCGATCGTCAGGAAACCGGATTTGAAGAAGTACCATTCCAGGGAGGGGTAGAGTGTTCGAGACTTTCATATTCTGGTCAGATAGGAAGCCGACATCTACTAGTTTCACCCTTGGAGACGGGGAATCAAGAAATCACGTGTGCAAGGCCTAATCAAAGCCTCAGTGATTAGAATCAGTGTAGTGTAAATATATAAAATTTGTGTTAGTATAGAAATTTTTCAGTGATTTTATTGTGTATAATAGAAAAATACAGAAGTGTATTTTAAAATGCTACCAGTGTTTAAAGTAGATAAGTTATATGTGTGTCAAGATATGTCAGTGTATGAAATGAATTTGAGCAAGATGGCTTAATCACAAATAGTGGGCGAAATGAAACATCGTTGGAAAGTACGGTTGTGGACCGTCAGAGCATGTAAGTAACCATTTTCATTATGTTATGTGTTGGGAAATGTTTGTGTACAATCCACCTGAGAATAAGAAATAGGGATGTTTTTGGAATAACAAATAACAGAATAAGAGCGCGATCTGAACAAATAAAAAATTGAGAAATTATAAAATGATTATGTGAAATGAATAAATCCCTTAGAGGAAATGTATGAAATAAAATATCAGTGTATTTGATAAACGTTATGAAAGCAAGCGTAATAATAAAAATAATAAAAATTATATAAATGAAGATTAAGTTGAATTATATGTAAGTAGAAGTGTTTGAGCTCCTGTAAAAGTATAAATACATGGTGTGAATACATGTTCTTAAAGTATAGCGATTATTGTCACGGGAGAGGATTAATATAAAAATTGAGATGTAGATCAAATGTTGATTTTGAATTTATCAGTTCTTTGAAAGACGCTAGGCCTTAAAGTAATGTATAGCGCTATGTAGTGCATTAAAGTAAATTGTCACGCTAGGAAGGCGTTGAATCTAAATATACTTGGTAAATTAATTGTGAGGGACAGTTGATTGCGGTAATTGAGCTCTGATAAGTCCTCCAGTATGGGATTGGTTCCCGAGGCCATGTGTGTTATGTTGTATTATAATAGGGTGCAACTTTATTGTATTATGAGCGCAGGTTATAAGGCCGAGGCCGCCCTAAGTCGCATGTATATAAGTCCTCCAGTATGGGATTGGTTCCCGAGGCAGTTGAGAGAGTCGATCCCAGACTCGTCTAGGTTGTTGAAGCCCCTAAATATTGTTGTTGTATTGAAGTATTCTTACCCATCAATGATGACACTTCATAATTAATAAATGCCAAATTTACGAGAGTGGTCATTGAACCTAAATAATGTTGTTAAAATGAATGAAAGAAACGCCAGGTCTGTTCAGAGAACTGTATATAAGAAATAGCTGTTTTAAAGCATGAGTGTAGCCGTCCCGTGTGGGCGAAACTTAGGGTCTCCCTCCTGGGCAATAAATCGAGTTGAGTGTTACGGTCCGACCCCTCGCTATTGAAAGTGTGGTAGGTCGGAGGGGACCGTCTGTTGGAAGTAATAATACACCATGAGTGTTTAGAGTTTGTTAATGACCCGGGATTCGAACCAAGGTTCTTGTAGATGAAAGTTACCGCTTGCAAGTTCAAATCGTTTGCTTTCTTATGAGATGATTGTTTTTAAGACAAATAATAATAATATAAATCCCTAATGTAATGGTATATTAATGTTGGATTTCACGAGTTCAGTGAAGACAATTAGATTTCGGGAGTGATCATAATTTTTGACTTTGTTCAAGTAGTCTTCTATAACTCGGGAGTACACAAATATTTTTCCCGAGCACTGTAGTGAATTTGTTAACTTGAGAGAGGTGGTAACATGAGAACATTGTGGAATGCCCAAAATTTTAAGTAAAGGAGTAACATTGACGTTAAATAAGATTATATATTGCTTTGATTATAAGAAACTCATAAAATAGATATTGAGATGTGTAAAGAATAACACAGTTTATATTGGAAAATATCGAGCCATTGGAGCTCGTGATTGTATTGAACTTTAAAAGGGATACTTTATGGAAGTGAAAAGAATTATAAGTTTGTTGGTTTGAAGGAAACCATGTATTTTAATATAACATTTGTTTGATTTTATGTATTCCTTGTTCACTCTGAACAAGTTAGAAGGATTGGTCAGTAGTTTATTTGTTTAATTTGTTTGTAGCGCCATATATTTGGTTAATTAAATGTTTTATAATAGGAGTTGATTTTGTTTTTATTTTGGAAGTGTATCCTCTATTTAATCCAAAATGTGTAAGTCACAGAGTGGGAGAACATACCATAACCCCGAAAATCCCGATTTCAGCATTGCTGGCATACTGTGATTTGCATATTTCTTGCTAAAAGGGCACAGGGGGGCATAGAAGTACTGTGCTTGGATTAATAATTAGAGGAACACTTAAGACGGTCATATCAGGTAAAGTAAAGTAATGACAGGAATAGCTACAACATATAATGTTAACTGACCGCATGGGTCCCTGGAAACTCACACCGAGCAACCCTATATATATAAATAAACCCCCCCTAAACAACTTTTCATGGCGCCCAGTACGCAGGGATGAGTTTTCTAGAAAAATCAAAATTTTCATAAAAAAAATTGTTTTTCGAATTTTTGAATTTTTAAATACTTCCATAAAGGTTTTGACATTGAATGAGTATATCAAAAGGGTACGTTTTAGTAAACACCCGTACTAAGGTAAATTTTTGAAATTGGGACTCAAGAGTTCAGATTACCATCTCTCAAGCATGTACCAGCGATGTGGCATAGTATCCCACTGTATTCTAATAAGATGGCATTGAGTGAGGAGATGCAACGGCTCTTGGAGGCCATAGACAATAAGTTGGACAGCCAACAGAGTGAAAATAAAAGGGATTTAGGATCCATAAATGAGAATTTAAAATCACTAAAAACTAATAGTGATAACATGGGGACTAAATTAGAAGCTATCGAGGCCGACGGTGTAAGAATGAACAGTGAATTGAAGGCTGAGATAGATAAAATGAATAACAAATTTCAAGGTTTTGACACTGAGTTTGGGATTAAGTTAAATGAGTTAAAAGAGGAAATCACATGTAACATGAAAACAACTTGTAAAGAGAATGTAGATGCATGTAAAGATGAACTTGTAACCCAGATCCAAGGGGTGCAGAAAGAATTGAAAGATCAGATAGAATCTAACAAGAGTATTTGTGAAAAATCCCGGGGAGAGATAAAGGAAAGTTTTAAGGAATTAGGAGACAAATTTAAGGGGGTGGAAAGCCAAGTAGGAAAACTCGAGGGAAAAGTCGATAAAATTCAGGCCAAAGTTAATGATATGGAAAATCAGAATCAGGAAGATGCGAAGAATAGGAAAGAGCAATTTGATCATTTTACCGGGCAGGTAGATGAGAACTTAAGGAAGCACGAGGAGGGAATAAATAAAAAATTAGGTACATACGAAGAGCATCTCCAGAGAGAAAGAAAACAACGAGATAAAGAAAGTAAGGAAAATACCCAGAAGATAGATGAAATAAGTAAGGGTATCAATGAGGTTCAGGGAACCATGGAAACATTAAAGGTACAAGTAGAAAAAACTAATTCTGAAGTAAAGCTTGTCAAAGATGACTTAACGGAATTGTATAAAAATCAAGAGAAAACTGAGGAAAAGCTGGAAGGAATTAAGGGAGATATGGTCAAAGGACAAAAAGAGATGGAGAAAAAGATAAAGGAGATACGAGAAGACTTAGATTCCAAAGGTGACGTTAAGCCAGAAATTATAGCACAGCAGGTCATGGTCATCAAGAAAGAGGTAGAAGAACATTTAGCTGAAATGAGGGATAGTTTCAGGGAAGATAAATTCCAACTCGAACAAGCAGTGGAAACAGTAAAAAGAATCAAGAAAGAATTCAGAATGAATTAGGATCCCGGTTGGAAAGGACTGAACACAAGAATAGTCAAATGGAAATTCAACTCATGGCTAATGAGGAAAGTGCCCGAAGAGAAAGGAAATTAGAATTTGAAAGTCAGGATGAGTTCCAAAAGACAGGATGGGTAGATCCCCATGAACGAGGCACAAATCAAGATAGGGACTTAGGAGGGGAGAGCCCTTATAAGAACCCAGGATATCCGATGGCGATGTCAACCCCTTATATGAACCAAACAAATGGTCAAATAATAAATATCATCAAGTCAAATGAAGACAGACCGGTGAAGTTTACGGGAAATAATATGTCAATTACTCCTAAATACTGGTTGAAGGAGGTCGCAGAGTACTTGAATGAAATGAAAGTTCCTCAGGATCGGAGACTGAGAGCAATTGAGAAGCTGTTGGCAGGTGATTGTCTCACCTGGTTCAGGGGTTTCAGGTATACATTTGACACGGTGGAAGGTTTTAGAGAGGCTTTTCTGAAACGATATTGGGCAGCAGATGTCCAAGAAAATCTGAGGCTAGATCTGTACTCTAGGAAGTATAGTACAAATGCCCCAACTAAATATTCAGAATTTTTCACCGCTCAGCTGTGTAAATTCCGGGAACTTGACATTGCTCCTGCTGAGAACGACCTGTGTGCCGCCATTGCAAGACAACTTCCACATGAGATCCAGAGGTTGTTAATCTCATCTAAAGCCAGAAGTGCTGTGGAAGTGGAGAGCGTCTTACGTCAATTAGATATGACGACTTCACACGTTACTCCCAGGCAGTCAACACAGACTGAACAAGTACATATGGCCAGCGGTCAAGAAAACAGAGAGCAACCATCGACCAGAAATCAGTCCACTAGTACTGATACTCAGGGACTGGGTCGAGAATATGGACATCAAGAGCCTAGGGGAATACAGCCATACTATAGAGGAGGATATCGAGGAAGGAATCCTAAAAATACGGGTTATAGGCAGCAAGAGAATCGAGCTTATAACAATAATAATCAGAGGCAGGATAACAGAAAGAGATGGGAAAATTATCCCAGAAGGAATGTGAGGCCGGAAGATAGAAATGATGAATATCGGGCCGAAATAGAAGAAAGATATCAGGAAAGTCTTCGTTACATAAATGAACGAACGGACGAACCTGAAATGCAAAGAGTCCGTTGGAGTGAGGCAATAAAGAACCGAAAATCACCCGACCGATTAGAAGGAGCTCAAAGCTTGGAGTTACAAGCTCAATTGAAGAATGAGGAGAAAGGAAACCCTCAGGATAAAAAAAAAACTTCAAAATTAAATCATCAAAAGTGGAAACATACCAGGAGCTGGGAGGAGGTAGATATTGTGAATTGGATAGCAAGACCAGATGAGCTAATTAAAGGGGATGTGGAAGGAATCCCACCTATTAGAAGAGAACTACCTATCATCATGCTAAGGATAGAAGGATTACTGGTCAGGGCATTAATTGATACTGGATCAACCATAAGTTTAATTACGCAAACCCTCCTAAATGAATTGGAAACAAGAGGCCGCGTATTGAAAATTCCCACCTCAAGTGTGAAGATTAAGGGAATTATTCCTGAAAAATCTTTGACATGTAAATTTCAGGTATACATTGATTTGATCATAGGTAACGCTGAATTTCGCAATGCTTTTTGCTGGTAAATCAATTGCCATATAATGTCATATTAGGTATTGATTTTATCCGTGAGAACAAGGTCATCATAGACTTAGCGCAAAATTGCATTAGGATTCAAAGAGAGGATGTGGACGAACAAAACATTAACCTACAGGAACAGGATGCAAAAATAGGAGAACAGGTATGGCATGTGGAAGAAGTGAACGAGGAAGGTTGTAAGGACATAGAAAAGATATTTGAAGTGCTAAACATAGAACTTGAAGATAGTGTGGAAACTGAGTTCGAGACCAACCTGTCAGGAAAAATAGAGGAAGCTAAAGTTGACCTCGAATATAAGGAAAAATTAAAGGAATTACTATTAAATTTCAGGGACGTATTTGATTCCAAGCCAGAAAAGATTGAACATTTTAAATACGCTTTTCAAGTAAATGATTGGGCACCGTTCAGACAAAAACCATACCCGGTTGAAGAAAAACATTACCCACAAACGAAGAAAACACTGCAGGAGATGAGTGATGCAGGTGTTATAGAAAAGATGGCGACACCATATGTTAGTCCATTAGTAATTGTGAGTAAACCGGATGGCTCATTAAGGGTGTGTTTGGATGCCAGGAATTTGAACGCGAAAATCATACCAGAAAATGATTCGGCACCACCCATAAAGGAAATACTGAGGAAATTTAAAGGCAAGAAGGTTTTCACAAATATTGACTTGACTTCTTCGTATCATCATCTTGAACTCGAAGAGAAAACCAGTCTCTTAACTGGATTTCAGTTCGACCAACAAACATATTGCTTTAAGAGATGTCCGTTTGGTTTGAAGACCGCGGGATCCACCTTAATAAGAGCACTTGATCGAAACCTGTCAGAGGAAGTGAAAGATTGCACTATCCGTTATGTGGATGATATATTGCTTACCTCGGAAAACATTGAGGAACATTTGGAAAAGTTAAAGAAATTATTGGAAGATTTAAAAAGGGCTAACTTTAAGATTAATTTGAAGAAATCAAATTTTTGTCAGAGACAAGTTACATTTTTGGGGCATGTGATTGATAAGGATGGTGTTAAACCAAATCCATGCAAATTAGAATCGATAAGAGATTTTCCCAGGCCTTTGAAGGTGAAAAACGTTCGCCAGTTTTTGGGATTGATCGGATTTTTCTCAGGACATTGTCCGTCATACACCAAAACTGTTGCACCACTACAGGACCTTCTGAAGAAGGGGGGCAAGTGGAAATGGACGGAGGAAACAGAAAAAGCATTTATAGATGCCAAGGAAATGCTCTTAAATTATGTGAAGCTAGGATATCCTGATTTTAATCAGAGATTTGTGATGCAAACAGATGTATCCCAGATTGGAATAGGGGCAATGCTATATCAGGAAAACCCGGATAACCCTGAGAAGAAAAATTATCTAGCTTTTACAAGTCGGAGACTGATACCACAAGAGAAAAATTATACAATCAGCGAGATCGAGCTGTTAGCGATATTGCACGCGTTGCAATATTGGCGAAAGATCGTATATGGGTTTCAAGTTACATTAAGGACGGATCATAAAGCCTTAACCTTTTTGATGAAGACTGATTTATCCAGTCAAAGGTTGATGCGTTGGGCTTTATATATTCAACAGTTCGACGTAAATATAGAGTATTGCCCAGGGAAAGAAAATGTAGTTCCAGATTATTTAAGTAGACAGCCAGAGTCCACAGAAGAAGAAGTAATGGCTATTGATTTGGAAGACAGGGATCAGCGTACTCTGAATGAATTAAGAAGCATTGGTCAACGACAACGCGAGGATCCATGGATGAACATGCTCATATCGTTCTTGGAAGGGAGTTTGATAAGGGGAACACCGGCGTATACTGAAGCAAATAAGATAGCTCAGGATTACACGTTCTTTAATGGATTGTTGTATAAGTTTGTGGACTCTGACCATACACGATTAAGGATCGTTGTACCTGCTATTCTGCAGGGGAAAATGGTATGGTTAGCCCATAGATCGTTTGGACATATGGGAGTCGACAAAACAGTATCGATGCTGAAAGAAGCATTTGTATGGCCGAGACTGAGAGAAACTGTAAGGGATACGCTCAAGACATGTGATCTATGTCAAAGGATTAAGCCAAATGCGTTTTTGATGAGACAAAAGCCAATACCATTGTTGCCCGAGAGGCCAGGTCAAATTATTTCTATTGACAATTTCGGACCTTTGCCAAAGGTTAGGAGAGGAAATAGACATAATTGTGGCTATGGATGTTTTCACAAAAATGGTTGTCCTTGCTCCCATACAGAAGACTAGTACCAAACAGGTATTAAAACGACTCAAAGAAAAAGTGATACCTATTCTGGGAAACCCCGAGAATTTGTTGTCGGATCACGGTAGTTGTTTTACAAGTGTAGAATTTAGACAGGAATTAGAGAGACTTGGAATACGTCAGATACTGTCTAGTATTCGCCATCCTGAGGCAAATCCTGTGGAAAGAGTGATGAGGGAAACGGCCAAGTATTGTAGGATATACTGTGCCGAAGAAAATTGGAAATGGATAGATATCCTGGATATTATCGAATTTTGTATAAACAACACAATCCATGAATCTACGGGAGAGATACCCATTGGTGTATTCTTTGAATACACGGTACAAGAGAATATAATTCTTATTGCTTTTGCTTGTTCATTCCTTCCTCTTTGTCGAACACCAACAGTGATCTTCTATTTCCTCTGTGGTAATCACTTCGCTTATATCTTTTATGAGTCTGTTCTAGATATATATCTTCTATGACCCACCTAGCGTCATCTCGCAGCGAATCTCTGAAGCTCCTCAAATTCTTCCTGGTGCAAGAGGATTTACTTATCCATCTGGCCACCAGATCTCGTCACCATCGCCAGCTATCAACTCTTTGAAGACCATGCATCAAGAAAAACATTTATTTTTGTAAAGTTGTTTCATGTTTATGTGCAACCTCTTTGTTCCTCCCCTCTCTCGCCCGCTTCCCCCTCTTCTCCCCTCCCCCTACTGCTCTTCTCCGCGCGCGCAGCCTGCTCGCTCAGTCACTTCAGTTCTACACTTCTCTGCGTCGTGAGCAACCACGCACTCACTCTCTTAAGTGCACTCAACTCCTTGTTGGTCATGCCGTCTAGGCTAGTGCTTTTCTGCGTCTAGCAGCTCTCACTTGTGCGCCGGCCGTCGACTCAGTTAAGGCTCAACTCGAGCCAGTCTCCTCAAACCAAGAGGCAAACTCTACTTTCTACGCCATGTTGGCATATTAAATATTGTCAAGGGGAACTTCACTTTCAACATGCAACCAAGATAAGTACAGACTTAAGGTTTTAACCTCATCTTCATCAATTTTATCTACATGCTTTTATTGATTATTTTATAGACAGCGTGAGATTACTTGTGGGGCGGTAATCATTCTTCGCGGGATTTTCTATGTTGGGCTTTTGTCTAATCAAGCCAATCTTGGTGAAAAGCAGCATTTCTTATGCTTGCTAAATGAGAAATCTTCTCACCACGTGGGATATTATCTAATACCCGCTGTCTATAAATTACAAAGCAAGTTCCTCCGCTGGATTATCTTTGGCCCCATTTTTCTATTAAGATCGTTCTGGAACCTTCCAGATCCTGTACTCTATCTGTGAGTCTTGCCGTCAGGTATTTTTCACTCACTTGTGAAAATACTGTTTAAAATGAGGAATCTTCCTTATAAATTACTGTAATAGCAAACTTTCGTTCGCCGTTGGAATGTTCTATGGCGCATTTAATTGTAATTCTCGACTTTCTCAAGAAATAGACTCTCGCCTACCTAGTGCAACCAGTTATTTTCATCATTGCAATAACCTTCTTTACATCAACTTTCGTGTCTCTACAGTGAACTTTTCATCTATTTAAAAGACTATAGTGATAACTAGTGCTTATCCTACTTTTCTACCGCGTCGCGATCGTCCGTTTACATTAAATCAGGCCATGAACATTGATACTAAATCCCAATGATCTTTCCTCAACCTTCTACTAACAAACCATATTAATAAAATTGTAACTTCTCCATAAGGTGTCACTCTTCGAAGTGCCCTTCCATTTTGCTGTTTATCATTATTTAATTTCTTTATAATTACGTGTTTTATACACGGTTCAAGCTCACATTGTTTCTCTTTTATAACGAGAGAATACAATTCTTTTAACTCATTAGTGAGTTGTTTCTAGGTCTCACGAAATGGTACCTGCCCCATTTATCTAGTGATTCCTATCTAAATACAGGAAGTCTAGAACCTTCCTTGTTGATTTTTTTCTTCAGGTTTCACAGTAAGTGACCTGCCCTCTTTTGTATAATTGTCATAGAAGTAATTTTGCATAAACATAAGAAGTAATAGGAACTTCTTTTTCATTTACTTGCTTCCTTTTTTTTGTTATTTTCGAAGTTGTAACTTTTTCTAAAATAATTATTGTAAATTCCTTAAAGTACACTCCTTGTACTCAATTTGATGTTTAAACTTTAAGCATTTCATTTGTCTTTTTTAAATCTTGCAAAGATTTTAGTACATATATAAGGTTTAAAACCTCATAAATTGTTTTTTTTTTCGTGTAGCCTCCTGAGAGGCCGAGTGCAGGTCTTTCTAGTCGACGCCCGTGGGCGACCTGCGCGTCGGGATGAGAGATGGAATGGATGAAGATGAATGAAACTGGGCAAGGATGTGGAAGGAAGCGGCCGTGGCCTGTCAGAAGGTACTGTCCCAGCATTTGCTTGGTGTTGAAAATGGGAAACCACGGAAAACCATTTCAAGGACAGCCGACGGTGGAGCTCGAACCCACGCGTCTACCGAGTCAGCAGAGAGCTTGGCACCTTGACCTAACGCTGCGCTTTAGCGCGCGTAGCCACTACTGTCGGTAATTGTTAATTGCCTGGCGCAAACGTTTAATGTTTTCTGAGGTCTGTGACCCAAAATTTGTTAAACTAATTGAAAATATATTTGTTAAAGTTATCAACTTCTTTGAATTGTTAAATAAATTAAATATTTGTTTTTGGATTCATAATTTCGAAAACACGACGGTTAAGCAAGATCCTGTCTTCCCTAACTCTTCCCAAGTTCATGGCATCGTTAATACAGAACAAATCTGTTATTATTTGTATTGCCAGACTATCACCCTTCCCTATAGTAGTCTTATGCGTGCTTGGGAGGAAATACACTAAAGCCTTTCTCTGGCAAACTGCCCAAGTCTTAGCTGCGGTTCCCGTCAGATTCGACCAAGCTCGTACCCACTTTAGGTATCAGAGAGCGGATTTGCGGTGGCAACCGCCTCTGAGTGTATTTAAAGCTAAATTTATAACTTTTGTGGAACTCTCATCCTATTTCGCTATCCTTTTTCTCCAGTTCGAAACCCACTTCCTTTTCTTAATCATCTTCCCTTGGTGGGTGGGTTATTCCTCAGCCAATAATCTACCCACCCATAACGTTACATCGGAATGAGCAACCAGAAAGACCTTGGAGTCTGGTCATTCCTAGGCCAGCAGACGCTCAGCCTGGAAGAGATGTACGTATTAGAAGAGCCTTTGAGCATCTAAAAGCTCCAGCTGATAGAAGGCAAAGAAGAAACAGGCACAAGAGGTATCATTGACCACTATTAGCAGGAGAAATGGTGTTAGTGAAAAGACCAGCCATTTCGGATCCAGGGAACCGCGTGTACAAGAAGTTCCAGAAAATGTACCACGGACCGTATCAAATAATAAGAGATTTAAGAAATAATGCCTATAGAATTCGGCACTGTGAAACGAATCACGAAGTGACCATGAACTCAGCGAATTTAAAAGTATATTACCCTCCCGAAGACTTCGATGAAGCAAATGAACAAGCCCTGGTTATGGAACAATTTAGAGATGATGAATCCACTTTTGATAGAAACAATGGTAAGGTAGAACTAGGAAACAGAGCTCAACCATTCGAGTGCGAATGCGAATTAGAGAAACTGTATGTTGAGATAAGAGAAATAATTGATTGTGTTGAAAAAGAAAATTTCAAGTTAAGAAGAGAGAATGATGAAATAAAGAACCGGGTAGGGATAGACCACACCCGTAACGAAGAATTATGTTCTGGAGACTTTTAGTCCAGACAAATAAGAAAGAAAGAAAGGGTAGGGACAGAGCGTACCCAACCTACACTATTACCGGATATGACTTAAAAGGTGGAAAACCCAAATTATCGTGGGATTTTAAAGGAATAAAGATCAGAAGGTACTGAGAAATGTTATGATGGCTTCGACAATGAAGAAAAATAAGATATTTATGAAAATTATTGAAATAAATTTCCTCAAAAGTTTTCGAAAATTTATTTACCTAAGGAGGGGAGAGATGAACCCATGTACCATTGGTTCAAGGGGTCGAATCCATGTATTTTGGTGAAAGGAAGGAAATATACAGTCTTCAGAGGAACATAGAAAGATTTTATACAAGAGGGCGAGCATAACGTTGTGTAATAAACTGGAGCCCAGGTGGCCAGGAAATGACATCATGCATGACGCATTGATAAGGTGCCAGTCACGAATATTAATAGAACGAGTGGAATTTTCCGTCGGAGTGACTGCGAGCGTGTTTCGGAAATTGCCCTTACGTTGCAGGAAAATGGCAACCGCGCAGCTGTGCCAGAAGAAGAATAATTAGATTTAACCCATTTGCAAGAATAAAATTAACTAAAGAAATACAGCATTGTGAATCATTTCGGAATAGAGATTTTTGTGTGGAGAAAGATGTTATAATAAATGCCCAGGAAAGAAATGCCGACGTGGCCATACGTCATTAGGAGTTCCCCGAGACCCGAGGAGGGGGAAATAAAAATCAACTGCAACACCCACACAGCTGAAGACCGAATTTTATTTAATAACTCAGAACTGCACGATCAATTTTCAAGTGCAAAGAAGTCAGTTTACGTTTAGAAAACGAGCTTTCAAGAGATATAATTTTTAAAAGTGTGCGACCATTACTTCAAAAGTTGGTTCTGGAAAAGACAAGGATTTAATCTTTTTGCCGCCAAAGAGTATAAAAGTCCTGGCAGAGCCAAGCCAATCATGCAGTACTTACTAGACCTCGAGAGGTCGTGATACCCTGTATCGACAACCAGCGTGCACCCAAAGGGAGTGGCCGAGAAGTATCATCAAAGTATCGCCGTGTGAAGACTTAGGAAAATCCTAATACAGGATTTAATTCCGCCAGTATCAATCATATAGTGAAAAGTTCAGTATTACAGTCAAAGTAGGCTGCGAACTTAAAGAACAGGCGATAGGTCTTCAAATAACGTTTATTTAAACGACCAAGAGTATCGTAACGTTTTGAAGTACCATAACAGCGAAATAAACATTCTATCAACGTTAAAGAACCCGATCAGGGTCGGACAAAAAAGGTCCGCATAGTATTCTGAAAAGATAGGAACTAGAGAACGGAATAAACAGAAGGGAGAATTAAATTCAAGACGCTGTTTCAAGGAAACAAACGAACTATAAAAAGCACTAAGTTACGAGGAGTATTAGATGCTAGAAAATAATAGGTCACCGATAGAGTATCTGGGAGACCGTAAACAAGACAGACATTCGCTAGACAACTAATAGGGTCTAGAAAGAAGCAATTTCGAGCTAATAATAATAATAGCCGATCGTCAGGAAACCGGATTTGAAGAAGTACCATTCCAGGGAGGGGTAGAGTGTTCGAGATTTTCATATTCTGGTCAGATAGGAAGCCGACATCTACTAGTTTCACCCTTGGAGACGGGGAATCAAGAAATCACGTGTGCAAGGCCTAATCAAAGCCTCAGTGATTAGAATCAGTGTAGTGTAAATATATAAAATTTGTGTTAGTATAGAAATTTTTCAGTGATTTTATTGTGTATAATAGAAAAATACAGAAGTGTATTTTAAAATGCTACCAGTGTTTAAAGTAGATAAGTTATATGTGTGTCAAGATATGTCAGTGTATGAAATGAATTTGAGCAAGATGGCTTAATCACAAATAGTGGGCGAAATGAAACATCGTTGGAAAGTACGGTTGTGGACCGTCAGAGCATGTAAGTAACCATTTTCATTATGTTATGTGTTGGGAAATGTTTGTGTACAATCCACCTGAGAATAAGAAATAGGGATGTTTTTGGAATAACAAATAACAGAATAAGAGCGCGATCTGAACAAATAAAAAATTGAGAAATTATAAAATGATTATGTGAAATGAATAAATCCCTTAGAGGAAATGTATGAAATAAAATATCAGTGTATTTGATAAACGTTAAGAAAGCAAGCGTTATAATAAAAATAATAAAAATTATATAAATGAAGATTAAGTTGAATTATATGTAAGTAGAAGTGTTTGAGCTCCTGTAAAAGTATAAATACATGGTGTGAATACATGTTCTTAAAGTATAGCGATTATTGTCACGGGAGAGGATTAATATAAAAATTGAGATGTAGATCAAATGTTGATTTTGAATTTATCAGTTCCTTGAAAGACGCTAGGCCTTAAAGTAATGTATAGCGCTATGTAGTGCATTAAAGTAAATTGTCACGCTAGGAAGGCGTTGAATCTAAATATACTTGGTAAATTAATTGTGAGGGACAGTTGATTGCGGTAATTGAGCTCTGATAAGTCCTCCAGTATGGGATTGGTTCCCGAGGCCATGTGTGTTATGTTGTATTATAATAGGGTACAACTTTATTGTATTATGAGCGCAGGTTATAAGGCCGAGGCCGCCCTAAGTCGCATTTATATAAATCCTCCAGTATGGGATTGGTTCCCGAGACAGTTGAGAGAGTCGAACCCAAACTCGTCTAGTTGTTGAAGCCCCTAAATATTGTTGTTGTATTGAAGTATTCTTACCCATCAATGATGACACTTCATAATTAATAAATGCCAAAGTTACGAGAGTGGTCATTGAACCTAAATAATGTTGTTAAAATGAATGAAAGAAACGCCAGGTCTGTTCAGAGAACTGTATATAAGAAATAGCTGTTTTAAAGCATGAGTGTAGCCGTCCCGTTTGGGCGAAACTTAGGGTCTCCCTCCTGGGCAATAAATCGAGTTGAGTGTTACGGTCCGACCCCTCGCTATTGAAAGTGTGGTAGGTCGGAGGGGACCGTCTGTTGGAAGTAATAATACACCATGAGTGTTTAGAGTTTGTTAATGACCCGGGATTCGAACCGAGGTTCTTGTAGATGAAAGTTACCGCTTGCAAGTTCAGATCGTTTGCTTTCTTATGAGATGATGGTCTTTTAAGACAAATAATAATAATATAAATCCCTAATGTAATGGTATATTAATGTAGGATTTCACGAGTTCAGTGAAGACAATTAGATTTCGGGATTGATCATAATTTTTGACTTTGTTCAAGTAGTCTTCTATAACTCGGGAGTACACAAGTATTTTTCCCAAGCACTGTAGTGAATTTGTTAACTTGAGAGAGGTGGTAACATGAGAACATTGTGGAATGCCCAAAATTTTAAGTAAAGGAGTAACATTGACGTTAAATAAGATTATATATTGCTTTGATTATAAGAAACTCATAAAATAGATATTGAGATGTGTAAAGAATAACACAGTTTATATTGGAAAATATTGAGCCATTGGAGCTCGTGATTGTATTGAACTTTAAAAGGGATACTTTATGGAAGTGAAAAGAATTATAAGTTTGTTGGTTTGAAGGAAACCATGTATTTTAATATAACATTTGTTTGAATTTATGTATTCCTTGTTCACTCTGAACAAGTTAGAAGGATTGGTCAGTAGTTTATTTGTTTAATTTGTATGTAGCGCCATATATTTGGTTAATTAAATGTTTTATAATAGGAGTTGATTTTGTTTTTATTTTTGAAGTGTATCGTCTATTTAATCCAAAATGTGAAAGTCACAGAGTGGGAGAACATACCATAACCCCGAAAATCCCGATTTGAGCATTGCTGGCAAATATGAGTTGCATATTTCTTGCTAAAAGGGCACAATATATGTATATCAGTTTCTTGTGGACACGATAACTGCCGTAATTTTGCACCAATCACTTTGAATTTTTTACCGAATATGTATACCTATAAAATCTCGGTCGAGTTCGTTACTGGGTTAAATCGGTCGAAGGGGGAGAAAATGGGGGGCTTTTTTCGAAAAAGTGAAATATTACTATAACTCTCTTAATATGTGAAATATCGAATCCGTTCAACGTTCATACTATGTGTCGGATAAAGCCCAAAAATGTATGTTTGAAGAGTTTTTTTATAGCACCAACCATTGACCAAAGGGGTGGGAAAAAGAGGGTTTTTCGGGAAACATTAATCATATCTCTCTTAATGGGCACAATATCAAAACCATACAAAATGGACAATATTTCCCTAATAATTACCTAAAACTTTTGTCTGAAAGAATTTTTGATATGTCCCACCATTACGCCAAGGGATGAGAAAAATGATTTCGGATTTATAAGAAAATGCCAAGAGCTATCAGAGGTTGCCATGGCAACACTACTAAATTGATGAGGGATGAGCCATCAGACGTTGCCATGACAACGCACTTGCACAAGATCAGATTCAGTATTTCCATCTGACTAAGTGTGAAGCGGCTTCGGTGACGTAACTGGTAGCATGCTGAATGTCTATGCCCAAGGTCGCGGTTTCAAAGCCGGCCGAAGTCGTCGGATTTTCTATGAGCGCTAAAATCCCTCAGTATGCTTTCCTTTGGAGGGGAAGTTCCAACGTTCGTTGCGAGTTGCTGGTTGCTGTGACATCTAGTAGCCAAGTTCACAGCTAGGTGTCGTTGACGGTAGTACCTGATAGCAACATTAGGAACTACTGCTTGAAAGTGACCGTCTGCTGTCCTTACCTGAATTACAGACTAATACAGCCATCCCAAAGTACACGGGGTTACATGACCGCGTTGTCGCAGCCCCTAAACTGAGGAACCAACCAAAATCGCTGCGGGAGATATAATTTTGCGTGAAGAAGTCACAAACCGTTACATAGTTACACATTAGTGTCGAAACCTTGCATAAGGACAGTGTGACCACAAGTATAAAAATGGACCCCAAATGGCAAGAAGGTTACAGTTCCCATAAGACAATTAAACGTTTAAAATAAGCATAAAATGACGAAAAACAAAGTTAATTAAGCTCCAATTATAAAATACATTCTCGCAATAAATGAGGTCTGATCCTTCTACGAAAACCTGCATATTCTGCCTATTTTCGCCTATCCCCAAGTTTGTCCGGTGAAATCTACCTCCGCCTTCCGGCGTGCCGAGAGGACTTTTTTTATTCCAGAATTGGATTTCCACGCTAAGTTTGACTGCGATATAATGACAACGGTTCAATGATTGTTACCTGTTCGAAGCAAAGTAGGATACATTTTCTTATTGTTTATTTAGGATAAATGAATACATCCACCCTCTCATTGGGCCTGGTGTGGTAGCTATGTAGAGATAAAACGTATAGCTCAGGAGCGGACGCCATGGAGATCTGCATCTAACCAGTCAAAAGACTGAAGACACACACATCACGAGGTAGTGTAATAGTCATTATGCTGAGGGTTTATTTATTTAATCGTATGGTGAATTATATACAAAATTTACATTATACAACATTATCCACATTCTGCAACCAAGTTATGACATTCGGAGTGACATGAAAGAGTTCAGCAGGGTTCCCAGGGAACGAAAACAGAGGGCAGCGTCGGAGCAGATGATCCATTGTCTGCTCCTCTTGATCACAGTCGCACATTGCTGAATTGATCCAGCCCCATCTGTGTTGAAAGAATTTACAGCAGCCATGGCCGGTTCTGAATCTGTTAAGACGGCACCACAGTTTCCTTGGGAGGTCAGAACCTTTCAGTTCCTTTGTAGGATCAAGAGAATGGGCACTTGTCCCCGCTGTTTTTGTTGACCACTCGTTTCTCCAACTTTGGTTTAAATTAAACCCATCCACATACAGTATTTCTGCAGTAACACATGTTGGCCTCCTAGACCGTAGTCGCTGTTGTGAGGGATGGCAAAATTCATGGTGTAGTGGTAAAGTAGGTGAAGCCCTGATCTTCTTAGCCTCTCTCAACAATGCTTGTTTCCTTCTTAGATGTGGTGGAGGAATGTGGCTCAGCACAGGCAGCCAATGGCAAGGCGTTGACTTAATAGTACCAGTGATGCATCGCATTGTGTCATTTAATCTTGAGTCTACTTTATGCACATGTGCACTTTCCAACCACACGGGTGCACAGTATTCTGCTGTTGAATAGACAAGGCTAATGCCAGTTAGGCGTAAGCAGTCGGCAGAGGCTCCCCAGGAAGTACCGCTAAGTTTATGTAGGATGTTGTTTCTTGCAGCAATTTTATGGGAGAGCTTGGTGAGATGCTCTTTGTAGGTCAGGGTTCTATCCAAAGTCACTCCAAGATAAGTAGGAAAGGGATTGTATCTAAGTTGTTGTCCGTCAAGCAAAATATTTGGTTTGTAATTAGAAAACCGATGTGCAAGGTGGAAGCAAGATACTTCTGTTTTATTCAGGCTCGGAATCAATCTCCAGGACTGAAGGAAAGCTGACATTCTCTTGAGGTCTTCAGTAAGGGTGTTTTCTGCATCTTCAAAATTTCTGCTCTGCGTTACAAGCGCAATATCGTCAGCATAAATGAACTTTCTTGCCGTAGTATTTGGCAAGTCATGAATATACAGGTTGAAAAGGATAGGGGCCAAAACAGATCCTTGTGGGAGTCCATTATTCAGCTTCCTCTTGTGACTTTTAGAGTCACCCAAGAACACCTCAAACTGTCTTTCACTGAGAATGTTTGATAACAAATTCACAATTTCAAAAGATGGAATAACTTGAAACAGTTTGAAAAGTAACCCTTGTCTCCAGACAGTATCATAGGCTGCCGTGAGATCAATGAAGACAGCTGTGGATTTTAGATGGTTTTGGAATCCTGCTTCAATATGTGTTGTAAGGGCAAGAACTTGATCTGTGCAACTACGACCGTTTCGGAAGCCAGCTTGTTCAGGTGGTATGACATCTTCAATGTACGGTGCTATCCTGTTCAGAAGGACACGCTCCATAAGTTTAAACATGGCGCTAAGCAGGGCAATGGGACGATAGCTTTCAGGATTGTGTTCAGATTTACCTGGTTTCAGAATAGCTATAACTTTGGATAGTTTAAACTCTTTGGGTAGGTGATTCTTTTCAAGGATATATGTGAAAAGAGAAGTAATCCAGTTTATACTGAGTGGACCCATGTGTAAGATGAATTCATTATAGATGTTATCAGGACCAGCTGCCTTGTTGGTCTTCAACTGCTTGATAGCTGCTACAACTTCTTCAACAGAAAACTGGCATGCGCCTGGAGTAGATGTGAGAAACCACTGAAAACCACTTCCAGGATGACTGACGTGGGAATCGAACCATCCTTTCTTCAGTTTTGCCTCTCGAGGCTGAGTGTTCCAGCCCTGATACCAGAATTAAAATTTCTTGACAGGGCCGGGAATCATACCCAGACCTCCAGAGCGACAGCCAAGAATGCTAGCTGCTACAAGTAGGGCGGCAAAAATCTACAGCAAAGTTGTGCAATGTCGGATCGTGAAAGATCTCTCGTATTACATTTGGTGATTAGGGTCTAAAATTAATTAAATCTCAGTCACATGTAGCTCAGTAGAATTCAGGTTTTCACTACCAGAAGGCAGTGTTAAACAGAACGTTGACATTGGAGTTTAGAATGCCTCAATGGATTCAAGTCAAAAGGTCTACAGCAGGTAGCTGAGACCATAGGATAATGATAATTATTATTAGGAGTAGTAGTAGTAGTAGTAGTAGTAGTAGTAGTAGTAGTAGTTGTCCTTTTATGAGTAATCCACAGCGTTTCATTGAACTCCATTACCAGAAGGAGGAGCTGGATGTTCAGAGATCGAAGGTTTTATCCATCAAGATGGCGATGTTAAATGTAAGTCACAAATGGTTATCTCTTGAAATTTGTTCCCAATCGGGTGATGTAAGTGTTCAATGTGATAACAATTCTTTATTTCTTGAAGAGGTGTGTCTTAATTATGAAGACAAATCATGTAGTGGCGAAAAACTTTTGAGATGTGAACGAAATCAACAGGGAAACAAGTACGAGTTGCCGCGAGCGGCGAATGAAGCTGAACTCCTCAAATTAGAATTGGCCTCCAAAGAGGAAATAATCAAAATGCTTGTGGTTGATTTAAAAAATGCACAGTCACAAATATGTCTCCTTAAAGAACGACTACAAGCAGAAGAAGATAGGCCTACTCAGGCAGACTATTTAGAGGTTAGGTCTAAAACCAATGCACGCTTTCCAAGAAGTAGGCCTAACTTGGTGAAATCTGGGAATATTCCTGACGACTTTATCTCCCAGAATCCGTTTGAAATCCTCAGCCGTTCCGATTCCCAAGTAGAAGAAAGACAAGATACCGGTATTGAAAACGAGACATTCAGACGCGTCAAACCTACCCATAACCCTAAGAAAAGGAGACGTCCCCGTGTACTTGTCATGGGTGACTCAATTCTGCGAAATGTAGGCCCAGTAGTTGATGATGCCGCAGTCTATTGCTACCCAGGAATAAGAACTGATCAATTAACTAGAAAGGTATGGGCAAACGAGGTTCGAGAAGACCTTGAGGTGGTAATGATTCATGTAGGGACCAATTGCTTGAACAGTTCTCCAACACCAACTCACATTATGAATGACATGGACAAGCTCGTGGACGAAGTGAAAAGTGCCTTTCCGAGTTCAAAAGTGTGTGTTAGTGGTGTATTACAAAGACGTGACATAGACCCACGATACATTAATGCCGTGAATTCAATACTGGATTGGTTGTGTAGTGAAAAAAACATTATTTTTTTAGAAGGGAACTCTTGGTTACAAGACAGGGACCTTGCTTATGATGGTCTCCACCTCAATAGAAGAGGAACAATGAAATTTGGAAAACTTTTAAACAGAGTTGCCAAGTTTTTACTCTCGGAAAACTAATTGCTAGAACGAGTGATGATATCTTATTGTTTAGAGAGAAGAAAGCGCTGACTACAAGTGGACACCTAGGTGAAGTACAGTGCAGTGAACATAAGTACAACTGTTTGGATGAGTTCATGCAACAGGACTGTAATATAAGTGCATGCATAAACTCATTAGAATTAGGTGGAGAGTTTAGGTGTTTGTACATTAATAGCAGAAGTATTCGGAATAAGCTTGATGACATTGAAATTCTCTTGCAAATGATAGGCCAGATAGATGTATTGGTAGTTACAGAAACCTGGGTGAAAAGTAATGAGGCAGATTTTTATAACTTCAACAATTTCACAAGTGTGTTTTCTCATAGAGATGACAAAGTTGGTGGGGGTCTGGGTATTTATGTATCACACAAATGGAAAGTGAATGTTAAAAGAAAGTGTGAAATGAATCATAGTTTGATGTGGATTGAGGTATTCAGAGATGATGTTAAAAGTAATAGGCCAACATATAAAAGCATTGATATTATTGCAGCATATAACCCCAATAGAAGCAATGCCATACCCTTCTTAAATTCATTTGAAAGTTTTCTTAGCCAGATAAACAATAAATTATGCATCTTCCTCGGAGATACCAACATTGATATCCTAGCTGATGATCAATTAAGAAGGAAATATCTTAATCTAATAGCATGCTATGGGTTTAAACAGTGCAACACTAAATATGCTACACGACTTTGTGACACTGCAGCTACCTTAATAGATCACGTGTCACTAAACAATTCAGAATTAAGTTATAAAATATCAAATGTCAGCAATGATATTAGTGATCACAGTATATTAATTCTTGATATTTCCAAGACCAATTATAGCACGTACACTCAGTCACATAACTCGACAAAATCAACAACACACGAGGACTCTTGGGATAGGCAACACACTCCTGAAACTAATATATCTATAAACGCTGATTCCCATAATGATGCAAACAGTACCGTTAACTCTCTATATAACTCTTTCATCAAACAATTGAATCTAAGGAACAGGCATAGTCAAAGAAAAATAACAAACAAAACTAACAATAAAAGACAGACTACTAACTTACCATGGGTCACAGCTGAACTCCTTACACTTATAAAACAACGAGACACTCTGCATGCAAAGCTCAAAAATCCCCTTCACAAAAATAATAATGATATGAACCAAGAATACTGTAGATGCAGGAATAGTGTAACAAACTTAAAAAGAAGACTAAAGTCAAATTACTACTCAGAAAAATTCAGAACATATGGAAACAATTCCAATAAAACTTGGGAGACTATCAAAGAAATCATACACAACAAAAAACCAACAGTTGAGACATGCACTTCACTTGAAATACACAACAAAATTATCACAGACAATCAGGAGCTATGTGAATCATTTAACTTGTTCTTCACAAACATTGCTGGAAGTCTAGCAAAAGCTATTCCTGAACAGAAGGAAATCCTCAGTAAGGACCACAAGCAGTCAAATTCCCTCTACTTATATCCAAAAGATGAAGCAGAGGTCCAGTCCATCATCACAAATTTAAAGAATAAAAAGAGCTGTGGCTTAGATAGGATCAAGACAAATTTCATTAAAAACAATATGCAATCATTTATTAAAATCTTGGTTGAAATGATTAATGAGTCCTTAGTTACTGGCATGATACCAGATGACTTAAAAGTGGCCAAAGTAGTTCCTATATTTAAGGGTGGTGACAAAAGAAATCCAAATAATTATAGACCTGTTTCTATTTTATCGGTAGTTTCAAAAATTCTGGAAGAAGTGGTAAAAACAAGATTGCTTTCATTTCTGAACATGAATACATTCTTTCATAATATGCAATATGGATTCAGGGAAAAATCTAGTACTGAGGCAGCAACTATTGACCTAATAACAATGCTACAAGAAACTATTGACAAAAATACTATGGCAGTTGGGTTATTTATTGATCTCACAAAAGCCTTTGATACAGTAGATCATAAAATACTGTTGTCAAAATTAGAAAATGCTGGTGTCCGAGGTATAGCTCTAAAATGGTTCCAAAGCTACCTTATTGGAAGAAAGCAGCATGTGGCTTTGAATAAATGCATAAGTTCAGGAAAATATATAACTCATGGCGTTCCACAAGGATCTATACTTGGACCTACATTATTCTTAATGTATATAAATGATATTGTGGAATGTAATTTGAGAGGGCATATCAAATTGTATGCAGATGATACAAATATCTTCTACACTGGGAAAGACATAATTGAAATCATACAAAATGTGCAACAAGATATAAATACTCTCTCACAATGGTTCCAGGCCAATAAATTAACAATGAACCTACAGAAGACCAATTACATGGTAATTTCAAAACAAAGCATGAAAGAAATCACACATGACAAAATATATATAAATAATATTGAAATAAAAGAGGTTAATCAGGCAAAGTATTTAGGTCTAATCATCGACAAACACCTGACCTGGATTGAACACGTTGAACGAATTGCTAAGAAACTCTCACCTGTAGTAGGGATCCTAAGGAAACTTCGGTATCTTATTCCCCTAAACCTTGTAAAACAAATCTACTATTCACTTGTACATAGCAAGCTCCAATATTTAAATGTTATTTGGGCTCACTGCAGGAAATCCACACTGAATGATTTAATGACTATTCAGAATAGGGCTATTAGAAACATATTTAACCTTCCTTACTGCACTCCAGTAAAAGATCTGTACATCAGAAGTAAAATTCTACCCCTCAGCATAAGTGCAGAACTCCGAGCAGCTATGCTAATATACAAGATTAAACACAACACAATACTCTATAGCTCTCCCTACATCTTGAACTCGGACAATCATACTTATGGAACTAGGCATGCGAAGGACGTAGCCTTATATATCATTCACTCTTCTAAATATGGTAGAAATAGTTTCAAGTTCTCTGCATCACAGTCATATAATAAACTTCCTGATGAAGTAAAAAGTGCACCAACTTTGTCGGTATTTAAGAGGAAAACTATGGAAGTATTGTGGGAAAAATTCGATGCATCTTAATACATCAAATAAGTTAAGTTATGTATTAGATTAAAAATCCTAAGTGCTTATCATTTTAAGGGACCTTGGTCTAAACAATCTTAGATATGGTATCAACCTTATAATAGGCCTATGTCCTTATTCATCAATTTGTGTTACCTTCAGAATTTTCTTCCTTGGTGTGTAAACACACATATTACTGTACAATTCCTCCGTACGAGCCTATGGCTCTTTGGAATTAATTGAATAAAATATCTAAATCTAAATCTAATCCCGCCACTAACAGAGGCATAAAAGCCCGACACAATGAAGTGGAAGGAATGCCGTGCTTAGCTGTGGTCCCCCGGTCACCAACCCACGCCCTACTATTTTTTAGCCCTTGGGAGAGATACAAGAGATATGAATGTGGGAGATGTGTAGGAAATTTGTTAGGATATGGATCTTTTAGACGCGAGCATACCTCCAGACCGTAAATAGTAATAAGATTCAGGTGAGCTTAGGGCTTTTCACGATATGGTATGATTAACGGTAGAATAACTATTCTCCCAAAGAGTGAGTCAGTTCTGACCGTCCTGGCCTATAAAAATAGCAATATTCAGTCCGAGCTGCAGCTGAGACAATTCAGCTGCCCTACGCTGCAGTAAACAGAACACTGGTAGTGACCTACTCTTTATAATACAGTACATCTCAATGTAGAAACAACCAATTGGGATGGCTGTTTATAGAAATTCTACTTTGGGGAATGCCAAGATCGTTATGTGTAGTGTTTGTCCAATAGCATATGTTATTCTTGTAAAGTTTTGTAGTGTGTGTGTATTTGTAACTGAGGCTAGGAGTTAGGAATCATCTGACATTTCCATGGAGTAGAAGTGGGGAAACCATGGAAAATCACTTCTAGGATATCTGAGATGGGAACGGAAACAACCTTCTCTCGGTTTTGCCAATCAAGGTACAGTGTATTCCGTTCTAGTCCTCAAACCACCGGTGTTGGTCTTGTTCTTATTGTCATAAAATAATTAGCAAGAAAGGTTTACTAAATACAGTCCTAAACTCCAAATTGATGGGAGAAGAAACAAACACCGACATCAATTGGTCACAACCGGAAACAGACAGTTATATTCAAAAAATACATTTGACTTGTACGGTATACAAAAACAAAAGAAGAACACTATGAGAAATACAAAAACAAAAGAAACACACTATGAGAATTTGTGAATGCAAACTCACACTTCCCCCCATTCACAAATTGTAAAAAAAAAAAACTTAAAACAAAAAAAAAAAAAAAAAAAATACATAACTAGCCTTACACTAACAACAAACATTTACATATCATTCCTTGTATGGTAGCAAAGGGCAACATACAGGTCATGATCTGGGCTAAAATACAGACATGGATCACATTTGCTTTGATTTAAGCCAAGCTTGACAAGTTGTGCAGTGATACAATTGTGCCAATCTTTACCAGCTTGACACAAACCGTAAATACTCTTGTTGAGTTTTAACACATAGTCTGGGTATTCTACACTGCGAAAACCTTCTGGTTGACTTACAAATACAGTTTCCTTAATTTTGCTGTTTAGGTATGCCGATACAATGTCCAAATGACAATTATCCCATTCACGCTCTACTCCTATGGCTATAAAGGTCCTAATAGTTTTCCTTGTTACCACAGGACTGTAGGATTCAAGGAAATCTGTACCCTTTATCTGACTGAAACCTTGAGCTACTAAACGTGCTCTATACGTAAGTACTTCACCTTCTTGGTTTCGTTTAGTTTTATACACCCATTTGGTGCCTATGACAGTCTTGCCACCTGAATCTTCTGCAAGTGTCCACACATTATGTTTTTCCAAGAGGGAAATCTCTTGGTTCATTGCCTCAAACCATTTATCTTTGTCATCTCGTGAGGTGGCTTCTTGAAAAGACACCGGATCGTTATATTCTGACCTCAACATGACAATGCGACATTTGACCTTGACTTCATTACAACACACACACTTGCTGGGAAGTTTTCTCTCTCTACTCGACCTGCGTAATACTGTGTGTTCAGGCTGTAATGGAGCGTCTATTACGACATCAGAATCTGACAAAGAGGCATCACTATCACTTGTTACAGAATTTTCATTTCCTGATTCGGCTACTTCGTGTTCAAACACGTCACCTCCACAATCTTTCTGCTCGACAAACACTTCTCCAACTGTTCTAGGTTCACAATCTATCTGAGTTACAGGTTTTTCCTGGGCTTTTACAAAAAACGGAAATACATCTTCAACAAATTCTACATTCCTGGATTTAATGACACATTTCTTTTCGATGTCCCATACACGGTAGCCCCTCGAGTCATCGGGGTACCCTAGCATTGCACCAACATTTGCCCTTGGCACTAACTTTTCCACATTACGTTTATGGATCCAAACTTTACAACCAAATGATTTTAACATAAGCAATTCCTGGTCTGACAACTTTCTACTCGTCCACAGTTCAAATGGGATGTTCTTTACAGTTGATGACACACACCGATTCTTTATATAGCAGGCTGTGCTGATGGCTTCCCCCCAAAATTGAACTGGCATGCCTGACTGAATGAGCATGCACCTACTAGTGGTGAGAAGTTGCTGGTTGAGGCGTTCAGCAACGCCATTCTGTTGGGGAGAGTAAGCCATTGTTAACCTACGAACAATACCTTCCTTTTCAAGATAGTTACAAAACTCTATACTTAAATACTCTCCACCGTTGTCTGAATGGAAAGATTTCAACTTGGTCCCTTGTGCTGTCTCCATTAGGGCCTTAACCTTGAGAAACTCATTAAATGCATCACTCTTATGCTTAAGGAACCTTACATATGAGAATCTGGTACAATCATCAGTAAATGTAATAAAATATTTGCTACCTCCAATCGATGGGTGCTCTAGCTGGCATACTTCAGAGAACACAGCATCTAATGGCTTCTGAGATACATGATCTCTTTCATTAAATTTAAGTCTTTTCATTTTACCTTGTTTACAAGTATCACAATCAAGATTATTTTCTTTGGGTATAAAATCACGATCTGGAATGTTCAGAGCATGGCCAAACGCTGATGCCATATTCCGCTAGTTACAGCTTTGTTGCTCTTAGCTTACACAACCTCCACCTCGTCATTACAAGCAAATTCTTTCCCTTGTTCTACCATAAAATAATCACAATTTACCTCATACATATTTCCAACGGCCTTACCCGTAAGGAATATACCCTCATGATCTGACAATACAACTTTGCTATCTTTAATGGTTACGACTGCACCTTTCCTGTCAAATTGACCTACAGATATTAAATTGTCTTGAAGACCTGGGACATACAACACTCTTTTCAGTTTCAGAAAAGAACCTCCACACTTGTCAGATAGCTTCATAAGCACACTTCCCATACCACATACACTAACTACGGATCCATCAGCTGTGTCTACACTACCAGAAACCTTTGGGGTGTAATCATACAGAATATCCTTATAAGGTGTCAGGTGCTCAGTGGCTCCTGAATCTACATACCACCTGCGTACACAATCAGATGCATCATCCTTGCTTTCAGTTGCCACATAAGCCTTTACCTTAACACTACTAGCATTAACCTGAACACATTCGTTTGCCGCCTCATCGTCCTTTACCGTGGCAATAACCTCACGATTCTTAACCTTAACATTTTCCTTGCGTCCATTACTACAATTCCGGGAAGTATGACCTATCTTGGCACAATTAAAACACAAAACTGAACCTTTCTTTCTTGCTTCATGAACTAAATCACAGAACTTCGCAATATGCCCCTGTTCTTGGCACTTGTAGCACATGAATCCACCACTACCTGTTGGCTTGTTGACACGTTTGCTGCTGTTGACGACCCCCTTGGAATTTAAGCGCATGGCTGCCACCATTGCCTTCACGCTTTCACCCTCAGATTCTTCCTTCTTCAGCCTCACATAACTCTCCTGTTCTCGCTCCATCTTTAGTTTGTCCAACTTGTTCTTTCTCTCCTCCAACAATAGTTTGGCTCGCACTACCTTTACACTTAAGTTTTCTTCATTGCTTTCCAATGAACGTATCAAATTTTCGTACTCCCGCTTTTCCAGTCCTCTGAGAATAAAAGCAGCTTTGGCCTTATCCGTAAATTTTATACCTACATCGTCCAACCGTGCACACCAAGTGAGCACTTTATCAACAAATGTACGCATGCTAATGTCACTAGTTTTCTTAAAAAGACACAATTCTTCTAACATCGTCACAATTTGAAGGACTCCGGTATCGCAACATGAAGTCAGAAGATTCTGCCATGCTTCCTTAGCTGTCTCCGCTTCTTTGATATCACCTAGGAAAGGGTCGGTGACCAAACCTATGAGCAAGTTTTTCGCGTCTTGATCTTTGCCCAGTTGGGCCTCGGAGTACTCTTCAACGGGTGTATCTTCTACCTCTCCTGTATCGGTCTTTCGTGAGAAACCTTGAACCGCGTCCCACAGACGCCTTGTTTGAAGCAATGCCTTTGTTCGGGTGCTCCACGCTTCCCAATTGTCGTCCTGTAACCTCACTATTGCAACTACTCGCTCGCTGCTTCCCGTAGCTGAATCCATGTTAGTATGTATACTTAAAATAAAGCGTACAAATAGTCCTCACAATAGAAAAATCGTCCACAAAATTCACCAAAAACTATCTTGAATGCACACTTAACTGCCGTCCACATGTGCGCCGCACATATCAACACCTTTTAACGACCGACATTCTCCCATCACAAAGTCCACACATTAAGAGCAATAAGAGTTTAACTGGGCCCATAACCTGTCATAAAATAATTAGCAAGAAAGGTTTACTAAATACAGTCCTAAACTCCAAATTGATGGGAGAAGAAACAAACACCGACATCAATTGATCACAACCGGAAACAGACAGTTATATTCAAAAAATGCATTTGACTTGTACGGTATACAAAAACAAAAGAAGAACACTATGAGAAATACAAAAACAAAAGAAACACACTATGAGAATTTGTGAATGCAAACTCACACTTATTATGTAAGATTGTTTTTGTACGACCTTTATCGTAATACCAATAGAAAATTGAGGCTGGCTGCATAGCTCTGTAAGACCTGATAGCTAAATTACTGTATCTCTATAGAAATGAATGTTACGTGATAGTATATTAGGTATACATAAGCTACAAAAGATTGTTTATTTGTTCATCTTTTATCCGTTCATATACCATTCATCCCATTGTGATGAAGCTTTAGTGAGTTGTTGTGCACACTCCCATGACGGTTTCTGAATAAGGAAATCCACTCTACAATAGATGGCGCATGAGTCGTTTCAACAAATGATCTTTTCTGAATTACACGCACACCCGCGAAGTAAATCCATTTCATAATAAGTAGCACGCGAATCATTTTAACAAATGAGTGTAGGCTATTTCATACAGTTTAGCGGCAGTTTCTGTGTTTTCGTTGTATGATTTTCTCAATGCGTTCCAATACCATTCCTCCGATTGCGATGGTACTTTGGTGAATTGTTATGCTCATGCCCACAAAGCTTTCGGAGTTAGTGAATCCATTTTTCAATTGGTGACGCACCAGTCGTTTCAGCAAGTGAGTGTTGCTGCGCAAATTATTCCAACAAATTAACTTTGGTGAGTTGTGCGCAAGCACGTGAAGTCTTCTGTATAAGCTGGGCCCGGATAATTTTGTGCTTAACTTTTCATAAATATGTATTTATATGCTTAGTGGAAAATATATGATAGGGGTATCCAAAATATGTTTGTAAATTTGTCATATTTATGTCCCCCAGTTACCCAAAATAGTTGAAACGTACAGCTGCTTGAATAATCCAGTCGACAGTACAAATATTCCCATTTAACAGTGTACTGTGTCAGAGTAATAGTTCTTACGCAGTGTTGACTCGTCAGGGAGAGGAAGTTCGACGTAGGCCTACATTTCTAACGTACCATGTAGTACTGTATGCTGCAATTTATTTAGTGGTATATCAGCCGCAAGAAATGCATGACAAATATCTTGTTAGAACTGGCTGTTTGCTAGACTATGTTTCACATCTCGCAGTTTGGGAAGCAAAGGTTGTGTCGCTTCTTTAACGGTGCACATTTCACGTTTTGCTGTGTAAATTGCAAACGCATGTCTGCCGCTACAGGTTCCTCACAAATGTTACAAAATAATACAGTTCAGTCAGTCCCATGAAGGGCCTAGGCCTACCAAGCGACGAGCCATTTGGCCTCAGATATTGGGGTGATGCATGATCAGCGCATCGGGTACCCTTGGCCGTTAATCCTGGTTTTCGTGACCGGGGTGCTGCCTCACTGTCAGACAGCTACTCAATTGTCCTCACGAGGCTGAGTGCACCCCGTTCCAGCCTTAACGTCGTTTCTAAAATGCCTGACGGAGTCGGGAATTGCGCGCTACCCCAACACCACGGGACCGGCCTAATTTAATTTTATTGTTACAGGTACCGAATTTGATCATAATGACATTTTGTTTTTACATATTTTTGCCTTTTTAAATGTAAAAAAATACATATTCTGTCTCTTTATTTTACATATTTGATTATAATGAGATTTTCTTCTTCTTCTTCTTCTTCTTCTTCTGTTTCTATGGCCTCATTGGACCACTTCAGTCAATCATTTCTTGGTCCTCTTCTTCAGTAATTCCTTTCCGAGTTGCCCAGTAGCTTTTCATTCACTCTGAACTTCTCAGGCGTTCCTCATCTGTAAATACCCTTTTTATTGTATTAAGTTTGTCTATTTTTGCCTGAAATCTAATTTTTATATCTTTCAGTTTTTTGTTTTAATCTTTTGTTTTGTTTTGCAAGTCATACAAGGTTATTTCTAATTCTTTTATATCTTCTCTAATTTCCTTAATCCACCCTACTTGTTGTTTCATATTCCAAAGTTTCACTACAATTTTTCTAGATAACCTGGTTTTCGGCTCATAATGAGACCAAAAAAAGAAATCCGTTTCTTCCGCATAGTATCTGTATACCACTTCATTTGGTACTATCTGCCACTGTACATCTTTCTGATATTTTTTATTTATGCATGTTCTAGCTATTCTTCTTTCTACTTTTAAAATTTTGTTGATTCTGTTTTTCTGAATAACTTTAAAAAGAGTTTTGCTTCCATATGTCACCTCTGGTTGAACCACCGTCTTGTAATGTTTTAATTTTGTTGCGATTGATAGACATTTTCTTTTATATGTAGACCATGTTAATTTTTGGGCTTTTATCATTTTATTAGTTCTTTCTAGCCATGCAGGTTTCTCATTCAAGTTGTAAGTTATAATTTCTCCTACGTATTTAAATTCCTTCACTATTTTAACTTTCTTGTTATTTACTGTTATGTGATTGATTACAAGTGGATTTTCTACCATTATCTCAGTCTTTTCAAATGATATCTGAAGTCCAATTTTTGTGCTATATTTTGTAGGCTTATTATTTGATTCCGGAGGAGTGTGAGAAGCATGTTATGGAGCAAGGACGTCCCTCAGAACAGAAAAAGATCATATATCGGACGTACTATGTCCCTATTCTGACGTATGCCTTGGAGACCTGGGTTATGAAAGGAAGGGAGAAGAGCAAAATACAGGCCAGTGAGATGAGGTTCTTGAGACAGCGATGGACAGAATAAGAAATGAGAGGACCAGAGAATTAATGAAGGAGGAACCATTACAGGATGGTATAGAGAAATCTAGACTTAGATGGTATGGGCATGTAAAACGAATGGAGGAGAAGAGGATACCCAGGAGGATACACGAGGCGAAGTGGGAAGGAAAGAGACTAAGAGGGAGACAGAGAGAGAGAGGTGGCTGAAGGGGGTGGAAGAAAGCGTGAAGAAGAGAGGAGAAGATTGGACAAGGGTGGAGGCTGAGAGATGGTGCGAAGACAGAAGACGTTGGGGAGGCTTGTGTTCCAAACAGACCCGCCCAGTGGCTGGAAACTATGCAAGATGATGATGATGATGATGATGATTTGATTTCTGGCTTCTTGAATATTATCAGGCAGTAACGATAAGTCATCTGCGAATCCCAAGCAATTTAAGTCTATTTGATCTTTCTTGGTTCCAATTCTTATGCTCCTAGGATTTTCCCTGTACCATTCCCTCATTACATATCCCAAAGCACAATTGAAAAGTAGAGGCGATAAACCATCTCCTTGTCTTAATCCTGTTTTAATCGTAAACGGTTCAGATATTTTCCCTCTGAATTTTACTTTAGATTTGGTGTTTGTTAGAGTTAGTTTTATAATTTTTATTAATTTGGGATGAAGTCCGAAATTCCTTAGTATTTTCAGCAGCGAAGATCTATGTATACAATCATAAGCTTTTTCAAAGTCTACGAAGGTTATGACTTGCTGTTTTTGTCTACGTTGTAGTAATCCATTACTAATTTTAAGGTGATTATCTGATCAGGGCAGCTTTGCTATGGCCAAAATCCACCTTGATATTCTCCTATTTTCAGTTCTAATTGATCTTTACAACGATTATATAGAATTCGTGACATGATTTTATATGTGATATTAACGGAAGTAGATTTATATTTATTGCATTATTCTCATTAATCTTATTTAACAAAAGGGAAATTCCTCGATAGTTGTCAGGATACGATTTATCTCCTTTCTTGTGTAATGGATGTATTATAGCTGTAGTCCAATGGTCTGGCAGTTCTTCTTTGATCCAAATGTTCACTATGCATTGGTGTAATGAAATCTTTACTGGTTCTGCTGCATATTTCCACAATTCTGCAAATGTTTGATCTTTTCCACTCGCTTTGTAGTTTTTGAGCGCTCTCAGAGCTTTGTAGACTTCTTGGGTTGTGGGTGGATTTATGTTTTCTGATGGTGTTTTAATAGTCGTGCCTGTATTTATTTGAAGCAGTTCTGGTGGATCTTCGCAATTTAACAACTTGTTAAATGCTTCTGCTAAAATTTCTGTATTTTTTTACTATGAGCTAACTCGCCATTTTTGTCTTTTAACATTAATGGTGGAGGTTCATATCTTTGTAGTTGTTTGCTAAAAATTTTGTAGTAATCTCTTGAGTTTGTTTTCGCGCGCTATTTGTTTCGATCATCAGAAGTATATCCTTTTGGTATTGCGGTTTAACCCTTCGTATTATTTTTTGAGTTATCTTCCTTTGTTTTATGAGTTCCAAGTGTGATTCATCTGTTTTTTGACTCTGATACCGTAGCCAGGCTTGATGTCTATCTTCCACTGTTTTATCACACTAGAGGATACCCAGGAGAGTACACGAGACGAAGTGGGAACGAAAGAGACCGAGAGGAAGACCGAGAGACAGGTGGCTGAAGGGGGTGGAAGAAAGCGTGAAGAAGAGAGGAGAAGACTGGACAAGGGTGGAGGCTGAGAGATGGTGGGAAGACAGAAGACGTTGGCGAGGCTTGTGTTCCAAACAGATCCGGCCAGTGGCTGGAAACTGTGCAAGATGATGATGATGATGATCGTTCCACCATTGGTGTTTCTTCCTTGGATTTATTGGGGCTACTTGTTCAGCTATTTGTTTCAATTGGGGAACTACATCCTCTAGATCATCTGTTATTTTAATATATTTAGTTTGTTTGTTGTATCCCTTATTATTTATTAGTTTATGAGGGTCGTATGTTCTCTTTCTTTTGAGGTGAGTTTTTTTCTTTGTCAACGGGGTGAATTTAATTTTAATCTTTATCATGTAATGATCCGATCCAGTATCTGTTCCTCTCAGAACTTTCACATTGTAGATCTCCCTGTGATAGTTCTTATCCATACAAACATGATCTAGTTGCCATTCACCTTTTTTTCCAATCTGGATGTTTCCAAGTTTTGAGTTTATTTGGTCTTCTCTTGAAGTAAGTCGATTTGGAGATCATATCATGGTTCCTGCAAAATTCCACCAGTCTTATGCCATTCCTCTGTTTGTTCTTCTCTGTGCTGGCCATTTTCCTATTATGCCTCTATATCTTTTTTCCCTTCCTAACTGGGCATTAAAGTCTCCAATTAAAATTTTGGTGTGACTTTTATTTATGTTTGTTGCTGTCTGATCCAAAAGCTCCCAAAATCCCTCCACATCATCTTTGTGTTCTTTCTTATTATTTTTATAATTAGTTGGGGCATGGGCATTTAGTATGGTATATGTTCTATTTGCAGCTTTTAGAGTTAGTGTCGAGAGCCTAGGGGATAATGCTTTAAATTCTATGATGGACTCAATTATTTTGAGATTGACTACAAATCCTGTTTCAAATTGTGGACATTGCTTCATTACTCTTTTTCCTGGTATTCCCTTGTAAATTCTATACCTTTGTGATTCTATTGGTTCCTGATCGGTGTTTCTCATTTCTTGAAGCCCAGTTATTAGAATCCCTCTGCAATCCATTTCATCTGTCAGAATTTTGAGTTTCCCTGGCCGTATGATGGAATTATATCGTGTGTTGCTATATAGTTTATCTGTCCTGTCTTCAGTCTAAATTTGGGTTTTCTATCTGTTTTTTCTATTTTTATATGCTCCGACTCATCTAGGGTATCTTTCAGGTGACTGCCCACCGTATCCGAATGCAGACTGCCTTGGCAATTGCAAGGTGGTGGAATATTCCTTAAACGATTTCCTTCCATGTTTGACTTTCAAAGGTATGGAGGAAGCTCCGAGTTACAACTGCGGTTGTTAACCGTAGAGGGTGTTGTGTGTTTGGTCCATGAGAGCTATTTTATTTTGTTCAAGTCCGCCGGCAAGATGGTGAGGACCCCCCTATCCGCCACCTGGGACGCGCCACGTCGGAGTATCACCTCACCGCCTACTACGACACATATTTTTACTTTTTTTAAATGTAAAATTACATTTCTGTCTCTTACTGTAAAAAATGGGCTGTTTGCCATTTCTTGATGAATGCAGTACATTTGTCTGTTGGCACATGCTAGAGTAAAATGTGACTTTTCACCGATGTCTCAGTCTCACTCATGGCTGTGATTATACGGAAGCTACTGAGGTATGGGTGGTGCTTAGTAATGACATTCAGGGCACAGTTGGTGCCTGTGAATGCTGTGAAAGGTTCTATTCATACGGTTAGTACTGCTGTTCTGACTCAGTGAGAAAAGCAATGACAAACTACCTCACTCCTCTTCTTGCCTAGTATGCCTCAATATAGTGCTGCCTTGAGTTTTTGTGGGTATCTACCCACATAACCTAACGGCGGTACTTTTTGAGGATCTAACCAGCCTTCGGGCTGACTACCTAACAGACTGTGAAAAATACATTAATTAATGAATCGATTATTAACAGCTGTACAAAACTATAGATAGATCGATAGTTCCCAATCGATTGTTTGAAATTCGGAGATTGATAAAATATAATAGTGCAACTAGTTATTCACTGACTTAAGGTTTTAATTTACTCAATATTTTAAACTTCTTCAATAAGGACAAGGGCAGCCATGGTCATATTATTGGCGTTTCATAATAATAGTATCAATGAGAATGAAACACGTACTCCAGAGTGTGCATGATCGCTTTTATAAAAATATCGATTATTACCATATTCCCTGCAATTCATTATTCTTTGTCGCTATTGGTTAGGCGTTCCAACATGGCGGTACTCTGGTTAATTTGAATTTGCTGTTGCCATCAGCTGTTAATATTAATGGTATAAAGGTGATAATTCGCAGGATTGTTCTTTAACAAGGTAAGAATTCTTTCTAATATATATTATTTGAATAATAGAACCAACTTGTAGTTCAGTGTGATTTAAAAAATGCTAGTAATGTAGTTGTTCAGTCCTTATTAGATACTGTAGTTTACTAGAATATTATGGGGCAAGCAAAAACAATATATAGTAGCCTGTTTCTTTTTGCTCAACTGCAGTGCATTTTCTAGTCTATCACAGTTATTCAGCAGTGCCATCTGATACGTGCTGTATAACGTACCCACTTTGATTGAAGGTACCGGTAAGTTATTTTACATTTATTTGTAGGTTATGTAAGAGCTCTAGTGGCAAGTTATTAGATTCTCAACTAGAAGGACTGGGTTTGATTTTTGCCAATGGTGGAGATTTTTAAACTACCCTTCACTAACAGGTAAACCCTGGTCAACTCAGCCAGCTGTAAAATAATGAGTAGCCTGAGGGATTTCCTCGGAGCTTAGCCTCCAATAATAAAAAGCCTGGCCAATAGCCTCTGGGAGCTGTCCACCCTGCAGATGCTATGTTTTCCGCTAGAGGCGCTGAATACCTCCCTACATGATCAGTTCAGTTGGCAGTATTTATACGCATTATGTACGCACGACTCGAGTTATGTTACTGAAATAAGGTTATTGTATTATGATGGTATACTGTCGCGTGCCGTTTGGTAAACAAGGCTATAGAAATAATGTTACTGGAACTAGTTTTCATGAATTTCTTTTTCGAGAGCCAACTAGGAAATTATGGATTAAAGCAATAAGCAGACAAAGTATGTAGCCTACGCTGACCATGCGACTGAAAATTAGGTGATCTTGTATTATTGCTCCAGTTCTGATGATGATAATCTCCTGACCACCTTGTCAAGTAGTGGCTAGCATTCTTGGCTGTCGCCCCCAGAGATCCATGTTCGAATCCAGGCTCTGCCAATAAATTTCATTCTGGTCTGAGGGCTGGAACGGGGTACACTCAGCTACATGAGGTAAAACTTAGAAGAGGTGGGTTAGATTCCCATCTTATCCTTCCTGGACAGGTTCTCCGTAGTTTCCCACTTCTACTCCAGGCAAATGCCGGGATAGTTCCTAACTTAAGGTCACCTTCCAAATCATCACCGGAATTACAAATGCACATGCCGCAATGACATGGGTAGCAGACACGGGGCTAAATGACCAAATTTCTATGACGAGAGCTGTAGAGTCCGCCTCGTTGCGTAGTGGCTAGCATTCTTGGCTGTCACTGTGGAGGCCCGGGGGGTTCGATTCCTGGTTCTGAGGGCTGGAATGGGGTACACTCAGTCTCATGAGGCAAACCTGAGAAGAGGTGGGTTCGATTCCTACCTCAGCTATTCTGGAAGTGGTTTTCCGTGGTTTCCCAAGTCTACTCCAGGCAAATGCCGGGATGGTACCTAATTTAAAGCCAAGGCCGCTTCCTACCCAAATGTTACCTCAATTACAAATACACACACTAATACAGACATTACAGTGACACAGGTTATCAAACAAATTCTACACACACCTATGAACATGGGGCTACATGACCACGACGTTGCAATGCCCCTAAAGAAACAATAACAACGAGCTGAAGACCATAACCTATCTATATCATGCCAAGACCTGGTGTCCACAGGCAGGAAAAGTCAGGAATTTTGTTTTTGATCAGGAAAAAGTGTGAAAATATAGCGTGAGTCAGGAAAAATGTCGAAAAGTATTAGAAAGTCAGGAATTTTATATTAACCATATTAACTCTTCAAGTTCTACTTCAGGAACTGTGACATCTGTAGAATCTTTCTGTTATAAAGATGAAGTCTCAAGTGCCGAAATAAAGTGGGCCCTTAATCTCGTCCAAAATAAATTCTCTTAATTCTTGTTTAAATATTTCAGAAACCTTCAGGGAAATGTTTCCTGATAGTGCAATTGCAACAAAATTTCAATTGGGGAACAAGAAATGTTCCTATGTCATCAATTATGGAAGCTCCATACTTTCATAATTTACTGCAAGATGAAATTCTTTCATGTGATAATGTTATCTGTTTTGATGAGGCATTGAACAAAGTTAGTTATTGTTGTTTTAAGTGGCGGAACTACGAGGTCATCTGCCCTCATTGAACAAAGTTGTTCAGCGAGGTCAGATGGACCTATTTGTGTGTTAACTTGACATCAACTGCAATGAAGTTAACACCAGATATTTCAGCAGCATCTTTATGGGACAAGCAACAGCTCAAGACATTTTAGAGGCTTTCAACCAGGGAATCTCTCCTCTTGCTAGAAAGATGGATGGACCGAATGTTAATTTGAGTTTCATAAAAAAGTTCAGTGGCCAAATAATTGAAGATAATGCAGATGGCAAACAACTCGTTAACCTTGGTGTTTGCGGCCTTCACGTTGTCAATGGAGCCCTACAAACAGGAATGCATTCTGTAAAGTGGGACCTTCAATTATTTTTGAGAGACATGTATTATGTATTGAACGACTGTCCTGCACGCCAAGCAGAGTACTTGGATTTATGTATTATTGCATTATAATTTACTTTATTTTGTATTTTAAATGAATAAAGAGGCGAGCTTTGGGCAGCTATGGGGATGGTGGAGGCTGCAAATAAAAAAAAATATTTGTTTGCTCAATAAACCTTTCTTCCGATATTACGATGACTTCATGAGTCAGGAATTTTGTTGAAAAATGGTCAGGAAAAGTCAGGAAAATTGACATTGAAAATTCTTTGTACACCATGCAAGAGTCCTTGATAAAATTAGTAGTATCCGGAGTTAGTTAGGTATTGTTGTTTTAAGGGACGGAACATCGAGGTCAACTGCCCTTCGGTATCCAGAGCTCATCTCCAGTAATATCACTAATAAAACTCAAAGACAGAGGTGGTCTCCGGTATCGTAAGCCAGGTTTTGTTTTGCTGGAATTGAAGTAACGGACAAAATGATATCGGTTATGCCGAGCAGTCCAGGAATAGCACAAATATTAACTAGAATACTGTTGCCACAGGTTGCTAAAAATCATATTCTATAGTGTGGAGTACGTGATCATCCTGAGTAACTGAGGAGGGTAATATTGCAGAAGTTTCTGCATCCGTCTGTCACTAACTACACCATTGACTACATCTTGAGAAGAGAAACAAATTATGAGAAAAAAGAATCACAATAATTAAGAAAAGTCGTTCCTTTTCATTGAAACTCGATCATGGTACACTAGTCAAAATATTCAGTGGAACCATATACAGTACCTTACGCTTGTGCATGCCAGACAGTGTGCGTGCTATCTAATAAGGAAAATCTGCAGTTGAAACAAACTTCTACTACTAAAAGATGAACATCTCTTATATTTTACTTCATTCTACTCAACAATGTGTATTCATGTACTGTAAATATAGTGTATAGGTACATTTTTGCTGGTTTTAGGTTGCGATAGCAATGCTATTAAGTTACATGTTAGGTGGTTACTCAGCGCTGCAATGGTCAATACGCGCACTGCTATGAGGACAGCAGGACCTTCTATACTACCGGACCTGACACTGCAATCCAAGATGGCCGCCGTAGTTGGTGATCGGTCATCAAACGCATGACGTGTGTCAGAATCCAACACAACACAAAATAACATCATGACGTGATTTTGTCTGCTGTTAATACGTTTTATGGGCTTGGGACATCTTGGTCATCAGCCCCGTGTAGTTGGGTGTGGGTTGAATTCCTCCGATTACGTGATGAATGTAGTAGTATGTGTAGCTGTATAAGGGACAGGAATGGGAAGGTACCCCAGGAGTTGAAATACCGGAGTTCCATCAGAAAAATAATCAAATAAAATAATGTTGAAGCCCACAGGAGAGATCTGCAGAATATCATGGCTGAGTGGACATGTAAAGTTGTAACTGTTCCTGTAGGAATTTCTATTTCTTTTTAGTACATATTATTCTTAAAAATAAATGTGACCAACCAGGTGGTGTAGTTCATGGTTGTCACTTCTGGGATTCATGTTTGATTCCTGACTGTCACAAAATCTAATTCTAGTCTGAGGGTAAGAGGGCTAGTGAGGTAAACCGGGAAATGTTGGGTTCGATTCTCCCCTTAGCCACCCAGCAAGTGGTTTACCATGGGTTTCCACACATACTGAAGGTAAATGTCTAGTTAATTCCTATCATAAGGTCACGACTGCCTCCTGTATATCCATAAACAAATAGGCTAGTCCTATTCATTCCTATGGCACTCTGTAAAATACAAAATATAGGCTACCAGTAGACAATGAAGGCCTATTTGATAAACATCTGAGAATATAAATTAACACTACATACAAAATTTTCCTCCATACAAATACTTAAACATGTAAGCTACGGTGGTATTATTCAAATAATTAAATATCACACTGCCGAATGAATCGATACAAAATATACTGGTACCAGTAGACAAAAAGGCATATTGAATGCACATCTAACACAAAAATAATAATTAAGCCTACTGTACATGATACAAGAACTAACTTCTATGTGAATTCATTAACATGAGTGGACAGGGAAAGTTGTAACTGTTCTTGTAGGAATTTCAATTTCTTTTTAGTACATTTTTTAAAAATAAATGTGACCAACCAGGTGGTATAGTTCTTGGTTGTCACTTCTGAGATCCATGTTTGATTCCTGACTGTCAAGAAATCTAATTCTAGTTTGAGGGTAAGAGGGCTAGTGAGGTAAACCGGGAAATGTTGGTTCGATTCTCCCCTTAGCCACCCAGCAAGTGGTTTACCATGGGTTTCCACACATACTGAAGGTAAATGTCTAGTTAATTCCTATCATAAGGTCACGACTGCCTCCTGTATATCCATAAACAAATAGGCTAGTCCTATTCATTCCTATGGCACTCTGTAAAATACAAAATATAGGCTACCAGTAGACAATGAAGGCCTATTTGATAAACATCTGAGAATATAAATTAACACTACATACAAAAATTTTCCTCCATACAAATACTTAAACATGTAAGCTACGGTGGTAATATTCAAATAATTAAATATCACACTGCCGAATGAATCGATACAAAATATACTGGTACCAGTAGACAAAAAGGCATATTGAATGCACATCTAACACAAAAATAATAATTAAGCCTACTGTACATGATACAAGAACTAACTTCTATGTGAATTCATTAACATGAGTGGACAGGGAAAGTTGTAACTGTTCTTGTAGGAATTTCAATTTCTTTTTAGTACATATTTTTAAAAATAAATGTGACCAACCAGGTGGTATAGTTCTTGGTTGTCACTTCTGAGATCCATGTTTGATTCCTGACTGTCAAGAAATCTAATTCTAGTCTGAGGGTAAGAGGGCTAGTGATGTAAACCGGGAAATGTTGGGTTCGATTCTCCCCTTAGCCACCCAGCAAGTGGTTTACCATGGGTTTCCACACATACTGAAGGTAAATGTCTAGTTAATTCCTATCATAAGGTCACGACTGCCTCCTGTATATCCATAAACAAATAGGCTAGTCCTATTCATTCCTATGGCACTCTGTAAAATACAAAATATAGGCTACCAGTAGACAATGAAGGCCTATTTGATAAACATCTGAGAATATAAATTAACACTACATACAAAAATTTTCCTCCATACAAATACTTAAACATGTAAGCTACGGTGGTAATATTCAAATAATTAAATATCACACTGCCGAATGAATCGATACAAAATATACTGGTACCAGTAGACAAAAAGGCTTATTGAATGCACATCTAACACAAAAATAATAATTAAGCCTAATGTACATGATACAAGAACTAACTTCTATGTGAATTCATTAACATGAGTGGACAGGGAAAGTTGTAACTGTTCTTGTAGGAATTTCAATTTCTTTTTAGTACATATTTTTAAAAATAAATGTGACCAACCAGGTGGTATAGTTCTTGGTTGTCACTTCTGAGATCCATGTTTGATTCCTGACTGTCAAGAAATCTAATTCTAGTTTGAGGGTAAGAGGGCTAGTGAGGTAAACCGGGAAATGTTGGGTTCGATTCTCCCCTTAGCCACCCAGCAAGTGGTTTACCATGGGTTTCCACACATACTGAAGGTAAATGTCTAGTTAATTCCTATCATAAGGTCACGACTGCCTCCTGTATATCCATAAACAAATAGGCTAGTCCTATTCATTCCTATGGCACTCTGTAAAATACAAAATATAGGCTACCAGTAGACAATGAAAGCCTATTTGATAAACATCTGAGAATATAAATTAACACTACATACAAAAATTTTCCTCCATACAAATACTTAAACATGTAAGCTACGGTGGTAATATTCAAATAATTAAATATCACACTGCCGAATGAATCGATACAAAATATACTGGTACCAGTAGACAAAAAGGCATATTGTATGCACATCTAACACAAAAATAATAATTAAGCCTACTGTACTGTGCCCAACTCTAGGAATGGGTATTCCAAGTTTCAGACACCTAGATATCAAGGGAAAGGCTGTAGCCGCTTTTGAAAGTTCAGATATTTGAATATCGCGCTACATTGCTTCTCGAAGCATTTGGAAATAATTTACCGATACTTGGATGTCAAGTGACGTAGCGAGTAATAGCAGAGGTGGAGGCTATTTATTGATTAAATAGTTAACTATGGAGTAGAGACTTGAGACTGGGATCAGATTACTGGCACGGCCAAATGAAAGAGAATGCAATTAGTATCAAGTAAATCGGACCAGGGATTCAAGAGATATGAGGATTTCTAGATTACAACGTGATGACGCGTGACCCTGGCAGTTTTGAATAAAAGCCAGCTGGCCGAAGCAACTTCAGCTCACTCCAACACAAGCACTTGCAGAGCAAGTTGCATCTACGCTGAGCCAAGGCACATGGTTGCCGGATCTACGCAGAAGTTCTTTTGAAAGTCGTGATAGTCACGAAAAGTGCTGCGCTACGAGTTGGAACTCAGTAAGTTTCTGGCGAGGAGAATCACTGAGGTGATTGATTTTTCTACAGACATTGGTGGAAATATTTATATTTCTACAAGGACATATGCTAGACTTTGTCTAGAAAATAGTATTTTGTCACAGTCCAGTAATAACTTGTAACTTGGATGTTTAAATCCATTCAGTCAGTTTTCATTATTTGTAACTAGTTAACCACTTCGATCTGTCAGTACACTGAAGACTAGTCTATAACGGTGGCGTTCATTAGTCTACGCAAGGGAAACTACAGGTTGCTTAGCGCATGGTAGATGGTGATATAATAAACCATGCCCAGGGAACGATCTTCAGAACAGCCGTTAATTGCTTAGACTGTCAGTGTTTTTCTTGTACTGATAAGATTACCGTGAGTTATGTTACAACTGACATATTTAAGAAGAGATCACTTAGATCTGACCCTATTTAAACAAACTGTTATGGCTTTGATAGAAGCCCATATTAAAATGGAACAACAGTTAATTCAAACGTCGAAAGATACTACCACTATGTCTGACTAGACGGATTGTGGGTATATGATGGCGGCCGATACAAGGATTATACGTGCTTGTCCGATAGGGCATGTCTATGGATAAATCTGGTACAGACCAGGTTTACTACACTTCAAGACCATCAAGAAATGTAAGCCACATTTGAATTATATTATACCTAGCTAATTGGAACAAAATATTTTTCTGCAGATAACCAACATATTTTTTTCGTCGTATTTAAAGCTTGCAATGATTTACGCAAGACTTATTAGAGTTATTCTGAGTATTTTCAGCACTCAGAACAGTTTAGGATCGATGACCGAGCATTTCGAGCATTTATTTGAATATTTCATATTTTTGGGAAACCACGGAAAACAACCGATGTAACTGTAAAAGTTAATAATTTATTTTTGTTGAGGAATGGATATTTTTTTCCATATTCGAAGGTTCGAACATGTGGATTCTCACATAATGAGATGATAATTAAATATATATAACAAATAATAATAATAATAATAATAATAATCCACTAATAATAATAATAATAATTTTTATAATTTTTCTAAAAAATTCTTGGATATTATATTTTCTAATAATCATATGTATCGAGAAAGAGCCTATGAAGTAGTTTAAACATTTCTAGTTTGGAACAGGAGATTTTCCGAAGGAGAGTGGTTAACGCAAGCCCGCATTCAACCAACATTTCAGTTCTGGTTGAACAGTTGATATTTGCAATGAGCAAAGTATATTTTTCAGATAACACGGAGAGGCATGAAATGGGAAGCAAATGATATTTGTATCAAATAGGATATTTTTGTATTTATATAAAATCATGACGTAAATACACTCGAAAGTGAAATAAAGATTTTCATAAGTATGGTAAATTCACGGGTTGAACTGAATGGTAAAATAAAATAAACTTGTAAGTTTATTAATCTTCCAGTGTTGATAACAAGCAGTGGCTTGATTTATTGTATAAATTTTGGGAAGAAAATTTATATGTGTGGAGTAGTTGAAATGCCATTCCCAGGTGCGCATGTTTAAGTCGCAGGAATGAGGAGGTTTTTTCGAGCATCAATCAAATAGCAGGTTCGATGGCTCAGGTTTATAGTAGGAGTATTGGAACTACACATTTCGTCGTATGAATGACCCGAAGGTTATTTCTTGAAAACCATCAGTTCTTATTTCAACCTTGTTTACGAATTCCATTTAGACTTTGATTTTGCTAGAACCCGGATTTGTCATGATAGTAGTTTATTCTTCTTCAGAGGAAGACCTTTGCCGTTGTTGTTGTAATATTGTGTTCTTACACAAATAGTAGAATGGGCCACTGCCAATTAAAAATAATTCTTTAACCACGAATAATTTGAAGGATGTTTTCAATCCTAGTGCCATGAACTAAATGAATTCATTATAAAACTACAATTCTTATTTCCGCATTCTGTCGAAGAATTGCAAGTTGTAAAAGTTACTAAAAATGGCCATGAATATAAATATTTTTTATAATAATGATTCCGAGTGGAAAATTGAATAATTGAATGGTTCAACAATTTAGTGATCAAGTTGATGATTCAGAAATCATGTATTTTGTTTGGAACTTGAAGTTCATAATCGAGTCACTTTTCGAATGTTTAATGTTAGAAGAACAATTAATTGTTGTTGTGCTTCGCACAGTTCTTCGATGCTATGCTCAAGGTCAAATACTTTTCAGATGTTATTAATATATGTAAATAATTTGTGTTGCTTCAATGATAATAATATTTTCGACGATATATTTTTGAAACTGGAAAAATAAGTGAAAGTTAAAATTCTATGAACATTTAATCTACGAGTGTTAATATCATGTAAATATTCAAACAGTGATCTACGATATTTCCAGTATAGACAATTAACTTTGAACTGGAATTAAATATTAATAATTTTGGAACACAGTCTACAGGACTATTAATCGGACTTGTGTTTCCAAAAAGATTGTCAAATGTGTTTGGAAAATTTCTGTATATTGTGTGTAAATAAGAGTGTGGATCGCCACACGTGGAGTGATGCTACTTTGAGCATTTTTGCAGTCAATTTTAACTTCAAAATAAACTGAGATAATTTTACAGGATGTGTTACTCCCAATTAAATCTCCTTCTATCCTTATTGTTGCATTGAGCCAAAAATCAGCAAAGCATTTTTTTAAATTTGATGTCGTTTTTGCGATTTGCTTTAACCCATCTGGCGCTCCGGGATATTTTGACTCTCGTGCTGACTGATTATTGGTAAAATGCATATGTGGTCGTGCGGACTCCGGTCTAAACGGGCACAGTACATGATACAAGAAATAACTTCTATGTGAATTCATAAACATGTATGTTAGTTCTATTCATAAAATTAAATTAAAATATATCATATACCAGTAGACAACAAAGGTCTATGACGCTCATCTGAGAAAAGGAAATTGTAGTAGCCTACATACAAGAAAAACATAATTTCCATGTAAATCCATAAACATGAAGGCTAGTCCTATTTATGAGATCAAATGGCATTGTACCAACTAAAATTTTTATACAAAATACACTGGATAGTAAGTTAATTGATGCAACTTACATTTGAAGAACAAAACATTACCATAAACCTACAGTAGAGAAATATATGCACATGAAATAATATATTAATTTGTTGGTTTTAGACAGAAAACCTACTTATTTAATGTGGAAGCCTTGCGAATAAACTTTCCCTTCAAATTAAGTCTTTCAGCCTGCACTTTGCAGTAATTATTGAGAAAAATGTTACTCAACACCTTACTGCATTTAACTGCCAATTTTCTCATAGACATTCCACATTCACAGACAACATCGAAGTCTGTAAAGTACAGTTCAAAGTGAACCACTGCTAACTGCATAACAAGTTCCCTTTGGCGTTTAACCAACAGTAGGAAGTATTTCTCATAAGGTTCACTGACTAAAATACAAAAGATCTTATAGAGAATTGTACACAAAGTCACCACAATGTCTGAGGGACATTTCAGACCACCACGATTGAGAGCATCAAAGTAAGAGAACTTGTCTTGGCATTCTATTAACAAGTCCCTGTCTGTCATGAGCACTGATACACAGGTTTCACACTTTTTTTTGTTCATCCACAGCACATTTAGAACACTATGTGCGACATATCCACCGATACAAATCATCACTCTTTCACTGCTTTCATCAACCCTGACTGACTCAATGCATTGCAGTACTGTATCAAATTTGTCCATGCTAATGTCAGGTACAATTTCATCATCAGAAGCACAAGTACTGTAGTCTGAACAAGATTCAACAAAAGATGTTATGGAAAATTCGCCAAGAGAGGCTGATTTCATTTTCAATACACTACATATCTTTAATTTTCTTTCAGATTCTAAGATCTGTTCTACTGAGACATTGTAGTTACCACCACTCATCTGGCGGTACTGACCGAATCGACCTTCAAGCTTGTCAGTTTGAAACTTTCCCAATAATATATATTTCCATTTCAGGGTATGGAAAATATATGAACACATTTGTACAATACAATCAATGGTGTGAGTCAGAGCTGTGTGTGTCTCATTTGTCAACTTTCCATTAATTGCTGAAGCATGCCAGACCTTCAAAAAAATTGAAAATTCTTCTAAAAATTTTAACTTCTTATCTTCAGGTCCAGTAACAGGAACACAATCTTCATCCCGGGGATGCTTTCCTTTTAGTGGATTCTTTACATTAATGATCTTCCACCATCGAATTATAAGTTTGAGAATCATTATCGTACCTTCTGAGGAACCACCTCCGTTTTCTTTCTTTCTTTCTAGCGCTACAACATTCCTTTCATCGAAAACTTTTAGGGCTAAAGGCACACTCTGCTTTTCAAAGGAAGTGGGGAACAGGGCTTTTCTTGTGATTGCAGGAGCTTCTTTAAGAAGAGATTTCTTCTCTGATTCATACAAGTTTATCAGGTCCTGAAATCTTGCTTCTTGGGTGTAATACACACATGTTGCTGAACATTCATCACCTGGTTGACTTTGCAATTGAGCTTGAACTGCTGACAGCTGATCACCAATGTCTGGAATGTTAAGAACCTGGTCTTGGGAATTCAGCCAATTATTGCGAATGCATTTGAGTAGGTGGACAGAGTCAAACAGCAAAAATAACTTCCTGTCATTGTTGGCTGGATTCTTTATACTGGTTTTCAAAGAACCTCCACTTATGTGCTGAAACATGCCTTTGTTTACTTTATTATTGTCCGATATAAGACAAAGGGAAACATACCCACTCTTTTCCAATACAGTGAGTACTTCTAAAGTCATTTTATACAGCATGTCACTGTTTAAGTTCTTCACAGGAAATAGAGCAACAACATCTGAAAATCTACACAAAGGTGACGTTATCATGAATTCCTGTATTGTAGTCGCACAATGAATTTCATTTGGTCTGTTCAAAGCAACACCTTCAATTTTTCCACCCTTGTAACTTAGTTTAGGGGCAACATAAATCTCATCTAACAAGATACACACAACTTTTTCATGGTCACTCAGAAGCTTGCATTTCTCCCGTAAGTATGATTCCTGTGAAACGCTGATCCCTGCACAGTTTGTTCCTATTTTACACAACAGTCTTCTTAAATAAGATGGATGAGGTACTGCTAACACTTGGCTGGAGTGAACAAAATGATAAGCCCCAGGAAAAGAATAAAATAATGTTGATGCCCACAGGAGAGTATCTGCAGAATATCTTGGCTGAGTGGACAGGGAAAGTTGAAACTGTTCCTGTAGGAATTTCAATTTCTTTTTAGTGGTAATGTCGAAGTTGTCAATATTAGCACGTAGGAACCAACCAAGTAAGAGATTGAGTTTCTGTTTACCATCTAAATCTTCTAGCTGGAAACCTGCTAGGTGACTCAGTAGACAATCAAACTTGGTCCATTTATCACAAAGCAAGTTATCGCCAAGACACCACTGAAACTGACTGCTGGGGAGATGCAAATTGTTGTGGAAAACTTCCACAGAAAAGGATGGTGAAATTCTGATGGAGGTATTAATTTTAGGTGCTTCATTGGGACTGTCATCAATTTTACACAGCAAAACATGCCTATCTTTGGTAAATAATGTAAAAGGCCCCACATATCTAGTGCCTACTTCATTTTTAAATTCTTCAAACCCTAATATTGTATCTCTTTCAGTCCACTCACTATACTGTTGCTCATCACGGGCAAGAACTTGCTTCATGCGTTCCTTTGGATCCTTTCTTTTTGGAGGCAACTGTTTTGTTAAATATGATGGCTGGTTTTCAAAGATGGTAGGATATGCACCTTCTTGTAGTTTTGTTCTTTTTCTAGGTACAGTTACAACTGAGCCATCTGCACAAGGGAATTTGTCTTCTGTAATAACTAATTCAGGGACAAAATGTTTGACACAAACAGCTGAATTAGCTGTCGGAGAAAAAGCATCACGATGAATGCTTCTTGTCCACTTATCCCTAAGTTCTTTTTCTTTGGGAAATTGGAAAGTAGGCACTAATAGTTTATCTTTATGATAATTGGATTTGCATCCAGGCACACAACAGTTCCGAGGCATATCTCCACGGGTAAGCCTACTGATAGTTGATAAAAAAAGACAGGAATCCACACCAAGTCCGTGATAGCAGGCTTAAAACTGGATTAGTGGACACTGCATCCAATTTAAAAAGCAGGTTATGTTTCTTCGTAATCAATTTTCAGATCTTCTCAGACCTAAAAATGGAATACGTTAATTATTATTATGCTTGCTCATAATGGATTACCATTACTAATAATTTATACACCCTAAACAGAATGATAAGTAGACCAACTTACCCACTAGTAGAATTGATGGAATCAGAAGGTACCGATATCTCGAGTTTATGAAGCACTATGATAATGCAGGCATTTATTTACACGAAAGCAATAACCACTAAGCACAGCAAATCAAGTGAGACGATTGCTAAGCGATATAGGGATTATTCACACCACTAGGCTATCACAACACTATCACATCGTAAACAAAACTTCACATCATTATAAACAACAACCAACTACTTCAGCCATCTTGCATCTTATCCGCCGCCAGTGTCAGGTCCAGTAGTATAGAAGGTCCTGAGGACAGTGTTGATGCAGAGAACGCCATGATTGGGTAGGCTTTGTATTAATAGAGGCTAAGCTCGGAGTAAAGGCTGGTGTTCCCCATTCGTGAACTCAAGCGACTGTGCTGCCTTTATCTGATGGAAACATAAACAAACAGATGCTATAATTTTATTAATCCAGCCAATGAACATGTATTTTTCTTTTCAGGACGGGTCAGGGAAAGGATTATAAAAGGAAATCGGCCATGGACCTATTGAAACCGTGTGATTTGAGTTGATGGGTGTGCTATTCTTTAGTATTTTCAGTTATTTTCATAATAATTGAAGCTAAAATATGAGTATCCACTGCGCTCTTCAAATTCAACATTTGCCATATCAATGCACTACTTGCACAAAAAGAAAGCTTTTCAGACGGAATGGAGTCGATTACTTCGTGTCGCAAAACCGATTTCGAAGTATATGATCGTATGTGGCTGGCATTATACAAAGGAGAATTATTTATTAATAAATACTAATGAATTTCTTACAATAACCAGTACCCTACATTCTGCCCTGCACTATAAACTAGGCAACTTAAATGCAGGGTCGATTTGACAGCTGTTCTTCCCATGTGGCAAAAATTACATTTAGGGGTCGCTTTATCGTAGGCCTACATGTGGTTGTCTTTCTTTAACTTGCCCCATTGCTACTTCAAAACTGAGAAGCTCAGTTCTTCTAAGTTTATAATCAGGTGCCTATTAAAAAATTAAAACATCTTGAGGCTATAGTCGACTTGTACAGTCTTTGATTTATTGACTTCAACAGTATTAGGCTATAGCTTCCAAATTTAAATATATGTATAGAAATATACCGACTACACGCTTATTAGATTCCTGAACAAATTATTTTTATCTCGGTAACTGGTGACCGAATTCCATTTTGAATCTGAATTGAATTTATCTAATTACTAGTTTGTAAGCATACATCTTCAAGTCTCATAAAATCATGGTGTTTTTAGCTCTTTCCCACACATAATTATATATCTGGCATCTAAAATTGCCTGTCCTTCAACACGAGCCCGGTTAGAATTGCCGACAACCTTCAATACATAATGACCACATAGAGTTGCATGCAAAATAGATACACTGAATACAAGTGCATAATATTCATGACCAATGTTACTGCAGTTGTCTGTCATGATTTTTCCTTTAGGGATGTACTTTGCCATGTTTGGTTACACTACCTTTTTTCTCTTGCAGGTCTGTATTGTGCGGTGGCATTGCAATGGAAAGACAAATCTATGTTGAAATGATAATTTGATGAAATGAAGTAGGGCCTACTCTAAATGTAGGCTATGTACGAATGAGAAATGTATAATAAATATACTACAGTATATGGACTTGATTTTGTATTTTTTTAAAATTCCAAGTGCCTTATTTACATCCTGATTTCCTTGAAGTATTCAATTTAGTAAGGGCAAACTTTTGGTGTGTTTTGTATTGGCGATGGTTTTATTCATACTTATTTATTTCCTATGTTTTTTCTTAATCTATTTATAACAGTGTAGGCCTACTGTATATTAACTTGTGGGTCAATAACCTAGAAGTTAGGTCTCTTAAAACAATTATCATTAACTTTTATTCCTCACAGGCAAGGGCCAAGTTGTGTAAGTTTGTCCTATGAAGCCAAAATAAATAAATAAATAAATAAATGGGATTGATACAAATCATCGAAATGCTCATTCTCTGGATGAGGGGAATAGGGAGCCGCGGAGGTGCAGGTTACGATTCAAATTTCCCGCGCTGAAACTTTCATGTGTTTCCTATGCATGTGTTAGCGGTGCTCGTTATCGGAATTAAATTTAAACCGTTCTTACCAATATTCTTTGGTGCTGGAATATATTGTGATATTCTATGATTATTTTCAACGTTTAAGAATGTTTGTAGAAAGCCAAGACATTTATTCTCCGAGTAGAAAATCTGCCCGGACGCCCTTCCTATATAAATAAATAAAAATTATCGTACCTAAAGAATAGTTATATGTTCTAGGAAATGAGGTCTTGTGGTAATCTCATCCGATACCACTAAATTTACACGACAAACTAATATCATTTTCAATACGCTCCCGTATTAACTCGTATATAGTGTATATTATGGTGGTCAACCCCAAATAATATTTAATATTGAACAGCCAATCACAATTTTAAAGCAGATTAGTACAAAAATGTAACTCCTGAGTAAGCATAATCGCTTTTGAACAGCCAATTTGTGAAATGAATTAGTTCAAAAATGTAACACCAGAGTGCGAATTATCGCTTCTGTCTAGAGCTATGAGAGCAGCTGTGTAGAGCTATGAGAGATAATGGAGTAAGTACCGTTGAGTTGGTAGCACTGCTCCACCGCACCTTCAACTATCTTTCATCATTAGATCTAATTTTATCAGTACTACACATAAGTGAAATGCCATGTCCTGTGGTTCGGATTCAGTGTTGTAACCCCCTCCATTGGAAAATCGTCAGGTTGTGATTTGTGTCTGTGGTGATGTACTGTTGTCGCCTCTCAACCCGGGTCCCCATTTGTGGCTAAACACGTCTTCATGACAACGTATAACCACAGTCTACCTACAGATCGCGAAGCTTGGCTCATATTTTACTACCGCCAGCAGCAAGAATGTGCCGACTGCGCTATGTTGTTGTTGGATTTACTGCATGTGAGCATTGTGTAAAGGTTATGTCTTTAGTTTAACATGTGCTTTTGGTTGGTTCCTTAGTTTAGGGGCTGCGACAACGCGGTCATGTAGCCCCGTGTACTTTGGGTGTGTGTAGAATCTGTTTGATAACCGGTGTTAATTGTGATGACTGTATTAGTGAATGTATCTGTTTTTTAATTTAAGTACAGACTGCAACTTTGAATTTTTCAAATAGTTCCTACTTTTGCCGCCAAACGCCACCGTCAACGACTACTAGGCCTAGTTCAGAACTTAGCTAGTAGACGCCACCGTAGTCGGCTCTTGGCAACGAACGTAGCAACCTAAGAGCGTTGTTTACATTCTTAACCTATATAATTTAGTTTAACACAGGTGCAATTAGTGGAAAGTTCATTAATATGCCATAAATCTATGACATGGGACCGCGGGCTTTACTTCCCCTCCGAAGGAAGGCATACTGAGGGATTTTTAACGCTCTAAAATCCGACGGCTTCGGTCGGGTTTGAACCCGCTATCTTGGGCATAGAAGCTCAGCATGCTACCAACTACGTCACCGAAGCCGCTAACATGTGCTTTTCAAGAGGAGATATGCAGTTCGATAATCAGATCTAATATTATAAGCAATATTTCAGTGTTGCTAAGTAGGCCTAACCTATATGATCGCTTTTCAGTAGGTCAAGACGAGTGTACGGTACCCAATTGGCTTAGGTGAGCAGTGACTCTTGATCTCCTAATGCCTGAAATAAAAATACATGAATCGATTATACACTTAATAAAACACTTCTCACATAGAGGGGGGTTGTATGAGAAGCGTTTTATTAAATGTATAAATAATTATTGTACTATGAATTACAGAGGGAAATTAATTGTTACTCCTCGCCCAATCTAATTGGGTGTATTTGTGTTGACCGACTGGGAAGTCAGACTGTTCAAATAGCAAGACGACACCCGAGTTTCCAAAGGACTCTAAAAGGTAACATTTGATCTATGGATTTTAGGCTAGTAACTTATTATAAAGAGCAGTGGAGCAAGGCCGATTCTGCCCCACTCCAGAACCCTCCTTGCCCCACTACTAAGCCTCAGCCATGTAATATTTGTCAATATTTCTCGAACGCATGGTCCGATTATGACAAATGAGGTGTCGTTGGACTCAAGCTGACGTCCTCTTTCCTATGGACCACTCGTTATATATATTTTTTTTTTGAAAATTTTTGTTTTCGAAAGTAGGTGATAGTTTGAAAACCAAACATGATATAACGTTATGCCATAGCTCAAACGAATGGTCTTTATGGCCTTTATTTTCTTTAATGAAACTTTTTTACTTTTTATGTTTTTTTGAAAACACTCGAATTTTGAAAATCCTATATTTTGGAAACTAGGAATTCTACAAAACAATTTGTTTGACATAAATGAAAGGTCCCTATGCCCTCTACCCCCAAAATAAATTTCAAGTCTCTAGAGCAAAAATGTGTGTTTTGTAAGTAGTGGGATGATGGAAAAGCTACGGCACTTATTTTTGAACCCTCCTCGTATTTGCCCCGAACCTGATATCTTGCTAACCAATCATGGGATTTGAACATACAGGGTGTCCTGGCACTCGTAGTGATGCCCCCTACTTTCCTATTGGCTCTTTATTTAAATAAAAGACCAAAACTAATAGGTCATCCGCTTTTAATATTTCAAAACCCATGGTTGGATTTGAGCATATGTGGTGTCCTAGGAATCGTGGTGAACCCCCCCCCCCCTTTCGTATGGACGTTTTATTTCCACTCTAAAATAGTGCTAGGTTGTAGGTTCTGCTCTACTTAGGAAGTTGTGAGCCCCTGCGACCTTGGAATGGAAGGAGTCATGCTAGGAGGGCGTGCTTGGATTCGTTATTTTCGTCTCGTTGCGCTCTTTACGGGAATGTAGGTGTCGAAAATATGAAAATCTGGAAACACTTTTTTGGAGGGGGGGGGGGGTTAAAAACGTGATTTTAGACTTTTTGTTATATCTCGCGAGCCAATCATGCTAGAGGCGTGTACGAGGGGTCCAAGGACTCGGGGTGACGTCCTCTTTGCTATGGACCACTCGTTATATATAATTTTAAAAAAATTGGAAACTCGATATTGGGGCAAACAAGTGTTTTTTGTGATTTTTGCCGATTTCTCACCAACCAATAACGCTAGAGACGTGTACGAGGTGTCCTAGGACTCGGGATAACGCCCCCTGTTTAAAACTATGTTTGAAAATTTGACAAAGGGCCTAACGACACTTTTGTTGAAAAAAATATTAATTTCCTCTTTACCTGTTTATAATGTTTATGAAGCGTGGTGGTTGAAAGAGACGATACTGCTCGGTGTGTGTTTCAACGAACCTGTCGCTAACCACAAGGACCATGCTTAATAGAACAATCGCTATTTCTGCGGGTCGATGTATGACAGAGCGAGGGTTCGTTTTCTGAAATTTTACCTTTAACGTGTAAACGGTGATGAGAACTTGGTTCTATGCTGGTCGAAGCGAGTACAGAAAACAAACTTGTAGACGAGCAGACGAGCTTATTGTAATGAGCTGATCTGACTTGACAACAGGTGCAATGGAAAATGACAAAGACGCTTGAAGGGTAAATAATCTAACCATAGTGGTGGCAGGGAAGTGCGAAATGCATGCATACACATGTGAAACCACATGAGGGCTAAACAAGTCACATCCTGTCTTGCTTCGTACGTGATAAAATGCAAGTTCATGTGAAATTTGACCTGGCACAGGTGTTCGCCTGGGACGTTAGCTGTCCACGTGCGCGATAACTGTTAACAAGTTACATCCTGTTTTGCTTCATACGTGACAAAATGCAAGTTGACGTGAAATTTGATCTGCCACAGGTGTTCACCTTGGACGTTAGCTGTCCACGTGCCTGATAACAGAATGTTCAAAACGTGAGAATCGCTGAATCAGTAAAAAGTATGATGCAACTTGTGGGAATGATGTCACAACCAATTGATAGGCAAGAGCTGCGAACAGCAGTGGTGGGAGGTGGAGGGGGTGAGAGGGGGAGGGGTAATGTAAGTTAGAACACAGGTGGAAAGGGAAAGACTAACATGTATGAACATGCACGAAGCGCGAAGCGCTGTACACACAGAGCTATAGGAGGTGTACAACATGTGTGAATAAGAAGTACACAGGTTCACACAACATGTAATTTATTGATCCAAGAATTAAACATAGAGTTAAATCCTAACCATTAGACATATAGTTTATTTCCTTTTTGTTTCAACACTTTTTCCACAAGATAATGCTTAGGAAATGCTGTTTTCTGAAGTTCATGGAGATAAAATCTACATTTTATGGGTTGATGTTTGAGGTCCTCGAGTAAATAGGTGACTGGAGTGTCCAAGTTGAATTGACGAATTCGAAATAGTTCAGTCCCCCACTGAGGCGTATAGCCCTTATTGAAGGCAGACTTAAATTTGCTCACACGAACAAAATCCCCAATTTTCAGTCGGTGACGTTTAGGATCGGCTGTTTTTATGGGGTTAAACAGTTTATCCAATCGCTGAATATTTTTAGTCACGAGGCGTGGCTTGGTCCCAATCGTTCTCTGTTTGGTGTCATTGTAACGTGATACTAGCTCTGGTAACATGTCCAACCAGCGATACGTGCCCTGAGCGGTAAACGCTTTCCACATATGGGTTTTCAGTGTTCGGTTGAACCGCTCGACCACACTGGCTTTGAGATTGCTGTACGTGGTGTAATGGTGAATATCCATAGGTTTGAGGAAACTGGAGAAATCCGTGTTGAAAATTTCTTTCCCCTGGTCAGTTTGTAGCAGCTGAGGTTGACGTTTGGAGTGTTGAATAATATGTTGAAAGGCCTTGGTAACTAGTGGACCAGACTTGCGACGCACAGGTTCAACAAAGACCATTTTGGAATAGACATCAATGACGGTCAACATATAGCGTACACCGTCGTTAACGCTAGCATAGGGCATCATTTCAACCAAGTCAGCCTGCCAAAGTTCATCCACACCTCGTGAAATCACCTTGAGTCGTGGATAGTGACGCCTAGCTGGGCGATGCAACTCGTGAGCAATACCCATTTTAATGCGTGAGGGCTTAAACAATAATTTTGGCATTTCGAAGTTCTTGTTCAATTTCTTGAATTTCCCAATCGTGACCGGTATGGCCAGCTTGACGTGAAGCATGCAACAACTGTAGCCGCTGGACGAGCTTATTGGGATTGTGCCAGTAGGTAACATCCACAAGGGGTTTTAATGGTTTAAATGTCACTCCCGAAGCGGATGCTTTACGACGAGTACTTTGACTGGTGGGAAACATTTTTGCAATTATGGTTTTATATTTTTGAGATATATTGTCATTCACTTGTTGAGCGGGATCATACTGTCTTTTGGGGGCATGGGTATCCAGTAAAATGGATGTATAATTGTCAAGATCCTCTGACGTATAATCATGGGAAGAGGGTGCCCGAGAAAAGAGCAGCTTTAACAGTCCTGGAGTTAATTTATAGTTAATGTTTTTAATGACAGCTTTAGTACGAGCAAATTTAATGGATGAATCGCCAATTTTAAAACTATCATTCTCATAACGAACACCATACGTGGTATCAGTGTTTCCAATAAATAGATCGGAGAAATAGGGTTCCAATGTTGATCCATAATATTTTATTAAAATGGTTTCCAGTTGAGCTTTATGTTGAGGGGTGGCCAAGAGTTGTGAAAACGGAGACGCTCTGGAAGGGCAAGGTGTTTCGACCATGGCCAAGGATTTCTTTTTTCTCAAAAACTCTGCAAGGGGTGAGGACTTTTTTTTGAGGCGTAAACACTTGTTCCTCCTCATCCTCAACTTCGCTAACACTAGTCAAATCTTCCTGTTCCTCTTCCTCTTCCTCAGGGTCCTCGTGCAGCGTCTGAGTGGCTTGTGAAACGGTGGGTAGCGTTTCAGATGGCCTGAAAGAGGGTTTCAACATGGCTTTTAGTGGAGGTGCTAAATGTTGTTGAATAAACAAAGCATGATTTGCACGTGATTGTTTCAATTGACGAAACTTTTGGCGAATAGTATTTTTTGCTCTAATAATTTGCTTTTTCAATTGACTCTCTGCTAACGCCATGGTGTCTTGACAAATGACTTGACGGGGAATTAGACAGGGCCTTAAATAGCAATAAAATGATCAAACCCTAAGCGATACCGTCCTTGGTTGAGTTCACTTTGTTTGTCAATCACTAAACAGGCATGACGTTGAGTGTTCTAGCACTTGGCACACAATTCAGTAAACATTTGAAAGGTCATATCCGGATTCACATGTTAATTATAAATGTGACGACTGTTCCTCTCGTCCTGGCGAAATAAAACAATGACATTGGCATTGTCACGAATCAACTGTTTGGACATTTTAGAATACGTTTGTCCAAGATAGAAGCAATCGATATGTTTGTGACGACCCATGCTGAAATAGCTTTGAATAATGCCTTGTCGTTCAGTGGATACATCATCGAAAATCATGAGTGAATCTGGCTTTACCTCATTCGGTGAAATCACATTTTCTTGCAAGGAAAATGTGAAATAACCCATATTCTCTCTTTGTAATCCAGACATGACTTGATCCAGAAACACGTAGAGGGGTTGGTAGAGAGATTTTGCAAAAATATAAATATTTTGAAAACGCAGACCATTGGGCACCGTAATGAGCGTTAGCAAAATATTGGTCATTCCACAGCCGGAAGGCCCCACAATGATGCAGCGAATGGAAGATGGAAACAGTGAACCATGGCGTTGTTCACGTGATGTGGGACAGAGATGGGAAACCATGTCCCCCTCGGGGAATGACTCTTGCTGCTTAATAATCTTCATTTCAACTAAGGCTTAGCTAGGCTAGCAGGCTGTCTATATACAGGACACCGAGCCTTGTCATAGAAACAGTAGACTGGTACTACCGGTTGACGATGGATGTCTTTGGACGTGTGTTGATGGCCAAAGGTAGGTCTGTCCCCATACATGATCCTAAACAAGAAACAGATCCTGCTAATAAACACTATGTGGATAGGTCAGTAGTGTCACGCACAAAACAGGGAGATTATGACTTTAAGGGAAAGCGGTTAACCCATGTAAAACATCCTCAAGTGTCTACAGACGTTACTACGAAAAAGTATGTGGATAACAAAGTGTATGAGTTTTATGACAAAGTGCCCCAGCTTACGGTGAATGGCTATAGCGCTAATCACCATCGGATTATTCACGTGGAAGACCCGCAAGACGAAGACGATGTCTGTACCAAGCGTTACGTGACCTATGAAATGAAAAGGCTTTATAAATTTATCCCATCTGTATTTTTAGTGTATCTGACAAAGGAAAAACCTGTGAATGAGAGAAACCATATACCGCTAGTCCTCGAGCAGCACTTGACCTATGTGCTTGCTTCAGGATTAAGCCACTATCGATTACACTATGATGGAACCATTCTCATCAAATATGCCATACCTGATGAGAACCATTTACAAATACAGATAAACGGTCATAGGATGTTGGTTCATAACCATGAAATGGTCAATGCAGGTGACGAATTATCCTTTCATCTCATGTTGACATGGGATGAAAAGCAAGCGGGAAAAACCATAAACGATTTCCCACTTTATGTGGAATTGGAATATACAGCCATGAAATAACCATATGACGTTAGTTATGATTTAAACTTTTTTGTGAAAGGTTGTTGGTATCATCATGGTGAAACAAAGGTATGTGGTGAGAATGACTAAAAAAAGGACTTTGTCCTTGGCAAAGCCTGGGCTTAAGACATTCGTGGACAAGCCGTTGCGAAAGGAAAAAAAGAAAAAATAATATATTGAACATAAGGAAAGCTGTTCGAGCAGCACAGATACATGTTATTCCAAACCGTCGGCGACAGGGTTCAAAACAAGGGCGAGTGATTCCCGTCCCCAAACGAGCGGGATTTTTACCTGCATTATTTGCTGGTTTGGCTGCTCTGGGTTCACTTTTTGGCGGTGCCAGTGCAGTGGCGAAAACCATTAAAGCAGCGCAGCAGGCCAAGCAACAACTCAAAGAAGGTCAGGGACACAATGAAACGATGGAAGCGATTGCTATGGGGGCTAGAAATGCCAAATTAAAGCCAGCCTTTTATCAACAAGGATTTGGGATTTCACCATTTCGAAATATTAAAATAAAAAGAAAATAACCTCAGCCATAGCGAGACATGCCCTGACGCATCAACAAGTGGAAAGCTATGCTAAACAACTAAAGCTTTCTCATTTTCGAGGTGTGCTTATGCGAAGCCAATTACCCCCACGACCCTGGAAACAGGAATGTGCTGTTGTCAATTTGGATGATCACCGAGGACCAGGAACGCATTATGTAGCTTATGTCAAAGAGGGATCCTGGTGTATTCTGGGAATACACGGTACGAGAGAATATAAAGTTTAATGCTCTTTTCTTGTTCATTTCTTCCTCTTTATCAAACACCAACAGTGATCTTCTATTTTCTCTTTGATGGTCATGTCTCTTATGTCATTGTGAGTCTGTTCTAGATATATATCTTCCATAACCCACCTAGCGTCATCTAGCAGCGAATCTCTGAAGCTCCTCAATTCTTCCTGGTGCAAGAGGACTTCCTTTTCCATTTGGCCATCAGATCTCGTTACCATCGCCAGCTATCATCTCCTTGATCAAGAGAACTTCGTCTACTCTTTCACCCACCAGGCTGTGCTAGTATCGCCTGCTATCAACTCCTTGAAGACCATTTCCTCAAGAGAATTTAAGTTTACAATATTGGTCATGCTTATATGTTTTCCTTTTGTCTCCTACCCCCACTCTTTTCCCTTCCTTGGACCCTCCGCGCTTCGCTGAGTGGGTCTCACTTGTAAGTCGGCAGTTGACTCGATCAGTCAAGGCTCAACTATAGCCAGTCTCCTCAAACCAAGAGGCACTCTCTACGTTCTACGCCATGTTGGCACATTAAGTATTCGTCAAAGGGAACTTCACCTTCGACATGCAACCAAGATAAGTACAGACTTAAGGTTTTAACCTCATCTTCATCAGTTTTATTATCTACATGCTTTTATTGATCATTTTATAGACAGCGTGAGATTACTTATTTGGGGCGGTAATCATTCTCCGCGGGATTTGCCATGTTGAGCTTTTGTCTGTCTAAGCCAACCTTAATAGAAAGTAGCTTTTCTTAAGCTATTTAAATGAGAAATCTTCTCACCACGTGGGATATTATCTAATACCCGCTGTCTATAAATTACCAAGCTAGTTCCTCCGCTGGATTAACTATGGCCCCATTCTTCTATTAAGATCGTTCTGGAACCTTCCAGATCCTGTACTTTATCTACAAGTCCTGCCGTCATGTATTTTTCACTCACTTGTGAGAATACTATTTAAAATTGAAGAATCTTACTTCTGAATTAAAGCTCAATAGCGAATTTTCTTCCACCGTTGGAATGTTCTATGGCGCATTTAATTGTAATCCACAACTTTCTCAAGCAATAGACTTTCGCCTATCTAGTGCAACCAGTCCTTTTCCATCATTGCAATAACTTTCTTTGCCATGAACATTCGTGTTACTACAGTGACATTTTCATCTATTCAAAATACTATAGTGATAACTAGTGCTTGTTCAACTTTTCTACCGCGTCGCGATCGTCCGTTTACATTAAATAAGGCCATGAACATTGATCCTAAATCCCAATTGATCTTTCCTCAACCTTCTACTAACAAACCATATTAATAAAATTGTAACTCTAGATCATTTTCTATGAGGTGTCACTCTAACGAAGTGCCCTTCCATTTTGCTTGTTTATCATTAATTAATTTCTGCATAACTACGTGTTTTATACATGGTTCAAGCTTACATTGTTTCTACTCTATAATCAGGGAAAACAATTCTTTCAACTCATGAGTGAGTTATTTCTAGGTCTCACGAAAGGGAAACTGCCCCATTTGGCTCGTGATTCCTACTTAAACATAGGAGGTCGAGAACCTTCCTTTTGACTTTCTCATCAGGTTTCACAGTAAGTGACCTGCCCTTAGTTGTATAATAACCAACAGTAATTCTGTATAAATATAAGAAGTTATAGGAACTTCTCCTTTATTCTACCCGCTTTCTTTTTTGTTATTTTCGAAGTTGTAACTTTTTCTAAAATAGTTACCTGGAAATTTCTTAAAGTACACTCCTTGTACTCAATTTAATGTTTAAACTTTAATCGCTTCATTTGTCTTTTTTAATCTTAAAAATATTTTAGTATATATATAAGGTTTGAAACCTAATAAATTGCTAATTGCCTGGAGCAAACTTTAAATGTTAGGAGGTCTGCGACCCCAAATTGTTACTAAAAATTGAAACTATATACTTGTCAAATTTATTAGACTTCTTTGCCTTGTTAAATAAATTAAATATTTGTTTTTGGATTTATCATTTCGCAAATACTACAGTTAGGCAAGATCCTGGCTTTCCTAACTCTTCCTAGGTTCATGCCCTCGTTAATACGCAATAAATCTGTTACTATTTGTCTTATCAGACCATCACCCTTCCCCATAGTAGGCATATGCATGCTTGAGAGGGAATACGCTAAAGCCTTTCTCTGGCAAACCGCCCAAGTCTTAGCTGCGTTTCCCGTCAGCTTCGACCAGGTCCTTACCCACTTTAGGTATCAGAGAGCGGATTTGCAGTGGCAACCGCCTCTAAGTGCATTTAAGGTTAAATTCATAACTTTTGTGGGACTCTCCTCCTATTTTTCTATCCTTTTTCTCCAGTCCGAAACCCAACTCCTTTTCTTTATCATCTTCCCTTGGTGGTTAGGTTATTCCTCAGCCAATAATCTACCCAGATCCATCGTATGGTACTTTGACAGTTTTGGGAATTTGCCCCCACCCATGGAACTAGTGACCTATTTTGGAAACAGGATCAAGGTATATTATAATGTGAAACGTGAGCAAACGTTTAACAGCCAACAGTGTGGACGTTTGTGTTTATTTTTTTTATATAAGACGCAGCATAAGCAAAAATGCCACCAGTATGTCGGCAGAAAGTAAAACGTTTACACTGCATGGACGTGGACCTGAAGTCAGCCTAGACTTTTACCCGGCTATCGAATTGAGTGAAAAACCCTATGGTTTAGGACTTGTTTCTCTTGAAACGTACAATCGAATGTACAACATACGAGAAAATGTGAACAACAAGTTTTACTATGATGATTCTGTGCTCACCCTGAACTCTGGTGGATACACGATCGATGATATTTATGAACACATTTATGTGGTGTTGATCAATCCATATGGTTTAAAGTCATTTCTCGATGGAACGCGCAAGTTTGAACTTGTAGGAAATATTAACCCTCATCGCTGCAGTATTTTCTCCACATCCAACATTGACAGTAAAACACGCCCCGATTCCATTTGCCCATTACTAGGATTTAAGCCACTTGTGTTGGAGCCCAACAAAAAACATGATTCGGACCATGAAGTGAAATTCATTGAGGACCATCATGTGTCGGTGACATGTAATATTATTAGCCAAGTGTACACCAATCAAGAACCATCGCATTCGCTTTATGACTTTATTGTGACATCGCCCAATGGGTATATTATTCGTGAAAACCCTCCAGTGGCGCTTTTTCATTTTGTGGCTGTCGATAGGCTAGTATTAGTAATATAACATTAAGACTGATCAATAGAGATCAACAACTCATTGATCTAGATTCTACCACACCAGTGACTTACAAGTTGGTGCTAAAGCCACAATGAAGTTTGTGTATAAAGCAACAACACCGTCTAGGAATGGTGTTAGTTGTTTGCCACGTGAATACACGTTAACATCTCAAGACAAGCAGATTTTACAGCATTTTGGTTACCACGTCAACCCTCATAATGAATTCTATCCTAGAGATAGCGACCCGCATCGAGGAGCAACCAGGAGTGGTAAGAATTGATCTCCATTCCTATCAAGCTCAAAAACCTGGTCTCAATAACAACGATGAAATTCAATTTGTTATCAACAACCAAGATATTTACACCTACCGCATGAAAGTGTCATTCAGATTGAAGGTCGGCTCACGAAAGCCGATGGCTCTACACCCACCACATCCAAGTTGGCCAACCATGGTTTGGCCTTTCTGTTTTCTGAAGTACGTTACGTGATTAACGATATCGTGGTGGATAGCACTTGAAATGTGGGCATTTCCTGTGTCATGAAACTATACCCCTCTTATAGTGAGGAAGAAGGTAAAACACTTTGCATGGCAGGTTGGTATCCTGACTCGACCAATGACTGGATGGTACACACCGATGGGACCTTTACTGGATATTTACCTCTTAAAATGATTTTAGGCTTTGCCGAAGATCACCAACGCATTGTGGTCAACGCAAGGCAAGTGCTTTATCTAGTGAGAGACAGGAGTGAAAATAATGCACTCAAGGGAGCCGACAATGCCCCCATAGATTCAAAAATTCAACTACAACGCTTGCTATGGAAAGTGCCCCATGTGACTCTTGACGATAGCAAAAAACTGGACATACTCAAAATGGTAAGGAGAGATATGCCTCTACCCATGGAATTTAGAAGCTGGGCACTCCATGAGTATCCGCTATTGCCCACCACCAACACACACAGTTGGTCTGTAAAAACAGCTCGCTATACAGAGAGACCTCTCTACCTGATCGTGGGTTTTCAAACGAGTCGCAAGTATCAACAAACCAAAGATGCCACGCAATTTGATCACCTGCAATTGAGAAATGCACGTCTTTTCCTCAACGGAGCTGTGTTTCCCTATGAAGGACTGGATTAGGATTTTTCAAAAAATAAGTTTGGCCCCCTGTACGACTTGTTTTCTAAATTGCGATGGTCGTATTATCAAAAAGAGAATGGCCCCATGCTGCTATCCCAAGCGTTTAAGGCAAGAGCACCACTGATTGTTTTTGACTGTTCTTACCTGGAAGAGTCTGTCAAGCCATCCAATATTGACATTCGACTAGATTTTGAAACGCATGACAATGTACCAGCCAATACGACGGCCTACTGTTTGATTATTCATCACAAACAAGTCAACTATTATCCACTGTCCAACCAAGTGACGAGTGTATAAATAACAGGTCAACCCACGTCAAGCCGCTCAGTCATGTCTTGCTTTAAAGCCCCAAGAGACGTCACATCCATGAATTTAAACTCTGAGGAACAACGTTTCAAGACTTTTGCCATGTGGCCGGTGCCTTTCATAAACCCTCAAGCTTTGGTGGCCGCTGGATTCTACTATTTAAAAACAAGAGATGAAGTGAAATGTGCCTTTTGTCCCATCATCATAGACCAATGGCAAGAGAGCGACGAACCCATGCAGGAACATCACCGCTGGTCACCTGCCTGCCCCTACCTGTGCAGAATGGAGGTGGGAAATATACTCTGTCATTCAAGCTATCCCTCACTCGTGCCTCTGAGTAATGAAAAAGCAAGTTGCGATACGTGTGGACTGTATAGTGTCCGTGGTGCTTCGGCGAGCAACTCAACGTTTAAAATGCCTAGTTTAGAGACATTGGGACATTGTCGGTGCTATGGACGTTATAAACACAAAATACTATATTGTTGTATCAGTTGGTATCGTCCCTATCCCAAAATGACAAAAGCCTGTAAGACGTCTTATGATAATAAAATGATGTAATTCTTAAATTCTTATTTTTTCATGTCCTAAAGTCCTACCCTAACCTAAATTTTTTAAAAACTAGCATGGCAGGTAAGTCCATGTCATGATCACACTTTAGTGGTCGATCGTCAGTCAGTCGTCAGTTGAACTCGGTCCAGGCAAGCGTCAACATGTTGCGCACACTCATTGTGGATTGCCAAGGGTTTAAAATTGGTGACAACAAATTTATATTTAAACAAGTGGCCATTATCGATTGTACCAGTTTTGGATATCGCAAGCTACGCATTTGCTATTTAAACCACCCCATGCTTTTGATTTGTTGTGTGAAAAAGACCGTAAACAAACCCAGTGGATTGAAAATCATAGTCAACTAGACTGGAATCAGGGAACCATTTCCTGTAAATATTTGGGCGTGGTCATGAAAGCACACTTGTCATCGGCCAATGTGGTATTTGTGAAAGGTAATGAAAAACGTCAATGGATGCAACCATTTTTGGCGTCTTACTGCCAATGTATCGACCTCATGGAGTTGGGCTGTCCCTCCCTGCAAACGCTCATGGATGCTTGTTCCTGTGGCCACATTAACCATACAGCCCTATCGCATGCGTGGCATCTCTTTCATTGGTTAACCACCCATGCCTGCTGGGAGTTGTTGAACAAAATTATAACTCAAGATTTACCTGTGAATGACGCCAGTGAGATTTCTACAAGCGACGTGTAAACATCTACAGCACGTGATACCATGGAGAAAACCATCGGCAAGTTCTTTGTGTGCAAAAAGAAACTAGACAGTTTTACCAAAGAGGAACTCTTGGCGCTCCCCAAGTCGTTCATTTATTATGTGGCCGCCAACGCGGTGAAAGAAATCTGGCAACATGTACCAAAATCATGGACTCAAGACCCTGTGTTGAGTGAATTGCAACCCTGTACGGATTACGATCACCATAAGCAAGTGGCCATGGCAAAAATACCGTCTATGCGTCAGTGCGCGACTTGCTAGCTAGTGAAACTGTATCACGGTCATAAAAGTCCATGTAAAGACTTTGTTGAATCATTCCACGAGTGTCATGGCGAGAAAAAACAACAACAACAACAAACACAAACATCGTCCACAGAGGAGGAGAAAGACCAAACCTTTTTACCATCAATGGAAAAGGATATGCCAGACCTGTACTGGCAATGGCGTCATTGACAAAGTGATTCAATACTTACCTTTCGAAATCCATCTTCCAGGTTATCGTTTTTGCGGCCCTGGAACTCGTCTCGAAAAACGTTTACAACGTGGTGATGTACCCATTAATCTTTTGGATCAAGCATGCAAGGAACATGACCTTTCTTATCGCCATAGTCATCCTGGTTTAAGACATGTGGCAGATAAATTGCTATTGAAGAAAGCTAACCAACGTTTCACATCCAGTGATGCCTCAGTGGGTGAAAGAATGGCAGCCCTAATTGTCATGAGTGCTATGAAAGGAAAGTTGATGATGCATGGATATAACCATTCAGGAATGGAGGAGTGAGGAATTGGGATGTGTTTGTATTCTATTTTTCATTTGTCAATCCCCTTATGGTTATGAAATAAAAACAAAGGTTTGCCAGAGCACGATGATTTGTGTTTTTATTATTTTTGAAAATCATGATGTTGATGGCTGATTTCTCATTTTCACATTTCACACATTGCCATTTTGTCAATTTGCAATTTACAGTTTTTGAAAACGTTCCTTTTAAGTTTTGCGTTTTTGATGATAGGGATTTTTCCATTTTGCTGATGACACTATTTAAACAATGTCCGTTTGAAGTTTTTAGAATTTTCAAATTTCACATATGGCCATTTCCAGTTTTTAAAAATGTCCGTTTTATGTTTTGCGTTTTTTTGGTGATATGGAAACATGGATTTTCCATTTTGCTGTTTTCACATTTTTCCATTTGGTGTATGTCGAAAGTTGGGATTTGACAATGATGTTGATGCAAGTGCTTGACCATGGCGAAGCTGCAATGTGTTTATGGGTGTTTGGAGAAACGTCGAGGTCTACGACTACTGCAGGTAAGACTGTTTTTACAAATATAATGTCTATTGTCTGCCACATTTCAAAGAATAATAAACCATTGAAAACAAAATGTGTATATAAGTGACCATTTACCCCCTCCCCACCCACTCTACCTCGCCGTGTTTGCTCTGGTCAACCATACACACCAGCTTTCTCTCTCTACTCATATATTCACACCTGTCTTTGGGAACAAACACAACCACTTTATTTATTCCCAAAAGCACATTCTCAACATGCACACACATCCCAAAAGAACTTTTTAGTTTATCATTTACATTACAAAAAATAATTAAATACTAGTTATTAAAGTTAATAAAAATTACTATTACTCATTAAATATTTACAAAAAACTACAACGTTGTACAGCTTTAAAAGAATCAAACTATTTACCAGTCAATTTTTTTAAAATAAGGTTGCATAGAACTTTATTTAAAGAGCAAAAGGTCGAAGTAGGTTGCCACTATTTACAAAATCTACTATTTACAATGACAAAAAAACAATATTTACAAAATACTAAATCTACAAGTTACATAAAGCCATGTCCCATAAACGATTAAACAGTGAAATCACACCTCCTCCTCCTTGCGATCATAACCCCAGGGCAGGCTGGTGAGCAGGTCATTAGCCCACACACGCTTGTTATCCATGGAGGCGAGGGTGCGTTTTCTCTGTTCCACAAGATACAAATGATGGTTGCTGGATTGTATCCTGCACTGTGTATGAGACATATCTTTGCCAGTGCGTAAAACCGCTAAGTAATCATCTACACGTAGCGATTTTACCACTGCCCTACCTACACATTTTGCTCTTTAGGCTTCCTTACAGTCGAGTGTGCGGTAAACATACATTTTCGAAGCCAAACCTACGAATTCCGTCATAATGGAATCACCGCATTCATCTTTTAAAACACCCATTTCCTTTTTGTTTTTTTATGGGCAGCTGAAACACGTTGTCATCGCTATAGCTAGAGGTGTCAAACCAGTCACTATGCTGCCTCATGACGTCATAGGGGTTGCAGTGGCGAATGTGGTAAATGAATGAGTCCGTGTCCATATACAAAAGAGAGACGTCCTCAAAATGGCGTTTCGCAAACTCATAGTGGAATCGATACATGACCGATTTAGAAAAGTCTAAAATGACTTGACCCAAGTAAATGGGTTTATCCATGGTCACGCTGGTCTTACTCATTTCAATAGTGGCTAAATCCACATCGATAATGTTGATCGATTTAAAATTTGGCTTGGCAATGTACCGCCGGGCACCCCATCACCCCTCTCAGATATTGACCAATTTAATGTCGCGGTATTTGCGGACATTCTCCATGGACTTGCCATAGATGCAGTTGTTCATTAATTTAAAAAAAATCAAACTGCTGTGTTGCCATTTGTCGGTGCTCTGTGTTGAGTCGCATGTATGGCTCAAGCCATGCTTTTTGAGCAAAAGAATACCCCTGCGGATTTTCATCAACACCAAGCCTTGGGCGAGGCATTGCACCAACATTTGGATATGTAGCACATACCGATTTTTGTTGTAAAGTGTGCCCATGAGTTTTTCAATTTTCACTTTACTGTCAGGGGGAACCATTTGCTCAAGGCAGAATGGGAAATCGGCATGTTCATCATACAAGAATGAGGGATATTCAATATCCACTTCTAGCACATATCCACGGCCTGTTTCTTGGCTAGCCGTGTTCACCTCAAATTCTGACATTTGTTTGTCTGTCAGCCAAGCAAACTTCCTATAGGGCAAAGGCTGACTCATGGCGTAACCATACAAATTATTCACGTCATAGTACATTAAGTACGATTCTGGTTTGTCTGGTGAATAATCAGGCATGTAGACATTGTTCGCTTCGGTATGGCGTTGGTTAAGCGACACAAAGCCGCCACGGATGCCCTTTTCAAAAAATAGAACCATGTCTACATCAGTGAGTAAATTCTATTCCACTTGAGTGTATTTCAAAGCGGAATCGAACGAGAGCCCAGGACTCGTATTATAGTGAGCCGGGTCAAGACCATAAATGTGCTGACACAACTCACGACATTTTTCAAACACATCAGTGAGCAGCAATACATCCAGTTTTAGGTAATGCATAGCATATTCACTTAGCGTCTTCATGCCAAACACTCGCCAAACTTGACATGCATGTGCTTAGTCTTCATCGGAAACGGTACTGCGTGTTAGTTTCGAGTAAAATTTCTCTTGTGGTGGGAGTTTTCTTTGCTTTAACACGTCCCAGCTGTTGCAGAAATCATATGGGAATATACCTTTCCGAATGCACAATTGAAATTGCTCAAGATCATTAAAATGCATTCTAGTATTTTTTAATTCCTCCTCATTCAAGCCATTCACAAGGCTGTCTAGCGAGGATGCCATAAACTTAAAGGAATCCAAAAATCGAATGCTCAAGTCGCCCAACCACCATGTCAGGGCCGTAAAACGCTCATGGTTTTGGGGGATAATGGTAAACGAGCCCTTGTTGACATGACCCAATTCACGAATCGAAAACTGAATGTCATAATTCGCCAGATTGTGAAAAAAAAACACTAATGAAACGAGGAGCTGGAAAGTTCAAGTTGCATTTACTATGCGCAGCTCCACGAAACTCCCCCGTAAAGTGCGAGTGGTCTCTGACTTTTTCCTCTCCGCCTAAAATAGGCCTTTCACAAATATGGCATGTCATGGCATGCTCATACTGCTGCTGCTGTTCTGGAGATAGGCTCATGGGTACTGGGTGGTCCAGTAATTCCTGTACATCATGAGCCAACTTGACAAGTTCATCCAAGAACCATTTGGCACAATCTGGCCCCTCACGGTATTTGTAAATGGATTGTGTGGGGTCATAGGCACACACCACATTAAATCCTATGACAAAGGGTTCATGTTTTTGAATGGGTGTGGTTGAGCTGATGGTGAGATCTGGTTCACATCCCGCCATGGGTGTGGTGAGAGCTTCAAAATCTGCGTATACCACCTAGGGAACAGTGTCACGCTTATGAATGTCCTTAAACTTTAACACAGCCTTGTCCCCTTGTGGCAATATCAGTCTCACCGCTTCCTGAGAAACACAATCTATCCTATGACGTTTCAAAAGCGTAGGGGTTTTAAAATATTGCAAGCAACGGTCACAAATATGTTTCTTATGTTGATCTTTGGATGCTTGACTGCTTAGCAATCTACTCATGCTTTTAATCAGGCAATCTTGATTCACCTCTCCTACAGATAAATATAAAAGATGAATGTGGTGTCGTTTCGGTTCTTTTGTGGCATAAAGGGGACCCACAATCTCATCACCATTAAGGCCATACACCTTGAACGAAAAGTCATGGTTGTCTTGTTCAAACCTATGGATCTCGGTTAAGTCCTTAGGGAACGATACTCGAGTTAAATTTAAAGTTTGTTTTAATTCTTCAAACTTGGCCTTGTACTTTGCTGGTCTGTTAACATGTCGATCTTGAGCTGGCTGCAAATACGCAGCCACAGCCCACATAAAACATTCATTGTCATAATTCTTTATATTCACCACAGCCTTTTTCGAAGCTATTGCTGGTGGTGTTTTAATATAGCTAGACCCAGCATTCAACGGATTGAAATGACAAATGTTGATTTGTAATTGATGAATTTTGTTTAACGCTAGACCACTGGGTCCTTGTTGCAGTTTATCAAATTTTGATAGCAAGGCATTCACCACGTGGGTTTCATACCACTGTTCCAAATTATGGGCTATGAATAGCTCTTGCATTTTACTGCAAATATAAAATGTCTCTTTATGCTCTACGTCCTTTTTTATATATGAAATCGCAAACTAGTTCTGTATTCACCTTTAAAGCCGTATGCAACCTTTGCGCTGTACAAATTTCAATTTAAAAAATTTCAAAGCAAGATTCTAAAAATTCTTTGGAAATCAAACTATTTCTAACATTGACCACACGACCAGAGCACACACGCGATTTGAAACGAGTGTTTAGAGGTTCCCAAGTTAACGTATCTACAGCAGTAAAAGACATTATTTTGAAAGAACACTCTCACCTGAGTTTTCAGCTGTAGACTGCTGGACAATGACCCCAAACACACACGTTCCTGGCTATCAACAGAGGTCAAGCGTTTTCCAACACTCTAAAAAGAAATAAAATAAACCACCATAAGTATATCCATTCCATATAGTTTATGCATTTCATAAACAAAACAAAATCAAACAAGTTATATATATAAAAAACAAATCTCACCTTGACGTGTAATGCTTTGCTTTATTTCCGTCTCGCGGGCTAGTGTGGAAATGGTTTCCTTTTCTAGCTGTCTGTCTTTCTCTCTTTTTCAATCTCTTTCCCACAGACACACAACAGGTAGGCTATACACGTTATCTGCAAACAAATAAATAAACATTTAATTATAACTTTAACAATCAATAAATAATTGCATGTAAATATATATATAAATCAATAAATATATAAATGAATGAATAAACACCTACCTCACAACAAGGTTAAGTATTTTCCACCAACACCAAAACTGTTAAACAAGACCAAGGGTTTCACGCAATGCAGTGTGTTCAAAGGTAGTTACCTAAGTGAGAGTGGAAATGATAACGACATGTCTTTATATATGTTACGTTGCATGTATAATCATTTTTCTCCACGCTTTGAACATTCTGTTATCAGGCACGTGGACAGCTAACGTCCAGGGTGAACACCTGTGGCAGATCAAATTTCACGTCACGTATGAAGCAAAACAGGATGAAACTTGTTAACAGTTATCGCGCACGTGAACAGCTAACGTCCCAGGCGAACACCCGTGCCAGTTCAAATTTCACATGAACTTGCATTTTGTCACGTACGAAGCAAGACAGGATGTGACTTGTTTAGCCCTCATGTGGTTTCACATGTGTATGCATGCATTTCGCACTTCCCTGCCACCACGATGGTTAGATTATTTAACCTTCAAGCGTCTTTGTCATTTTCCATTGCACCTGTTGTCAAGTCAGATCAGCGCATTCCCATAAGCTCGTCTGCTCCTCTACAAGTTTGTTTTCTGTACTCGTGGTGTATTCTTGGAATACACGGTAAGATAGAATATATTTTTACTGCTCTTAGCTTGTTCATTCCTTCCCTTTTCTCAAACACCAACATTGATCTTCTAATTTCTCTTTGTTGGTCATGTCTCTTATGTTCCTTGTGAGTCTGTTCTAGATATATATCTTCCATGACCCACCTAACGTCATCTAGCAGTGAATCTCTGAAGTTCCTCAATTCTTCTCGGTGCAAGAGGACTTCTTTATCAATCTGGCCACGAGATCTCGTCGCCATCGCCAGCTATCATCTCCGTGATCAAGAGAACCTCGTCTACTTTTTCACCCACCAGGCTGCGATAGTGTCGCCTACTATCAAGTCTTTGAAGACCATCTTATCAAGAGAATTTAACTTTTCAATGTTGGTTATGCTTATATGTTTTCCGTTTGTCTCCTACCCCCACTCTTTTCCCTTTCCTGGTCCCTCTGCGCTTCGCTGAGTGGGTCTCACTTGTACGTCGGCAGTCGACTTAGTCAGTCAAGGCTCAACTCGAGCTAGCCTCCTAAAATAAAGAGGCATTCTCTTCATTCCACGCCATGTTGGAACTTTAATCGTCAAAGGGAACTTCATCATCGCCATGAAGCAAAGATAACTACAGACTTCAAGTTTTAACCTCATTCTCATCGTCTTTTAACAACTACATGCTTTTAATAATAATTTATAGGCAGTGTGAGATTACTTATTTGTGGCAATAATCATCCTTCGCGGGATTTTCGATATTGAGCTTTGTCTGTCTAAGCCAATCTTCGTAAAAGCTGCATTTCTGATGCTTATTAAATGAGAGATCTTCTCACAACGTGGGATATTATTGAATACCCACTGTCTATAAAATATTAAGCTCGTTCCACCGCTGGAATAACTTTGGCCCTATTCTTCTATTAGGATCGTTCTGGAACCTTCCAGAATCTGCACCCTATCTACAAGTCGTGCCGTCATGTATTTTCCACTCACTTGTGGGAATACTATTTATAAATGAGGAATCTTCCTTATAAATTACTGCTCAATAGCTAATGTTCCTTCCTCCGTTGGAATTTTCTCTGGCGTATTTAATGATAATCTACAACCTTCTCAAGCAATAGACTTTCGCCTACCTAGTGCAACTAGTTACTTTCCATCATTGCAATAACTTTCTTTGCCATAAACGTTTGCGTTACTACAGTGAACTTTTCATCCATTTCAACAGACTATAGTGAAAAACAGTGTTCTTTCAGTATTTCTTCCGCGTCGCGCTCGTCCGATTATTATAAATACGGCCATGAACATTTACCTTCCATCCCAGTTGATCTTTCCAAAACCCCTTACTAACAACCCAAAATAAAATTGTTACTTTAGGTCTTTTTCAATGAAGTGTCACGCTATAGACGTGCCCTCCCACTTTTGCTTACATGTAATTAATTAACTTCTGCATAACTACGTGTCTTGTACGCGTTTCTAATTATCTTGTTTCTCCCTTCTAATTAGGGAATACAATTCTTTCAACTCATAAGTGAGTTATTTCTAGGTTTCACGAAAAGGAATCTTGCCTTATTTGGCTCGTGATCCCTACTTAAACATAGGATGTCTAGAAACTTCCTTTCGACTTTCTCTTCAGGTTTCACATTAAGGGACACTGGGACTGCGTTTTCTAATTCCTGTAAATATTAAGGTACAGTCTTGATATTTTGTTTGCTGGTAGTAAGCTGTAGTATAAACATGTGTGCCAAATTTGATCAATGTAGCTTTACTAGCTGCATAGAAATTAATTATTTTCCAATATTTATATGCAAATTAATCAAATATTCAAAATGTCAAACTAATGTAGATACCACAATTTATTTTTATTTTTCTAGTACCTTATTCTTATACAAATAAAATAGTGCATCGAATTTGAGATTGTATTGTTTACTATGAAGATATCATTTTTTTCCCCAATGAAGTTTATTTTTTGTAAAATTCTTGAAATTTGAAGGTTTGATTTTTTTTACAGGCAAACCAGAACTCCAATCCAAAAAGTAATGCACACGTGTGTGGATAAAGTACTAAGGAACATGCATGTTAATTTACAAGAAAATTGCATTACATCAGTAACGCGTACTAGATTTTATACATCAGAAAATGTGAAACTGAGAAAACTGCATTTTTCTAAAAACATGCATATATTTTAATATTTCCATTCAACGTACCCATTAGAACTCTCCTGCAGCATAAGTAACACCTTCCTTCTTCTGTTTTGCAACCTCCTTCTTCATCTTTGTGACCTTAGTCTTCCGTCGAGTTGCTTTCTTCTTCTCAGAGGACGATCGCTGACTCTCATACTTCCTGCGAGCATCACGCCTAAGGACTGCCTGTTCAGTCACATAAGGAACTGAAGTTCTTTTGATGTCCGACTTCAAGTCTGTTGTAGCACTGCATCCCATATTAAATTCTGCTACAGCATTGCATACAGAAATTTCAAGTCTCTTTCTTGATATAAAAGTTTCTTTCGGACACTTCCTCCAAATGGTAGAATGTAGACACTCATTCTGATTCTGCGTGGCACCACGGACACATCGGAATAGTAATTCATTAGAGGCCAGCCTCTGATAAACAGGCATTATTTTACACACTAATGACTCCGAAAGCTTGACAGTCATTTTGTTATGACTCATAGGTACCTTACCTGTCGCTATACTTCTGTTGTAGATGCACCAAGAATCGACGCCTTGGGGGCACTTCTTATGTTGGGGCTTACTGTCAGTGGACATGTAATGGTAGAGAGTGGCGTAGATAGCAGTTTTCATGTCTTCAACATTAGGTGTGTGTTGTACTATGGCATTCCTATAATAGCTGGTAAGCTTGGTAATCGTAGCATTAGTAAGCCCGCCTGACCTGCCACCCAACTGGACACCCTTTATTTTCCAATTCTGTACCATCTGTCGCAGACCTGTCCCCATTCTCGTTGAAATGTGATTCACGTATTCCTCCTTTTTCAGTACTGCGTTGCTGCCATACACATTTGTACTGACCAAATGGTTGAACGTTTTAGAATCACCATCAGAAAGGACAGTTGTATAACGCATCTGGCAGTCTGAAATGGAACGGATCCATAAAATTCCAGCAGCAAACATTTCCATTGCAACAGAACTACCCTCATAATTCACCTGACACTCCCCACTCTTCTTATGACCTACATGCCACACATTAAATTCTGGGGACTCCGAACCAAGCTCAGCAGAAGTGATAACACACATAGGACAGTATTTGGATACCACCTCATAGTCTACGACTAGTCCTGTGAGAAGATCTATAGCTATCCCTATTCCATAAGCAGAAGTGAAGCCTCGCTTGTGCCAGGTCCCATCGTAGGAGATTGCAATGTCAATTACATCATTATCAGTAGGCCTACCTTCAGGATTACAATCAAGTGTATTATATGCCCAACGTACCACCATCCTAGACTGGGAGAGAGTAAGACATTTTAGAGTCTTAGATTCTGCAGCTAAAACTGTCATATGTCATGTGAATGTTTTCGAATCCATACCCGACATTCCTAACGTGGTACAAAATTTCTCCATTCCCCGATGCCCTACACCTAAACTGAGACATGCATCGACACTCTTCCTATTGACATCAAAAGGAGGCCTCTGTGTAATAGTGTCATCTTCTACCCGAGGGCTTGAATAAGTTTGTGTTGGACAAAAGCCACAGTGGGTACATTTGACACATAGCTTATGCGCTAAACCATGCCTTTCTCTTACTTGAACAGTTAATGAGGTTTCCCCACACTCATTGCATTTTATATTCTTCAATAGTTCACACAAAGTGGAAGAATGCACCAGAAAATATTCATCACTTGATGGTTGTAAATTTGGCCTAGGCCTACTTTCAGAACCCAATTGTTCAAATAACCCTAACTTTTGTAACTCTTACAAATGTTATCTCTTGCATCAGCAGTGTTCTGAGAATTGGTGGGTGTGACAAGAGGTGAGATAACATGTTCATTACTAGTTTGTTCAGGAATACCAGCTCCCTTACCTGATGTTTTCCAACGAGCAGCAGCAAGTCTGAAAGCCTTGACAGTTTTCTTCTTGCTTTTGCATTTCGGCTTATGCCAGCGGGAAGTGACTGAATCCATTCTGTATACACTAAAAGTAATACACTCACAGAAAGCAATACAAATCGCCAGAAACTTCACAAACACAATAAATTTCGAAAACGTGCTAGCCTAGCGTCCAATAACTTGTTCATAAACAGAGGTTGACCATGCTTACACTTCTAAAGTCAACACAAATATCAAATAAAGATAAATTATGCATCTACTGACATTCTATAAGCGACTAGGAACTCTCATGAAATTATAAAATACAATATAAATGCAAAATTTCATCATGTCGACCGTTTGAGATATTTATTTATTTATTTATTTATTTATTTATTTTCAAACATTGGATGTATTTGTATGGCTTACGTAGTAAATATTGTCAATATTCATCGGTAGATGGTAGCACAATGCAGAACCAGTAGTCCAGAGGGAATTTCAAATCCGTATTCAAACAACTCCGATAAAAAAAAATCATAAATGCGTGTACAGGATAATGTTCTGTAAGGAACCAAGAGAAAGGGGCATTTAAATGGCAGTGCGGCCGGCATTTAAACGTCTCGCCGTGCCTCAAAAAAAGGTGGAATGTGGAAAATGATACATCTAAATCATCCGTTATGGTCTGGGGTACAATAATATGTCAAAATCGAAAATTTGAATTTTTTAATAAAATATGCTTAAAACTCAGTCCCAGTGTCCCTTAAGTGACCTGTCCTATTTTTATAAACACAAAAAAAGGTAATTCCGCGTAAATATAAGAAGTTAGGAACTTCTATTTTATTCTTCCTGTTTTTGTTATTGTTATTTTCGAAGTTGTTACTCTTTCTAGAATATTTTCTCAGAAATTTCTGGAAGTACACACCTTGTACTCGATTTACTGTCTAACTTTAATCCCTTTAATTGTACTTAACTTTTGTACTTTATCCTCTCTCTTTTAGGATCTTGCGAGGATTTTAAAACATATAAAGGTTTGACACCAAAAAGAATTGTTAGTTGCCTGGTGCAAACTTTAGATGTTTTTTTTGAGGTCTGTGACCCCATTTGTTATAAAGTCTAAATTATATATTTGTCAAAAAACTACTACTTATTTGTTAAATTCATTACTCTCTTTTGCATTGTTAAAATAAATTCAAGTTCCTTTTTTGACTCATCATTTCTCTAATACTACAGTTAGGCAAGATCCTGGCTTTCCTAACTCTTCCTAGGTTCATGCCCTACGTAATGCAAATAAATCGCTTAATAGGGTTTTCACTACTTGCCGCATTTGAGCAAGTACTCATAATTATAACTTATGTCAAACTCTCTTCCTATTTCTCCATCCTTTTTTCTTTGGTCCGAAACTCATCTCCTTCTCTTTATCATCTTCCCTTGGTGGTTAGGTTATTCCTCAGCCAATAATCTACCCAAAATTTGGTGCCGAAACACGGGAGAGTCCATTTGTTATTTTTTATTCTTTTTCAAGGGTTATTTGACACTACTATGCAAATTATTAATACCTGCTTTGAATCTTTCAGCTATAACTACATCGTGCAAAGCCTGTGAAGTGGAAAGAGGCCACTCCTGTCTCCTTTGGGGTGTCCCTTTCTTTCAACTAATTTGCTGCTGCCAGCCTGACAGCATTTCCGAGGTTCCACAGTTTCGTAAGTTGTACGTTAATTTACCTACTTTGTCATGGCTCCTACTGAAAAGGATGAAACTCTCATTGCCAGACGTTCTTCCTACAAAGGGCAACTCACCAGATTTAGAAATTTCATTAACAAAATAAATCCCGCCGAGTGTGATCTGGACATCTTGACACAACGCCTTAAGTTGTACGAACGGTCCTATGATTACTACGATCAAATTCAAACCGAGATTGAATCCTCTTGCCCAGAACTTCAATCGGATCGGGACAAGGTTGAACCCTTGTATTTTGAAGGGATTGCCAAGGCCCACCAACTGATCCGCAGTATCTCAGAACCGGACACTAGGGTCATCAATCCGGCCCAGTTCGCACCCGCTTCAGTTCATAAGGATAAACCGAAACCTTTACTTCCTAAGTTAAGCCTACCTCACTTCTCAGGCCAGGAAGTTGAATGGTATTCTTTTTACGAACTTTACTGCTCACTTATTCATGAAAACTCAGACGTTGTCAACATTCATAAGTTCTATTTCCTGCGTGCGTCCTTGGAAGGCGAGGCCTTGGCCTTGGTTGAGTCACTGCCTTTAAGCGCAGATAACTACCTCATCGCCTTTAATCTCCTTAAAGAGAGATATGGTAATTTACGTTTGTGTGTCGCTCGCCACATCCGCTGTCTGTTCAACCTGCCAGTCGTCAAACCTAATGACGTCACCTCTTTAAGAGACCTGTTAGACTCCATGCAATTAAATGTTAGAGCGTTATATCAACTTAAGCAGCCAGTCCAAACTTGGGACACCATCCTTATTCATCTAGCTACATCCAGATTCGATTTTTCGACATTAAAGGCTTGGGAAATCGAACTCACTCGCAAGGAGGAATATTCGTTTGAACACCTTATCTCGTTTCTGAACAGCCGGTGCCAAGTCCTTACAGCACTCTCATTTCAGTGCGAAAATGTCGAAACGAGTCGTCAGTGTCACACTCTTGAGAAAAAACTTGTATCTTCAAATGGTCATCAGCCCCCATCTGTCGAGAACAAGCAAACCCGTTCTGCTTCTTTCAACCATCCAAGAGAACATATCAGGCCGCTCAACAAATCTTCAAAATGCACGCTCTGTAAAAAGTTTCACACCTTGTACTCGTGCAAATCCTTTAAAGAATTGTCCGTTGAAGACTGAAGGAAGTTTGTCTTCAATAGTAAACATTGCTTCAACTGCTTGGCACCCAAGCATTCTTCTTCTAATTGTACGTCATCCAACCTCTGTTTTCATTGCAAAAGACCGCATCATTCTTTATTGCACGTTCATGATCAATCGCGGTCACCAGTACCCGCTTCTTTAAACTCCATGCAGAGCAGCTCCAAACAAACTAATGCTTCTTCCTGCATTTCTAACGCCGAAATTTCTCACAATGCGCAAGCCCTTTTGTCCACTGTACAATTCGAAATCCAAGATAAATTTGGAAATTGGTTTCGAACCCGCGGTCTTCTCGATTCCGCTTCAACTCACAACTTTGTTTCGCAATCGTTAATTAAAAAACTAGGTCTTTCTTCATCGCCTACTTCCATCAATGTATCCGGCATTGACAATTTGAAAACTCAAGCCTTGCAGTCTTCAAAATTGAAAATCAGAGACGTTTGCCAAAGAAACACCAATCATAACTTAAACTGTCTCATTCTTACCAGTATTGGCAAGGACACTCCTAGCAGCTCTATTAATACTTCCGGTTTAAAGATTCCTTCGCACTTAAGGTTAGCTGATCCTCAGTTTAATGCTCAAGGTCCCATTGATATACTTTTCAGTGCCAATATTTTCTGGAATTGCCTTCGTAAACATGTTCGCAAGTTATCTTCAAACGTGGTCGCCAGAGACACCGATTTTGGTTGGGTTATTACTGGTGAAATCCAACATCCCAGTCTTCAAACCAAATCGCAAGGTCATTTTGTTACTGCTGATATAAATCCCTTTTCTGAAAAAGAGAACACTTATTTTTTCGATCTCGATACATTTGAAAAACACTTGCCGAAACGATGTCTTATTGTAAACAACTACGCCACCTTTGTAAGTTGTTTAAATGGTTTTGCCTTATTTCTGCACAAAATGGCAATTCAAGTTCGCCTCGCCTTGGGTTACTTCGTTTACCTTCTCATGTCATTTTTTGTGGCAGGTAATTGCTTAAACTTTCTATCGAAAACTATCTTCCCCTTGTGTAAAACCATGGCTATCAGTCACCATCATTTCGCTGTAAGCTATGTTTCACTTCTTTCGCTATTTAGTAGGATGGCCACGGCCGGCTCCTTCCCCCTTTCTCACAATAGGAAGCCGCTTTTGAAACCGCTTGAAAATATGAATTCTCTACATCTAGAATAACTATTCTTACGCATGAACTCCTTCTCAATGTCCCAGCTTCTCTTCTTTGTTCGGAAGTATTAAGCTTTTTTCTGTTGAAAATTGTCGGATTCCGTGATCCTCAAAGTTATGCGAAATTGATTTCTTACTTTATTTCATATGTCTCTAAATTGGTTTTTCACGTCCAAGCTACGGATGACTGCATGACGTGTCACTGGTTCCGCTTTAAGTCACAGCTGATTGAACTAGTTTTGTATGTTTATTTCGAACTGCTTGTTTGTCAATCTTGTTTGTATACAAGCTCGGGTAAGGCCAAGCTGCCGTTTATTTCCTTTATGCTTGCCAAAGGTCAGAGCAAGTTTTCCTCATCTCAACTCTGGCTGACTGCCAACCATTGTCTTGCGAGTTGCTTCCGTAAGTTCAGAAGCTGCTCACCTCCTTCCCAAAATAAACTTGTTCTGGTCAAGGACACTTTCAGCTATTTATATTCGTTATCTCGCTGTACTATGTGGGTCAAGGCCGTGTTTGCCTGTGTCTCCCACTCGCTGACGCTCGTATCCTATAGCTGCTTCGATTCCTGTTTCATAATATAGTTGCATATTTTTTACGCTCTCATGTATTGCACCCTGCTTACATATTTTGCAATTTTATTGTTCATTGATGAACAAACTTGTTATTTCTTGTCGTTACATTCGATGTGATTTTGCATTTATGCTTGTTATGTCACGTTTCTCGCTGACTTAAGTATTTTCTGACTAACCCCTTTGATACTTATTATAACTTAAGGTCATTGTTTATGGCTACTAGATTGTTGTCACCTATGGCGTTCTTGCCTCCTACTCGCATAGTTCCTTTGTTTATTTGGAATATTCTTATCCTTAATAGATGTACTTGTTTCTATACGCTTTGTTTAAACTTGTTAATTCTCCTTTCGTATCTTATCGCAATCTTTACTAGAGCTATATTTCCCGCAGCTTCTAGCTACTTTGTGATTGAAGGTGTTGTTAATTCTCGCCCTTTAACTCCGCTTTCCAATGACCCTGATGACCTGCTTCCACTCACACCTGGTCACTTCCTTATAGGCACTTCTCTTTCTGCCCCTCCTCCCCATTCCAGCTCTTACAGGGATTCTAATCTACCTATTGTTTGGCGTAAACTTGAAGCCCTCCGCAATTCTTTCTGGAAGAGGTGGAACTTGGAATATTTAACTTCCTTGCAGCGGAGACAGAAGTGGTTTCTTTCCAGTCCCGACATTAAAGTGCGGGACTTGGTCCTGGTTAGGGATGTTTCTCCTCCCCTGGTCTGGATTTCTGGTAGAGTGACCGAGTGTTATCCTGGAAGGGATGGGAGAGTTAGGGTAGCCAGAATCTTGACTACTAACGGTCACATCATAAGACCGCTGTCTTTAATTGCTCCATTACTTTTGAATTTTTAATTGTTTATTTTGTTCTCTGTTAGTGTTTACCCTCCCAGCTTGGTGTATTCTTTGGAATACACGGTAAGATAGGGTAAACTTTTACTTCTCTTTGATAGTTCATTCCTTCCTTTTTCTCAAACACCAACAGTGATCTTCTAAATTCTCTTTGTTGGTCATGTCTCTTATGTTCTTTGTGAGTCTGTTCTAGATATATATCTTCCATGACCCACCTAACGTCATCTAGCAGCAAATCTCTGAAGGTCCTCAATTCTTCCCGGTGCAAGAGGACTTCCTTATCAATCTGGCCACCAGATCTCGTCGCCATCGCCAGCTATCATCTCTTTGATCAAGAGAACCTCGTCTACTTTTTCACCCACCAGGCTGCGATAGTGTCGCCTACTATCAACTCTTTGAAGACCATCTTATCAAGAGAATTTAACTTTTCAATGTTGGTTATGCTTATATGTTTTCCTTTTGTCTCCTCCCCCACTCTTTTCCCTTTCCTGGTCCCTCTGCGCTTCGCTGAGTGGGTCTCACTTGTACGTCGGCAGTCGACTTAGTCAGTCAAGGCTCAACTCGAGCTAGCCTCCTAAAATAAAGAGGCATTCTCTTCATTCCACGCCATGTTGGAACTTTAATCGTCAAAGGGAACTTCATCATCGCCATGAAGCAAAGATAAGTACAGACGTCAAGTTTTAACCTCATTCTCATCGTCTTTTAACAACTACATGCTTTTAATAATCATTTATAGGCAGTGTGAGATTACTTATTTGTGGCAATAATCATCCTTCGCGGGATTTTCGATATTGAGCTTTGTCTGTCTAAGCCAATCTTCGTAAAAGCTGCATTTCTGATGCTTATTAAATGAGAGATCTTTTCACAACGTGGGATATTATTGAATATCCACTGTCTATAAAATATTAAGCTCGTTCCACCGCTGGAATAACTTTGGCCCTATTATTCTATTAGGATTGTTCTGGAACCTTCCAGAATCTGCACTCTATCTACAAGTATTTTCCACTCACTTGTGGGAATACTATTTATAAATGAGGAATCTTCCTTATAAATTACTGCTCAATAGCTATTGTTCCTTCCTCCGTTGGAATTTTCTCTGGTGTAATTAATGATAATCTACAACCTTCTCAAGCAATAGCCTTTCGCCTACCTAGTGCAACTAGTTACTTTCCATCATTGCAATAACTTTCTTTGCCATAAACGTTTGCGTTACTACAGTGAACTTTTCATCCATTTCAACAGACTATAGAGAAAAACAGTGTTCTTTCAGTATTTCTTCCGCGTCGCGCTCGTCCGATTATTATAAATACGGCCATGAACATTTACCTTCCATCCCAGTTGATCTTTCCAAAACCCCTTACTAACAACCCAAAATAAAATTGTTACTTTAGGTCTTTTTCAATGAGGTGTCACGCTACAGACGTGCCCTCCCATTTTTGCTTACAATTAATTAATTAACTTCTGCATAACTACGTGTCTTGTACACGTTTCTTATTATCTTGTTTCTCCCTTCTAATTAGGGAATGCAATTCTTTCAACTCATAAGTGAGTTATTTCTAGGTTTCACGAAAAGGAATCTTGCCCCATTTGGCTCGTGATCCCTACTTAAACATAGGATGTCTAGAAACTTCCTTTCGACTTTCTCATCCGGTTTCACATTAAGTGACCTGTCCTATTTTTATAAACACAAAAAATAGGTAATTCCGCTTAAATATAAGAAGTTAGGAACTTCTATTTTATTCTTCCTGTTTTTGTTATTGTTATTTTCGAAGTTGTTACTCTTTCTAGAATATTTTCTCTGAAATTTCTGGAAGTACACAACTTGTACTCGATTTACTGTCTAACTTTAATCCCTTTAATTGTACTTAACTTTTGTACTTTATCCTCTCTCTTTTAGGATCTTGCGAGGATTTTAAAACATATAAAGGTTTGACACCAAAAAGAATTGTTAGTTGCCTAGCGCAAACTTTAGATGTTTTTTGGAGGTCTGTGACCCCATTTGTTATAATGTCTAAATATTATATTTGTCAAAAAACTACTACTTATTTGTTAAATTCATTACTCTCTTTTGCATTGTTAAAATAAATTAAAGTTCCTTTTTTGACTCATCATTTCTCTAATACTACAGTTAGGCAAGATCCTGGCTTTCCTAACTCTTCCTAGGTTCATGCCCTACTTAATGCAAATAAATCGCTTAATAGGGTTTTCACTACTTGCCGCATTTGAGCAAGTACTCATTATAACTTATGTCAAACTCTCTTCCTATTTCTCCATCCTTTTTTCTTTGGTCCGAAACCCATCTCCTTCTCTTTATCATCTTTCCTTGGTGGTTAGGTTATTCCTCAGTCAATAATCTACCCAACTCGCTTCGACCAACATAGAACCAAGTTCTCATCACCGTTTTTCACGTTAAAGGTAAAATTTCAGAAAACGAACCCTCGCTCTGTCATACATCGTCCCGCCGAAATAGCAATTGTTCTATTAAGCAGGTTCCTTGTGGTTAGCGACAGGTTCGTTGAAACACACACCCAGCAGTATCGTCTCTTTCAACCACCACGCTTCATAAACATTATAAACAGGTAAAGAGGAAATTAATATTTTTTTCAACAAAAGTGTCGTTAGGCCCTTTGTCAAAATTTCAAACATAGTTTTAAACAGGGGGCGTTAGCCCGAGTCCTAGGACACCTCGTACACGTCTCTAGCGTTATTGGTTGGTGAGAAATCGGCAAAAATCACAAAAAACACTTGTTTACCCCAATATCGAGTTTCCAATTTTTTTAAAATTATATATAAAGAGTGGTCCATAGCAAAGAGGACGTCACCCCGAGTCCTTGGACCCCTCGTACACGCCTCTAGCATGATTGGCTCGCGAGATATAACAAAAAGTCTAAAATCACGTTTATAACCCCCCCCCCCCACCCCTCCAAAAAAAGTGTTTCCAGATTTTCATCTTTTCAACACCTACATTCCCGTAAAGAGCGCAACGAGACGAAAATAACGAATCCAAGCATGCCCTCCTAGCATGACTCCTTCCATTCCAAGGTCGCAGGGGCTCACAACTTCCTGAGTAGAGCAGAACCTACAACCTAGCACTATTTTAGAGTGCAAATAAAACGTCCATACGAAAGGGGGGGGGGGGGGGTTCACCACGATTCCTAGGACACCACATATGCTCAAATCCAACCATGGGTTTAGGAAATATTAAAAGCGGATGACCTATTAGTTTTGGTCTTTTATTTAAATAAAGAGACAATAGAAAAGTAGGGGGCATCACTACGAGTGCTAGGACACCCTGTATGTTCAAATCCCATGATTGGTTAGCAAGATATCAGGTTCGGGGCAAATACGAGGAGGGTTCAAAAAGAAGTGCCGTAGCTTTCCCATCATCCCACTACTTACAAAACACAATTTTTTTCTCTAGAGACTTGAAATTTATTTTGGGGGTAGAGGGCATGGGGACCTTTCATTTATGTCAAACAAATTGTTTTGTAGAATTCCTAGTTTCCAAAATATAGGATTTTCAAAATTCAAGTGTTTTCAAAAAAACATAAAAAGTAAAAAAGTTTCATTTAAAAAATTAAAGGTCATAAAGACCATTCGTTTGAGCTATGGCATAACGTTCTATCATGTTTGGTTTTCAGACTATCACGTACTTTCGAAAACAAAATTTTTTTTTTCCAAAAATATAACAAGTGGTCCATAGGAAAGAGGACGTCAGCTCAAGTCCAACGACACCTCATTTGTCAAGATCGGACCATGCGGTCGAGAAATATTGACAAATATTACATGGCTGAGGCTTAGTAGTGGGGCAAGGAGGGTTCTGGAGTGGGGCAGAATCGGCCTTACTCCACTAATATAAAGCTTTTCAAGAGGAGCGTAATGGTGCAGTGGCTTAGCTGCTCGTCAATCACCCGGACGGCCGGAGTTCCAATCCGGTGACTGGGGGGGGATTTTCATCTGAATAATTACGTGGCGTCAGGAAGGGCATCCGGCCTTAAATCCCCGGCCAAAACCAAAATGAACTTGATTGGCTCCGGCGATCCCAATTAATTGGGATATGCAGTAGAAAGTATTATAAAGCTTTTCAATCAAACAACGGAACTAGGTCTTTAACTGGTTATAAATCAATAATAATGTTATTGGTTTTAGATCCCTTTTAACTACTGTGGCTTTCAGAGACACCGGGGTGCCGGAATTTTGACTTGAAGGGGATCTTTAACGTGCCAGTAAATCTACAGACACGGTTCCCTCGCATTTTTGCACCCTTGAATGCCAGCTGACTGCGCCAGGATTAGGTTCTGCAACCTTGGGCACAGCAAACGAGAACGTTACCGCTAATCCACGGAGCCAGTTGGCTATAAATCAGAAGCATGACTTGGTAGGATATCTATGCATGACTTTGGTGGCGTAGTCGGTAGCATGCTGAACTGCTATGCCCAAGTTCGCGGGTTCAAACCCAGTCGAAGTCGTCGGGCCCATGTCATAGATTTATGGCACGTAAAAGAACTTATAACTACAATTGGTAGTGTGTAGCCAAAATTTGTAGGCTATTGGGTTAGACACGCTCTATCAGGCTCAAACGTACGCCGTTGAGTTTCAGTGACAGTGGCGTCTGGTAGCTTAAGTTGGAACTACTTGACATTGAAATTGGCTAACCTACAGGCGTTCATGTGAAATGCCCTGTTATGGCCAATGGCTGCAAATCAAATATGCATTTTGAAAATTAAAACAAACGGTAGGCTAAGTAAACGAAAAAGAAGTCATCTCAAACTCGTGCCGACATTTTAATTTTCAGATGTAGAAAATGGCTTTTTAATAGTCAGAGAGCTGATATAATGAATAAAGATTTTGTACAATAATATAAACTTATTCTCGAATCCTTTGGAAGCAAGCCAATTTATGTCGTCAGGATAATGCTCACAAACTTAAATGTCTCCCACATGGCTGCTGTGAAGGTACGGTACACAATTGTTATTGCCGATATTTTGTAAAATTGGCATTGTATTATTTTGTCAAATTCAGGAATGAAAGGTTTCAAACCGACAGAAAAAATACGAAGTACCTACGATTGAGCCATTTAATACCTAAATATCTTTATATACTTTTCGTTTCACAAATCACACTGGTATTGTTTTACTAATTAACTATAATGGTACTCAATTTTACGGAACAAAATAATAGGTTAATAATTTGAAATTATATTATACCGATCCATACTATCAACCCTCCCCGGCTTCGCCTGGTATCTTAAAGGGGTCACTCAGCGTAAGTTTAAAAGGTGCACGGACGGTAGGTCTCAGACGCAATTCAGAAAAGCCGAGGTGAACAGCGGAACTCCAAAGATTTATAGCCTATTCTTCTCTGAAGTCTTAACTCGACACGACTCGACAGTTAATGCTGGCCGAAGCTGGGGTGTTGGGCTCGCTCGTAAACTCGCTCCGAAGCTAGTAATTTAAATTTCCACTGAATGGAGATTGTTGGAAAAAATTAAAACGTAAAATCACTTATAGTTGGCGATGTATTAAAGATAAAGGTATGCTGTCGGGGACTTCTTTGTAGAACTTTTCATGCTGACCAATTCTTACACTATTAGTACCGGTATATGGATATATTTAATGGTTTGCCCAGCGTAAGCTTAAAAGGCGCAAGGACGGCAGATTTTCCTTCGACACGATTCACTGAAATCGTTACTACTCGGGTTCCTTTCGTCATAAATGAACGATGTCGTACAGAAACCATCCTCGAGAAATTCTTTACTGAATGGTGAAAACCGCATCAAAATCCATTCGGGGGATTTAGAGATTATCCGTTACATCCAGGAATCGTGGACTTGGTTTAATTTAGAGATGCCTGCGACTATCATTAAAACAAATACGTGAATTTATAACTAGTATGGACTATGAATTCTACGTAAGACTCACTAAATACGTCATACAACTGTACCTACGGATACTTATAGAGGACTGAACTAATAAAAACAGAGCATTCTTTTTATGTTTCTATGAATTAAAAGTGTACAGTATATCAACATTGTGGCTTTTTTCTGTAGTAGTTGGTGATATAACGTGACTTATGTTCAAAATGGAAATCATCACTCAGGTGAGTTAAAATTCAAAAAAACCCTTGCAAAAGTGAAATCATCTGTTCCACGAATAACGTACTCAATGCAGTTGCCAGCTTGCTGGCCGCCGCGAGCGCTAGTGTTGCTTCACCTACAAAGAGGGCGCAATTCGTAGCGCAGCGAGCTTCGCGACTGTGCATTTTAGACTGTGGTAATACAACTCCGCCTGCCTCTCACTCGGAGGCCCTGGGTTCGATTCCCGGCTCCGTCAGGGATTTTAAAACTGACGTGAGGGTTGGAATGGGGTGCACTCAGCCTCGTGAGGACAATTGAGTAGCTGTCTGACAGTGAGGCAGCGCCCCGATTACGAAAACCAAGATTAACGGCCGAGGGGACCCGATGCGCTGATAACGCGTCACCCCAATATCTGCAGGCCAAATGCCTGGGCAGTGGGCGCTTGGTCGGCCTAGACCCTTCATGGGCTGTATAGTGCCAGGGTTTGGATAAAACTCCGTCCTCCCAGGGTTGCCAATCTAACTTTTCCCCCGCGAAATAACTTATAGCTTATTTCAAACTGAGGCTAGCGCCAAATAATTTTGAATCTCGCACAGCGGGACAATATTAGCTTTTTTTCTTTTCTTGGCGGAAGAGGAGTTATATGTAAATGAATCTAGTTTTTATAAAAAAAAAATAACGCCCTTTAATAAAGACTCAGAAAAATCTATGGGTACATTAACACTAATTTTGGGATCATTATTAACATATTGAGCATGAGATAACCGTCAGACGAGTTGCTTCATATTACGTAAATATATGTCCAGCAATTCCCCGAATTACGGTTATCTTCCAGTTACGAACGAATGCAATTTGTCGACTGAGTAGTGTAAGCAATTAAAACTTTTTCCGGCTGCATGTAGCATTTGTAAGGTAAGAAGGACCTTGGCAGGTGACAAAAATCTTCGAAAATGATACTTGAGGCATTCAGGGCTAATTACAATATAAAGCACAGGATCTTGTTGGAAAAACTGAATAAACATAAAAATGAGTACCGGTATTGAATTACAGATACTCATAAATCAATATCATACATCGTGAGAGGACATGCCCACTTTTGCATAGACGTCTGTAAATAATTTCTCTTGTTGAGCGATACGCAGTCTTCATGTTGGTGGCACAGATATATTTGAGTTTATTTTGTTCTTGTCAGGGGAACAGGAATGTTCTAGATATACCATTAAAGCGAGACATTTTAGTTAAAAATTAACTTAATTTTTTAAAGAACTGATTTGTTTTTGTCTTTTGAAGATATTGTATTACTCGACAAATTCGGGATCAAAATACATGAAACATTTCTCGTGTAATAATATCTCATATAGAAATGGAAATACTTGTAGAGTTGTTGTCAATTCATTTGAGTGGCTTGAGACACCTTGGTCATCAACCCTGTTCGGTTGGGAGTATGTTGAAGCTGTCTGGCAACCTGTATTGCTGTGTTGATTGTAGTTGTGTGTGTAAATGTATCTGGGACAGGGATGGAGTAGACGCTCCGGGAATTGAGCAAGGCACTATCCCGGCAATTTCCTGTAGGGAGTGTGGCAAAACCCGGGGAAAACACACTCAGGATAATCGCTGTCAGCACCGAGATTCGAACCTACGATATCCGTACTTACCACAGCTGTCCTCGCGACCATGGTGTACGTTTGACGAGCGCGGCTACGCCACGGGACGAAATGCTTGTAGAATTTGGCATGAGTACCCATAACCCCTCCCATTGGTCGATCCTGGCTAAGCTACTGTTCGGATTCCTCGTCAAAAGAAGGTCCCGTGACTCATGATCGCATGTTTAACGGTCACGTAAAAGTAAAAGCTTCTTTCCTTCGGAGGGACAACTATTAATGCATTTATAACTACAGTACTTCTCTCTCTCACCCTCTCTCTCATCCAAAAAATATGCTCTCATCTAAATCAAATTTCGTGTGGTGGGGGTTGAACACTGTCGTCCTGGGACTGTAACGAAGCTAATAATATCAGGGATAAGCATTAACGAGCGGCGGTTCGTTCAAATGGGGCTGGTGGTTCAGTGAGACAGGAAGACCTCGAGCGCATGGCGATATTTTACCTGTTGGCGCTCCTGGCGGCAACTCGCTCAGAACATCCATGTGGCGAGTGTGTGTACAGGCTTGTGGGGAAGGCATAATTTTTTTTTCTTCCCGAGCCTAGCCACTGTATGTAATTCCGAGCCTCTTATTGGTTGTTATGTCATGCCATTCTCCTGGTTCCGAATCGAGACGGTAGGTAGTAGCTGGGGTCACACCCGATCAAACATGGAGGAAGGTTATCGAGTGAGATGTGGATAATATTCGATGTTGAATTGCATTATTAGCGTGAAATAGGCATGAAACGTGCTTTAGATCAAGTTTAAAACAACCCACGCAGCAAATGAATGCGTACCAATCAACATTTAAGGTCTAAGTGAAATCATTCGACATTTAACCACATGTATTAAGACCTATAAAAATATAGGCTACTTCCTTTACGAGCGGAAATGTGCACAAGTGGTATCGTGCGAGCTTCGTAACTTTGTGTCTTGGGTTCAAGACTGCTCGAGAGCAGAAATTTTTACTTCTTTTGAATTATTTTATTATATCCTCCCTCCTTTTTACAGCATGTTTTATGCCTTGCTTTATTGAAATTATCTGTATGGGTGATTGAAATAATAAACATTGTTAGACGGAAGGGTCGAGAACTGTTAGAATATGAACGCTGTAAAAATTTCAAATATTTAGGGTCAATGATAGCTGAAAACAATGACATGAGAGAAGAAATACATGCAAGGATAGCAGCTGGAAATAGTAGTTACTAGGCTTTAAGAAAAGTTTTAAAATCAAGAAGTCTTAGTAGAAATCTGGAAACAATGACATGAGAGAAGAAATACATGCTATGGCAGCTATGTAGAGATGAAAAGATTAACTCAGGACAGGGAGACATGGACAGCTGCATCAAACCTGTCAAAAGACTGAAGACTCAAACACACAATCTCGCGATTATTAGACACGGAACCTCCAATTTAGTTAGAAACCAAAACTCAGAACGTGATTATTCCCTTCGTAAAACTCACGTGAATTGACCGGGAATCGAACCCTGTCCACCTTGAGGAGAGGCAAGAAGAAGTTGACGCTGATGTTGCTCTTGTTAATTTGATCAAATTGGACATGGTGGTCATTGAGCCCTCCTACTTGTAAATAAATACATTTATCTGATAACCTGTGTTATTGTGGTGTCTGTAGTATGGTGAGTATTTGATATTCAGGTGAGGATTCGCAAGGAGGCGGTCGTGGCATTGTTATGAACAATTTCGGCATTTATCTGGAGTAGAAGTGGAAATCTATGGAAAATCACTTCCAAGATCGCTGAGGTGGGAATCGAACCAACCTCTACTCAGTTTTGGCTCACGAGGCTGAATGTACTGTCCCCGATAATCCGGATAGTAGGCTGTCAGAAATCCGCCCCCTCAATCGGATTGCCAATAATCGATTGCACCGGCACAGCTACATCAATGAAAATGGCACTGACAGATACTACCGAGATTAGAGCACAGTAGTTAACATGAAATTATTGTGGAACACACCAAAATATACGGGGGTTCATACTTACCTTTTACTTACCTATTCAATTTAATCTCGGGTCTGGGTTTTCAACTGGATCACTTAATAGTATGCCCTCACAATAACCTCCACCACGATATTTAAAATGAACCAAGTCGGAGACCAGAAAACTTGAACTGCACAATAATTTATTTCACATAAAGAAAAAAAAATATTATAACAAAATTTAACAACAAAATAGTTATGGCTGTCTGAAGCCATTGTCAATGCAACCATGTCCTCCTGTAGGACTGTAGACTTCACATACAAAAATTCAACTTTCTCTAGCTCAAAAGAACGTAATAATAACAACAATGCACATTGGAATGGATAAGGGAGCTGGGACGAGACATATAGCATTTGTTTCCTTGTTCATGAACTTCATAATTTAGTTCATTGACACACATTTATTAATAACCGCAAGGCCGCTAAGTAGTTGACCTTGACCTCCACCATTCAGTTATCTGGCCACCTGCAATACACCCTAAGCAGTGTTGCATGCTTGCTTCGTCAAATGGACGCAGCTGCCTAACCAGTGTCACCATATGCTGGCCAACGCAGAGTCTAGCTCTCATTCAAAACAATTTAAATGCTCACATCTCAACTCAAATATTATCACGCAAAATTTATACAAGTTCCGTTCACATTGCAATGGATTACTCTGTTAATCTCAAATCTTATTTAAATGTTTATTCCAATTATCGAACTAGCGTTGTTTAAATGTTAATAGCAAAACGCATAATGTTATATCATAGTGTTCAATAATTATTTATAACATTTAGATTGTTCATAACTTAGTCAAACGACAATTGAAAATTTTTTACACGCCTCTATTAATCCCGTTTGTTTCAAATTATTATTATAGATATTTACATAGTTATTTACATTATTTATATTTTATTTATATTTGAAATACATTAACCACACGTTTATCCGGTTGATATTTTCTTAAATCGTGGTAATATAATCGACCGATGAAGGTTACTTATATTTAAATTTTAGATTCAGGTTTAATAAGATTTAATAATTATTATTTGTGACGGTAACCTCAATTCAAAATCTATAATTCAATCAATTTATCACTCTTGATAATTTTAACAGTAACTTCACATGAATAATTTTCAATGGACCTGAACAATACAACTCAGCGGAAACATACCTCGCACAAACGCACAAAATTGACCCATAATTCATCATATATCTCATTATATATGGCATCAAAATCTTCCACAATACACACAAAAAACCTCCACTTATAAATTCATCATCATCATCAATATTACTGTGGGAACCTCCTTCACTTATTAAAGGGCATTATTCATCAGCGACTTTTACACGTCCACTGAACTAACGATTATACATCCATAGTTCCTCTTTAAAAATTCTTATATTCATCAATTGTATCGAAAACTGTTATCATATTTAACCTTCGTGGGTTTCATTCATGAAGCGATATGAAGTAAAAATTTGCCAGTCACAAATAAATTTAATAGCAAATACGATTAGACACGCCTCCCTGGTCTATCAAAATGAATTAATCTCATCATAATTATCGCAGTATAAAAATACTATATTCAAGCAAAATTCATTTAACTGCAGAAATAGTCGAATAGAATGCAAATAGACTAGAAAATGCAAACATTATTGTTTCAATCTAGAATTGAGAAAATCTCCTATCAAATGTTCATTACTATAGTGTACTGAATAAATCGTATTCAAAGTTCATATTTCATAAAATTGTCTATAATGCAATGGTATTTCAGAATTGACTAAAAATGTCTGTGTTTCAATCATGTTCATAAAAACGACTAGTATTTCCAAGATCGTCGATAAAGTAGTAGATTTTAACGCTCTAAAATCTTTTAATCATTCTTCTTGCTTGAGGATGACAGAAAATCGGTCAAAGTAATTTACTGGAAAGAATTACTTTAATAAAACGACACGCTGTCTGAATTCAAACTTGCCATAGAAAATCGTTAACTTTACAGTCAAATCGTGACTACAAGAAAAATTCAAATTCTCTAAAGAATATTTAACTTCAGTATAAACTGATCCAAAATGTTTAAATATGCAAATGACATAATAATGTCTCAATAAATCGAAGAAAATGGCATAAAGCTGCAAAGTGTACAGAGTACAGAAACATCTAGCAAAAGAATATGGGGCAATCAAATATATGACAGAAAATATGGGAAAGTTAGTTGCTCAGATCTCACTAAAATGGCTCAAATAAAACAAGAAACGTTCACGGCTACCTTATCTGTTGGATTGAAGTTCTAGAAGAAAATTTCAAAGAAGACTGCTGCTGGTTCCATTTCACCACAGGATAGATGTGCACCGACCTCGAACCTGGAACCTGCGCCCTCGGAGAATAGAACAGCTTCCTCCTCCGGAAATCGCACTGCTCCGAGTAGACGATAGACATCCTTCTGGCAAAACTCTTCTTTGTGTGCTGGGAAAAACCCTTGCCCCTCTTGAAAGTTCCCTGAAGTTCTTGTAGAACTCAGCCATGAAGTTCATTGCAAATATTTCCGCAGAAATGTTCATAATTGTGGAGTATGAATTTATTTCCACTGCCATTTGATGTAATTCAGCGATGGATTACGATGCATGAGTGTAGCTGAATGTTCACTACATGCTCGTCTTTGTAGAATGACGATTATCGAAGCTCCATGTTGCTACTTCACACTACTGATGTATGTCCCAATTGCATTCAAGTTTTAGTCTTCCATCTCCACTTCCATTATAATGTTAGTCGAATGTACTGCCAGATTGTATAGTTCCATTGTAGAATGTAGCGTTGTATCACCAAATGTAATCTTCAGTATCACGGTTGCACTACACGTGTCTGCCGTAGCGTAGAATGTGGTAGTAAAAGTGCTTCTCAGGATTCGAGAAAAACACTTTTCTCTGAAGTCTTTAAATGCGAATATCTTCTGAATTATTATAATGAAAAAGTTCAACTTTCGCACACGCCTCAATATTGTAATGCACTATTGAATTAGTATAAATGCAGTAGCTAATTCTTGATAGATAAACTTGTAGAATCGTTTATGTGTGCGCTCCAACTTCGCCTAGTTTTAGTAACAGTAAAATTGCACTGCTGGATACCCAATACTGTTCGATGCGGTGGGCTCTGCCACGCTTGCTTATGACGATATGCTTGTTCTATCAGAACACGAAGTCAGACTATGAAGTCAGAATAAAACCACCAAGTGAGACGCTCCTCTCTGCTGTGCAAGGCCTTTTATCAACTTTTAAGGGGCGTATCCATCCCTACCATAGCTTCTTCTTCCATCATTACTCGAAGTTCCAACTTTGGCTATTCTTGACGGATTTTCAAATTTCAAAACATATAATTAATTTCTTCAAAATTCCAAATCAATGCCATAACTGAAAATAGTTTTCCACAATTCTGCATGCCAAAAGTTATTAAATATGGTAGTTTCAGTAATCTCCGTCTCCCTTCAAGCTATCATTCATTGGTTCGAGCCTCTCCTCCAATAGCGTAACTTCATCTTCAGCACGTTTACTTGCTTCCCTGCGACTGCGTCGTAAACCTAAGATCCTTCTCGAACAAAATCGTGACGTCAGCAAGAATCTAAGCTCAGCCAGCCTACTTGCTCGAGCGTTGCGTCATCCACGCCTACGTCATGAATATACACGTCACAACTATGACGGCCATAACTTTATTCACATATGCCAATACAGCCACCGTGGTCTCAGTATAATTCAATTTACGGGGGCAGTACCTCGTTGCAGTCCTCACACCAGAATTGAAATTTATCGGCAGAGCTGGGAATCGAACCCGGTCCACCTTGGTGAGGCAAGCAGCTTGACCACTGCAGAAGTTGACGCTGATGTTGCTCTTGTTCATTTGAGCAAATTGGGCATGGTGGTCATTGAGCTCACCTACTTGTAAATAAATAAATAAATAAATAAATAAATAAATAAATACATCGGCAGAGCTGGGAGTCGAACCCGGACCTCTGGGGAGGCAGGCAAGAACGCTAGCCGCGTTGAACACTAAGCAGAGGAATATAAATTCAAGTGAGAACATGGAAGAATTCCGCCTGACAATGTTTATTATTTCAATCACCCATACAGATAATTTCAATAAATCAAGGCATAAAACATGCTGTAAAAAGGAGGGAGGATATAATAAAATAATTCAAAAGAAGTAAAAATGTCTGCCCTCGGGCAGTCTTGAACCCGTGACACAAAGTTACCAAGCTCGAACGATACCACTTTTTTTAATTTTTATTAGCTCTTTACATAATTACAGAATTTTCAGATATGATAAATACCATACTAATACATCACAAGAAATCCAGATAGTGTCCATATTTATCGTACAATTGTCCACTTTCACTAAGCTTCCAACGCTCTTTTTGCAGGTGATACCTGAGATCCAGGAACGAGAAATGTTGATCATTGTCCATCACGAAGTGTACATATTGGCCCATTATCCACACAATGGCAGTCTGTTTAATTTGGGGGAAGGCGGTCACCGACAAACTAACCAACTTCCTGTCATCAAGGTCATCCGTGGGCACATTTAATAGTTGACATACTTTTCCCTTACACCACAGCCACGTGGAGGCAACTCGCGTGCATGATGTGAAGCGGTGTATCGCCGTATCAGTTTGACCACATATAGTACACCATGGGTAAGCTTCAAGACGGATGGTATATCGCCGTAGAGCGGTTGGGATGAGATCGTTGAGGAAGATAAAAACCTGGGAATGTACAGCAGAAGAAATGGTCATAGCCCCAAAATTTTTCCAAACAGTGGGCCAATGGACGTAGAGGGTGGTGGCCTCTATTCGCGGTTTGGAGTGTACCACTTGCCGCAACATGTTATAAATACTTTTCGTCGTTGGAACAGTCCCTGAAGGCATTTGGCGAACAGTTTACAGAAGGTGCTGTTGATGGTCCCTAAATATCTTCGGCAAAGCTCTATCACACCCACGGGCTGTGTTTCGAATATCTTTGTATAGCGCTTTCGTAAAAGTGTCATGTTGGGAAAGAATGGTGATATCGTTCTTGCAGAGGAATCACGGCATTTCATGCCATGAGCTGTTAGCCCTAGCCCGCCTTGCCGGGATGGGAGATACAACTTTTCCCGTTGTACTCGGAACAAAAATCCTTGCCATATAAACCAACCTGTATATTTCGCCAATTGGCTCTCAAACATTTTGGGAAGTGGGAAAAGTTGTGCGACATACCATATTTTAGAGAGCGCAAACACGTTGAGGACCATGACCCGTTGCACTATATTGAGGTTTCTTTGACCAAATTGGATCAGCACTCCCCTAACTTTGGCAATGACCTTAGTCCAGTTTGCTTGCACTGTGTCCAGAAGCGATTGCTTCCAGGTAATGCCAAGAATGTTCACCTCATTTACTATCCGGAACCAGGGCTGTTGGGTAATCACTGAGTTAGTATTGAGCGGAAGCAAAGCAGTTTTCTGGGGGTTCGATTGTGCTCCAGAGGCGATATGGTAGAGCTGAAGGACGCTATCGATGTGGGAGATGTCTTCATTATTGCGGATCAATATTGATACGTCATCAGCATAGGCGCACATTCCAAAAACATGTGTGGACAGTTTTTAACCCTGTAGCTTCACCTGGGTAGTCCGAATGAACGGTTCAAGGCCAATGACAAAAAGTAGCATAGAAAGGGGACATCCTTGCCTAACTGATCGTTGTATTGGAATCAGAGGGGAAAGAAAACCGTTGACGAGCACTCGAGACGTAGCATTACAATTTATCATACGAATGTAGTCAATAAGGATTTCAGGAAATTCGAAGTGTTGCAAGACCATGTACAAGTATTCATGACTGATGCGGTCGAAAGCTTTATCAAGATATAAGGTGAGAAAACTCATTGGCTCAGTGGGGAGCATTTCGGCTTTTAGGTGTAGGTCCCGTAGTATCGCTAAGTTTGTTAACAGAGTTCTTCCAGGAGTACTGCAACATTGTTCATCACCAATGATATCAGGTAGAACAGTCTTCAATCGGCATGCAAGTACTTTGGTAAGGACTTTATAGTCACTACAGAGCAGAGTAACTGGTCGGAAGTCACCAACTGCCATGGGAGAGGATGTTTTTGGTATGAGGACTATGGTACCCTCGTGATGTGATTGACAAAGAGCACGACGTTGGAGAATGGTACGCAGGACATGACAAAATTCTTTGCCAATGAGAGGCCAGAAGTGTTTATACATTTCATATGGCAGTCCATCAATGCCAGGTGAGCGGTTGTTTGGGAGTTGCTTAACCACAGAGTGAATCTCTTCATCCGTAATATCCGCGCTGAGCAGAGTTTTGTTGTCCGGAGATAGTTGGGTACTGCAAGATGACAGCAATAGGGTCACCTGCTGTGGATCAATGGGAGCCTTAGCGTAGAACCGTTGATAAAATAATGATATTTCACGACGTATAGCGTCAGGGGAGGTGACGACACTTCCAGTACTGGTGCGGAGGCGGTGGATATGTTTACGTTGCCGCTCACGTTGTCCTTTGGCGATATGGTATACACTTGCACTTTCGTCCGGGAGCACTGTACGATCTTTTAAAGCCACGTTTATATGAGCGAGCGTTCGTTGCTGTAGAGACAGGAGCTTGGTTTTAACTTCCCGGATCTGGTCATATATACGCTCCCCAGCATCAGATCTTTGCTGGAGCTGGCGAAGAACTCGATAGTAAAATTCAACTGTATCCCGTCTTTCCCGACCTCGTTGGTAAGATATGTTCTTAAAGACGCGGCGGATCCCTGGTTTAACTAAAATTTCCCACCAGTCTGCGCAGTCGCGAAATTTGCATTTTTGTTGGACCCATCGAGTCCAGTGTTGTCTGAAAATATCTTGGCATTCCTCCTCCAGTAACAGCGAGCAATTCAGCTTCCAATAACCTCTTCCTATGTGAAATATGGGATGGGGGTAAGAGATTGTACATACGACAGCATGGTGATTAGTGAAACTGGCAGGTATCACTTCATATCGTCTAGGCTGGATAAGTTCCTGTGAAAAGTAGATGCGGTCAAGTCGTGATGAGGAGTTGTGACATATACAGGTGTAATGGGGCAGGGGCACCCTTAAACTATCCACAGCATCAATGAGGTGTAGGGAGGTAAGAAGGGTCCTGAGAGCCGGGTTGACACCTTGGTATGAGCTAGTGGAATCTTCTGGGCGTTGAATACAATTGAAATCCCCTGCAAGAATAAGTTTTTCCTTAACGTCGTGCAGATGAGGCAGTATACTCTGTTGAAAGAAAATTTTCCGTTCCACTCGTTTATTGGACCCGGATGGGGCATATACATTTATCAGGGTGGTATTGTTTATGTGTCCAGATATTATGCGTCCTGATGGATGACATAGCACACCTTCGAGTGGGATATCATGTCTTATGAGGAATCCGGTCCCTCTATTCGTATTACCGGTATTGATGTATTGTTTGTAGAAGGCAGATATGGGCAAACAAGGTAGAGCAACTTCTTGAATGAAGGCAATGTCAATGTCTGCATCTCGAAGGAATCTCTCCAACAGTTGAAATTTCAGAGGGCATTCTATTACATTGATATTCACAGTGGCCACAGTGAGAAATTGCGCCATTAAGAGAAGTATAAAAGTTGTGCTAGACATACTGGAAGGTGGACTCGAGAAAAAAGAAAAAAGAAAAAAAGACACAGGTGAGAAATATACTGGTGCACTATGTCAAATTAGGTTGAGATAGTTCCTTATGACTGCCATTCATAGGCCGGCTGTCAGCGGTTGAGAGCGTTCGTGGGTCCCTAGATGAGGTAGAATGAAGATTTTGTTTCTTTTTCACAGCTGCGGGAACGTTTGTAGAGCCAGTTTGATTCTTCGGGGCTGGTACGGCAATCGAGGCATTTGTTTTAATCTTCTTAGAGACGTTCTCGGATCCCCGATCAACCTGCTTAAGTGAGTCGGTAGGGACCAGCGAAGGTGGAGGCAGTGAAGACAAAATTTCTGTGGCAGCCTTTAGTGACGGCATAGTTGGTTCTAAGGCTGCGATACAGGTTGCCGATAGCATAGGGGCACTCTGTGGCTCGCTGCTCTGGTCAGGGCAAGGTACCAGTTCTGCGTCATATGTATCCGAGGCCACTTCTGGTGTTGTCCCAGCTGACTGATCAATAAGCATGTTTTCATATGACGTTTGCTGCGTCACAACTTCCGAGTATTGGACACGTCGTTGTTGTGTAGGAGTTATACCGAGGGGAATCATTTTCTTTGGGCAGTTGATACGTAGATGTGTGGTAGCATTGCAAATTAAACAGGTCTGTTTCTGTCCATTATACGTTATATAGCCAGAATGGCCACCAAAAGTCTCAGTGGAGGGGATATCTTGTTTGATTTCCATAGTGACGGCACGTATTCCATTATACACCGGGAACTGATAAGCAGAAGACCATTGTTCTTTCCTGACGTCACTCACAGTGCCATATTTCGACAGGACGGATTTGAAAATTTCAGGGGGAACTTCGAGTGGGACATTAAATATACGCACTGTGGTAAAGTTGGAATCCGCTGTGGAGAGCTTAACATTTGTCATTTCGCCTGAGTCATACTGAAATTTAATAGGATCTGCAAAAGTATTTAACAATTTCTGATAAGTAGATATGCTGATTACCTTGATGTACATGGTTTTTTTCGTGCGCATTTAACTGGATGGCTTCTACTTGGTCGACATTCAACCGGAGGGTATCGCCAATCCAGCGGTGAATTTCTCCTGGTGAGGGGCGAGAACTCTGCCTGTCCCATTGGCAGCGTACGGCGTTTTTCCTCTGGGATGATTTTCAGCGGGGTTTTCTGGGTTTCTGGTTTTTTTGTCCTATCTGGAACACTACTTGAAAAAGTATTGTCCGAATGACACACGGAAGGTCAGTACACACGTGGAACTAAGGAAGCACCGGTATTAGGAACCGTACACTCTTCCAATGCGGTCACACAGCGCGCACACACGTACCTCACTCGGCCACGACTAGTGACCAACTTACTTGTGCACATGTGCGCTCGCAAAAGGCGTATATTATCATAGGTCTTTAATACATGTGGTTAAATGTCGAATGATTTCACTTAGCCCTTAAATGTTGATTGGAACGCATTCATTTGCTGCGTGGATTGTTTAAAACTTGATCTAAAGCAAGTTTCATGCCTGTTTCACGCTAATAATGCAATTCAACATCGAATATTATCCACATCTCACTCGATAACCTTCCTCCATGTTTGATCGGATGTGACCCCAGCTACTAACTACCGTCTCGATTCGGAACCAGGAGAATGGCATGACATAACAGCCAATAAGAGGCTCAGAATTACATACTGTGGCTAGGCTCGGGCTGAAAAAAAATTATGCGTGCGGGAGAATCAATTGTGACAGGGGCGTATTGTGCCCAAATCCAGTGGCCTAGATTTGAGGGTACAGGCCACAATGCTAAGTCCAGAATTGGAAGTTTGAATAGCGCGCGCCGAACCTTCTTAGAAGCATTTCGAAGGTTTTGACAGCCAAGAAGTGGTAAAGTGACGTAGGCCGAGAGCGTCATAGTCGAGGCTAAATGTCATTAAATATTTACCGATGGAGTAGAATCTTGAGACATATATCAGATTACTGGCACGGACAAGGGAGGAATAATGTGCTTTATTTCGAGGAAATTGATTGAGCGGAAGCTGAGATATGAGATGTTTTAGTTCCAGCATTTTCTCCGCAGTGACCTCGAGCAGCCAGTCGAGTATATAAAGCACGCCCGCTCGAGCTATGTATGTTCACTTCTCCATCAGCACTCCGTTGCTATGGACGTGCAGTACTACGTAAGCGCTCTAGCCGCTAAATACTCTACGACTCCGAACACCGTTATTATCTTCATGCACATGGTTGCAAAGACTTCGTTATTTACAGCACAGTTGCTGGGACTTAGTGTTTCGACAGTACATGGTTACTGATATTAGGAAAGTGTTAAACATTTTAAGTGATCTTCGAACTTTTCAACGTTATCACCGAAGTGATACAAATTTGTGGCAACTGGTAATTATTTACTGCTACAACTGGACATATGGTAGACTTCGTCTACATTTCTTTCTTCTGTCCACAATTATTCAAAGCTGGATTATTTAATCCAACATTCAGAGGACAAGCTTTTGTCTTGTTAGTGGACCAGCCAAGATAAATCAGTACTTTTATTACCATTCTTGCACAGTACAATTATTAAGCCGATATTGGGAATACAGGTTTGCCTTGTGCGATCTGAAGAGTGAGAAGCTCTGCCCAGCCAACTCGACAGAATTTGTACTCGTGCTGAATAAGATTATAAGCGTATTAGGAGTACTGACCACATCACAGTTGGGTCATGTTATTAATTTTCATCATAAAATGATCAGACCCCTGTCAACTTTACTTCAGCTTTTGAAGCTGGCAACATTTTTCTTCAAGATATTATGGCTTCAAGAATGAATACCACTATGTCTGTGTAGACAGCTTGTGGGTATAAAATGGAGGCCGATACAAGATTATAAATACGTGTCCTAATGGGGACAAGATGAAGACTGAATAATCTGGCTCAGACCAGATTACAAGCATCAAGATCTACAAGAATGTAAGATACAATTTGCATTATTTTATGCGTAGTTAGCTGGATTTTCTCATATTTTTCTACAGTCTTACCAACACATATTTTCTTTCATCGAGATGTTTTTTGCTGTTGCAAATATTTTTCTTTTGCAATAGAAGCTTTGATCTGAGTTGTTTTTACACTCAGAAGTCAATGATTCGAAATTTATGGACGAGCAGAACGAGCATTTATTTAATTTTGGTATTTTTCTAATCGCGGACATCAGCCGTAGTAACTGAAGATTTAATAAGAAATTTAAGTTGAGGAATGGATGTTTATCCATTATTTAGAAGTCGAGGATGATATTCCCCGAACAGTTTAACAACTTTAAATCCATTTTGTTGAGGAAATAATAATAATAATGATGTTGATTTAATAATAATTATTATTTTTCTATTTTCTGAAATAATAATAATAATAATAATAATAATAATAATAATAATAAGATTTGTGATTTCTAATAATCATTTTCAAGTTGTATGATTTATACATTTGACATTTGAAACAATATTCTAAGATCGGATACTTGTTGATTCCGAAGGTTAGTGGTTAACGCATGCCCACAAATAAATAACATATTAATTCAGTAAAATTATTTCACACTTGCACTATGCATTTAAATCTTTGAGAAGACACGGAAAGTAATGATACGGGAAGCTAAAGGCATGTATAATACAGGGTTTTTGCTAGAGTTTGTATAAGAATAACATCATTAAGGAGCAACGTCTTTCAAAACGTTTGGCTAAGAATAGACACGGTGTGGAATTATTCATGTTTTAAATTGATGGTAAAATTATTATTGTAAACTGATTTGTGAGGTTTATCAATTTATAAATCTTCCAGTTGTCGTAACAAGCAAAGGCTTGATTATTCTGTATAATTTGGGAAGAATAGTTGTTGTGTGTGCAGAGCCTCCGTGGCTTAGGTAACAGCAAGACGACCTCTCACCGCTGGGTCCGTGGTTCAAATCCCGGTCACTCCATGTGAGATCTGTGCTGGACAAAACGGAGGCAGACAGGTTTTTCTCCGGGTACTCCGGTTTTCCCTGTCAACATTTCATTCCAGCAACACTCTCCACTATCATTTCATTTCATCTGTCATTCATTTAATCATTGCCCCAGAGGAGTGCGAAAGGCTTCGGCAGCCGGCACATTTCATATCCTCGCCGCTGGATCGGGGCTTCATTCATTCCATTCCTGACCCGGTCGGAGACTGGAAGCAGGCTGTGGATTTTCATTTCAGTTGTTGTGTGTACAAAGAGTTAAATATGCCATTCTGAGTGCGCAATTAAGTCGCAGGAATGAGGTTGTGTGAAATGAAGCATCAATCATATTGTAGGTTGGATGTCTTTGAATTTTGTAGAGGAGTCGAATTTAGCCTCACTTTCGTCGAAATATAACCGAAGGTTATTTTGTTGAGCAATCATTGTCAATTCACAGTTTACCCACGTGTTCTAGAAGTATTCCTAGTAATTGCTTACCCGAAGATTGTTATTGTTTAACTTGTACCTTTCATTACGAGAAAAACTTTGCCGTTGTCTAGATGCTAATTATGATTATGTAATTTTGTCGCATTTAAATCGAATAGGGCGATGCTATTAATTATTTAAAACTGTTACTTCTTAACAACCACTACAAACTGAGAGGATTTTGTGATCCTATAAAAATATATAAACATTTTGCAAATAAGTTTGATGATTAACATATTTGACATTTTGTCATATTATTGTAATTTTGATAATAATAAATGAAATTGTTTCATGGTAAATTTTCTAAATAATATTTCCAATTTTCTGAATAATATTTCCAAGTGATAATTATTTGATGAAGTGGTTGAATCCATATGGAATGGAATTTATCTTTTGTTGATAATAATATTTGGAAAATTATTTTAAGCTCTGAATAGACTTTGGATCGAGAACAGATGGTTCAATAAATATTTCCTGTTTATCGAAGTTCGTCGAATCCAAATGCTCAAGGTCCATGTAAATGATATTGTGTTCTATTTCTTGTTAATAACTTTGTATTTGAACAAATCTTGAAATAACTGAATCCTGAAGTGTTAGTTAATTTGCTACGATATTTTGAGAAAAGTGAACTGAGACATATTTTCAACGAGTGATATTTTTCAATATGTGAATACTCAAACAATATAGGGATCAGTAAAGACAATTAAATTTGCACTGACAAAACCCTACTCCTGTAAATAATTCTTTTGAGCGAAGTCAACAGGACTATTATTTTGACTTTCGTCTCAATTGTTAAGTGTTCATGTGTTGGTGAAATTGTATATTTTGTACATAACATATGATTCGTCATTCATATTTAATGCCATTTTGATATTCCTTCAGTCAATATTTTAAAATTTTAAATAAAATGAGATAATTTTATCGGATGCATTCATTTCAGAAAATCTCCTTCTATCCTTATTGTTGCATCGAGCCGAAAATCATTAAAGCATTTTTTGTTGAGTTATTGTAGTCAACTTTAACCCATCTGGCGCCCAGGGATATTTTGATTCTCGTGCTGACTGATTTTTGGTGAAATGCATATGTGGTCGTCCGGACTTCGGTCTGAACGGGCACAGTATATAGAGTTTTATTTCGGGGAGCGCCCAACCGGGGGTTAGGGGACATGGTATAGGGCCAAAGAATAAGGGGTCAGGGGATCTCTCCGAGAAACCTTTGTATAATTTGGTGCAAAATTATGAGTTTTAAGGCTATCTGGCATCACTTTTTCAACCAATTTGTTGTGATGCTTTATGTTTGGTTAATGTCAAACACAACTAAGACCATTTTAAGACACTTTTATCATTTTAAATGATTATGTCGACTTTATCTGGGGTCTGGCGTTACGTTACGGTGACAAGACGAAATGTACCGAGAATGCACTGAGGTGTGTGACGTCATAGTGCGATGTAGCAGCCGAGTATCAAGAAGGCAGAGCGAGAACAATCAAGTAGGCAGTGAAGAAAAAAATAGAATCTTGAAACTCTGTTCTCGCACTGCCTTCTTGGTACTCGCCTGCTAGCATTTAAAATGATATAAAGTCCAGTCTCTCAGACTGACTATCCATGTCTTTTTTACTAATGCAATCATCTTGCTCACTTGATAGTATTTACATGGAAAGAATTAATACTACTGTTCTGATTTACAACTCACACTATAATATAAAGTCAAGGTTTCTTGAAGCATTGCCAAATCGGTCCATAACTGCATCGTGAGTGAGATGTATGTCATTGTGTATAGATGACAATACTAGACCGTTGAGTCTGTTTACAGAAGTAGAATTTCTTAAGTATGTTTGTAGTTGTTAGAAATGTAGTACTTGCCCCACTTGGGCGACCAAATATAATAATTTGAACAGTACTCGTTCCAATTCGGCGTACAAATGTAAAACCGGTAGTTTGAAAAGCCGTGTATGCTAACCAACTTAACAACCACAAAGCCACCCGTTGAGCGGACAAATGCAACTATGACAGTCGCTTCGACTCTCACTATTTTCGTCCCCAACTCTCCCCCTCCCCGGCCCCTTGCCCCGGAAGGAGGGCTCTTGGACTTATGTACTGTCTAAATATTTTGAATTTCGCGCTTCCCGCACCCCCTACCACTTCGTTACGTCTCGCGCCAAAGCATGGCCGAGATCCTTCCACCGTGTTCGAGAACAATTTTAAATACTTCAAACCGCAAGATCTGTGAACTATTAAATAATTACCACCTTAACTTTGGTTACCCCACTTCAGCCATAATGAGAAAATACATGGCGCCATATGTGCGTAAAAGTTGGCGGCATTGCTTGACGTGTGTACACGGTTACATCGTGCGTACGGCGTTTGAGAGTGCCTAGTGTTGAAACTTAGTCATTCTACTGCATGCTTGGGCTTGCAACGATGCAGTTGTTTGGGTGTTTGCGCTAGCCGCTCGGAGGCTAGCCGTTGAGGCTGCTCTGGCCACGAGGCCAGTTTTGAGGTACTGTATCTAATAATGATTTTACCAATGCTTGAGTTACTTTTATGTTGATTTCTCCCGATGGAGCTTGCTAGTTTAATATTTGTTGCTTCAGTGCGCGAAAACGAAGCAATGTGTCCTTAGACTTTTTTCGAACTGTAAATGTGGTACTAAGAGGTAGTCCAAATTGTATGGCCTACCCTATTTCAAATTGAGCATCCTCCGATATTCTGGTTGGATATATATATATATATATATATTATATATTGGGAAAATGATTTGTTACCTTATTATTCTAAAATCTAAGTATTCCCAAAACTAACATTATTTTCTTCGTTCTTAACCAAGTGGTTGGCCACGCTGTCTCAAGTTTCCACGAATGGATGCCAACATAACCTTTTGCGCTAGGACTAATTATTTAATATTCTGAAGGACAATTACCATATTTGATTTAACATGTTTGTTCTGTAACATTTTGGATGGGGTTTTCTTATTGTAATTCTTGGTGACTTAACCCTTCCATTGTCGCCGTCTGGTCGGCCTATTGTTAAGTGAATCGCGGCACATGGCTATCTCTAGCCTAGACTTTCTGCCTACCGCATTGCTTTGGTTGCAATGATTAAATTATTCATTAAGCGCCTTTTGGACCTCAATTCAAACAGCTCGAACAGAGGTGACAAATTTACACTAAGATGCGTTTATATCCCAGAATAGTGAGCGGCAATTATATGAGAAAGCTGTAGAAGTAATAAATTTTGATTTTTAATTATGAAAATAAATAATTTTTTCCTCCTAGATTTCGATTTTGACCCACTGTGCACTGACTGCCCGGTTTGGCAGCCTTGTCTTTTGCTTCCGCTCTCCTGAGCCCTGCATTTTAATTTTCCTTGTATTTTGGTTGTGTTCTGGCCGGGCCTGTTGTGCCCAAGTCCAACCAGCATTAAGGGGTTCCTCCCAATTATTTCTTCAGGCCCAAAGTGTCTATTTACTTGTGCCCCTGACCCCTTATGTTGGTTGGTTGGTTCCTTAGTTTAGGGGCTGCGACAACGCGGTCATGTAGCCCCGTGTACTTTGGGTGAGTGTAGAATCTGTCTGATAACCGGTGTTAATTGTGATGACTGTATTAGTGTGTGTATCTGTTTTTTTTAATTCAAGTAGGGACTGCAACTTTGAATTTTCAAATAGTTCCTACTTTTGCCGCCAAACGCCACCGTCAACGACTACTAGGCCTAGTTCAGAACTAGCTACTAGACGCCACCGCAGTCGGCTCTTGGCAACGAACGTAGCAACCAAAGAGCGTTGTTTACATTCTTAACCTATCCAATTTAGTTTCACACAGGTGTAATTAGTGGAAAGATCTTTAACATGCCATAAATCTAAGACATGGGACCGCCGGCTTTACTTCCCCTCCGAAGGAAGGCATACTGAGGGATTTTTAACGCTCTTAAAAAATCCGACCCCTTATGTACTCCCTTAATTAAGAATATATGCTTTTGTTACTTTGTTTTTAAACATGACTATTATTTGGAGCGGGATTACCAGCAGTACAAACCCACCCTCTGGATACGTCCAGAGCACCACTCCCTGGTCATTCTGACCACTGGAGCGTTTTACGCTAGAGTAAGCGAAGTACGCTACAGTAACTGTGTTTACCTGGAGTACTGTGGACAAACCACAATAAAAATTCATATTTCTTGGGCGCCATCGGGTTCAATGCCATCTGAATTTACTGTGTCCAAAGAAAAGATTTACTAATTGAAAAACAGAGAAATACGTGATGTTCCCAGAGCGCTCGCCTTTGATGCCCTCATGAGAATCGTTTTGCTCGTTCCAGAGCAAATCTGTAGCCTGCAAATCTGTAGCCTGCTGCAGATTATCGCAGTCATCTTCCTGTTGTATTCGATGTTGTAAATTACATAGTTGCGTATGATGAAGTACTAGCTTCAAAAATCACATTTGTGATGATAGCCTAAGACATAACTATCACCATTAATATATGTGAACGGTATGTGTCCCAACACATTTTCAACTTTAACTGTACTAGTGCTTAGACATGCTCCAGCGTAGTCTCCCCTGAAGAAACGCAGATTGATATTGGAGAATCAAGTAGAATTGTAGAATGTCGAATGTAGAATAATATAAGAATGGCTCTTGAGCCTTGGGTAGCGTCCTTTATAACATTTCATCATCCCTCTCCTCTGTACCCTTCACCCGTGACCGCCGACCAATCGTATCATGTGTTTCAACGTAGCCAACTTCTTCTCCTCCAGCATATGTCGGCGTCCACCTCTGATTCGTTCAGCCATGGCGTGGTGTGAAATTCTGAGAATCACAGTACTTGTAGCCAAAATAAGATATCCCGGTCCTGGCACGAGGCTAGATTCCCTTGTTCCTTTGGATATGACCTCTGGTGAACCGTCTTCTCTGAAAAGCGAGCTTCAGAAGCGTCTGTCGTTGTTGCCTTAATTTCCACGGAAGTCCCCCACTGCTCGCTCGGCCAAGTTTAACTCAAGTTGCAACATATCCCTTCTCCCTGCTACCCGACAGAAAAGCCTTCGTACTTGCTTGCTTCTCCCTCAGGTTGAAATGATTAAATATTCAAATTGAAAATCTTCCATTAAATCGTAACTAATTAAATTAAATATATACATATGGTGAAACGATCTCCTCCTTCCACATTAAACTGATGCAAAAAAATATGATTACAATTATAAGTCAAAAGAAATTATGTTGGTGGTTAAGTTGTTTCCCAACGTTGTGTCTATCGATTAATAATAATAATAATAATTGACGCGTTTTAATTTCCCTTACGTGAACGTTATCCTTGCTGATATGTAACCGAGTTTGTCGTGCTTGTGCTTGAGATAAACAGACTTGCCACGCTACCTGTTGAGCACGAGTAGAAACTCATTTGTCGCTGCGGGATGCTGCCATCTGACGGAGAATATTCATATTCATATTCATTCATTTATTTGCAATGGGGGGTGTGGCCCCCGGTGGCAAATTGTATATACATAACAAATAAATAATTATACATAACAATTCAATAACAATTATACAACAATTAAACTGGAGTATTTACACAAATAGTCAGTCTTTTCTTAAACACACCTATATGTTTGGGAAAAGGCTCTAAGACTGCGGCAGGTAGAGAGTTCCAGTTATCAATGGCACGGTTTACAAAAGAATATTTACCATAATTTGTTCGCTGTGGTCGGCCCTTAACTTTGAAAGGATGATCGCTCCTACCCATGTAAGTGGGCTTTCCCAATCGTTTGCTAAGCTCACCCCATGCTGGTTGATTTGTATACGTGTTGTACATAGCGCAGAGTCTAGATTTCATCCTCCTAGCCTCCAGTGATTCCCACCCAAGTTTCTTTAACATACGGCTCACACTGCTCCTGGGATTAAAGTCACTGAGCACAAATCTAGCGGCCTTTATTTGTACCATTTCCAACTCATTGATGAGCCCTACTTGATATGGATCCCAAACCGCCGAGGCATATTCCAGAATAGGTCTTACAAATGACAAATAGCCTAATTCTTTAGCAGAGGTACTACTTCCTTTTAATACCCTCATTACAAAGTGCAGGGATTTGTAAGCTTTTGAAACTACACATCCTACATGACTACTCCATTTCATATCATTCCTTACGTGAACGCCCAAATATTTGCAAGAATCTTCTTCTACAAGTATTTCCGAGCCAATGTTATATTGAAAATCCTGCCTTCGCACTTTCCCTATTTTTAAGAGACTACATTTTCTTGTGTTTATTTTCATTTTATTTACAATCGCCCACTTATAGACCAGGTTCAGGTCCTCTTGAAGCACTGCATTGTCTTGTGAGTCATGTATCTTTCGATATATTACACAATCATCCGAAAACAATCGACAGTCCCTGCGAATCCCATTTGGTAAGTCATTTATAAACGCCAAAAATAACAAAGTTCCGATTACGCTGCCCTGAGGGATACCCGACGTTACGGTAATTTCATCCGAGAATATGCCTTCGACTTTCACTTTCTGAGAACGACCCGTCAAAAATTCTTGGATCCATAAAATTACTCTTCTATCAATCTTCGTCGAAGCTAATTTATGGAGTAGCATGTCATGCGGAACGACATCAAATGCCTTCGCAAAATCTATAACCACGGCGTCGACTGAAACTCCATGGTCTAACGATTCGCTAATGTCTTGAAAAAGTGATAGCATCTGACTCTCGCATGAGTAACCTTTCCGAAACCCATGTTGCCTATCATTAAACCATGATAATGTTTCCCACTGTTCCCTCAAGTAGTCGCAAATGAGATGCTCCATCTGTTTACAAACGACGGACGTAAGGCTAACCGGCCTGTAGTTGCCCAATTCAAGTCTGCTCCCTCCCTTAAATATTGGGACTACCGTAGCTCTTTTCCAGTCATCTGGGATTTGCGCATTGTTTATGGACACATTAAACATACCTCCAAGTATCGTGCCACGGCCCTACCTCCTAGTTTAAGTACTTCACTAACAATATTGAGACAATAGTTTGAGACTATTGTAGATTTGTGACAATTATATTTATATCTACGTTTCAAAGTACCACTAGAAGTACACTACTTCTAGTGTAAGATCCTCGTCGCCCCATCTATGTGTCAAAGTTGAAAACTTACGGAGTCTATGTAATTTCTTGGACTCGCGCTCTACCTAGTGGATTTCTTGTGAAGCTGTTCCGTTTGTTGGACTAGTTTTACGCTAGATGGCGCAAGCTGGATTTGTGATCCCGCCACAGATCAGTGTTGGTTGGTTGGTTCCTTAGTTTAGGGGCTGCGACAACGCGGTCATGTAGCCCCGTGTACTTTGGGTGTGTGTAGAATTTGTCTGATAACCGGTGTTAATTGTGATGACTGTATTAGTGTGTGTATCTGTTTTTTTTAAATTCAAGTAGGGACTGCAACTTTGAATTTTCAAATAGTTCCTACTTTTGCCGCCAAACGCCACCGTCAACGACTACTAGGCCTAGTTCAGAACTAGCTACTAGACGCCACCGCAGTCGGCTCTTGGCAACGAACGTAGCAACCTAAGAGCGTTGTTTACATTCTTAACCTATCCAATTTAGTTTCACACAGGTGTAATTAGTGGAAAGATCTTTAACATGCCATAAATCTATGACATGGGACCGCCGGCTTTACTTCCCCTCCGAAGGAAGGCATACTGAGGGATTTTTAACGCTCTTAAAAAATCCGACGGCTTCGGCCGGGTTTGAACCCGCTACAGATCAGTGTCTGGGTTTGAGATTATTTATGGAATATGTCTCCTTGGTAACCTAACAAGTCTTTGTTAGAAAATGGATTATTACCTATCTTATCGTCGAAGAACGAGGATGTAGTTTTCGTCGCGGGAACCTATTTCTGAAGCCAGCCTTCGGGCTTGGGAAGAGATATGCCTATTTTCCCACTACCATCAGATGGAAACAGTTATACTGACGTATTGGAAGAGTCACGTTTTATTTTTAAGCATGTAACATTAAAAAAAAAAGATTTGTGATCGTGGCCGACAGAATAAGGTACGTCCTTGCAATGTCATGGTTGACAAGTCGTTATTGAATAAGATCAGTATGTATGAAATGTCGCGTGAATGGATCTGTGTTTATATGTTGGTATGAGTTTGGTAATATAAGCGCCTTACTTCTTGCTATTTTTAGTTTATTTTGATTTTGGTCAAAAGAGTCAAGAACCCTTATATTGCATGTGATGTGCCATGGGGTTGGCATGAATGTGAGATGTGTTTGGATAACCTAACATTTAATCTCTTGGAGATTCGTACTTTGTCGTACATGTTTTGGTTATGAGCACATGGTTGTTTTGGGTGATGCGTAAAAGGTTGGATGTTTCATGTGAGTGTTTTGATATACTGATTCTTTACAGATAACTACCTTGTCTTTCCAAGCTCTTGGTGTGTTATTTTGAATGTGTTTATTTTCTAAGCTGATTCAGATTCTCATCTGTCAATAACAGCGAACCTCTTGTTTTGATTCGAAGCAGTTTTATTAATTTTATCTTAACGTTTTGGTTTTATTTTATTTCCCCCTGCTTCGTTTCAGTTAGTATACTCCTTAAGAGTCTGTGTGAAACATCTCTATGATGTATTTTCTTTCTTAGGCCACCGTTGGCTAGATAACCTTAATCTCCTTGTTTTAGGGTTATGAATTATTAATCTTGTATTTTGACAAAACATCTGATTTTTTTGGACTCCATCTTGGGATTTTGATCACGACAGTCGTGTTGACTTCTAGCTCCCTTATGATTGGGAATGATTTAAAATATTTTCTTGAGGTTTAAGTGATTGCTCTTGATGACTGTCATGTTTAGTCATAGTACTACTTCTCCGACGTTTTCATGAATAGGTGTCGAATAATTAATATCAACTGAGATGATATATATCTTGTCTTCGAAATAGGTAATGGTTTTATTTTTTGATTTCAAGGTTCCTCGTTTCTAAAATTATTATTGGTTTGTAGTTTTAAGACCTTCTCAAGTTATTTGTATTTTTAAATAGACTGATTGAATATATTATAAAGTAAATCTGACTTGGTGTTTCTTATCACTTAGATTTAATGTCTGGTAGTTTCTCTCTAAGGTAAACCCTCTGGGGACTGAAATGGGTAGCACATATTTTCCACGTTAGTTGGTGTTAAATTAATATTTTTTTTATTTGACGTAGTTAGATCGTAGTTTGAGACTATTGTAGATTTGTGACAATTATATTTATATCTACGTTTCAAGGTACCGCTAGAATGCGCTAGAAGTACACTACTTCAAGTGTAAGATACTCGTCGTCCCATCTATGTGTCAAGTTTGGAAAACTTACGGAGTCTATGTAATTTCTTGGACTCGCGCTCTACCTAGCGGATTTCTTGTGAAGCTGTTCCGTTGGTTGGACTAGTTTTACGCTAGATGGCGCAAGCTGGATTCGTGATCCCGCCACAGATCAGTGTCTGGGTTTGAGATTATTTATGGAATGTGTCTCCTTGGAAACCTAACAAGTCTTTGTTAGAAAATGGATGATTACCTATCTTATCGACGAAAACTACACTAACTGAAACGAAGCAGGGGGAAATAAAATAAAACCAAAACGTTAAGATAAAATTAATAAAACTGCTTCGAATCAAAACAAGAGGTTCGCTGTTAATGACAGATGAGAATCTGAATCAGCTTAGAAAGTAAACACATTCAAAATAACACACCAAGAGCTTGGAAAGACAAGGTAGTTATCTGCAAAGAATCAGTACGGTATATCAAAACACTCACATGAAACATCCAACCTTTTACGCATCACCCAAAACAACCATGTGCTCATAATCAAAACATGTACGACAAAGTACGAATCTCCAAGAGATTAAATGTTAGGTTATCCAAACACATCTCACATTCATGCCAACCCCATGGCACATCACATGCAATATAAGGGTTCTTGACTCTTTTGACCAAAATCAAAATAAACTAAAAATAGCAAGAAGTAAGGCCCTTATATTACCAAACTCATACCAACATATAAACACAGATCCATTCACGCGACATTTCATACATACTGATCTTATTCAATAACGACTTGTCAACCATGACATTGCAAGGACGTACCTTATTCTGTCGGCCACGATCAAAAATCTTTTTTTTTTAATGTAACATGCTTAAAAATAAAACGTGACTCTTCCAATACGTCAGTATAACTGTTTCCATCTGATGGTAGTGGAAAAATAGGCATATCTCTGCCCAAGCCCGAAGGCTGGCTTCAGAAATAGGTTCCCGCGACGAAAACTACATTCTCGTTCTTCGACGATAAGATAGGTAATAATCCATTTTCTAACAAAGACTTGTTAGGTTACCAAGGAGACACATTCCATAAATAATCTCAAACCCAGACACTGATCTGTGGCGAGATCACAAATCCAGCTTGCGCCATCTAGCGTAAAACTAGTCCAACCAACGGAACACCTTCACAAGAAATCCGCTAGGTAGAGCGCGAGTCCAAGAAATTACATAGACTCCGTAAGTTTTCAACCTTGACACATAGATGGGGCGACGAGGATCTTACACTAGAAGTAGTGTACTTCTAGTGGTACTTTGAAACGTAGATATAAATATAATTGTCACAAATCTACAATAGTCTCAAACTATTGTCTCAAATATTATCAGGACCCTTTGATACATTGAAACGTAGTTTTTGTATTAGCTTTACAATTGCTGACTGGTTTATTTGGAACAGGGGAGCCCCTGATTCGTCGTTAAGGTCCAACACACAGCTATTGGATTTATTGAACACACTACCGTAAAATACATTTAATTCATTAGCAATGGCCTGTTTCTCAGAAATTAATTTACCGTCACCGGACATTATCATCGACAAATTATTTGAATTTCCCTTTCTTCTCCTAACATAACTGTAATTTTTTTTCCACCCATCACCTCCCGAACCAAGTAAACCTTGCATATAACTGTCATGAGCAGCCCTCTTTTTTAAGACGAGCTCTCTTGATAAGGACTTAAATTTCAACATATACTTGTCACTATCATATCTTTTATTGTATAATTTCCTAATTTTCCGTTTTAGACTCCTAATTTCTCGTGTGTAATACTCAGGATCTGGGTTTTGTTTCAGCAATTTAAATGGGACAAATTTATCAACAGCGCTATTTAAAATTTTCAAAAAGTTAGTCCACAGGATATTAATGTGATTTCCTTCCGATGCACATCCTACAAATAGCTCATTCAAATACCCCTGAAACTTGCCCTGATCCGCCCTGCGATACTGGAATATGATCTTTTTTGCTACATCAGAGTCTAATTTTGTAATGTCACCATATCTAATATTTAATTCAACCCCAGAATGGTCACTAATTCCTGGTACTTTCAGACAGTTAATATACAGCTCTACAGGCCTTACGAGATAAACATCTAAGGTATTATTGTCTCTAGTTGGGAAGTCAACTACTTGGGAAAATCCCCCCTCCCTTAAGAATTTATTTGCAGCGCTCTGAGCCTGACCACAGCTAGTTGACTCACCAGACCAGTCTACTTTGGGGAGGTTTAAATCTCCAGCAATTATTATGCTCTTTTTCATAGCATTACCCGTACAAGTTTTATCATACAGTGTTTCGAGGAGAGAAAGGTTATCTTTCGGTGCTCTATACGCCCCTATCACCTGAAGAGGGAATTTATTTCCTTTATCCGAAATTTGTACACATAACATTTCATGATCCATATCAGCCCACTTTAAGAAACTAGCTATATTTTTGCGCACACAAATAAATAGCCCACCACCTCGCTTCCCCCGATCCCTTCTGTACATCTCGTAGGTCCCTTGAATTATTTCGCTACTATTTATGCCCTCATATAACCAAGATTCAGTTGCAATGACAATGTCCGGAGAATACGTCTCTACAAGATTCCAAAATTCAATTAATTTATTTCCTAAACTCTGACAATTAACCTGCAGTAATCTTAGAGTCTTACCTCCGCAGCAAATATCTCGAAATAGCTCCTTCTGTTCCCATCGGCTGGCAACCTCTGGACCTGCTCTTCCTCACAAAAGCCGGCACGAACCGATGACCCTGTCATGTAGGCTCCCTAGATTGAAAGCGCCCCGTCGATTTAGATGCAGCCCGTCTCGGGCGAAGTCACGGCCACCAATACAGCAGTCAGCTTCTACGTACACTAATCCCAGTTGTGCACATACCCAGTCCATGCGGTCATTTACAGTCTTAACTCGCCTCAACGGAACATCTCCCCGCTGAACAATGCCACTCATTATAATTTTTGCATTTCTAAACTTGCTTTTAGCTTTTCTGCCTAGTTCGTAGAGCTCCCCCATGATGTAATCAGCTGTAGCCCTCTTCTTCAAATCGTACGTCCCAACATGGAGCAACAACACTTTAACTTTGTCACAGTCCTCTACATTTGCTTCTTCCACTTGTTGGGCAAGCTGGTCAATCTTAATCCCCGGGTAACACCGCACTTTCGCACGTGATTTCCTCGAGATATTCGCACTCCATCGTATCATAGAATCACCCATTATGATAACGTCTTCCTCAGTTTGCTCCTGCACGCCCTCTTCCACACTGATCCCAGTAGAAAGCAGTTCAGTCACATCCTTCACCGTTTCTTCTGATTCACGAAGCTTTGCTCTAAGTTCCTGTATTATTTGATCCCTTGCTTTGATTTGCACCCTCAAACTGTCCGGCGTATCACATACTTTACAAAACCAATTTCCGACATCACAATCCTCCTTCTTGACCTTAATACAGCCGAAGTGAAACCATTTCTCACATAGTCCACACTCAACACCATTCTTCAATGTTTTACTGCACGTCGAACACTTTAAAGATGCCTCTGGATCATTTGCCTGATTCACATTTGGAGTAACAGGCCCTGGATTCACTTCCACTCCACCAATAACTAACAACGCAGCTATCACTAGGGCTATAAACCACAAGTTACTAGGTCCCGTACGCACACACAAACACCGGAAATCCCGACTACCCTTCGCATACCACAGCCCGATCCTCGCCCGATAACACTCCAGAGAACACCCCATTTCAGCACACCTGAGAGCTCGGGAAAAACACGACCTTTCACTTTGACTGCCAACTGATCAGTACTACTCCTATTGGATTTGCCGCTTGGAGCGCTGTACTCTCTATCTACGATTTCCTCCGATGGCTACCGAAGTCAACAGTGTCTGTTACCTTGGATACAGCGATAATAAGAAAAGTCATTCTCTATTGGAATCCTTACAAGCAAGATGCAAAATTTATAACTCCGATATTAAACCGGGCTGGTTAGCCCTGAAGGCTAACATAGCCTCTATTCTGGAATATGTTCATATCCAACTTGATTAGGAAGTACTTCCGACATCTCCCTGAAGATATTTTGACTTATTTGGTGTAATAATATTTTTGGCTTCTCAACCAGTATGTTTTAGAAAAGGTTTGTAAATATTGTGAGATATTTTGGAAGCTGTTTTATTTCTATCGATATGTTTTATTATCTTGGACGTATTGTAATTTCTTAACTTTGTGTTATTTTATGTTGGCGGACTGTTGTTCACTCTCGTGTTTTGGTCTAGCCTCGTGGTCGGAGTAACGGTAAAGTATCTGTCGATATATTTAAAATAGTTTCCAATTATCTAATATATTCTATGTACCTTTTGGGGGAATGTGGTTATTTATTTTTCTTGTCTGAGCTACAAGCCATGTAGATTTCAGTCTTCATCTTGGTCTAGAGCAAGGACTTTCTTAACCTAAATACCTTTATATAAATTTTATTTATCTCCTTGCATCTTTTTAGAATGCCTCATATAGGCGCTGTAACTTGTGTCGAAGATTATGGCACTTATTTTATTCTGTGTAATGGGTTGCCTGGTGACAACCTAAGCTATTGTTATTGTTTCTTCCTTACAGTAAAAAAACAGTAGTTTTTTGTTTTCGTGTCGATAAAAAACAGACATGTTTGAGGATTTGATTGCGATCACACGTACCTTGAATTCGCTTCTGTTAATAAAACTAACTTAATTGATTGGAATGAGTTGAGACCGTATTTGAACTTAAACTAGTTTCGGTACATACCTTGAGTATCCTTTAAAGGTAGTTTATCTGTTTATTTAACGTTGGATATTTTTGTTGGTCTTTGACTTTTCATTTGCTCATTTAATATAATTAATTCAACCCTTTTCCTCCTCAATCGGTGGGATTCCTTGCTTATATTCAATTAGCTGTTTATACCAAGAACTAATTTCTTTTAAATTTTATTCCTTTCTTGTAAATGCATGTAATATTATTAATTGTCAATTATATATATATCAAAAGTGACCTCTGTGTTCTTGTATCATAGTTCGTTATTCTCTTATGTTCATACTATTTAACTGCCTGGGTAAATGGTTTTGTTCAACACCTTCTACTTTCGTCTCTGGTATTTTTGGGGGTTTTCTTATTATTTTGGTAAATTAGTTAGCTCTCAGTTCTATCAGTGTGCCAATTGGTAGCAGATCGTATGTTATTGTTTCACGGACATTATAATAAGTTAAAAAAATATTTAATCAAATAGATTCTTGAACACAAAGGTCGCTTAAAGCTTGGGTATTATTAATCTAATCCTTGTGGAAATTTCTGTTTCATGTCCGATTGCATACACAAAATGGAACCGAGGAATACATTATCAGCCTTCTACAACCTAAGGAAAGAGGAAATTGAATATGAATTGTTCATTAGAAAAATTCCTTCTAACAACAATCGTGAAAAGGATTTGTTACTTCTGAAGGATGTGAAAGATGTGCCTATTATAATTCCTGACTTGGAAAGTTACCATCAAACGTTTGGTGAGTCTAATAACATTGTACCTGCTGTAACAAATTTAATTAATTTATCTATTTATTTGATAGGTGCTAGTAACCCTTCTACGTCTCAATTAGGGAGATTTAAAACTCAAGCATGCCATTGGTTTTATAGACTTGGTGATCTCATTTATATTTGGGAACTCGAGGATTCTAATTTCGGTTCGGAATTAATGTCATTTCAAAGTAAGCTTCTTGATGCTTTTTTAAAATTATTTCCTTCTGAGTGTGGTGATATTCAGGGTTGCGTCAATGGTGTTAATAATAATCCGTGTGAAATTATTGTGCCAAATGCGAGTAACTCACGTGTGATTATAGAATCTGAAGGTTCCGCTGACAATTTACCTAATAATCTTGAAAGTTTATCCTTAACTGATCATAATGCAAGCATGGAGAGCAGAATTACTTTGAATAAGAGCTTACAAGGGACGTCATCAAGGATTCCCCAACCGACCTTATTAAACTCTAATGATATAAGTGTTAATGAGCATGGGGAAATTGATAATACCATACCTTGTCCCTTGCCAAATATTTCTTCGTCTGGCGCTTCAAATGATTTTCCTAATCATAACTCTGCAAATTTTAGGTTATTACCTAGAAATGAAAGCCAATTTGGGTTACCCTGTACTAATGTTGTCTCCGATTTTCCATCACGTTTGTTGAATAACGCTAATATTGGGGGAAATAGGTCATCGATGCCTAACTGTGAAAACGGTTTAAGATTTAACGGTATTCCTCATCCAGTAACCTCTTGTGTTCAGAAATTACAGATGTGTTCGGGTAATGATACTATGGAGTTGATAAAAATTTTGAAACAACTAGTTGAATTAATGGACAATTCCATTGTTTTTGGTTTATCAGATACTATGATTTTCCAATTAATTTTTCCTTTCACCTGTGGCCTGTTGCGTGATAAGTTGATCAGCGCTATGTCATCTCACTCTTCGTTATCTGAGTTTCATGTCGAAGTAATTGATTATTTTATTCCTGAACGTGCAATGAGTTTACTGAAACATAATTGTTACTATCGTGGTCAGAGGGTAGATGAATCTTTGAACGATTATATTAAAGAAATTAGGTGCTACGCTAGGGTTTTGAATTTAAATTTGAGTGAATCTGCAATTGTTACTACTATAGTAGAAGGTATTAATCCAGAATATAGGTTATGTATGGCTATGGAAGGTAAACCTAAGGGTTTTCTTGATTTTTTAGCGTATGGCTTTTAGTGCCGGGAGTGTCCGAGGACATGTTCGGCTCGCCAGTTGTGTAGCCGCTTCGAGATGGACACCCAATGGGTGAGCTACAAGTACCGTTGGAGAGGGAAGGAGGGAAGTTGGAATGTAAGGACGAGGAGTTGGAAGGTAGCAGCTGTGGCCTATAGTTAGGGACCAACCCCGGCATTTGCCTGGAAGGAAGATGGGAAATCACAGAAGACCATCTTCAAGTTTGCCGGCGGGGGGATTCGAACCTCCTCGCCTCCCGGATGTGAGCGACTGCCATCAGTCATGCCGTAACCACCACGGCTAACTCACCCGGTTTTTCTTGAATTATATGATATAATTAAATCTGCAGAAAATGTCAAGAGCATTAATGCTGTAAGAGTGATTAACTCTCCGCCTCCCTTGGTTAATATCTCTGTTAATCCTAATAATCCTTTACAACAGACTTCTTTCCAAAGAAGGAGATTCAATTACACCGAAAATACTCGAACTGGTAAACGTTGTGATAGGTGCGGGTCTTATGATCACATAGCCAAGTGGTGTGATAGAAGATTTAATCGTAGGCAATGACTAGATGATAGGAAGATCTTGTCGGATTATCAAAAATCTGATGGTATTGCTGGTAACCGTAAAACAGATTTTGATAAGGATCTTAAGACAAATCGTAAGGTATATGACAAATTTTCTCGAATTGGTAAAGCTAATTATGGATCGTGTAACCGTATCACTGATGCGACAAAAAATAATTGCCCATACATTGATGTTTGTGTAAATAATGAACCTGTCTCCGCTCTTATTGATTCGGGCAGTGTTAATTCATTTCTTGATAGTAAATGGTTCAGGACGATGTCTTCTGTTTGTAAATTTGGCAATTTGGTAAAGGAACCACATAACTTTATAACAGCCAATTCTTCTTCACTCAGTATTTTAGGATATGTAAAGGTAAAGGTCAGCATATTTAACTTTTCTTGGATGTTTAGATTCTGGGTGGTTGACAATTTGTCGTATCAAGTGATTATCGGGTCGGATTTCATAACTCATGTTGGGTTATTGTTAGATTTAAATTCTAAATCCTTTTGGTTTCATTTCAAACCCAATCTCAGATGGAAATTCAATCATTCGGAGTGTATTGGTGGAGTCAACTCAACTCAGGAGGAAAAAAAGGTTATAACCATTGAAGATTTAGAGTTCGATAACTTAAGCGAAGATCAAGCTAAACAGATTAAAGACCTGTGTTATGAATTTCCTGAGGTTCTAAATGACAAATTAGGTGTTACTAATTTAATAGAATATGTAATTGGGCTTTCCGACGACATTCCTGTTCGTGCGTCTCCTCCTAAGATGAAAATTTTAAAAGGTATTGTGGACGAGATGTTTGAGGAGGGGATTATTCGTAAATCTACTTCAGCATATTCTTCTCCTATCTTTCTAGTTCCTAAATCCAATGGCCAATTCAGACCCGTGATCGATTACAGAGCATTAAATAAGAAAGTCATCTTACAATCGATTCCTCTTCCGGACCTTCAGTCCTGCTTTTCGTGGTTCAAAGGAGCGTCCTATTTTACGATATTATATTGAAATTCAGCTTATTTCCAGGTTCCCCTGGCGGAGAAGTCCAAGAGTGTGACGGCTTTTGCCACGGATTGGAATTTATTTGAATTTGAACGTTTACCTTTTGGGTTGTCGACCGGTGCTGCTGTCTTGAGCAGATTGCTAGATAACGTATTTGACGGAATTAAGTTTAAATTCGTTTACCATTATTTAGATGACGTAGTCATCTTTAGTAAAAACTTTGAGGATCATGCCCAACATGTTCGTGAGGTGTTGTCTCGATTAAAGAATAGTGGTCTTACGGTCAAGTTATCTAAGGTCTCTTTCGCTAAACCCCAAATATCATTCTTGGGACATGTAATATCGTCATCTGGTGTCTCGGTAGACCAAAGCAGAACACAATCTATTAGGGAATTCAAACAACCTAAGACGCCTAAAGAAATAGCACGTTTTATTGGGATGATTAACTAATTTCGTAGATTTATTCCTAATTTTGCTCACCGTGCAGCTCCTCTTAACATGCTTCGAAAGAAAGGTACTGTATTTTCGTGGGGTCCGTCGCAAGAATCAGCTTTTCTTGATCTTAAGTTGGCATTAACCAATCCACCGATTTTGGCTATTCCTGATTTTGGCAAAAGGTTTATCATCCAAACCGATGCATCTAACAAGGCTGTTGGTGCGGAATTATTACAAGAGTACGATGAAGGAAGGTTACCTGTGGCTTATGCTTCGACGACATTAAACGATGCTGAGATAAAGTTTTCTGTGTATGAATTAGAAGCGCTAGCAGTTATGTTTGCTCCCGAAAAATTTAAAATATATATCGAGCACGTTTCCTTTGATCTCGAAACCGATAACCAGGCATTGAGTTGGGTAATGGGAAAACCCAGGAAAACTGGAAGGATAGCTCGTTGGGCCACCCGTATTTTAGCCTTTCAATTCAGCGTTCGTCATATTAAGGGCACGGACAATGTCATTGCTGATTGCCTTAGTAGAATGTACGGTGATGAGAAAATAGAGGATAAGGGTGAAGATAAGTTTGATGAGAGTAACAAGGCGAACACTATCCTGTCTAATTAACCTAAATTGTTTAGGGAGGTATCCGAATATCAAAGAGAGGACCCTGGCTTGAATGAAATCATTGAGAAATTAGAAAAGGGAGAAAATTTGAAGCCATATTCGATGAAGAACAGCACATTATGTTGTTCCGCTAGGTACGATAGGTTGCCTAAAATTGTACTACCTTCTCTTCTTATACCGGAGATTTTTAAGTATTTCCATGAGTCACCAATTGGTGGACATCTTGGGTTATTTAAGACAAGGCAGAAAATTAGACAGAATTTCATCTGGAAAAATATGGATAAAGACATCAGGAAATTGGTGAACGGATGTAACGCTTGCAACGTAGCTAAACCTACTAACAATTCTAAAATTGGGCTGTTATCCTCGGAAATCGCTACTAAACCTATGGAGAGATTGTTCGTCGATTTCGTAGGCCCTCTGCCCTTGTCAAAGCATGGAAATCGGTTTGTATTTGTTTGCACGGACGGTTTTTCTCGTTTTAGTTGGATCATTCCTACTCGTATGGCAAACACTCAAACCGTTATTAAATGTTTAAATCAAATATTTGCTTCTTTTGGCCCTTGTCAGTTTCTGGTGTCAGATAACGCCAAATGCTTTTCATCTAATGTATTTCGAAATTATTTATTCGAATTTTCTATCTCTCATGTCACTAGCACCCCATACTACCCTAAAGGATCATATGCCGAAAGGGTGAATAGGAATTTACGGGCAGCACTTATTGCGTATCACCACAATGATCACAAGGGTTGGGACAGTTGTATACATTTGATAACTTATGCTTTCAACACGGCTATACATGAATCTCACCGAAACACTCCTTTTAATCTGAAGTTTTCATATTCGCCTAATTCTCCGATATCAAATTTATGGTCTCTCAACGATCTATTGCCTGAGAACATTTCTAACTTGGATGTTCAGGCGGTTTGGAAGAAAGCTAGGGAAACCATGAAGATTGCTCATGAAAAGTTGCAGAGAAGGTATAATGTGGGTCGTAAACAGTGTTCATTAAAGGTTGGTGATGAGGTATATGTTCGAAATTTCTCGCTAGAAAGAAGCTGGTCCTAAAGAATCCGGGAAATTACTTGTTAGATTTAAAGGCCCTTGCAAAATTCTTAGTTTCATCACTCCAGTGACTATGCTTGTGAGTGATCCTCAGAAAAAACGTATTTTCAGGGTGCATTTATCACAAGTGAAGAAAAATTGTGATATTTCTGAGTAATGTTTTATTTGGTTGTAATTTCTTCCTTTGCTCCTTTTTTGCTGTTTATTGCTAGATGTTTTGGTTTGTCCTTCCTGTTGTGATTCACTCACCGTAAGTATTATACTTAGCTTGTAATTCTTCTAAATTGTGTATGAAGAACTGTGTGTATCTAGAATGGTTGTGTTTAGTGTGATTGCGGTAATTTAGATTTGTATTAAGGGGTGGGAAATTGTTGTTTTGTTGTTCAAAATAAGGTTAGGTTTGCGTTAGTCAAAATGTTCATTGTTGATTGTATAATACCGAGTATGTAAATAAATATTTCGTTAAAATATATTGCTACTTAAGTGCACTAGGTAGTGATTTGAATGATTGCGTTGTTGAATGAGGACAGTTTCTTATTTCGATTCTTGTTATCTCTGGTATGAAACTGGTATAATTAAGATGAAGGAAAAGAGTCGTTGGTATGAAAGGTAAGCATTCCTTACAAAAGATCCCAAGTTGATCCAAGTTGGTGTACATTATGTCGCCTTATTTGCATGTTTCATCAGGGATGTAAAAGGTATTGAATGTTATGTTTTGGCTGAGAGTTGTTGAAAAGGTAAGTAAGTAATGCTATAAGGAAAATACCCGGATTGTTCTTTCGAGATGCGTTCCTTGGGTTCGTTAACTGTCAGTCTGAGCAGGGTAAGCATTGAGTGAAGTATGATATTGAACAATTATAATTGTGAAAGTGATATGCTAAAAAGGCTCAATAGGTTCATGTCATGTGCGTCCTGTGTACGATTCATTTATAGTGTATGTTCCGAGTCTGCATACATGTGAGTGAGTGTTATGGTGGGTAAGTATGTTGTATAATTGGTTTTTCACGAACATTTATTTATATACTGGTAGATATTTTGGGGCATTTACCTTGCGGGTGGTAAATAGTAATCAGTAATTGTGGGAATTTTGCGGTTATGTACAAGTGTGTGAAAGATTTTGTGTATTTCTGTTTTTCTGCACGTGTGATCTGATACTAAAATATTTTCTGGTTTTCCTTGTTATTTTTTTGGTATTTGCTTTGCCTCTCCCCTTTTGAACTTTGTCGGTACTTCTCTTTATCTATTTATTTTTTTCTCTCGTTTCTGAGGTTCTGATAGCATGAGACTCGCTCATGATTTTTCCTTCCTTGTTTTCGTATTTCGTGTTGCTTCATCGGGTATTTGTAAGGGATTCTTGTGCGATGTTAGCGTCGGGTTTACTCTTAGTTTTTTCCCTCGTTTTGCTCGCTTGTAACTTTCCTTGAACCCCCTTTTATTTATGAAGTCTATAAAACTTTTATGGTAATCTTCATTTATTTACGATGGTACAATGTTAGACTTAACCTACGTCATTTTCATTTTGGTGATCTTCGGTTGGCTGATAATTGTTTCAAGGTCCGTTTGTTCTTATTCTATCTTTTCTTTTGAAATAGCTGTGGAATTACATCCCACAAAGTTATGATTTAATTAATAATACTCACATAAAATATAATTCTGTAAAAGATGTAAACCGGTTATTAGATGACATAACTTATGTTCCTATTTTGTAAAAGCAAGGAATCTTTGAGATGGGAGGATTTTTTTTGGGTCATTTGGAAAATGATACTCGGTTGATCATTTATTATTTATTTGGATGATTGTGAACTGGTTGTAAGGATGCATTATCTTAATATGTCATGAAGAAAGAACATGGACCTTGCTGTCGGAGTACAATTTGGTTTCAGATCAAGAGCTGATATTGTCATCCTGGTTGGCGAGTTGGCAACTGTGGCGAATGTTCTGGGCTCGGACTTCGTCCAGTAAAGCCGTGTCCTCTACGTAGAGATGGAGTGTCTTCACCAGCCAAGAAAACTTCTAATTTGTATTTAATGTTTAAAAAAAAGAAAAACTGTTATTTTGTTGCCAAGTAAGGAATTGAAACTCTAAGCATGTTGGTAATGGTTAGATGCATGAACGCTTTGGTGCGCGCCTATTTTGAAGATGGTAAGATTGGCGAACCTTGGACTATTATGAAAGAACGAACTGATATTCATATGCAGCTCTATTTACTCCCTCACTCTCTCTCAACACATAGACTTGGTGTACATTTGTGTCCTATCGTCCTGTATAGTGGGGAGGAGAGATGACGCGTTTTAATTTCCCTGACGTGAACTTTATCCTTGCTAATATGTAACCGAGTTTGTCGTGCTTGTGCTTGAGATAAACAGACTTGCCACGCTACCTGTTGAGCACGAGTAGAAACTCGTTTGTCGCTGCGGGATGCTGCCATCTGACGGAGAATATTAGTACTACTCCTATTGGATTTGCCTCTTGGAGCGCTGTACTCTCTATCTACGATTTCCTCCGATGGCTACCGAAGTCAACAGTGTCTGTTACCTTGGATACAGCGATAATAAGAAAAGTCATTCTCTATTGGAATCCTTACAAGCAAGATGCAAAATTTATAACTCCGATATTAAACCGGGCTGGTTAGCCCTGAAGGCTAACATAGCCTCTATTCTGGAATATGTTCATATCCAACTTGATTAGGAAGTACTTCCGACATCTCCCTGAAGATATTTTGACTTATTTGGTGTAATAATATTTTTGGCTTCTCAACCAGTATGTTTTAGAAAAGGTTTGTAAATATTGTGAGATATTTTGGAAGCTGTTTTATTTCTATCGATATGTTTTATTATCTTGGACGTATTGTAATTTCTTAACTTTGTGTTATTTTATGTTGGCGGACAGTTGTTCACTCTCGTGTTTTGGTCTAGCCTCGTGGTCGGAGTAACGGTAAAGTATCTGTCGATATATTTAAAATAGTTTCCAATTATCTAATATATTCTATGTACCTTTTGGGGGAATGTGGTTATTTATTTTTCTTGTCTGAGCTACAAGCCATGTAGATTTCAGTCTTCATCTTGGTCTAGAGCAAGGACTTTCTTAACCTAAATACCTTTATATAAATTTTATTTATCTCCTTGCATCTTTTTAGAATGCCTCATATAGGCGCTGTAACTTGTGTCGAAGATTATGGCACTTATTTTATTCTGTGTAATGGGTTGCCTGGTGACAACCTAAGCTATTGTTATTGTTTCTTCCTTGCAGTAAAAAAAAAACAATAGTTTTTGTTTTCGTGTCGATAAAAAACAGACATGTTTGAGGATTTGATTGCGATCACACGTACCTTGAATTCGCTCCTGTTAATAAAACTAACTTAATTGATTGCATTGAGTTGAGACCGTATTTGAACTTAAACTAGTTTCGGTTCATACCTTGAGTATCCTTTAAAGGTAGTTTATCTGTTTATTTAACGTTGGATATTTTTGTTGGTCTTTGACTTTTCATTTGCTCATTTAATATAATTAATTCAACCCTTTTCCTCCTCAATCAGTGGGATTCCTTGCTTATATTCAATTAGCTGTTTATACCAAGAACTAATTTCTTTTAAATTTTATTCCTTTCTTATAAATGCATGTAATATTATTAATTGTCATTATATATATATATATATATATATATATATATATATATATATATATCAAAAGTGACCTCTGTGTTCTTGTATCATAGTTCGTTATTCTCTTATGTTCATACTATTTAACTGCCTGGGTAAATGGTTTTGTTCAACACCTACTTTCGTCTCTGGTATTTTTGGGGGTTTTCTTATTATGTTGGTAAATTAGTTAGCTCTCAGTTCTACCAGTGTGTCAATATTAATAACATTACTGCATCTGTGTCAATATTACATGTTTTCAACTAACTCTAACTCCGTTCGGCAGTACCAGTATCTACAGAGAGAGGCAAATTTGCCAAAAGTTAGGGGGAAAAAAAGTTAGGGAAAAAAACTTTTGTCACACGCTTCAAGGGCACTTGTTGCTGTTCTTGGTTCGTTCATAAGAGCGAAGGCACTGGAGAGTAATAAGAGGTTATGTTGTTACACATAAGATCACAGCAAGCTGATTGTCACACTGTTTGCATCGCTCTACCTTCGCCTTGCTTTGCAACCTTGCCATACGTCACTTAGTAACAATAGTACATGATTATATTGGTTTTTAATGTTTTAATTCATTAACAAATAATATAGGCCTATGTGACAAAAATTTCGGTGGGGGCTGTGCCCCCCTGGACGCTCCCCCCTTATATACGCCCCTGAATTGTGATAGTGAAGGAAGCAATTTAAAGCTTAAATGTCGTCCATAGAGGTTCACGTGGGCTTTCAGAAGATTCGGTGGGATACGTCGTATTTTAGAGCTTATACGCTAAAGAAAGGCAAGCAGCTCAATGACAGTAATCACATATTTCAGGTGAAGGAACGATTGAGAGAAGAAATATCCAGCTTCTGTTTCAGAGAAACGAGCATTAATCAACCGCCTTATGCTGTTAAACTTAAGGTAATATTTACCTTTCTTTTTGGTCCACAAATCATATGTATATTTAGACTATTCATTTTAAACATAACTTCATTATTTATATTTCCCGTATTCAATGCCGTTGTAAATTATTTTTTCATTAATTAATGCTAGTCTTTTTTAAAATATTTAACAGATCGATTGCAACAGGAACATTCAGTCTGCCGAGTGTGAATGCAAAGCAGGCCTTTCCAAATGCTGCAAGCACATTGCTGCGCTTTGCATTTATGTTCATACCGAGAGAGATTCTTCGAAAACTTCCTTCCTGCAACAATGGGAGAAACCTAAGAATGTTATCGCGGAATATTCTAAAGATGAACATTTAGGAGAAATGTTCAAGGATAGATGAAATAAGCGGACAATTTGTAGCGTGTCGGAAAGTGTGAGATTAGAAACATTCACCAATACGAGAAAATTAAAAATATAGTCTGTGTTTTTACAAGAATTTTGAAGGCCGAAGGTGAATCCATAATTATCTCCACTTCTATTGTTGAAGCTATCGTGGATGATGCTGTAGAACAGAGCGAAACAAGACTTTTACTTCAGTGTCTTTAGCAATTAGACCATCAAAACGTTAATAAACTGTTTAGATGCTATGGAATAAATTACTTGCCAAGTGGCAAGTTATCACTAGTGCAAAAAAAATTGTTAGTCCATGTTGCCAAGTGACGTCCTGAATTTTTAATTTGAAAACGTGAAAGTCTCAAAATCACAGAAGAATGCTATTGCGATTGAGACTAGGGCTCAATCTAAGAATCCTGCTTGGTTCCATCAAAGAAAATTACGCATATCGGCCAGCCAGAGCGTACACAAGATCATGACACTGCAGAGTGGAGATTTTAATAAACTGGCATCTCAGCTTCTTATTTCTAAAGACATAAACAGTCTTGCAGTGAGATACGGAAGAGACAATGAGCAGAAGGCACTTCAGGAATTCTGTTTATCGTCCCAATGTTGCGTGTCACAGCTGGGTTTGTTTGTAAAAGAAGAGCAACCCTGGCTCTGCTGCAGCCCGTATGGGATAGTGCTAGGTCAGGAATGCCTTCCTCTTTTGGAGATTAAGTGCCCTTACTCGTGTCGGGAAAAGCCTGTGGTTGATGACAACACGTGTAATGTTCCATATTTGTATATTAACATTGATGGTGATATCAAGTTAAAGGAAACTCATGTATATTACACCAGGTACAGGCATCATTGTATATTTTGAACCTCAATTTCTGTGACTTGTTTGTATATTATCCAAAGAAAAGTGTGAAAGTGAGTGTCTCCAGAAATGAAGAATTTCTTTCCCACAGTAGAGATGTTTTATTTCGAACATTACCTCTCGATAATTTTCAAGCGTTATACATAGTTTACATTGTTACCATTCTCATGCTGGGTTTTACCACTATTCAGACATTTGAAACATTATATAATTTCTACTCAAGTTTTAAATTTAAAAAACAGTGAATTAGATTGGTGTAATCATGTTGTTGTTTGAGTCTTCAGTCTTTTGACTGGTTTGATGCAGCTCTCCATGCCTCCCTGTCCTGAGCTAATCGTTTCATCTCTACATAGCTACCACACCCTACATCCGAGGCAATCTGTTTAACATATTCTAACCTTGGTCTACCCCTACAGTTCTTGTCCTCGACCCTTCCTTCCATAACTAAGCTTGCTATTCCTGGGTGTCTTAGTATGTGTCCTACCAACCTATCTCTTCTCTTCATTAGCAGTCGCCAGAAACATCTCTCCTCTACCACTCGCCTTAATACCTCTTCGTTTGTAACCCTATCTACCCATCTGATCTTCATCATTCTCCTGTAACACCACATTTCAAATGCCTCAATTCTCCTCTTTTCTGCTGCACCAATAGTCCAAGTTTCACTTCCATAGAGCGCCACGCTCCAGACAAAGGTTTTCAAAAATGACTTCCTAATACCTAAATCTATATTCGATGTCAACAGATTCCTTTTTTGTAGAAAGGCTTTCCTTGCCTGAGCCAACCTACTTTTTATATCCTCTTTGCTTCGTCCATCACTGGTTATTCTGCTTCCTAAGTAACAGAAGTCTCCTACTTCCTTCAGCTTTTCACCTGCCAATTTGATATCCATAGAGGTTTCCGATTTATTTCGGCTGCATTCCAGTATTTTTGTTTTACATTTATTAATTTTCATCATGAAGTCCTTCCGTAAGACGGAATCCATACCATTCAAAAACTCATTCAAATCCTCAGGCTTGTCGGCCAAGATGACAATGTCATCAGCAAATCTCAGAGTTGAAATTATTTCTCCTTGAATCTTCACTCCCACCTTAAATTTTTCTCCGATTTCCTTGATTGCTTGTTCAATGTAAAGATTGAAAAGTATGGGTGATAAGTTGCAGCCTTGCCTAACACCTTTCATAATACCAGCTTCATGTACAATTCAATAATTATATAATCATGTCTAAGTTAAGGTCCTGCCTAAAATATATCAGTCGTCTAATATAATGATAGGAGGACTGAAATTCACTAAGACACCTATGAGATTAACAATCTTGTCTAAATGAGGTACCAAATCCATAGTAACTCGGTTACTTAATATTTTATAAACCTTCATTCTATGTATGGCTCTTTCAACATGACTTCTGACAGATGCTATATCATATGTTGATTCTACTTCCTCAGCTGAAAACTGTGGATTAAATGCAAATGGTGGCTTTACTATTACTGCGTTCTTATTTTCAATAAGGTTTTTTTTAATATCTGTGGGAACCTTTTATCATACATAACAAGATCTCCTGCTTGAATATGATTTAGAATACCGGAATGTACGGCAATGTAGCTGTCAGTCGCTCTTCCACCATAACATTTAGAAAGAAAAGAAATATAACCTGATGGAGTAATGTCAACCAGAAATTTTACAGTGAATGCATTTTTGTAATGAGAGAACATTAAAATTCTTTGACGAACACTTTGCGGTCTTTCACAGTATACTTCAGTACAATCTATAATGCACGTACACATTTCAAAATGACGTTTAAAGGAATTTGGCATAGTAAATTTAATAGTGGATCGCTGTGGCCAGAAAATCCATTCCTTCGTTTTCTCAAAAAGTTGGTAGATTGTAAATTTAAAGGCAGCAGAAGCCGTAGTCCTGTGACAGTTAAACATAACGCTGAGTGCAGCAAAACTAATGCCCAGTTTGCACTTCATTAACAGGAGAAGTAACATATTTTCCTTGTCAAGAGTACAATTATGATGAACAGAAGGTAACAACGGTAACAGGATACGAAACACTGCCAGCTTTACACCCGCTATTTCAACAAGATTATGTTCGCTTTCTTTTACTGACCGTATCCACAAAAATAATGCTTCTTATCCACAAGGTCCACATTAACACTACAGTCTTGTTTTAAACAAGTGTCAGTCATTGTTTGTTTGTTCGCACGGGGCATTGGCAGATTTGTCTGGACTTCTGCTTCGTAATTATTTCTCAAAGAAGAAAACAATATGTTCACCTCCGTCTTGTCACTATATACGGTCACAATATCCGTCTGTGTGCTCGCTTCACAGAGTGAACCATACTCCATCACACTTCCTTCACCCCCGTCATTTTCATGCCTCATTTTTCGCCTCTTGTATCTCTCATTTACTCTACTGCCCTCTCGTTGCTGGTGCTGATCCGATAAATGTGGTTTCATGTAGAGCCTCGGTATGTAACCGGGACTGTCGGGATCTCTTGTCGGTGTTCTGTTTATAAAATGCCGACTACAAACACGTGAATTATTTGTAGGATGTCAGGGTTTACCATCACTCGTGTCCCATTTTAAAGCCACAGTCCAAGCGTTCCTTATATGAATGTGCTGTTTATTGTTTGGGAATACGAAGAACTTCGTCCCAGGCGGCCAATTTCTGTAGGAGTAGTTACATCCCAAGGCTAGTAAACTACAGAGGTTGCCTCAATATGGAGCTCTTAGGCGAGGGGATCGCGGAGGGAAGGGAAAGGACGTGACGTCACACGTTTCCTCGTAGCGCGCGAGGTGCGAGATATGCAAGGAAAGTCAACTTATATTGTATGGATTGCTGTGGTTTAAACACGTGTTTTAAGCCCTTTTGTTTGTAATCATGCCAGGCCAAAGATGTGCTGTGGCAGTTTGTCACAGTTATTATAAAGTTGGAAATGACTTGTCGTTTTTCACGATGCCTAAAGACGCATGCCTTAGCAATCAGTGGATTGCTGCATGTAAGCGAAAATATCATTGCAACCCTCAAACAAGTAGGATATGTTCCCTGCACTTTACGAGTGAAGACTTCAAATTAGACTACAGGGCCGAATTGCTTAATATAAAGCCAAGATTTCCAAGGAATCTAAAACCAAATGGTAAGTGAGCCTAGCTGGCCTACTCTTAAGTTTTGATGACCTGCTAGGATGATTTTAAAGCTGTTAATATTTTTGACATATTTCGTACATGGTATCAGGGGCGTGTGTACAAATTTTAGAGGGGGGGGGGGGGGGAGGGGCTGACTATCGTGGAAAATTGTGAGTACTTAATGAATTTTCTATTATAGCCTTTGGAGTATGAATGGAAAATATCTAAATGGGCTACTTGTCAATTTATAAAGCAGAAAGGTAAACACTCATTTCCTTTTACAAATTGATAATTATTTCTTAAAAGTAGACTACTGTGAAATACATTGTATGTTGTACCCAAGTTGGCATTTTTCGGGGAGGATCTGGAGCCCCCTCAGTCCCCTCCCCCCCTTATATACACCCAGGCATGGTATTTTGTTTTTGGACAAGATGGAAAATTTCATGAGTAATTCTCTTTGTATTGGTAAAAATTATTTGCAAATATTACAGAAAGCAGTCATCCTTTCAATAAAATCCCTTCGACTTCTGTTCCAAGATATGGCCCGTAGGCATAATACAAAGTACATTCTCACACATAGGCTAAATCAAGATGTACTGGAAAACCTCTTTTCACAATTGCGAACCCGTGGTGGCTCCCCTTGACTGCATTTACAGACTGAGGATGATTATTTTAGGGGAAAAAATCCAGGAGTTGTTCAAAAGCAAACCAACACTGCTGATCCAGATTCAGATGAATATGTAGTTGCTAAAGCACTAAACAAAGCTGGCATAGTGTCTGAATCAAGTAACGTGCTTCCAGAACCAACCTTAGGGAGCAATGTTCAACCTGCGTCCTTCATTGCCAATATCATGGAACAAAGTGAGGAAGATGGCAAGGCTGATGTTGCAGGTTATGTAGCCCACAAGTTCCAAGGTAAATTTCCACAACTTGGGAACGTAACCTATGGAATGCAAACTTAACACGATTATGCATTACCAACCTGAATTAAACACTTGGCATACGGTGGTATGACCGATCCCTCAGAAACTTGGCTAAACCAGTTCCGGCACATTTCAGCAAAATTCGTCACATTTCACGGAAAATACGGATTTCAACGAGGAAAGAACGTTCTAAGAAGAACGACAGATTTTGTGTCGAGAGAAGTTTCTGATGTACCGTCTGGTGGGGTTGAGGCAGCTGTGATAACAATTTTCTTCATCAGATTGAAACATTCCAATTCTATCTTGCATAAGAAGTGGTTATTGGAAGTCACTAACACCCACGATACTGCTACCGAGTCTAGGCGAATTTCCAAGAAATTCAAGAAGATCACAACATAAAATGTAAGTAGGCTACATTCAGTTATTTTATCACCCATTTACCAATAATTTCATGAGAATAAACTGTTCTTTGCGTACTCAACAGCTGATGTTGACAGTTTCGTTACGTTCCCCACATGGCGCGTTTGGTATCTTGTGACGTCATCCGCCTTGTGAGCGCTGATTGGTGAGTGAAAATTGAGGCAACCTCTGTAGTTTATAAGCCTTGGTTACATCCAACCACAGAACAATTTGTTTTACTCTTTGTAGAACGTTCTTCCATCTCGAACTTTAATTCGCACCTCAACAAACGCAGCCTGGTAGTCACGTTGCTTCACTTCACTGACAAGCGCCACATGGACTATTCGAACGACTTGCCGCCAGAGCGTAGCAACATCCATGCGCACGAGGTCTATACCGTACTAGTTGATATACACTGATACGGAGCAATGACGGGAAGAAAACATGAAACTACACTATTATTATGCATCTCCATTATTAGACTAGATATTTTCAAAAAATACAAAATACAAAGAAATAATAACTCTTCCTTCTTTCCGTCCTACGCCCTCTAACATATTTACATTTTTCCATTCACAATACCCCCACATCACTCTCCCCCCAGTCATGATATTACATCTGCGAAACGCACAGGGAATTTAATAACACGTCCTGATCTGGTAATTTTGTGGGGTATTGGGTCGCACTTACTCGGGACCGATAGTTGTGGTTCAGTCATTTCACTGTTACTGTCCTTCAAGCTAAATACTAGTTTTAGCCTATCTATTGAAACGTTTGTTAGCTTATCCTTAATCATCAGAGTGAAGAATTTTGGTGTGCGCTGAATGACTTCAAATGGAACTTCATAAGGTTGTGTGAACCCAGTCTTGATTCTTTCGACTCTTACAAACAGTTGCACTGTAGTCTTTATGGACGAATGGTGTTCCTCGATCCTTGGGATGACAATCAGCTGGCTTGAGATGATTCATCTGCTTCTTAAGGCCGGTGACAAATGCTGGCAAGTCTGCATCTATCTCGAGGTCAGGTGCTTGGATGAAATCGCCAGGTAGTTTTAGGGTTGTCCAGTAAACCATTTCTGCAACTGTTGAGTTAGCTTCTTCACGAAACACTCAACGAAGACCCATTAAGATAGTTGGAAGTACACGAGTCCACCTTGTTGCGTGGGCACGTATTGAGCATTTCAATGTGCGATGAAACCTTTCTATCTTTCCATTAGATTGAGGATGATATGCAGTTGTCCTTGTTAGTTGACAACCACAAATCTTGGCTAGTGCACGAAACAAACTTGATTGAAATTGCATTCCCTGATCTGTCACTATTTGGCGTGGAACTCCAAATCTAGTAATCCAGGAATTGAAGAATGCTTGAGCTACGGTTTCAGCTTGTGTGTTTCGGAGTGGCACAACTTCTGTCCAATTCGTGAATCTATCGATACATGTAAGGCAATGAGTGAATTCATCCGAGGGTGGTAAAGGACCAATGATGTCAATATGAACCACCTGGAAACGTTCATTCACACTAGGAAACTGTTCAATGGGTGCTTTGGTATGCCTAAATATGTTATTTTTCTGACAAGCTATGCATGCTTTTGCCCATTGCTGAACGTCTTTCCTCAAGTTTGGCCAAACAAAGCTGGAAGATATAAGTCGCACTGATGATCTCTCACCTGGATGCGCTATGTCATGGTAATGTCGGAAAATTGAAAATCTGAATGTCTTAGGTATAAATGGCCAAATATTATCAGTTGACACATCACACCAAAGACTGTTACCATCAGGAGTGGTGTGTAACGTGAACTTAAGTAAAGTGTCAGGACTTAATCGGAGTTTCTGGAGCTCCTCATCTTGTATTTGTGATGCCGCTATTTCATCATAATTGATTGCCACTAATTCTTCCATTCGTGACAAATCATCAGCCACGACATTTTCTCTGCCTGATACATGTCGGAGGTCTGTAGTGAACTGGGATATATACTGGAGATATCTCAGTTGAATTGCTGACGCCTTCTCATTTTTCTGCTTGAAGGCAACTGTTAATTGAGCATGGTCTGTGTAGACTGCAAAAGTTATTCCTTCCAGTAGGTATCTGAAATACTTTATCCCTAGGTAGATACTAAGAAGTTCCCGGTCATAGGTAGAATAATTCCTCTGAGCATTGGAAATCTTCTTAGAATAGAATCCTATTGGTTTCCATTCTCCATCCTTTCTTTGCCGTAGTGCTGCTCCTACTGCAAAATCTGATGCATCCGCGAACAATGCAATTTCATGATCCATGTTTGGGAACGTTAGAAGGGCTGCTCGTGCAAGGTCCTCCTTACACTTCTCAAATTGCTGTATTGCTTCTGGCGTCCAGTCAATTGGCCTTCTGTCATTCTTCTTGGTTCCCTTCAGGAACTCATTCAAAAGAGCTTGATTTTCAGCAGCATATCCTAGATGTCGACGATAAAAAATGGCGGTGCCAAGGAATGCTCGCAGTTGTCGCACTGTCACTGAACGTTTTGCGTTAACAATTTTTACTACTCTGTCAGGGTCTGGTTTAGTTCCTTCCGGTGTTATAAGAAGATGACTTCCTTTACTCCAAATACCGATTTTCTAACGTTGATTTTGACACCATATTTATGGAGCCGTTCGAACTGAGTCATTAGGTGATCAATGTGTTCCTTTTCTGAAGTAGATTCTATTAACACTGTATGTCATCTAAATATGCAAAACAAAAGTCAAGTCCTCGCAATACTTCATTAATGAATCTCTGAAAGGTACTGGGTGCGTTTCTTAATCCAAATGGCGTGAAATTGAATTCGTACAAGCCAAACGGGGTGATTATTGCCGACGTTTGTTTATATTCTTCCGCTAATGGAATTTGATAATATGCCTTAATGAGGTCTAGCTTTAAAAAAAAAAAATCTTGCCTTGAAGGATAAGGTTAACATCATCGGCACGTGGAATTGGATAACGGTCTGGATGGGTGCGGTCATTGAGACGTCGATAATCCCCACATACACGCCATTGGCCATTAGATTTGGTTACCAAGTGCAGAGGGCTGGCCCGTTGAGGTTTGGAAGGTTGAATTATATTGTTATTTAACATAAAGAGAAATTCTTGTTTTGCAATATTTAGTTTATGCGAGTCCAACCTGCGTGGCTTGCAGAAAACTGGTGGGCCACTGGAAGTTGTTATGTAGTGTTGGACATCATGTTTGACTTCTTTCGATGTAACAGAAGGCTTTGTCAATTCAGGGAATTGTTATAAGAGTTTAGAAAACCTGCATGTTGCATGGAGTGAACTTACTCACTTAAGTCTATAATAGCTACATCTGCAGGAACCTTAGACCATAAATTCAATAGATGGCTGATGACGTCACATTGTTGAAACCAACATCTCGATCAGCTGACTGAAGGGAACTGCGGACAGTGATAATAGAATTATCCAATATGGAGCTCCTTTTGTATTCCTTGACGTTGCTTAGCATTCGCCATTAGCCAATTGTAGTCGGTCTTGAGCCATTACCCACAGTACAGGCGCAGTATGGCAATGTGCCCTCTATTGTATTTATGCTCTAAGGCAGGAACATCCTGCTTAGCGTTGCTATCTATCAGTCGTTTGTTTTTCAGATCAATTAATAAACCAAAGTGACGCAGGAAATCAGCTCCCAATATGCCCATTGATACATCGGCGACAATGAATGACCATTCAAAGCAACGCTTTAAGCCTAGGTTCACACTCAATATATTTGAGCCATACGTTTGGATTATTGAACCATTAGCGGCATATAGTTTAAAATCTGATGTTTCACTTTTCTTATTCTGATGGACTGGTATGACAGAGATATCTGCACCACTGTCAACCAGGAACGTTGTCCTGAATTGTGATCTTTAATAAACAAACGAGATTGACGGCCTGATATTCCTTCTGTGGCGGAACAGTTTTCCGCTATTGTGTCCGCCTCATCTAGTTTTCCTGATTTTTCCACTGGCAAGGTGGCACGCATTTTTCTCGTTTGCAATGGTTCCCAAAATGGAAGTGATAGTAACAATATTTGCCATTTTATCAAATTTAGGCCTACTTTTACTTCTATTGCGAGATCTATGCTTACTGTGACTTCTTCTTCACATAACCTCCCTTTCTATTGCTCTATTCTCAACCAGGCCCGACTAGAGCGGGGACAGGCAGGGCTGGTGTATCGGGGCCCGGCCATCCCAGGGGGGCCCGGCGTCCTAGGAGGATGGGCCCGATCGAGCATTGATTTATTATTGCCTTTATATGACTTGAATTTGCTACTGACAATCATATAGTTGGGGGGGGGGGGGGGGTTACATCTGTATTGGGGGAATACGGATAGCGATTACTTTTAGTGGACTAATAACACTACACATTCACTATAACGAAACGCCATCTTAGATTCTTTATTGCAAGTCAAAGAACACCAAGGTACAAGCTATTACACTAACACGGCCACCACGACCATCATGGAACATACATAGACTATCGTCAGGGAATACTACAGTTCCCCACATTCTCCCCACCCTGGTCAACCTCCAGGGGGATGACCAGCTGTACGGAGCGTGTGATATGGTGTCCGATGGGTCTTCGAAGGGGCATGAATTTATTGCGGCTTCCACACTGGTAAGGATGGTGTTCAAAGTTTCATGGTCCACTTGTCTGCGTCCTAGGGTCTTCCTTAAGCAGCACTTTACCGTGCCGACCATTCTCTCCCACCATCCTCCCCCACCAAGCCGCCCGTTGCGCGATGAACTTCCAGTGAACGCAGTTTGTGGCGAAGTAGTGGGCAGTTTTGTCTGAGAATGGGAGTGAGCCTCGAACTCTGTCCGCTGGTAGTGGAGCTTCAGGTGCTTGTCCGTGGGGGTTGTTTGCAAGGTAAGCATGTGCGGAGAACTTTGCTTATTGTTTGTCGTGCGCGAATAATCCAAAACTGTGCTCGTAATTCCGAAAGAACAATCCCTAATCCTAAATGGTGCAGCTTGACATGAGTGTGTCTAATCAGTAGATGAGTGAAGTGGTGACTGCCATCGAGGATGAGAGGATGTTGTTCATTAAAGGATGCGTCCATAAACCGAAGCCGACCTCCTAACCGGATGATATTATTTTGTTTGAAGGGCTGAAAGTTCGTAATTTTGGATTTCTTTGGAAGTGGTAAGTTTTTCATTAGAGCCTCGTATTCCGCTGGAAAACTCTCCCTTTGGGCAACGGAGATTAACATAGTGCGACTATTATCCATTTCGGAAGATGTTCGTTCGCCGTGTTGAAGATTTGATCTGCGAAGATTATTGCAAAACCGAAGAATCCAGCCCATCGTACGGAGTAGCTTAGTGTAAGAGCTGAAGTTAGAAAAAGTGATGAAGGGTTCGTCTGTGGTGACTACGAGCACTTGATGTATCGCTTTTCTCGCTTCTGGGAGTGAAGAATGCTTGGGTGCAAAGTCATGAGGCCATAATTCTGATGAGTCCTTGAGCCAATTGGGGCCGTGCCACCATGTGTCTGTCGATGCCAGTTCCGAGGCTTGAAGACCTCGGGACAGGTTGTCTGCTGGGTTGTCAGTTACTGGACAGTGTCTCCACTGGGAGGGTGAAGTTGATGCGACGATTTCGGTAACGTGGTTACATACGAAGGTCTTCCAGCGACGAGGTTCACTGCGTATCCAGCCAAGGGTGATGGTGGAATCCGTCCATAATGTTGCCTTTGTAATGTCGCTACTCGTGGCCTGGCAGAAGTAATGCAAAAGTCTTGCTCCTACTACAGCTGCAAGCAATTCTAGACGAGGAAGTGTGACCCTTTGTATTGGTACTAGTCTGGCTTTACTGCATACCAGTTCTACTGTTGTTTTTACTTCTGACTGTGTGCGTAGATATATGACTGCACCATACGCCCTTTCAGAAGCGTCGCAGAAGACATGAAGTGTGGAGCCTTCAAGTTGGTGGTTTAAGGCTCCTACCCAGCGTGAAATGCGTATGTTTGACAGGTATGTTAGATTCGAGCACCATAATGACCACTTTTCACCGATATCAGGGGGGAGGGCAGGGCTGCAGCCCCCCCCCCCCAGGGTATTAGACAATATCAATTTACACTTTGAAAGTAATGGGCTAACGGTGTAATTAAATAGATCTCTTTAAATTTTTCACAAGTAAAGGCCAGGCTGGCTCGTAAATCCGCTTCCCACACGGCTGCTGCATTCTCCGCAGCACCTTAGGAACTTATCATTGCACTTCCTGAATCCACTTCCCCCATTGCCAAGTTGTCATATGAAAGCCTCTTTGGGTGCTGCAATCCTTGCTGCTTCGCCACAGAGTGCCAACTCATCTTTGGAAACAATAGAGTATACAGTTTGCAAACTGCTCAAATATTATACTGGCAGCGGCTAACAGCCCCTAATTCGTATTCAGAAAATTTACCACTTATATTCTAATGCACTAAATTATAAATATAATCATAATAATATCGCAAGAAAATGTTTAAATGGGAAAAACTTTTGCTGCAACATGGCTATGTTTCTAGCACTGAATGGCAATGAGAATCATGAGAAGAAGAAGGATAGAACTCAAGTAGGCGCTCACGGCATCTAGTGGGTACTAGAAGAACCATGTCCATTATCAACCCTTAGCCAATGAAAGGGAGGCATTCCACCATCTCCATGATTTGTGCATTTTCTTCAAACACTTGTACGATCAGTCTTGCCAACATGCGAATTATAGATCAATATTCTAATGTAGTATGCTTGCGTGTTATTAACAAATACTTGTATACTATTTCACAGTATAGTCGGTGGAGAATTTAGCTGAACTCAAAAGAGAGTGACAGATCTTAGAAAACTGAGCGAAGAAATTCAGAAGCACGCATCTTCCGGAACTCATTTAAATAACATGTACAATTTTGCAGTGTTACGCGTAAGTTCGGCGTATCAACAATCGGTTGAGCGTCATAACAATGAAGTAACTAGACACAAGGAAATATATAAATAGAATCATAATACTATGACTGTCTGTTAGGTAGTTATTGTTGTTTTAAGGGGCGGAACTACGAGGTCATCTGCCCCTGTCTGTTAGGTAGTCAGTCCGAAGGCTGGTTGGATTCCCAAAAAGTACCGCCGTTAGGTTATGTGGGTAGATACCCACAAAAACCAAAGGCAGTGCTATATTGAGGCGTACTAGGCAAGAAGAGGAGTGAGGTAGTTTGCCATGGCTTTCCTCACTGAGTCAGAACAGCCGTGCTAACCCTATGAGTAGAACCTTTCACAGCATTCACAGGCACTGACTGTGCCCTGATTGTTATTACAAAGCACCACCCATACCTCAGTAGCTTCCATATAATCACAGCCATGAGTGAGACTGAGACATCGGTGAAAAGCCACATTTTACTCTAGCCTGTGCCAACAGACAAATGCAAATTTACTGCATTCATCAAGAGATGGAAAACAGGCTAAATACTATCACAAGAACATGTCTATATCGAAGAGAAGAATTTCGAAATATCCGTGGAGCTGTAAAACCTTCGAGTTTCCTTCCCACTGGTTCTTTGGCCCGTCATCTACAGAGGTCGTTAAACTGTTACGTATCGCTATCACCCTGCCTATGGCTACCGCTGAACCCGAACGCTGCTTTTCGTGCCTCAAGAGGATCAAAGTGTACCTCAGGACTGCCATGGGTAAAGCCCTGCGCGGATATCCGCAACATTTATCGTCATACGGATATAGTTTGCATGGATGTGCGGATAGCGGATACCGGTAATGTTTGGAGTAAATTTGCGGATAGTTTTTAGAATACAGTACAATCCGAACTTGTTGAATATCATTTTTTTATGACAAATGTAAAATGGTGATTAAGCTTATCTCATTCAAATTATGTCATTAAGCATAATTAACTCTCCAAACTGAAAAGGGTTGCAATTCTGGCTGTATAACATTCATTTTAAACATAGAACATAACATACATAGCCTAAGGGAACGACTTTCTTCTCAAATGTCTAAATGTGTTGCTTTAATGTATGTCTACCCCTTATTATTCCCGTTCTCCAAAGGGGTCGAGGATGAGATGCGATGTAAGTCTTTGTGGTGGATGGTTTTTACGGCCAGATGGATGTGTTGCTTTAATAAAAAATAAAAATATTATTGTAATGCCAGTAGATTCGAATAACAAACGTGCGGATAACAGTCGTGCGGATGCGAGGCGGATATGGATAACGTTTTCTTTATCCGCGCAGGGCTCTAGCCATAGGACAAGAAAGACTTACTGCACTTGGAATGCTGTCTATTGAGAATGGTCTGATTAACAGCATACCGAATTTCAATAACCTCGTCATCGAAAAATTCATCGCGTTCAAGACTCGATGCCTGGAACTGATATACAAATAAGGTAAATTAATGCTTGTGCATGCAGCCCCACCAACTGCGATATGTGCGAGCCGCCACTGCGTATTGTTGCTCTCGAGTGCATGGATTACTGTGGTTAACTTGTTACAAAGTCCCTGCATCTTGAAACGTGCCAATCGACGTTTCCCTGGAGTAGCTTCACTTGATTCAAAGGCAGTGATGGTAACGCTTCGTTCAGCTACTATTTCCAGATTGAGCGAATTGACGAGCGATGTGCATATAAAGCTCGATTGACTGCCTGCGTCTAAGATGCAACGTGTCACCTTGCTCAGTCCTGTCGGTCCGATAACCCGCACCCTAGCTGTCTGTAGGTGCGTGAAATCCTGCAATTGAGTGTCAATTTGGTGGACTGTTGTAATTGTTGAGTCATAAACAGAACTTGCACATATCGAGTGATGTGATCCTTTGCACTTTAAACATGTGACCTTCCCACGTTTTGTGCAGTTCCTAACTGAATGGCCGCGGTTGAGACAAAGGAAACATCTTGATGACTGCTTCAGTTCCTCAATCCTTGCCTGCACGTCAGTAAACTGCTTGCATTCTTGAGCCCAGTGCCCTCTTTTCTCGCAGAATACGCAGAATTGTGAAGGTATATTATTGGTTATCCTTGCAGTCCGTTTTGACTTCGTGTTTACGTGTAACGTTGCAGCCGTAGCAGTAAAATTATGTGGTTGAGTGAAATCTCCCCTAATTTTTTGAGTGATCATCGCGCCGTCTACCTCCTCGTTTATAAAATCTATCAGCTTCAATATGTCTCCTTCTGCAATATTTTGCCGTCTAACGTGAACGATCCATCTCTGGCAGATATCCGGCGGAAAAGCTCGTAGAATTTTGGATGCTGAAATTCTCCCGTAAGCATTGATATCTTCCCCTAATGATCGAAGTGCTTGAATACGCCTATTACATTCAATAAACGTGCTGTTCAGTGTTTCGGGTGTGGCAAACTGAATTGGTTGTATTGTTTCCAAATAATCCAAGAGTGCTTGAATAATTCTATTTCGATCTCCATAGCGTTGGTGGAGCATTCTCTTTGTGTCTTCGTAAGTGGCCGCTGTGACGGCGATACCATCTACTAGTAGCTTTGGTTCTCCGTCTAGATAGCCGCGTAAGAATACGTGCTTGTTGATCGTGGACAACGATGGGTTATCGTCAACAGAAGATTTGAACTGCTCCCAGAAGCGTTGCCAACTTTCAACGTCTCCTGAAGACATTTCCAACTTTACTGTAGGTAATTTTACCGAGCGACTGAATGTAGTGTTTAGAGCCTGATGTGAAGATGGAGGTGGATTTATGGTGAGATCTGCCATGCCTGAAGAAATCTTCTTTCCAATGTGCTTAGTGGCATGTAGGATGGCTAACTTTGCTTTGTCAATGTAATCGTCACAAGATTTAACATCCTCGCAGTATTCCGTGTCAGTGAGGAGTTCGTGTAGTTCGTTATCTAAATCAATGAATAATGTTAAACTTTCCTCCAAGCGCCCGCGATGGTGCTCGTATTGTATGATATCAGTGATTTCATTAAATACTTTTATAGCATTTATGCATCGTGTGACGTTTGCCCTCTCTCGCGTGCGTTTCCTCTTAATATTGTTAAGTTTCAGAGCTATTTCTTCTGAACTCGTCATGATAAAGTATTCCTAAATGACTTCAGTATCCGTGTAGTCTAATGCATGTTCAGTATTCATATTAGGTACGGTATTTGTTAACAGAAGGCGCTATCGTAACTAACACTTGCGTGCCTTATTATATTGGAGGTGTATTGTATGTGTAGCATATAACTAGTGTTCAGTGTTTATATCGTGCGTAACAAATTGTACCTACGCTATTCTTCTCCAAAATATAGTGAGTAACCGTATAGCCTATTGCAACTTATCTGTACTGAACAGCGTCTCTTGAATTTTCTTCCGTTTGTTTAAGGGACATAAATGTCCCTTCCCGAGCTTTCGGCACCAACATGTGTGTGTGTGGGGGGGGGTTACAGCTGTTATATTTGGGGGAATATGAATAGCGATTACTTTTAGTGGACTAATAACACTACACATTCACTATAACGAAACGCCATCTTAGATTCTTTATTGCAAGTCAAAGAACACCAAGGTACAAGCTATTACACTAGGCCCCTTTCACACCGAAGATGCAGGGTGCAGGATGCATGCATCTTGCATCTTGATGAAAGGGCTTTCACACCCAAGATGAACATGCCACTTGCATCTTCTTTTAATATCCATTATCTCTGTTTAGTTTAGTACGTGAGTTGGAGAAATGAATAATCAATCATCCGACTCTTCAGACGACGAAATTACAATTCTGGCTTGTGCAGTCAGAAAGAGACGAAGACAAAGAAGGAATCGTTTATGGCAGCACCCATACTGGGATAATGCTGGTCTGTACAATCTGTACTGAAACCAGACAGCAGTCATTCGAGCTGATGGACATGAGAGAGAAGCTGGTATTCAGAAAGGTGTGAGGCAAGGCTGCAACTTATCACCCATACTTTTCAATATATAGGCCACATTGAATAAGCAATGAAGGAAATTAGAGATAAATTTAAAGTAGGAGTGAAGATTCAAGGAGAAATGATTTCAACTCTGAAACGATTAGCTCAGGACAGGGAGGCATGGAGATCTGCATCAAACCAGTCAAAAGACTGAAGACTCAAACAACACACATAGCCCTGCTATTGTGTCTCAGCAATTACTGGTACTGAACCATCCGGTAAAGTTTTAGGCATATTATAAAAAGGAGATTTCGACTTTTAACAAGTTGTTGGATCTCATGGAACCCTCACTGAGTCGTAGGGATACAAATTATCGGTTGTGTATATCTGCGAAAGACTACAGATATTTCTGAGGTAAGTACGGTAACTATAGTTTACCATGAATAGTATAGGCCTAACTCATTTTTGAAACGTGTGAATATAGCTCAAAACTGAAAACATTACTTAGGAATATTTTCTAGAGCATTGTTTCTTAGTAAAAGTATCACTATAAAAAAAATCGATTGAAAAGATGATTCGTATGATGAGCTATGATAATAATCATTATATAAGGGCACTAAATTCTGTAGCTTACTTTTTGTTATTAATAGAAGCCGAGTATTTGGTTTTTCTAAAAATTAATACCATTAATTCGTCACTGAAAGATGCCACTTAGCAGGAGGTGTCTAATCACCGATATTGAAACTAGCGTAGGCTATATATTTTAGCACATAACTTTTCATTGTACTGGTGTTGGTGAAGACATAGCTCTCTTACCTGTTGATTCGAATTTTTGTACCAGGGCCTTCCATGATTTCTCTTAGTCATCCCTAATTGAGTATATTGCAGGATAGTCTTCGACTGCTTGAACAAGGTCACGTTGAAGTTCTCCGTGTCGGATAACATAGTTGAAGGGTGGATAGAAGTTTCGTACTTGGAACACAACGTCAAACCAAGTCTGAAATTAATGAAACTCAAAAGAAATGGCGCGAGTCAAGCACACGTGCAACGGTGTGAATCACATACAGTGTTGCTGAGAGTCGGGCGAGTCAAGATTTCCAAGGGAGAGGCGAGTATGCAAGACAGCACAACAAAGATGCACGCTGAAATCTCCAGCCGGCTGGTTCTCAAGATGCAAGTGCGTCTTGCATCGTCGGTGTGAAACCTCTCGTTCAATTACATATTCTGGTTTTTAAGATGCATGCATCTTGCATCCAGGATGCATGCATCTTGCGTCTTGCATCTTCGGTGTGAAAGGGGCCTAACACGGCCACCACGACCATCATGGAACATACATAGACTGTCGTCAGGGAATACTACAGTTCCCCACAATAGTGAATGCAATAAACTGCATGTGAACAATGTTACAAGGATTGAAAAACTTATTCTGTCAAGTGTACAATATTTACAAAGCGTTTGTGGGAAGAACAACTGTCTCAAGGCGGTCAATTTAGGTGATGGCTATGTATTGTTCTCAGAATATACCTGAAGACAGAGAGAGTATTCCATTATTCTAAATTTAGCTTATTCGACTAATGCACCAATCCTTCTCATCCCTTCACTTATTTTGCCAAGGCCACGAGAGCCTGGGCTGCCCTGGTGTGTTTGGTCAGCTAGCTCAAAAGTTTCAAGTTTTGGTACGTCACATCGAGCTTAGATGTTTAAAGGTGATAGTGTTTGAAATGAATATATTGTCTAGCTAGACGTATTGTATGCCATGAAGGCAGCTAAGTAAAATTAATTTTAAAGTAACGTCCACACAGTAATTCACTTTATAGTTGATTTAAGGGCGGGAACAGCGAGGTCATAGTTCCCTAGTAATTCTCTTTCGCACTATGTGAAATATTATCATTGCTGGCTTAATATCTTGCGGAAGGGTGTGATGATTCTGTTGTCTGATTAAGGTATTTATTGAAAACCTTTATTACTATTAGTACTAGAGTTGGGAGATGTACCCAAAGACTGAAACTATGGTAACATTCCAGTATTTTTCTGGATTGAGTGTTTAATTAACCAGGAGAAAAATGACAATTAAGCTAGGGCACTGAACCACAACTTTGTTTTCCAATTCCTCTCATAGAACGTCAGTGTTAGGAGCAGATGACCTAGCTGTTCCGCCCCGTAAAACAACAATGAGTAACGTCAGTGGAAGGGGCAGATGGCCTAGTTGTTCCTCCCCTTAAAACAACAATAAGTAACGTCAGTGGTGTGCGTGGCGATGGAGAAAGTAATATGTTGCATGTAGGCAACCGCGCAGATTTTCCTAGGACCAAATTTGAACTCTGTTTAATTTAGAAGAAAATTAAGATGAACTATTGTCGAATATTGATATAAATACAATTTTGTTTTGAGCTGGTACAGTGGCTGTAATTATTATTATTATTATTATTATTGGAAATTTCTACGCCGTTTATTCCAAAGATCACCATTGATCTGCAAAGCACTTATTTTTCAGGACACGAAGAGATATTTTCCATTGCGAATCAAGCCCTTCATGATACGCTTTAACATCTCAATGCTGTTAAACATAAAATGAGTTGCTCTCTTTACCTACGACTTGGAAATGACTCCGGGTCCTGACGAAGCCGCGGCAGTAATGAAGGATTCGGCTTCCCGACTGCGGTGTAATTCGTAGTCGACTCAACAGTTAATAGGCCTATTTGTCGTACAGTTGTTAATTCATTTGGGGGGCTTACTGTGCCCAATTCTAGGAATGGGTATTCCAAGATTCAGACACCTAGGTATCAAGGGAAAGGCTACAGCTGCTTTTGAAAGTTGAGATATTTGAATATCGCGCTCCTTTCCTTCCAGATTGAAATGGAAACTTTATGCAGCCAAGAAGATGTTAAGTGACGTGGCAAATAGTAGCAGAGGTCGAGACTATTTGGTGATTAAATACTTAGTCATGGAGTAGAGACTTGATACTTGGATCAGATTACTGGCACGGCCAAATGAAAGAGGATGCACTTAGTCTCAAGTGAATCAGACCAGAGACACCGGAGATATGAGGATTTACAGATTTCAGCGTGATCCAGCGTGGAGCCGACCGTTTTGTATAAAAGCCGCTCGGCCCAAGCATAAGCAGCTCACTTCAAACCAAGCTCTTGTAGGACAAGGTGCTGCTGCTACGTCGAGCCAAGGCACATGGTTGCCGAATCTACGCAGAAGATATCTTTGAATTGTGATAGTCACAAAAGTGCTACGATACGTGGGGAACGTAGAAAGTTTCCGGTAGAGGGAATCACTAAGGTGATTGTTATTTTCTACGGACATTGGTGAAACACTTTGTTTCTATATGGACATATCCTAGACTTTGTCTAGATATTATTCTGTCACAGTCCAGTAACAATAATTCAATACTTGGGTATTTTAATCCAACTTGTCAGTTTCACAAATTGTAACTAAATAACCACTCAGATCTTTCAGTATATTGAAGGCCAGTCTATCACGGTGTTGTTCATTAGCCGACAAAGGGAAACTATATGTTGCTTCGCGCATGATAGATGGTGTGAAGCCATGCCCAGGGAACGATCTTCAGAACAGCCGTTGATTGTTTTAGACTATCAGTGTTTTCCTGTACTGAAAAGATTACCGTGAGTTATGTTACAACTGACGCTTTTGAGAAGAGATCATTTGGATCTGACCCCATTTAAGCGAACTGCTATGGATTTAATTGAAGTCAATATTAAAATGGATCAGCAGTTACTTCAAACTTCAAGAAATATTTCCACTATGTCGTGCTAGACAGATTGTGGGTATATAATGGCGGCCGATACAAGGATTAGACGTTCGTGTCCAATAGGGCATGTATCTGGATAAATCTGGTACAGACCAAGTTTACTACGCTTCAAGACCAACGAGAAATGTGAGCCACATTTGACTTTTATATTATGCCTAGCTAATTGGAACAAACTCATTTTCTGCAGATGACCAACACATTTATTTTTCTTCGTATTTAAATCTTGCATTGATTTACGCAAGACACATTAGGGTTATTCTGAGTATTTTCAGCACTCAGAACAGTTTAGGATCGATGACCGAGCATACCGAGCATTTATTTGAATGTTCATTTTGTTTGAGAATCACGGTAATCAGCCGATATAATTGTAGAAGTTAATATTTATTTTTGTTGAGGAATGGATATTTTTGTCCATATTCGAAGAGTCGAACATGTGGTTTTTTCACATAAGGAAATAATAATTAAACATATTTAAGGAAATAATAACAATAATAATCCAATAATAATAATAATAATTTTCATAATTTTTCTAAATAATTATTGGATCTTACATTTTCTAATAATCACATTCGTTGAGAGAGAGCTTAAGGATTAGTTTAGTCATTCCTAGTTTGGAACAGGTGATTTTCCGAAAGCTAGTGGATAGCGCAAACCCGTATTCCACCAACATTATAGTTCTGGTTGAACAGTTAATATTTGCATTGAGCAAAGTATATTTTTCAGATAACACGGAAAGGCATGAAACAGGAAGCCAATGATATTTGTATCAATTAGGATTTTTTTTGGTGTTTATATAAAATCATGACGTAGGCACACATTCGAAAGTGAAATAGAGAATATCACAAGTGTGGTAACTTCACGGTTTGAACTGAATGGTAAAATAAAATAAACTTGTAAGTTTATAGATCTTCCAGTTTTGATAACAAGCAGAGGCTTGATTTATTGTATAAATTTTGGGAAGGAAATTTATGTTTGTGGAGTAGTTGAAATGCCATTCCCAGGTGCGCATGTTTAAGTCGCAGGAATGAGGAGGTTTTCTTTTTGAGCATCAATCAAATAGCAGGTTCGATGGCTCAGGTTTATAGGAGGAGTATTGGAACCACACATTTCGTCGAATGAATGACCAAACCATCAGTTATTATTTCAAACTTGTTTACGTATTCCATTAATACTTTGGATTTGCTAGAACCCGGTTTTGTCATGATAAAATTTTATTCTTCTTCAGAGGAAGACCTTTGCCGTTGTTGTTGGGATATTGTGTTCTTACACAAATAATTGAACGGGCCACTGCCAATTAAAAAAATAATAATTCTGTAACCAAGAATTACTTAAAGGATGTTCTCAATCCTATTGTCATGAACTAAATGAATTTATTATAAAGCTACAATTCTTATTTCCGCATTCTGTTCAAGAATTGCAAGTTGTGAAAGTTACTAAAATAGCAACAAATATAAATATTTTTCTTAATAATAATTCCAAGTGGAAAATCAAATAGTTGAATGGTTCAACAATTTTTTTAATGATCAAGCTGATGATTCAGAAATCATATTTCTTTGGAATTTGAAGTTCATAATCGAGTCACTTCTCGAAATGTTTAATTTTGGAAGAATAATAAATTTTGTTGTGCTTCGCACAATTCTTCGATGCTATGCTCAAGGATCAAATACTTTTCAGATGTTGTTATTAATATGTGTACATAATTAGTGTTGGGTCAAAGATAATATTTTTGACAATATTTTTGAAACTGGAAAATAAGTGGAAGTTAAAAAATTCTATAAACAATTATAAACAGTGAGAATTTCTACGAGTGTTAATATCATGTTAGAAATTCAACCAGTGAACTACAATATTTCCAGTAAAGACAATTAAATTTGAACTGGATTTCATCGTAAATAATTGATATAATTTTGGAACACAGTCTACAGGACTGATAATCAGACTTGTGTCTCCAAGGACAATTGTTCAATGTGTTGGAAAATTTCTGTACATTGTGTAAATAGTAGTGTGTGCCATCGCACTGGAATGATGTTACCTTGAGCATCATTTTGCAGTCAATTTTAAAATTTAGAATAAAATGAGATAATTTTACATGTTGTGTTATGCCCAGGTGAATCTCCTTCTATCCTTATTGTTGCATTGAGCCAAAAATCAGTAAAGCATTTTTTATTTATTTTGATGTAGTTTTTTTTTTGCGATTAGCTTTAACCCATCTGGCGCCCCGGGATATTTTGACTCTCGTGCTGACTGATTCTTGGTAAAATGCATATGTGGTCGTGCGGACTCCGGTCTAAACGGGCACATAAGATAAGATAGAGAGAGAAAATGGCTTCGAACGTGGGGCCCGAGTTAGTCACGGTCAATCGCATGCCGATTTAAATTGTGATAATTTTTTATAGATATTTTGGAGTTGAGAGATGTCTGGTTTGGATGAATAAATTAGTAGGAAACCCAATTAGTGGGGAAAATTAAAAATTAACTGGGTTAATAATTAGAATGGGTTTGATTATTTTGATAATGGCTTAACCATTAGGGCGTCAAGTAAATTCAGTAGTAAACGTTCGATGACTAGACATACGCATTAGTAGAATCCAGGTGGAGGATATTTGAGGACTTGCATATTTTTCTTGTGATATTGTGGTAAATTTAATTCGTAAAAGTAGAGAAGTATTTTTCCCATCGCGTCGACATTAGGACAAATCTCATTTTATTAGAGTGTTCCAATTAGCTATTCATGTTTCTTGTTCTAGTTATAATCTTGTGTCTGCCAACATGTAGGCTATACCCCTAAGTTTTGACTAATACTGAAAATTATGGAAGAGATGATGAGGATGATGAGGAGTTTGGAAGAGAGTTCCAAAGAAGCTGGACTGCGCGGAGCAGCCATCATGAAAGAAAATACAGAGGGTTTGGAAAAGAAACTTAAAGAAAATTCCGATATGTTAGAAAGCAGGTTAAAAGATAACTTAAAAGATAGTTTAAATAGTAAATTTAATTCTATGAAAAATACATTTAAAGAGAATTCCGAAATCTTGAAAATGTCACTTGAGGGTAAAATGACTAAATTATGCGAAAAAACACATGAGCTCGAAACTTCATTAGCTACTAACGCAAGTTTAATGGACGATAAATTTCGCGATGCCGATCTAAGATCCCAAAGCTTTGCTGATAGGATAGAAAGTGAGAAAGTGGTCTTAGGAAAGTTGGTGAAGACATGGTCAGCCTAGAAGTCAGAGTGAAGAAAGAGAGCAATGAGATGGCAACTCTAGTTGTTCAACGTTTGACAGACCAATTCAAAGAACTCGTAGTGGGAGAAATAAGAGAAGGTGTGATTAATGAATTACAAACTGAAATTAAAACCACAGTTATCGATGAGATTAAAAACACACTCAAGCTGGAGAACCAAGATGGAGTCAAGGAGATTAGAGAATCTTTGTCATCCCATATTCAAGTAATTTCCAAAGATATTCAAGCGACTCAGAAGGACATATCAGATATGACAGGGTCATTGAAGAGTCACGAGGCTGTTATGAACCAGATATCCACTGATGTCAAGGAGAACTATAAGGAAACAGAAGAAATAAAGAAGGAAACCGAAGGAATTAGAAAAAAGGCCGAAGAAAACCATAAGGCAATTGAGGCTATGAAAACCCAAGTTAAGGACGAGAAACAGGCTGACCATCTGTTGAAAATGCCAAGTATAAGAGGAGAAGAACAGATACAGGTAAACCTAGGAGCAGCTAGAGGAAATGATAGTCAAAGACAGGATGAGGCCAGGACAGTATTTCAATCCAACCCCATAACTGTATTCAAGAATGTGGAGGATAAGCCTTCTAAATTTTAAGGGCGAGATTCTGTGACACCCGTAGAATTCTTGAGAGAAGCAGGTGATTACCTTAAAGATTCCAAAATCCCTAAGGAAAGACAAATCCGAGTGATAGGGAAATTTTTGGAAGGGCCCGCACTTCTCTGGTTTAGAGCATTCAGGTCCACTCTCACCAATTTTGAGGAGTTTTCCCGTGGGTTATTGAAAAAGTTTTGGTCCCCGGAAACCCAACAGCAAGTCAGAGCAGAATTATATTCGAAGAGATTTTCGACGTCACAACCTACTCGATACTCTTCGTACTTTTCTGGACAGCTTTCTAAACTTCAACATTTAGATCCGCCGATGCCAGATAATGAATTAATTACTGCATTAATACGTCAGTTTCCAGCAGAAATCAAAAGAACTTTGATTGCTGCTGACATTTATAATATGGAGCAATTTGACGAGGTATTTCAGAAACTTGATCACACGAACGCTCAATTCTTCCATCAGAAGGGAGGAAAGAATGGCAACGCTCTGTACACTGTTATGGCCGACAGTTATTCCCAAACACCTCGAGAGATTCGAGAGGGGCGAGAAGAGAAAACGCCGAGGGAAGAGCCTGATAAAAGAGGATGGAATCAGAACACTAATAGATACAGTTACAAGCCTTATGAGAGACTAAAGGGTGGATATCGATATGACAATCGATGGAGAGATCCAAGGAATAATCAAGGAAGATACCAGGAAAGAAGGTACTATGGTAGAAACAATAACTACAATAACAGAGGGAATGAGAACACTCGTCAGTCCAATGAAGAGTTCAATATGGAGACGAGGAAGATCTTGGAAGAAAGACACCAAGAAAACTCGCAGTTCTTGGAACAGAAGTCCAATGAACCAGGTCCATCGGGAACACAGCAATCCCGGGGGAATGAAAAAAAAACTTCGAATTCACAGTAGGAGATCGAATTTTAAACATTTTCACTTCCAGGATTATTAAATGGCAAACAGAGGATGATGACTTAATTCAACATAATGACGAAAGGAAATAAATGGGTACAAGAATTAAACTGCCAATCATATCATGCTAAGTATTCGGCATGCCTGTCGATACTTTAATTGATACTGGGGCTATGCTTTGTCTTGTGAGCGAGAAGCTTTATAGTCTGTGGAAGCTCAAAGAGAATTTAGAAGAGATTCCAGTATCAGGAATTAAAATCCAAGGAATAATACCCAACAAAATATCGCTGTGTAAAACACAATTATACTTATGTGTTACTATTGGAGGACATGATTTCCGACATGTGTTTGTAGTAATGAAGGACATGGCTTTTGACATGATCTTGGGAGCGGATTTCATCCAGAAATATCGAGCCGTGATAGACATGAAGACAGAGACGGTCAGATTCCAGTATACCGAAGAGATAAACTTCGATGGAAAGGAAGAGGAAGACATCGAGGGAGACGCTCAATGGTCTCTGATTTTTCGGGAAGCTGAAGGAAAAGAAGTCTATACTGAGAAGGGGTCCCCAGAGCTAGGGAAAATTTTGGAAGAGAACCATGATATTTTTGATATTAAACCTGGTGAAATTAAAGATTTTGAATATCGAATTCGTGTAACTGATGATGCACCTTTCCATGCTAAAATGTATCCGGTAGCGGAAGAGCATCGAGAAAAGGTAAAAGTGCTTATCAAAGAGATGGAATAGTTTTAACAACAAACTGTATATCCGCCTTAGTCAATACATAAACGAAAATAAATTATAATTACACTTGCTCCTGGTACATGTTTCGGGGATTAATTGCTTTTATCCCCTTCATCAGCCAAGACAAATATCCGAAGAAAGATATACGATAGCGTAGCACTCAAAAAATAAATAGCTATTTAACTTAATATGGTGCACCATATAAGTAGGTCACAGGAAATTGTTGAGCAAAACTAAAAACATATAACAGCGATGATATTCAGCCATCAAAACACAGAGAATCATTGGACAGTTAACTCGTAAATCCGCTCCAAAACACTGGTCGAAGCTTGAATTGGCAAAAATCACAATACTTCACCATATGGACATAACCAATGAAGATGCCTTATGCTCAACAGGTCCAAAATCAAATGCCTGCATGGAAACTAGTTTAAATAATAGAAAGAGATGGAAGGTAACAATGTGATTGAAAAGTACACTACCTCTTATGTCAATCCATTAGCAGTAGTGTCTAAGCCGGATGGAAGTCTGAGACTGTGTTTAGACGCGCAAAATTTGAATTCAAGATTACTGCCAGAGAATGACAGACCACCAATCATTAGGGAACTGTTAAGAAAATTCCAGGGCAAGATCTGGTTCTCTAACATTGATCTCACTTCGTCCTACCACCACATTAGGCTTAGTGAAGATTCCAAAACGTTTACAGGGTTTATGTTTGACCAACAGACATATGTATTCCGCCGTCTACCATTTGGAATCAAAACATCTGGATCTGTTTTGATCAGAGCACTGGAACAAAATTTGAGTCCTGAAGTAAAAGAGATAGCGATTCGTTACATAGACGATATCCTAATCGCATCTGAGACTAAGGAGGAACATTTGATACATCTTCAGATGTTATTCGCAGATTTAAGGAAAGCGAACTTTAAAGTAAACCTTCAAAAATGTCAGTTCTTTCAGAAGGAAATAAAATTTTTGGGCCATATTTTAGATGGTGAAGGATACCGTCCCAATGAGACAAAGATACAAGCAATTGCGAATTTCCCTAGACCTACTAGGGTGAAGAATGTCCGCAGTTCTCTCGGAACATGCCAATTCTTTGCAGGGCATTGTCCAAGCTTCACCAAGACAGTTGCTCCCTTGCAGGAATTATTAAAAAAGGGAAACAAATGGAAATGGAATGAAGATTGCGAAAAATCATTTCAAGATGCCAAGAGGTTATTGGGAAACAGTGTGAAATTAGGGTATCCTGACTTCACCAAGAATTTCATCATAGAATCCGATGCATCCACCGTAGGGATTGGAGCTATTCTTCTTCAAGAAGATGACGATCACAGGAGATATTACCTGGCTTTCATAAGCAGGAAACTTCGTCCATCAGAAAGGAACTATTACACCACAGAGTTAGAAGCCCTTGCTGTAATCTTCACGCTGGAGTCTTGGAAGAAAATGTTAATTGGACATTCAGTAATCGTGAGGACTGATCACCATGCATTGGAGTTTATCTTAAGAACAAACTTTGCCAGTGATAGAATAACTAGATGGTCACTTTTTATTCAACAATTCAACCTAGTTATCGAACACACTCCTGGAAAGTTGAACATTGGGGCCGATTTATTGAGTAGAGCAGTGGAGTCTACATCCAAGGTTTTTCAAGTTAACCTGACGCATGAGGATGAGGATACCTTAAGAAGATTAAGATTGTTACATTTATCCCAGATGAGAGACCGACGTCTTAGGAACATTTTTCGTTTTCTACAGGGAGATATGAATCCCAATGACGATGATTTTGTGGAAACTGAAAGAATTTCAAGAGATTATTTGATGTTAGATGGTCTAGTCTACAGGTTTGCAGACCCCGACCATGCGAAGCTGAGGGTAGTGGTACCTCCACGAATGCAAACACCCATTATTTGGATGGCGCATCGAATTGCAGGTCATGCTGGAGTAGATAAGACAGTCAACTTGATACAAGAGAAATTTTCATGGGAGCGAATGCGACAAACTGTCAGGAACACTATTCGGGAGTGCGACTTATGCCAAAGGAGTAAATATAATTCTAAATTATTGAGAGAATTACCAAGGCCTATTATACCTTCTAAGCCTTGTGAAATCTTTGCGACTGATCTTTATGGTCCTCTCCCAAAGTCTAAAAGAGGTAACCGATATATTCTGGTGACCATAGATGTTTTCAGCAAATACACTATGTTACACCCAATTCAGAAGGCAAACGCAAAATATTGTGCGAAGAGAATTAGAGACAGCGTAATTCCGGAAGCAGGCAAACCGGAATTCCTTTTATCAGATCACGGACCCCAATTTACATCTTTAGAATTCAGGGCCGTCATGAATAATCTTGGGATTAGACAATTGCTTTGTTCTATCAGACATCCTGAAAGCAATCCAGCAGAACGCGTGATGGCTGAAATATCTAAATTTTGCCGCCTCTATTGTCCAAATGAGCATTGGAAATGGATGGATGTTCTCTCTTTTGCATCCGAAACCATCAACTCTACGATTCATGAGAGTATTGGACAGATTCCCATGTTGCTTCATCATGGAAATAAACCAACAAGATTATGGGATCGAATCATCTCTATTCCACCCGAGATTGAACCTAGTCGTCAGAGGAGGGAGACTCTAGCTTTAGACAAGTTGAGGAGCGAAGCTGAGAAAAGAGAGCGCAGAGTGAGAGGAAAGCGTTTTCGCAGATCCTTGCGCGTAGGAACTCTTGTTTTAGTAAAAAAAAACTACACCCTCCGACGTGCAAAATCGAGTGCACTCGAAGTTTGCAAGCCTCTACGATGGACCCTATCGTGTTGTGGAAGTAAACAACAATGGAGGCTATAAAATCGCCAATACACGAACTGGTAACATCGTGGGAATTTATAATGCAGCGAATTTGAAGATTTATTATTCAAGAACCAGATGATTAAATGAGTAGATAGGAAAAATAAAATTTTTTCAATTTTTATTTTTTTTGCTAGGTGTGGGGTGGATGTGCCCAATTCTAGGAATGGGTATTCCAAGATTCAGACACCTAGGTATCAAGGGAAAGGCTACAGCTGCTTTTGAACGTTGAGATATTTGAATATCGCGCTCCTTTCCTTCTAGATTGAAATGGAAACTTTATGCAGCCAAGAAGATGTTAAGTGACGTGGCAAATAGTAGCAGAGGTCGAGACTATTTGGTGATTAAATACTTAGTCATGGAGTAGAGACTTGATACTTGGATCAGATTACTGGCACGGCCAAATGAAAGAGGATGCACTTAGTCTCAAGTGAATCAGACCAGAGACACCGGAGATATGAGGATTTACAGATTTCAGCGTGATCCAGCGTGGAGCCGACCGTTTTGTATAAAAGCCGCTCGGCCCAAGCATAAGAAGCTCACTTCAAACCAAGCTCTTGTAGGACAAGGTGCTGCTGCTACGTCGAGCCAAGGCACATGGTTGCCGAATCTACGCAGAAGATATCTTTGAATTGTGATAGTCACAAAAGTGCTACGATACGTGGGGAACGTAGAAAGTTTCCGGTAGAGGGAATCACTAAGGTGATTGTTATTTTCTACGGACATTGGTGAAACACTTTGTTTCTATATGGACATATCCTAGACTTTGTCTAGATATTATTCTGTCACAGTCCAGTAACAATAATTCAATACTTGGATATTTTAATCCAACTTGTCAGTTTCACAAATTGTAACTAAATAACCACTCAGATCTTTCAGTATATTGAAGGCCAGTCTATCACGGTGTTGTTCATTAGCCGACAAAGGGAAACTATATGTTGCTTCGCGCATGATAGATGGTGTGAAGCCATGCCCAGGGAACGATCTTCAGAACAGCCGTTGATTGTTTTAGACTATCAGAGTTTTCCTGTACTGAAAAGATTACCGTGAGTTATGTTACAACTGACGCTTTTGAGAAGAGATCATTTGGATCTGACCCCATTTAAGCGAACTGCTATGGATTTAATTGAAGTCAATATTAAAATGGATCAGCAGTTACTTCAAACTTCAAGAAATATTTCCACTATGTCGTGCTAGACAGATTGTGGGTATATAATGGCGGCCGATACAAGGATTAGACGTGCGTGTCCAATAAGGCATGTATATGGATAAATCTGGTACAGACCAGGTTTACTACGCTTCAAGACCAACGAGAAATGTAAGCCACATTTGACTTGTATATTATGCCTAGCTAATTGGAACAAACTCATTTTCTGCAGATGACCAACACATTTATTTTTCTTCGTATTTAAATCTTGCATTGATTTACGCAAGACACATTAGGGTTATTCTGAGTATTTTCAGCACTCAGAACAGTTTAGGATCGATGACCGAGCATACCGAGCATTTATTTGAATGTTCATTTTGTTTGAGAATCACGGTAATCAGCCGATATAACTGTAGAAGTTAATATTTATTTTTGTTGAGGAATGGATATTTTTGTCCATATTCGAAGAGTCGAACATGTGGTTTTTTCACATAAGGAAATAATAATTAAACATATTTAAGGAAATAATAACAATAATAATCCAATAATAATAATAATAATTTTCATAATTTGTCTAAATAATTATTGGATGTTACATTTTCTAATAATCACATTCGTTGAGAGAGAGCTTAAGGATTAGTTAAGTCATTCCTAGTTTGGAACAGGTGATTTTCCGAAAGCTAGTGGATAGCGCAAGCCCGTATTCCACCAACATTATAGTTCTGATTGAACAGTTAATATTTGCATTGAGCAAAGTATATTTTTCAGATAACACGGAAAGGCATGAAACAGGAAGCCAATGATATTTGTATCAATTAGGATTTTTTTTGTGTTTATATAAAATCATGACGTAGGCACACATTCGAAAGTGAAATAGAGAATATCACAAGTGTGGTAACTTCACGGTTTGAACTGAATGGTAAAATAAAATAAACTTGTAAGTTTATAGATCATCCAGTTTTGATAACAAGCAGAGGCTTGATTTATTGTATAAATTTTGGGAAGAAAATTTATGTGTGTGGAGTAGTTGAAATGCCATTCCCAGGTGCGCATGTTTAAGTCGCAGGAATGAGGAGTTTTTTTTAGCATCAATCAAATAGCAGGTTCGATGGCTCAGGTTTATAGGAGGAGTATTGGAACCACACATTTAGTCGAATGAATGACCAAACCATCAGTAATTATTTCAAACTTGTTTACGTATTCCATTAATACTTTGGATTTGCTGGAACCCGGTTTTGTCATGATAAAATTTTACTCTTCTTCAGAGGAAGACCTTTGCCGTTGTTGTTGGGATATTGTGTTCTTACACAAATAATTGAATGGGCCACTGCCAATTAAAAAAAAAAATTCTGTATCCACGAATTACTTAAAGGATGTTCTCAATCCTATTGTCATGAACTAAATGAATTTATTATAAAACTACAATTCTTATTTCCGCATTCTGTTCAAGAATTGCAAGTTGTGAAAGTTACTAAAATAGCAACAAATATAAATATTTTTCTTAATAATAATTCCAAGTGGAAAATCGAATAGTTGAATGGTTTAACAATTTTTTTATGATCAAGCTGATGATTCAGAAATCATATTTCTTTGGAATTTGAAGTTCATAATCGAGTCACTTCTCGAAATGTTTAATTTTGGAAGAATAATAAATTTTGTTGTGCTTCGCACAGTTCTTCGATGCTATGCTCAAGGATCAAATACTTTTCAGATGTTGTTATTAATATGTGTACATAATTAGTGTTGGGTCAAAGATAATATTTTTGACAATATTTTTGAAACTGGAAAATAAGTGGAAGTTAAAAAATTCTATAAACAATTATAAACAGTGAGAATTTCTACGAGTGTTAATATCATGTTAGAAATTCAACCAGTGAACTACAATATTTCCAGTAAAGACAATTTGAACTGGATTTCATCGTAAATAATTGATATAATTTTGGAACACAGTCTACAGGACTGATAATCAGACTTGGGCGGCTTCGGTGGCGTAGTTGGTAGCATGCTGAGCTTCTATGCCCAAGATAGCGGGTTCAAACCCGGCCGAAGCCGTCGGATTTTTTAAGAGCGTTAAAAATCCCTCAGTATGCCTTCCTTCGGAGGGGAAGTAAAACCGGCGGTCCCATGTCATAGATTTATGGCATGTTAAAGATCTTTCCACTAATTACACCTGTGTGAAACTAAATTGGATAGGTTAAGAATATAAACAACGCTCTTAGGTTGCTACGTTCGTTGCCAAGAGCCGACTACGGTGGCGTCTAGTAGCTAGTTCTGAACTAGGCCTAGTAGTCGTTGACGGTGGCGTTTGGCGGCAAAAGTAGGAACTATTTGAAAATTCAAACTTGCAGTCCCTACTTGAATTAAAAAACAGATACACACACTAATACAGTCATCACAATTAACACCGGTTATAAGACATATTCTACACACACCCAAAGTACACGGGGCTACATGACCGCGTTGTCGCAGCCCCTAAACTAAGGAACCAACCAATCCAAGGACAATTATTCAATGTGTTGGAAAATTTCTGTACATTGTGTAAATAGTAGTGTGTGCCGTCGCACTGGAATGATGTTACCTTGAGCATCATTTTGCAGTCAATTTTAAAATTTAGAATAAAATGAGATAATTTTACATGTTGTGTTATGCCCAGGTGAATCTCCTTCTATCCTTATTGTTGCATTGAGCCAAAAATCAGTAAAGCATTTTTTATTTATTTTGATGTAGTTTTTTTTTTGCGATTAGCTTTAACCCATCTGGCACCCCGGGATATTTTGACTCTCGTGCTGACTGATTCTTGGTAAAATGCATATGTGGTCGTGCGGACTCCGGTCTAAACAGGCACATTACGACATTTAACCCATATACTTGGTAGCTAGTAGGTCTAGTATCACTGGCGGGCAATGAAACATTGGTGCTCGGTTGGGGATCGTTTGCATCAACTAGTACTGTAGATATAATTCAGTATTTGCTGACGCGTTAATTTTCCGGTTTGTTTCTAAAGGCCTCCACATTATTGAATGAAGTTGACTGTAAAGCAGTAGTTTTCTCAAATATTAATGAAGTAAATTATAAGATTCTCAAACAGCGAACAAAATAGAAAACCAAGAAACGTGCGAATTGTGTAGACTGAAGGGGAGGCTAGTGGTTGTTGTTCAGTGTATGTTGTATAATACTGTTCAACAAATCTTGATGAAAAGTGTGTAAATGTCTTCAGTTTGGGTTTTCACATCATTTGTGCATAATATAAGTAAATATTACTATCTAACCAAATCCTTAGCTCTAGTGTTAGAAATAAGTGCTTGTGTATTACAATGCCTAATACATACATCAGTATTCAACAAAAGTTACAACAAATACTAGAATAAAAGGCTGTCACATTCTGAATTGATCAAGGCTGCAATTGCATGACCTAATAAGAGTTGAGATACATTAACAATTGCATATTTTCAGATATACAAAGAACAACATTATGAAAATGATCTTGCCCACAACTTCTTTATAATTTGTTGCTCTCTTTTTCCTCAAGAAGTTTGAACGAACACTCTTAAAACATTTCCGTGCGTCCTTTCAATCGCCTTGGATGATTGCATCGAACTGATTGTCTCTGAAAAGCTCCCGAATCTGTGGTCCAATAAAGATTCCTTGATCTTCGAGTCACCTAATCGAGGGAATTTTTGCCTTAAATATTTGAAAGCCGCACTCTCTCAGTTCCCTTTTGTTGTTGACAAAGTCTTTCATATGCCCTAATTTTAGCTGAAATGGATGTAATATTTGTTTAGGATCAACCAATGGTTCGTTTGTGACGTTCTTCACACCTGGTATCAGGGCTTTTCTGTGAGGACAGTCTGTTTTTGTATAATGAGAAGCATGAGCCGTCTGGCCTTTCGCAGATGTTGTCGCTGTGGAAACGTGGGTGTTCTTATTAGCCTGGCGCTGGGCCCATGAAACCGGACTAAAGTAATAACCCAGAAGAAAAGAGAACAATTCCGATAATTGACACGCCGAAGAAAAGAAGAAAAAAGGAAGACTACAGATGGAAAAGGAAAACGGTTCAGATTCCTACACACTCCCCCAAAATTTTTATTACGTCCACCAAAATAGACGAACAAAAATTTTAACGAAACAAACACAAGGAAGGGAGAAGGGAGGAAAAAAACGGGTACATCACGAAAACGTGACGGGAAGGAGCCTAGAAGTAGGGGAAGACGGGGAGGACTCAAAAAGAGTGTACTTCAAAGAAGATAAATATAAGAATCAAAAGACGAAAAGCTTACAATAAGAACGTAAGTTAAACCAGATAAAATAAAAAAAGTTAAAGTAAAATAAAAACCCTATCTTCCTCGCCAAAATATTATACAAAAGTTGCAAAGTTACAGATTTACAATATATAATAAATATAAGTACACAAAAGCTGTCTTCCATAATCTCCCAATGTAGGATGTCAGAAAGCAGATATCGATAATTAACTAAAACAAGAAAGAACGATTAATAGAGAGCGATATTAACTTATTCTAATAATGGGATCAAGTTGAGTGGCGACTACCACGATACTCCGACAAGGATTAATTAGGTACGAGGAAAAATGACTAGACGTCATCTATTTAAATATAATTCGAAGGAATAACTTGAAAAGAAGTAGATAATTATAATTGATAGCAACGCCACCTTGCGCCAACGCACGTAAACTTGAGGAAATAAGCTAAAAACATGTCACAAGAGAAAAATAAACATTTAAGAGAAAGAAAAGAAATGTGACAAAGATAGATGGACTTAACTTACAAAACGCTTCAGCTGGGTGACATGAGCAGTAGATACTTGCTGTCATCACTCACAAGCTCCACAGTGACAGGTGTGAGGAAACGAGTGATAATGCGCGGAGTAGACCATCGCATGCACAGTTTACTCGAGATCTGCGCCGGCGCATTACTCACAGGGTGAAGCTTCACCATTACTTTGTCGTTTACCTGAATAGTAATGGTACGTCTTCCTACGTTGAACCTCTCAGCTACTTTGGTCCGAGCCTTTTTTCAAGTGCTTAACAGCAATCTCCCATTTTTGGGACACGGTAGAATGTCTTGAAGGTTCAGATAAGTACTCTATGTTCCACTTGAGCAGTAGGGGATCCACAAGTGTCCTACCGAGAAATAATTCCGCAGGAGTTGTTTGAGTTGAAGAGTGGAACGAAGTGTTGAATCCCAGACAGAAATACTGAAGGTTTACGTCCCAAGAAACATGATCCGCGTTGTGGAAAGCCGAAATGCAAGCCTTCAAATTTCTATGGAAACGATCAACTTGGTTCCCTTGGGGACGATAGGGAGACAGGAACACATGACGAATACCCTAATTGAAAATCATAGTCTCAAAAGTCTTAGATCTGAACACAGTAGCATTATCGGATACCAGATACTTGGGTGGCCCAAATATACCAAATATATATTTACTCAGGAAGTTTATGGTAGTTCTCGACGTAATTTCTCTCACGAATTTAGAGAAACCGTCGATAACAGTGAGAATGGCCTGATTACCTTGTTTGATCGGTCGTGTGGACCAAAATAGTCTATGAATAAACGTTCTCCTGGTCGAGACACATTATCTGCTTGATGCAGACCGACCTTGGTGTTTTGCGCAGGCTTGGAACGTTGACAGATTAATCATTTCCGGACAAAACTAAAGGAATCAGACTTAATTGAAGGCCAATAAAACTCGTTCGAGATCTTTCTGAATGTCCTGTGCATACCGATGTGTGCACCAAAAGCGGAGGAATGATAATATGTTAAAAACATGTCGCGAACAGTCTCAGGAGCAAAAATCCTAAATTTCGAAGATTTGGGTAACGTGTATCCGATAACGTCATTTCGAATACAAAACTCGGAACAAGAAGGATCTTTGTTCGTCATTTTGACACGCAATTCCATACAATATGGATCCTCAGCCTGGAAGGTTCTGATATCCACAAAATACCAAGGACAGTGTTGCAGTAGAAACACAGGTTCAGGAGGTTCTGAAGGAGGGGAAGGAGTAGGAACGGGGATAGTAACGTTTTCTTCAAACATACGTGGGAGACAGTCGGCAACAGAATTCTCACTGCCTTTCAAATGTATAATATTGAAATTGAAGGAAAATAGTCGTAGGATCCATCGGTTAATACGACCTAATTTCTTGAGATGTGATAGACTCCACTTTAAAGCTTCGTTATCTGTATACACAGTGAAACGTCTATGTTCCAGAAAACTCCTAAAGCGTTCACACCCGAACTCTACCGCCAAACTTTCTTTCTCAAAAATGGAGTAACGTCTTTCATGTTCATTCAGCATTCGACTAGCGAAAGCAATGGGGGCGAATCTCCCATCCACTTGTTGACTCAACACGCTAGAGACTGCTCGATCACTAGCATCACAATGTAGAAAAAAATCCGAATTAAAATTAGGGGATTGCAATACAGGAGCACTAGACAAACATTCCTTTAGTCTTACAAACGTACGTTCTTGCTCAGGTCCCCAAACGAAAGTGCTGTTCTTCTTCTTCAAGACATTTAAAGGGGCGGCAACATCAGAGAAATGTTTTATGAACCTGGAATAAAAGGTGAACATCCCCAACACACGACGTAAGGATTTCAATGAAGTAGGACGAGGAAGTTCTTGTAGACATTTCACACGTTCAGGGTTAACCGAGATACCTTCACCGGACAACACGTGACCAAGAAACTTTATCTGGGAACACCCTAACGAACTTTCCCCAGGATTAACGGTTAAACCTGCTCGTCTTAGACGCCCAAAAACTTCACGAAGATGACCAACGTGTTCTTCAAAAGTGTTACTATAATTTACGAGATCGTCAAGATAATTGAAAATGCACTGAAACTTCAAATCTACCAATAGGGCTCCGATAGCAATTCCCATCGGTAACTTCAAATATTCAAACAACCCAAAGGGAGTAGAAAAGGCAGTAACTTTGCGGCTCTGTTCATCCAAAGGAATTTGATAACACGCGGATTTAAAGTCAACTATAGAATAGAATTTCGCCTTGTGAAAGTGTTGAAACACTGATTCTAGGGTAGGAGGTGGGAAATTATCGAATACCACCTTCTTATTTAATAGTTGATAGTCCACCACAAGACGAAACTCATTTTCTTTATTAGGAACTAAGAAGGCAGGTGAGCCATAAGCAGACTTGGAAGGCCTTTTTACATTTCTTTCTATCGTGGCTAAAAGTTTGGGAGGGGATCAAGGGAACGGAGCAGATCTCACAGGAATAGAATCGGTCAAATCGATATGGCATTCATACCCAACAGCACTTCCCAGTTGATCAGTGATCACGTCAGAAAATTTACTCACCAAATCATATAAAATTTGCCGTTGATCAGATAATAAGGAAAGGGGTAATGGTATCACACAGACAGGTAGAATATTAAACACTCCGGACATAAAATTCTCAAAAGGAAACCTCTGGCTAGATGAAAAAAGAAGCTGTAGGTCTCATCACTGAAGTCTAACCTCAATCCAGTTTTTTTCATAAAGTCGGCATCCAGCAAGACAGGTGCCGCTAAATTATCCATGATTCCAAGAAAAATCGTGGATTTTAACATGGCATGAAATTGATTCGTAGACATGAATGGGATTGTTAGAGGCTGAAACAAAATTATTTCGGGACTGGTGCAGACGTTTACATGCGTCAGGGATCTCCTCAACCACTGACCTACGTATGAAACTTTGACACGCACCACTATCTAAAAGGGCAGAAGAGTGTATCTTAGAAATAGAAATGTGAACCCATGGTTGAATTATTTTGGAAAAAGGTACATCGGATATCACGGAATCATACTCCTTGCCAAAATAAATATTCTTAGCCTCACGATTGGATTGGTTATCGCAAAGCTTCACTAGTTTTCCAAGGGATTAGTAGCATTGCAACGAGGGCAGATTGGTTTGGTTACTCCTTGTAACCCACACCCAAAACAAAACTTCCCTTTTAGCGGTAGTAAACATTCACGGTAGACACGGGACCCTTTTAAGCAGTTTCCAGCATCGAACCGGGGACCTGGGAGCATTCACATGAGGAGGGGCATTCACATCAAGGATGTACGTCCCGTTCTCACAGCATGTAAACGTCTGCACCAGTCCCGAAATAATTTTGTGTAGTAATAAGATCGATATACCTGCATGTGAGCAACGCGGCAATAGTACTCCAGCTCGTTCGTCGACACTACACTGCAACAATTGAGGCAATACCTTTGCCTCTGTTAATTCACATAGAACTAATGTTCGCGTTAATGCCGTGAATCATGTCCAACGTAGTACTGAACCCACGGCATTAACGCGAACATTAGTTCTATGTGAATTAACAGAGGCGAAGGTATTGCCTCGATTGTTGCAGTGTAGTGTCGACGAACGAGCTGGAGTAGTATTGCCACGTTGCTCACATGCAGGTATATCGATCTTATTACTACACTCATTCATGTTGAACGCTAATTCAGGGAACATAGATTCAGAAGGTCGTGGAGGTGGGATATATCGATTACACAGTCGGGCAGTTGCTTCAAATTCACGCCCTTGGATAAGAATGTCTTCAATATCTAATACTGAAGAACGGCGAATAAACTGTTTATATGAGGGATGTAAATTACAATAACCAGTATTAATAGTTTCACGAGAAGACTGTGAAACTGAAAGACGAGAGATTAGGGTACGTATCGCTGTGACATAATCATCAATATATTCCCCGAGAGCTTGGGTACGGGAGAAAATCTCATGCTTTAAGGCATGCTCAAAGTCAGATGGCGTGAATCTCCTTTTCAAAGCATTCACGAAACTAACCCATGAACTGAAGGGATACTCGACTAGACGGTACCATTTTAAAGCGTTCCCACATAATAAAATGGGAAGACATTGTATAATGCTATCAGGGACCAAACAATAACATGCACATAATTCCTCGATGCGCGGAAAATTCAAAGATTGAAGAAAACCCTTCTTCACCCGAATATCTGATATTCCATTTGTTTATTACATTTTGCGACATTTCCACCTTGAAAGTTTGAGTTATGTGCTGCCGGAATAGTTAATGTAGAAACTAGAGGGTCGAATTCCAACCAATCAAGTTTCATCGAAGCATTGGTGTTGGCTAAATGCAACGCATCACTATTAGTAGGCGACTCGATTTCACACTTGATGTCGTTATTCATATTTGTAATTACACTCGCAGAAAAGGCACGAAAATATAATTGATACAAGCCTTACCTTTACAATGAAGCTCAAAACAGTTTGCTACGGCAAGCAATTATAACCAGGATGATACTCTTCACTAATTTCTTACCAGACAACACAACAGTTTTCTTTTTATCCTCTTTTAACAACAAATCTCCAGCCATCTTTTTGTCTCGACATGAAAAACAACAAACAAACGATAAGTACCATATTGCCAACTTACACATATAGATGGACGTATTTGTGGGCTAAGCGTTACTCTTATGTCATTTTGGGGAATGAAACTAGGTGTAGTTACATGTAGAGCGATGCATTCGAATAGTAACCATGCTCTGCTACCATTTTGAGCCGTCTGGCCTTTCGCAGATGTTGTCGCAGTGGAAACGTGGGTGTTCTTATTAGCCTGGCGCTGGGCCCATGAAACCGGACTAAAGTAATGAAGGTGTCAGAGGCGGTGGATTGAACGTATATTCATTGCGATGTGAATGCAAGTTCTATTCGAATGCGCTAATCATAAGAACCATGGGCCTAGCTTAGCTTAGCCTAATTGCTTATGAAATAAAGATCTAAACAATTAGTAAATAAGGTACGCAAACGCCACACTTAAAATGAGGAACGATAATGTATGTATTCTCAAAGCAAATGGTCTTGAGAAATGACAAGGAAGCGTATACATAGTAAGGGAAGGTAATATGCTCGTCTAACATAACACAAGAGATAACCTAACCGAACGAGGAACCGTAACATTAAGGTTATGTGGGAATATGCAATAAAGGTAGGGGAGGGAATGTAAATGGGGAAGATATACTCATAAGGAGTAAAATTACATTGTGAAGGGAGACAGATAATAAGGGCTAGACAAGAAGTCAGGAAACGTGAGTCTGCCGACAAAGAGGGATCGGCAGCTCTGATAGCCCCGGAAAAGCAAGAGGTGAGGGAATCTAAGAAAGGTCGGAGAATAAATAAAAGTACGCATAGACATGACGTGAACAAAACAAACATAAAAATGAGGCGCAAGAAACCGAAATGAAATATATAAAGGGAAGTTAACGTTACATATTACAAAGATATCCATCAAGATAAGTTCCGTAAAAAGGTAAGTCAATCTCATGGACTTGCGTATGAAAACACAATCCTATGATAAGGTAGACCGATAAAGATAAAGGGTAAAGTGCTAGTCTTACTGTGATGTACGTACCATCCAGTAAACCGAAACATAACCAACATAAAAGGGACGACGATAAAGAGACAAACGATAAAGGAACGATACAGGCATACAATGGGCATACTAGAAAAGGCTAAATGCCCTAGTATTCCATATACAAGCCACATATCCACATACACACACAAGGAATATTAAGCCGTGACCCACCTTGATGGATTCAGCTTATCCGACATCACGAGATAGAACAAAAATAAACTAAACACACGTCTCTACGCACACCTTTATGTAAATAATAACTAAGAAAAGGGGAGAAAACCTAAATAAGGATAGGCATCTCGAATACGAGAGCGGGAGCACAAACAAAAAGGTCCTACCAGGATAGAAAAAACAGAAGACTGCCCGAAAGGGTAACAAAGGTTTGTTACAGGTTACGGAAAAGGGAAAGTAAAAGGAAATAGGTGTCACTGATCACGATTCGAACCTTAATCAGCAATTATAGAAATATCCACTGATCTGCTCGGTCACCCTGGCCAGTAATAACCCAGAAGAAAAGAGAACAATTCCGATAATTGACACGCCGAAGAAAAGAAGAAAAAAAGGAAGACTACAGATGGAAAAGAAAAATGGTTCAAGCACTAGCCCTGCTATCCCACTTTCATATAAAACAGTTGTACTTAGTATATTTCCTAAGTTAGCGTGACTTTCCCAAAATATGAGGTAATTGTTACCAACCTATGTAAAATGAAAACTAAAGCTAATTTTCAATTTTGTCTTTCATATTCATAATCAGCACCGCAATATGTATCAGAATTGGCTAGTTTTGTTTAATTTATATTCTCACTGTTGAACAGTGTAATAAGAGAAGTGTATTGGCAACATTGTTGTAACTATTTGTCTTGGAGAGTAGAAACTTAGACCCTCTTAAAACCACCCACTGCTGGATGAAAAGCAGGGTATACACTGTGTTGTGCTATGACCTCTGTGACATGGTCAATCGCATGCCGAATACTTAGTTGCCGACTGGGAATGTGTTGGCCGTCGCAACTATTACTGTAATTATTAGGGTTGAGAGTAGGGTAGGTGCCCCCGGCATTTGTCTGGAGGGAGTGTGAAAAACCACACTCAGAATAGCCGCTGTCATCAGCGGGATTCGAACCTCTGATCTGCAGACTTGCTGTAGACTTCCATTACGGTCATTGGTGAGCTTACTTGAAGGTACGAGAGCTTTTACTTTAATATCGGAGAGTATTTTCTATAGCCACTAAATGTCAATGATCGCCAAATTTCCATTCCAAAATATCACAAACATAATCAGCCAAATGGCCTATAACTCAATAATTTGGACATAGTTTTTGCAAAATTTCCCGGAGGAGGACCCCTCTCTGAGCTTGATGATACACCCCCAGATTCCCGGTGTGTCCACTCTCCCATAATCTTGGCTTAAATCTGATCCTGAGATGGTCATCAGTCATAGATAGGATAGGGGATTTTTAGGAGAACCTGACTCTAGTTTTGCTTTCTGCAAGGCAATATTACATTATAAGAAATCCACTGACTGCAACTTGCAAAATATAGTTCAAATTCACATTTCATTCGTTTGTGAAAACCATCACTGATCAGTTACAATCTACTGATAGCACATAATAACTTCACTTACGTATGAGTACTGTATACCTGTGGTTAATTACGAAAATATATTTTGCTTTGTTTAATGTACAAAGATGTGTGGTCGCTGTTCAACAAAAACACTTATCAGCGGTTAGGCTTAGACCCAAGGGCGTGACTCTTCAAGGGCAGCAGGTTTTAAGAATGTCAACATAAAAGCACTATATGTGAAACGTATTTTAAAATAAGCCTTGACTTTGTGTAAAAATCATGTTTTCATAATGAAATGAGTGTACGATGGTGCAACCACAGCCTTTGGCTATAAGGTTAAAACGACGATTCATGGAAAATAAGCCTAGAATCACCGACGGTGGAATTCGAACCCACCTGTTTCCGAGTTCATGGACAACAGCTTTTTTCAATGTGAATTTTTTTCCCAAGTTAAAAGCGATGAAATTACAGTCCAGTAAATGCCATTTTTTAAAATTTGTGTACGACAAACGAGCATATTGCTTTTTCGAGTTGGTTGGTTACTTATTTTAGGAACTGCGACAACGTGGTCATGTAGCCCCGTGTACTTTAGGTGTGTGTAGAATTTGCCAGATATCCGGTGATAATTGTGATGGCTGTATTAGTGTATGTAATCTGTCTTAATTCAAGTGAGGACTGCAGACAATAATTTCAAGTAGTTCCTACTTTTGCTACCAAACGCGAACGTTAACGACAACTAGTTCTGAACTTGGTTACTAGATACAACCGCAGTCGACTCCTGGCGACGAACGTTGTAACCTATAATTTAGCTCACACAAGTGCAATTAGTGGATGTTCATTTATATGCCATACATCTATGACATGGGACCGCCGGCTTTACGTCCCTTCCGAAGGAAGGCATACTGAGGGATTTTTAACGCTCTTAAAAATCCGACGACTTTGGCCTGGTTTGAACCCGCGATCTTGGGCATAGCAGTTCAGCATACTACAATTATTATAATGATCATTGCTTGCTATTTTTTATGTTCTTGTAATTGATTTCGTGATGAAAAACAATTTGCGCAAAATCAGTTTGTGCACATTTATTAGGATTATAAATTAAGTTTACAGAATTTGGTTATAGAGGGGGGGGGGGGCGAGAGATTCTAGCCCTAGGGCCCGTCGCCGCTCTCCACGGCCCTGTTCTCAACAAGAGTTCTTGAACAGAAAGTGTGGAAGTTGAAGGTACTGGTTGTGCAGGGGTAGTTTGCACCAACAGCTCGCATCTCAAACATATGGTCAGCCATCTGGGCCATATTTTCAACATTCTCGTCAGAAATACTTAGTATACTCCTAATATTGCTGGGTAGTTTATCGAGCCAGAGAGTTTTCATAATTTTATCTGAAACATTCGTTCCACCATAACCTTTCATTTTCCTAAGTAATTGACTTGGTTTAATATCACCAAGCTCGAGCTCGCTTACTAGCTTCTTTATTTGCCGTTCTTCGCTTTCCTTAAATAAAGTTAACAGTCTTTCTTTTGCAAGAGAATATTTGTTAACTTCTGCACTTGTCACCATATCCCAAATATTCTCGACAAATCTCGACTCCAACTGGGCAAGAAGGTACCGTAGTTGAATTTTGTTGCCTCAGGAGTTATCCCGGCGATAAAAAATTGCGCTTCCGCTTGGCAAAACCAGATCTCTGGCTTTTCGACCCCAAAAAGGAGGTAATTTGACGCTTACCTTGTCGACTTCAAGCTTGGTTTTGGATGTCGGCGTGACACTTACTGGTGTTTGTTCTGCGTTACTCATTTTCACGAGATCACGTCGAGTCGGGGTCACCAATTTATACCGTACTAGTTGATATACACTGATACGGAGCAATGACGGGAAGAAAACATGAAACTACACTTTAATATTATACATCTCCATTATTAGACTCTATGTTCAAAAAATACAAAATACTAAGAAATAATATCTCTTCCTTCTTTCCGTCCTACGCCCTTAACATATTTACATTTTTCCATTCACAATACCCCCACATCTCCACTCCTCTTCAATTACGTCCTGGAGAAAGTACGGTAGTAAGAATTTGGAATGAAAAGCTGGAAGAACATAAGCTTCACCAATAACAATGGTAAGAAAGAACAGAGGTATTGAAATAAACTGCCTAGCATGTGCAGATGATTTTGCCATACTTTCAGAAAATCTGGCAAACGCAGCAATCAGGTCAATCTCTTAGAAGAGATACCAAATTTATCACAAACCGAGTATTAAAAAAAATGCTCCAGAAATCCTAGTAACAGAAATTGGTCAAATGAAGAGGGTAAGGAAGTTCAAATATTTGGGGTAAATTATTCAAGAAATTGGTTTAGAAAAATCTGCTGTAGAAGAAAGAACACGAAAGATGGAAAGAGCGTATGGCATATCTAGGAATTCCTACAATAAAAAGTGTTTGTCTAATGATCTTAAAATACAGCACTACAATGCCGTAGTCAAACCGGAATGCCTGTTTCCGAGTGAATGTCTCGTACTGAACTACAAATTGGATAAATTAGAAGTAGAAGAAAGAAGAATTATACGCAAAATACTCGGTCCTTAAAAAACTGCAGATTTTGGAAATTAAGAAGTAATGATGAAATACATCGAAAAATAGGAAACATATCAGAAACAATGCGGAAGAGGAGATTGCTATTTTTTAACATTTGTACAGGATGGATGACAATAGGTTAACCAAGCAGATCTTCACATTCCTGTGGAACAGCAACCTGGGTACAAGATGTAAAAAAGGATTTGGAAAGAAACAATATCAGAGAAGAAGATGCACAGAGAGATATTTTAGGCAAAAAGTGCTAAAAGTGGAAGGATTCCAAGGTAGGAAGGGGAAGAAAACTGGCTCGAAATGGTCCGAGGAAAGGAAGAGGAAACATAGTGAGATGATGACGGAATACTGGAGGAAGAAGAAGGAACAGCAGAGGAGAGAGCATTGAAATTGGCTCGTGGTCCCTAGACGACCGAAACGAAAATAATAATAATAATAACAGTAATAGCCAGGGATTCAATCCCGGTTCAGTTATGTTGTAAATGACAGCCTTGGATTTAATGGCATGTACCTACAGTAAATCCCGTGAACACAAAATGGCGGCAACTCGACATCCCCGAAAATTATAAATGTACTTATTGTGTCTAAAAACCATTATTATTATTATTATTATTATTATTATTATTATTATTATTATTATTATTATTATTATTATTATTACAGTTGTTGTGCTGTCTTCGGACAAAGGTTAGGCCATAACGGTTCCTTTCAATATTTTACCACATCTTTAGGATTTCAATGACCTAATTTTAGTGCTATAATGTATACCAAAACGTTGTGTCAGTCTTGATGGTGCTGTTATTCCTATTCCCAGCACTCTTTTCGTGTAGCGAGCCTTGATTTTTTCTAGTGTTAAGAGGTCTGTGACAGTAAGAGTATCCCATATAATGTTGAGTCCGTAGGTAGCTATTGGCATTATTACAGTTTGGAAGAGAATCAATCCAGTTTTGGTCGAGAATTGTTGCAGATGCTTGATGCTAATGTTGCTTTTATTCCAGCAGCTGCTCTTTCTTGCACATGTATTCTGAATGACGTCAGTGTTGTTTGAAGGGTGACTCCCAAGTATTAAAATTTTGAAACAACTTCTTATGGTTCATTGTGTAGTGTCAGAGTGTATTTTGGTGTTTTTCTCCCTCATTTCCGGAAGGTCATCTGTTTGGTTTTCTGTAGATTTATTTGTAGGCCATTTGTGTCTGTCCATATTTCGAGTTTTTGCAGCACTTCTTGCAGTTCATTTTTATCTGCTGATCCAAGAACCATCTTTTTAATCAGTTTTTTTTAGAATGTCCCAATAATTGGGATTATATTGTGTTGATCGACTGAAAAGTTGCAATATCAGTTTATTGTATACAATCTTATTAGACCCTCAGATATCCTGCTTGTGGCTATCCGGCCTCCATACTATCTGGCCTACTTAATACTGTACCAATACTTTTCCAAAGCTTTAACAAGGGGGCTCCTGTTAGAACCCTATCTGGTATTTCAAAATATTTTTGCATATCTTGTAGGCCTACTTCTGGCACATGTGGAGCCACAATTAATGTACAGTACAGTATTGTTAATGCGTATGTATTGAATACGTTATCGGAAAAAAATCTCTTTAACAAACGGGACACAGAAGCCCTCTTTCAGCGCTTACAAACAACAATGAACACACGTAGAGAGCATCCCTGTTGGCAACTCTGTGTTCTTTGTTCCGTCAGTTATTTATCGGAAGTTCAAAGTGCGCTCCGTTGTACAGTAGCCTACAGTATTTTAATGAAAGATTACGGAATGGGTGATAAATGAAAAAAAAGTTGTAGTGACTATAGATGAGAAACTAAGTGCTATAAAGCGACTAGATTCTGGGGCAACGGCCAAAACTATTGCTTTGGAGTTAGGGGTAGGAAAAGGGCTACAGTTGGAGACTGGAAGAAAAATCAAGCAGAAATTGAAAAGTGGCGTGCTGCCCAAAGTAGTGGAAGTGGAATGAAAGTAAGCAAAACAATGTTGACAGGTAAGCTTACCGGTACCGGTAATGGTACGGCTTGGATCGGAAGAGAGAATATAGAACTCCGGCCTATCCGGCTTTTTGTCATCCGGCTTGACCTTCCGCCACATTAGGCCGAATAGCCGAGAGTCTACTGTACTTCAGACTAGTACATTTCCAGATAAATGGAAGCATTCAAAAGTACTGTTACACCAATTCTAAAATCCGAAAACTCGGCTCAGATTAAAAATTACAGACCTGTGACTGTTTCGTCATTTCCGGCTATTTGAAAATATTTTGTACTGTCCTATATTTCAGTAGTCTACCATATGTTAGAACCATCATTTCCACAAATCAGTATAGATTTATGGCAAACAGGTCAACTGTGACCACAAATATAAATTTTACGCAATTTGTATCCCCGGAACTAGATCACAAAGGCCAAGTAGATGTAATATACACAGATTTTCAAAATGTATTTGACAAAGTAGATATTTCCAACAATCGTATACATTTATATTACAATCGTTCAATATCAGAAAACTATCCCACAGAAGACATATTTTTTCTGATAGTCAAATGAATAGAATGTATCAGTCATTACTCGTACACAGAATGTGGAGAATGTGAACTAAAGCTCGTTCGAGCAATCGACTTCCTGAACAAAAATAGACGGTGTTTTGTTTTTACATAGTTTAGTTTTTGTTATCTTTGAGTGTAATATCTTTGTTGTTGTCTTTGGATGCGATGTTGAGTTGTGTTAATAAAATAGTGATTACCGTATACTAAAATGATTCGGTATGGTATATAACTGGCGACCGTGACAGGACTACTGGCAATCTCAACATCAAATAAATCAGAACAACGATGACCGAACGTCGAGTATTACGCGGTGTATTTACACGTGAGGTAAATAAGCTTGAAGAACTGTTGGTGCTTGCTGATGGTGACCAAGTGGAGATTCGTAGCAGATATGCTTCACTTGTGGAACGCTGCGAGAAGTTAAAACGTCTGGATGATGAAGTATACAATGAGCTGCTGCAAAAGGAAGACCTTGAAGACATCGTGCTTGAAACAGAGATCAACAATTGCAGTGAGTACGACCTGAAATATTTTAAGGTTAGGGAAAAAGTACAGGCCTTACAAGTTGGAGACCAAGCCGTTTCTGAAGCTAATACGAGTAACTGTTCACATACTTCTAATCAGAGACTACTAAGACTGCCAAAACTAGAACTGAAAAAAAAAATGATGGAAACGTGGAGTGCTGGATTGGGTTTTGGGCGCAATTTACTAAAATACATGAAGATAGCAGCCTTAGAGATGAAGACAATTTTGTTTATCTGATTCAGTGTATGGAACCTGGTTCATGTGCTCAGAAGTTCGTAGAAAACTTTCCTCCTTCAAAGGAAAACTACAAAAAAAAAACTATAGAATTGTTGAAGTCTAGGTATGGGAAGGATGAGTTACCCATTGAGTACTATGTTAGGGAACTTTTATCCTTGGTGTTAAAGAAGGATAGTTTAAGATCCATAGCCCAACTGTATGATAGTCTGGAGGGACAGTTGAGAGCACTTCATTGCTTGGGAGTAACAAAGGAGAAATACGCTGCAATGTTATTTCCACTAGTAGAGAGTGCCTTACCAGAGGTTATGTTTGAATCGGTCATTTCAGAAACAGCATAAGTCATTTTTTGGCAAAATCGAGTTAGCAACATATTCGTATTCTATGCATGTAAATACATCGTTCTGTTCACAAACAACATAAGTCAGGCATGTTTATCATACATAGACAGCTACTCATTTTTAGCGTTCATTACAGAAACAGCATTAGTCACTGACTTATGTTGTTTCTGCATTGAACTGCGCGTTGGCAACATTGCAGCTGTCAGGTCTGCAACTGTTTAGAACTGCGCTTTGGCAACACTGCATCTGCCTTGTCTGCAACTGTGTTGTTTCTTTGTTTCTCATTGTGTATTGTTTGTTGGGATTAGTGTTTTGGCTTCAATTATGGAGGAACAAGAAGGACAAAAAGCTCTCCAAGATATTGTTACAGCAACAAGAAAACGTGGTGTACAAAACAAAGAACTATATAAATCTGAAATCATAAAAAAAGCTCGAGTTAAAGGAGAGGCCTACACATCTTAGAAAAGAATACAAGTTAACAAGTTGCAACCCGGACCTGATTGCAAGTAAGTACCTAACGCTACCCTAGTGTATTTCAGGCAGTTCGATCCATTGTATGTCAGTTTGATCATCAACCTAATCATATAAACATATACTTGGGACGGTTAATAGGGTGTCCTATCCTAACTTACCATAAAAGTATTAACAATGGAAACTAATTTAGCTTATTGTTATAGGTGCCGCAGAAAGTGCTATGCTAAAGTACCAGAGGGAGATCGACAGAGAATGTATGATAACTTTAGGAGGTTGGAATATAAAAATGAACAAGATAATTATTTGCAATCATTAATATCCACAACAGAAGTAAAGCAAAGAAGAAGAAGAAAACCAGGTGACGAATCAAACAAACCTGACCGTGGAAATTGTTTCATCTATGAGGTATCAAAGCCTAAAGGAAAACATCAGGTATGTCTAAAGGCATTTGCGAACATTCATGCCATTACGCCTGGTCGTATCAGAAGATTAAATGAATTGTTGGTATCTGGGAAATCACCTAAAGACATGAGAGGAAAAGCTACTTCAGGGAATGTTACGCCAACAAATGTTGTAAATGCGATAACATCACACATTACAGTCATGTTATCCAGTAAAAATTGCTCGCTATAGCTCTAGAGAATTTCATTACCTTAATGAAAAATTGAATGTATTGGAGATGTACAACCTATTCAAGCAGTTACATCCAAACCTTGATGTTAAGTACAAGTTTTACTTAAAGGTTTTTAAAGAAAACTTTACGTTGCATTTTGGGCGACCACAAGTCGACACTTGCTGCACTTGTGAAGCATTAGACGTGAAAATAAAAAGCAAAGTTTTAAATGCCACTGCCAAACAAGTTCATGTGGCCGAAAAAATAGTGCATATGAGACGAGCTAAAACGTTTTACAAAAAAATCAAAGAAATAACCACCACTGTTGCTAATGTGGAATCCATCGGAGCCATTTGCATAGATTTTATGCAAAACCTACAACTTCCAACCATACCGGTTCAAGAGACATTTTATCTCAGACAGTTAACTGTCAATGTCTTCTGTATTCATAACCTGAAAGACAATACGTCAGTGTTTTATCTTTACCATGAAGGCCAAGCTGGTAAAGGCCCTAATGAAGTGTGCTCGTTCATTTTAGATTGCATACAATCTTCGTTGAAAAATGTGGAACACCTTCATATATTTTCGGACGGATGATTTGGCCAAAATAAAAATCATTGTTTATTGCGGCTAATGAATGCCTTTGTTACTTCTAAGAAAATGTCAAAGTGTGCAGCAATACTTTCCTGTGAGGGGTCACTCATTTTTACCTTGTGACCGTAACTTCGCCATGGTGAAAAGAAAGTTACGAAAATGTGATAGAGTGTTCACCCTGAAACAGTACGCAGAGTTGATTGTATCTTCATCTGCAAAACAAAACTTTTTGGTTGTCCTTGTGGAATTGGAGGACGTAATTGATGTCAGTAGGTGGTGGCCAAAGTTCTTTAAGAAAGTGGTGTTGTCGGAAGAGACACGTGGCAAAGCAATTCCAAAAGAACAAAAAGTGCGCTTGCAAGTCTCGAAGTTCATGCACTTCTCTCACCATGCTAGTGCTCCATTCGTTATAACAGCCAGGACCTACATTGACGGTTTACTGGTTCACACATTTAATGTGCGAAACCCTACTCCTGAACCGATGACCATGCCAATTGACATAGCCTACCCAAAAGGTTTTATACCAATACATTCTAAGAAGAAGTTTCAGAAGTACATACCACAGGAGGAAGAGATCAAACGTTTTTATGATGCAGTCTATTCTTGGGAGACCATTAGTACAGAGGAAAATGAAGAAGTTGACATGGAGAACTAAAAAAAGTACTGATGTAACCAGGTTTTGTACCAATTGTGTGTATAATATATATTATGTATATAAAAAAAAGAGTTTTACTTTGAAAATCCACGTTCATTTTAGAAACAACATAAGTCAAGGTTCAAAAAGGGTTAAAATAGCCATGTTGTAAGAAAAATAAAAGTCATTATAACTGACAACAATATCAAGAGTGACAGCATATACGTATTTCATATTTTTTAATAATTTCATTGCACATTTCTAGACACCATACAGTTCTTTCTACTTTCCCGAAAGTTGTTATTTTTGACTTATGCTGTTTCTGAAATGACCGATTCGTTTAGAACTTGGGACAGGTATCGTGTATCAAAAGAAACGTCTACCAAGGAACCTGACTGTTGCTTGAATGAATTGTTAGCCTTCTTAAAGACTGAGGTAGAACGTGAAGAACGGCTTAAGATAAGACATAGTTCTTTTGAGAAGACGGATCGAGTTAAGCAAGACGGTAGGACCAAGACTAAGAATAGCGACGTACCTTCAGCGGCTTCTTTAATTTCAATAGAGGATGTTTCAGTTAGCAAGGGAAACAGAAATAACAAAGATACGGCTTGTATATTCTGTGGCAGAACCTCACATCTTTCTCAAGACTGTGCTGTGGCTATTGATTATTCCCTAGAAGAACGCCAAGGAACGTTAAAGGAAAAGGGAGCTTTTTTTAGGTGTCTACGACCGGAACATATCAGTATTAAGTGTAAGATGTTTGTGAAGTGCCCATTTTGCAAGGGGAAACATTACGCTTTGATGTGTGCGAAGACAGCCTCAGATGAACCAAAAGGTGATTCGGTTCCAAAAACAGTTAGCATGATGGCAGGTAGTAATAAAGGACATGCACCTATCTGCAGACTTTAGTTGCTAGAGTAGTTGTTGGTGGATCCACGCACAGAGTAAGAGTTCTGTCTCTGTGTGATAGTGGATCGCAGAGAAGCTACATAAAGAAGTCTTGTGCTAAGAAATTAGAGTTGGAACAAACTGGAAAGGTAACACTAAGTCAATAATTATTTGGAGGTAGGAAAACAGCACCTGTTTGTTTCGAGTCCTATCAAATAACTTTGCTGGGTATGAACGAGGAAAACAGATGTGAGGTTGGAGTGTTAGGCTCTGATAGTATCTGTGGAGGTGCTCCCCTAGTTGATGCTGACTTGTTTAATTTACTGAGGGACAAGGGAGTTGAACTTAAAAATGTTGGCCAAGATAATGGTGGCTACAGTACTGACATACAGGTATTGTTAGGAGCTGACGTGTGGGCTCAGATAATCACGCCAGACTTTGTACATGTAAACAAGAGTCTAGTGGCTGTGAGAACTTGCTTAGGGTGGACACTTATGGGCTCTTCTGAGATCAGCTCATCTACTGCCTCGTCTTACACTCTACTTACTTTAACTCAATCAACAAGAGTGGCGGATTTGTGGGAAATTGAGACTTGGGGTATAAAAGATCTTGGCGAACACATTAAAAAGGATGAAAGGGAACAACAAGTTCAGATGTTCTTCGATAGGACTGTGAAGAGAGAAGAGGAATCTGGGCGCTACATTGTTAAACTACACTGGATTGATGGTTATACTTCTCTGGAAACGAATCGTGAAATTACTCAGAAACGATTATTGAACTCTTCAAGAAAGTTAGGAGGGATGCAGAAATTTCAGGATTATGATGAGGTGTTACAGGAATGTGTAAACAAAGGGATTATCGAAGGTGTTGAAAACGAGGTTTTGGATGGACCTGCACATTATTTGCCTCATAGAGCTGTGCTGAAAGATGGCGGCACTACAAAGATAAGGCCGGTGTTCGATGCTTCCAACAAGGACAGAAATGGTCATTCCTTGAACGACTGCCTCGAGCCTGGACCCAACATCATCGACCTTGTTCCATCAGTGCTGACCAATTTTCGAAGCTATCCTATAAGTCTAATAGCTGATATAGAGACGACATTCCTACAGATTATAATTGCTCCTGAAGACATGGATATGCTTCGTTTTCTCTGGTTGGATAATGATAAGATCACCACTTTTCGACATTGCAGGGTGGTTTTTGTTTGTACCAGTCCCTTCCTATTGGTTTCCGTATTGAACAACCTTCTGGATGACCCCCCTCTCAACTCATTTGAAGGAAGTAGCTACAAAAATGAAACTTGCATTTTATGTGGACAACTGTCTTACTGGAGTCGCTTCAAAGGAAGAAGTTGGACCCTTTATTTTAAAGGCACAAGAATTGATGTTATCCGCAGGTTTCAATTTGAGGGGATGGGTGAATTCCTTTGATTGTGGTGTTGGTAAAACTGAGAATGTCTTAGGACTTCGTTGGTATTGCGACATAGATGAACTTGGATGTAACTTCAGCCCGACTACAGGTTTAGTAACCCGAAGAGTGGTACTATCCAGCGTGCAGAAAATATTTGATCCGATTGGATTTTTGGCCCCAGTAACTCTTATTTCCAAGCTCTTTCTACAGAAGACATGGCAGAGAAGTATAGGATGGGAGGAGGTTTTACCAGGAGACATTTGTGAGGAATTCTGTCGATGGACCCAGCATTTGCAATACCTACATGACTGTCGGATACCTAGAAGGATTTGCCTGAACGACTACAGCACTTTGCATGTATTTGTCGACGCTAGCAAAATAGCGTTTGGTTGTTGCATATTTCTGAGAACAGAAGAAGAAAGTAAGATCAAACCGAGTCATCTGATGGCTAAATCTAGAGTGGCACCTCTCAAGCCTTGAACTGATGGGAGCGCTCCTTGGAGTTAGAATGTCTCAGTTGAGCCTTCGATGCTTACACCGGAATGACATACACACGGTGTATTGGTCTGATTCAACAGTAGTCTTGGCTTGGATTGCTAATAAAGGGTTTTGGGCGGTGTTCGTAGAGAATCGGGTAAAGGAAATTCCTGAGTACAATAAGGCTAGTACATGGAGGCACATACCGGGCAGTCTCAATCCAGCAGATCTCCTGTCAAGAGGCGGTTCACCAACACAACTTTGGAGATCCAGATGGTGGGAGGGTCCGTCTTGGCTTAAATGTAAAGAAGAAGGATGGGTATTTTATCGTCCTGAACCATTGTTGGAAGAAGTCAACAGGGAAAGGAGGAAAACAGTTGTAGCTGCTAAGAACACTGTTGTGGAAACGATTTTACTGCAATTAAGTTCACGATTTTCTGGATACATCAAAATCGTTAGGACCATTACTTGGATTTTGAGATTGAAACAAAGGAATCGTAGAGACCACGTATCTACGAAAATTGATAGCGAAGAGCTTCTCAATGCTGAGAAGAAACTGTACTTCCTTATCCAGAATGAAACGCTTTATGAAGGAGAGAGAAAAGAACAATTGAATAATCTGGAGGTGTTCACAGACGATGAAGGAATTCTACGCATGAAGTCAAGAGTACACCTATCCAGTTGTACTTCCATCAAAACATGTGATGGTTGAAAGAATGATTGAACAATTTCATCGATTCCATAACCATGCTGGGACGCACACACTGCTTGTTTTGTTGTGCCAAAAGGTTTGGATAATTGGAGGAAGAAAGACGGTGGCAGCAGTTGTTCGGAAATGCGTGATCTGTCGTCGTAACTCTGCTAAGGGTTTTGAGGCACCTTTTCCTCCGTTGCCACAGGATCGAATCAAGGCATCGAGTGTTTTCCAGATCACGGGCACAGACTTGGCCTGCCCTGTGTTTCTACGAGGAGGAGAAAAGGGATGGATTGTGATATTCACTTGTGTGGTTTATCGGGCTGTACATCTGGAATTGATCACTTCACTTAGTACGATAGCATATATCCAAGCACTACGCCGATTTGTGGCAAGAAGAGCAAGCGTGAATGCCAGGTATTCGGACAATGGTGGTAGGTTATTACTGAATGTTAACACTACCTAAGGCAAGATGATGAAAGAGAAAAGGAGTGGAAACAAATTTTAGGCTGAGAGGAAGAGAATCCAACACCAAACCATTAATAAACACCGATATAAACCGGAATTTCGCAGTGCAAAACTTATGAAGTACCTAACTTGAGCGGGGGCTTGCACAAGGCAAGCGGAGAGCGCAGCATGAATTGAGATTACTGGCAAGCTTTCGCCAAGTACTCTTTCCTTCCCGAGCAAGTATTATGGGGAAGGGTAATACTCTAGCAAGGCAAGGTATGCCAAAAGGAAAGGATCTAGGCACTTTCCCTTCAAAAGGGTAAGATTTAGGAAAGTCTTCTTGAATACTAGAAGGACTTGAATTTGTCGTAATATTTTTATTACTAGACACTGTTGGATCCCCGACAGAATGGCCGAATGCCCCCACAGTGGGCAGCGATAATACAACTCTAGCGCTTTTAGCAATAGTTTTGTTATTATTAATGGAAATTTTTAAGAAAATACCAATTGTTGCATCCAAAACAGGCTAAACTCTTACCCAGCAGGGTGCCACCTAAAGGTTTAGAACGGAGGAAAACCTCAGACCTAACTTAAACGAAACCAAAATTTTGAACACTAAAACACAAGTCAGAGAGAAAGTCTCTACAAGTAGGAAGCTGGCAGAGCGAGCTGTACTTGCCTCAATGATTTACTAGGATCAGCTAAGATAGCTAGGAGAAACTTTATAAATGTTGTTATTGGAAGTTTTGTTTTAAACGCAACAAGTGATAGATTTCTTTGAATAGAAAGTAATTTTAGGAGAAGAATCAGGGAAGAGAAGGTCCTGCCTAACCGTTACTCTAGCAAGAGAGACAGAAATCAACAAAAAAGAGTTTATTTAACAAATTGAGAATGTTTGAGAATAATAACAATTTAGCTATTTCAAGCTAAAAAAGAAGTTTGGATTTAACAACTTGGAAGTCTTAAGACCCCTATTTGTACAAAAAAAAACTCTTACAAGAGTTATTTAACAAGCGTATAATTAAAAGGTTTTAGACCTATTAGGTTAATTATAAAAGGTTTACAATTTTATGATAACATTTTGCTAAATTGGTTAGGTAAGATACCAGCACGAGTAGAATGCCCTTATAGCAAGCGAAAAGGCTATAAACAAATAGACTAAATTCCTGGTCGTAACAGGAGAAAAAAGGAGATTTACAAGCGGAGATGACCGCTATTATTTAAACAGAAGTTAATTAATGTCACATTCCAAATAGGTCAGGTCTTATTAACGAAGCTTGAATACAACCAATCAGGTACAAAAGTTTAACAATTAGAAAATTACCAATTCCTGAGCCAGCAGAATAAGAAAAGGAAGATTAATAAGTAGTTTCTATAACTACTAATATTTTTACAGAATGAATAAGTTGTAAATAGAACAAGGTTGGGAGGGCGCCTATGTTTGGGGGAGGCCTCGTTGAGATAGAACCAGATGATTAGATTAACCTAAATTTGTTAGTAAAAGGTATTTGAGGAAAAGAAGATAGGGATTTATAGTTCTGGCCAATTTTATTGCTCTCAATCGTACGCGGCGCGGTAGATAGTTGAACAGACACTGTTTTGCACTAAAGTTTGTTGACAGATTGGAAGATTTCACTATTGCAGCACTGAAAGTTCTTGGAACAAGTGAAAAGTTATTGCAGTTTATGGAGAACACTTGGTTGAATTTGACTTGAATAAGTTTATTGTGTTGGAAAGTTAGTGGGTTGCAGTTAATAGTTCTAGTTAACTTGAGGTTCCAGCAATTTGACGGTATTGAGCATAGTTCTTTGCGGTTTGAAGTATATTTTGAATGGAAAATTCCAGAACTGTAGTGACAGTTGAATAGGGCGTTAGAAATCCCATGGTGGGAAAAGTTAAGTTTTTAGACAGCTATGAGTATTAGCAGAAATCCCACGGTGTAGGGAAGGTATCCCCTTTATTTCGTACAAGAAGTACTAAATGTTATGTTTTAAAGCAAGCTTGGTTAGCTAAAGCATGACAAAGAAAATCCCACGAAGTCGGTTATTGCACAATATTGTGAAATTCCCCACACTGTCTATAAATTTCCATTAAAAGCGTTCAGTATGGATTAAAAACATTAAAAGGTGTTTAAAATTATTGAACGTACGTTTGTACGTAACTTTTTCATAGCCGCTGAAGGTTGATGGCTCATGGTAGCCGTTAGCTTACATCCAATACCACAACATGGCGGCGATTTAAATTTGTACCTCGGTTGAGAGGAGGTAGCCTCTGAAAAAGGCCGAACTCAAGCGTTGACGACTCGATAAGAAGTGAGAACGAGCGTAAGAGCTTACGAGGTAGCTAGGTAGGAGAGGAGGAGGGGGAAGGAAACAAAGGAACTTATAGCAGAATGGGAAACATTAAAACATAAACACCCTTTACAAAATGTAATTTTCTTCATGAGTAGTGTCTTCACGGAGATGATAGCTGACGACAGCGGCGAAGCCTGTTGGAGCGGTATGTGAGTCCTCTAGAGCTCGGGGAGTTCGAAGAACTTCGGCGGGTTACCGCGAGATGCTGCTAGGTAGATTTCATAGAAGACGCATCTGAAACAAATTTAAAAGCAACTTAAGCACATGTTTAGGGAAAATGCAATACAGAGGGTCGCTGTTGGTGTCTGCAAGAAGGGAAATTAAATAAATGATACTAATGAAAAAAAAAAGCAAAGAGCAGCAAGAGCTAACTCTGACTAGTCGTGTATTCCAAAGAATACACCAAATGGGACGAATTTCACAGAACTTCGCAGAACCATGGAGCAATTAGATTGGACTGAAATGGAGAGGTCGTGCAGCCTTCTGAAGATTAAACGGAAGCTGAAACCTCCCACTGCAGCCTGGTGGGGAGGATTCTGGGAAAGGTTGATTAGGATTATAAAAGATTTGCTTCGCCGTAATTTGGGTAAAGCTTGCCTAAATTGTGATGAAATGTATACTCTTCTGTGCGATTGTGAGAACCTGATGAACAACCAACCTTTGACTCATCTTTCTGAAGAAGATGAACTCAAGCCACTCCGACCCTCCATGTTTCTACAGAACCAAGAGGGTAATGATGTAACCGACTTAGACCAAATTCAATCCAGCAGTTTAAACGACAGGTGGCGTTATCTACAAGCTGTTCGGGAGAGCCTGAGAAATCGCTTCAAAAGAGAATACCTGGGATTTCTTCGATCACGGAGCAAATAGCAACAGGGATCCATACAAGTAGGAGACATAGAGCACAGCAATTCTAACTAAAACCCCGGAAAAAGTGCGAACTAAAAGTACTTCCCCCCTGCCCGCTCTGACCAATTCAAGCAAGACCAAAATCTGTGCAGAGGGGTGTAGTCCATCGCTGGCCGGGAGCCAATAGATGTGTTGACAAGCGTTCACAGTCCACTCTCTCGCTCAAGCTCTCCCTCCTCTCTGTCACACTGGCTGACAGAGCTAGCGCTGTCACCAGGGTCTCACTTCAAATTGCTGAGCTCTAGTACTGGTGGAGAGCGACAACAAGAAACGGATCAATTGGCCCTTAGGAATAGTGGTGGAGCTGTTACCTGGAAGAGACTATGTGACTCGTCTGGTTAAAATTAAGACAGCAACGGGCATTCTCCTTCGTCCAGTACAGCGACTTTATTCGTTAGAGATAAACTGTCTTAACAAAGGTGATTCTATCAACAGGAAGGAAGGAAGCTTGTAGTTTAACGTGACCGTTAATCTTGAGATCATGAGCCACGGGACCTCCTTTTTACGTGGAATCCGAACCACAGGACATGGCATTTCACTTCGACAATCACATGCATTGACCGGGAATCGAACCCGGACCGCCTTGGTGAGAGGCATACAGCTAGACCGCTGAGCCACCACTTCACAACTAAGTGAGCCGGTCCTCAATGAAGATATTCCCTGCAGTAACTCTGGAACTGGAAAGGAGAGTGAATTCAAGACTCGTTATGGTAGAACTGTTAGGCAACTCACATTCCTGAGCTCAATGTTCAACTATAATTTAGGAATGTTTACCTAAGTTTATGAGTGTGTGTTGCAAAACTACCTTTTGCAAGGTGGGAGAACGTGGAGAAAGTGAACTTAAACTCGTTCGAGCAATCGACTTCCTGAAAAAAAAAAAAAAAAAAATAGACAGTGTTTTGTTTTTACATCGTTTGGTTTTTGTTATCTTTGAGTGTAATATCTTTGTTGTTGTCTTTAGATGCGATGTTGAGTTGTGTTAATGAAATAGTGATTACCGTATATTAAAATGATTTGCTATGGTATACAGACATTGAGGTGGTCGTTGATTTGAGGACAGAGGTGACGAATAACTTCCACCCGGGGTGTACTTCCGAGAAAGTGAATGAAGTAGAGATAATCACGTAGGATATTAAAAATATGTTTAAGAAACAGTTCTGCCACATTTGTCTCTGAGTTGATACTGTACTTGCCGAAGTTTCGTGGTTTCTAAATGTATATTTTCAAAGGAATAGAGAGTTATTGTTGTTTTAAGGGGCGGAACTACGAGGTCATCGGCCCCTCTTAACACAGATTAAAATATACAAATTTGGAATGGAATTTAACATTTCGAGGTGGATACCTAAATTTGAAAAGACCGAAAATTAATAAAACAAATAAATAAATAAATATAAAAATAAACAAAAATTACGGAAAAACAAAAATCATCATTCAAAAACGAACAAGTCGTTGAGTCAATGTTCACTGGAAAATTTAGATTGCTGGCCCTAACCCACTCTCACTTATAAAGCGGATGACGAGATCAGCAGCCACCGCGTCACCGGCTAATGTAAGTTTAAGTGTCATCTGCAAACCAAGGTTTCTTCGTAAGTCAAGATCCACACACTCGGTTAGAATGTGGGCCGCGGTGAATACGGCTCCACAGGTACAAAGTGGGGGGTCTTCCCTTCTCATTAGGTACGAGTGGGTGGATCTTGTACGATCTATCCTTAGCCTAAACAAAATTACGGACTCCCTCCGTGGCCGGAAAGAGCTCCGCCAGACGCGGGTAGTTCCGTTGATCACTGGGCAGTGGGTCAGCTAGCCACTGACTCTCCCAAAATGCCAGAACTTGTAGGCGCAACTGAGAGCGAATATCTCTAGCGGGTACCTCTATTGGTCGAGGTGGTAGTGATACCGCCTCTTTTGCAGCTTGATCCCCTAACTCATTTCCCTCAATTCCCATGTGGCTTGGAAGCCACAGAAGAGTGATTCGAGTGTCAGCGTGGCACAACCCGGCAAGTAGGTCGTGGATTCGCTGAACTAGGGGGTGTTGCAGGAAACAGAAATTGACTGCAACGCACTCAAAGAGTCGGTACTCACGAGAAAGTGGATTCGTGCATTCTGTAGTGCAAACTGGAGAGCTTCATTGATGGCAACGAGCTCCGCAGTAAGCATACTACAGGCTTCAGGCAAAGCGATTTTGGTATTTGCACCATCAATAACGAAAGTACAACCCACCTTCTCGTCCACCTTCGAACCATCCGTGTAGAGAATTCCAGCGTCCTGAAATTGGTGTACTATGCTGTGGAACTGCCTCCGATAAACGGAGGCATCCGTGTTCATCTTAGGACCTCGGTGTAGATCTAACCGAATTTCCGGACGCGGCACTTGCCACGGAGGCACCTCGCTAGGTGACCGGATCATACAGGGACCTACAGCCACTCCTATTTCAGTACACGAGCTATAGAGCCTAATACCAACCGGCCGAGTGGCACGAGGCTGGTTGGCGTACCTCTGGTGGTATTGGGTACTGAAGAGAGCTCCATAGCTCGAATGTTGCGACATTTGACGCACATTGGCAGCATATGATAAAAGCATATGTTGGCGAATATAATTTAGGGGTGGAACACCCGATTCGGCGAGTAGACTGGGTATCGGAAGGCACCTGTAGCCAGCCTAACGCCACTATGGTGGATACTGTTCAACATTTTCAAGGTTGCCTGCCTTGCTGAACCGTATACCGCAGAACGATAGTCTAGCCGGGACAGGAAGAGGGCTTGGTAGAACCGTAGCAGCACCGCGAGGTCAGCCCCCCACGTAGTGCCACTAAGAAACTTGAGCATGTTCAGTTTCCTGAGACACGTCGTTTTTAGTTGCCGTATATGGTGCTGCCACGTTAATTTGCTGTCAAACCGGAGCCCCAGGAAGCGATAAGTGTCAACCAACGGCAATGCAGCATCCCTGAGATGTAGTTCAGGGTGTAAATGTAGACTCCGGAGCCGAGAAAAATTGACGACGGAGGTTTTCGCTGCTGAAAATGCAAACCTCTGTCGTGAGCCCACCTTTCTACCCGGTTAATTGCTAACTGCAATTGCCGTTCCACTATTGCCATACTTCCGGAGCTGTAATGCAGAGCTAAATCGTCTTCATACAGTGATGAACTACCCTGGACCCGGCGGCGGCAACAAGGCCGTTTATGGCAACCGAGAACAAGGTGACACTCAACACAGAACCCCGAGGAACTCGATTTACTTGGGTATAATATTGCGATAATGTCCTACAGAGCCTTACACGGAAGAGTCGGACGGACATGAAATTCGCAATGAAAGTCGGTAGATTACCACGGCGGCGTCCCTACTTTTGAAGGCTGGAAGGGTAGTGCCATGTGGTGGTAGGCTTTCTCGAGGTCAAAGAAAACCATGACTAGGTGCTGTTTTCGGAGAAATGCCCCCCGTATGGCGCTCGCAGGTCGCACCAGAGAGTCGGTACCTGAGAGAGTGAAATCCACACTGGTACTCAGACAGGAGGCCTCTCTCTTCCAGGAACCACACCAGTCGACGGCAGCTTGCATAGGCCATTTGTCAGACAAATGGGCCTATAGCTGCTGACAAGCTTGGGATCCTTTGCAGCCTGGGGATCGGTATCACGATCCCCTCTCGCCATTGAAAGACACTCCCCTTTAATCCATATACGATTGAAGAGGTTCAACAGTTGTTCTAGACTGGAATCGCACAGATGTTTCGGCACTTGATTATGGACGTTATCCGTTCCAGGAGCCGTATCCCTGCACAGTGCAAGCGCACTGCGCAGTTCCCATTCAGAGAATGGTACTGAGCCCTAATTCACCCCAGCCCAAGTTATGGACAGAGTCGAGGATCGAACCGACCTGACAATTTTTCGAGTATTATGTGGAAATTGGAAATGAAAATTTATTTCATTGAAATAAATATTTTAGGAAGAGTTTGGAACCATTTAGAAACATTTTTGGAGAAATTTGGATGATTTTGGATTATTTGAATTTATAAGTTTTGAGGTGAATGTAAATTTAACCAAGGAAGTGTCTGAGCAGAGGAAGCTGGAAATTGCCTTAGGCTTCAAGTTAGCACTCTCAAGACCGGTTTTTGTCAGCCAGGTCGACACAAACAAATTTTGCACACGATTTTGTAATAAGAGGCTAGGACAGGTAGAGTTTTGATAATAAACTTGCAGCCAATGAGGATTCAGCACATAATTTGTGTGGGAAACGCTATTTAATCATATTTGCTTATATTTGAGTATCGACAAGCAGCATAATATATCAAGAAGCAAGCTAATGAAACCGCGAATAGAGAAGACGATTGCTATATAATCTACAACATTCAACAGAAGCAAGCAATTTCGTTTTTAAAACGAATCTACACATCGCAGCATTATAACTGCAGTATTTGAGAAGCATATTACTTTACATTTTCAACATGCTAAAATCTACGAGTCGAGGGGGATATTCTGATTCTGCACCCTCTAAGATGATTGGAATGATTCACTAAAAAATTGTAGGAGGATAATCTACACTATGACACGGGAAGATTCAGAGTGGATTCCAAAGTCCTGAGATCGACGTCACCACCACTGCGATTCCACCATGCAGTTTGCTGAACTTCAAAAGCTACGTTCAAATGTCCATAAAGAACTTGGAGAGATGTTAACTACGGACTCTCAAAGCTACTATTCTGACGTGGGGGAGAAGAGAGAAGAAGATGGTAAGCGGTGTTCATTGTTCCTTGTATGAGCATCTAGACTTGCAAGTGTCGTGAATTCAGAAGATTGCTGTCCGCAGAGCACGAGTTCACTGAGGCCAGGTGGGCACCCATCAAAGAGACTCGGGGAGATCAGCTGCAAGGTGATCGGCCGGCTCAGAGCACGTGTGGAATGCGACCGACACGCGCCAACTTCGGAGCGGAATATCGAGACCATCGTTCGAGGTATTTTCGTCGCAGACCGTCAGAAAGGTACAGAATTGATAGCTCTAAGATCTCAGTAGTTTGTTGTAGTTTCTTGAGGATGTAGCAGGGTGACCTATTCATTATGTAGAAATTCTTTCTTATAACTCATGTTATTGTATGTCTATTTAGAAATTGTTAGTTAACTTTTTGCACGTCACCGTGTGTCGTTCAGACGTGATTTTATTAGCATTTGGAATTTAGATTACCGTTTTGGTCAGGTTTTACCCAGCGTCGTTTTTAACCTTCTCATTTTAACGAAAACTGTTCTATGTAAGGAGAATGCTTTGATCGTAACACATACGTTTTCAAACCATGTTATGCGTTTAGTTTGCTATAATACATCACTTCTCACAATAAGATTTATGATGAAGCACTACGATACTGCAAATAACAAGTTTAACATGTATAAACATTTAATAACAAATTTAAAATGTTATAAATAATAACATTAACAGAATATTATTCTAATTGAAGAATGCGTTATTATGTGACGATAAGTACGTCATGGATAATTTAAGTAACCACTATTTATGTCAACAAAGGATCACTACAGTGACAATTGAAGTCAGGTGAGGCCTATTAATAGCAACAATTATTTGTTATAATATTGCCAATGCGAAATGAAGATAAGAAGACTTGTATGTCTATTGAAAGTCAGTAACATGTTTAAGCAAGTTGGTAAATGGAGACTTTGCTCATTCTTCTTTTGCAACAGAGAAACGAAAGTATTATTTTGCATATTAAAGCTTTCACGGCCCGGATTATTATATAAATAATTCATGCTTTTGGGCTACAATTATAATTGTTTATTTCCATTGAAAAAGGAGGCAAGGTTTCTCCGAAACGTATGGTTTAAATTAAAAATACACACGGCATTAGCCCAAAAGCATGAATTATTTATATGAAAGTATTATTATTATTATTATTATTAACCTTTCAGACGAGCGGACTACAACCATTTTAAAGTTTACACTCAAGTAAACGTGGTATTGTTGTACAATGCAATGGTTTATCATTAGATTGCATTCTGATCAGTTACGTGGAATGTCAAACGAGATATATTGTTGTAGGCAAATGTATTGTCGAAGATAATGCGCACGAAGATTTTAAAATTAGAGAAGGAGGAGGTTAGCAGTGTTTCATGAACTGTATACACAGTAGTGTTGCATAGTAGGATCACTAATTCTGCTAGAGGCTTGTAGACAGATGGGTTTGTTTTGAAGTATTCCGTGCAGTATTTCACGAGAGTTATTGTGGCAAGAGTAAGGATAATTTGTGTTATATTAGGAAGCACAGGAGACGCTATGAGTATGTGAAGTTCACGTTTTGGTAACGAATTGTGTATTGCCATGAGAGCAGTTTACTACTACAGAGTGTTAAGAAAGTCAGTGACATTTAAGAGTGTTTGTATTGTTTTGTCAGTTAACGTTAATGCTATAGCCACGTCATCGTTGTATTAAGTTGGTGTAGTTCCGTCTCGATCTTTAATGTCATTATTATTCTTATGTAATGGATTTGTCTATACAGAACTTTAACTAACTGCATTGTTCGTTAACATAGTTCATTTATTTTTGACTTATAACCAGAAGCTTATAGAAGCTGTCGTTTTGTGAACAAGTGTTTGTCTAGAAGTGAAGTTTGTAACAGGAGAGCTCATTAGGTTGACATATCACGTCAATTCTAGTCCAGATTCGAATACCGCGTTGGACGCGTGTAATTCAACATTGTATATAATTGTTATTTATATATTACATTGTTGTTTTAGATTTGCTCACGTTTGTAAATAGCTGTATATCGTAGGGTATTTCAAGATTGTTATTATTATGAGATCAAGCTCACGAGTAACCAGTCACAGGATGACTAACAAGTTTTACTATTCGATCTTATTCGAAGATTTAGGAAGTAGATATTTCTTCTACAAGTGTAATTGTTTGTTTTTCAAGTTTCATGTTTTATTATGGATGACAGGGATATTTCTTGTATATATTTATTTTGGGAATAAATCCCAGGCACATGTCGTTTGCCTGTTTTGTTATTATAGAAACTGATCATCTTTTCACTTCGCAATCGCCGTGCGATAATACCAGCAGTTAGTTACTAGAACTCACTTAGTCTCAACTTCACCGTTCACGTCCGAGATCCGAGATTCTCGTACTACCAAGTTATTTTGGAATTAGATTTGCTAGTAAATGTGTAACTAATTGTGGTGTTATTGTACGTCCGTATGCGTCAAGGGTTTCCTAGTCATTTATCCAGTAGGGATGCTTTGACGTATCTAGCTGGGTGTCAACGTCCCTACAATCCTTATCATCTCAGCGGATATGGGTGATGGCTAATGTGAGATTCGGGCGCATATAGGTCTTTTCATTTGGTGCGCAATGTGTTTAGCCTTGATTGTGTTGAGACGCTATCGTGTTCAACGACAACTATGTGGAAATACTGGTGGATTTTTGAAATTAGTAAGAATGCCGATCTTAAATTTTGAAAATTGTTTAATTGTATAAACATTGATAAATGTGAGGAGTACTATTGTTTGAGGCATGTTTGTTACACCAGCTGATGATATTTTGGTCATTTAAGTTAAGAGTTAGTTAAATTCATGTTGTTACATTTAAATTCAGTTAGGGATTGTTAAATGAGGGACGTTCAGTTTACTAAACCACGGTTAAGTAGATATTAAGATTTCCGTTTATTATTATCACGAAACTAGGATAATCGAAGCATTTTTCTATATAGACAGTATGAATTGGTCTCTCTGATATTTCCGTATAGTAGTGTAGAGGATTCCTCCTCATTTCTCAATTGTAATTCATTATGTCTTCGGAAGATATGACGCATGTCCGGTCAATTTTAGAAATGATTAGACAAAACCAAACCCAATTAACAGGAGATGTTGATGCCCTCCACAAGGTAGGACATGATAATAGTAAGAAGTTAGAAAGGGAGATCCAACAGTCATCTGCCACAGTTAAGTCCGAAATGAAAGCGGAATTAGCTGTAGCATAAGTTGCTAATAAAGTCAACGTCACACTAGTAAAGGATGAGTGTAGAAAGGCGCAGGAGAAAGTACAGGAAGAGAATAGAAAGCCACGTGACGAGGACAGAGCTGTCCAAGAGGAGATAAGGAAGGCCCAAGAAAAGGCTAGAATAGCCCAGGAAAAGGAACAAGAGGAGGCAAGAAAGGAGCGAGAGGAGGCAAAGGAGGTCCAAGAAGAGACGAAAGATTCCCAGGAGCAGATCATGAAGGCTTCGGAGAAGGCCTAAGAAGAAGGGAGATTAGCCCAAGAACAGAGTAGATTAGCTCAGGAAGAAAGTAGATTTTCAGTTGAACAAAGTAGGAAGGCTCCGGAAGAGACCAAATCTGCTTTCAATCAAGTGAAAGAAGATATGACCTCTACCAAATCAGAGATGAGCACGCTGAGAAAAGACGTAACTAAGAGAGTAGTAGAAGCTAAACTACAGTGTAGCGATAATATTATTCAGCTAGAAGCTAGAATTCAGGAAATTATACATAAGGCCACCACTGAACAGAGAAACCAAAATATTAGTATTACAAAATCCCTGAAACAACTTACTGATCAGCATGACAATCTTAATAGTATTGTTGGTAATTTACAAGGTAAATTAGAAGACCAGCAGAAATTAATTGCTGAAGGTATCAATGTTGATATTGAAGCTTGTATTGGCAAATCTGTTAACGATATGAAGGAAGATGTAGTTAAGTCTAACAAAGAATATATGTATGAACTACATAATAGAATTTTAAAGGATGTAAAAAGAGTTGAAAATGAAGCGATAACACTTAATGATAACCTTAAATTAGAGTTATATAAACATGTTGAAGAAACCAGAGTATCAAGCATTACCGAACTTAAAGGAATTGTAAATAGAGCAGATTCCGGTAAGAGTAAGGAGTTAAACGCGATTAAAAATGTTTTTGACGAAATAAATATAGAATTAGCGAAGGTTAAGTCTAGCCAGGATGAGGAACTACTTGAGTTCCGGATTAGAATCAAAGAACTGTCCATCAATGAACCATGTGGTCACGACAAGCTAAGGGAAGAAATAAGGAATAGGATCAAGGAATTATCCATTAATGAACCATGTGATCATGACAGACTTAAGGAAGAGATACATCTTGGAATAAGAAGAGATTTAGCTGAATTTTATCAAAGGAGAGATGAAAAACTTAAAAGAGGTGCTAGGAAGACCTGAAGCACACCAGAAAGAATCGAAGAGGATAGGGAAAGCATACTAAGTCATACGCATTTTAGACCACATCACACTTAGGACACTGAACGTATTCACAGAGAATACAGAGGTTCAAATTGGTTGTATAACCAGGGAGGTCCCCATACTAATCAGAGCGTAATTATACTGAAGAAAATAGAAGTTAAACCGTCTCGCTTTAGCGGTGTAGGCAATTTTACTGCCGTAGAGTTCTTAAGAAGTATGCGTTGTTACTTGGATGACATCAGTATACCACGTGATAGGGAGATGAGAGTGGTAGAGAAATTTTTGGAATCTGAAGCACTGGTATGGCACCGCGCATTCCGTTACACATATGCGAATTTCGAAGAGTTTGCAGATGCCTTGTAGAGGAGATTTTGGTCGAAGGAACTCCAGCAAGATATCATAGCCGAGATCTATTCAAAGAGGTACGCGCATTCAACCCCTACGAGGTATACCACCTTCTTTACAACGCAGCTCGCCATGTTCCAATATCTTAATCCTCCTTTAGCAGAAAGCGAATTGATCCATGCGATATCCCGACAGCTTCCCATTGACGTCAGAAGAAAACTGATAGCAGCAAAGGTCGAAACGCTAGAGGATATGGCGGAAACACTGCGCAGATTAGATCATACGAGTTCCACACCCAATGTTGTATCACAAAATAACACCAGGCCGAGGCACGAACACAGAGACGTTCACACTGTGTTAGTCGATCAAACTCAACAAACGGACGACAACAGGAGTAGGCCAGATCCCACTAGAAACAACGACTTTGGGAGAAATCGCTACGAACCACCGTATCGCCGTGGAAGAGAAGGACGACCGTATCAGACAAGATACTGGAACGAAGGTCAACGTAGAACGGGTTTCCATCGCAGTAGCGACCGCAGAATGAACCGTTATTACGACAGTAATAACAGAGGTTCAGGAGGAAGTTACCGCAGATATCGTAACTGGAAAGATGATAATTATGCCCAGAGACAACAACAACAACCTAGGCAGCAGCAGTAACAACAACAGAATAGAGGCTGGCGCAACAACGATAACGTTAGGCGTTATTATCAGGAAAGAGATAGAGAAAGCCCAGAGTACAGGGATGGCTTGAGAGAGAATGGAAATAGGAATAACCAGAGGAACGAGGAAGTCGAACCCCAACCCTCAACATCAGGTTTACGGCAACAGCAAAACCTGAATGAGGGACAAAAGAAACTTCAATTGGGAAACGCAAATATAAGAGACAGCACTGTTCACGAACGAAAGGCATGCGATCGCCATAAACGAGCTATATCAAGTATCTGACGATGATTTACTGTATGAAAGAGAGGAGTCTGTGAAAGGAAAAATAGCAAGGTTGCCTATTTTGCAGATTATTACTTAAGGTGAAAGTTTAAGAACGCTGTTAGACACGGGAGCTAATGCATCAATATTGTCTGAGTGTTGCTACAATAAATTGAAATACAAAAGTCCATTGTATCTATGCCAGTGTCTACAATAAAAGTTCGAGGAGTGTTTAACGACAAGATGATGAAGTGCAGAGTCCAAGCACTATTGAAATTCACCATAAAGAATTATGTTTATGAACAGATATTTATAGTTCTAAACAACATTAGTTTTGATGCTATACTCGGTATAGACTTCATCACTAAAACTGGAGCCGTAATAGATCTGATGAATGGCATTATTAAGTTTAATGAAAGTAGTCATGAAGCCGACAATGAAGAAAATGAATACCTCATAGAAGATGAAATCCCAGAAGGAAACCTAGAGAGGATTATTTCATAAGTCGAACTAGAAAAACCAGGTCATTATGGGTTGAAGAAAGACAATTTTGTGGTCTATGAGAAGAGATTGGAAGAATTAATCCACATTTATGTCGATATTTTCGATGACAAGCCAGGATTAATTAAGGGTTTTAAATATCAGATTAAGTTAAAGGACAACTCACCATTTCAAAGGAAAGTATATCCCATTCCCGAGAAATATCACGCGGAAGTGAGAGAGCTCATAAATGGCATGGAAAGGGATGGTATAATCCGGAAATAAGCGACCCCATATTTGAACCTGATTACTGCAGTGAAGAAAGCAGACGGTGCGTTGCGGGTTTGCCTAGATGACAGGAATTTGAACAGCCTGATGCACAAGGAAAATGACCGACCGCCAAGGATTAGAGAGCTCCTAAGGAAGTTTAAGTGGAAGTCATGTTTCTCTGTAATAGACCTGACTTCCGCTTTCCATCAAATTGAGTTAACCGAGGATAGCAAATGCTATACAGGCTTTCTATTTGACCAAACGAGTTATATTTTTGAACGTCTTCCATTCGGCATTGTAAATGCTAGTCCAGCTTTGATAAGAGCTTTAGATTACAAGCTTACTGACGAGGTGAAAGCACATCTCATTTGCTACGTGGATGATCTAATTATTTCTTCGGAAGATCCAGAGCAACATCTAATGCATTTAAGAAGCCTACTGGAGAACCTGAGAGATGCGAACATCAAGGTCAAGTTTTCAAATTGTCACTTTTTCCAGCAGAGGATTAATTTTCTGGGACATACTATTGATCAGTTTGGTTACCATCCCAACCAAGATAAAATAAATGCAATTCTACAGTTTCCAAGACCTAAAAGAATCAGAGACGTGAGAGCCTTTGGAGGTCTCTGTCAGTTTTTCAGCTGCCATTGTCCTCGCTATTCTGAGATTATGGCACTGCTACATGAGCTTCTGGGGAAGAACAACCGTTGTAAGTGGGGCGTGGAAGCCGAAAATGCATTCATTTTAGCCAAGCAGATGCTACGTGACAACATTAAGCTCGATTTCCCAGACTTCGAACGTTCATTCATTGTGGAGACGGACGCTTCGAAAGTCGGAATCAGTGCAGTCCTTTATCAAAAAGACCAGAAAGGAAATAACCACTATATTTCATTTAATAGTAGGAAATTAAGGTACCTTGAGATAAACTACTTTACCACAGAATTAGAAGCTTTGGCAGTGATCAATGCCTTGAATCTGATTGGACATCAGATCATCATTAGAACTGACCATAAACCCTTGGAATTTATGCTAAAGTCAGATCTATCTAGCGATAGGATGACTCGGTGGACGTTGTTACTACAACAATTCAACGCCACTATTGTGCATGTTCCCGGCAAGGATAATTTATTGGCCGACATGTTATCCAGGCACCCAACAGCTGATAACGATGTGAAAGTCAACACAGTAGAAATGGATGATGAAGATAAGGCGACACTGGAGCGACTTAGAAGAGTAGCAGTCAGCCAGAAGAGAGATACAAGTCTAAGGAACTTATTTAGATTCATGGCAGGAAGAATGCAGGTTGATGACATAGAATATGCAGAGACTAGGAAGATGGCCACTCAATATGTGTTAGTAGATGGCATAGTCTGCAAATACGTAGATGCTAACCACGCCAAGGTGAGAATCCTGATACCACCTAGATTGCGAGTTCCTGTATTATGGCTAGTGCATAAGAGTATAGGTCACGGAGGCGTAGATAAGACCTATAGCACCGCACAGGAGAAGTTCTACTGGACTAACATGAGGGAATCTATTGCCATTGTGATTCGTTCATGCGAGTTATGCCAGAAGAACAAATATAACTCAGAGTTATTAAAAGAGACCTAAGGCAATAAATAATACCTACTAAGCCTCTGGAATTGTTCAGCCAGGACATTTTTGGTCCAGTTCCAAAGGGTAGTAGAGGTAACAAGTACTTGCTAGTAACTATGGACGTTTTCTCGAAGATAGTCATTATGAATCCGATGCAGAAAGCTACTACAAAGACCGTCCTGTATCACCTTGAGAAGAACATTATTGCCAAGCTTGGAAAGCCAGAGAGATTACTCACAGACCATGGCATGCAATATACTTCGGCGGAATTCCAAGAAGTAAGAGACCAAATCTGCTTTCAATCAAGTGAAAGAAGATATGACCTCTACCAAATCAGAGATGAGCACGCTGAGAAAAGACGTAACTAAGAGAGTAGTAGAAGCTAAACTACAGTGTAGCGATAATATTATTCAGCTAGAAGCTAGAATTCAGGAAATTATACATAAGGCCACCACTGAACAGAGAAACCAAAATATTAGTATTACAAAATCCCTGAAACAACTTACTGATCAGCATGACAATCTTAATAGTATTGTTGGTAATTTACAAGGTAAATTAGAAGACCAGCAGAAATTAATTGCTGAAGGTATCAATGTTGATATTGAAGCTTGTATTGGCAAATCTGTTAACGATATGAAGGAAGATGTAGTTAAGTCTAACAAAGAATATATGTATGAACTACATAATAGAATTTTAAAGGATGTAAAAAGAGTTGAAAATGAAGCGATAACACTTAATGATAACCTTAAATTAGAGTTATATAAACATGTTGAAGAAACCAGAGTATCAAGCATTACCGAACTTAAAGGAATTGTAAATAGAGCAGATTCCGGTAAGAGTAAGGAGTTAAACGCGATTAAAAATGTTTTTGACGAAATAAATATAGAATTAGCGAAGGTTAAGTCTAGCCAGGATGAGGAACTACTTGAGTTCCGGATTAGAATCAAAGAACTGTCCATCAATGAACCATGTGGTCACGACAAGCTAAGGGAAGAAATAAGGAATAGGATCAAGGAATTATCCATTAATGAACCATGTGATCATGACAGACTTAAGGAAGAGATACATCTTGGAATAAGAAGAGATTTAGCTGAATTTTATCAAAGGAGAGATGAAAAACTTAAAAGAGGTGCTAGGAAGACCTGAAGCACACCAGAAAGAATCGAAGAGGATAGGGAAAGCATACTAAGTCATACGCATTTTAGACCACATCACACTTAGGACACTGAACGTATTCACAGAGAATACAGAGGTTCAAATTGGTTGTATAACCAGGGAGGTCCCCATACTAATCAGAGCGTAATTATACTGAAGAAAATAGAAGTTAAACCGTCTCGCTTTAGCGGTGTAGGCAATTTTACTGCCGTAGAGTTCTTAAGAAGTATGCGTTGTTACTTGGATGACATCAGTATACCACGTGATAGGGAGATGAGAGTGGTAGAGAAATTTTTGGAATCTGAAGCACTGGTATGGCACCGCGCATTCCGTTACACATATGCGAATTTCGAAGAGTTTGCAGATGCCTTGTAGAGGAGATTTTGGTCGAAGGAACTCCAGCAAGATATCATAGCCGAGATCTATTCAAAGAGGTACGCGCATTCAACCCCTACGAGGTATACCACCTTCTTTACAACGCAGCTCGCCATGTTCCAATATCTTAATCCTCCTTTAGCAGAAAGCGAATTGATCCATGCGATATCCCGACAGCTTCCCATTGACGTCAGAAGAAAACTGATAGCAGCAAAGGTCGAAACGCTAGAGGATATGGCGGAAACACTGCGCAGATTAGATCATACGAGTTCCACACCCAATGTTGTATCACAAAATAACACCAGGCCGAGGCACGAACACAGAGACGTTCACACTGTGTTAGTCGATCAAACTCAACAAACGGACGACAACAGGAGTAGGCCAGATCCCACTAGAAACAACGACTTTGGGAGAAATCGCTACGAACCACCGTATCGCCGTGGAAGAGAAGGACGACCGTATCAGACAAGATACTGGAACGAAGGTCAACGTAGAACGGGTTTCCATCGCAGTAGCGACCGCAGAATGAACCGTTATTACGACAGTAATAACAGAGGTTCAGGAGGAAGTTACCGCAGATATCGTAACTGGAAAGATGATAATTATGCCCAGAGACAACAACAACAACCTAGGCAGCAGCAGTAACAACAACAGAATAGAGGCTGGCGCAACAACGATAACGTTAGGCGTTATTATCAGGAAAGAGATAGAGAAAGCCCAGAGTACAGGGATGGCTTGAGAGAGAATGGAAATAGGAATAACCAGAGGAACGAGGAAGTCGAACCCCAACCCTCAACATCAGGTTTACGGCAACAGCAAAACCTGAATGAGGGACAAAAGAAACTTCAATTGGGAAACGCAAATATAAGAGACAGCACTGTTCACGAACGAAAGGCATGCGATCGCCATAAACGAGCTATATCAAGTATCTGACGATGATTTACTGTATGAAAGAGAGGAGTCTGTGAAAGGAAAAATAGCAAGGTTGCCTATTTTGCAGATTATTACTTAAGGTGAAAGTTTAAGAACGCTGTTAGACACGGGAGCTAATGCATCAATATTGTCTGAGTGTTGCTACAATAAATTGAAATACAAAAGTCCATTGTATCTATGCCAGTGTCTACAATAAAAGTTCGAGGAGTGTTTAACGACAAGATGATGAAGTGCAGAGTCCAAGCACTATTGAAATTCACCATAAAGAATTATGTTTATGAACAGATATTTATAGTTCTAAACAACATTAGTTTTGATGCTATACTCGGTATAGACTTCATCACTAAAACTGGAGCCGTAATAGATCTGATGAATGGCATTATTAAGTTTAATGAAAGTAGTCATGAAGCCGACAATGAAGAAAATGAATACCTCATAGAAGATGAAATCCCAGAAGGAAACCTAGAGAGGATTATTTCATAAGTCGAACTAGAAAAACCAGGTCATTATGGGTTGAAGAAAGACAATTTTGTGGTCTATGAGAAGAGATTGGAAGAATTAATCCACATTTATGTCGATATTTTCGATGACAAGCCAGGATTAATTAAGGGTTTTAAATATCAGATTAAGTTAAAGGACAACTCACCATTTCAAAGGAAAGTATATCCCATTCCCGAGAAATATCACGCGGAAGTGAGAGAGCTCATAAATGGCATGGAAAGGGATGGTATAATCCGGAAATAAGCGACCCCATATTTGAACCTGATTACTGCAGTGAAGAAAGCAGACGGTGCGTTGCGGGTTTGCCTAGATGACAGGAATTTGAACAGCCTGATGCACAAGGAAAATGACCGACCGCCAAGGATTAGAGAGCTCCTAAGGAAGTTTAAGTGGAAGTCATGTTTCTCTGTAATAGACCTGACTTCCGCTTTCCATCAAATTGAGTTAACCGAGGATAGCAAATGCTATACAGGCTTTCTATTTGACCAAACGAGTTATATTTTTGAACGTCTTCCATTCGGCATTGTAAATGCTAGTCCAGCTTTGATAAGAGCTTTAGATTACAAGCTTACTGACGAGGTGAAAGCACATCTCATTTGCTACGTGGATGATCTAATTATTTCTTCGGAAGATCCAGAGCAACATCTAATGCATTTAAGAAGCCTACTGGAGAACCTGAGAGATGCGAACATCAAGGTCAAGTTTTCAAATTGTCACTTTTTCCAGCAGAGGATTAATTTTCTGGGACATACTATTGATCAGTTTGGTTACCATCCCAACCAAGATAAAATAAATGCAATTCTACAGTTTCCAAGACCTAAAAGAATCAGAGACGTGAGAGCCTTTGGAGGTCTCTGTCAGTTTTTCAGCTGCCATTGTCCTCGCTATTCTGAGATTATGGCACTGCTACATGAGCTTCTGGGGAAGAACAACCGTTGTAAGTGGGGCGTGGAAGCCGAAAATGCATTCATTTTAGCCAAGCAGATGCTACGTGACAACATTAAGCTCGATTTCCCAGACTTCGAACGTTCATTCATTGTGGAGACGGACGCTTCGAAAGTCGGAATCAGTGCAGTCCTTTATCAAAAAGACCAGAAAGGAAATAACCACTATATTTCATTTAATAGTAGGAAATTAAGGTACCTTGAGATAAACTACTTTACCACAGAATTAGAAGCTTTGGCAGTGATCAATGCCTTGAATCTGATTGGACATCAGATCATCATTAGAACTGACCATAAACCCTTGGAATTTATGCTAAAGTCAGATCTATCTAGCGATAGGATGACTCGGTGGACGTTGTTCCTACAACAATTCAACGCCACTATTGTGCATGTTCCCGGCAAGGATAATTTATTGGCCGACATGTTATCCAGGCACCCAACAGCTGATAACGATGTGAAAGTCAACACAGTAGAAATGGATGATGAAGATAAGGCGACACTGGAGCGACTTAGAAGAGTAGCAGTCAGCCAGAAGAGAGATACAAGTCTAAGGAACTTATTTAGATTCATGGCAGGAAGAATGCAGGTTGATGACATAGAATATGCAGAGACTAGGAAGATGGCCACTCAATATGTGTTAGTAGATGGCATAGTCTGCAAATACGTAGATGCTAACCACGCCAAGGTGAGAATCCTGATACCACCTAGATTGCGAGTTCCTGTATTATGGCTAGTGCATAAGAGTATAGGTCACGGAGGCGTAGATAAGACCTATAGCACCGCACAGGAGAAGTTCTACTGGACTAACATGAGGGAATCTATTGCCATTGTGATTCGTTCATGCGAGTTATGCCAGAAGAACAAATATAACTCAGAGTTATTAAAAGAGACCTAAGGCAATAATACCTACTAAGCCTCTGGAATTGTTCAGCCAGGACATTTTTGGTCCAGTTCCAAAGGGTAGTAGAGGTAACAAGTACTTGCTAGTAACTATGGACGTTTTCTCGAAGATAGTCATTATGAATCCGATGCAGAAAGCTACTACAAAGACCGTCCTGTATCACCTTGAGAAGAACATTATTGCCAAGCTTGGAAAGCCAGAGAGATTACTCACAGACCATGGCATGCAATATACTTCGGCGGAATTCCAAGAAGTAAGAGACCAAATCTGCTTTCAATCAAGTGAAAGAAGATATGACCTCTACCAAATCAGAGATGAGCACGCTGAGAAAAGACGTAACTAAGAGAGTAGTAGAAGCTAAACTACAGTGTAGCGATAATATTATTCAGCTAGAAGCTAGAATTCAGGAAATTATACATAAGGCCACCACTGAACAGAGAAACCAAAATATTAGTATTACAAAATCCCTGAAACAACTTACTGATCAGCATGACAATCTTAATAGTATTGTTGGTAATTTACAAGGTAAATTAGAAGACCAGCAGAAATTAATTGCTGAAGGTATCAATGTTGATATTGAAGCTTGTATTGGCAAATCTGTTAACGATATGAAGGAAGATGTAGTTAAGTCTAACAAAGAATATATGTATGAACTACATAATAGAATTTTAAAGGATGTAAAAAGAGTTGAAAATGAAGCGATAACACTTAATGATAACCTTAAATTAGAGTTATATAAACATGTTGAAGAAACCAGAGTATCAAGCATTACCGAACTTAAAGGAATTGTAAATAGAGCAGATTCCGGTAAGAGTAAGGAGTTAAACGCGATTAAAAATGTTTTTGACGAAATAAATATAGAATTAGCGAAGGTTAAGTCTAGCCAGGATGAGGAACTACTTGAGTTCCGGATTAGAATCAAAGAACTGTCCATCAATGAACCATGTGGTCACGACAAGCTAAGGGAAGAAATAAGGAATAGGATCAAGGAATTATCCATTAATGAACCATGTGATCATGACAGACTTAAGGAAGAGATACATCTTGGAATAAGAAGAGATTTAGCTGAATTTTATCAAAGGAGAGATGAAAAACTTAAAAGAGGTGCTAGGAAGACCTGAAGCACACCAGAAAGAATCGAAGAGGATAGGGAAAGCATACTAAGTCATACGCATTTTAGACCACATCACACTTAGGACACTGAACGTATTCACAGAGAATACAGAGGTTCAAATTGGTTGTATAACCAGGGAGGTCCCCATACTAATCAGAGCGTAATTATACTGAAGAAAATAGAAGTTAAACCGTCTCGCTTTAGCGGTGTAGGCAATTTTACTGCCGTAGAGTTCTTAAGAAGTATGCGTTGTTACTTGGATGACATCAGTATACCACGTGATAGGGAGATGAGAGTGGTAGAGAAATTTTTGGAATCTGAAGCACTGGTATGGCACCGCGCATTCCGTTACACATATGCGAATTTCGAAGAGTTTGCAGATGCCTTGTAGAGGAGATTTTGGTCGAAGGAACTCCAGCAAGATATCATAGCCGAGATCTATTCAAAGAGGTACGCGCATTCAACCCCTACGAGGTATACCACCTTCTTTACAACGCAGCTCGCCATGTTCCAATATCTTAATCCTCCTTTAGCAGAAAGCGAATTGATCCATGCGATATCCCGACAGCTTCCCATTGACGTCAGAAGAAAACTGATAGCAGCAAAGGTCGAAACGCTAGAGGATATGGCGGAAACACTGCGCAGATTAGATCATACGAGTTCCACACCCAATGTTGTATCACAAAATAACACCAGGCCGAGGCACGAACACAGAGACGTTCACACTGTGTTAGTCGATCAAACTCAACAAACGGACGACAACAGGAGTAGGCCAGATCCCACTAGAAACAACGACTTTGGGAGAAATCGCTACGAACCACCGTATCGCCGTGGAAGAGAAGGACGACCGTATCAGACAAGATACTGGAACGAAGGTCAACGTAGAACGGGTTTCCATCGCAGTAGCGACCGCAGAATGAACCGTTATTACGACAGTAATAACAGAGGTTCAGGAGGAAGTTACCGCAGATATCGTAACTGGAAAGATGATAATTATGCCCAGAGACAACAACAACAACCTAGGCAGCAGCAGTAACAACAACAGAATAGAGGCTGGCGCAACAACGATAACGTTAGGCGTTATTATCAGGAAAGAGATAGAGAAAGCCCAGAGTACAGGGATGGCTTGAGAGAGAATGGAAATAGGAATAACCAGAGGAACGAGGAAGTCGAACCCCAACCCTCAACATCAGGTTTACGGCAACAGCAAAACCTGAATGAGGGACAAAAGAAACTTCAATTGGGAAACGCAAATATAAGAGACAGCACTGTTCACGAACGAAAGGCATGCGATCGCCATAAACGAGCTATATCAAGTATCTGACGATGATTTACTGTATGAAAGAGAGGAGTCTGTGAAAGGAAAAATAGCAAGGTTGCCTATTTTGCAGATTATTACTTAAGGTGAAAGTTTAAGAACGCTGTTAGACACGGGAGCTAATGCATCAATATTGTCTGAGTGTTGCTACAATAAATTGAAATACAAAAGTCCATTGTATCTATGCCAGTGTCTACAATAAAAGTTCGAGGAGTGTTTAACGACAAGATGATGAAGTGCAGAGTCCAAGCACTATTGAAATTCACCATAAAGAATTATGTTTATGAACAGATATTTATAGTTCTAAACAACATTAGTTTTGATGCTATACTCGGTATAGACTTCATCACTAAAACTGGAGCCGTAATAGATCTGATGAATGGCATTATTAAGTTTAATGAAAGTAGTCATGAAGCCGACAATGAAGAAAATGAATACCTCATAGAAGATGAAATCCCAGAAGGAAACCTAGAGAGGATTATTTCATAAGTCGAACTAGAAAAACCAGGTCATTATGGGTTGAAGAAAGACAATTTTGTGGTCTATGAGAAGAGATTGGAAGAATTAATCCACATTTATGTCGATATTTTCGATGACAAGCCAGGATTAATTAAGGGTTTTAAATATCAGATTAAGTTAAAGGACAACTCACCATTTCAAAGGAAAGTATATCCCATTCCCGAGAAATATCACGCGGAAGTGAGAGAGCTCATAAATGGCATGGAAAGGGATGGTATAATCCGGAAATAAGCGACCCCATATTTGAACCTGATTACTGCAGTGAAGAAAGCAGACGGTGCGTTGCGGGTTTGCCTAGATGACAGGAATTTGAACAGCCTGATGCACAAGGAAAATGACCGACCGCCAAGGATTAGAGAGCTCCTAAGGAAGTTTAAGTGGAAGTCATGTTTCTCTGTAATAGACCTGACTTCCGCTTTCCATCAAATTGAGTTAACCGAGGATAGCAAATGCTATACAGGCTTTCTATTTGACCAAACGAGTTATATTTTTGAACGTCTTCCATTCGGCATTGTAAATGCTAGTCCAGCTTTGATAAGAGCTTTAGATTACAAGCTTACTGACGAGGTGAAAGCACATCTCATTTGCTACGTGGATGATCTAATTATTTCTTCGGAAGATCCAGAGCAACATCTAATGCATTTAAGAAGCCTACTGGAGAACCTGAGAGATGCGAACATCAAGGTCAAGTTTTCAAATTGTCACTTTTTCCAGCAGAGGATTAATTTTCTGGGACATACTATTGATCAGTTTGGTTACCATCCCAACCAAGATAAAATAAATGCAATTCTACAGTTTCCAAGACCTAAAAGAATCAGAGACGTGAGAGCCTTTGGAGGTCTCTGTCAGTTTTTCAGCTGCCATTGTCCTCGCTATTCTGAGATTATGGCACTGCTACATGAGCTTCTGGGGAAGAACAACCGTTGTAAGTGGGGCGTGGAAGCCGAAAATGCATTCATTTTAGCCAAGCAGATGCTACGTGACAACATTAAGCTCGATTTCCCAGACTTCGAACGTTCATTCATTGTGGAGACGGACGCTTCGAAAGTCAGAATCAGTGCAGTCCTTTATCAAAAAGACCAGAAAGGAAATAACCACTATATTTCATTTAATAGTAGGAAATTAAGGTACCTTGAGATAAACTACTTTACCACAGAATTAGAAGCTTTGGCAGTGATCAATGCCTTGAATCTGATTGGACATCAGATCATCATTAGAACTGACCATAAACCCTTGGAATTTATGCTAAAGTCAGATCTATCTAGCGATAGGATGACTCGGTGGACGTTGTTCCTACAACAATTCAACGCCACTATTGTGCATGTTCCCGGCAAGGATAATTTATTGGCCGACATGTTATCCAGGCACCCAACAGCTGATAACGATGTGAAAGTCAACACAGTAGAAATGGATGATGAAGATAAGGCGACACTGGAGCGACTTAGAAGAGTAGCAGTCAGCCAGAAGAGAGATACAAGTCTAAGGAACTTATTTAGATTCATGGCAGGAAGAATGCAGGTTGATGACATAGAATATGCAGAGACTAGGAAGATGGCCACTCAATATGTGTTAGTAGATGGCATAGTCTGCAAATACGTAGATGCTAACCACGCCAAGGTGAGAATCCTGATACCACCTAGATTGCGAGTTCCTGTATTATGGCTAGTGCATAAGAGTATAGGTCACGGAGGCGTAGATAAGACCTATAGCACCGCACAGGAGAAGTTCTACTGGACTAACATGAGGGAATCTATTGCCATTGTGATTCGTTCATGCGAGTTATGCCAGAAGAACAAATATAACTCAGAGTTATTAAAAGAGACCTAAGGCAATAATACCTACTAAGCCTCTGGAATTGTTCAGCCAGGACATTTTTGGTCCAGTTCCAAAGGGTAGTAGAGGTAACAAGTACTTGCTAGTAACTATGGACGTTTTCTCGAAGATAGTCATTATGAATCCGATGCAGAAAGCTACTACAAAGACCGTCCTGTATCACCTTGAGAAGAACATTATTGCCAAGCTTGGAAAGCCAGAGAGATTACTCACAGACCATGGCATGCAATATACTTCGGCGGAATTCCAAGAAGTAAGAGACCAAATCTGCTTTCAATCAAGTGAAAGAAGATATGACCTCTACCAAATCAGAGATGAGCACGCTGAGAAAAGACGTAACTAAGAGAGTAGTAGAAGCTAAACTACAGTGTAGCGATAATATTATTCAGCTAGAAGCTAGAATTCAGGAAATTATACATAAGGCCACCACTGAACAGAGAAACCAAAATATTAGTATTACAAAATCCCTGAAACAACTTACTGATCAGCATGACAATCTTAATAGTATTGTTGGTAATTTACAAGGTAAATTAGAAGACCAGCAGAAATTAATTGCTGAAGGTATCAATGTTGATATTGAAGCTTGTATTGGCAAATCTGTTAACGATATGAAGGAAGATGTAGTTAAGTCTAACAAAGAATATATGTATGAACTACATAATAGAATTTTAAAGGATGTAAAAAGAGTTGAAAATGAAGCGATAACACTTAATGATAACCTTAAATTAGAGTTATATAAACATGTTGAAGAAACCAGAGTATCAAGCATTACCGAACTTAAAGGAATTGTAAATAGAGCAGATTCCGGTAAGAGTAAGGAGTTAAACGCGATTAAAAATGTTTTTGACGAAATAAATATAGAATTAGCGAAGGTTAAGTCTAGCCAGGATGAGGAACTACTTGAGTTCCGGATTAGAATCAAAGAACTGTCCATCAATGAACCATGTGGTCACGACAAGCTAAGGGAAGAAATAAGGAATAGGATCAAGGAATTATCCATTAATGAACCATGTGATCATGACAGACTTAAGGAAGAGATACATCTTGGAATAAGAAGAGATTTAGCTGAATTTTATCAAAGGAGAGATGAAAAACTTAAAAGAGGTGCTAGGAAGACCTGAAGCACACCAGAAAGAATCGAAGAGGATAGGGAAAGCATACTAAGTCATACGCATTTTAGACCACATCACACTTAGGACACTGAACGTATTCACAGAGAATACAGAGGTTCAAATTGGTTGTATAACCAGGGAGGTCCCCATACTAATCAGAGCGTAATTATACTGAAGAAAATAGAAGTTAAACCGTCTCGCTTTAGCGGTGTAGGCAATTTTACTGCCGTAGAGTTCTTAAGAAGTATGCGTTGTTACTTGGATGACATCAGTATACCACGTGATAGGGAGATGAGAGTGGTAGAGAAATTTTTGGAATCTGAAGCACTGGTATGGCACCGCGCATTCCGTTACACATATGCGAATTTCGAAGAGTTTGCAGATGCCTTGTAGAGGAGATTTTGGTCGAAGGAACTCCAGCAAGATATCATAGCCGAGATCTATTCAAAGAGGTACGCGCATTCAACCCCTACGAGGTATACCACCTTCTTTACAACGCAGCTCGCCATGTTCCAATATCTTAATCCTCCTTTAGCAGAAAGCGAATTGATCCATGCGATATCCCGACAGCTTCCCATTGACGTCAGAAGAAAACTGATAGCAGCAAAGGTCGAAACGCTAGAGGATATGGCGGAAACACTGCGCAGATTAGATCATACGAGTTCCACACCCAATGTTGTATCACAAAATAACACCAGGCCGAGGCACGAACACAGAGACGTTCACACTGTGTTAGTCGATCAAACTCAACAAACGGACGACAACAGGAGTAGGCCAGATCCCACTAGAAACAACGACTTTGGGAGAAATCGCTACGAACCACCGTATCGCCGTGGAAGAGAAGGACGACCGTATCAGACAAGATACTGGAACGAAGGTCAACGTAGAACGGGTTTCCATCGCAGTAGCGACCGCAGAATGAACCGTTATTACGACAGTAATAACAGAGGTTCAGGAGGAAGTTACCGCAGATATCGTAACTGGAAAGATGATAATTATGCCCAGAGACAACAACAACAACCTAGGCAGCAGCAGTAACAACAACAGAATAGAGGCTGGCGCAACAACGATAACGTTAGGCGTTATTATCAGGAAAGAGATAGAGAAAGCCCAGAGTACAGGGATGGCTTGAGAGAGAATGGAAATAGGAATAACCAGAGGAACGAGGAAGTCGAACCCCAACCCTCAACATCAGGTTTACGGCAACAGCAAAACCTGAATGAGGGACAAAAGAAACTTCAATTGGGAAACGCAAATATAAGAGACAGCACTGTTCACGAACGAAAGGCATGCGATCGCCATAAACGAGCTATATCAAGTATCTGACGATGATTTACTGTATGAAAGAGAGGAGTCTGTGAAAGGAAAAATAGCAAGGTTGCCTATTTTGCAGATTATTACTTAAGGTGAAAGTTTAAGAACGCTGTTAGACACGGGAGCTAATGCATCAATATTGTCTGAGTGTTGCTACAATAAATTGAAATACAAAAGTCCATTGTATCTATGCCAGTGTCTACAATAAAAGTTCGAGGAGTGTTTAACGACAAGATGATGAAGTGCAGAGTCCAAGCACTATTGAAATTCACCATAAAGAATTATGTTTATGAACAGATATTTATAGTTCTAAACAACATTAGTTTTGATGCTATACTCGGTATAGACTTCATCACTAAAACTGGAGCCGTAATAGATCTGATGAATGGCATTATTAAGTTTAATGAAAGTAGTCATGAAGCCGACAATGAAGAAAATGAATACCTCATAGATGATGAAATCCCAGAAGGAAACCTAGAGAGGATTATTTCATAAGTCGAACTAGAAAAACCAGGTCATTATGGGTTGAAGAAAGACAATTTTGTGGTCTATGAGAAGAGATTGGAAGAATTAATCCACATTTATGTCGATATTTTCGATGACAAGCCAGGATTAATTAAGGGTTTTAAATATCAGATTAAGTTAAAGGACAACTCACCATTTCAAAGGAAAGTATATCCCATTCCCGAGAAATATCACGCGGAAGTGAGAGAGCTCATAAATGGCATGGAAAGGGATGGTATAATCCGGAAATAAGCGACCCCATATTTGAACCTGATTACTGCAGTGAAGAAAGCAGACGGTGCGTTGCGGGTTTGCCTAGATGACAGGAATTTGAACAGCCTGATGCACAAGGAAAATGACCGACCGCCAAGGATTAGAGAGCTCCTAAGGAAGTTTAAGTGGAAGTCATGTTTCTCTGTAATAGACCTGACTTCCGCTTTCCATCAAATTGAGTTAACCGAGGATAGCAAATGCTATACAGGCTTTCTATTTGACCAAACGAGTTATATTTTTGAACGTCTTCCATTCGGCATTGTAAATGCTAGTCCAGCTTTGATAAGAGCTTTAGATTACAAGCTTACTGACGAGGTGAAAGCACATCTCATTTGCTACGTGGATGATCTAATTATTTCTTCGGAAGATCCAGAGCAACATCTAATGCATTTAAGAAGCCTACTGGAGAACCTGAGAGATGCGAACATCAAGGTCAAGTTTTCAAATTGTCACTTTTTCCAGCAGAGGATTAATTTTCTGGGACATACTATTGATCAGTTTGGTTACCATCCCAACCAAGATAAAATAAATGCAATTCTACAGTTTCCAAGACCTAAAAGAATCAGAGACGTGAGAGCCTTTGGAGGTCTCTGTCAGTTTTTCAGCTGCCATTGTCCTCGCTATTCTGAGATTATGGCACTGCTACATGAGCTTCTGGGGAAGAACAACCGTTGTAAGTGGGGCGTGGAAGCCGAAAATGCATTCATTTTAGCCAAGCAGATGCTACGTGACAACATTAAGCTCGATTTCCCAGACTTCGAACGTTCATTCATTGTGGAGACGGACGCTTCGAAAGTCGGAATCAGTGCAGTCCTTTATCAAAAAGACCAGAAAGGAAATAACCACTATATTTCATTTAATAGTAGGAAATTAAGGTACCTTGAGATAAACTACTTTACCACAGAATTAGAAGCTTTGGCAGTGATCAATGCCTTGAATCTGATTGGACATCAGATCATCATTAGAACTGACCATAAACCCTTGGAATTTATGCTAAAGTCAGATCTATCTAGCGATAGGATGACTCGGTGGACGTTGTTCCTACAACAATTCAACGCCACTATTGTGCATGTTCCCGGCAAGGATAATTTATTGGCCGACATGTTATCCAGGCACCCAACAGCTGATAACGATGTGAAAGTCAACACAGTAGAAATGGATGATGAAGATAAGGCGACACTGGAGCGACTTAGAAGAGTAGCAGTCAGCCAGAAGAGAGATACAAGTCTAAGGAACTTATTTAGATTCATGGCAGGAAGAATGCAGGTTGATGACATAGAATATGCAGAGACTAGGAAGATGGCCACTCAATATGTGTTAGTAGATGGCATAGTCTGCAAATACGTAGATGCTAACCACGCCAAGGTGAGAATCCTGATACCACCTAGATTGCGAGTTCCTGTATTATGGCTAGTGCATAAGAGTATAGGTCACGGAGGCGTAGATAAGACCTATAGCACCGCACAGGAGAAGTTCTACTGGACTAACATGAGGGAATCTATTGCCATTGTGATTCGTTCATGCGAGTTATGCCAGAAGAACAAATATAACTCAGAGTTATTAAAAGAGACCTAAGGCAATAATACCTACTAAGCCTCTGGAATTGTTCAGCCAGGACATTTTTGGTCCAGTTCCAAAGGGTAGTAGAGGTAACAAGTACTTGCTAGTAACTATGGACGTTTTCTCGAAGATAGTCATTATGAATCCGATGCAGAAAGCTACTACAAAGACCGTCCTGTATCACCTTGAGAAGAACATTATTGCCAAGCTTGGAAAGCCAGAGAGATTACTCACAGACCATGGCATGCAATATACTTCGGCGGAATTCCAAGAAGTAAGAGACCAAATCTGCTTTCAATCAAGTGAAAGAAGATATGACCTCTACCAAATCAGAGATGAGCACGCTGAGAAAAGACGTAACTAAGAGAGTAGTAGAAGCTAAACTACAGTGTAGCGATAATATTATTCAGCTAGAAGCTAGAATTCAGGAAATTATACATAAGGCCACCACTGAACAGAGAAACCAAAATATTAGTATTACAAAATCCCTGAAACAACTTACTGATCAGCATGACAATCTTAATAGTATTGTTGGTAATTTACAAGGTAAATTAGAAGACCAGCAGAAATTAATTGCTGAAGGTATCAATGTTGATATTGAAGCTTGTATTGGCAAATCTGTTAACGATATGAAGGAAGATGTAGTTAAGTCTAACAAAGAATATATGTATGAACTACATAATAGAATTTTAAAGGATGTAAAAAGAGTTGAAAATGAAGCGATAACACTTAATGATAACCTTAAATTAGAGTTATATAAACATGTTGAAGAAACCAGAGTATCAAGCATTACCGAACTTAAAGGAATTGTAAATAGAGCAGATTCCGGTAAGAGTAAGGAGTTAAACGCGATTAAAAATGTTTTTGACGAAATAAATATAGAATTAGCGAAGGTTAAGTCTAGCCAGGATGAGGAACTACTTGAGTTCCGGATTAGAATCAAAGAACTGTCCATCAATGAACCATGTGGTCACGACAAGCTAAGGGAAGAAATAAGGAATAGGATCAAGGAATTATCCATTAATGAACCATGTGATCATGACAGACTTAAGGAAGAGATACATCTTGGAATAAGAAGAGATTTAGCTGAATTTTATCAAAGGAGAGATGAAAAACTTAAAAGAGGTGCTAGGAAGACCTGAAGCACACCAGAAAGAATCGAAGAGGATAGGGAAAGCATACTAAGTCATACGCATTTTAGACCACATCACACTTAGGACACTGAACGTATTCACAGAGAATACAGAGGTTCAAATTGGTTGTATAACCAGGGAGGTCCCCATACTAATCAGAGCGTAATTATACTGAAGAAAATAGAAGTTAAACCGTCTCGCTTTAGCGGTGTAGGCAATTTTACTGCCGTAGAGTTCTTAAGAAGTATGCGTTGTTACTTGGATGACATCAGTATACCACGTGATAGGGAGATGAGAGTGGTAGAGAAATTTTTGGAATCTGAAGCACTGGTATGGCACCGCGCATTCCGTTACACATATGCGAATTTCGAAGAGTTTGCAGATGCCTTGTAGAGGAGATTTTGGTCGAAGGAACTCCAGCAAGATATCATAGCCGAGATCTATTCAAAGAGGTACGCGCATTCAACCCCTACGAGGTATACCACCTTCTTTACAACGCAGCTCGCCATGTTCCAATATCTTAATCCTCCTTTAGCAGAAAGCGAATTGATCCATGCGATATCCCGACAGCTTCCCATTGACGTCAGAAGAAAACTGATAGCAGCAAAGGTCGAAACGCTAGAGGATATGGCGGAAACACTGCGCAGATTAGATCATACGAGTTCCACACCCAATGTTGTATCACAAAATAACACCAGGCCGAGGCACGAACACAGAGACGTTCACACTGTGTTAGTCGATCAAACTCAACAAACGGACGACAACAGGAGTAGGCCAGATCCCACTAGAAACAACGACTTTGGGAGAAATCGCTACGAACCACCGTATCGCCGTGGAAGAGAAGGACGACCGTATCAGACAAGATACTGGAACGAAGGTCAACGTAGAACGGGTTTCCATCGCAGTAGCGACCGCAGAATGAACCGTTATTACGACAGTAATAACAGAGGTTCAGGAGGAAGTTACCGCAGATATCGTAACTGGAAAGATGATAATTATGCCCAGAGACAACAACAACAACCTAGGCAGCAGCAGTAACAACAACAGAATAGAGGCTGGCGCAACAACGATAACGTTAGGCGTTATTATCAGGAAAGAGATAGAGAAAGCCCAGAGTACAGGGATGGCTTGAGAGAGAATGGAAATAGGAATAACCAGAGGAACGAGGAAGTCGAACCCCAACCCTCAACATCAGGTTTACGGCAACAGCAAAACCTGAATGAGGGACAAAAGAAACTTCAATTGGGAAACGCAAATATAAGAGACAGCACTGTTCACGAACGAAAGGCATGCGATCGCCATAAACGAGCTATATCAAGTATCTGACGATGATTTACTGTATGAAAGAGAGGAGTCTGTGAAAGGAAAAATAGCAAGGTTGCCTATTTTGCAGATTATTACTTAAGGTGAAAGTTTAAGAACGCTGTTAGACACGGGAGCTAATGCATCAATATTGTCTGAGTGTTGCTACAATAAATTGAAATACAAAAGTCCATCGTATCTATGCCAGTGTCTACAATAAAAGTTCGAGGAGTGTTTAACGACAAGATGATGAAGTGCAGAGTCCAAGCACTATTGAAATTCACCATAAAGAATTATGTTTATGAACAGATATTTATAGTTCTAAACAACATTAGTTTTGATGCTATACTCGGTATAGACTTCATCACTAAAACTGGAGCCGTAATAGATCTGATGAATGGCATTATTAAGTTTAATGAAAGTAGTCATGAAGCCGACAATGAAGAAAATGAATACCTCATAGAAGATGAAATCCCAGAAGGAAACCTAGAGAGGATTATTTCATAAGTCGAACTAGAAAAACCAGGTCATTATGGGTTGAAGAAAGACAATTTTGTGGTCTATGAGAAGAGATTGGAAGAATTAATCCACATTTATGTCGATATTTTCGATGACAAGCCAGGATTAATTAAGGGTTTTAAATATCAGATTAAGTTAAAGGACAACTCACCATTTCAAAGGAAAGTATATCCCATTCCCGAGAAATATCACGCGGAAGTGAGAGAGCTCATAAATGGCATGGAAAGGGATGGTATAATCCGGAAATAAGCGACCCCATATTTGAACCTGATTACTGCAGTGAAGAAAGCAGACGGTGCGTTGCGGGTTTGCCTAGATGACAGGAATTTGAACAGCCTGATGCACAAGGAAAATGACCGACCGCCAAGGATTAGAGAGCTCCTAAGGAAGTTTAAGTGGAAGTCATGTTTCTCTGTAATAGACCTGACTTCCGCTTTCCATCAAATTGAGTTAACCGAGGATAGCAAATGCTATACAGGCTTTCTATTTGACCAAACGAGTTATATTTTTGAACGTCTTCCATTCGGCATTGTAAATGCTAGTCCAGCTTTGATAAGAGCTTTAGATTACAAGCTTACTGACGAGGTGAAAGCACATCTCATTTGCTACGTGGATGATCTAATTATTTCTTCGGAAGATCCAGAGCAACATCTAATGCATTTAAGAAGCCTACTGGAGAACCTGAGAGATGCGAACATCAAGGTCAAGTTTTCAAATTGTCACTTTTTCCAGCAGAGGATTAATTTTCTGGGACATACTATTGATCAGTTTGGTTACCATCCCAACCAAGATAAAATAAATGCAATTCTACAGTTTCCAAGACCTAAAAGAATCAGAGACGTGAGAGCCTTTGGAGGTCTCTGTCAGTTTTTCAGCTGCCATTGTCCTCGCTATTCTGAGATTATGGCACTGCTACATGAGCTTCTGGGGAAGAACAACCGTTGTAAGTGGGGCGTGGAAGCCGAAAATGCATTCATTTTAGCCAAGCAGATGCTACGTGACAACATTAAGCTCGATTTCCCAGACTTCGAACGTTCATTCATTGTGGAGACGGACGCTTCGAAAGTCGGAATCAGTGCAGTCCTTTATCAAAAAGACCAGAAAGGAAATAACCACTATATTTCATTTAATAGTAGGAAATTAAGGTACCTTGAGATAAACTACTTTACCACAGAATTAGAAGCTTTGGCAGTGATCAATGCCTTGAATCTGATTGGACATCAGATCATCATTAGAACTGACCATAAACCCTTGGAATTTATGCTAAAGTCAGATCTATCTAGCGATAGGATGACTCGGTGGACGTTGTTCCTACAACAATTCAACGCCACTATTGTGCATGTTCCCGGCAAGGATAATTTATTGGCCGACATGTTATCCAGGCACCCAACAGCTGATAACGATGTGAAAGTCAACACAGTAGAAATGGATGATGAAGATAAGGCGACACTGGAGCGACTTAGAAGAGTAGCAGTCAGCCAGAAGAGAGATACAAGTCTAAGGAACTTATTTAGATTCATGGCAGGAAGAATGCAGGTTGATGACATAGAATATGCAGAGACTAGGAAGATGGCCACTCAATATGTGTTAGTAGATGGCATAGTCTGCAAATACGTAGATGCTAACCACGCCAAGGTGAGAATCCTGATACCACCTAGATTGCGAGTTCCTGTATTATGGCTAGTGCATAAGAGTATAGGTCACGGAGGCGTAGATAAGACCTATAGCACCGCACAGGAGAAGTTCTACTGGACTAACATGAGGGAATCTATTGCCATTGTGATTCGTTCATGCGAGTTATGCCAGAAGAACAAATATAACTCAGAGTTATTAAAAGAGACCTAAGGCAATAATACCTACTAAGCCTCTGGAATTGTTCAGCCAGGACATTTTTGGTCCAGTTCCAAAGGGTAGTAGAGGTAACAAGTACTTGCTAGTAACTATGGACGTTTTCTCGAAGATAGTCATTATGAATCCGATGCAGAAAGCTACTACAAAGACCGTCCTGTATCACCTTGAGAAGAACATTATTGCCAAGCTTGGAAAGCCAGAGAGATTACTCACAGACCATGGCATGCAATATACTTCGGCGGAATTCCAAGAAGTAAGAGACCAAATCTGCTTTCAATCAAGTGAAAGAAGATATGACCTCTACCAAATCAGAGATGAGCACGCTGAGAAAAGACGTAACTAAGAGAGTAGTAGAAGCTAAACTACAGTGTAGCGATAATATTATTCAGCTAGAAGCTAGAATTCAGGAAATTATACATAAGGCCACCACTGAACAGAGAAACCAAAATATTAGTATTACAAAATCCCTGAAACAACTTACTGATCAGCATGACAATCTTAATAGTATTGTTGGTAATTTACAAGGTAAATTAGAAGACCAGCAGAAATTAATTGCTGAAGGTATCAATGTTGATATTGAAGCTTGTATTGGCAAATCTGTTAACGATATGAAGGAAGATGTAGTTAAGTCTAACAAAGAATATATGTATGAACTACATAATAGAATTTTAAAGGATGTAAAAAGAGTTGAAAATGAAGCGATAACACTTAATGATAACCTTAAATTAGAGTTATATAAACATGTTGAAGAAACCAGAGTATCAAGCATTACCGAACTTAAAGGAATTGTAAATAGAGCAGATTCCGGTAAGAGTAAGGAGTTAAACGCGATTAAAAATGTTTTTGACGAAATAAATATAGAATTAGCGAAGGTTAAGTCTAGCCAGGATGAGGAACTACTTGAGTTCCGGATTAGAATCAAAGAACTGTCCATCAATGAACCATGTGGTCACGACAAGCTAAGGGAAGAAATAAGGAATAGGATCAAGGAATTATCCATTAATGAACCATGTGATCATGACAGACTTAAGGAAGAGATACATCTTGGAATAAGAAGAGATTTAGCTGAATTTTATCAAAGGAGAGATGAAAAACTTAAAAGAGGTGCTAGGAAGACCTGAAGCACACCAGAAAGAATCGAAGAGGATAGGGAAAGCATACTAAGTCATACGCATTTTAGACCACATCACACTTAGGACACTGAACGTATTCACAGAGAATACAGAGGTTCAAATTGGTTGTATAACCAGGGAGGTCCCCATACTAATCAGAGCGTAATTATACTGAAGAAAATAGAAGTTAAACCGTCTCGCTTTAGCGGTGTAGGCAATTTTACTGCCGTAGAGTTCTTAAGAAGTATGCGTTGTTACTTGGATGACATCAGTATACCACGTGATAGGGAGATGAGAGTGGTAGAGAAATTTTTGGAATCTGAAGCACTGGTATGGCACCGCGCATTCCGTTACACATATGCGAATTTCGAAGAGTTTGCAGATGCCTTGTAGAGGAGATTTTGGTCGAAGGAACTCCAGCAAGATATCATAGCCGAGATCTATTCAAAGAGGTACGCGCATTCAACCCCTACGAGGTATACCACCTTCTTTACAACGCAGCTCGCCATGTTCCAATATCTTAATCCTCCTTTAGCAGAAAGCGAATTGATCCATGCGATATCCCGACAGCTTCCCATTGACGTCAGAAGAAAACTGATAGCAGCAAAGGTCGAAACGCTAGAGGATATGGCGGAAACACTGCGCAGATTAGATCATACGAGTTCCACACCCAATGTTGTATCACAAAATAACACCAGGCCGAGGCACGAACACAGAGACGTTCACACTGTGTTAGTCGATCAAACTCAACAAACGGACGACAACAGGAGTAGGCCAGATCCCACTAGAAACAACGACTTTGGGAGAAATCGCTACGAACCACCGTATCGCCGTGGAAGAGAAGGACGACCGTATCAGACAAGATACTGGAACGAAGGTCAACGTAGAACGGGTTTCCATCGCAGTAGCGACCGCAGAATGAACCGTTATTACGACAGTAATAACAGAGGTTCAGGAGGAAGTTACCGCAGATATCGTAACTGGAAAGATGATAATTATGCCCAGAGACAACAACAACAACCTAGGCAGCAGCAGTAACAACAACAGAATAGAGGCTGGCGCAACAACGATAACGTTAGGCGTTATTATCAGGAAAGAGATAGAGAAAGCCCAGAGTACAGGGATGGCTTGAGAGAGAATGGAAATAGGAATAACCAGAGGAACGAGGAAGTCGAACCCCAACCCTCAACATCAGGTTTACGGCAACAGCAAAACCTGAATGAGGGACAAAAGAAACTTCAATTGGGAAACGCAAATATAAGAGACAGCACTGTTCACGAACGAAAGGCATGCGATCGCCATAAACGAGCTATATCAAGTATCTGACGATGATTTACTGTATGAAAGAGAGGAGTCTGTGAAAGGAAAAATAGCAAGGTTGCCTATTTTGCAGATTATTACTTAAGGTGAAAGTTTAAGAACGCTGTTAGACACGGGAGCTAATGCATCAATATTGTCTGAGTGTTGCTACAATAAATTGAAATACAAAAGTCCATCGTATCTATGCCAGTGTCTACAATAAAAGTTCGAGGAGTGTTTAACGACAAGATGATGAAGTGCAGAGTCCAAGCACTATTGAAATTCACCATAAAGAATTATGTTTATGAACAGATATTTATAGTTCTAAACAACATTAGTTTTGATGCTATACTCGGTATAGACTTCATCACTAAAACTGGAGCCGTAATAGATCTGATGAATGGCATTATTAAGTTTAATGAAAGTAGTCATGAAGCCGACAATGAAGAAAATGAATACCTCATAGAAGATGAAATCCCAGAAGGAAACCTAGAGAGGATTATTTCATAAGTCGAACTAGAAAAACCAGGTCATTATGGGTTGAAGAAAGACAATTTTGTGGTCTATGAGAAGAGATTGGAAGAATTAATCCACATTTATGTCGATATTTTCGATGACAAGCCAGGATTAATTAAGGGTTTTAAATATCAGATTAAGTTAAAGGACAACTCACCATTTCAAAGGAAAGTATATCCCATTCCCGAGAAATATCACGCGGAAGTGAGAGAGCTCATAAATGGCATGGAAAGGGATGGTATAATCCGGAAATAAGCGACCCCATATTTGAACCTGATTACTGCAGTGAAGAAAGCAGACGGTGCGTTGCGGGTTTGCCTAGATGACAGGAATTTGAACAGCCTGATGCACAAGGAAAATGACCGACCGCCAAGGATTAGAGAGCTCCTAAGGAAGTTTAAGTGGAAGTCATGTTTCTCTGTAATAGACCTGACTTCCGCTTTCCATCAAATTGAGTTAACCGAGGATAGCAAATGCTATACAGGCTTTCTATTTGACCAAACGAGTTATATTTTTGAACGTCTTCCATTCGGCATTGTAAATGCTAGTCCAGCTTTGATAAGAGCTTTAGATTACAAGCTTACTGACGAGGTGAAAGCACATCTCATTTGCTACGTGGATGATCTAATTATTTCTTCGGAAGATCCAGAGCAACATCTAATGCATTTAAGAAGCCTACTGGAGAACCTGAGAGATGCGAACATCAAGGTCAAGTTTTCAAATTGTCACTTTTTCCAGCAGAGGATTAATTTTCTGGGACATACTATTGATCAGTTTGGTTACCATCCCAACCAAGATAAAATAAATGCAATTCTACAGTTTCCAAGACCTAAAAGAATCAGAGACGTGAGAGCCTTTGGAGGTCTCTGTCAGTTTTTCAGCTGCCATTGTCCTCGCTATTCTGAGATTATGGCACTGCTACATGAGCTTCTGGGGAAGAACAACCGTTGTAAGTGGGGCGTGGAAGCCGAAAATGCATTCATTTTAGCCAAGCAGATGCTACGTGACAACATTAAGCTCGATTTCCCAGACTTCGAACGTTCATTCATTGTGGAGACGGACGCTTCGAAAGTCGGAATCAGTGCAGTCCTTTATCAAAAAGACCAGAAAGGAAATAACCACTATATTTCATTTAATAGTAGGAAATTAAGGTACCTTGAGATAAACTACTTTACCACAGAATTAGAAGCTTTGGCAGTGATCAATGCCTTGAATCTGATTGGACATCAGATCATCATTAGAACTGACCATAAACCCTTGGAATTTATGCTAAAGTCAGATCTATCTAGCGATAGGATGACTCGGTGGACGTTGTTCCTACAACAATTCAACGCCACTATTGTGCATGTTCCCGGCAAGGATAATTTATTGGCCGACATGTTATCCAGGCACCCAACAGCTGATAACGATGTGAAAGTCAACACAGTAGAAATGGATGATGAAGATAAGGCGACACTGGAGCGACTTAGAAGAGTAGCAGTCAGCCAGAAGAGAGATACAAGTCTAAGGAACTTATTTAGATTCATGGCAGGAAGAATGCAGGTTGATGACATAGAATATGCAGAGACTAGGAAGATGGCCACTCAATATGTGTTAGTAGATGGCATAGTCTGCAAATACGTAGATGCTAACCACGCCAAGGTGAGAATCCTGATACCACCTAGATTGCGAGTTCCTGTATTATGGCTAGTGCATAAGAGTATAGGTCACGGAGGCGTAGATAAGACCTATAGCACCGCACAGGAGAAGTTCTACTGGACTAACATGAGGGAATCTATTGCCATTGTGATTCGTTCATGCGAGTTATGCCAGAAGAACAAATATAACTCAGAGTTATTAAAAGAGACCTAAGGCAATAATACCTACTAAGCCTCTGGAATTGTTCAGCCAGGACATTTTTGGTCCAGTTCCAAAGGGTAGTAGAGGTAACAAGTACTTGCTAGTAACTATGGACGTTTTCTCGAAGATAGTCATTATGAATCCGATGCAGAAAGCTACTACAAAGACCGTCCTGTATCACCTTGAGAAGAACATTATTGCCAAGCTTGGAAAGCCAGAGAGATTACTCACAGACCATGGCATGCAATATACTTCGGCGGAATTCCAAGAAGTAATGGATCGACTTGAGATTGATCATATTTTTAGTTCTATACGGAGTCCGCAGACGAATCCGATTGAAAAGACGATGTTAGGATGCTCAAAATTCATACGCCTTTACAGTTCAGAGAACCACGCTAATTGAGTAAGCGTAGTACCACTCATGGAGTACTGCATTAACAACACGAGGCATGAAAGTACAAACGAAGTACCAGTAACGCTACATTTCGACCAGAAACAAGTCCGACCATGGAACGGAATCTTCAACATTCCGGAAGATGACGAACCATCGGTGGAACAGCGCATTGTTACAGCAAGAGAACATCTCAACAAACAAGCAGAGAAGAGGCGGAAGAGAGGCCACGGTAAGAGGTACAGCAGACCTTTGAAGTGTGGAGAGTTAGTATTTGTCAGAATGACCGTGAAAGCTGATGTATTGAAGAAAGTATACGTCAAGTTCTCAAATATATTTAAAGGGCCATTCATGGTTGGTAGAGTGTATGGAAACAACTGTTATCAGATCGTAAGGATCGAGGACGACAGATCTATTGGAAAGTTCAACCACACGAAACTTAGAAGATTCTATCCCAGGATTCATTGAGGGATGAATTGGTCTCAATTTTGGAAGCAAGAGTAATTAAAGTCCATGTTCAACTTTAATTAACCAGTCAAGAGGGGAGCTGAGCCCTAATTCACCCCAGCCAAAGTTATGGACAGAGTCGAGGATCGAACCGACCTGACAATTTTTCGAGTATTATGTGGAAATTGGAAATGAAAATTTATTTCATTGAAATAAATATTTTAGGAAGAGTTTGGAACCATTTAGAAACATTTTTGGAGAATTTTGGATGATTTTGGATTATTTGAATTTATAAGATTTGAGGTGAATGTAAATTTAACCAAGGAAGTGTCTGAGCAGAGGAAGCTGGAAATTGTCATAGGCTTCAAGTTAGCACTATCAAGACCGGTTTTTGTCAGCCAGGTCGACACAAACAAATTTTGCACACGATTTTGTGATAAGAGGCTAGGACAGGTAGAGTTTTGGTAATAAATCTGCAGCCAATGAGGATTCAGCACATAATTTGTGTGGGAAACGCTATTTAATCATATTTGCTTTATTTAGAAAGATTAGCATTCCCAGAGGTCAAGAAGAATATATTACATTGATTATGAAGAAGAGACTTATATAATTTTGACCCAGAGAAGAGTAATTAGCATAATTCTATTATAAGTGGACCGGTTGCGAGGCTAGTTTGTCCGCGCGCGTGAACCACGGACACACAGCAGAGACTCTTTTTGATACCGTGGAGGAGAGCGGACCTGTCGTGCAGCGCTCCGCAAATTTAACATTGAGTATCGACAAGCAGCAAGAAGCAAGCTAATGAAACAACGAATAGAGAAGAAGATGGCTATATTATCTACAACATTCAACAGAAGCAAGCAATTTCGTTTTTAAAACGAATCTACACATCGCAGCATTATAACTGCAGTATTTGAGAAGCATATTACTTTACATTTTCAACATGCTAAAATCTACGAGTCGAGGGGGATATTCTGATTCTGCACCCTCTAAGATGATTGGAATGATTCACTAAACATGGTAGGAGGATAATCTACACTATGACATGGGAAGATTCAGAGTAGATTCCGATGTCCTGAGATCGACGTAACCACCACTGCGATTCCACCATGCAGTTTGCTGAACTTCAAAAGCTACGTTCAAATGTCCATAAAGAACTTGGAGAGATGTTATCTACGGACTCTCATGGCTACTATTCTGACGCGGGGGAGAAGAGAGAAGAATATTGGTAAGCGGTGTTCATTGTTCCTAGTATGAGCATCTAGACTTGCAATTGTCGTGAAGCCAGAAGATTGCTGTCCGCAGAGCACGAGTTCACTGTGGCCAGGTGGGCACCCGTCAAGCAGGCTCGGGGAGATCAGCTGCGAGGCGAGCGGCCGGCTCAGAGCACGTGTGGAATGCGACCGACACGCGCCAACTTCGGAGCGGAATATCGAGACCATCGTTCGAGGTATTTTCATCGCAGACCGTCAGAAATGTACAGAATTGACAGCTCTAAGATCTCAGTAGTTTGTTGTAGTTTCTTGTGGATGTAGCAGGGTGACCTATTCATTATGAAGAAATTCTTTCTTATAACTCATGTTATTGTATGTCTATTTAGAAATTGTTAGTTAACTTTTTGCTCGTCACCGCGTGTCGTTCAGACGTGATTTTATTAGCATTTGGAATTTAGATTACCGTTTTGGTCAGGTTTTACCCAGCGTCGTTTTTAACCTTCTCATTTTAACGAAAACTGTTCTATGTAAGGAGAATGCTTTGATCGTAACACATACGTTTTCAAACCATGCTATGCGTTTAGATTGCTATAATACATCACTTCTCGCAATAGGATTTATGATGAGGCACTATGATACTGCAAATAACAAGTTTAACATGTATAAACATTTAATAACAAATTTAAAATGTTATAAATAAGAACATTAACAGAATATTATTCTAATTGAAGACTGCGTTATTATGTGACGATAAGTAAGTCATGGATAATTTAAGTAACCACTCTTTATGTCAACAAAGGATCACTACAGTGACAATTGAAGTCAGGTGAGGCCTATTAATAGCAACAATTATTTGTTAAAATATTGCCAATGCGAAATGAAGATAAGAAGACTTGTATGTCTATTGAAAGTCAGTAACATGTTTAAGCAAGTTGGTAAATGAAGACTTTGCTCATTCTTCTTTTGCAACAGAGAAACGAAAGTATTATTATTATTATTATTATTATTAACCTTTCAGACGAGCGGACTACAACCATTTTAATGTTTACACTCAAGTAAACGTGGTATTGTTGTACAATGCAATGGTTTATCATTAGATTGCATTATGATCAGTTACGTGGAATGTCGATATATTGTTGTAGACAAATGTATTGTCGAAGATAATGCGCACGAAGATTTTAAAATTAGAGAAGGAGGAGGTTAGCAGTGTTTCATGAACTGTATACACAGTAGTGTTGCATAGTAGGATCACTAATTCTGCTACAGGCTTGTAGACAGATGGGATTGTTTTGAAGTATTCCGTGCAGTATTTTACGAGAGTTATTGTGGCAAGAGTAAGGAGAATTTGTGTTTTATTTGGAAGCGCAGGAGACGCTATGAGTATGTGAAGTTCACGTTTTGGTAACGAATTTAGTATTGCCATGAGAGCAGTTTCCTACTACAGAGTGTTAAGAACGTCAGTGACATTTAAGAGTGTTTGTATTGTTTTGTCAGTTAACGTTAATGCTATAGCCACGTCATCGTTGTATTAAGTTGGTGTAGTTCCGTCTCGATCTTTAATGTCATTATTATTCTTATGTAATGGATTTGTCTATACAGAACTTTAACTAACTGCATTGTTCGTTAACATAGTTCATTTATTTTTGACTTATAACCAGAAGCTTATAGAAGCTGTCGTTTTGTGAACAAGTGTTTGTCTAGAAGTGAAGTTTGTAACAGGAGAGCTCATTAGGTTGACATATCACGTCAATTCTAGTCCAGATTCGAATACCGCGTTGGACGCGTGTAATTCAACATTGTATATAATTGTTATTTATGTATTCAATTGTTATTTTAGATTTGCTCACGTTTGTAAATAGCTGTATATCGTAGGGTATTTCTAGATTGTTATTATTATGAGTCGAACAGTTGATCGTAGATCAAGCTCACGAGTAACCAGTCACAGGATGACAAGTTTTACTATTCGATCTTATTCGAAGATTTAGGAAGTAGATATTTCATCTACAAGTGTAATTGTTTGTTTTGCAAGTTTCATGTTTTATTATGGATGACAGGGATATTTCTTGTATATATTTATTTTGGGAATAAATCCCAGGCACATATCGTTTGCCTGTTTTGTTTTTATAGAAACTGATCATCTTTTCACTTCGCAATCGCCGTGCGATAATACCAGCAGTTAGTTACTAGAACTCACCTAGTCTCAACTTCACCGTTCACGTCCGAGATCGAAGATTCTCGTACTACCAAGTTATTTTGGAATTAGATTTGCTAGTAAATGTGTAACTAATTGTAGTGTTATTGTACGTTCGTATGCGTCAAGGGTTTTCTAGTCATTTATCCAGTAGGGATGCGTTGACGTATCTAGCTGGGTGTCAACGTCCCTACAATCATTACCATCTCAGCGGATATGGGTGATGGCTAATGTGAGATTCGGGCACAGTACATTGTAGGCCTCCTAAGCAGCAGTGGCAAAGGACAAGGGGTGATCCTCTGCCTCCAGCTTCAGAGTCAGAAATGTAGGATCATAACTCCCAGAGCAGGATAAATCACTGAGGTGCGATCCGATACTGTTGGCAATGGCAAGATGGTCCGTGATGATGACTCCGTTGATGGAGACTTCGGATATCATCAATGATGTCGGGAGTCCAGAGATCCGACGAAGTTTCGTCCACACTTGAGATGAAGAAATATGTGCCGTCATAAACGTCACATACTTTTCCCACGTTGTTTTTTTAGTGTCCCGAATCAGATATCGGGCTCAAGCACGCACCCTTATAAAGGTGATAAGGTTGACCATGGTGTTTTGCCTCCGACAGCATTAGAAAGCACGTCGACGATCTTGAATGGCTGCTGTAATCTCGGCTGTCCAACAAGGGACAAGTTTCCGGCGGGAGTTGCCGGAGGAGGAAGGTATTGTTTCCTCTGAGTAGTGAGGTTTGGCTGGTTCCGCAGCATCCTACGGCTTTCCTCCTAGCAGATGTCCGCCCCGAGAGTCCAACCCAATATCTCGCGAACCCGTGGTCGTATTTTGACAAATGAGGTGTCGTAGGACTTGGGGTGACGCCCTATTTACCATGGACAACGTATTTCCAGCCCAAAATGAAACCTACCCTTACAATGGGGTGAAAGAGTAATTTTTTACTAAACGTAGCTTTGCACATGCAACATGCATGCAGTTTAATGCTATGATGAAATTAAACGTTGTTCCACATAAAACACATGCATACAACTGGATGCCACTATGATTTAACATTTTTGTTTTCACGCATGCGCAATTGGGGTTCTTGTAGGAGGGTGGGCTTTTTGAATAATGATTTATAGATGAGTTAAACAATAACCAAAAGATCCAAAACTAATAGGTTATCTGTTTTTAATATCTCATGAACCAATAAGGCTAGGAACTTGTATGAGGGGTGATTGGACTTGGGGTTACGCCCTACTTTTGAATGTATTATTATACTTTTTTTCAAAAGGGCCTTACTGCACTTTTGTGAATATATCGCTGACTAATAATTAGAGAGGGTCAAGTGAGGTGTCATAGGACTCAGGATAGCCAACCCTTTCCCATGGCCAACGAATTTACCCAAAAGACCCAAACAGCAAAGTCATCGACCTAAGATTTTATAAACTAATCTTTAGAGAGGGTCAAGTGAGGTGTCATAGGACTTAGAATGGTTAACCCTTTCCCATGACCAATTAATTTACCCCAAACATTCAAAACAGCAAGGTCACTGGTCTGAGATTATATAAACTAATAATCGGATATCGACATGTGTGGTGTCATAGGACTTAGAATAGTCAACCCTTTCCAATGTTCAATGCATTTACCCAGAATACCCAAAACATCAAGGTCATCGACCTGAGATTTTATTGACTAATAATCGGATACGGACATGTGAGATGTTTACCGTGAGTGTTGAAACATAGCTAGGTAGAAAAAGAATTGTTGTAGGCTACATGTATGGTGACTGACAAGTCTTTCACCATTGGAACGTGTTATCAGATCAGACTGCAGTACAGAGAGAGTATAGGTTGCAGGCATGGGTTAATAAATGACAAACGGTGTACACAAAATCTGATTTATTGATTCAAGAATTAAGAGTAGACTATCTTTAATTGATTAGTTAAAGAGGATAGGTAAAAACAAAATGGTGACTACATCGAACTAAACTGAACCAAGATGAATCAAACCCAACTAAACCGAACCAAACCGAATCGAAAACAAGCCAAGGGTTTAAGTGTAAAACTTGTGAGTGGGTGTGGTCATTGGTGATGTCAAAAGGGAAAGTGATAACGCTCTACCTATAGAGGGTAAGGTAAAGCTAGTTTATGGTGCTAAAGCACACACCCAAGTACATGAACCTCACACAACTATCCTATGCTGTTTTTTATGGGTTGACCGTTAAATCTTGCTCAGTGGTTACTGGGACAAGATGGTCGCTACACAGAACAAGCTTTAACTACCTGAGGCTAATAATCTATACACGCACTCGCAAAAAACTAAACTAAACTGTTTTGCTGGTAGTGCTCAGACAGTAGGCAGATGACAGAAATGCTTGGCTAACAGAAATACAATCATTTCCGTTCGTCTAATGTTACCGGCTAACCATTTTGTGCTGCAGTGGCAAGCACTCGCGCCTCTTGCACTGGAGATCTTAACTCGATGTCCAGCTTTGAGGCCAAGAATGAATCAAACTAAGAAAGAAGGCATGGTGGTGCAGTGGTTAAGCTGTTAGCCTTTTCACTAAGGTACACTAGGGTTCGATTTCAGATCAATATGCATGCCATAGACATATAAAAAGCATAGATAATGTTTAAAACCGATTACACTAGTCTCTTTTCAAATTATTACTTGAATTACAAATACAAAGGTGGACTGGGTTTGATAGACAGTTAATGCTGCTTATCACACACTAGACTGTAAGGAAGACAAAGGAGCAAAAGGCATCAGCAGACCAGTGGTAAAATCACTATGTGTTGAGAACTACCTTGCGGTTTTATGAACTGGCAAAGCTATTGTTGGGAATTGGGAGTGTATTCTATGCTCTTTGGTTTTAGGCAACTTTTATGATGTAATACAAAGATGGAGTCAGAACTATCACGAGGCTTCTAATAAATATTTTTCAGTAATTTACAACAAAGTTGTGAAACCCGACGTGATATTACGAAGAGGAAATAACGAATACCTGTAGGCCTACTTATAAATGGAAAAGCTAAAAAAAGGTAGGATGCCTATCAGGCAGTCTGTTACTAAGATATAAAGGCAATTTTAGTTGCAGAAGCTCCTATTGATGTGATTTTGCTAAGATCGTATTTAAATCGTTTAGAATCTTTAATGCACGAACTGCAGGTAGCAGATACTAATATAATGAGTGCTTTGTTAGATAATAATGAGAAATATGAGATTGTACTCGCGGAGCGAGAGATTATCGACGAATACAATTACGAATTACGAATTCGAATTTGTGAAAATAAAAGCTGAGGATACCGTATATTGTCACAGATTGGAGCACATGAGTTAGTTTTAGGTGAGGTTAATGGAAATGGAAGTACCATCTGGAGTCAAGAGGGGAAACGAAGATCATTTAAACTTCCCAAAATTGAACTAAAAAGATTCAACGGCGAGCTGAAAGAATGGTTAGATTTTTGGGCGCAGTTCCAAATGATTCACGACGACGATAGCTTACAAGCAAGTGATAAGTTTCAGTATTTAGTCAAGCGATGGAACCAGGGACAGAACCACGAGACCTCATTCTTAGTTACCCCCAAATGACCGAAAACTACCCTAAAGCTGTACAAGCTCTGAAAGAACGGTTCGGTAGGGACGATTTACCACTACATTTTTACATCAGGGAATTGTTGAAACTAGTTATTTCCAATGCCACGCATAAGGACAAGCTCCCTCTGCCGACTTTATTTATCAAGTTAGAATCACACCTACGCTGCCTTAATATTCTAAATCTAGCATGTGCGGATCCCAGTACTTGGTTGTTTCCATTAGTAGAAACCACCTTACCGGAGGAAACACTAAGAGCATGGCAAAGAAGTCAGTTCTCAAGTAATGTCAAAGAGCGGGAGAAGGATGAAACCCAGGTAGACCGACCCACATAACGACTAGATTGTTTAATGGATTTTCTCAAATCTGAAGTACAAAACGAACAACAAATTCTCCTGGCCCAGGCAGGATTTGGTAGCCTAGAACTGCAAGAAAAACATGACAAGAGGTTAGATACGTCCATATCGGAGAAGATGTTACGCAAAGATAAACTCACCAACGGTGACAGCGCTTTTCAATAATAGTTCCAAAGCTTGTATATTCTGTGAAAAATTCCACGACAGTGAGAATTGTTTCAAAACAAAGACTATGACACTTGATCAAAGAACTGAGAAAGTAAAAGAGAAAAAACTCTGTTACACATGTTTACGGGCGAATCATCTATTAAAGACTTGCAAGATGAATATACAATGTTTGATTTGTGGTAATAGACACGTAACGGTTATGTGCCCTAAGATGACTATTCACTGTAATGAACAGTCAAAGAGCAAGGAAGATACGGATCAGTTGACGACGTCCGATCTTGCTAATTTTACTTGCGTAAAACAGGTTGTACTGCAGACTTTAATGGTTAACATCCGCGGGAAATATAAACAAAAGACAGTGAGAGATTTCCTAGACAGTGGTTCACAGCGATCATATTTGTTACAAGAAACAGCAAAGGAACTAGGGTTGGAACCTTGTGATGAAGAAACCGTCACTCATATACTTTTCGGGGGGAAATAACACTTCGTCAGTGAACCACAAGAAATACCGAATACAACTAACAAGACATGGAGGAAAATTCGAATGTCAAGTAGACGTAAGAGATCAACCTAGAACCTGTCAGCTAATCCCAAGAATTTCCAAATCTGAGGTACTGATGAAGGAACTTAAAAAGAATAGGATATGGATTAATGATATTGGAAATGACTGTCCAGAAATAGATTGCTGTTAGTCATAGATGTGTATAATAAAATTATCACAATAAATGTTGTACCTTTTGCGAATGGACTCACAGCGATAGAAACGAAGTTGGGATGGACTTTAGCAGGTGGGAAATATGACGACACTGTTGAAGGAAATTTTGCGAATATCACAATTTCAATGGCATGTGAAGATAAAAATTCCATTGAGAAGTTGTGGGATCTGGAAGTAATTGGAATTCAAGATCCAGTTGAAGTGCAATCAACTGAACAGCGAAATCAGGAAATAAAACAAAACCTTCTCCAAACACTGAAGAAAACTGATGAAGGACGCTACATGGTCAATCTCCCGTGGATTGAAGGTCACCCAATTCTTCCTTCGAACAGACACACGGCAGGGAAGAGACTAAGATCAACCACCGACAAACTGAATAAAGCAAACTTATTTGAAGACTACAGTAGACTGTTCGGAAGCTGGGAGGATGAAGGGTTCATTGAGAAGATAACGAAGGAGGGATGCCATTTTCTACCACATCGACCGGTGATAAAGCCAAACAGTTTGACGACCCCAGTGCGACCGGTGTTTGATGCTTCATGCATCACAGAGGCAGGCGTGTCTCTCAATGACTGTATGGAGAAAGGACCTAACTATGTGCAAATCATCCCTGAAATACTGCTAAGATTTAGAGAGAAGAAGATTGGTGTAACGTCTGATATAAGGAAGGCGTTTCAGATGATTGAGGTAGCGCCAGAAGATCGTAATCACTTCTGTTTTCTATGGTGGGAGGATAAACAATTTGGAGAAATCAAGGTCTACAGACATGCAAGAGTAGTGTGTGGAACGACTTGCAGCCCATTCATATTAGGTGCAGTATTAGACTATCACCTATCGAATGTTCGTGGAGAAGCCGAAGGAACAGCCCACAAACTGAAGGAATCACTATATATGGACAACTGTGTGACCTCGGTAGTTTTTATAGAGGAGTACAAGAGGTTCCGTAATGAAAGTACAAGAATACTGGCAGAAGCTCACATGGAGCTAAGAAATTGGTAGAATACCATGGAAGTTGTATCGAGGGACGATAAGGATGGTGGAGAAGCAGACGTTACGGAAATCCTAGGTCTGGAATGGAATAGAAGAGCGGATACGTTGAGATGTAATATAAGCTCAAAGCTTACAACGTTACCAGAAGATGTCACTAAGAGAGAGCTAATGTCTTTCATTCATAAAATCTTTGATGTTATTGGATTCCTTTCGCCAGCATTGCTTCCATTCAAATTGTTGTTGAGGGAAGCATGGAAGGTTGAAGCAGCAAGCAAACCAACTCAAACGAGAGGAAGATCGAGTTGGGATACGCCATTACCTGAATTGATATCTAATGATTTCCGAAAACGCTACGGTAAGCAGAAGTGCCGTGTTTCGGGGAGGTAAAGGTTTCTCGTTTAGTTACATGTGGTGCAGTGAATAAAGAAGATTGGTCGCTTCGTACATTTACTAATGCCACTCAACATGCTTATGCGGCAGCTGTCTTCTTAAGAACGGAAAGACCAGATGGAGTTTCCGTTGATTTGGTGCTAGCCAAAGCCAGGGTAGCGCCCCTTAAGACGATTACCATTCCAAGGATGGAATTGTTAGGATGTCTGATAGGAAGCAGGTTGACTTCCTTAGTAACATCGTCATTACACTTATAATATGTTAGAGAGTGGACGGATTCCTCAACAGCCTTGGCTTGGATAAAACGAAATGAGACTTGGGGAACCTTCGTTGGAAATAGAGTTCAAGAGATTAGAAAACTGACGCAGCCTGAGGACTGGAGATACGTACCCGGGATATATAATCCTACTGACTTGGTATCCCGTGAATGTTATCCTTCACAGTTAAAAGAATCTCAATGGTGGAAAGGACCAGGATGATTAAGAAATCCTATTCACCAGTGGCCATCTGTTCCAGCGGAAGACGAAGATAATGATCAAGTTATAATGTCAGAGAAAAGGAAGGAGCCTATAGGTACATCTTTGACAATGGCAACCTTGGAAATGGCTAGGAACTTGACTTACTCGCAAAGATTGCGAGTCAGAGCTTGGATACTGATATTCTGCAACAATGTGAGAAAAGAGAACACAAAGCGTACTGGATCACTGGCCTAGATGGAAATGAAGAACGCAGAATTACATTTGATCAAAAGCGTTCAGCAGGAATCATTTCCACAAGAGGGCAACATTATTAACGGCATTGTGGTTACCAGAGATGAGCAGGATCTTATTCGTGTAAAAACGAAGATTTTAATGAGAAACGACTTGTTGGATTTCAAGTATCCCCGGTTGTTACCCAAAAGTCATGAGCTGGTTGATGCGTTGATAGAAGAACAGCATCGACTGCATTGTCATGCTGGTATACAGTTCTTGATGACCCATATTAGGAAAAGGTTCTGGATATTACAGACTAGAAGATATCTTAAAAGAGTGGTTTCAAGATGTATACAATGGAAACGGCACAAAGTTAAAAATGCTGAATCTGAACCAGCCTCTCTACCGAATGACAGAGTCAAAGACGCACGAGTATTCGAAATAATTGGTATTGACATGGCTGGACCTCTCTTCCTAAAAGACGGGTCGAAGTCGTGGATTGCTCTCTACACATGTGCTTGTTTTCAGAGCCGTTCACCTTAAACTAGTAACGTCGCTCAGTACTAACGCCTTTGTATTGTCGTTAAGAAGATTCATCGCCAGAAGAGGTCGTCCTTCAGTTATTTATTCGGACAATGGAACCAATTTTCTTGCAACTGCAAGAGCCTTAAAATGCTTAGATCACCAGGGGCTACAGAATACTTCTGGATATCAAGACATTGAGTGGAAATTCAATCCTCCAACAGCATGTTGGTGGGGAGGATGGTGGGAGGGCCTGGTACGTACGTCCAAAGAAATGCTGAGGAGAATTCTCGGAAGATCCGTTTTGACTTACGAGGAACTGTTGACATCGTTATGTGATATAGAGTCTGTTATAAGTGGAAGACCTTTAACGTACGGTATATTTCAGAGGATCCAGAAGATTTGAGCCCATTGACGCCAGCAATGTTTCTACAAGACGCTGGAGAGAATAGCATGGCAGACATCGACCAACTCGAAAATAGCAAGTTCCAGTCTCACTTACGTCATCGACAGCTGCTGCTTCAAGAGTTCAAACAACGTTTCAGAAAATAACATATTTCCCAACTTGTTCAGACACCAAAGGGGAATAAGAAAACACCCCTCAAAGAAGGTGACAGTGTTGATTGGATCCGAGAAGGTGAAAAGAGTGGAATGGCCGTTGGCAAGGATTTTAAAATTGATTCCTGGCAGAGATGGTGTCTCCCGTACAGCAAAACTAACAACACAGAATGGTGTAATACTGCGTCCGATAGAAAGACTATACCCCCTGGAGATTGGCAGCCCAGAAGATATTGTGTGCAAGCCCAAATTATCCTCAGAGATTACCAAGACTCAGCCTGTGTATACAACAAGGAGTGGGAGAAAAGTAGTGCCAAATATAAAATACTAACAGACATGTTCTTAATGAGAAATTAACTTAATGTATTGTTTTTTGTTGTTGAAATTGTCAAAGAATTTTGTAGAAAAAATTGGTCTCACAAATTCAAGGTGGGAGTGTGTTGGTAATTGGGAGTGTATTCTGTGCTCTTTGTTTTTAGGCAACTTGTATGATGTAATAAAAAGATGGAATCAGAACTATCACGAGGCTTCTAATAAGTATTTTAGTAATTTACAACAGCTATGTCACATAAACAGTGCAGGATACAATCCAGCAACCATAATTTGTATCTTGTGGAACAGAGAAAATGCACTTTTGCCTTGATGGATAACAAATGTGTGCAGACGGATGACCTACGCATTAGCCTTCCATGGGGTTATAACCACGAGGAGGAGTAGGTGTGATTTCTTTATTTTATTGTATAGAGACATGGCTTTTTGTAACCAGTAGATTTAGTAGATTTAGTAGCTTGCCACGGTGGGTGAGTGGATATCGTGTCGGTCTACTAACCCCATGATTGCAGGTTCGCTTCTGGCCGGGGCAAGTGATTTTTGAAAGGCAGACAAAATACGATACGCATGTCAAAGAACCCACTTGAATTCAGTAGGCCGAGTTCATAATGGCAAAATTAATCTCGGGAGTTTCTGCCAACACAAAGTTTCTCATTTCTCTACTAGAAAGCGCTATGGTGTTCAAGGAGCTTAGATATCTAACCTCCTTGACTATCATAGTGATTCAAGGAACAACGAAATTCGACATGTATGCTACCCTCTGGGTGTCAAATAAGAAAACTTGCACCCAGAACCCAAGGCCATACGATATTATTAGTAGATTTAGTATTTTGTAAATATTCATTTTTGTAATTGTAAATAGTTAATTTTTTGTAAATAGTGGAAACCATTTTTTTGTGATGTTTAATGTATAACTAAAAGTTCTTTGGGATGTGTGCATGTCAAGGATGTTTTTTGGGTATAAATAGAGTGGTTGTGTTTGTTCTCAAAGACATGCATGGTTGTGTAAATGTATGACTATACCGAAAGAGAGAGAGAGAAACTTGTGTGAGTGGGTAGCATTGATTGTTTAACCAGAGCAAATACGGTGAGGTAGGGTGGGGAGAGGGGAAATTTACACTTATATGTAAATGGTAAATAGAAATTTTGTTTTTCAATAGTTTTGTTTCTTTGAAATGCAGCGATAGATAGGCGTTATTTTGTAAAACAGTCTTACCTGTAGTAGTAGTAGTAGTAGTAGTAGTAGTAGTAGTAGTAGTAGACCTCTATGTTTTGCAAACACATAGACAGACTCTATCATTGCCATGGTCAATCACTCACTTTAACACCATTTACAAAAACTTAAAGTGAAAAAATGAAAAAATCCTAGATGAAGGCGGTGGGACGCTGGCAAAAAGGAAAATATTTTTGTTTAGTTAAAGCTCATGACCAACCTCCCACCGCCATTCATCCGTGACGTCATAGCCAGTCTCCAAGCAAGTCTAAACTTGTAGAACATGTCATGTGACAACGCCCAATTTATGCTTCCCATTAGAAAAAATGAAAATACAATATTATTTTTTGACTGAGAGTGGGATAGAGGTAGGTGTAAGAGTTAACATATGACTATATATGATTTTTTTAAGTTTAAACATTTAGCCTACTTTCCCAATTCAACTTAAAAAATATATAATGATTTTAACTAGGCGTTGGGATAAATGTAAGAGTAAGCGTTTAGAGTCAATGATTAACCTTAGAGTACTTTGATTTTTTTTTTGTAATTTTAGTGTGTTGTTGTTGTTGCTCACGGGCAAAGCCTTTCACGTTTTTTCAGTTCCTTTGACAATTACAATAGTATCCATGGATAAATGAGCGTAAAATAACATAGCTAAGTATTTATAGGGAATAGTTTCCTCGTTCCATTGCAATCCTTAAGGGGTTAGTATCCACTGGGCCTGTCTTTAATCTTTAACAGACTAAAACTATAGCGGAAACGGTGGTTTAAACACAAACTGAAATAGTTTTGGTGACCCGCGTGTTGTGTAATCAGTAATAGTCACCTCTTTAAATATATACTTGTTTTCGTTGACCTTAAAGCCTTGAGTATCCATCACCAGTGTGTGAGACATGTTTACGCTTGCATAGAGCAAAATCAACTGACTAATCACTACTTGGGTTTAGAAATTACATTTACTCAAATCACATTCTAGTAAAAATCGTGCCTACTATAAACTGCACCCACTTTTGTACCCACATTTGCACCCACTTTTACACTCACTTTTGTACTCACTTTTGCACCCACTTTTGCACGCACTTATGCACCCACTTTTGCACCCACTCTTGCACTCACTTTTGCACTCACTTTTGCTCTCACTTTAAACTATTATTTATATTATCGAGTGAACTTTGCTAGAGATTAGTTCATGCTTGACAATTGACATGGAAGTATCAACGAATAGCTATGGTAAGCCATATGCATACTATAAAGGATATACATATATTGTAAAACGAACCAATAAAAACGGAACTGTTATTTGGCGTTGTTCAGAACATCGTTCAAAACAGTGTCGAGGTGAGCTGAAAATTAAAAATAGTGAAGTCTAAGTGTGAGTGATCATCAACGTAGTGTACCAGATAAAACATCGTTGCTGTTAAAAAAAACTCTTAAAAATGCTAAAACACTAGTCCGAGAAAAAAGATAGTGCAGCTCAAAATAGTGTATTGTTTGTTAAAAAGCATTTATCATCTCCTCAGAAAGTCGTGTTAGGACAGTTGTCAATGTCTGAAAAACTCCCAACACTACCAAAGGCAACACAGACTGTGCAAAATGTGGTATTGCAAAAGGACTATATAGTAATAGTGATGATGATTATAATGATGATGATAATAGAAGACGAGTGGGAAAGGAGAGATTTTTCTGGCGACTACTATTGAAGAGAAGAGATAGGTTGGTAGGACACATACTAAGACACCCAGGAATAGCTAGCTTAATTATGGAAGGAAGGGTCGAGGACCAGAACTGTAGGGGCAGACCGAGGTTAGAGTATGTTAAACAGACTGCCTCGGATGTAGGGTGTGGTAGCTATGTAGAGATGAAACGATTAGCTCAGGACAGGGAGGCATGAAGGGCTGCATCAAACCAGTCAAAATACTGAAGACTCAAACAACACAACAACAACAATGATAATGCTTATGATGATGATAATGATGATGATGATGATAATAATAATAATGGTAATGCTTTGTTTACACCAAAAAATCATTTGTAAATTTGTCTACTGGAACAATCTCCAGTAAGCTAATCCGGCGGCTTCAGCAATTGCTCGCCTATAAACAGGCTGGTCATACTGAATATGAGAATGAACTATTGGATATAGAAAATAAGCTTCGTCGTGCCAAAATTATTATGTAATGGATCAGCATAGGCCTAACCACTTAAACATAACTTAACAATACATGTAATATTTTCTAACACTTTGCTACCACTTTTCTACCACATTGCTTTTACTTCAAACTATACATATTAAATATAAAATCAAACGTTAAATCATTCTATTACCAGAACAGTTATAACCTTTGTAGTGTGCAAATCATACTAACAGGTTAGTTGCTACTATGGAACTTACTACAACTAACCGAGGTAAGCAACGTGTACTCTATAAAGGCTACTCTTATAACTATAAACGATAAAATGTAAAAGGAATAATATTCCAGCAATGCTCAAAACAGAGGTCAAAAAAATGTCGAGCCAATCTAAAAAGTAGAAATGGAGAGGTTTTAAGTGTGAGTGATCATCAATGTAGTGCTCCAATTAAAACACTGTTAGAGTCAACAAAAAATCATGGCAATGCTAAAAAGCTAGTACAAGAAAAAAACGTTGCTGGTCAAAGTAGTGCAGTGTATATTGAGCAACGTTTAACCCCTGTAGTAAAAGTTATGTTTAATCCATCTTCCACGTCTCAAGAGTTATCAACTTCAAAGACTATGCAAGAGGTAGTGTTGTTGTTGTTGTTTAAAGGGGCTGAACTACAAAGTCATCTGCCCTTGATATGCAAGTGGATCGGAAAGGACTTGATAGTAATAGACAAAAGAGAGTTGTATTTTGTATATAACTATTGTACAAGTACTTACATTAAGTAAATAAAAATAGGGTATGGGTTTTGTCTGTTTTCCTTAATTGCTATCCCCATGTCCCCCTATAAATGCAATTGTTAACCATCAACAGTCTCTGACTATGTTCGGAAAGAGAGAGGTCTTAAACAATACACTCTATAGTTTGTGTACCGAGTATCATAATAATGTAGTGTGGCCAAGCCATGTTAAGGCAATAGTTATGTTAGGTAAGGGATTCGAACCCTTGCTTCCTTGTACAGGAAACTTGATCTTAAGTCAAACACCTTAAACACTCGGCCAACCTGACAGTTACTAATTTAATTAGTCCTGTGGACTTGAGTTTCTACACAACTTTTTCCAGTATACATTGACTAATCCACTTGCTTGTTTTGAAATATAGATTTTTGTTTGTTTTACCATAACATTGCTGTTATGAGTCTTGTGAACTGGGTGTTTAATATAGGGTTAAAGGCATTTTAAAATAATTTTAGAAAAGCTCTTAGGTGTCGTGTCATGGGTTTTAGTAATGCATTACTGTTCGTTGACTAACATTTACCGTTACACAACATTATTTTGGTGAGCTCTACATGTTGTTGTTGTTGTTGTTTGAATCTTCAGTCTTTTGACTGGTTTGATGTAGATCGCCATGCCTCCCTGTCCCAAGCTAATCGTTTCATCTCTATATAGCTACCACGCCCTACATCCAAGGCTATCTGTTTAACATATTCTAACCTTGATCTCCTCTACAAGCTCCTGGGCTAAATTCATAGCTTTAACACAAAATTTTAAAAGTGGTATGAGGACTAAACCAAGTCTACTCAGTCTCGGGTGATCCAAATAAGTAGAGAGGATTTGATTCACACCTCAACCATGTTTTTTATTTTTTTTAAATAATAATAGCATTTTGTTAATTTTCACATTTCACATATTGCAATTTGTCAATTTTCCAATTTACATTTTTTTAATGCCAGTTTCAAGTGTTTGAATTTCATGATATGGAAACATATGGTTTGGTTTTTCACAAAATCTAAAATCAAAAAAAAATCAAATGTAATTTCATCATCATCATCATCATCATTTCCCCTTATCCAGCTCCTGCCGGGTCGGGGTATTTATGGCACTTCTCCACTTTCCTCTTTCCTTCCACCATTCTTCTTCCACGATCTTGTCCCAGTCCAGATTTCTTTTTCTCACGCTGTTCTTCACTGAATCAATCCACCTTTTTCTAGGTCTTCCCCTTGCTCTCTTACCCTTGCACTTTGCCTCCAGCATCTGTCTCGGTATTCTATTTTCCTCCATCCTCTTTACATGTCCAAACCACCTTAGTTTATTCTTCTCAATTCTCTCATTTAGTTTTCCCATCCCAACTTCTTTCCTAACATCTTCATTCCTCACTCTGTCTTTCCTTGTCTTACCTATCATACTTCTTAGGAATTTCATTTCACTGGCTTGGATTCTACTCTCTTGCCTGCTCGTCAGGGTCCAAGTCTCAACTGCATACGTTAATATGGGTACATAGTACATTTTATACATTACCTCCTTGCTTTTCCTTGGTACTTAGTTATCCCAAACAAGTTTTCTTACACTTTGATAGAATGCATTGCTCTGCTGTACCCTCCTGCCAATCTCCATGTCCAACCTACCAGTTTGCATCAATTCACTTCCTAGGTATTTGAACGTGTCCACAATTTCCAAACTCTGACTTCCAATTTTCACAGTGCCCTTTCCTTGTCTTTCCCCTCTTGTCATCACAATGGTCTTGCTTTTCTCTGTACTGATTTTCAGACCATACTTCTGAATATTTTCGTTCAGTGCATCTAGTTGTTTTTGCACTTCTTCGGTGTTCCTTCCCCAGACCACAATATCGTCTGCAAATAATAGTAACTTCATTTCTTCATGTCCATATGCTTCCTTTGTTTCCTTTACAATTCCATCCATTACCATTATGAATAAAAGGGGTGACAGCACACTCCCCTGTCTTAGTCCAGTCTTGTTCCTAAACCAATCTGTCTTTCCAACAGGGGTCAGAACCCTGCTAACACAGTTGTTGTACATTGCTTGCACCATTTCCAACATATCTCTTCCCAGTCTCTTCTTAACCATGGTTTCCCATACCTTCTCTCGGGGGACACTATCATATGCCTTTTCTAGATCTATGAAAGTCATGATCAAATCCTCTCCATATTCCCAGTTCTTTTCCATCACCTGCCTCAAGCTAAAGATTAGGTCCACTGTGGATCTTCCACTCCTGAAGCCATACTGTTCCTCTTGCAACTCTCCTTCCACCTTTCTTCTCATTCTTCTTTCTAATATCCTTTCCAGTATTTTTACTATCTGTGATATGAGAGTGATCCCCCTATAGTTATCACACACTTTCTTGTCCCCTTTCTTAAACACTGGTATTATTAGCCCTTTCACCCAGTCTTCTGGTACACATTTCCGTTTCCACACACACTTTAGCAGTCGATACAGCCATTGCATACCAACAGGTCCAGCAGCCTTTATCATTTCTACACTGATTTCATCCACCCCTGTTGCTTTTCCCATCTTCATTTTCTGTACTGCTAATTCCACCTCCAGCATTGTTATATCATCTTCTGTTATAGAGTCGTCAGGCTGTGTCACTTCGATCTCACCAGTACAATTGCTCACGTTCAATAGCTTATCGAAATACTCCTTCCATCGTCCCTTTATCTCTTCCGGGTGTGTTAACAACTCTCCATCTTCCTTTTTCACCAGCTTTGTAGTAACCCTTTCTTTCCTCTTACTTCTTAGAAGCCCATACAGCATCCTATTACTGCCACTTACATCTGTTTCCATTCTTCGTGTAAATTCTTCCCAACTGTTCTTCTTTTCTTCTCCTACCACTTTCTTACACCTCCGTTTGCTGTCGTGATACTTCCTTTTGCTTTCTTCTGTTTGATCTCGGTTCCATTCTTTCCATGCAGACTTCTTTTCTTTCACTGCTTTCCTCACTTCCTCATTCCACCATGGTGTCTCCTTCTCTTTCACTCTTGTTGACGTCCTACCACAAGCACTCTCTGCTGCACCAGCAAATGCCTTTTTAAAGTGGGACCATTCCTCTTCTACATTTTCCACTTCAGTAACTGGGATTTGTTGCTTCAATCTCTCCTGAAAATCTTCCAGTACAGCTTTGTCTTTCAATTTCCATACTTTTATTTTACTTTCTCTGATCTCCTTTAGATTTTCCAATTTTCCCCATCTAAATTTTGCCACCACAGCTCTATGGTCCCCATCAAATTCTTCTCCTGGTAAAGCTGTCACATCCAACAGCTTTCTGCGATTTGTCCTTTCCACCAGGAAGTAGTCAATTACTGATTTTGTTCTTCTATCACCCCACCCATATCTCGTAATTTTCCTGCTGTTTTTCTTCCGAAACCATGAATTACCCACTATCAGTCCATTCCTTTCACAAAAGTTTACAAGTTCCTCTCCTTCCCGGTTCTTTTTCCCATATCCATATGGTCCAACGACTTCTTCCTTTCCTTGTCTCTCATTTCCGACTTGTGCATTCATATCTCCCATGATCACCACTTCTACATCTGAGATTACTCTTTCTACATCCTCCAGGAATACTTCAATATCTTCTTCTCTGTTTCCAGTCTGTGGTGCATACACTTGAATGAAGTCCATCACGTCATTCTTCATCTTCATTCTAATTTTCATTATTCTGTCACTCACACACTCTACCACTTCAACATACTCCTCCAGTTGTTTCGAGGTAATCAGTCCCACGCCATTTTTTGCCTCTTGGCCACCACTCCAGTATAATGTATATCCTTTCCTCAATTTCTTCCTTCCTTTACCTTTCCATTTCACTTCACTCAGCCCCATCATTCCAACCTTCTCCCTCTCCATGAAGTCTACCACCTCCTCCACCTTGCCTGTCAGGGTCATGACATTCATGATTCCCACTTTCATTTCGGTTACTGGTCGCCCATTTCTCACAGTTCCCCCAGTACCAAAGGAACTGCGCGTCGCCTGCAGGGTGCGCCCTAACCTTTTCCGAATCATTGGAAGTGCCATTTCCATTTTAGGCTATTATTACGATGGGGTCGCCACTCCCAAAGGCATTTTATGAAGCTACTGCCAGCTATTATTCAGGCCGCCCCTAACATGGAGAACAGATGCCCTTGCAGCCGCCCCTAACATGGGAAACAGACGCTGCCGATTGATGCTGTACTCATACTATTCCCCGAGTACTGGGTTGCCTCTTCCGCAATCTCCACCGTTCCGAATTCCATCTTCTCCGCTGCAGATTCCGTTGAGGTCTTCGCACGTAACCCTGTGCACGGGGCCTATGTTATACCCCATAGGACTGGGTCCTCACCAGAACTTAGCCGGTACTGTAGTTCCAAGGTATATTACAGTACCGTTGCCCACCCCCGCGACGTGGACGCGCCTGGCAAGAATTATCCATGTAGCCAATTAGGATTGACTCATGGACCGGGTTAAGGAGCTGTCTAAATCCAGCCTCCAAGGTATCAAATGTAATTTATTAAATCTAAAATGTAAAATTAAAATCTAATATTCATTAAGTGTAGTGTAAAGTTGTCTATGGTGTAGTGGTTAGCATAGTTAGCTGGCACTCCAAAGCTCTTGGATTCAATTCCCAGCTTTAACACAACATTTTAAAAGTGGTATAAGGGCTAAAGCAAGTCTACTCAGACTTGAGTGGTCCAAATAATTAGAGGGGTTTGATTCACACATCAACAATAGAGCACCGTTTTTTTTTTAATTTAAAAATATTACGATAGCCATTTTTTCGTTTTAATATTTCACACATTGCCATTTGTCAATTTTCCATTTGCATTTTTTAAAATGTCAGTTAGAAGTTTTTGAATTTCAAGATATGGAAACATGGATTTGCCATTTTGTTGTTAACACTTTTTTTTTCATTTTGTATATGTCAAAAGTTCATATTTGCGAAATAATGATTTTTTATTTTAAGTTTTTGTAAACGGTGTTAGAGTGCTTAACCATGGCAATGACACAGCCTGTCTATGTGTTTGTAAAACATAGAGGTCTACTACTAGTACTACAGGTAAGACTGTTGTACAAAATAACGCCTATCTACCGCTGCATTTCAAAGAAACATAACTATTGAAAAAACAAAATTTCTATTTACCATTTATATATAAGTGTAAATTTCCCCTCTCCCCACCCTACCTCACCGTATTTGCTCTGGTTAAACAATCAATGCTACCCACACGAACAATCTTTCTCTCTCTCTCTCTCTTTCGGTGTAGTCATACATTTACACAACCATGCATGTCTTTGAGAACAAACACAAACACTCTATTTATCAAAAAAAAAAAAAAACCATCCTAGACATGCACACTTATCGCAAAGAACTTTTAGTAATACATTTAACATTTACCATTACAAAAAAATGGTTTCCACTATTTACAAAAATAAACTATTTACAATTACAAAAATGAATATTTACAAAATACTAAATCTACTAAATCTACTGGTTACAAACAGCCATGTCTCTAAACAATAAAATAAAGAAATCACACCTCCTCCTCCTCGTGGTTATAACCCCATGGAAGGCTAATGCGTAGGTCATCCGTCTGCACACATTTGTTATCCATCAAGTCAAAAGTACATTTTCTCTGATCCACAAGATACAGATTATGGTTGCTGGATTGTATCCTGCACTGTTTATGTGACATAGCTTTGTCAGTTCATAAAACCGCAAGGTAGTTCTCAACACATAGCGATTTTACCACTGATCTACCGATGCCTTTTGCTCCTTTGGCTTCCTTACAGTCTAGTGTGTGATAAGCAGCATTAACTGTCTATCAAACCCAGTCCACCTTTGTATTTGTAATCCAAGTAATAATTTGAAAGGAGACGAGTGTAATCGGTTTTAAACATTATCTATACTTTTGTATATGTCTATGGCATGCATATTAATCTGAAATCGAACCCTAGTGTACCTTAGTGAAAAGGCTAATAGCTCAACCACTGCACCACCATGCCATTCTTTCTTAGTTTGATTCATTTTTGGACTCAAGCTGGACATCGAGTTAAGATCTCCAGCGCAAGAGGCGCGAGGGCTTGCCACTGCAGCACAAAATGGTTAGCTGGTAACATTAGACAACCGGAAATGATTGTATTTCTGTAAGCCAAGCATTTCTGTCATCTGCCTACTGTCTGAGCACTACCAGCAAAACAGTTTAGTTTAGTTTGTTGCGAGTGCGTGTATAGATTATTAGCCTCAAGTAGTTAAGGCTTGTTGTGTGTAGCGACCATCTTTTCCCAGTAACCACTGAGCAAGTTTTAACAGTCAACCCATAAAAACAGCATAGGATAGTTGTGTGAGGTTCATGTACTTGGGTGTGTGCATTAGCACCATGCACTAGCTTTACCTTACCCTCTATAGGTAGAGCGTTATCCCTTTCCCTATGACATCACCAATGACAACACCCACTCACAAGATTTACACTTAAACCCTTGGCTTGTTTTCGATTTGGTTTGGTTCGGTTTAGTTGGGTTTGATTCAGCTTGGTTCAGTTTAGTTCGATGTAGTCATCATTTTGTTTTTTTAGCTATCCTCTTTAACCAAGCAATTAAAGATAGTCTACTCTTAATTCTTGAATCAATAAATCATATTTTGTGTACACCGTTTGTCATTTACTAACCCATACCTGCAAACTATAGTCTCTCAAAAGTTTGGTGCTTTTCAGTCGGTCAACACGAATGTACCCAAAAAGAGCTGGGTTATTTCCTAATCCTGAAATAAATTACATGAGATTAATAAATACACTAGGATGACCAGTTTCGATCGTCAAGCGATCATCATCAGATCCATTACACTTAGGATTTAACATCTATGTTTGAGAATACAGGTGAAAAATATTTACAATATGTGCAATTATTTAGTTGCAGTATTAGTAATGCAACTGTCGGTGTATGATAAATGTAGTATAATTGTTGGAACGTCGTTGAATCTACCCGATTCTCCACTTCCCAATATCGCTAATAATAACAAAACATGTATCTTCTTAATTTTAATGCAGCTTATGCTCCGCTCTCTTATAATATTGTCTTGTCCACAAGATACAAGTATCGATCTTCAAAGAATAAAACATGAATGAACATGATACATCATACAGGCTGGTTCAACAATACGCCATTTTCAGTCCAAAGCCCTAATAAAGTTCTCATTTTCAACATCCTCCCACCTTTTGATTAAAATGTACATGAATCAAAACACCAATTATGAATAAACAAATACACAAATCATTCAGAAAATCTCACAGGAAGTTTTATCACTCAGCTACTTCTTGTGTTTCTCGCCGTTGTCAATGAACACTGAGGTCCTATCTTTCTTGCTATGCTTCCCCTTTCACCAGTAGCTTGAAGTGGTACGTCTACTTCAAGAGGAAACGGACGTTGTACTTGTAGAATCAGCTCCCCACTAGCCGTCTTCAACTTCGCGACTCTAATATGTCCGTCTTTTTTCCAGCGGTCTTCTCCCAACTTACGCCTGTAGGACCCCTCCCACCATCGGGATTCCAAACAATCGTTTAACGAACGCCCGCCTTTAGATTTAAACGAAGCATCAAGGACTGGATGAATACTTGTTGTAGAATTATCTTTAAAAACTCCTCGATGAGGCAAGTAATGCGCAGTACCGGTACCTCTCTTTTCATCTTGAGCGACCTCTTCGATTATTCCCTCAAGCAACCGTGTTTGAAGACCTTCCTTGTAGATATCATCATACTTCCGCTTTTCCTTCAGTTTTGCGGTTGTAGATGTCAGTCTCTTCTCAGCTAAAACTCGACTGTCTGGAAGTGCTTCACAGAATTCTGTCCTGGGTAGACTGATAGCATATCGTCCTTTAGGATTCCTCTTTACGGTCCTCTTAAAGTGATCTTGCTCTGCAGCTTCTATTTCTTCATTTCGTTTTGTTTCACATGGATCCGTTATTCCAAGATTGTCCCGTTTCCTCAACTCTGGTTGAAGATTAGTGTGGGTCAGGAGAGTGATTAATGAAGCGGCATAAGTAGCTTTATTTGAAGATTCTTTCAATTTTCCCATTACCACCCACCCCAGCCTTGTCTGCATTGCTGTTAGTCCACACTCTAATTCATGCATATTTCCAGTGTACAGTTGACCTGCTACATCAGCTCCGATCAAGATTTCGATCGATGGTTGGCCACGTCCAACATCAGTGAGAAATATTCCCTTCCTTTGAAGTTCTTCCACCCACAAACTTGATTTTGGTCGTCTGATAGGTCCACATATAACTGGTTGGTCCATCACTTCAATTGAACAAGAATAATCATCTGTTATACTCATGAGGGAAATTTCGTAACACTTGTGTTCGATAGTTTTTGTCACGGCTCCTCCAAACAAGGCATGAATCACAGATTCAGACTTGGTGGAAAGAAACTCCATTTCTTGTGCTGTCCTCCTCAGTATATATGAACGCTGTGAACCTGTGTCAATGACTGCTCTTACCGTCCGTGTCCTTCCATTATTTTCTAGATTCACCAACAACGTCTGTAAAATTGTTTCCGAACAACACTGATTTGACAGAGAAGTATTTTTGTCCGACATAATTTCCTCTTCAGTATCTTGTATTTTCTGTCTAGACGGTATATCAGGACACATTATTGTGCAATGCCTCTTTAAACAGACAATACAACTAAGCCTCTGTTTACAATATTTGATCTTATGTCCTGGTCTAAGGCAGGCAAAACAGCCATTTTTCCTTTTTAAAACATCTTGCCATTGTTCACGAGATAGTTTCTGAGCCAAGAAGCATTCTTTGCTCTCGTGCAATTTGTTACAAAACAGGCAAGAATAGTGGCATTTTCTCTTCTCACCAGATAAAAGACTGGTTGCTGTGGGGATCATTTTATCAGCAATCCGTTCTCCTTTGTAATTTTCCTCGCCTAGTCTAAGTCCTGCTTTGGCCAAAAAATCCTTTCCTCGCCTTCTACTTCACCTTTCAGAAAATGTAAAAGGTTTCTTAATTTATCCTCATCCGGTTTATTCACACTTTCTTCTTCATTGGCCCCTTTAGTGTTTCTCAGCCACACCCTTAGCATATCTACAGGTATGCATGACTCGACAAGAGGGAATAACATGGCAGCATACTTGTCTGAGGTAACACCTAAAGATTCCAACGCACGCAGATGTGATTCGACCGAATCATACATTTGGGCTGTGTAGATTTACCCATTGAATCCGTAACATTGTTTATTACTAAACAAAAGCTCCCTCACATAGTATTCAATTAATAGTTCCTCTCTACCACATCTGTTTTTCAAGCACTCCACAGCCTTCTTATAGTTTTGTGCAGTGCATGGGAAGCTATCGATAATACCACGAGCCCTGGAGCCCTCTGTAGTGGACTGAATTAAATATTGAAATTTATCTTCATCTGCTAAATCATCATCTTCGTGAATACGCCTGAACTGACTCCAAAACGCAAGATAGTCCTTAATTTCACCACTAAACTTTTTAAGTTCGATCTTGGGCAATTTCATCTTTGCCTGGTAGGTTGTGGAAGATCTGACGTCTTGAATAGTAAGTTGATGTGCTACTTGATTACATCTTAAAGTAAATGACTCCATCTCCATGCGCACACAGTCCATTTTCTCCCTGTATTCTGCAACCGATTCATATTCTTTGTCAAAATCTGACTCAGTTTTATCCTCATCTTCCATGAACTTTGTAGAAATCTGCTCATCAAGTACTTTTAATTCGCCACATAACCTTTCCAATGTCGCGAATTTTGATTTTATAACTTTCTCTTTTGGGCTTTCCCCAACCAATTTGCTCATAAGAGCCTCATAAGTTTTCGTGAATGCTTTTCTGACTGGCGTTCGTTTCTTTATATAGCTCGCCATATCGTACAATACTGTCGTAAATATTCAAACTTGAACTTACCGGTATCTATGCGATATTATCACGTCGGGGTCACCAAATGTTGGAACGTCGTTGAATCTACCCGATTCTCCTCTTCCCAATATCGCTTATATAATAACAAAACATGTATCTTCTTAATTTTAATGCATCTTATGCTCTGCTCTCTTATAATATTGTCTTGTCCACAAGATACAAGTATCGATCTTCAAAGAATATGAATGAACATGATACATCATACAGGCTGGTTCAACAATACGCCATTTTCAGTCCAAAGCCCTAATAAAGTTCTCATTTTCAACAATAATTAATGTTAGGTGAAATGCTAAAATGGTGATAAAAATCCGGAGTTTGTCTGTTTGGTGTCATTATATGGTTATACAAAAACAACTATGGTTATTCTGTAATAATACAGGCTGGTGCTTATCCGGTTGTCTTCCTTACTGGAACTTCGAGCAGTTGCGTGTTCACACTAGCACCAGTTTTGGTCGACTCTCTCTGTACTGCAGTCTGATCTGATAACAAGTTCCAATGGTGAAAGACTTGTCAGTCACCATACATGTAGCATACAACATTTCTTTCTGTACCTAGCTATGTGTCATCACTCACGGTAAACATCTCACATGTCCGTATCTGATTATTAGTTTATAAAATCTCAGGTCGATATCCTTGATGTTTTGGGTATTTTGGGTAAATTCATTGGATATGGGAAAGGGTTGCCCATTCTCAGTCCTATGACACCTCAGAAATCGATATCCGATTATTAGCTTAAATAATCTCAGGTCAATGACCTTGCTGTTTTAGATGTTTTGGGGTAAATTCATTGGTCATGGGAAAGGGTTAACGATTCTTAGTCCTATGACACCTCACTTGATCCTCTTTAAAGATTAGTTTATAAAATCATAGGTCGATGACCTTGCTTTTTTTTGGGTAAATTCGTTGGCCATGGGAAAGGGTTGGCCATCCTGAGTCTTATGACTCCTCACTTGACCCTCTCTAATTATTAGTTAGCGATATATTAACAAAAGTGCAGTTAGGCCCCTTTGACAAAAAAGTATAATAATACATTCCAAAACAGGTCGTCACCCCAAGTCCAACGACCCCTCATAAAAGTCCCTAGCCTTATTGGTTCATGAGATATTAAAAAGCAGATAACCTATTAGTTTTGGATCTTTTGGTTATTTTTAATAACTTATCTATAAATCATTATTCAAAAAGCCCACCCTCTTACAAGAACCCCAATTGCGCATGCGTAAAAACAAAAAACAAAATTTTTAAATCATAGTGGCATCCAGTTGTATGCATGTGTTTTATGTGGAACAACGTTTAATTTCATCATAGCATTAAACTGCATGCATGCTGCATGTGCAAAGCGACGTTTACTAAAAAAATATTCTTTCACTCCCTAGTAGGGGTAGGTTTTATTTTGGGGTGGAAATACGTTATCCAGGGTAAATAGGGCGTCACCCCAAGTCCTACGACACCTCATTTGTCAAAATGCGCCCATGGGTTCGCTAGATATTGGGTTGGACTCACGCGGCGGCCATCTTGTAGGGGAAAGCCGTAGGAGGCTGCGGAACTGGTCAAATCTTACTGCTCCTCTGCAGCAGCCAAAATACTATTCGTTATGTCAATGGTGTGATCATCGACACTCTCAAAGTTATCTTCGGCAAAAAACGCACGTGCTGTGAAAGTTGGCCAATCTGCCCGATGGAGAAGCCATCGACTTATTAATTCGATGGCTCTCTGGATCGGAAGAGTAACGATAATCGGGAAATTGTCACTATTACAAATGTCGTCGTGTACACCCCACTGTAGCAGGGGAACCAACGCACGGCTGGACTAGGTGATATCGACACTTTAATAGTGCCGTGAGGAATACAGAAGTGCGTAGGTTCCCCTGTGTTCAACAAACACAGGTCCAGCCGCCTGATCAGCCTCTCAAAATCTCTCCCTCTACCGCTAGTGGTAGCGGAGCCTCAGATGGTGTTGTGGGCATTAACATCTCCCAGAAGGAGAAATGGAGGGGGGAGCTGAGAGACTAGATCCACCAGCTGGTTGTAATCGAGTTGAGAATCAGGCGCGATGTACACGTTACAAACTGTTGCCATTACTGGCAACGAAGTACGAACTGCAACTGCTTCTAGCTGAGTACGCACCGGCACGAGAGTCTAGACGCCACCGGCGGCCACAGCTCCGTCCACTCGGTCGTTAGAGAAGAGTTTGAAGTGACGCATTGTTGTCTCATGTCCAGAAGGAAACATGGATTCCTGAAGACAGACAATGCAGTGGCGTAGCCAGGGGGGATTAGGGTGTTAGGGCGGTTAGAACCCCCCCCCCCCCATTGGAAAATCGGCAGGTTATGATTTGTGTCTGTGGTGATGTACTGTTGTCGCCTTTCGGCCCCGGTCCCCATTTGAGGCTACACACGTCTTAATGACAACGTATAAAGGAAGCGCGTTTCAGCAGGAAGAAAAAGTATGGATAGATATAATGGACATTCAATAACAAACATAAACTTAAACGAAAGTAAGTATTCTACTGCCGTTTCCACCACGCAATGTCTGTGAAACACCTAAAGTGGGTATGGACCTGGAAACAGCTAACGGGAGATGCGGCTGTAGCTAGGGCTATTTGCAAGCAAACGGCGATCGTACCTTCCCTCCCAAGCCTACATTTTACTACTATGGGGAAGGGTAGTAGTCTGGCAGAACAAGGTGTGTTAAGGGACACAGATTTAAAGTTTCCCCTTTCAAAGGAGTTAGGTTTAACCAAATGTTTGGTGAGACTGAAATAATTTGAATTCGCCGTGATAATTTTAGTTCTTGGAACTGTAGGATTTCCATCGAATAAAAGAGTGCTTCCAGGAAGGGTAGCGATGAAGCAGTAACAATTCTTTTTTGAATAATTTCTTTGTTTTCTTAAAGAGATCTTAAGCCTATAGGAAGAATCAGGGAAGATAAGGTCCTGCCCGACCGCCATTCTGCGTAGAAAAATGAAGCGAAAAAGAAATAGGGTTTATTTTACAATAAAAAAGAGTTGACGCAACAAACCATATAAAGTTGATTTAGATTTAAATTAACAACAATAAATAGTTTTAACATATAACGGTCTAAGACTTAATGCTAACATTGACATTTTTTGACAATGTTAAATGGGACGCAAGTTAAAACTTGCTTCGAGCATAAAATCTGAATAAGATTTTAAAAGTTGTGCTAAAAATTGAAACCTTTAACGTTTATAACAAAGATTACAAATAATTAAAGCTTTAGTAATTATATCAGGTACAAGGTGAGCACTTTTGAATTCCTATTGGAAATCTTAAAGGCAATGAAAAATTACAACAAGGAAAAGAGAAAATAAAGAAGAAGTTTCTATAACGTCATGTATTTATACAGTAATTGCGACCGTGATATATCAAAATAGGACAGGTCACTATTTGTGACATGTGAGATTTTCGAAGTGAAATGCCATGTCCTGTGGTTCGGATTCCACGTAAAAAGGAGGTCCCGTGGCTCATGATCTCAAGATTAACGGTCACGTTAAACTACAAGCTTCCTTCCTTTTTACTATTTGTGAAGCCTGAAGAAAAAAAAATTAGTTGACTCAATTATGAGTAGAAAAAATTAATTTCCACATTTAAAAAGGGAAAAGAATTAGAATGTGGACTTGCCACAGATTTATACAGAAGTTAGTTCGTGAAATGCGAAACAAAATTGGAAGGGAACTTGTTATCAAGTGACACCTTGTTGAAAGAGACCTAAATTTATAATTTAATTATATTATGTTAGTAAGGTATTTGAGAGGAGGAAAATAGGAGGTTTAGGAAAATGTCTTGGCCATATTTATTGTTCTCGTTCGACACGGATGGTGGTTGAACGGGCACTGTTTCGCACTATAGTCAGTTAAAAAGTTCACTATTGTTGCACGGAAAGTTCATGAGGAGAAAAGTTATTGCAATTATGTAAATCACTAGTTGAATTTTAGTTTGAGACAGTTTATTGCGTTGTGACGTTTATAGGTTGTAGTTGAATGCGGCAGAAAATTTCTCACGAAGGAAGACAAATTATGTGTTGATCAGCGGTTTTTATAAAGATAATTCCTTAGTTAGGAAAAATATTACCATATGTGAGTGGAAAATACTCGAAGGTTTAGGTTGCAGGTAGATCGTTTGACCTGGAAAATTCCAGAACAATGATGACTGTTGAGTTGGGCAAGAAAAATCCCTCGGCGGAAAGCTAATTTTTATAGACAGTGGGTATTTTGAAAATATCCCTCGATGTGAGATAGTATCTCAGATAATTTGTACAATAAGTACTGTTTCATTTTAGAGAAATAGCTGAGATAGCCATAACTTGATCAGGAAGATCTTTTGAAGGCAGTTATTTCTGAACATTTAGCGGTTCCACACACTGCCTTTAAAATTAGATTGAAAAGTTATAAGCTATTTAAAACCCTTTAAAATATGGTGAAGACCATTGAAGTTTGTACTTAGCTCATTTTGATGAAAGGCGATAGTTCCTCGGTGACGGTTGATTTTAAAGTTCAAACATGGCGTCTCTCGAGTAGAGGAGACGAGCTCGTGTAGAGCTTCAACTGTATGTGTTGACGTCGGACACAGAAGTGAGAACGATGAAGAGAGCGAGACCTCCTGAAGCCTTGCCGGCTTAACAACAAGTAGAGAGCGAGCTAAGCGCGCACGGGGAGAGATAAGTGGGCGAGGGGAAGGGAAAGCAAACAAAAGAGGTTATACAAACATGGGGAACATTATAAATACAAAATCTCTCATGTAATAATGCTTCTTCACGGAGTAGTTGGTTGGCGATGATGACGAAACCTGGTGTGTTGATGAGGAAGTCTTCTGGACTTGAGGCAATGGAAGGACTTCAGAAGGCAGCTGCAAGGCGTTGCCAGGCTGGTTCCACAGAATATGCGCTTCTGGAACAAACTTACATAAACAAGTAAACAAATGTACGGGGTAAACTGGATGTAATAGTTCGATGTTGGTGTTTGCGGGAAGGAAATCCAAATAAGTGAATTAATATAAAATAATAAAGAGCAGCAAAGGCCAACTCTGCCTTACCGTGTATTTTGAGAAATACACCAAGCTCTGGGGCGACAGCGCAAGACACCAGCAAGGAACAATAACACGACATTAAAGACTGAAAAGAAGAGTAGCACTGATAGAGAGGGGTCTGATAATATACTCATTGGTTATCAAGATCTTCTCCTCCCTGATTCTTCCGTTCCCTCCCGGGTAGCAATCGATCATTCCGCCAAAGATCCACGCTAGAGGGGGATAGGAAAAAAGGAGAGGTGCCATAAGGAACTGACCAAGTGTTAAGAAAAGTAAATTATCAGAATTGTTGGAATGCGGGGTCTACGGGCGAGAATTAACAACGCCGTCAATCAAAAAGTAGCTAGTAGCTGCGAGAAACAAAGCTTCAATAAAGATCACAACAAGATGCGAAGGAAGACTTAACAAATATAAACAAAGCGTATAAGAGCAAGTACATTGATTAAGGCTAATAATATACCAAATAAGCAAAGAAACTATGCGAGTAGAAGGCAAGAACGCCATAGGTAACAATAATCTAGTAGCCATGAACGATGACCTTAAGTTGTAATACGCACCAAAATGGTTAACTAGAAAAATACTTAAGTCAGCAAGAAACGTGACTTAACAAGCATAGATACAAAAACTTATCAAATGTAACCAGAAGAAAAGATAAGTTTGTTTGACAGTAAACAGCAAAAGTGCAAAATAATTACAAATAATACAAAAGGTACGCGCAACAAGAATATATAAGGATTTCATAGAAAAACAATCGGAGCAAACTTCGGCTACGAGTGTGGACAAGTGAGCGAGATAGGTAAACAAGAACTTGACCCACGTAGCGTAGCGCGATAACAGGCAAAATAGCTAGGGAGGTCAATGACCAGGACAAGTTTATCTGAGTAGGGGAGTAGACGACTTCCTGAATTACAGTAGCGACTCGCGTAACAATAGCTGGCAGACAGCCCAAGTCGAGATAAGAAAAACTTGTCTTGACCTTTGTCACACATAGAGGAAGTAAGCGATGGCTTGACCTTACTTAAGTTTGTATACAGACGAGATTGCCATACAAACAGTTCAATATAAACACAGGGGGTGATTGCAACCAGCAAAACATTAAAGAAGAACAAGTACCACATGCAGTCATACGCGGTTTGGACATGAACACCCAATTTAAGGACATATGAAACAAAGCAATTGATCAGTTTTGCATAATTTTGAGGATCACGGAATCCAACAATTGCCAACAGAAAAAAAGCTTAATTCTTTTAAACGACGAAGAAAAGCCAGGAGTTTGAGAGATAAATTATGACTAAGAATTATTGTCCTTAAAGTTAAAGAACGCAGATTATCAAGCGGCTTCAAATACGGCTTCCAGGTGTGAGGAAGAGGGAAGGAGGCGGCCGTGGACATCCAACTAAACAGCGAAAGGATTGAAAACCAGCTCACAGCGAAGTGATGGTGACTGGTAGCAGAGGTATGACGCAAGGCAAAGATGGTTTTCGATAAAAGGTTTAACCAATAACCGGCTACAAGGAGTGACACGAGACAATAAACCAAGCGACTCAAGATGAGGCGAACTTGAATTGCCATTTTGTGCGAAAATGGAGCAAAACCCATTGAGTACCTTACGGCGGTGGCGTAGTTGTTGACACCAAGACATTGTTTCGGCAAGCTGTTTTAAAATGTGCCGAGATCGGAAACTAAGTGTTCTCTTTTTTAGAAAAGGAATTTGAATCAGCGGTAACAAAATTACATTGCGAGTTAGTTTGATGACTGGGATGTTGGATTTGACCAGTAACAACCCAACCAAAATCAGTGTCTCTAGCGACCACGTTTGAAGATAGTTTACGAATTTGTTAACGAAGGCAATTCCAAAAAACATTGGCATGAAAAGCATGTCAATGTAACTTTGAATAGTAAACTGAGGATCAGCTAACCTTAAATGCGAAGGAATATTTAAACCGGAAGTGTTAATAGAGTGGCTAGGGGTGTCCTTGCCAATACTGTTAAGGATGAGACAGTTTAAGTTAAGATTGGTGTTTCTTTGACAGATGTCTCTAATTTTTAGTTTTGAAGACTATAAAGCTTGAGTTTTCAAATTGTCAATGCCGGATACATTGATGGAAGTAGGTGAAGAAGAAAGACCTAGTTTTTTAATTAACGATTGCGAAACAAAGTCGTGGGTTGAGGCAGAGTCGAGAAGACCGCGGGCTCGAACCCAATTTCCAAATTTATCCTGAATTTCGAATTGTACAGTGGACAACAGGACTTGCGCACTGTGAGGGGTCCTGGCATTAGAAATGCTGGGAGACGCACTCGTTTGTACAGAGCTGTTCTGCGTAGAGTTTGAAGAAGCAGGTACTAATGACCTCGATTGATCATGACGGTGCAGTAAAGTGTGATGCGGTTTTTCACAGTGGAAGCAGAGTCTGGTGTACGTACAATTTGAAGCTGAATGTTTTGGCGACAGACAATTAAAGCAATATTTATTATTACAAACAAATTTCCTTCTGTCTTCAACAGACAATTCTTTAAAGGATTTGCATGAATACAAAGCGTGAGACTTTTTGCAGAGTGTGCATTCTAAGAACTTGTTGAGCGGCCTAGTATGCTCTCCTGGACGGTTGAAAGCGGTAGAACGAGTTTGCTTGTTCTCGACAGATGGGGCTGATGACCATTCGAAGAGACAAGTTTGGTATCCAAGTTGTTGTGTCACAGGGGACTAATTTTAGCACTTTCACACTGAAATGAGAGTGCGGTAAGGAATTGGCACCGGCTGTTAAGAAACGAGATGAGATGCTCGAAGGAATACTCGTCCTTGTGAGCTAATTCTATTTCCCATGCTTTTAAAGCGGAGAAGTCGAATCTGGATGTAGCTAGATGAATTAAGACAGTGTCCCAAGTTTGAACCGGTTGTTGGAGCTGATAGAGTGCTCTCACATGTAGTTGCATTGTGTCAACCAAGTTTCTTAAAGAGGAAACGTCATTAGGCTTTACGCCCGGCAAGTTGAACAAACAGCGGATGTGGCGAGCGACACACAAGCGTACGTTACCATATCTCTCTTTAAGAAGGTCAAAGGCGATGTTGTAGTTCTCTGCCTTTAAAGGTAGTGTTTCGACAAGCGTAAGAGCTTGTTCTTTAAGACACGATCGCAGATAATAAAACTTGTGGAGAGCGGGAATAACTTTATTGTCATGTATGAGAGAGCTGAATAACTCATAAAAGGAGTTCCATTCATCTTCCTGGCCTGAAAAAAGGGGCAGGCTTATTTTCGGAAGTAATGGTTTTGGTTTATGAAGGTTTTCATGAGCGGGTGCGAACTGGGCCGGATTTATGACCTTAGTGTCTGGTTCTGCGAAACTGCGAATCAGTTGGTGGGCCTTTGCGATCCCTTCAAAGTACAAAGGTTCGACTTCATCCCGATCGGATTGAAGTTCGCGACAGGCGGATTCGATATCGGTTTGGATTTGGTCGTAATAATCATAAGACCGTTCGTACAACTTTAAGCGTTGAGTTAAGACATCTAGATCACAATCGGCGGGGGTTAATTTATTTAGAAAATTCCTAAATCTGGTAAGTTGGCCTTTATATGAAGAACGTCTAGCAATGAGAGTTTCATCCTCTTCAGTTGACATGATGAAATGCGTAAATTGAAGTATACCTTACGAAAATATGGAGTTTTGGAAATGCTCTCAGGTTGGCAGCAGCGAACAGGTTGCAAGTGAGACAGACTGAAGAAGACAGGATCGACCTCTATCCCCTCCACCAGCTTTTGCACAGTGCAGTTATAGCTGAAAAATTCAAAACAGATGTTAATGACTTGAAAAATATTGACAAATGGATTCTGGCAAATGGATTCTGGCAAATGGATTGGCAAATGGATTGGCAAATGGATTGGTAAATGGATTGGTAAATGGATTGGTCCCTGGTTTCGGCACCAAGTTTTGGTAGGTTTAGCTGGGGAAACTCTACCCGAGGGAAGTTGAAAAAAGGAAAAAGAAGCGGTTTTCAGCAGGAAGAAAAAGTATGGATAGATAGGACGGACATTCAGTAGCAAACATAAACTTAAACGAAAGTAAGTATTCAACCACCGTTACCACCACGCAATGTCTGTGAAACACCTAAAGTGGGTATGGACCTGGAAACAGCTAACGGGAAATGCGGCTGTAGTTTGGGCTATTTGCAAGCAAGCGACGATCGTACCTTCCCTCCCAAGCCTACATTTTACTACTATGGGGAAGGGTAGTAGTCTGGCAGAACAAGGTGTGTTAGGGAACACTGATTTAAAGTTTCTCCTTTCACAGGAGTTAGGTTTAACCAAATGTTTGGTGAGACTGAAATAATTTCAATTCACCGTGATAATTTTAGTTCTTGGAACTGTAGGATTTCCATCGAATAAAAGAGTGCTCTTAGGAAGGGTAGCGATGACGCAGTAACAATTCTTTTTTGAATATTTTTTTTTGTTTTCCTAAAGAGATCTTAAGCCTATAGGAAGAATCAGGGAAGATAAGGTCCTGCCCGATCGTCATTCTGCGTAGAAAAATGAAGCGAAAAAGAAATAGGGTTTTATTTTACAATAAAAAAGAGTTGACGTAACAAACTATATAAGGTTGATTTAGATTGAAATTAATAACAAAAAGTTGTTTTAACATACAACGGTCTAAGAAAATTTCTAACAAATTGGAAATTTTTTGACAATGTTAAATGGGACGCAAGTTTAAAACTTGCTCCGAGCACCAAGTCTGAATAAGATTTTAAAAGTTGTGCTAAAAATTGGAACCTTTAACGTTTATAAAAATGATTACAAATAATTAAAACTTTAGTAGTTATATCAGGTACAAGGTGAGCACTTTAGAATTCCTATTGGAAATCTTAAAGGCTATGAAAAATTACAACAAGGAAAAGAGAAAATAAGGAAGAAGTTTCTATAACGTCATGTATTTATACAGTAATTGCGACCGTGATATATCAAAATAGGACAGGTCACTATTTGTGAAGCCTGAAGAAAAAAAAATTAGTTGACTCAATTATGAGTAGAAAAAATAGAATTCCCCCATTTAATAAGGGAAAAGAATTAGAATGTGGACTTGCCACAGATTTATACAGAAGTTAATTCGTGAAATGCGAAACAAACTTGGGAGGGCACTTGTTATCAAGTGACACCTTGTTGAAAGAGACCTAAATTTATAATTTAATTATATTATGTTAGTAAGGTATTTGAGAGGAGGAAAATAGGAGGTTTAGGAAAATGTCTTGGCCATATTTATTGTTCTCATTCGAACGCGAGACGGATGGTGGTTAAATGGGCACTGTTCTGCACTATAGTCAGTTGAAAAGTTCACTATTGCAGCACGGAAAGTTCATGAGGAGAAAAGTTGTTGCAATTATGTAAATCACTAGTTGAATTTTAGCTTGAGACAGTTTATTGCGTTGTGACGTTTATAGGTTGTAGTTGAATGCGGCAGAAAATTTCTCACGAAGGAAGGCAAATTATGTGTTGATCAGCGGTTTTTATAAAGAAAATTCCTCAGTTAGGAAAAGTATTACCATATGTGAGTGGAAAATACTCGAAGGTCTAGGTTGTAGATAGATCGTTTGACCTGGAAAATTCCAGAACAATGATGACTGTTGAGTTGGGCAAGAAAAATCCCTCGGCGGAAAGCTAATTTTTATAGACAGTGGGTATTTTGAAAATATCCCTCGATGTGAGATAGTATCACAGATAATTTGTACAAGAAGTACTGTTTCATTTTAGAGAAATAGCTGAGGTAGCCATAACTTGATCAGGAGGATCTTTTGAAGGCAGTTATTTCTGAACTTTCAGCGATTCCACAAACTGTCTATAAAATTGGTTTAAAAAGCTATAAGCTATTTAAAACCCTTTAAAATATGGTGAAGACCATTGAAGTTTGTACTTAGCTCATTTTGATGAATGGCGATGGTTCCTCGGTGACGGTTGATTTTAAAGTTCAAACATGGCGTCTGATTTAAAAAGTTGGTCTCTCGAGTAGAGGAGACGAGCTCGTGTAGAGCTTCAACTGTATGTGTTGACGTCGGACACAGAAGTGAGAACGATGAAGAGGACGAGACCTCCTGAAGCCTTGCCAGCTTAACAACAAGTAGAGAGCGAGCTAAGCGCGCACGGGGAGAGATAAGTGGGTGAGGGGAAGGGGAAGCAAACAAAAGAGGTTATACAAACATGGGAAACATTATAAATACAAAATCTGTCATTTAAGTAATGCTTCTTCACGGAGTAGTTGGTTGGCGATGATAACGAAGCCTGGTGTGTTGATGAGGAAGTCTTCTGGACTTGAGGCAATGGAAGGATTTCAGAAGGCAGCTGCCAGGCGTTGCCAGGCTGGTTTCACAGAATATGTGCTTCTGGAACAAACTTGCAAATAAAGTAAACAAATGTACGGAGTAAACAGGATGTAATAGTTCGATGTTGGTGTTTGCGGGAAGGAAATCTAAATAAGTGAATTAATATAAAATAATAAAGAGCAGCATAAGCCAACTCTGCCTTATATTAAGAACAAAGTACCAAATGGTTCCGCCTTGTCAATACTGTTTATTAAAATGTCGTGATACAATCACCTGTCTTTTAACACATGGTACACGTTTCGACGTCTAACACTTATTGACGTCTTCATCAGCCTAAATATTTGGGCAGCACTTAAAACATTCCCTTTATATACTGGGTGTAGTTAAAAATTGTACATAAAAACACACATAGATAACTGTAACACATTAAAAAGTTGTTAAAACATTTTCTTATGTAAAAAGCTCAATAAAATCCTCAGCCGGACTTGACAGTCTTTCTTGGTTTATTTCTAATGTTAGCTTCAAAAGCCCAAGCAAGGGGTGACCATTCCCAACTGGAAAGAAATGAAACTATGTATGAGAGAAAGAAGTGGTAGATAAAAATAATACTTTTAAAACCCTAAATGTTATATAAAGACTTACGATGTAATGCGGCAATGAGCTAACAGAGCCGTGGTGAGTTGGACGGAGACTGTGCTGTTCTGAAACGGTGTGTCAACATGGAAGCAACAAGCAAGACAATAGGGGCGGAAGAGGAGAGGGGTGAGAGTTCGGGAGTGTTTTGGTTAGGAGTGGGGAAGGGGGAAGGGGGGGGGGGGGTATGGAGTAAGTTTAGGGGAAGGTAACATGGATCAACGGTTGTGGATTTATTTCTATGGTGGTTTATATTTTGTTTAGTAATGGATTAACGTTTCATAGAGTACGTTGTTTTCGAAATGAATCTCATTAAGATTTATAGGGGGGCGGTCTTTTGGGCTAAATAGATTTCAATTTCTTCTATGATGTTCATTGTAGTTCCTTTATTTGCTCGATGTAAGATTCTCATATCGTTGTTAATGTCTGTGAACTCATGATTGGTATCTTTCATATGATTTGCCATGGCGGAAAATTTATTGTATTTAATGGCATTGAAATGCTCACCATATCTTGTTATAAATGCTCTACCTGTTTGTCCACAATAATTAGCGTCCCATTTAGCACATTTCAACATATACACACCTGATTTACTGAATTTGTTCGTATGGTTCAATTTATTAGTATTGAATAAAATAGTATTGTTTGTGTTGGAAGTTCTATATGCTATTCTTAGTCCACACTTTTTGAAAATATTTGAAATACTATAAGTTTTGGTGCTGAAATACGTGAAAGTCGCTTATTTGGGCTGCTCTTTTTGTTCTGGCGTTAGGCGGGTGACCGGTTTGTTTTTAAGCTTGCTGATAATATTGTTGACAAACAGCGATGTGAATCCGTTTACCTTGGCAATCTGTTTAATGATTTTTATTTCTTCAATTAGATCTGTTTTGCTTAAAGGAAGGGAAAGGCTCTGTTGATCATACTATAAAAGGCGGCTTTCTTTTGATTGCCCGGGTGGTTAGAGTCTTTTCTTATTGTCGTGTGGGTCTGGGTTGGCTTTCTAAAAACTTTATAGGTTAACCTGTTATTATTCAAACAAACTGTAGTGTCAAGGAAGGAAGTTGATTTTACTGTTTACGGCTGATTCAGAGGTGAATTGTATGCTTTTATCCAAACCGTTTAATTTTTGCACGAGTCTTTCTATGTTTAAAATAGTATCATCGATTATTACAAATACGTCATCCACGTATCTTCCCCAATAAAGTATACCGTCAATTTTGCCTACAATTTCTTCGTGTTCTAGATGGTCAAGATATATGTTAACTACTAAACCAGATAGCGGAGATCCCATTGAGAGTCCTTCTTTTTGTTTATAGATCTATTGTTAAAAGTGAAAAAATTATTTGTGAGTGTGAATTCTAATAGAGTCATGAATTCGTTAATTTCTACTTTTGACAATATACTGTTGTTAGACAAATTTTGTTTAATGACCTTGAGCGAAGGTGCAATTGGGATGTTTGTGTACATATCTTTCACGTCTACGCTATGCATGGAGTGTTTGCTCATTAAGGTAAGTTTCATGGTTTCTTCGCAGAAATTGAGTGTGTTTTTGAGGGATTTATTTGCTTAAAAATGTAATGCCTTTCAAGAAACTGCTGACAAAATTTGGCGGTTCTGTGAAGGGGACTGTTTCTGAAACTAATGACAGGTCTTATTGGAATTCTTTCTTTATGAATTTTGGGAAGCGCTTTCAAAGTTGGTAATCCCGGGTTCATATAGGTTAACTTACTAGTTTGTTTTTCATTGATAATAAAACTGGAGGTTTTCAAAATATTTTTCAAAACAGAAACAGCCTTACGTAGGCTTCCTCTTGATAAACAAAAAGAAGTCAGGTACACGACTAACAAGGAAATTCAAAAAATAGTTAACACTAACACAAAAAGCAACAAGAATTCGAATCTAAATAAACTTAAAGAAATGAAAGAGAAAATAAATAATAGCGATGTAATTGTTACAAAAGCAGATAAGGGTAACACGGTCGTGCTGATAGATAAGGAGGTATATGTCAACAACACACACAATTTCCTCAGCAGCTCGAGCTTTGAAGAGGTTAAGAAAGACCCCACCCAATCTATACAGAAAAAATTGAAAAATATTTTGAAAACCTCCAGTTTTATTATCAATGAAAAACAAACTAGTAAGTTAACCAATATGAACCCGGGATTACCAACTTTGAAAGCGCTCCCCAAAATTCATAAAGAAGGAATTCCAATAAGACCTGGCATTAATTTCAGAAACAGTCCCCTTTACAGAACCGCCAAATTTTGATAGCAGTTCCTTGTAAGGCATTACATTTTTAAAGCAAATAAATCCCTGAAAAACACACTCAATTTCTGCGAAGAAACCATGAAACTTACCTTAATGAGCAAACACTCCATGCATAGCGTAGACGTGAAAGATATGTACACAAACATCCCAATTGTACCATCGCTCAAGCTCATTAAACAAAATTTGTCTAACAACAGTATATTGTCAAAAGTAGAAATTAACGAATTCATGACGCTATTATAATTCACACTCACAAATAATTTTTTCACTTTTAACAATAGATCTATAAACAAAAAGAAGGACTCTCAATGGGATCTCCGCTATCTGGTTTAGTAGCTAACATATATCTTGACCATCTAGAACACGAAGAAATTGTAGGCAAAATTGACGGTATACATTATTGGGGAAGATACGTGGATGACGTGTTTGTAATAATCGATAATACTATATTAAACATAGAAAGACTCGTGCAAAAATTAAACGGTTTGGATAAAAGCATACAATTCACCTCTGAATCAGCCGTAAACAGTAAAATCAACTTCCTTGACACTACAGTTTGTTTGAACAATAACAGGTTAACCTATAAAGTTTTTAGAAAGCCAACCCAGACCCACACGACAATAAGAAAAGACTCTAACCACCCGGGAAATCAAAAGAAAGCCGCCTTTTATAGAATGATCAACAGAGCATTTTCCCTTCCTTTAAGCAAAACAGATCTAAATGAAGAAATAATAATCATTAAACAGATTGCCAAGGTAAACGGATTCACATCGCTGTTTGTCAACAATATTATCAGCAAGCTTAAAAACAAACCGGTCACCCGCCTAACGCCGGAACAAAAAGAGCAGCCCAAATACGCGACTTTCACGTATTTCAGCACCAAAACTTATAGTATTTCAAATATTTTCAAAAAGTGTGGACTAAGAATAGCATATAGAACTTCCAACACAAACAATAATATTTTATTCAATACTAATAAATTGAACCATACGAACAAATTCAGTAAATCAGGTGTGTATATGTTGAAATGTGCTAAATGCGACGCTAATTATTGTGGACAAACAGGTAGAGCATTTATAACAAGATATGGTGAGCATTTCAATTCCATTAAATACAATAAATTTTCCGCCATGGCAAATCATATGAAAGATACCAAATATGAGTTCACAGACATTAACAACGATATGAGAATCTTACATCGAGCAAATAAAGGAACTACAATGAACATCTTAGAAGAAATTGAAATCGATTTAGCCCAAAAGACCGCCCCCCTAACGAATCTTAATGAGATTCATTTCGAAAACAACGTACTCTATGAAACGTTAATCCATTACAAAACAAAATATAAACCACCATAGAAATAAATCCACAACCGTTGATCCATGTTAGCTTCCCCTAAACTTACTCCATACCCCCCCCCCCCCCTTCCCACTTCCCCACTCCTAACCAAAACACTCCCGAACTCTCACCCCTCTCATCTTCCGCCCCTATTGTCTTGCTTGTTGCTTCCATGTTGACACACCGTTTCAGAACAGCACAGTCTCCGTCTGACTCAGCACGGCTCTGTTAGCTCATTGCCGCATTACATCGTAAGTCTTTATATAACATTTAGGGTTTTTAAAGTATTATTTTATCTACCACTTCTTTCTCTCATACATAGTTTCATTTCTTTCCAGTTGGGAATGGTCACCCCTTGCTTGGGCCTTTGAAGCTAACATTAGAAATAAACCAAGAAAGACTGCCAAGCCCGGCTGAGGATTTTATTGAGCTTTTAACATAAGAAAATGTTTTAACAACTTTTTAATGTGTTACAGTTATCTATGTGTGTTTTTATGTACAATTTTTAACTACACCCAGTATATAAAGGGAATGTTTTAAGTGCTGCCCAAATATTTAGGCTGATGAAAACGTCAATAAGTGTTAGACGTCGAAACATGTACCATGTGTTAAAAGACAGGTGATTGTATCACGACATTTTAATATACAGTATTGACGAGGCGGAACCATTTGGAACTTTGTTCTTAATATAATTCAGTCAATACGGAAAAAATGTGCGACTCTCAGAGTCAAAAAGAAAACAACTCTGCCTTACCATGTATTCCGTGAAATACACCAGCTTGGCTCATATTGTTCTACCGCGAGACAATAATGCTCTCGTGCAGCCAGCAAGAATGTGCCGACTGCGCTATGTTGGTGTTAGATAGGTAGATAGATAGATAGATTTTATTAATTCCATTTGATCAAATACATGTATACAATACATTTTTGATATGAGACACGTCAGAATTTACATCTATAAAATAAAAGTAGTAATATGTATATAATACTAATACTATAACTATTTATAACTTATTATAATAACAGATCTTAAGAGATACAATCTTATTGGACAACTATTTACACCTTACTCTATTCTCATAATATGAAAACTTAATTCTATAAATACAACATAAATACTAACTTACCGCTAGGTAACACAATTAAAATAGAAAAGCAAAATATAATTATAGATTTCATCGCTCCTATACACTAAGCTATTCATCTACAGAATAAAAACAATGGCACTGCAGATAAGCTTCCAATATTTCTATCAAAGATTGTTATTTTTGGGGCAAGTTTTATATACTGGGGTAGTTTATTGTATAATTTAACTCCTGTGTGAAAAGTTCCTTTTCGATATATGCTTGTATGTGTGTGAAATATGAATGTTTTGATTTTGTCTTGTGTTATGCCTATGAACATCATTGTTTGTTTTAAGAAAAACATCCCTATTCATTAAATTATTTTTAAAAACATAATACTTTCAAAGATATATATGCAGGGCAGTGGGAGAATGTTTAAATCTTTAAACAGAGGTCTACATGATTCTCTAGTGTTTACATTTGCCATAATTCTAATCGCCCTCTTTTGAATCCTAAACGTTCTTAGTACATCTGGCGACACACCCCATATCTTAAGTATGAATGGAAATAAGCAAAATAAGTATTTCTTAATGTGTGCATGCTAGTGCAGGTTTTCAAAATACGTAACGCAAAGCACATCGAGTTCAGTTTAGTATTCAGATATTGTATATGTTTATTCCATTTCAAGTCATGTTGTATCCATAGTACTAAAAACTTTGTTTCTTATTTATTTTCTATTTGATGACCATTTAATGTTTTATTGGGCTTCGCAGAATTCCCATTCTGTATATTGTGGAAATTTAGACATACTTTTTTATGGTTTATTATGAGGCGATTATCTTGTGACCATTTGGTTAACTCTCCTGTAACGGAGTCAGCAGACTGCTGTATGACCTGTTTAGTTTCACCCTTTATTACGAGTATTGTATCGTCCGCAAACAAAATTTACTTATGTGAATGAACGTTCTGTGTTATATCATTGATATATAGAAGAAAGAGTAGTGGGCCCAAAACCGATCCCTGGGGTACTCCAAATTTAATAATTCCCTCATTGGACAATGTTTCTTTAAGTAATTTGGTTCCATCCTCTTTGTGTCTCAAGCTTACTATTTGTTTACGGCTTGTTAAGCAAGACTCTATCCATTTATTAGCTAGACCTCTAATACCATATTGATTTAGTTTTGTAAGGAGGATTTTATGGTCAACAATATCAAATGCTTTCGATAAATCCAAGAATAGGCCAGTTACATGTTCCTTATTGTCAATTAATTTCAGTATACTATTAATACATTCATAAATTGCTGTCTGTAGATTTTTCCGTTCCGAATCAATGTTGTGAGTTTGATAATATTTTTTTTTTTCTATAGAACTTATCAGTCTATTATACATGATTTTCGCCACAATTTTTGCAATACCAGTTGCTAAGGTAATAGGACGATAGTTATCTAATTCATCTTTTGAACAGCTTTTGTGCACTGGAATTACTTTTGATAACTTCAAAATATCCGGGTAAGTTCCTGAGAGAATTGAAGTGTTTATTAAGTGTGTAAGTGGATTTATTATATTTTCTGCACATGTTTTTAAAATTGCATCAGGGATGCCATCAATTCCAGCGCAGAATTTTTTTTTTTAGCTCTTTCATAACTATTCTTACCTCTTCACTTGTGACATGATTTATAAATAAAGAATCACTACATATATTTATTTTATTATTAGAAATTAGTGTATTTACCTGTGATTTATTTAATAATTTTTGTGGAATTTCCAGAAAATTGTCATTAAAAGTGTTTGCTATTTCCTCTGGATTATTAATCACTTTATTATTTCTGGTCAGTGTAATGTTCCTTTGTATTTTAGCAGATTTTCCAGTTTCTTTCTTTATCACGGACCACATAGCCCTGTTTTAATTAGATGATTGGCTAATAAAATTATCATTATGCATTTGCTTTGCTAGTCTTATTACCTTATTTAATATACTAGTGTATTTTTGTAGTATAAATTGAATTCAGGTGTTGTGTGGTATTGTTTATTTAATTTGTGTAGAAATTTCTTTCTTTGACATGAATTTATCATCCCTGTTGTTATCCAATTGCTAGTTTTGTTATTTTGAACAGTTCTTTGTCTAAAGAGGAATGCTGTTTCAAAGTAGTGTTTTAGGGTACTGTTAAATGCATTAAATTTTTCATTTACATTTTCTAGTTTATACATTTATGACTATGTTTCCTTATTTAATAAGTCATTGAAATATGTAACATTTGTTTCAGTGAATGACCTGCACTTTGATTTTACTCCATTATCATTATTATTGATTGTTTCGGGTACTTCAAAACTCAGTATTTGTCCATGGTGGTCACTAAAACCCGGACAATAGACTTCTATTGAATGGTGATGTTTATCTGTATTTTAAAAAATTTGATCAAGAGTGGTTTTACTAAATTTTGTTATTCTTGTTGGGGTATTTACTGTAGGTTTCAGTCCATAGGAAATTAGTAACTGTGTTAATAATTCACAATTTCTATCAAATTTTAAGAAATCCACATGTACATCCCCACAAATTATTATATGGAAATTTACTTTGCTCATGTTATTGAGTAACAATTCTAATTTATCTATAAATGAAGGAAACTTTCCTGACGGAGAACGGTATACGCATACAATTATTAACTTAAACTGCTGTATTTTTACAGCAGAGAATTCAAAATCCAGTTCCATAATTAGATGATCATAAGCTGTTAACTGTTCTAGATCTCAATTATTTCTTAAGAAGATACAAGTACCGTCATGGCTAATATTAGATCTAGAGTATTTACTAGCTAGTATAAACCCTGGGAATTGAATTAATTCGAGTTGTTCCTCTGTCAGCCAATGTTATGAAATACATAGTGCTGAGATGTCATTAAGTTAATTTTTAAGCATTAGATTTATGTAATCAATTTTATTATAGAGATACTGAACATTCTGGTGGTAAATTTTAAATTTGTTACTTTTGCAAGCTTGTGTTGGTGATTTATTTACATTATTATTATTATTATTGTTATCATACTTATTATTATTGTTGTTGCTAGGAAAATCCGAAATACCATTGTTGTACTCAGTTAAATTTGACATCGAAAGATCTGAATGCCAAACCTCACGTTTGGCTTCTTTTACAAGTTTCCCTGCTTCCACTCTAAGGATATTACTGTTGAACTATTCTTACCATTTAAATTTACAATTTTGTAGATTTCATCACTAAGATACTCTTTTCTTAACCTATTTAAGTTTAGGCCATGTCGAGGGTGGAACTTCCTGTCTAATTTACTTACATCTATAATTTGGATATTTGGAAAACTCTTACAAATTTTACGAATTTTTCCATTTGTAGCCTCTATTTCTACATTTACACATGATTTGGGAATTAAATCGTATCTCTGCGGAATGTTTACAATAATGACATTTGTGTTATGCATGGATGGCAATGTACCCTTTAACTCTTTGATTACCTTTTTACTCTCGTTTCTATAGACGTCGTTTGCTCCAGCGATGATTACTGCATAGTCGTTTGTAGTGAGGGTCGCACAATCTCCTATCATCCCTTTCGGGACCGCTGCAATTTTAGCTCCTGGTTTTACTGTCGAAGTGACCTCCATTTCTCCGCTTCTCGCCAATACTCTTGCTGCTACATCTCGCCCGTAACTATCCGCAAATATCCGCATCTTCCTGGATTTTCTCTTTATCACTTTCTTCTTTTCTTCTTGAAGAAAATCATCATTTTCTTCGACGAGCGCTCCAAATGAATTTGAGACGGGAATTTCAGTTAGCCTACATGTACCGGTACTCCATTTATAGGCCTAGGCATATTCAATCTTACCTTACCAGTAACCACTATCGACCAAGTTTCCTTGCTTTCCTCTCTGTTTCTTTTTAATTTATTCAACTCTTCCATTAACTTAGCAGCTTTATAATTTCATCTTTTGAGGACAGTTCGTTTCTCAGGTTATGACATTCGCATGACGGTACCGGTAGGCCTACATTACGACAATCGGTTTCACTTTCTCCTCACTCAATTTTACCTGAGATCTTGTGATGAATTTATTTGCATTTTTTACTTTTATTTTGCACGACGAGCATAAATCCGTAACGGTTACACTACCTGACGAGACACTAACACTGTTAACTGACGACATACTAGAGATCTAAGTTAGCCTAGATGTTTATACCAAATTACACTAAATTTATTTTAATTATTACTACCTAAATGAATTAATCTAATTACCTACCAATAAAGAAGAATGTGAAATACGTATATCTTCCAATCGGGTGAAATCTCGTAAAAGCACCACTGCTCTACTTGGTTCAAACAGTGATTGAAGAAGCCACCGAATCTTTGGATACACGTTCCGACAACTTAGGTTAGGTTTATTAAATTACTAGCAGAAGTACCCATTCTTCGAATGGTCGTCGGTATTAATAACCAGACGTAATCAATTGAGCAACTGTTGCAATGGTTAGGGGCTTGGAACCTGTTTGTCGACAAAGATAAATGATTAGTTGAAATATGCTCTGAAACTAATTTACCTAACGTGTACTTCCTGACGTGAAAATAAAATTGAAAACCTCGTAGACGAAATGCAATACACGTCACATAAAAACTGACCCTCACTGTTGTGTCAAGTGCGCATTCAGAGGAAGACCCCTTTAATAAATTATAAAGGCTTATGATGCATGAAAATTCAGGTTTTTTAGCCTCCAATGGCCCAAATTCCTAAAAGCAAAAACATCAAATAACAAATAAACTACAGTATTTCAATTTAGGAATTTTTGAAAATAATGTTACTGTTTGAAGATATATTAGACCTTCTGTACGACACATCGCACGTTTAAGTCTTGTGAAAAAATCGAGGGTACCCCTTGACCCACTTAAGCGCATTGATGAAGTTTACAGTTTTTGTTGGTTCCGTGATAACCTTATAGCCATTTGCAAACTTTCACAGAAATTTAATAAATGGAGTGGCATTACTTCTTGCAGAAATAGATGGAAAGTTGGATGTACCTTTTTGAGACACTCTTGTCACGGTTAGAGGCTTGCATTCCTACATTAGTTAATTAAATGAAATTAGTTTTCTGGGAATATCTCAGAAACTCTTGGTTTTAGAGCATTAAAATGTAGTTTTCGGGGACCCTTTACGGCTGTTTAGGGGTTCCGAGGTATTTTTCTGACACCAAGGGGGTTGAAAATGAACTTTGTCTCGTCTTTGTACGCCGTAGTATCATCATCATCATCCTCTTGCACAGTTTCCAGCTACTGACCGGGTCTGTTTGGAACACAGGCCACTCCAACGTCTTCTGTCTTCCCACCATCCCTGAGCCTCCACCCCTGTCCATTCTTCTCCTCTCTTCTTCACGCTTTCTTCCAACCCTTTCAGCCACCTGTCTCTCGGTCTTCCTCTCGGTCTCTTTCCTTCCCACTCCGTCTCGTGTATCCTCCTGGGTATCCTCTTATCCTCCATTCGTTTTACATGTCCATACAATCTAAGTCTAGATTTCTCAATACCATCCCGTAATGGTTCCTCCTTTATTAATTCTCTGGTCTTCTCATTTCTTATTCTGTCCATCTTTGTAGCTCCAATACTGCTTCTCAAGAACCTCACCTCACTGGCCTGTATTTTGCTCTTCTCCCTTCCTTTCATAGCCCAGGTCTCCGAGGCATACGTCAGGATAGAGACATAGTACGTCCGATATATGATCTTTTTTCTGTTCTGAGGTACATCCTTGCTCCAAAACATGCTTCTCACACTCCTCCGGAATGCTTCTGCCTGTCTCCCCCGCTCTTTTTTTCTCTATCGTTTTTCCATTATCTTGTATCAGGCTTCCCAGATACTTGAAACTCTCCACTTTCTTCAGCTGTTCCCCACCAATTGTTATTCCCGTTGTGGTTATTTCCTTCTTCCTTGTTGTGATCACCATCTCACTCTTATTTATGCTAAATTTCATCCCATATCCTTGTATTATTCCTTCCCACACGTCCAACTGTTCCTGTACCTTCTCCTCCTTGTTTCCCCAAATCATCTAATCATCCGCTAACACCATTGATTTCATCTTTCCTTCCCCAATTACTTGTGCCACTCGGGTCATTATGTCATTCATCACCATAATGAAAAGTAACGGTGCCAGTGCACGTCCTTGTTTCAGGCCGTTTCTCTGTTCCAGCCAGTCCGATCTCTCTCCTCCCACTTTCACACAACTCACACTTCCCTTGTACATCTCCTTTATCCTCCTTATAGTCCATTTTTCTACTCCTCTATCCTCCAGGGACTTCCATACTTTGTTTCTGCATACACTGTTATATGCCTTCTCAATGTCCAGGAAGGCCATCAGTAGATCTGTTCCATACTCATAGTGCTGTTCTTGTAACTGCCTTACAGCAAAAATCAAATCCACTGTGGACCTTCCTGCTCTGAAGCCATGTTGATCTTCCTTCATCCCTCCTTCTATCCTTGTCCTAATTCTCCTTTCCAAAACTTTCTCAAACATCTTTGCACAATGACTCATCAGTTTATTCCCCGATAGTTTCTGCATTCTGTTCTAGTGCCTTTCTTGAAGATCGGGACAATTATTCCCTTTTTCCAGTCCTCTGCGATCTTCCTTTCCGTAGTGTAATAATAATAATAATAATAATAATATAACAATATAGGGCTGGTAGAAAAATTGGAGATCAAGGAAAGAAAGATCTTGAGGAAAATTCTTGGCCCGATTAAAGACAACGGTGAATATAGACGACGGCATAACTATGAGCTGTATATTCATGTCCAGAAGATCTCTGATGTAATGAGGAAAAGGAGGATTGCATTTTATGGCCACTTGCTTAGAATGAAACCCACACGATTGACAAACCGGATCTTTAACTATTTTAAAAATAAGAAGACCAAGCCAGCCTGGTTCGAAGAGGTGGAAAGTGACCTGCAAGAGATGGAAATTACCTGTGAGGATATTCAAGAACGCAATCCCCTCAGGAAGAAACTACACGACCACCAGGGTTTTCAAGAAAAACCGAAGTTGAAGACGGGAAAGATGTGGACGGAAGAAAGAAAAGAGCAACACCGGCAACGTATGAAGGAACACTGGGCAAACATCAAAGCCCAGAGAAGCCAGTTGAAATAACGTGGTCCTTAGTTGGCCGATACGATTAAAGAAGAATAACAATATAGGGATATGGATATAATAGACCTTCCGTAGCACACCAGCACGTGTAAATCGCGTGAAAAAATCTAGGGTACCCCTTGACCCCCTTAAGTGCATTATATGTATTGATGAATTTTACAGCTTAATTTGGTTCCGTTATAACCTTCTAGCCGTTTGCAAACTATCTCAGTAATGTAATAAATGGAATTGTATTGCGTCTTACAGCAATAGATGGACCTGTGAGTTTCCGTTGCCATGGTTACCGGCTAGCTTTCTTTCATTATTGTATTAAATGAAATTAATTTTCTGGGAATATCTCAAAAACTGTTGGTTTTAGGGCCTTAAAATGTGGTTTTCGGGTTCCCTTTGGGGCCCCCGAGTTTCGTTTCTCACTTTGAGGGGCTGAAAATGAGCTTTGTCTCGCCCTTCTACGCCTATTTCAGCAAGTATTTTAAGGGGGTAGGCCCCCTTTTATGAGAGGTACCGAGAAGAGTTACATCAATGATTAGTGTCGTGCCTCTGAAGGATATCTGTACCAAATTTTACGTTGATCCACCCAGACGTTCTCGAGTTATAAGTGAACAACCACTTTGTCCAGAGACAGACAAACAGACATACATACAGACAGACAGACAGACAGACAGACAGACAAAAAAATTATTTTTGCGTGCATCCGTCATAAAACAGTCAGAAACGCGTAAATAACGCAAATTTCAGTAGAAATTCAGAAAAAACAGACAAACTTTCATTCTTATGTATATAGAGATCAATAAATATTTCTAAATACTATCAATATTCCATATTTCACTTGACCTAAGGAAAGTAACTTTATAGATTTTATACCTCGGTTATAATATATTACCACTTTTATCAAATATTTACACTACTGTCGACCAAAATATTATGTGTACTCGAGTTTGAAGGTTGTTTGTGATGTAACCAATAGGCCTACATAAAATCCAATAACATCATTATTTTCGTCGTTCTATTTTACGTTAGTTCATGTAGTTTTGGAATTTTTAATTAATATTTTAATATTTTTTATCGCAATTGGAACACATAAAGTGCCCGTATTTAAGCGTGTTTCAACCATGCGTCACATTTAAGAATTATTATCTCAGAAACCCATCATCAGATCGAATCCAAATTTTAACACAATATACATTGGAATGTTGTATAACTGGTTTATTAATTTCAAAATTTTGAGTTTCCAAGAAACAAAGTTGTTATCATTTTTGTAAGGTAACTTTTTCTCGGCTCGGGCTGGTTGGAAAATGTAGTTCTTGGTCGCGTTGTCATCCTCATACAACAAAAGGTTATGCTGTATGATTTTGAAATACGTAAATTAATTCACATTTATATCGGTTTGTATTTGTATGGGATAATAAGACATCGTTTAGCAGCTATCCGATACAGAGAACGCTGTACAGCGTTACCGAGTTGGAGCCCACCACGCGTCATGGCTTGCCTCGCTCGGCAGAGATGGGCACCAACTCGGCAACGCTGTACAGCGTTCTCTGTATCGGATAGCTGCTAAACGATGTCTTATTTTCCCATACAAATACAAACCGATGTAAAATAAGTGATTTAATTTACGTATTTCACAGTCATACCGCATAACATTTTGATGTATGAGGATTAAAACGAGACCAAGAACTACATTTTCCAACCAGCCCGAGCCGAGAAAAAGTTACCTTACGAAAATGATAACAACTTTGTTTCTTGGACACACAAAATTTTGAAATTAATAAACCAGTTAAACAACATTCCAATGTATAGTGTGTTAAAATTTGGATTCGATCTGATGACGGGTTTGTGAGATAGTAATTCATAAATGTGACGCATGGTTGACACACGCTTAAAACCGGGCACGTTTTGTGTTCCAACTGCGATAAAAAATATTAAAATATAAATTAAAATTCCAAACTAAAATGAACTAACGTAGAATAGAACGACAGAAATGATGATGTTATTGGATTTTCTGTAGACCTATTGGTTACTTCACAAACAACCTTCAAACTCGAGTGCACATAATATTTTGGTCGACAGGTAGCTGCTATTTCACTACACTTTCACTGTGACGCCCTCTTGCCGCAGCTTGTTGCTAGATTTACTGTATGTGAGCATTGTGTAAAGGTTATAGCTTTAATTTAATTTAGCATGTGCTTTACAAGAGAATATGTGCAGTTCAATAAACAGATCGAATATTAGGGGCATTATTTTAGTGTTGCTAAGTAACCTATATGATAGCTTTTCAGTCTGTCAACACGAGTGTACGGTACCCAATTAGATAAGGTGGGCAGTGATAATTTATCTCCTAATCCCTGAAATGAAAATGCATGAATCTTTTATACACTTAATAAAACACTTCTCACATTGTTGTGTATTCGAACACTCAGAAATGTATGTTTTAAAGAAATTTCATCCTCAACAGTTGGTAACACATACACACCCCAGAGACTCAGTTATCGAATACTCGAGCAGGCTAGAGCCATTATTGTGGTGCGATGATCTGTATTGTTCTGTATATATTGTTTGGTTTCCTCATAATAAATGGTCAATCTTAGAAAACACAAAAGTGGTGTCAGAAGTAGGATTGATAAATAACGTGTGCGGTGCCGAAGTTCAAGTCCACGCCGTGAAACTTGTGCGAAACGGGCTACCGAACGAAATTCAACTCCACGCAGGTTAGTGTATCGGTGAAGCATCTCCCTTCATCATGGCAGAAGGAATATCCACAGAACTTCTTCAGACACTTTCTGGGATTATTGCTAGCGCTATCAGGGAATCCACCACGCGAGGCGGCATCGGGAATGAGCCGATGTCACCGGGACGGCCTAGACCACCACAATTCTCAATGTCAGCATACCACGCCGCCGTTGGCACCACCATAGGGGACTATTTCACGCGGTTCACATGGGCGCTCGGTCTGCGTAAGGTACCGGAAAACGAACACGCGCAGTACGCACGTGTCTACATGGGCGCCAAACTTAACGAAGCTTTGAAGATTCTAGTAAGTCCCGTCGACCCGGAAACTCTCTCATACAGCGAAATCCAGTCATGATTGTCGAACCATTTCGACGCCAGCCGTAACAAATATGCAGAGAGCATAAAATTCCGGAACGTCATGCAGAGAGCAGGGGAGACGATCGCCAGTTTCACCCTCAGATTAAGACAAGCAGCAACACACTGTGAGTACGGAGAATTTTTAGACCGCATGCTAATTGAGCAACTGCTTAAAGGTTTGGAATCGACGGACATGTGTGACGAAATTATTGTCAAGAAACCGGAGAGCTTCACTGCTGCGTACGAGATAGCCTGCGCTCTCGAAGCCACCCGGAACACTGCTGACGAAGTTAAGAATTCGAATATAACCTCAAAATCCGATTCAACCAATCGAATAGGCTTCGAAAAGCCACAGTCGCGGAGGGGTGGCAACCAATGGCAACGTGGGATATCGACCAATTATCAACAGAAATCCGACCAATCAAGGCCTCAACAAGGATTGCATCCAGCAAATCAGGGAACATCAAGTAACCAATCGTTGTGCGCTGGGTGTGGTGGGGAACATCCACGCAGTCAGTGCAGGTTCCTCAACGCAGAATGCCGGACATGTGGCAATAAAGGTCACATTGCTAAAGTTTGTAGGTCCAAACCAAAGCAGCGGAACACAAATCACGTGACCGAATGAGAACAACCAGCTGACAGCGTTGATGTCATACATCATTTCAACAAAGTTGAGGTCATCGGAACAATGCAGTTTCCAGGGAAGCAGTTGATAGATGTCATCATAGAGGGAACCACCGTCAAGATGGAACTAGACACCGGCGCCCCCTGTTCAATGATGAGTAAACTGAGGTTAGGTATGATCAAACCAAATTGTATTTTACAGAAGGTTGATCGTATTTTTGAGAGCTACTCTGGCCACTGAATTAACTACATCGGGAAGACACCAGTCACCGCTACCATTGGCACCATCTCCAGGTACCTCGACCTCTACATCGTCGACGATGAATTCCAGACACTCCTTGGTCGAGAGTGGATCTCTGAGTTTGTGCGAGAGATCAATTTCGAGTAGCTTTTTTGGAAAACCAGAACCGTTCCACCAACTCTCCGTCAAACAGTCTCTGTCCCTGGACCAGCAAAACTTGACACCATCCTCAACCGCTACCATGATGTCTTCAGTGATACCCCCGGGAAGCTGTCAGGCCCACCAGTAAGATGCACCTGAAGGATGGCGCCACCCCAATCTTCTCCCGAGCACGTGACATTCCTGTAGCCCTGCGAGATGCCTATGCCAAAGAAATTGACGCAAAAATCGCATCTGGTTTCTACAAGAGGGTAGACTATTCAGAGTGGGCGTCAACAACTCAGGTCGTTGTGAAGAAGAACGGCAAGTTGAGAATCACGTGAAACTACAAACCTACTCTCAACCCGCGGATCATCATTGATGAACACCCGATTCCGAAAGTGGAATATTTGTTCAACCAATTGCGTGGTACCACCCTCTTCTGTCACCTGGACGTTACAGACGCATACACTCATCTCGAGGTCGATGATGAGTTTAGCCAAGCCTCTCGCTCAACACTCCAACCCATGGCCTGATCCGTCCAACTCGTGCTGTCTACGGAGCAGCCAACACCCCCGCTATCTGGCAACGGCGAATGGACACGGTTTTGCAGAAACTCCCAAATGTTGTGAGTTTCTTTGACGACACCATTATTTTTGCCGATAGTTTTGGCAATCTGATGGAGGCCCTCACTGAGGTACTAGAGCGCTTTTGTCAACACGGTCTCAAGCTCAACCGAGCAAAATGCAGCCTTGCAGAACCAGTCCTGGAAGCTCTTGGCCACAAGATCGATGCTTCAGGCATTCATAAGTCTGATGCGCACATCCAAGCCGTACGGGACGCGCCGAAACCAACGACTCCAGAGGAACTCGAGCTGTTATTGGGTAAAGCGACATACTACAGTGCCTTCATCTATAACCTGTCAATGAGAGATCGGCCACTCAGAGACATGCTGTGGACACCAGACGGCGACAGGCCCTACCAGGACATCAAGGACGCTCTAACCTCACCGCAGGTCCTAATGCAGTACGATCCAACACTACCACTTTTGCTCTAGTCTGCTCGAGTATTCGATAACTGAGTCTCTGGTGGTGTTTATGTGTTACCAACTGCTGAGGATGAAATTTCTTTAAAACATACATTCCTGAGGGTTCGAATACACAACATTTCCTCCCTCCTTAAAATTGAACTTGTTATGTCTATGGTGACAATCTTAATGGTGGGCGGCGTTTGCGTGTAGACATGCGCGGTATAACTGGAGTAGCTGGTGTTGGTGTTCGGTTTCCACGGATCACTTGTGGCATCCTCTCGGCTGGTACTGCGGTAGCTGGTTGCAACGGACGCCAGCAAAACCGGTCTTGGCGCAGTGCTGTCTCACCGGCTCAGCAACGGACTAGAACGGCCTATCGCATATGCTAGTCGGACAATGTCATGTACGGAGCAAAGGTACCCCCAGATCGACAAGGAAGCGCTCGCCATCGTTTGGGCAGTACAAAAGATTTTCAACTATCTGTACGCTCGACACTTCACGCTAATCACAGATCACAAGCCCCTGACGCAGGTCCTACATCCAGAGAAGTCGCTACCAGTCCTGTGCATTAGTCGCATGGCCAATTATGCCGACTACCTCGCACACTTTAACTACACTGTGGTTGTTAAAACATCGAAGCAAAACGCCAACGCTGACTACTGCTCTAGAGCACCGTTACCATCGACCGTCAACAAGATCCAAAACTCAATCTCGCAACAGAGGGAGGAAACAGAGGATTACGACGACTTCGATTTTTTTACAGTTCACCAGACGCAGCAGTTACCAGTCAAATCCGGAGCCATTGCACGAGAGACGAGGAAGGACCCTGATCTCGGTAGAATTGTCAAACTTCTGGAAGGAGGCCAAGATCTCACCCGCCACGACTTCAAGGCACCCGAGGTAAAATACGCGCTCGCCGCCAACTGCTTGATGTTCGAGCACAGAGTAGTGGTTCCACCTGCACTGCGAGATGCTATCCTCAACGACCTCCATGCAGCTCACCTGGGGATCGTCAAAATGAAGGGAATGGTACGTTTCTTTGTGTTTTGGCCAGGCATCGACTCCGACATCGAGAAACTCGCGAAGTCCTGCACCACATGCGCAACCCATGCGCACGCTCCTCCCAAGTTCCGCGAGCATCACTGGGAGTACCCGAAGTCACCGTGGGAACCCATTCACATCGACTACGCGGGCCCAGTAGCTGACAGCATGCTTCTGATTGTTATAGACGCCTACAGCAAGTGGCTCGAGGTCAAGACCACAACCACCACGACAGCTGCAGCAACAATCTCCCTGATGGATGACCTGTTCACAGCGAACGGCACCCCAGTCACCGTCTTTTCAGACAATGGCAGGCTGTTCATCTCAGAAGAATTCAAGGCCTTCCTGCAGAACAGTGGTGTGATGTACCATAAGCTTACAGCACCATACCATCCATCAATTAATGGCCAAGCAGAACGGTATGTCCAAACAGTGAAGCTCTACGGGATGAAAACAACCAAAGGAACTCTGCAGACAAACTTGAACGAGTTCCTTCGCCAATTTAGAAGAGTGCCGCACTCTACCACCGGACAATCTCCATCTCAACTATTCCTGGGACGAGGACTTCGGACACGTCTCAACCTGGCGAGACCCGAAGACGTTCGCACTAGAGTCTGCGAGAAACAGAAAGCAGAAATGGACTCTACATTCCGCACCTTCGAAGCGGGTCAGTCAGTCTACTTCCTCTCTGGCAACCCGAACCTGGACAAGTGGCTCCCCGGTACCATCTCAGCCCGCATTGGAGATCTTCACTATGATATCAACTACCGGGAGAAACGAATAAAGCGCCACATCGACCAAATTAGGCCATTTCCAGGAATACGGCCAAACACAGAGAACCAGGAACCGACCAGCGATGAACCTACCGAAATTCCACCTAGGCCACGACGTGTTCGGTTCTTCCCAGGACCAGCTACCGCAGTACCAGCCGAGATGATGCCACAAGTGATCCGTGGAAACCGAACACCAACACCAGCTACTCCAGTTATACCGCGCATGTCTACACGCAAACGCCGCCCACCATTAAGATTGTCACCATAGACATAACAAGTTCAATTTAAAGGAGGGAGGAAATGTTGTGTATTCGAACCCTCAGAAATGTATGTTTTAAAGAAATTTCATCCTCAGCAGTTGGTAACACATACACACCACCAGAGACTCAGTTATCGAATACTCGAGCAGACTAGAGCCGTTATTGTGGTGCACTGATCTGTATTGTTCTGTATATATTGTTTGGCTTCCTCAATTGCCAATCTTACAAAACACAAAACACATAAAGGGGGGATTATGAGGAGCGTTTTATTAAATGTATAAATAATTATTATATTATGAATTACACAGGGAAATTAATTGTTACTCCTCGCCCAATCTAATTGGGTCGTGTTGGCCGTCTGGGAAGTCAGACTGTTCAAATAGCAAGACAACACCCGAGTTTCCAAAGGACCCTAAAAGGTAAGATTTGAGCTATGGATTTTAGGCTAGTATTATAAAGCTTTTCAAGGGGAGCGTGTTGGTGCAGTGGCTTAGCTGCTCGTCAATCACCCGGACGGCCGGAGTTCGAATCCCGGTGACAGTGGGGTGGAATTTTCTCCTTAAATATTACCTGGCGTCAGGAAGGGCATCCGGCCTTAAATCCTCGGCCAAAACCAAAATTAGCCTGATTGGCTCCGCCGACCCCAATTAATTGGGATACGCAGTAGAAAATATTATAAAGCTTTTCAATCAAACAACGGAACTAGGTTTTTAACTGGTTATAAATCAATAATAATGTTATTGGTTTTAGGTCCCTTTTAACTACTGTGGCTTTTAGAGACACCGGGGTGCCGGAATTTTGCTCTGAAGGGGATCTTTAACGTGCCAGTAATCTACAGACACGGTTCCCTCGCATTTATGCACCCTTAAATGCCAGCTGTCTGCGCCAGGATTAGATCCTGCAACCTTGCGAACAGCAGGCAAGAATGTTACCGCTGAGTCACGCAGCCAGTCGGTTATAAACCAGAAGCATGTCACGGTAAGATATCTATGCATGGCTTTGGTGGCGTAGTCGGTAGCATGCTGAACTCATATGCCCAAGTTCGCGGGACCAAACCAAGTCGAAGTTGTCAGGCCCATGTCATAGATTTATGGCACGTAAAAGGACTTACAATTACAATTGGTAATGTGTAGCCAAAATTTGTAGGCTATTGGGTTAGACACGCTCTATCAAGTTCCAACGTTCGCCGTTGGGTTTCAGAGAGTGGCGTCTAGTTGCTTAAGTTGGAACTACTTGACATTGAAATTGGGGAACCTATGGGCGTTCATGTGAAATACCCTGCTATCGCCATTGGCTGCAAATCAAATATAAATATCTATGCATTTTGAAAATTAAGGCATATGGTAGGCTAAGCAAACGTAAAAGATCTCATCTCAAACACGTGCCGACATTTTAATTTTCAGATGTAGAAAATGGCTTTTTGGATTTTGTACAATAATATAAACTTATTCTCGAATCATTTGGAAGCAAGCCAATTTATGTCGTCAGAATAATGCTCAAAAACTTGGATGTGGTAGGCCTACACTGTTTGTTAATTCTCTTATGAAATACCTGGTCTCCCACATGACTGCTGTGAAGGTACGGTACACAATTGTTATTGCCGATATTTTGTCAAATTCAGGAATGAAAGGTTACAAACCCACAGAAAAAAACACGAAGGACCTACAATTGAGCCATTTAAGACCTTAAGATCTTTTTATGCTTTTCGTTTCACAAATCACACTGGTATTTTTACTAATTAACTATAATGTTACTCTATTTTACGGAATAACTAGCTTTTGATACGGCTAAGAATTTGATATTATATTATACCCACACTATCAACCCGCCCCGGCTTCGCCTGGTATCATAAAGGGGTTACTCAGCGTAAGCTTAAAAGGCGCACGGACGGTAGGTCTCAGACGCAATTCAGAAAATCCGAGGTGAACAGCGAAACTCCAAACACTTATAGTCTACTCTTGTCTGAAGTCTCAACTTGACACGACTCGACAGTTAATGATGGCCGAGGCTGGGGTGATGAGCTCGCTTGCTAGCTCGTAAACTCGCTCCAAAGCTAGTAATTTAAATTTCCACTGAATGGAGATTGTTGGAAGAAATTAAAACGTACAATCACTTATAGTTGACGATGTATTAAAGATAAAGATATGCTATCGCGGACTTCTTTGTAGAACTTTTCATGCTGACCAATTCTTACACTCATAGTATATGGATATTTTTAATGGTTTACCCAGCGTAAGCTTAAAAGGCGCAGGTTTTCCTTCGACATGATTCACTGTAATCGTCACTGCTCTGATTTCTTTGGTCATAAATGAAGGTATTCCTACAGAAACTTTCCTTGAGAAATTCTTTACTGAATGGTGAAAACCGCATCAAAATTCATTCAGTGGATTTAGAGATTACCCGTTTCATCCAGGAATGGTGGAATTGGTTTTATGTAGAGATTTCAGCAACTATCATTAAAACAAATACAGTAGATTAATTTATAACTAGTATGGACTATGAATTCTACGTAAGACTCATTAAATACGTCATACAACTGTACCTAGGGATACTTGTAGAGGACTGAACTAATTAAAACAGAGCATTCTTTGTATGCTCCTATGAATTGAAAGTGTACAGTATATCAACATTGTGGCTTTTTTCTGTAGTAGTTGGTGATTTAACGTGACTTGTGTACACAATGGAAATCAGCACTCAGGTGAGTTAAAATTCAAAAAACCCTTGCAAAAGAGAAATCATCAGTTCCGCGAATAACGTGCTCAAGGCAGTTGCCAGCTTGCTGGCCGCCGCGAGCACTAGTGTCCCTTCACCTATAAAGAGGATGCAATTTCGTAACGCAGCGAGCTTCGCGTTCTAATTTTTATTAAAAATAACGCGCTTTAATGAAGACTTTCTATGGGTACATTAACACTAATTTTGGGATCATTATTAACATCTTGAGCATGAGATAACCGTCAGCCGTGTTGATTCATATTACGTAAATATATGTCCAGCAAATGTATCACAAAGAATATCTCCCAGTTACGAATGAGTGAAATTTGTCCCCTTCGAAAATGATACTTTAGACATTCAGGGCTAATTGCAATATATATGATTTTATTAAACACAATGTGTACAATCACGTTTTTCACCACTCTGTCATTTCTCCGATTAGAGATTGAGACCTGCTTACAAATTCCACTAAGTGGTATTTGGGGCATGGCCTCCTTGGGCTCATGAAATGTCTCATTCTGACAGATCCTTCCATGGAACCCATGGACAGCGAATCGCGTATACAGATGTCGAAGTTTGAAGTTTGGCCCTTTCCAGATATCTGTCTTCATAGCTTCAGTCTCCATTATTTCTTGGGTTATCTCGTCGGCTTTTTTTCGTCTCTCCTCGATGATGGTTTTATACGTTTGAGTTTCCGGTAGACCGAAGGAGTGCTTTATGTCTTCTATAAAGAAGGATTCCTGTGCTATTTTATAGGCGTAGCTGTTCCTTGAGAATTTTGATATAGAGAGAGCTCTCTTAATAAATCTCGCTTTGATGCTCTCTAGCTTCCTGAGGTTATTCACCGACAAGTAGGGCCAAATTAATTGTATGCCATATGTGGCAGTCGGAATAACTTTAATTTTGAATAGCTTTATCGCTGTTGACAGGGATAGGCTTTGGAGTTTGGGAATGTCGTATGAGATTTTCGTTGCTGCCGTAGCTCGCTCCTGTACATGCAGGGAGAAAGCAGTTCCAGTAGTTTGTAGCACGACACCCAGGTATTTGAAGTTGGGTACGAATTCTAAAGTTTCTTCTCCACACTTGAGTTGGTCCATTTTAGCTATCCTTCCTCCCCTTCTAAATTTCATAGCCTTTGTTTTGGAGCTGTTAATTTCCATAGAGTTTTCTTCCGCCCATACCCTAATGTTCCCCATAGCTGTTTGTAGGTCATCTCGGTATCTTGAGAGGATGACCATGTCATCCGCGTACATGAGTAATTTGACTGTTCTTGAGTCTAATGTTTGCCCCATGTCTGAGGTCATTACGTTGAAGAGGACTGGACTCATGGGATCCCCTTGTAGAACCCCCTTTGTTTGAGTGATACTCCTCGACGTGGTGATGCCATCATGGATTGTAACAGAGTTCTTGTTTAAAATCGATTTCAATATTTCTAATTCACTATTGGAGGTGCCTAATATGTTTTCCAGTTTGTGGATAAGTATCCTTCTGTTGATACTATCAAATGCCTTGGAATAGTCTATGTAGATTGCATACAGCGGTCTACCGGGTTGGGCTAAGGTCGTTATTATTTCTTGCACAAGTTTCAGTACAGCCTGTAGAGTTGATCTACCCGGGGTAAAGCCATATTGATTTGATGGTATGCTAGCACGTAGTCTATGTTCCACCCGTATTAGAAGGAGTTTAGAGAAGGTTTTGAACATAACATTTTCCAGGGCAATTCCCCTGTACGAGTTTGGATCCTCCTTCTTCCCTTTCCCTTTGTAGATCACAATTATGAGTGTCTTCCTGCATTGTTCTAGGATTGACTTACGTTTTAGGCATTCGTTAAATAGACATGTTAGCGGATCTAACAGGTCATGGAGTGTGTCTTTTAAATGCTCTTTAAAAACCCCATCTGGTCCAGTAGCTTTGTTATTTTTCCCATTGCTTATAAGTTGTCTGACCTCCTCTGTTGTGATTTGGCGAGTGACTTGGATGTTTGCCAGCTGCGGTATGAAGCCGTTTGTCCTTATATTAGTTTCTCCGAGAAGATGACTAAAATGTGCCTCCCATTGCGCCATTTATACGAGAGGAGTTGCTGCCTTTTTCTTCGAGTTCCTTAAGATTTTATAAGCTTTCGCTTCCGCCTCGGCCATTAACCTCTGTTCTATGTATAAATTGTACTCTGTTTTCTTTTCTTTTAGTAGACTTTTATATTTCTGACGCTCCTCAGCATATTTCGTTAGTGCGTCCATACCATATACCCTAGCGGAATGAAGTAAATGTATCGTTGTTTGTCACATGATGTAACATTCCTCATCAAACCATGGCTTTGCAATGCGATCATATGTAGGTAGAATACTGGTGGCGTGTAGAATTGTGTCATTCAGTGCTGCTGTCGCTCCATCCAGGTTCCCCTGCCCTATCATATGCATGATTGTCGGTATGTTCTCTGTTCATTTGTCATCTTTCCTCCTCTATATGTCTAGAGACTCTCTGCTTAGGGGGGTTCTCCTTTCTGATGCTGTGTTCCAGTACTTAGTTGGATTTCCGCTATTACTGGGAAGTGTTTTCTGATTACTACTTTTTCGGTCTTAACTTGTGCGTGTCCTCCTGCATTTGAGAAGATTAAATCGATTGTGCTCCTTCCATTTGGAGCAATGTACATGTAATCACTCTTCCTGTTTAGTAGCCTTAGCTGGTAGTCTAGAAGAAAGTCTGTGACCGCTTGCGATTTTGTATCCCATTTGTCTACGCGGCAATTCAGGTCACCAAGTAACAGGGTTGGTTTATCATTATCTGTGTTCTCCAGTGCCTTCCCTAGCTCGTCTATTTTAACCTAAGGATCTGTATTGGGCGTGAAGTACGCTCCTATTATGTTCATCTTACTAATGTTTACTGTTAGGGTGTTGAATGTGCTCATAATTTGGCTGATAGGTTGCAGGTGCGGCTTTATATAGCTGATGCTATATTTATATAGCAGCTCAATCCGCTTGAGGGGCGGCCTCTGTCGCCTTTCTTGGCTAGTGAGTGAATACCGTACGGACCGTTAATGCCTATTTCTTCCTTGCTGAAAGTTTCTGTAAAAAGCAGGATGTCATTCTCTAGAAGTGTGAGTCGTGGGGTCAAGGCCAATACAGTCTTCAACCCTTCTACAATCCAAGTCATTAATCTGACGCACTCAGTGATATTGTTGTTGCTGATTTTGTTGCTGTGTGATCTGCACTCCGGATGGCCTCTTGCGATAGTAGATCTTGTTGATAACCGGCCTTCAATGTTGAAACTCGAAGGGGCGAAAAGTAACCTCCTTAGGCCAGAAATTTTCATTGTCAACCACTTCTTTGTCTTTCTCCAGGAATGCTACCTTGAACGCTTTGTTCCTTCCTCTTGTTCGAATGGTGAAGCATGCTTTGACGCTATTAATGCCCTTTTCTGCCACATAAGACGTGATGTCTTCTTCCGTGGTTTCTTCGTCTAGGTGTCCGATGTACATCCAGTATAGCCTTGGTGCCGGTTTGAGTCTTCCAACACTGTTATTCCCCTTCCCTATTTTGGCTGTGGGCAGTGGGCGATGTTCTTGCTGAGCAGGGCGTAACTGGTATCTGCTACTTTAAGTATCGCATTCATTTCTGTTATGCCTGTCTGGTTGCTGTCTGACCTGTCGACTTGTTTCCGTAGCGTACTCCGCGTTTACGACGTCCAATTCTGGTTTTCTTGCTGAGTTTCTCATCAGGGGACTGGTTTCATGCTGTGTATTATGAAATTCAAACGACTGTCGGGTTGACTCTTTCAGTTCATTTCATCTGCAGGTAAATTTTTCCAAGACCAACTACAATCCTCAGACCTTAATGTAGAAAAAACATGGCGGCGATAGTTGCCCTCCCAATAGCTAAGATCATGTCATCGGGCTTGTCACAGTTCGAGTAAATTATTATTTTAACTCACCTAAGAGCATACAAGATATCACAAGACGAGACTAGGTTCCGAAGAAATATGCATCAATAATTTAGACTTACCTGAATTAATTTGTCTATATAGTGCTGACTTTGAATTATAGGTTTCTTCGTCTTCACCCAAGGGGCAGCTACATATTACCGGATTTTACTCAGAGCATGTCCTCGCTACCGAAGGACCAAGAGGAAGCCCTATGAGAGGTATTTCCTGTTACTTCAAACCCACAATTGGAAAGTTACTAGCTGCCTACAGTGACGAGGAGACCATAATAATCAAATTAGAGAACTTAACACTCATAGGCCTTTATATAGAACCTTCAACATCCTTAGAGGATGTCATAACAAAGGTCCTGACTGCACTAACGAAAGCAAACCCTAAAACCAATGTAATCATTGCTGGTGACTTCAACTGCAGATTAGATACTGACAACATCAGGAGCAAAGAATTACTATTGTTAATGGAAGAAGAAGGATTTACCCTCGTCAATAAAAAAGATGACAAAACGTATTTCGCATACAATGGGAGTAGTACAATAGATTTAATTTATTCAGGGGAGTCGGGATGAAATTATTGGACTACAAAGTTCGTTCCTCAGGAGCAGAAGCACCACTTAAGAAACATTGTCCTATTGTGGCACGCTTCGTAATTACTGGTAATGCTAAAGTTCAGAATGAGAAATGTATCACAAAGAATATCTCCAGAAAGTTGAATGAAAGTGTGCTCCTGCAATGTACAGACAAACTCACCCACTTTAATGATAGAATAAAAGCGAACGATCTCGATTCTGCTGCTATTATGCTAGAATATAATTCAATCCTCAACCGCCACAAAAACAGAACGAAAATCACAAAAATGGTTTAATAAAACCTGCTACTTAGAGTATTGCATGCCCTGCACAAAGCAAAGGTTAGCAATAAGCAAGAAGACCTAACAACGTATAGTCACCTGAGAAAGGAATATAGGAATTTACTCAAGAAAATTCGGAATGACTTCATCGAACTCGAAACATACAGGATGGTGGAGGAAGCAAAGAAAAACCCTTACTTAGCTCTCAGACCCCGGAAAACGCAAGCTGCAGGAAAAATCGATATGTCAGCCTGGGAGGAACATTTTACACTTATTCTGAACCAGAATGGATCCACAACAGCTTATCATAAGAAAGAAATCGACCCTGACGGCTCCAATATCTGCTCGTTTACGACAGAGGAGGTTCGAAATGCTGTGTCTGTTTTGAAAAACGGAAAAGCACCTGGACCGGACGGTATCTTTAATGAGCATATTAAGACAGCAGTTACGGTATTACTCCCAGCTATTACAGACCTAATGAACCTATGCTTACAATCAGGAGACATCCCATTGTCATGGAAAACTTCTACAATAAAGGTACTACACAAAGGAAAAGGAGATGTGTGTGACCCCAACTCCTACAGAGGGATTGCCCCAGAAATCAATTTATTAAAGATACTTACAAAGCTCATGAAAACAGACTCACTGAAGAAATCGACGATAAAATACCAGAAGAGCAATTTGGTTTTAGACGAGGGAGAAACACGCTTCAGGCAATTAGAAATCTCAAAGATGACATAGAGAATACCCTTAGAACACCTCAAGGAAAATTCCATGCAGTATTTATTGATTTCTCGAAAGCCTTCGACAATCTAAGCAGGACCATCATCTCCACGAAACTAAATTCGATAGCGACAGAAAATAAAGCACTCACAATTCTGGTTCATAACATGTTAAGGCGCAATAATATAAAAATCTCCGACAACGTAACCATTTCCAGACAGATCATACAAACGAACGGCGTACTTCAGGGAGATCCCCTCAGTCCCCTGCTGTTCAATGTCGCCACGCACGATATTGTTCATGCAGTCAGAGAAGTTTCAAAGGAAACGAAGATATACATTTACGCCGACGACATGGTTTTGGGGTCGCAGAACATCAGGGACCTCCAAATTGCAACCCATGCTCTGGAGAAATGGGCAGATAAGAATGAATTGCAAGTTAATACAGAGAAGACCGAGCATATGATTTTCAGGAAGGGTGGACGTGTTTCCCAAGAACAGAGAATATTTTTCAAAAATAAACCACTGAAGACTGTCAATAGCTTTAAATATCTGGGTGTAACGTTACAAACGACAATGAACTCGTTCAAAATCCACGTAAAACAAAGAGCGACAGCAGCTACCAAGGCTATATTTGACGTCAGATCCATTACAAGATTATCCTTGAGATCCGCCATTGCACTCTTCGATGCAAAAATTGTTCCAATCCTCACGTATGGCATAGAGATAATTTGGGACAAGTTAAGCGTAGGAGACATCCGAACATTGGAACAGGTAAAGGCTAGATACTTGAAGGCTGTCCTTGGAGTATCCAAATACACGCGATCAAGATTAGTGTATGTGCTCACTCGGGAACCCTTCTTGATGGAGGATTTCAGATTCAAGTTCGCTTTGCCTACTACGACTTGCTGGAAGAGGGTTCTAGCAGAAAGAACGTTGAAAAGAAGTGAAATCTGGGAAGAATTCTACTCGACTGAGGCTATGATCAACAGAGCATGGATGGAACCGAACCAGGACTTGCGGCACTTTGTGACCTCTTTGGCTGTGCATGGTTTCCACCATAGAATGTGCAATACAATGACATTCCATGATCCGTACCCAGCCTGTGTCTGTGAGCTGTGTGACGGAATCTGTGAACGTTATCACGTTCTTCATTGTAGGAATAGAGGGAAACCCATCATAGATCACTGCATAGGCTGAAGTGCATCTTTACTTGCATGTTATTTGTAATTTTGCACAACTTGTGCGCAATAAAACGTTATTATAATAGTCTCACTCTTTTTGTGGTTGAATAAGAAGCTTTTTGGCGAGTTATCAGGTTTTGTATTTAAGTTCAGTAATTATAGGTAAATATTATTAGCAAGAAATCACAGATTCCGAAGTAGGAGAGAAGAAAGTACCCGATTATTTCCCAGCACATGAAGAGTATTTGTGTACACAATGGGAATGAGAATAGTTGCCTGAAATAATCAAACCAGCGCCACTAGTAACTCAATTAAGACCTCTCATGGAATTGTCTAAAATCTCGGGTAAAACATCACACCGAATTAGTTAATTAAAATATGCAAAGAAGTCGTCGTGTGGATATCAGAACATAATTACTGTATTTAGATTACTACACACAAGGGACACAATAATACGTTACCATTTGACCTATTAAACATTCGCTTTTACCGTTTGGAACAGTGTTATACGTTAGAAATAGTTGATTTAGTAAAGTAGATAGGCAAGCACCATCTCCCTCTTACAGAATTATCGCGGCACACCATCTCGCAATATAAGTACATAATTGGCAAGGTACCCATAACACTTTATTACACACATCATAATTAAAAATAACTTGCAAGCTGACAAAATCACAAAAGTATGAATAATGACGGAACACAATGAGTTCACTGTTTGGCACAGGGGGAACATCTTCCTTAACCAATAAAACAGAAGTTCAGTGTTATACAAGGCAGTGTAGATCCTCTGAAGACTGGTAAGGATTTATGGAGGCACATGTTGCTGAGCGTTCAAGATAACGTCAACGGTTTGGTCAAGCCGTAGATGCTCTTTCCCTTTACGTACTTACTGTAAGTTCGACACTACTGAAGTGTACTAAGCTATTATTATATTGTCACTGACTAGCAAATCATTGCGGTGTATATTCTTGAGACACTTCTATTAATGCTTTAGTCTTAGGTACTTCAACATCTCCAGTAAATGACACAATGCCATCGGTCGACTGAACAATCATCACACAAACGAACCACTCCATAATAAGCGTATTATCACATATTTACATACGATTTCAGTACATTAACGCGAACTGGACTTTAACAGACATACTGAAGACACTACAATTTACAGATGAACGATAGTTTATCCCAACTTTCAACAAACGAAGCTAATCAAAGCTAATATTGTATCCCAGCAACGAATGTAAACAAACAATATGTCGGGCTTCTGCAATCGCCATTTTCAAACTTTCGATACCTGCATTGGCGGCGCGTCCCTGGCGGCGCTGCCTGGGCAGTTGTGGTGTTTTCGTTCCTCGCTGCCTGTGCAGCGCGGCAGAGGTTCAGTAGGCTGTTTACATTGAGGTTATTTAATAAAGGTACGATCATCATGTGTAGTGCCGCTACCAAAACGGGAATTAGAAGATTATTGGGGGAAGACGATGACAACTTGATTCTAGCCCTATTGGTGCGAAAATGAAAAAGGAAAGCCACGAAAGAGATCTACAAAACCCGAGAGACGAGGGGTGCTGTAAAATATTGATCGAAAAACATCTGAAAAGGGATGAAGATCGACAGGGTCTTATTTTAGGTCGCTCCGCAGCACCACTCAGAGCACGGCAAGGCTTGCGCAATGACATTCCGTCCCTAGCCGTATAATGCAATGGTTATCGCTACCGTACTGTATTAGATCACCTTAGCCGTCATGACGGGAATATATCTCTCGGCAAATGAGTCACCCTGCCGGGCTATCGCCTTCCGTGCATGTTTCCCTGATATTCGGAGCAACCTAAAAAAGACCCTGTATTTAGACAATACTCAAACGCAATTTTTTTCACGCCTTTCACCGTCTTTATAACCTGCCACCTTTGCATCGTACAAAACTGGGTATTTGGATACAAACTCCACGAGTTTTTCGTCATCTGCCACTAAACACGACATTGTGGATACAAGGGCACGCGGCTGGGAAATGTACGCCACAGGACATCAATTTTATAATAGAAGTAAGTCAATAGACCTAAGATAAAGCATGACAACATAATCTACTGCAGCGCACCTAGTGGTATGGCGGTAAAGTATGAAAATATTGGCTCCCAAACATTTTTAAAGTTTTTATTTTTATTTAAGCCTAACCGGGTCACTCCAATCCATACGTAATTTAGCCTAAGGACATATTTTCGTTCCATAAAATCGGTCTAAAATTAAATGAAATGCCATTAAATATTCTTTAGATGCCGTATTATTTGAATAATTTGCTTTTTCGCCCTTAAAAAGGCAAAAGATACAATTATTTTCCAATAATTGGTACAGGAAAATTAGCGACAAATAGAGACATCTAGCGGACTTTTATGAAACGCCATTTTGGATAGCAGTTTTATACTCCATTTCCGGGCTTTGTATAATTTCGTTGCCAACAGGCGGCGCCGCAAAGCTGCCAGACCGGTCCGGGCGCGGTGGCGGAGTTCGAAATGTATCGCGTCTAAATACACGTGGAGCGGTAGTGAGCTTCCGCCGCCATGGCATCGTGCCGCCTTTGCAGCGGCAGCGCGCCGCCTTGGCGGCGAGGATCCAAATCGTACCTTAGGTCTGAGTATTGTAGTTGGTCTTGATTTTTCCCATGATTCTCGCCTCTATTTCTGAATTCGATAAAGTCTCGCTATGATGTATGTCATACGACTCTACTTGTCGCTGTTGCGTTACTCCACCGCCTTCTCCGTGATGGTTTGCTTCATCTATGGGATCTTTGGATGCCACTAGTGAGTTGTCCCTGTGACCGCTAGGTGGCACTAGTAACTTGACCGTTATGTTTTCGGCTCCCTCTTTAATTTGTTGTGTCTCTTTCGACTGAGCCGCGGGAGCCGGTACGGCCGGTACCACCTTTTGCCTCTCTAGGTCACCAGACTGCGCCACTTGTCCCGACCAACTATTGTCTTCCTGTACTGCAATGTCATTGTCTAGTTGCATAACCTCACATAAAGTAAGCTCTTTAACATGTTCCTCACATCTGAATAGTTTAGATTTCAGTTCAACAAAGCATTCTCATGTAATCCTTACCGCTTTATACAAGTCGTCCTTTGATTCCTTCTTGAGATATCTAATTAAATCCGTAATATTTTCAATACTTTTAAGAGCTTAATCAACACGGCTTTCCATCCCGTCCGCCATAAAGCACAGGATCTTGTTGGAAAAACTGAATAAACATAAAAATGAGAACCGGTATTGAATTACTCATAAATCAACATGATACATCGTGAGAGGACATGCCCACTTTTGCTGAGACCTCTGTAAATAATTTCTCTTGTTGAGAGATACGCAGTCTTCATGTTGGTAGCACAGATATATTTGAGTTTATTTTGTCCCTGTCAGGGGAACAGGAATGTTCTAGGTTTACCATTGAGGTGAGACATTTTAGTCAAAAATTAACTTATTTTTTTTTAAGAACTGTTTTTTTTTTTTTGTCTTTTGAACATATTGTATTACTCGAAAAATTTGGGATCAAAATACATGAAACTTTTCTTGTGTAATAATATCTCATAGAGAATTGGAGATACTTGTAGAGTTGTTGTTAATTCATTTGAGTAGTTGGGAGTGTGTTGAAGCTGTATGGCAACCTGTATTGCTGTGATGATTGTACAGGGTCTTTCACTCAAGGTGCGGCCAGCCCAGCGCTCCAGGTAGAACGTGGGGATATAAAGATCAGACGAGCATATCGCAGCACGCTGCTGTCACAGCATATGTCTTAATTAAGATAAGGAAGAAGTGCTGATTGATTGATGTTTCTGAGCAGCGCGGGACTTCGCAGTGCTGGAACAGTTGCAATGCAGGGTTTACCGAAAAAAGTTGACTTGGTTATTTCGTTTATAGCCTATTTGATGTTATAAGTGTTATAAGTTTATAAAGTGTGTACGTGTTAGTGGTTATTGATTAATTGTTATTGTGTTCCAAAATTTTATAACGTGTTATTGCTAAGTGTTAAAGCCTATTGGTTCAATAATGCCTCAACCTGCGTACACATTAGAACAAAATATTTTCATCTACGACACTTATGTATTGACGAATTCCTGTAGAGAAGTTAGAAGGCGGTATATAGGAAAATTCCCAGGTGCGACCATTCCAAATAGAGAAACTGTTAGAAGACTTGTCAACAAATTTAGAAGTACAGGTTCGATTCTGGTTGGAAAACGAAGAGTAAAAACGCGAGTGCTTACTGAGGAGAAATTAGGCGATGTAGGGGAAATGTTACAACGTACTCCTACAAAATCGCTCAAAAAAAATTCGCAGCAAACACAAATTTCGATTACTTCAGCGTGGCGGGCTACAAAAATGTTAAAAATTGAAACCATACAGGATTACTGTTGTTCAAGAGTTGCTTCCACGTGATAATGGGCGGCTTCGGTGGCGTAGTTGGTAGCATGCTGAGCTTCTATGCCCAAGATAGCGGGTTCAAACCCGGCCGAAGCCGTCGGATTTTTTAAGAGCGTTAAAAATCCCTCAGTATGCCTTCCTTCGGAGGGGAAGTAAAGCCGGCGGTCCCATGTCATAGATTTATGGCATGTTAAAGATCTTTCCACTAATTACACCTGTGTGAAACTAAATTGGATAGGTTAAGAATGTAAACAACGCTCTTAGGTTGCTACGTTCGTTGCCAAGAGCCGACTGCGGTGGCGTCTAGTAGCTAGTTCTGAACTAGGCCTAGTAGTCGTTGACGGTGGCGTTTGGCGGCAAAAGTAGGAACTATTTGAAAATTCAAAGTTGCAGTCTCTACTTGAATTAAAAAACAGATACACACACTAATACAGTCATCACAATTAACACCGGTTATCAGACAGATTCTACACACACCCAAAGTACACGGGGCTACATGACCGCGTTGTCGCAGCCCCTAAACTAAGGAACCAACCAACCAACACGTGATAATGAGAGCAGGGTAAATTTTTGTAACTGGGTTTTAAGGGGTGTTGATGATGGGGCACTTGATCCGAAATTAATAATATTCTCTGATGAAGCATGGTTCCATTTAAGTGGACATGTTTCAAGTCAGAATAACAGGTACTGGTCTTCAGAAAACCCTGTTAATTTCATATACCACCCCTACATGATGTGAAAATGGGAGTGTGGGCGGCAGTAACTGCAGACAGGATGATAGGGCCTATATTTTTTGAAACCACAATCACTGGGCAGAGATATGGGGATGACATTCTCGTGCCATTTTTTGAACAATTGACGGACACTGAATGCCAATCTGGATATTTCCAGCAGGACTCTGCATCTGCGCATACGGCTAACGAGTCATTAGATTTAATTGAGGAAATTTTCGACAATAGGGTAATTAGTAAACCATTGTGGCCCGCAAGATCCCCAGATCTTACGGATTGCGATTTTTATTTATGGGGAAAACTGAAAAATAAGGTTTATGCAACAAACCCTCACACTCTAGATGAACTCAAACAGAATATAACCAAAGAAATTGAGGCTATCTCGGTAGACGAACTGAAGCGTGTGAATGAAAATTTCCTTAGACGATGCCAGAAATGTGTAGATGCAGGTGGAGGACATTTTCAACATCTTCTGTGACATGGTGGGTAATTATTTTACTTTGATTATGTGTTATTATGTGTACTCGTTATTTACATGTGATTTGTACGGGTGCTCTCTCGACCCTAAGCTTAGCGAGCTGCCTCTACGCGCCGCCGGCAGCTCGCTGAGCTTAGGGTCGCGAGTCCGAAGCATCAATCCACAGCACTTCCTTCCTTATCTTAATTATGACATATGCTCTGACAGCAGCGCGCTGCGATATGCTCGTCTGACCTTTATAGCTGCACGTTCTACCTAGAGCGCAGGGCTGGCCGCACCTTGAGTGAAAGACCCTGTAGTTGTGTGTGTAAATGTATCTTGGACAGGGATGGAGTAGACGCTCCGGGACTTCAGCAAGGCACTATCCCGGCAATTTCCTGTAGGGAGTGTGTCAAAACCCGGGGAAAACACACCGCTGTCGGCACCGGGATTCGAACCTACGATATCCGCAATTTCTGCAGCTGCCCTCGCGACCATGGTGCACGTTTGACGAGCGCGGTTATGCCGCGGGACGAAATGCTTATGGAATTTGACTTGAGTACCTATAATCCCCCCATTGGTCGATCCTGGCTACGCTACTGAGACAATGGTTGCCAAAAACTAAGATATTAATTGACGTAACTCAGCGAGATGACCAGAATAGCTATTACAGTTCCATTGTAATAGTGCCATAGTGTGGACTTAAGTAGAAGTTGGTCTTCTACTTACGCTTGACCGTTTGCCACCCTTCCTCATCTCTAGTTGGAGATGATGGAGTAGGAGAGCACACCTCTACCTCCACATCCCCGTCCAAAGATGAAGAGAATGGAGGGGGCACTCTCTTGGGTGGCGCGCGGTCCTCGTCGGACTTACACATTCTCGCTCTTGGGGAAGAGCGAGAGCGGTGTCGAGGGACTTTCTCCCGATCTGAAGACTGGGTGTCCGTCCCCGACACATCCCGAACGTTCATTTTTCTCGATCGGCGCTGACGTCTATTCAGGGAAGTAGGTGGTCCGTTTCCCACAGACGCCAGATCCTTGCTAAACATGACTGCTCCTACGGCACCACTCCACTGATGGTAGTGGGAGCGGGATGGTCAGCGGATGCGTTAGCAGCCTAGTTAGCAGGAGAGTTAGAGACACGGCGCCGCACCGTTTCTCTCTTCTCCTCCGGTGATATTTTCTTCCTATAGGGAAGTTCATCCACACTAACAGGCTTGGCTTCTGCCAGCTTCGCTCCCTTGATGGTCGTGGGAGCGGAAGAGCCAGCAGATTTGGGTGCCATCCCATCAGCAGGAGGGCGAGAAAGACGGCAGCGCACCGCCTCCCTCTTCTCCCCTATATTTTTTGAATCAGGTGGGCTGGAAGAAGGACCACCCCGGTCGGCAAAACCTTCTTTCCCCTTTTAGCTGGGGAAGACTTATTTCGCCGGTTTAGATGGTAAAACCGGTGCCTGCTTTTCCATGGCCGAAAAAAGGTCCTGGGACCTCCTTCGGGCTGACAGTGGTGATTTAATAACAGCACTGAAAGAGGAGCTCGAGGGTACTGCACTTGGAACTATAACGGCAGGGGTCATAGAGGGCGTCGCTGCAGCTGAAAACGATACCCACAATTCGGGGGCATTCATATCACTTATTTCGCCGACCGATTCGGAGAAGAAGGGGACTTCTTCTCCGATTTCGCCGGTTTAGATGGTAAAACCGGCGCCTGCTTTTCCATTGCCGAAGAAGGTCCTGGGACCTCCTTCGGCCTGACAGGGGTGATTTAATAGCAGCACTGAAAGAGGAGCTCGAGGGTACTGCACTTGGAACTATAACGGGAGGGGTCATAGAGGGCGTCGCTGCAGCTGCAAACGATACCCGAAATTCGGGGGCATTCATATCACGATACCTCTTTCGAGCGTCGTGATATGAAAGCCTGTCAAGAGTCCGGATTTCCTAGATCTTTGCTTCCTTAGTAAACTCAGGGCACTGCTTCGAACGTGGAGAGTGGCTTCCTTGGCAGTTGGGACAAATCGGGGGAGGCGTACACCTCTCCCCCTCATGTGTTCCTTTACCACACTCTCTGCAAACGGCCTTGGCTGTGCACCTGGCGGAATCATGCCCTAATGTCTGGCAATTGTAGCAGCGCATCAAAATACTGCGGCCCTTTAAATAATCAGTGGGCAGGCCCGACTTTAAAATATACACTAAAAGACATGTTTTTGTTAAACAGGCGAATATTAACTTTTGCCTAATTCCTTAATATAAATTCCTAGGTGGAGGGATGTAAGGTCTAACGTCACAATGGTATGACGTTACCTTCACCTGCTTAGACACGACATCACCCTCAAAATGGAGAATGAAAGCACCTGTATCGACACTATCCTCTCCAATTTTCCGGGTGATGCGCCTAATCTTGGTGACGCCCCTATTCCCCAGATCCCGCATCGATTCCGTGTCGCTATTTAAAATGAGGTCGCCATGGAATACAACTCCACGGACCTCATTCAGCGTTTCGTGCTTTGTGATCTTAACAGGAATTTCGCCGAATTGCGTGCATTCCAGCAACGCTTCGGTTTGCTTTCGGTTGACGGTGTGCAGCATGAGCTGCCCGTTTCGGAGCTTGGAAATTCCGTTCAGATCACCAAATTTCCCCTCGATTTCCTCGCTGAAAATTATAGATTTTACTTGTTTAAAATCAATCCCGTCTGTCCTGGTAGCTACCAGGTAGCGAGGTGACCTATCAACAGCGAATCTTTGATTAAATGCCTCATCCCTAGGCGTATACACCTTGGGATTCGGTCGACACTCTAGAGACGGCTTTTTAAGGGGGCCACCCTGTGATGATTTTTTCGACCTTTTAGTGTTCATCCCGATCATCCTCCCCGAATACTACCTACTCCAAACGAGGGCCATCACTGTAGGCGCCACCCAACCAAGGCAATACCTACCTGGCATAACAGGTATTGCCCGGGGTTCCATTGCCTTGAACAGGCACTTCCCCTTCGGCATACACAGTGATATGTTCGGCACAAGTATTCGGCCGTGCAGGGACCTTCGTTGTGAGGCGGATACTACTGCAAGGGTACATGGCGCACCCACCTGACGGGATCGGGAGCACCGTCCAGGCTTTCTGGCCAGATGGCCAAGTTGGTGGTCCTTCCCTAGGCAGCATGCACGTTTATTTCTAAGGGTCAAACCAAAAATGGGGCCGGAAGTCGAAAAAGACCTTAACAAGCCGCCCCCCTATTAGTCGCCTTTTACGACAGGCAGGGGATACCGTGGATGAATTCTGCCCTTCCCATCCACAGGGCGTCTTTCAAATCAAAGTCAGTCATGTCAGTCGGTCTTGTTGGCCCTATTAGTCGCCTCCTACGACAGGCAGAGCATACCGTGGGTGTATTCTAACCCGCAACCCAAACGGGGGAAAAGGAATAGTTACTGCAGTTAAGTGTTTACCGGTCCGTACTCTGTAATTATTATTAATAATACATAATAATATGTAATAATATGAGAAGATAAGAGAACAAGCAGGAATAAATCAGTCCCCGAAGGGGACCATAACTAGGGCACGTTTGCGATGGTTTGGTCACGTCAATCGTATGACAGAAGGAAGAATTGCAAAACAATGGTTACATACTGAGATTACTGGAAAGAGACCTGTTGGAACACCTAGGAGGAGATGGCTGGACCAAGTGAAGGAAGATATCACATCCAAGGGAATCAACTGGGGTGAAGTCTTGAAGGAGCAGTGGTACATGAATCGACCAAAATGGAGAGCGCTCGTAAACCACACCCGGGAAACAGGAGTGGAAATCTGATGATGATGATGATGAATATGTAAGCCTCGTGCTGCAGTGGTTAACATTTTTGGCTTCCACCCCAAAGGCTAGGGTTCGATACTCGGCTCTGCCAAGAAATTTAAATCTGGTTTGAGGTGCTGGAACTGTATTGTTGACACATGGAACAGTCACAATATAACAAAATTGCTAAGTTTGTTCAGACATATTGCAACAAAATGTAAGTAATGCTTCACTGATCGCTCACAAAATATATCCAAGGGGACTGGTAGAGATTTCAGACTTCAAAAAGGTTTTGGAATTTACCACAAATTTAGGGAAATGGACAAGAGCCGTTTTGAAAAGGAGCTCCTCGTATTATATCACCGTCCAGTAGAAAAGCATATTTAGGTAGGCCTACATAATTATTACAGACATGCCTTTAGTATCCAAAACGAGGCTGACAAATTATCACCATTCAGTACGTACATAGTTTTTGTTAGATCTATTTTAAGAACTACTCGAATTTTGAAGCTTAACCTTAAGAGACTCGGGCATTTCAGGGGGTGGGGGCCTAGGCAAACGCAGCCATATTTTCATGCTATCGTAAATGAACCACTCGACTGCCGTCGATGTTCCTATCATAACTATTCTGGGCAGCAGGCCCCTCCAAATGCCACGCAGTCCTAATTCTTTCACTGCTTCTACATATTTTGAGCCTCGTTTCTGGTTCAGTTTGGACATCATCGTATCTGCAGGATGGGTGATTACACCGCTTATGATTCCTGCGATGAAACCTGAGGTAAATGAAACAATTAACTGCTGAAACTTGGTACACTCCGAACGAGGCCTTGGCACAACCCTTTTATATAAGAATTCTAAAGTTCTTTCAAATGTTGTAAATTTTATAATTGTAGATGGTATCTGCCTAAGCCATACAGGTACCAGTCCTTTGTAATAACCGTAAATACCCTCTTCCTTATTAATTACTTGCATTGCTTCTAATAATCCTGTTGGAAACCCAGGTCGTGTTTGCATGCGTACTTTGACTGCTTCCATAGGGCACAGAAGAATGTTTGCGAAGAATTCAGCCGATGCTGACGAACACATGTATAAATAGGTTCGGTACAGATATACACTTTCTTCGTCCATTGCACGAGCATAAACAACTTTCAATGTTTCATACAGTCCAAATTTGGAGATGCCTTGCAAAGAGAAGCCCAAAGCAGTAGGGAGCCAGCCTTTAGTTAAACCTCGATAGCCTTCTTCAGCTACGGTTATTCGAAAGGCATCCGACATATTTTTATACTTTTCAGGGTCGATCTGCCGCCTGCATTTTATTACATCTAGAGGTGTGTGTAAGGTGTGAGTAAATCCACACGTAGTGACGCCACTCAATCCACACAACAAGAAGTATTTGGGAGTTCCATACTCACAGCTGTAGTTATTAACATTAGAATTTGCTGCAACGATATTCCTACCAGAGATCAACGGGGGCATGTTGCAGGAAATTATTATTATTATTACTGAAATGTTTTCTATCAAGGAACAACAACACTAGGAAGTGAAGTTCCCTGTCTAATTTCGATCTTCAACTGTTACTCCTTACTCCCTTCGAGCCACCGAGCATACAATAGGATAGAGAGGGCGCTGCCACAGGAACATGGGTCCAGAATAAAATCAGCTGATGTTAGTATAACCAAGACCAACTACAATACTCAGACCTTAATGTAGAAAAAACATGGCGGCGACGGTTGCCCTACCAATAGCTAAGATCATGTCATCGGGCTTGTCACAGTTCGTGTAAATTATTATTTTTACTCACCTAATATCATAAAAGATATCACAAGACGAGACAAGGTTTCGAAGAAATATGCATCAATAATTCAGACTTACCTGAATTAATTTATCTATATAGTGCTGGCCTCGAATTATAGGTTTCTTCGTCTTCACCCAAGGGGCAGCTACAATAGTCTCACTGTTTCTGTGGTTGAATAAGACGCTTTTTGGCGAGTTATCACGATTTGTATTTAAGTTCAGTAATTATAGATTAATATTATTAGCAAAAATCAAATAGATTCTGAAGTAGGAGAGAAGAAAGTATCCGGTTACTGAAGTGCTGTCCCAGCACATGCAGAGTATTTGTGTACACAATCGGAATGACAATAGTTGCCTGAAATAATCGAACCAACACCATAGAGATACAATTCAATTAAGACCTCTCGTGGAATTGTCTAAAATCTCGGGTAAAACATCACACCGAATTAGTTGATTGAAATATGCAAAGAAGTCGTCGTGTGGATATCAGTACATAATTATGGAGAATACTACACACAAGTGACACGATAATATGTTACCATCTAACCTATTAAACATTCGCTGTTACCGTTTGGAATAGTTGTACGCTGGAAATAGTTGATTTAGTACAGTACTATAGGTTGGAAAGCACCATCTCCCTCTTACGGAATTATCGCGGCACACCATCTCGCAATATAAGAACATAATTGGCAAGATACACACAACACTTTATTGCACACATCATAATAAAAATAACTAGCAAGCTGTAAGAATCACAAAAGTATGAATAATGACGGAACACAATGAGTTCACTGTTTGGCACAGGGGGAACATCTTCCTTAACCAATAAAAAAGTTCACTGTATTATTTGGCGTGCATACAAGGCAGTGTAGAACATCTGTCAGACTGGTAAGAATTTACGGAGGCACATATTGCTGAGCGTTCATGATAACGTGAATGGTTTGGTCTAGCCGTAGATGCTCATTGCGTTTTCCCTTTACGTACTTAAGTTCGGCACTAATGAAGTGTACTAAGCTATTATTATATTGCCACTAACTAGCAAATCATTGCGGTGTATATTCTTGAGTCACTTCTATTATGCTTTAGTCTCAGGTACTTCAACATCCGAAGTAAATGACACAATGCCATCGGTTGACTAGACAATCATCACACAAACGAACCAGTCCTTATTAAGCGTATTATCACATATTATATACGATTGCAGTACATTAACGCGAACTGGACTTTACAGACATACAGAAGACACTGAAAATTACAGACGAGTGACAGTTTATCGCAACTTTCATCAAACGAAGCTAATCAAAGCTAAATAGTGTATCCCTGCAACGAATGTAAACAAACAATATGCCGGGGCTTCAGCATACGCCATTTTCACGCTTTCGAGACCTGCATTAAGGTCTGAGTATTGTAGTTGGTCTTGGTATAACATGGCGCCTAAGCCCGAGCTGTCAGCGTGAGCGGGAAGATCGATATACGAGATCATTTTTGTAGTATAATATATTACAAATATTATAAAATACGTGTTTTCCTGAATGCAAGAAGGTGAATGTGAAGAGTTATAGCAAAAATGGTTATATCTTGCACTGCTTACAATTGTAGTAAAAAGTTTGAAAAAAGTAGCAGGTTATCTTTTCACAGGTCATAGGACCTAAAATACACTGACTTGATTACATCTATTTCCCCAATACAGCTGGCACCCAGCGGCGTAGCCATGCTCGTTAAATTGTGCACCACGCTCGGAGATCGCAGGTTCGAATCCCGGCACTAACAGTGGCTATCCTGAGTGTGGTTTCTCCACGCTCCCTCCAGGCAAATGCCGGGATAGCACCTTAGTTCAAGTCCCGGGGTATCTTCCTCATCCCTGTCCCTAATAAAGTTACACACATTACTACAGTCATCAAATGGTGGTTCTTAGTGCAGGCCACAGACGTTAAATGAAAAATCCACAGCCTGCTTCCAGTCTCCGACCGGGTCAGGAATGGAATGAATGGAGCCCCTATCTAGCGGCGAGGATATGAACTGTGCCGGCTGCCGAGGCCTGACGCACTCCTCTGGGGCAATGATTAAATGAATGACAGATGAAATGAAATGATAGTGGAGAGTGTTGCTGGAATGAAATTTTGACAGGGAAAACCGGAGTACCCGGAGAAAAACCTGTCTGCCTCCGTTTTGTCCAGCACAGATCTCACTTGGAGTGACCGAGATTTGAACCACGGAACCAGCGGTGAGAGGCCGGCGTGCTGCCGCCTAAGCCACGGAGGCTTCGCCACAGACGTTAACAACTGCATAAAACGTTGGTGTTTTCGAATTTTCATTGATCAAAAAAAAAAGTCAACCCCTGGCACTATACAGCCCATGAAGGGCCTAGGCTGACCAAGCGACCGCTGCCCAGCCATTTGGCCTACATATATTGGGGTGGCGCGTGATCAGCGCATCGGGTCCCCTCAGCCGTTAATCTTGGTTTTCGTGATCGGGGCGCTGCCTCACTGTCGGACAGCTACTCAATTGTCCTCACGAGGCTGAGTGCACCCCCGTTCCAACCCTCACGTCAGTTTTAAAATCCCTGACGGGGCCGGGAATCGAACCCGGGGCCTCCGGGTGAGAGACAGGCACGCTACCCCAACACCACGGGGCCGGCAATTTTCATATTGGGTTAATGGATCCGTTGTTATGGATATATTGTTATCAAACAAGTTTAACACACACCCAACTACACGGGGCTGGTGACAATGATTTCTCAAATTAAATGAATTATCAACAACCAATACAGCTACACACACAACTGCAGTCGTCACAGAAATATAAGTTATGAGATAAGTTCAACACATACTCAAGTAGGCTACACGGGGCTGATGACCCGGAAGTCCCTAGCCACCAAAAACGAATTTACCAAATATGGAGGGGAGGGGGATAACTTTAGGATATTTTTATAAGTTTTATTGCTCTGGGAGATAAATATTGGGAGTGGGGATAACATTGGTTTTCTCTTAAGATGCAGTGCTGGATATCACTTGCTAAGCATTGGCATCAACAAAAAGCATGGACTAGCCGCAGTTGTTTGGTGAGTTGTAGCCTATAAGTTATGGCTCCTTGTCTTAATTTATATTTTTATGGATATTTTGCTGTCTGGTACTGCGCATTAGGCTTCATTACCAAATTTATTATAGTTTTATATACCGGTAGTCTGAACATTTAGACATGTTAAACAATTTGTGACGAGAGTGTGATAGTGACTGATAGTGACAGATAATGTAGATTTTAGGTCCCTTAAAACAATGATCATGGTAATTCATAACTGTATATACATACTGTATAAACTAAATATGCAGGCCTGAGCAATTTATAACTTAAGTGTAACGGTGGTTCTTAGGGCAGGCCACAGAGGTTATCAGCTGCATAAAATGTTGATGTTTTCAAATTTGCGTTGATGATAGTTATAATTAGGTTAATGGATCCGTTGTTTAAGTCTTCAGTCTTTGACTGGTCTGATACAGCTCTCCATGCCTCCCTGTCCTGAGCTAATCGTTTCATCTCTACATAGCTACCACACGCTACATCCGAGGCAATCTGTTTAACATATTCTAATCTTGGTCTACCCCTACAGTTCTTATCCTTGACCCTTCCTTCCATAACTAAGCTTGCTATTCCTGGGTGTTTTAGTAAGTGTCCTACCAACCTCTTTTCTTCATTAGCAGACGCCAGAAACATCTCTCCTCTCCCACTCGTCTTAATACATCTTCATTTTTTACCCTATCTACCCATCTGATCTTCATCATTCTCCTGTAACACCACATTTCAAACGCTTCAATTCTCCTCTTTTCTGCTGCACCAATAGTCCAAGTTTCACTTCCATATAGTGCCACGCTCCAGACAAAGTTTTTAAAAATGACTTCCTAATATCTAAATTTATATTCGATGTCAACAGATTCCTTTTCTGTAGAAATGCTTTCCTTGCCTGAGCCAACCTACTTTTTTATATCCTCTTTGCTTCGTCCATCATTGGTTATATTGCTTCCTAAATAACAGAAGTCTCCTACTTCCTTTAGCTTTTCACCTGCCAATTTGATGTCCATCGAGGTTTCTGATTTATTTCGGCAGCATTCCAATATTTTTGTTTTACATTTATTGATTCTCACATGAATTCTTTCCTCAAGACGGAGTCCATACCATTCAAAAACGCATTCAAATCCTCTGGCGTGTCAGCCAAGATGACGATGTCATCAGCAAATCTCAGAGTTGAAATTATTTCTCCTTGAATCTTCACTCCCACTTTAAATTTTTCTACAATTTCCTTCATTGCTTTTCAATGTAAAGATTGAAAAGTACGGATGATAAGTTGCAGCCTTGCCTTACACCTTTCTGAATACCAGCATCACTCTTATGTCCTTCAGCTCGAATGACTGCTGTCTTTTTTCTGTATAGATTGTAGATCACCCTCCTATATCTGTACTTAATTCCAAACGTTTCCAGAATGTCAAAGAATTTAGCCCAGTCAACGTTTTCAAAAGCCTTTTCTAAGTCTACAAATGCCATGATCGTTCTCTTATCTCTCCTTATTCTACCTTCCAAAATCAACCTAAGACTTAGTACAGCTTCCCTTGTTGCTACATTTCTCCTGGTCTTCAACCAACTCCATTTCTAATTGGCTTTCCATCCTCTTGTAAATTATTCTAGACAGGATCTTTGAAGCATGAGTAATCAAGCTGATTGTACGGTAAATGTTGGAATTTAACTATGTTTACAACTGACTAACCTCCACTGTAAATCTAAGTTGTAAACAATGTGATAAAAAAAAGTATTTTACGTTTATAAGTTGGCAATTGTTTTAAACCAGAAGGAGAAGTACAGCTAACGGCGAAATGTATGTGAAAGATACCCTCTGTGAAATCTGAAGCAATCAGCCATCAAAATTGTATCTCCATCGAAGTAGAAAAGTTTTTGATAACTCAAAACATGCTTTATGCTGTAGAGTCAAAATATATGATATTTTCGTCTTATCTAATATGTATTTTTCAACTTGTATTTGAATTAGGTTATACGTTGTATGGAAGCACACTTTAAGTTTACAAAATGTTCATAATGATAGAAGAAGATTGTAACTGAGAATGAAATCAATATTGTATTATTGTGCCGGCAGCTTATCCGGACGCTCTTTATTCCCGGAAGAAATTATGAAATGGTCATGAACGACGGAAGTGTATAAAACATTTGTGTATTTATGGTTTGATTTGTACTGTGTGTCTTTGGAAATTGATCTTTTACTAAGGGTTTTTGTTGAGAGAAGAAAAGGATGAGTGGTGTGCGACTCTACCTTGTAATTCTGGGAGCTTTAAATTTCTGTTGTAAACTGCGGAAGGTCAATTTTTCTTTTCACTGTGTATTGAGTGTTCTGGGTGTTTTGGGGGATTTGTTTTGTCCTAACTTGGTGCTTGGTTTGGTTTTGTTTTCTCTCGACCATTTGGTCTGCCTGCATCAAGCACGTTTCTCCTCCTTCCTATCCTAGTTTTTCTTTCTTTTTCGTTTTGTCTTTTATTTATTTGTCTTTTCTTTTTGATACTCTCGTGCTGCTTTATTTCTTCCTTCCTTTTCCTCTTCAGCAGGGAGAGCTAGGTTTAGTCCCTTATGGACTCCGTTTAATCTATCTTGTGTATTTGTTTATTTTTTCTTTGGGGATTGTTCCTTGATGTTGCCCCTTCGTGCTTCTTTAGCAGGGTTGAGTGTTAATGATGTATTAGAACATAGATGGCGGAAGAGATGGATTACTGAATTTTTACTACAAAATATTATCAGAATTATGTTTTTTTTAATCCCCTTTCAGTTCTTCCCTTGCCTTCCGACAATTTAATATATCTCACCAGGTTTGGGCAATTCACTACCGATGCTATTTCATGGTATTTAATAATTAAGATGATGAGTGGGCTCGAAGATGAACACTGGAATCACTAGGAAATGTATATAAGGTTTGGATTTGTATTTCAAGTTATGATGTTAATGTTAATATTGTGTTGTTATTAAAAGGCCTTTAAAGTTTTAAATGAGATCTGTTGATAGATTATGTTTACGTTTGTGCCAGTAATTGGAATTTCTATATCTAAGTATAGATGTTTCTCTCTTTTCTTCTGATATCATTGGGGTATGGGAATCACAACATATCCCGGCAACATACACTTTCACCGATTGGCTACACTGGTAGCAGAGCGTGGTTCAGTGTAGCCACTTGTTTTTTTTGACGTGTGGCCTCCTGAGAGGCCAAGTGCTGGTCTTTCTAGTCGACGCCCGTGGGCGACCTGCGCGTCGGGCTGAGAGATGGAATGGATGAAGGTGAATGAATTTGGGCACGGATGTGGAAGGAAGCGGCCGTGGCCTGTCTGAAGGTACCATCCCAGCATTTTCCTGGTGTTGGAAAATGGGAAACCACGGAAAACCATTTGAAGGACGGCCGACGGTGGGGTTCGAACCCACGCGTCTACCGAGTCAGCAGAGAGCTTGGCCCCATGACCTAACGTTGCACTTTAGCCAGCGTAGCCACTGCTGTCGGTTGAAAGCTGCTGAAGTGGGGGGAAGTGCAGCCAACTTGAACAATGAATTTATAGGCTGTTTTGCAGTAGCCTGCAAGTAACACTGGTAGCGAAAATAATCTAGATCTTCTGTCTTCTTGGCTCTCACTTGGGAATCTGACTGATCCTTACTGGCAGCGAGCAGTTGTCCAGCTGTTGGACCTCTCTTGAAGATCTGACTGATCATTACTGGCAACGAGCAGTTGTTCAGCCGTTGGCCTTCTCTTGAGGATCTCACTGATCCTTACTGGCAACGAGCAGTTGTCAAGCTGTTGGCCCTCTCTTGATGATCTGACTGATCCTCACTGGTAACGAGAAGTTATCCTGGTCTTGGCCCTCTCTTGAGGATCTGACTGATCCTCACTAGTAGCGAGCAGTTGTCCAGCTGTTGGCCCTCTATTGAGGATCTGACTGATGCTCACTGGTAGCGGGCAGTTGTCCAGCTGTTGGCCCTCTATTGAGGATCTGACTGATCCTTACTGGTAGCGAGCAGTTGTCCAGTTGTTGGCCCTCTCTTGAGGATCTGACTGATATTTTCTGGAAGCGAGCTGTTGTCCAGTTGTTGGCCCTCTCTTGAGGATCTGACTGATCCTTACTGGCAACGAGCAGTTGTCCAGCTGTTGGCCCTCTCTTGTGGATCTGACTGATCCTTACTGGCAGCGAGCAGTTGTCCAGCTGTTGGCCCTCACTTGAGGATCTGACTGATCCTTAGTGGTAGCGAGCAGTTGTCCAGTTGTTGGTTTTCTCTTGAGAATCTGACTGATCCTTACTGAAAATGAGGAGTTGTCCAGCTATTGGCCCTCTCTTGTGGATCTGACTGATCCTTACTGGCAGCGAGCAGTTGTCCAGCTGTTGGCCCTCACTTGAGGTTCTGACTGATCCCTACTGGTAGCGAGCAGTTGTCCAGTTTTTGGCCCTCTCTTGAGGATCTGACTGATCCTTACTGGTAGCGAGCAGTTGTCCAGTTGTTAGCCTTCTCTTGAGGATTTGACTGATCCTCACTGGTAACGAGCAGTTGTCCAGCTGTTAGCCCTCTCTTGAGGATCTGACTGATCCTTACTGGTAACGAGCAATTGTCCTGCTGTTGGCCCTCTCGTAAGGATCTGACTGGTCCTTACTGGTAGTGAGCAGGAGTGTAACCTTACCATTAGTGTCCCATCACTACAAACATGGTGATTATATACAGTCCAGAGTATCACGAGTTGTACAATGCTAGTAGAAACAGCTCCAGGTGTTATGATTGACAGCAAGTTAAAATTTTGGAATCAGATCACGAGGGTGAGTTTTGCGCCGTGAGGTAATTTTTATAGGCAACCGTTTTACATTGCATGTTAAGCGGGCAGCAACCTCTGGACGGAGCGAGACCATGTTTTGCCGCCAGATCGGAGCAAGAGTTTTTTGAAGGAGTCGCCATGTAAAAGTGGAGAATATTTTTGAAAAATTGAGGCAATTGAATAGCTATTAGCTGGGAAAAATCAGGAGGAAGTTTTAAAAATATGAGATGAAGGGATGCATCCAGGAGTGTACGGACTCTTTGTCATATTTGTAGAGATTGCGGTAGTGGTAAAGCATTCCTCGCTAACGACCTTGCACTGCCTAGAAAATCTTCTACATCAGTCTTCCCAGTACGAAGTGATGCCGCTAGGTCGCAGGCAAGAGGAGCCATTTGGGACCTGAGAATGTGTTTAAGAATATGAGGCTGTAAAAAAAGGTCATGTACGGAGATGAGGTAAAGCGACTTCATGCTGATGTGTACGTTTGGTGAGGAAAATATTGCGAAAGCTGGAAAGTTATGAAATGAAGGGAAGTATGTAGGATATAGGTCCAAAGTGGCATCACAAGTCAAGATCCACGCAAGGCAAACACAGTTAGGTTAGTATAAAATCTGACCCTCACCACTATACTCGTTTCCTCACCACTATACCTGTTTCAACCGTCTCGCGACAGCAACATTATATAAAAGAACAATCCAACAATCAGGCATTGTGGCTACAATGAGGCTCGTGGCCGTATGTTAGGTAGAAAATTTCCCCCGCACCTTTAAAAGCTGTGCGCATCTGGGGACATTAAGCTCTCTCTTGTCATAAGTACAGTCTCCGCGGAGGCCCGGATTCGATTCCCGGCTCTGATAGAACGGGGTACACTCAGCCTCGCGAGGAAAAATGAGAAGAGACTGGTTCGTTTCCCACCTCAGACATCCTGTAAGAAGTTTACCACTTCCCAATAATTGATAATTTCGCGTAAATAATTAATAATATCGCGATTGATATTTAAGTTGGTGAAATGACAGTTAGGATAAATGCTAATGATTTAGGTGATAAGGTCAATGTTCCATTAGTAGTTTAGGAGTTAACTAGTGCGTTCCCTTTATAGAAAATGGAAAGCTTTGCCATCTATTTCAATGAGCAGTGTAATGTGAATCTGACTGACCCTCGCTCGTAGCGAACAAGTGTTGCCCCTTGTTATCCTTTGCCTGGGAATCTATTTTATCCTCAAAGTAGGGACCAATTAACATCCCGCTGTGATACTTTGCATGGGGATCTGGTTGTTCCTCTCTGGTATTGGACATGGGATGTCCCACTGTTGTCCTTCACTTCGGGATCGACATGACATTTATTTATTTTTCGTATGACTTTTAGTGCCGGGAGTGTCCGAGGATATGTTCAGCTCGCCAGAGGCTGTGGCTGCTTCTAGCGGGCACCCATAGGGTGAGCTACTAGTTCCGTTCAATTTCAAGTAGATCCAACTTTCACTACCAGATGTCAATGATACCTAGTGGTGAACGTTGGAATTTTGATAGAACGTTCCAGCGAAATCTAACCTAGAAATTTAGCTTCACACAAGTTTAGTCTGTGGATGGATCTTTTACATGCCATAAATCTATGACATGGGACCACCGGCTCTACTTCCCCTCCGAAGGAAGGCATACTGAAGGAGACATGACATTACATTATCACTAAGGAAACTAATTTGTTTTATAAAGGATTGTGTTTTGTAAAAGCAAATACCAATTTTAATGGCCGGTGGTATGTTGGTGATAATCCCTTGAAGGAACGACAACCTCACCACCTTCTCAAGGGAGCCACTCGGTGAAAGTGTAAGTTGCCGGGATATATTGTGATTCCCATACCCCAATGATATCAGAAGAAAAGAGAGAAACATCTATACTTAGATAAAGTGATTCCAATTACTACCAAAAACGTAAACATAAACTATCAACAGATCTCATTTAAAACATTAAAGGCATGTCAAGCGAATTTGAAACTTTTAAATAGACTTTTCTCGCGATTTAACCATCCAAACGCAGTGAAACTTGGTACAGCAAATATTTATGCACATTGTAATGCAATGGCATTTAATTTAGTTCAATTGTTGACATAATCTGAAGATGGTGGCTGTCGCAGCCCCTAAACTAAGGAACCAACCAACAAAATAAACATGAAATGAAAACCATGTGGTTAATATGAATCACCCTGTACTTACAAATAATTTACATACTACAAGAAAAAATGGAAAATAGAGAAAGAAGTGCCCTCAGCCCTTCAAGAACGATGATGGATGGACTTAAGAAGGAAAGGGAATATGCAGAAAATCCATCCCAAAGCCACTGGGAAACAGATCGAGCTTAGTAACTCCTCAGAGTTGCCAATTCCCAGGCTCACTAGCCATGATCATGTTAAGCAGGTGATACCCTGGTTAATGTTTTGTCTCCCTAGTGTCCAAATTATGCAAATTTTGAAAATGGTCCTCTCGTTAAACTAAGCAAATCTTGTAGTTGATTTTAAGTTTAAATGAATATTTGTTGAGATATAAATTAACACAATTTACAATGTTTGTAATCCCATTAATTACCTATTATTATAAAATTAAAATATATTTAATAGAAAAACTAAGAATACTACAGTAAAACTAATCAGAATCACTGAACTTATGGATGCATTGATATAGAATGAGTGTAAAAATTTGCAACATTATAGCTGCAAATCTGATCGGCAAGTTGCAAATTTTGTTTAAAAAAATGGGAAACTGAGGTACGGTCCATGCTTTCATGAACAAGGTGATAGAAAGAAAATTTTAGAGTCACCATCTGACAGAATTGTAGTGCAGCACATCTGCCCATAAAGCATGTGCCGCAAATATTTCCATGGCTACAAAACTATCTTCATAATTCATGTCACATTCTCCACTAGATTAATGTCATTCATACTACTGGGGACTGGTCCCCAAATAGTACACAGAAGCGTAATTATACCAACAAATTAAACAAATGGATATTTTTGCGATTGCTGACCAAAACTCAGTCGTAGTGTGCCTTAAGTACAAAGTCAAGGTTGAAAACATAAAAGAAACTTCTATATTTCATAGCAAAAATGTACCCTGGAGAAGTCACTGAGCGCTGTACGCATTGCAGCACTGCTCTTGTCCGGACACACTTCCCCCTGATACACCCTCCCTCTGACCCTTGACTGCAGGTGAAAGTTACCGTACACATGAAAAGTAGCATTCTGACAGCCACGGCTAATAAGCATGGTTGGTCCAAACTTCACCTGCATTAAACACATAATGTATAACCTACGTGGCTCTCTGTTTTACAAATCCCAGACTCCATAGAAATGGGAATAATATCGGGTAGGAGAACATTGTTCTTCAAACAATCTTAAAACTATCTCTTTGACAAACCTGTTGGGCTTTCATAATTCGATGCCCTGGTGCCAGCCTTATCTGTTTCTACGACCATCTCGATGATAGGCTCGTCTTATATTGATGCTGCCCCTTCAACCTGCCTATCTTGTGTGAACGTATCACTGTCCAGGGCAAACAGTATTTCGATATCCATCTGCCCCAAGAGAGAATCCACAGTTGGGTCATGTTATAGAGCAATCTTTTTTCGTCACACAATTGCTTTTCTCGTAGTCCCAATTTTTTTGTTTATTTGTTCAACCATTTTCTGAAAATAAAATACATTATGTTAAGGTAACACACAAGAAAAAACACCAATTAAAAATATCAGAAAGAAAGGATAAATATTATAGCCATTAACATTACACTAGTAAAAGTACCGTAGCCCACAGGTCAAGTTTATGGCACTGCTTTCAAAAAGCAGTAATTTCATTACAAGAAACTGGCATGGTTCTCTTTTTAATCAGAATTAGAAGTCCATTACAACTTTATTTACAATTGTTCCCTCTCCTTTAATGTTCATTATAATAAATAACTACGGTATCGTTATTATTCTTTGAATCTTATAGTTATGTAAATATTTTTTTGTGCAGTTCATGAGCTGAGAAGCTATAAAGTCTGCTACAATTTGTACAGTCTCAACACAATATTATGTGCATCTAGCAAATATTGGGAGTAAGTACCCTTGGTTTTCCGATGTGTGACAGTGTGCCTACCATCGTATGTACACTTATGCAGTACAACTGTAATCTATCCGAGAAGGAAACATTTTAATTCAGATACCCCCTTGCAAAACGGGGCTATTTTGTCCTAACCATGTTCATGCTCCACAGGTGCATAAGCCTATGTAACTTAGTGGTTTTCTCTCCACAGTGATCCCCAATACTTTCCTCTGTAATATACTCCTGTTTTGCGTAGCCCATAGTGGCAATTAAGTTGCTCTTTACTGCCACTGTCCTTCTATGTCATAAATATTCCATAGAGTACCATGTTATACAATTGGGAGGCTCTCGATATGCCAGCATTCCTATCTCGTACACTTATTACTCAGCTAATAAGACCGAGAATATCCAATACGAAGTGAGTCGAGAAGGCTGTGACGAGATAATGTTCACGAGATTCGTGCTGCCGTAGTTATATCTCATTTGTAGAGGTTTTTGATATCACATTGGAGTGCGAATCGTATATCAAAGTATTCTAGATACCTACAACACTTTTGTAAGTATTATTACTAATATTTGTGAACCTTACAGTACGTGAAGTGGAAAATAAACAACCTAAAACTCTGTTCTGAGCATCCCACCATGGCCGCCACCTCTGTTGATAGAGGTCGGCGTCTCGCATCACGGCCGACTGAGCTCGCATGTTCGCCGATCCCACTTCATAAAGCATCGGCCATAAAATAGTGGCTTATGATTGGTGGAAGCGGAAGATTGAACTACAGTTGATTCGCACTCTTGTCCATAGATAGCGCGCCCCTCTCGTATGCCGAGAACTTTGAAAAAAGTGCTTGGCGCGAAAGTCATAACAGGTGATTTGCACCTCCCAAAACTCCATAATTATACTGTATTATTAGCCTATATTATATTATTATATTATGCAGGAGAACCCATTTTGAGACTATATTTTTGTTTGTTAATCGCTACATTAAATTGAAAATAGTTATTGTTTTAAGTGAACTTTAAAATATTGATGAACTCAATTGAACAAATATTGAACTCAATTTTCCTTTCTGTAACAGGTTGGAATTAATTATTTCCATCATTTTATTAATTGGGATGCAGGATGCAGGGATACATGTTTTTTATGTCGTATGCATGAATTGTTTCTTTATCGATTTTTACATCTTTGGTGTTGTCGAATGACACATTATATTTGAATACGTAGTTTTAGGTAGATTTCATTAGAAAACTAACTATTGCAATGGGTACCATGTTTCGACTTCCGGAAAATTTCGACATATATTCGCGTTTCACATCCCCCAGACCCCAAAACCACCGTCAGTTCAAAAGTTTATATATAATTTATGCATGTATAATATATGTATATATATATATGTATATCAGTTTCTTGTGGACACGATAACTGACGTAATTTTGCGCCGATCACTTTGATTTCTTTTCACCGAATATGTATACCTATAAAATATCGGTCGAGTTCGTTACTGGGCTAAATCGGTCGAAGGGGGTGAAAATGGGGGGCTTTTTTTTTTCGAAAAAGTGAAATATTGCTATAACTGTCTTATTATGTGAAATATCTAATCCGTTCAAAGTTCATACTATGTGTCGGATAAAGCCCAAAAATTCTATGTTTGAAGAGTTTTCTTATAACACCAACCATTGACCAAAGGGGTGGGAAAAAGTGTTTTTTTTTTTGGGAAACATTAATCATATCTCTCTTAATAGGCACAATATCAAAACCGTACAAAATGGACAATATTCCCCTAATAATTACCTAAAACTTTTGTCTGAAAGAATTTTTGATATGACCCACTATTACGCCAAGGGATGAGAAAAATAATTCCGGAATTATAAGACAATGCCAAGAGCTATCAGAGGTTACCATGGCAACAATACTAAATTGATGAGGGATGAGCCATCAGACGTTGCCATGACAACGCACTTGCACGAGATCAGTTTTAGATTTCCATCTCACTAAAGCCTGTATCAGACGACACTCGCTAGCATGGAAGCTGCTACCAGTACGGGTATACACGCTGGTATAGCCGCGTCTAGCACCGTGTGATTTCTACCTTCAATACTAGATTCTGCCTTCTATGACAGCCTTCATGGCAACTCATTAACTGGTCCGGTGCTATTTTCACTGGAAGATTGTATGGAGGGTTCAGCACCTGAGCCAATCTGCCCTTGCAGAGATCCTAGCGGTAGCATCTCCAAGTAATCTTGGTTAATCGTTTTCTCGAAGGCAACGTATTTCATAAACACAGGATGTCACCTCCTTGGGCAAATGAGGTTATTTCTTCGCTTATTGAAAGGTACGAAAGTAATCCATGACTTTATAACACTAAACTGCCCTTGTATCATACAATAATTGCCATATCAATGCATTACTTCCACAAAAAGAAAACTTTTCAGACATAATGGCGTCGATTACTTCGCGTCGCAAAGCCGATTTCGAAGGATATGATTGCATGCGGCTGGCATTTTACAAAGGAGAATTATATATTAATAAATACAATAACCAGTACCCTACATTCTTCCCTGCACTACAAACTAGGCGACTTAGCAAGGTCGATTTGACAGCTGTTCTTCCCATGTGGCAAAAATTATTTTTAGGGTTCGCTTTATCGTAGGCCTACATGCGTCTTTCTTTAACATTCCCCATTGCTGCTTCAAATCTGTGATGCTCTGGTCTTTTAAGTTTATAATCAGGCGCCTATTAAAAATTTTAAAAATCTTTTAACGGTAGTCAACTTGTAGGCTAAGCTACAGTCGTTGATGTATTGACTTCGACAGTATTAGGCTACCGGTATATCTTCCAAATTTAAATGTATCTACTTACTGAAGTATGTAAAGCAATGTAGCGACTCCACGCTTATTAGGCCTACATTTTCCTGAAAAAAATATTTTTTTCTTGGCAACTGGTAACCGAATTGCATTTTGAATCTGATAAGGTACTCCTTTCGAATTACTAGTTTGTAAGCATAAAGCTTCAAGTCTCATAAAATCTTCTGTTCCTAGCACTTTCCCGCACATAATTATGTGCTTGGCATCTAAAAATGCCTGCCCTTCAACACAATCATTAGGCTAAATGAAGTCAATCACCCTTGTCGAGACCGACCTGCCTCCTACATTCGATTCAGTTCGCGAATATCCAGTAAATACAGAACGTGTCATATTATTATTATTCTGGGATAAATTTTGAACTGTTTAAATTCTAATAGTTATCATGAATAGTAGGCTATCCGCTATGGTTTTAAACAGTATTTAGGGAAAATAGATTTTTATGAGAGAAAACATGTTTACTATCGTCCTCGTAGATCATGTAGACAAAACTAAGTTGCAATATTGTTGTACGACGTGAGGAGGATATAATAAAATAATTAAAAAGAAGTACAAATTTTCGCCGTTGGATAGACTTGAACCCAGGCACGATACCACTTGCACACTTTTTCAACAGACGTTACCGTATTTTGTTACGCTCCTACTTAGCGCGTATGGTTTTATACCAATTATTACAGTTAGATCTTAAATATTGATTGGAATGCATTCATTCAGTACCAGGCATGTTTTCAAATGTACTTAAAGCAAGTTTCACGGCCGCTTTGCGTTAATAATGCGAATCGACTGTAAATTTTACCCCCAAACGACAACCGTCCTCCATGTTTTATTTCTTACAACTTGGCGCACGAAATGCTAGCGTGTGATACACTTCAGCCATAAAAGCAGGTGTACGGACGAGGATGAACAGCATCATACAAGATTTTATACAAGCGATTACAACAGCTTCCTTGCCAGCAAGTGTCGTGTGATCAAGGTCTCCGTATGAAGCGGCTTCGGTGACGTAACTGGTAGCATGCTGAACTTCTATGCCCAAGGTCGCGGGTTCAAAGCCGGCCGAAGTCGTCGGATTTTCTAAGAGTGCTAAAAATCCCTCAGTATGCTTTCCTTTGGAGGGGTAGTTCCAACGTTCGTTGCGAGTTGCTGGTTGCGGTGGCATCTAGTAGCCAAGTTCACAGCTAGGTGTCGTTGACGGTAGTATCTGGTAGCAACATGAGGAACTACTGCTTGAAATCGACCGTCTGCAGTCCTTACCTGAATTACAGACTAATACAGCCATCACAATTCACACCGTTTATCAGACATATTCTACACTCACCCAAAGTACACAGGGTTACATGACCGCGTTGTCGCAGCCCCTAAACTGAGGAACCAACCAAAATCTCTGCGGGAGATATAATTTTGCGTGAAGAAGTAACAGACCGTTACATAGTTACACATCAGTGTCGAAACCTTGCATAAGGACAGTGTGACCACAAGTATAAAAATTGACCCCAAATGACAAGAAGGTTACCGTCCCCATAAGACAATAAAATGTTTAAAATATGCATAAAATGACGAAAAACAAAGTTAACTAAGCTCCAATTATAAAATACTTTCTCGCAATAAATGAGGTCTGATCCTTCTACGAAAACCTGCATATTCTGCCTATTTTCGCCTATCCCCAAGTTTGTCCGGTGAAATCTACCTCCGCCATCCGGCGTGCCGAGAGGACTTTTTTTCTTTAGAAATACGGAACAGTTCTTAAGGAGGACCAAAACTTGGTCTTCTTTGCAGCTTATTATCCCCCTCTCATGACGCCAATGTGGTTTTCAAGAGGTACCGAAGGGAATAAATGGACTTATTTAGAGAAATCTGTATTAGGGAGCGTGACAATACTCATTACGCTGAGAGGCGTGACTCGGAATGTGGTGCAGTAGCCTATATAGGAACTGAATAGGCAGTTAGTATCGGTAAAAGTTAATAGGGAGAGGTCAAAAGAGGTTTGACACACTCACAATCACATCAGTTAATTAAATTTATTCTAGAGCCGCGCTTTCGATAAAAAGTTAAGAAACAGAGTGGATAAAAGTTCACGTTGCCGTGTCGCTGCGATGAATAGTCTCTGTAGATGTGGTGCGCTCTGTGGACGAGAGCGCGAATCATCTGTAACTCAACCTTCCACCAATCATAAGCCGGCATTTTAGGGCCTATGTTATATGAAGTGGGATCGGCGAATATGCCGGCGTCTCTTAACGAACACAACGAATGATAAAACGTCTGACGTATCAACCCACCAAGTACCAAACCAACCAACGAATTATTATAATACTGTAAATAACCCTGATTTTAACAACAGTACATCTAGCACCCAAATGACAACTACAATAACTACCAAAGAAACAAATCCAAGGTCAAGCTATTCTGCTATAGCTCAATCTCTCCCCTCCAAAGAACAAGCTATCGTAATTGAATCTCAAGATGGAATCAGTATCAAAGATTATGTGCTAGCTGTAGGAAAACTCACTAGCCCTAGCAACATTCGTTTTGTTTCACGAATATCGAATGGACGAATATGCATTTTTTTTTCTAGCAAGAAAGTTGTTGAAGAGTTAATATTAGCAAACCCCAAGATCTTAATAAACAATGTATCTTTGGAAATACGACCACTCTTAACAAAAAACAAGCGTATTATATTATCAAACGTTTGTCCTGTAATACCCAACTACGTAATTGAAGAGGAATTGTTAAACATTGGTGTGAAAATCATGTCTAAAATTATCCCTATCAGAGCAGGCTTATCCATCCCAGGTTTCTCTCATATTTTGAGCTTTCGAAGACTAATATACATCCAAAATGAAGACTTCGATAAACTCCCTGCATCTCTCCAAATTGAATACGATGGCACTAACTACTGGATTTACCTTTCATCTGACTCACCCACCAGCTTTATTTGTAAAACTGAGGGACATTTGGCCAAAGACTGTCCTACTAACAACTCAGTTCCAAATGATCAACCAACCTCTCAGCACGACATTCATGATATTGACAAACCTAACCTCTCCAATTTTCCTAAACTACAAGAGAAACCACAAACAACAGAGATAAACCCCAAAAATGCAACCAGTACTCCCGACCTTCCTCCAACAAATTCACATGATGAAACTTCATCAGCTATCCTAAACTTAACTCAAAACCAAGATTGTAATGGTATTTCCCTCTCCAAAATTCCAATAGAAAGAACAGTGCCTGGACATAGTGAAACAGGTCCTGCCTCAACAACTGGACATTTTCCTGGATTTAAAAGTCCAATTTCACTCTCCAGCAGTGAAAGAACTGACCAAAATATTTATAATAGCGACAGACCCAAAATCGACTCTTCTGAACAAATTGAGAATCACAAGGTAAATCACACTTCTAAGAAACCCAAGAAAGAACCACAAAAACCAACAATCAGCGATATGCTCCTTCCTGTGAAATAGGTTTTGGAAGCTGATCCATCACTAGCTCCTCTCAGTTACACACATCTCCAATCTTTTCTCGAAAATTCCCAAGGTGTCAAGGACGTGGTGGCAATTGCTTTCAATTACACCCAAGACATAGAAGGACTCGCTAAAGCCCTACAGAAACTATACCCCTACTATACCGATAAAAGCATTAAAAACAGAAGCTCTTGGATAGTGAAGAAATTATTGAAGTTCGTCAACCAAAGCGAAGACCAAATGGATAACAATGTAACTCTAGATTACTCTAGCGGTGACTAATCTCTCCCTCTGTAATAATGGAAATGGATCTTTTACTATTCCTTATCATACTTATGGCAACAACACTACTCCAATGGAATATCAACAGCTATCGATCCCAGTTAGAATTCCTACAACTCCTAATAAATAAACACCAACCACCAATTATCTGTCTCCACGAGACCAACTTTCGGAACGATTTTGCTGCTAATCTATGACTTTACAATGTGTATCATAAAAACAGAACTAATGCAAGTCATGCAAGTGGAGTAGCTACCTATGTCAAAAACAATATATACCTTAAAGAAATTTCTTTAAACGCCAATTTGGAAGCTGTAGCCGTCTCATTGCATCTACCTCCCTCTCTGTGTATCTGAAAAATTTATATACCAAACAGTTATCTATTTCACGGAGATGATCTACGAAATCTTATCCGTCAGCTACCTAACCATTCATTCTACTAGGCGACTTCAGCCATAACACGTTATGGGGCAGTCATCACACCGATGCAAGAGGGAAGGAGATAGAAAAGATACTAGATGAATTTGACCTAATTCTAATATTTCAACTGCTCCAACTCGTTTCGATATTGCTCATGGAACCTATAGTAGCATAGATCTAACTATCTGCACTCCGGAGATAGCATCTGGTTTTGACTGGTCTGTCTATTTGATGCTCCAAGGAAATAGTGACCACTACCCCATACTGATCAATAACGACAACGCTTCAATCAAAGCCCCGATACCCCAAACCCTTAAATGGAACTTAAATAAAGCAAATTGGACGCAGTTCAATCATATAATCAACAACCATTTAATTGGCCTAACCTATCCACATGACTTCCCTTCCAAACACATCAATGATATTGTTCAAATTTTACAGAAGCAATAGTTAAATCTGCAAACCTTAGTGTTCCGAAAATAAAGATAAACCCGTGTAAGAAGACAGTACCTTGGTGGAACGACGCATGTAAGGAAGCTCTAAAGAATAAAAACCATTATTTCTATGTCTTTAAGAGAAAACCAACTCCTGAAAATAAAGCCCAATTTCAGAAATGTAGAGCAATCGCCCGAAAAGAAATTAAAGATAGCAAAAGGAACTCGTGGCTGACATTTGTTTCCTCACTAAATTCTCAAACTCCACAAAAAGAAGTATGGAATAAATTCAAACGTGTAAATGGTAAATATAACCAGTTCCACATTACTTCTCTCAGAAACCCAAATGATGGATCCTTCATAATCAACCCTCAAAACATTGCTGATAAATTAGCTGACACATTCTCCGAGATTTCTAGTGACCACAATTATGACCAAAATTTTCTCCATATAAAGAAAACCAGCGAACCTCTTGATCTAAAAAGAACCCTCTCTGACTCCAATTCTAATTTAAATGAACCTTTTCAATTACAGGACATAATTATTGAACTTGACAAATTTGGCAAATCCAGCCCTGGCCCAGATACGGTCACTTATGAGTTCCTAAGACAGCTCCCACTAAACGCATTAAATTATCTTCTGGCTATTTTCAACTACATATGGACCTCTCAGATGTTCCCTGATCAATGGCGCAGAGCCATTGTTGTTCCAATACTCAAGCCAGGGAAGGATAACTTAATTGCAGAAAATTACCGTCCAATCGCTTTAACAAATGCAATATGCAAATTAATGGAGAAAATTGTTAACAGGAGATTACGATGGTATCTTGAACATATAAACTTTTTTAGTGATGTACAAAGTGGGTTTCGTAAAGGACATTCAACTGTCGATACTCTCATAAGTTTGGAATCTGAAATTCGGGAGGATTTCCTAAACAACCATCACCTCATAGCAGTGATATTGAAAAGGCATATGGCATGGTGTTCAAAGACCATGTACTTAAATCATTGATGGAATATAACATTTCAGGAAATATGCTTTATTTCATGATTGTGTAATGTATCGAAAGATACATGTCTCACAAGACAATGCAGTACTTCAAGATGACCTGAACCTGGTCAATAAGTGGGCGATTGAAAATAAAATGAAAATAAACACAAGAAAAAATAAAAATAGGGAAAGTGCGAAGGCAAGATTTTCAATATAACATTGGCTCTGAAATACTTGTAGAAGAAGATTCCTACAAATATTTGGGCGTTCACGTAAGAATTGATATGAAATGGAGTACCGTAGTCATATAGGATGTGTAGTTTCTAAAGCTTACAAATCCCTGCACTTTGTAATGAGGGTATTAAAAGGAAGTAGTACCTCTGCTAAAGAATTAGGATATTTGTCACTTGTAAGACCTATTCTGGAATACGCCTCGGCGGTTTGGGTTACATATCAAGTAGGGCTCATAAATGAGTTGGAAATGGTACAAAGAAAGGCCGCTAGATTTGTTCTCAGTGACTTTAATCCCAGGAGCAGTGTGAGCCATATGTTAAAGAAACTTGGGTGGGAATCACTTGAGGCTAGGAGGATGAAATCTAGATTCTGCGCTATGTACAACACGTATACAAATCAGCCAGCTTGGGGTGAGCTTAGCAAACATATGGAAAAGCCAACTTACATGGGTAGGGGCGATCATCCTTTCAAAGTTAAGGGCCGACCACAGCGAACAAATTATGGTAAATATTCTTTCGTAAACCGTGCCATTGATAATTGGAACTCTCCACCTGCCGCAGTCTTAGAGCCTTTTCCCAAACATATAGGTGTGTTTAAGAAAAAACTGACTATTTGTGTAAATACTCCAGTTTAATTGTTAGTGAATTGTTATGTACAATTATTTATTTGTTATGTATATCTAATTTGCCCCCGGGGGACACACCCCCAATTGCAAATTAACGAATGAATGAATGAAAAAAAACTTCCTCAAAGATCGTAGAATTCAAGTTAAGACAAATGGCATTTTGTCACAGGAAGTTACAATCGACAATGGAGTCCCTCAAGGATCAGTTATCAGTGTTACTTTATTCCTGGTCGCAATAAACGGAATTGTATCCAACATCCACTTGCCAGTAAAGGCTTGTCTTTTTGCCGATGATTTGACCATATTCAGTGCTGGAAGAAATAGTTCAATTACTCAACAACTACTTCAAGAATCACTTGAAAATATTCAACAATGGGCTAAGACTACTGGATTCAAGTTCTCCAAAATAAAGTCCAAATGCATAGTATTCTCTAAAAACAAACACTCTGTTCCAGATCCCGAGCTGAACATAAACAATCATAAAATTGAGACAGTATCAACTCTTAAAATCCTGGGAATTCTGTTTGAAAGTAAATTAAGTTGGATTCCATACCTGAAAAATCTCAAGGATGAGTGTCTACGACGGATTAACTTAATGAAGATTCTCGCAGCAAAAAACTGGGGAGCAGACTATCAAGTGCTCATGAATACTTATAGATCAATTATTAGGGTCAAATTAGATTATGTCAGTATAGTATACAACTCTGCAACAGCATCTTCCCGCAAGATCCTTGATTCTATCCAGTCATCTGCTCTTCGAATTGCTCTGGGAACTCTCCGCACCAGTCCAGTAACCAGTATGCAAATAGAAGCCAATGAACCACCTCTTGCAATTAGACGTAAACAACTAAGTTTATCATATGCACTCAAAGTATCAACTATGACTAAATCACGCATTAAGTCGTATGTTTTCTCTTCTAAGAGCCCCACAAGAACAAACACTGAATCAAGACGACAACCTTCGCCCTTCAATGTCAGAATATGCAAGTTCCTTGAAGAATTAAACCTCAATATTCCTCCCATACTACTCTCAGACCATTCTCTTGATATCCCACCGTGGACAATTACCTTACCAACAGTCAATTTCGAACTGAACAACTTAGTTAAAAACCAAACTGACAGATCACAGTACCATCGATTCTTTCTTGAAATCTCCAATAGATACCCAATGCACAGTGCTATTTATACTGATGGTTCGAAATATGATGAAAGAAACGGCTGTGGGATAATTTATCCTGACCATACCATGCTTTTTCGACTTCCTGAATCTTTCACTGTCTATTCCAATGAACTCTTTGCTCTTAAACAGGCCATGAAATACATTTTGAATACAACCAGCTGCAACAACTCATTTATTATTTACTCCGATTCACGAAGTGCATTAAACGCAATAGAGAATCTATCTTCGATAAACGTCCTTGTACACGAAATTCAATTGATATTCCATAAAGTGGTGAGCAAGGTATAGAAGTCATATTTGTGTGGGTACCCTCTCACAGAGGCATTCATGGCAATGAATCTGCCGATCAAGCAGCTAAAGAAGCCACACTTCTTCCTTTATGTGATCCTACAATAGCTACACCTCATACTGACATCATTTCCTACGTCAAAGAAAAGTGTTCCAACAGTGGAAGAATCATTGGCTTAGAACTTCTACCAGTATACTCCATGAAATAACATCAGGAACCACAGAACAATATCTCCATCATAAACTTTCCAGGCAAGATCAAGTTATCCCTAATATCATGAATAAGAATAGGTCATACCAACATCACCCACAGCTATCTCCTCGAGAAGAAACAACCCCCTATCTGCTCAACATGCAACAGCGTACTGACTGTGCAGCACATAATCTCAGACTGTGCTCTCTACAACCACTGGCGCCAGCACAACAGCATTCCCAAGAAGATATGAGAGGCCTTCTCATCTCTTTCACAACTCAAAAAACTCATCAAGTTCTTCAAAGACTCGGAACTTTACTTCAAAATCTGATTGATCAACACATAGTAGTGGAACTTGTCTTTATTTCTAGTGTTCATTTTATGATTTTATAGTGTATTCAATTTAATGGATTGTATGTATTGTATTGTATAATGTAAATCTACAGTGAAATTCGCGATAAGACTTTCTAAGTTAAAGCGACTATAAATTAATCTAATAAAAAATCCAATACCTCCGGATTTTGGTTGCTTATTGCGCGAGGGCCCTAATAGGTAATGGTACGGTAACCTTAAAAGTAGGCTACTACTTTACGTTTTGCTACTCTTTCATCTATGTTCCCTTTAGTCAGTAGGCCTATTGGACGTATTGGTGCATTAAAATAATCAACAGGTGCGTCTTACTACAGAAATAATTCGAAAATTGAGGAAATCTTACCTTGTGCTCAGGCACGTAGTTGAACGCCTCTGTCATATTTTGACATGTTCTCTTCTTTTTCCACGGTAACTTCGTCTGACTTATTATTTTCAAGTATATTTTTATACTGGAGGATGATTTGCACAACGAAATGTTTATCCTTTGAAAATTGAAGATCGACCTTTAACAGCCTTTTGTTTCCAGTATAACGTTTGTCACTATTGTCGTGTACCATTCGGTTTAAAAAGTAGTTCGGCAACACTTACAAGGGCATTAAATATTGCACTAGGCAATGGCACAGGAGATTTCGTTACAATTTATGTTGATGATTTAGTAATAAGTTCTAGAACGTTTGAAGAGCATCTTAGTCATTTGGAAACAGTATTTCGGAAATTAGGAAATGCTGGTTTTACGTTAAAACTATCTAAGTCATCATTTTTTGGGAAGGAAATAACTTTCCTTGGGCACACAGTTTCAACCTGAGTTGTATCGCCTGAATTGAGTAGAATAGAGAACATTTTAGATTTTGCTCCACCTAGGAATGTTAGAGAGCTCAAATCATACATTGAGTCATGCAATTTCTTTCGACGTTTCATAGTAAGATATTCTCACTTTACTGAACCTTTTCGTGAGTTATTAATAGCAGGGAGTAAGTGGATTTGGACTCAGGGTCACCAGGATGCTTTCGAAAAAAATAACAGAAGGGTTTAGACAATCTGTGGTATTAAGATATCCAAATGTCAACAGTGAGTATATTCTGATGACAGACGCTTCACATGCTGGTGTATCAGGGGTTCCGTGTCAACGAGATAAAGAGGATAATTTGAGGATTATATATCTGGCTTCTAGAGGATTATCTCCTGCTGAAAGGAAGTATACTATCACTGAAATCGAGCTTTTAGCAATTGTATATGCGTTGAGCAAATTTCGTGTGTATGTCCTGGGAGGTAAGTTTACTTTCTATACTGACCACCACGCCTTAGCTTTTATCGACACCTTTAAATTACGCTCCAACATAGTAAGTAGGTGGATTTTAGCTTTACTGATGTATGAATTTAGTATCCATCATATCAAAGGTAAGGACAATATAATTGCGGATATGATTTCACGTAATGTGAAACTAAATGATAACGGTGCTATGGTTAGTCATAAACAAGGTGCTTGCTTCTGCTTGGAAAATAAAGGTGCTTTGGCTAAGGTAAGTAAGCTACTTGAAGTACAGAAGGATGATGGGCAACTAGGAAGGTTGATCACAGCACTTGAGTTAAGTGATGATGGAGTAATAAAGGAAGGTCATTTTGAGTACAAACTTGTTCCGATTTTTTTTGGCTGGAAATTGTCTTGGTAATAGGTGGGCTATTATTGTTCCTATAACTTTAAGAGAGGAATTAGTATGGTTTATTAATCGTGAACTAGGTCATTTAGGATCTAATCAAGTTTTATATGAAATTCAGCATGACTTTGTATGGGATAAGATGGGAAGAGACATTAGGAAAATCCTTGCTACATGCGTCCTTTGTGAAAAGAGTAAATTCCCCAATCGGTAAATGCAAGGACCGAGGCATGCAGTTATTACAAACAAACCTGGTGATTTGCTGTGTAATGATTTATTCGGTCCTGTTGTCAAGGGTCAGTTTGATTATAAATATATTTTCGTCATAGTTGACTCATTTTTTAAATATGTCAAACTATATGTTCTTCGGAAGGCCACTGGTAGAGCATGTGCCAGATTAATTGTTGACAAGTATATACCTGAGTTTGGTTTTCCACTTAGGATACTTTCTGACAATGGACCACAATTTACGTCAAAATATTGGAAAACTAGCATAGAAACTGCAGGTATTACGCACATTTACTCATCGATTCGGTATCCGCAGAGTAAAAAGTGTGAACGTACGATGAGAGAATTAGGTCGTGTATTTAGAGCTATAGTACAGCCTCCGTGGCTTAGGTGGAAGCACGCCGGCCTCTCACCGCTGGGTCCGTGGTTCAAATCGCGGTCACTCCAGGTGAGATCTGTGCTGGACAAAACGGAGGCAGACAGGTTTTTCTCCGGGTACTCCGGTTTTCCCTGTCAATATTTCATTCCAGCACCACTCTCCACTATCATTTAATTTCATCTGTCATTCATTTAATCATTGCCCCAGAGGAGTGCGCCAGGCCTCGGCAGCCAGCACAGTTCATATCCTCACCGCTAGCTGGGAGCTTCATTCATTCCATTCCTGACTCGGTCGCAGACTGGAAGCAGGCTGTGGATTTTCATTTAGAGCTACAGTATATGACAAGCATTCATCTTGGGTAAGTTACCTTTCAAAAGTAGTGAATGTGGTTGAATATGGTACAACACGAAAGCACAAAGTTAACGCCTAATGAGATTCATTTTGGTAGGAAATCCAGATTGAGCTAGCAAGGAAATTGGGTTTAGAAACGGGTAAACAAACTGGGAAGGACGATATAGTCATGTTGGCTCATAGGAACATAGTTAAATCAGCTGAAAAGAGAAAACGTCAACAAAAGCGAATAAAACTCGATCACTTTGATGTCGGAGATCTTGTACTTCTTCGAGTCCCTAAACAGTCAAGTAGTACTGACAAAGTCATAAAGAAATTCTTCTTAATTTACGTATGAAGGACCGTATGTAATTCATAAAGTAGTTGGTCCTTGTACATATGAGCTTATAGGTGGATAGAGGATTCTCTTTGGCAAGTATAATATACGTTACCTACGTAAATACTACTCTACTGAGTAAGGAATTATAGTATCAGATGAATTGATATTTTATATGAGTCATGCATGTTTTCTCCTCTATGTATATTGGTCTCTGTGTTCTTGAGTCAATGTTTAGTTATAAAATATTGATTTATATGTCTTACTACACACAATTATACAACCTTATATATACATATATATAAATAGGTCAGGAAATGAAATGATTGAATTTGATAAATGACCTGGTAAATTGTTGGTAGCACCAAATAGCTTATAAAGATAATAGCGGAAACTCCTCGCCAAAACAGGAGACAGCGCACCCCAGCACCGCCTAGCGGTCCGAGTTGGCAACGTAAGACCAGCTGATTTACAACCGTGAGATCCAACCAAACAATTATGAGAAATTATTGACCTGTGGATGATCTAATTATCCAATTGTAATGGTTGGTACGGGGAGTATTTGTGCCATATATGGCTGTAATAATTATAAACAACAAAGTGACCCAAGCTATTTGGTAGAACTTCGTGACGAATAGGTCGCTAAAAATACAACAACTACAACTCTCCGGCACTTCAGATTTTACCAGCTTGCTGCCGTATTCAACGTTTGGAACTGGATAGGTCATAGCCTTTGGTTACACAGACGGTCAGGGTGTTTCCCGCAAGGGAGACCATTCCTTAGGAGTGAGCTATAGAATCTGACATAGCTGCTGTGGAGAGCAAGGCTACCCTATTCGAGTTATAGATCACTAAGTGAAGTCAACTGATATTCCGCCTGTCTAGCCAGCCTTTCTACATAGTCTGGTCCTCGCTATCGCCACGTTTCCACGTTTACGAGCTACTAAGCTATGTTACCTATAGGCCTAATCAAGCTGCGCCTCGATAAACTATAGAGTAGTGGAACCTGCTTCTTGCTCTAAGAACTTCTAGTCTACTAGGTGTCACGGCTGGTAGGCGGGCTAGTTTAGCACCGTGACACTCTAGCTAGGATTAGTATAGGCTTCCCCCTCACTGACACCCTCAGTGGCCAACATATTGGGACTGTAACTTGACCGTATCTCGGGACTTAGCCAGAGAAGTAACTAACCCGCTCATTGCTTGTCACTGCGTTACCAGTATAAACTACACCTGCTGTGAGTTGGGTTATCACTAAGTTACTTCTTTGTTGCGCGTTTCTGTTTACTCGAAGGTTGACTCAAGACTGTATTGAGAATGCATTTTCGATCATAAGAGGGAAAGGTGGTAATAATGTAACACCTGATGCCTCTAAGTTTCGCAGTGCCTTAAGGACAGTAATGGTCAACAGTTTGCTTTCCCCATCCCAAGGTACTAAATTTTTGATTGAAAGCACGCATGGGGTCAAAATCAAGATGGTTAATTTACTTACGAGTGAATGTGCCACACCGGATGGAGTATGCAAGAACTGTATTCTGTTGTTGGCTAGCAGATATTTTGCAGTCTTCATAATGGCATTTGTGAATAAGACAAATGATTCTTCTGAATCGTATGTAAACATAGGAAGTGTTAAATTACGAAAAGTAACACATCAATAAGTGTAAATGCTTACGGGTATGTATGGGCAAATTCCAGACTTCAGTAATCCACACCAATACCATGTCATGAATTATCTGCAGTATTTTTTAGAATTCTATATAAATTGTACAGAACCAAGTATATTTTGTTTCTTTTAACACTAATCTTTAAATCATTTGCTGCCTAAATATCAAGCCGAGACATATTATGTTAGCTTCACAATGCAATTTCGGTCGGTGCGCACTCAAAAATGCTAGCTGTGGGAGGCAAGGAGAGTAATGCTGTCAACTCGCGCCAAGAGATAGCACTGTGATCGCTGTCTCCAGGCGAGCGCATGCTTTTACGGCCGAGTTTCCACTATTATCTTTATAAGCTATTTGGTAGCACTATACTATGCGTGTGTCAGTGCTATGTTTATAAACGTGTGAGAAATATTATTATCAAGTGCTATTTTGAGATAATTCGAAGAATTAGGATCCCAATAAATTAATTAACTGATTAAATTAAATGGGATGCCTATCAAGTGTATAATATTTTATGTATTCTAAATATGTTTTATTCTTGTATTTTCACATGTGGGTTCCATTATTTCCTCCATCATTTAATTAAGTATTGATTCATGAAGGGCGAATGTAATAGTGTAGAACCAATCATGATTTGTTATCAAATTTATTATTATTATAAATATGTTATATCATTTCATTTTCATCAATCATTCATATCATATGATGGAAGTTACATTTAGAGAGATTTAGGCGGGATATTATATGTACATAGGTCTTACCTATGGGTGTCGTTTTGTGGTTAAATGTGACTGTTATCTTCATGAAGGGGATGTTACTTGGCACTTTGGCACTTTGATATGTGTTTGGCGCTTTATGTATACTGTGTTACAAGATGGTCCATACGATAGATGGCACTACTGGTGTGACGAGGATGGTGTACATTGATACTGTCGCAATAAATAATGCTCCATGGAATATATAAATAAAGGATTAGCAGGCAGTGGACTGTGGAAGAGATTATTAGAGTTGTTGGCACATTGTCATGAATATGAAAGGAAAATTGAGAAAAGAAGAAACAAAGTTTTCTTTAACGTATTAAATCCCAAATGGTCTGCAATTGTCCTATGATATATATAGGTATCGGTAATAGATTGAAAGGAAGACAAAAGGAGATTATTACTATCTGTGGAAGGAAGATAATGTGTACAAGTAATAAGTTGAAGGAACATTATCTATACACAAGGAGGATCCATTTCGAGGTTATCTACATGGAGAATGCAAATGGATTAATAACGTTTCCCACTATAATTTATAAATATGCCCATAATACAACCGTCCATATGGTAAGCTCCAATCTATTTATTAGGTCATTATTAGAAGTAACTTCCATTTATGATTAACTCATGCTTGTATCACTTTAAACTAAATAAACACCAAGTTAGCACTACTTATTTTTTATATGTACAATAATTCGTGTCTGGTCAGAAATCGTAAGCTATCAGTTGTGTTCCATCACCTTACAACCCGTGATAAAAGATTTTATGTGCTCGTTAAATATTATTATTTCCAAAACTATATGGAAATTGGCGCCCTCTCCGGTCAAACAAGACAAAATTAGAGAACGGAAAAAGTAAGATATCATTTGTATACAGTTATGTGGGGGGTTGTTGTTGTCGTTGTTGGCTCTTTATAAAGGAGCAAATAAAGACATAAAAAGTTACATCTTAATTATTAAGTACCATGAAGTAGCATCGGTAGTGAGATGCCCTAACCTGGTGAGACATATTAAATTGTCGGAAGGCAAGGGAGGAATTGAAAGACGATTAAAATAAACTTAAATCTGATAATATTTTGTAGTCAACATTCAGTAATCCATTTTTTCCGCCATCTTGGTTCTAATACAGTATTAACACTCAACCCGGCAAAGGAAGCACGAAGGGGCAACATCAAGGTACAATCCCCAAGGAGGAAAAAAAAATACATAAAATAGATTAAACGTAGTCCTTAAGGGACTAAACTTAGCTCTCCGTGCTGGGGAGGAAAAGGAAGCAAGAAATAAATCAGCACAAGAGTATCAAAAAGAAAAAGCAAATAAATAAAGGACAAAACGAAATTGAAATATAAACTGGGATAGGAAGGAGGAGAACCGTGCTTGGTCCAGGCAGACCAAATGGTCGAGAACAAACTGAACCAATCCAAGCAACAAGTTAGGGCAAAACAAATCCCCCAAAACACCCAGAACACTCAATACACAGTGAAAAGAAAAATTGACCATATGGAGTTTAAAATAGAAATTTAGAGCTCCCAGAATTACAAGGTAGAGTCGCACACCACTCATCCTTTTCTTCTCTCAACAAAAACCCTTAGTAAAAATCAATTTCCAAAGACACACAGTTACATTAATAAGTACAAGTCAAATCATAAATACACAAATGTTTTATACACTTCCGTTTTTCATGACCATTTTATAATTTCTTCCGGGATAAAGAGCGTCCGGATAAGCTGCCGGCACGATTCTCCCTCTCGTAAATTAGACCAAGGGTCGATAATATCAGCACCCCGTAGAATGTGGGCACAGTTTCAACAAGTCCAGTAAATATCATCCAAAATGGCAAGGATGGTAAGACGTATTCCTGGCCAAGGACACACGTAGAGGATAAAGTCGAGATTTCCAGGTCATCTACCATCCGCAGAGAGGTGGTACCTGCAACACGAGATTACTCTGACATTATTTCTTTGTTTGCCAGGCGCCTTTTGATGATACTTGCTGTTTAATTTGATGAATAAGAGGACCTCATACATATTGAAAACGACTTGATCTTTCATTCTCGCTCGGAGCCCAAGAATTTCAACAGGTTATGGGCCCAGGTACCGCTCATACGTCAGACACGCCGAACATTACGGGAAACAACTTGGACGTCAAAAAAAGGTCAGCCAAGTCAGTCGTCGTCGTCCAAGTCAGATGTCAGTCGACAGGTCAGGCCAGTAAGCCGAGAAATTCCACGTCAGTCATCGCAGACAAAGTCAGCCCCGTCGAAAAGGACGTCAACCACGTCGTCAGCATGAGAAACGTCAGCTAAGTCAATCTAACTCGTATACACGAGTCAGAGTCAATTGATAAAACAATTTAAAAAATGGTAACTTAGTAAAATCTTGTGAGATCAAACTTTTATAACTTTGTTATATTTTTGAAACTTATTTTTGTTTTAAAAGTCAAGTCATGGATACAGTAAAGGTTCATTTAGAAACTTTGACTGAAGATTTGCAAGAAACTGTCAATTATGATTCTAGGCGTTTCAAAATTAATTTAGCTATGAGAACAAAATATTGTTTTGATATTGCAACTGGTTTGACTGTCAAACCAGCAGGTGCAAACGCCGATCCTGTACGTAATTGGAGAAGGATGTAGAAGCTCAAGAGATTATAGGTATAAATGTCAGTAGTAATATAGCGAAAAAAGCTAGTCAAATGCCAAACTGCAAAACAAATGTTAGATAAGCTAGAAAATGTTTATGGTAAAAAGTCGGATATTACTGTTGAGGGTTTGGAAAGGAAATGTTTTGGTTATGTTTTTGACAGCCAAGAATCAGCTGTTGAGAATTGCTTGGAGATTCAACAGATAGCCGAAGACCTGTCATCAGATGACGACAGGGTGAAAGACAATTGGATCATGATACGAATGCTGCGTATGCTGCCACCTATGTGGCACCATTTCCGAACAGCCTGGGACAATATGACAGGAGCCGACAAAACTATTGAAACACTCATCGAAAGATTGAGGCTGGTAGAGGATAGACTCAATGAAGGTAAAAAGGAAAATGAAGCAACTGCATTCAACGCACTCATTACAAAGAAGAAGAAAACTGGAAATCAGTCTGCTGACAACAAAAACAATAACAACTACAGGGCGCCCGAGAATGTTCTCCGCATGAGTTTAGTTGGCTGCACTGCACTGTGTCCTTCAAAACGGGACCGTCCGTGTGGGCTGTCAGTGCGTATTGCGATAAGCGAGTGAGCCTGCATGTCTTCAGTGTGCATTACAGTCAGCGAGCGTTCAGATAGATTATTGGAAGAGTGCAACAGTGTACCGGCGGTAATGTTTACTACTGAAGACCGAGTATTTTCTTGAAGGAATACGTGTTTCGCGAAGGCGATTGGTTTACAGAAAATGTAAAATTAAGATTTCAGGAGTGGTTTCCTAATTCAAAGTGTCCAAACGTGATACCGTAAATTTCATGTGACTGGCTCAGTTCACGATGTACCGGGAACAGGCAGGCCTACGCTTTTAACATATGAAAAACTTGATGAAATCTCCGATATAATGCTGCGAAGTCCAAGTAAAATTAGCTCGACAAACAGGAATCTCTAAGTCGACAGCACCTAAAGCTGTAAGAGACAAGCTTCAGTTGTTCCCTTATAAAGTTACCGTGGTTCATGAATTAAAACAAACTGATTACGGAAAAAGAGTGATGTATTGTGAAAGGTTCCAGCATCTGATATGAATGGCTGTGGTGAGTAAAAAGTTTAATGTTTATTTGTTATGATGCAAGCGGCTGCCGTGCTACCAACGTAACTGCTGTAGCCTGCTCTCGCAGACGCATGTAGGCGCTGCGGAGAACATTCCCGGACTCACTGTATAATAGCAACAGACAAGGTGGAAACGCCTCAGTCAGCTGCTTTAAGTGTGGACTGAAAGGACATGTGAAGAAACACTGCAGAAACAAACCCTGTGCCAAATATCTTGCCTTTTGTAAAGAAAACTACCCATGCAATGTGTGTGGACAGAAAGGTCACTTCGCAAGAGACTGTACAAAGAAGGATGCCAACAAAAATGGAAATGAAAGGTCAGTACGGAGTGAAGAGAAGAGCACGAATCGCCCATACCGCGTACTAGCGCCAGTGGGACTGTCAACTGCAGAGCTGAACAGTCTCAATTAGAAATGTAACACCATGACTGTGGACCTACACAACATATGACATCACATAGGAACTGATTCGTCAAATTGATTGAGTGGAAACTCCATCTCCTATTGTCATCGGAGATGCGACTGTACTAGAGGGCGTTGGTATCGGCAACGTTCAACTTGAGGCGTTCGACGGAACAGAATGGTACAAGGTCATCCTGGAGGATGTGCTTAACGTGCCTAAGCTCATCTACAATTTGATATCTGTCAGTCAGATACTCGACAGTGGTTATGTCCAAACTGCAAACAAAGATAAGCCAATATTCGAAACGTCTGATCATCGTGAAATTGTGGCCATGGCTGTCAGAGAAGGTAACCTGTACAGAATGATGCTACGCCAGGAGAAGTCTTAAGCCTGTATGGTAGCCACCCCGATCGTAACTTGGCACGAGAGGCTCGTACGCCAAAACCTGAAGTAAGTGAAGGATGCTTTGGAGAGGAATGGCATTCCATACGTCGATGATTGGAACGACAGAGTCTGCGAAGGATGCACTTACGGGAAGCAACATCGGTTATCTCACCCACTGAACGAGAAGGTTGCTACCCAACCATTGGATCTGGTCCTTGTTGATATGGGAGAGATGGCGACACCATCACTAGGAGGAGGAAAATACTTCTTCCTTTTCAAGGATGATTTTTCACATTTCCGAACAGTATACTTTTTGAAGACAAAGGACGAAGCCGCAGCCAAACTGGATGTTTTCATGAAGCTAGTGGAAAATCAATTCGGATGAAATGTGAAAATTCGACGATCAGATAATGGAACCGAGACCAAGAATGCCAACACACGTAAGCTGCTGGAGGAGCTAGGTGTCTTTCACACTTTTTCAACATCTTTCACCCCAGAACAAAACAGAAAATGAGAACAATTGTGGAGTTAGCAAGGACAGCAATGCATGCACGAAACCTGAAGGCAGAAGCAGTGAACTCTCCTGTATTCACGATCAACCAGGCTGGTACAAGTTTTGTCAAAGGAAAGAGCACAGCCAACCTATGGTTTGGACGACAGATCAACATGAACAAACTGAAGATCTTCGGATGTGACTGCGACGTTTTGACTCCTAACCACAAGAGAAGCAAGCTTGACAAGAAGTCTAGGAAAGGTATATTTGTTGGATACGACATATACTCTCTCTCCTACAGAGTCTATCTGCCTGAAGAGCATGATATTGTCAGTTCAGACAACGTTGTGTTTAATGAAGGAGAAAAAGATGAGCGAAACCTGACTGTTGTTGAAATGGCCGTGAACAACGAGAACGAGTTGATTGGAGAAGATGAGTATGAAGACAGCATAGACCTGAGACAAGACAGAAACAAAGAAAGAGATGAAGCCAGAGAAGAAGATGAACAACCAAGAAGACCAGAACTACGCAATCGTCAAAATATTCAGCTACCTGCCAAATTATCAGACTACTCCATGGGCTACCTCCGAGGAGGAAAGAGTCTTAGCTAAGATAGGAGAAATCCAGGATATCTCTATTTCCAAAGGGTTGAAAGATGCCAGGTGGCTGAAAGCCATGACAGAAGAATTTGAATCCTTACAGAAGATGGAAACTTGGAAATTAGTGAAATGTCCAAAAGAAGTTTGACCCCTGACCTGCCGCTGGGTGTTACGAGAAACGCCTGATGGAAGAATGAAAGCACGACTGGTAGCATGTGGCTTTGAGCAGGAAGAAGGAGTTGACTATTCAGAAACCTTTAGTCCAGTAGCAAGCCATGCTTCTATTCGACTGATTCTCAGTTCTCAGTCATGCTGCTACTGAGAAGATGAAACTTGTTCCCTTTGATGCGAAGACAGCCTTCTTGCATGGCGACTAGGAGCAGAACTTGTACATGTATCAACCTGAAGAATTTGAAGATGGTACTGACAGAGTCTGCAAACTAATGAAAAGCATATATGGACTAAATCAAGCACCAAGAAAGTGGAATGAGAAAATGTCAGATTTTCTTGAGAAAAAACTTGGACTGGTGAACACCGACGATGACCCCTGCATTTACTATAACGAGAAGAGAACTTTGATGATGGCTCTTTTCGTCGACTACGGGCTCATCGCTGGATATAAAGAAGAAGAAATCTTTGAAGTCTTGGATGTCATAAATCGGGAATTTGAAATCACTTACCAATGATCAGTTCAGAAGCAATTCACGTACCTAGGCATGGAAGTCAGATCCGAGAAGGAAGGAATTTTTGTGAACCAGCCTGGATACACCAGAAAGATCATCAATCGTTTTAAGTTCGACACCTGCAACCCAAGTTCAACACCCATGGAGAAAGAAATGGTGACAAACGAAGAAGATCGAATCAACGACTGGCCAGCGCCACCTACACCTCCATATCAAGAAGCAATGGGAAGCCTACTCCACCTGGCTACAATATCCCGACCGGATATCTGCTGCGCAGTGAACTACTTGAGCCGCTTCAACGGCAGAGCCACTGGAAAATGGTGAAGAAGGTATTTCAGTATTTGAAGGGAACTCCCGACTATGGAGTTTTCTTCAAAGGAGAGAACAAACTTGTGGCATATACCGATTCAGACTCCGTAAAAGGACGCTCAAGAAGTGGTGTTCTACTGTTGAGAGGAGGACCAATCATTTGGTACACACAGAAGAAGCGTCTCGTTGCTACGTCAACAGCAGAAGCAGAATACCGAGCAGCCGTCTCATCGATAGATGACATCAGCTGGATCTTGAAATTTTGGTGTCAGACAAACCCGTCACGCTGTTGGTTGACAACCAGTCAGCAATCCACATGCTGCACAATGCACACGAGGGGAAGACTACAAAAGGAAAGAAACACATAGAGATTCCACGCAAATTCATCCAGGAACACGTTGGACAAACAGTTGTTCTCAAACATGTCGAGAGCTCCAAGCAATTTGCTGATATCCTGACCAAACCTCTCAATAGAAAGTTGTTTGAATCGCTTCGTTGTAAAATAATTAAGGAGGAGTGTTGAAATGTAATTATGTTTACAACTGACTAACCTCTACTGTAAATCTAAGTTGTCAACAATGGATCAAAAATGTATTTTACTTTTATAAGTTGGCAATTGTTTTAAACCAGAAGGACACGTACAGCTAACGGCGAAATGCATGTGAAATATATTGTCTGCGAAATTTGAAGCAATCAGCCATCAAAATTGTATCGCTATCGAAAGTAGAGAAGTTTTTGATACTCCAAAAACATGCTTTATGCTGTAGAGTCGAAAGGTATTGTGACAATTGTATTTAACTGATTACGGATATATATTTTATCCATCCTTAAGGAATCTACTGATGTGTGTTCGAAATAAGTTAGACTCCGCTCTATCTATGAGACAAGTTATGAACTTAACGGGTTCTGTCACTATTTGGACTCGCACTACTCCTAACGGATTTTCTGGGAACTGTCTCACGAGCTTTTCTGGTAGTTCGCTAGATAGCTTGGGCTGTATTGTGAATTTTGTCGACGATCTTCGTCTGGGTCCGAGACTATCTATGCATTTGTAGTCTAGACAACCTACATCAGCTTTGTTGAAAACAATAATGATAATTACCTATTCTGACATCGAAGGAGCAAGATGTAACGTGTATCGTGGAGACCTATTTGGGATAGGCTAGTCTTTAAGACTACGCCCAGATCTTCCCATAACTGACTTCAAACACCTCAAGTATTACTAAACTGGAAAAGTCAAGAAAAGTCACTGACTTCAAACAGTTCAAAAAGTACTGAACTGGAAAAGTCAAGAAAAGTCACGTTTTTAAGCATGTTATATTAATATTTTATTAAGTGACTGATACCGACAGAAGGTACGTAATCGTGTAATGGTTGACAATTGGTTATTAGGCTATGATCAGTATGGTTGATAAGTTACATGACAGGTTTGGTTATGCGTTGGGTGTTGTCGTGAGTATGTTTGATAATATATTGGATTCATCTCCTTACTATTTTATAGTTAATTGATGTGTTCATTGAGTCGAGATCCACTATATTACGTGTCTTGTGTTTGGTTGGTCGTATGAGTGAGTGTGTTTGGGACCTGACATTTTATACTTCTAGTAAGTTGGTACTTCTTGTTGCCTAGTTCGTTTAGGTCCAAACACATGGTTGATCTGTTGTTTTGGAAGGTCGTATATGTCATGTGAGTGTTTCTCTTCTTTATGCTGACCTTAGAAATAACTATTTGTCTTCCAAAATGTGTAATTGTGTTTGTTTCAGTAGTTCTTATATTTTTCTAAGCCGTGCCAGGTTTTCATCTGTTGATTAACGATGAACATTTTGTTTTAGTTTCGAAGCAGTCTTTCTAACCTTAATTTAATATTTTGATCTTAATTAGTTTCCCCTGCTTCGGTTCATTAGTATGCTTCTTTTAAGTCTTTGTCAACATCTACGATGATGTATTTTCTATTTTATCATTGGTCTTCCGTTGGCCTGGTAACTTAACCTCATTGTATACTTAGGGATTATTGGGACTGATTTTGTTTAAAACCTTTGTTTTTAGGACTCCATATTAGAATTTGATGATGATAAGACGTGTTCACTAATTGCTGGTCTGCGTTTGGACATATTTAAGTAATTTCTTCGTGTTTGAGTGATGGTTACTGATGACCATATGTTTGGAAGATGGTCAAGTTACATTAGACGTACATTTAATTTTATTTCGGCGATTCTGTAATGATCTTAGCTCAGTTGATCTGTTTGATGTTAAGGACACGATACTTCGTCAAAAGGGTAATTATTTTATAGTTTGGTTTCCTCATTTCTAAACTAATTTGTTGGTTTCTAGTTAATAAGAGTCTGTTATTTGTATGTTTGAAATATTGTTAAAATATATTATATACGTTATTGGAATCTGGTATTTTCCATTACTTAAATTTTATGTCTGGTGTAGTCTCTCAAAAGAAAACCCCTGGGGACCTAAATGGGTTGCACTCATTCCACACGTACCTATTCGTACACTACACCACGTTATTAAAATGTAGCAGGTATGATATTGTAGACTTATCTAATATGTATTTTTCAACTTGTGTTTGAATGAGGTTATATTTTATATGGAAGCACACTTTAAGTTAACAAAATGTTCATAATAATAGAAGAAGATTGTAACTGAGTGTGAAAATCATTATTGTATTATTTCTTTGTTTGCCAGGCACCCTTTGATGATACTTGCTGTTTAATTTGATAAATAAGAGGACGTCATACATATTGAAAACGACTTGATCTTTCATTCTCGCACGGAGCTCAAGAATTTCAACAGTAATCTTCCAGATCGGGTTATTATCGGAACTTTTACTTTTACGTTAAAGATCCCCTTCGGGGCAAAATCACAGCACACCGGTTTCTCTAAAAGCTAAAGTAGTGAAAGGTACGTAAAACCAATATCATTACATTGAAGTAATATGAATATACGGTATTTAGACTACTTCATCTTCAAACATGCACGTATACTTTACAAACTGCCGACTGCACATTGTGAATTGAGCTTTACCTAGCAGGATCAAAGGTACGGAGCAGGATCAGTAACTTAAGAAACTTACGCATAAAGATAAGATTACTTGCTGCACCAAACAGCAGCGTAGTAAGAACCACTCCGTTTCTTTTGCGGTCTGCTTTCTGTCATTTCTCAGCGTTCTATAAAACGTAAAGGTAACTTGGAAAGAATGAAGGATAAAAAATCCAACGGCTTGACAATGTAAATTAATAATTTATAGTAATAGTCCACCAATATGATATGACAAAAGAGGTACGGTACTTTATTACATATTAGTAACTCCGTTTTATTTCATATCACAAACAAAAGATAACAACTCATTTAAATATCAAGGATAACACTACAAACGACAATAAATGCCTACAGACATCACATACTAGAACGAACTAGTACAGCAATAAGAGACATATATGATATCCAAGAATTCAGGAGACTTTCAATAAAGACAACCATGGATCCTTTCCATGCCAAGATAGTGCCGATAATATCATACGGACCGAGGGGGGACTCAACCGTATAAAATAGGCACATTTCAATATAATTCTATTTACCTCACAAAACCACTTTTTTGTGGTGCTAGGAAGCAGCACCAAGTCACTCTGGCAGACATAAGCTTTGTATTGATGTTAATGGCGAAGTTGTGTTTTGGAATGCATTCTGAATGATTTTATAATGGTGTAGTTTAGCGTGCCCATTATGTAAATCAGAACGGAGAAAGTTTCATGAGATACCATCAGACAATTCACTGCGAGAGAAGTGGTTACGTGCAATTTCCAGAGAAGGTGACAAGAGAGGAAGCAAATGGGTACCTTCTGATCGTTCTGTTGCTTGTAGTCTTCATTTTCTTCCTGAGAGCATCTAGTGGGATGTGGGTTGGCGACCATGGAACCTCAGCTGAGCTTCCTTGAACTGAACTTCTTTCTTTTTTCTTTCCTGTCAACTCTAGTTCTCTTACTACCCCAACGTTATTTGGGTATCGGAGACCTGGGATATCTAACAATTTCCTACCTTAATTGGCTCTTGTCTTTCTCATTCCTGATGCCCTAATTTATGTAGGATCAGACCTCATTTTGTCCTTTTTTCTGCCTGTAAGAGGCATTAAAGGAGGTAGGGTGTGTGTTGTCCCACCATGCACGGTGCACCTTAGATATCGATACACCCTAAATGATGAAACTAATTGTTTAAGGGGTTGAAGTATCTAGGTCACCTACCTATGCTGGGGTCCAGTGGTCTCCAACCCAAGTCCCACTAGTTGTGAGCCCTGGTGAAGGGAATATACCCCTGATGGATTCCTGAGCTGGGTCCGGTTTTCTTCCTTTTGCCTCTCCTCAGCTATGCCAAGAAATTTAGTTCTGGCTTGAGGAATGGAACGGGGTACACTCAGCATCGTGCGAAGATGAGGGTTCAATTCCCTCCTCAGCCATCATGGAAGACGTTTTTCGTGGATTCTCCACTTCTACTCTAGGCGAGTGCTGGGATGGTTCGTAACTTATGGCCACGGTCGTCGCCTTCCAAATCCTCAGTTGACTTATAAATACACGCACTAGTACAGCCAGGAGCAATTGAAAATCAATTCCAAAATTACCATAAGGGAAGATGAGGATTGAGGAAGAACGTTAGGAGTGAAAGGAAAAGATTAGGAGCAAAGGACTGACCCCATAAAACAAATATTTTTTATTAACAAAACACAAGTTAATATAAGGAAAATTACTGAAGAATTTAAAGACAAAGTTAAAGCACTTTGTTGAACGAGCCAGGTGAATTAGTGCCAAGTAAAGAGAGAACTCGTAGCTCATTTACCAAAGAAAGATTTTTTAAAATTATTATTATTGATTAAGCCTCCGTGGCTTAGGCGACAGCACGCCGGCCTCTCACCGCTGAGTCCGTAGTTCAAATCCCGGGCTCCATGTGAGATCTGTGCTGGACAGAACGGAGGCAGACAGGTTTTTCTCCGGGTACTCCGGTTTTCCCTGTCAACATTTCATTCCAGCATCACTCTCCACTATCATTTCATTTCATCTGTCATTCATTTAATCATTGCCCCAGAGGAGTGCGTCAGGCCTCGGCAGCCGGCACAGTTCATATCCTCGCCGCTAGATAGGGGCTTCATTCATTCCATTCCTGACCCGGTCGGAGACTGGAAGCAGGCTGTGGATTTTCATTTTCATTATTATTGATCACAAATGATCAATTGGTAAATAGCACCGCAAGCTAGATTGTATTACTCGAAAAGCGTGCTATGGTTAGTAATAAAAGAGAAATTTGAAAAAGTAAAGGAAAAGAAAGGTGATAAGCCCCAAACTCCACGTGGCGCATACACTAATTGCAGCCAAGAGGAAATTGAAAAAATAGAAAATACTTATAATTCCAATAGTTACTGAAATTAGTTGAAAAAACTCGAACAAGAATCCAAAACATGGAAGAAGATGAAGGAGGTGCCCGTGGCCTCTAGAGAAAAGTTATAGTTAAGCGTAAATGCAAAAGGAGAACAATTGTCGTGCTCGAAGTATACTAAACCTTCACCCAGCAGGGTGCTGATTAGAAGTTTAGCGAAGGAGTGAACAAACCACACCTTAATTAGGCAAAACCACAATCCATAAGCATAAATTGACATGACCAGGTAATAATTACCTTGGGTAGGAAGCTGGCGGAGCGAACTGTACCCGCATTTAACAATTTAAAAGGATTACTAGAACAAACTTTATAAAAAATATCAAAGGAAGTTTCGCTTTGAACACAACAAATGAAAAGAATGTTTTGTGCAATGAGCATAAAGTATTTTCAATTGCTTCAGTGAATGAAGAAAGTAACATGAAAAAGGGGGTGAAGGCAATGCTAAACATATAACACTCTTCGAGTAATAATGGTCTATTGACATGAAATGCCTGCAGTAGGCGGCCGTGTCCCGAAGCCTAGAAGTTGAGCTCACAATGAGAGCAATTTTAATTGATTTTAAAATTATAATGTTTGGGAACAATATTACCAGTGATTATATAGTCTAAGACCTATTAAATATAAAATAGCTAAGATAAAGTCCACAAAACTCCTGTATCTGGTTAGTTTCTTACGCTAGTAGATTAAATGACTTGAATTTTACTGACTGTAATGATTTCATATATTGTATAACATGAAAGAGACATAGAGTAACTTTACAACAAGGATTACGCAAATTTGGGCTCAGCAGGCGCTTAAGTATAAAATGAGTACAGGGATGGTAATTAAAATGTGGGATATAACCGCCTGGTTATTTAAACAGAGATTAATTTTATGTTACATACAAAGTTGTGGAGGGAGTCTAAATAGACGAAGCCTCAAAGGAGGGAAAAATAAACGAAAACATTAACTATCCTAAGTGTGTTAGTAACAGGAAAATGGGGATAGAGGGATTAGGAGGTTTATTGTCTGGCCAATCTTATTTTCACTTCGCGACGCGACCCGATTAGACTGTTAAGCGAACACTGGTGGTAGCACTAAAAGGTTTAGTAGAAGTATCATCTGTTGATTATCACTGTTTAGAAGGTTGATAGTTCGGTGGAGAAAGTTTTACTATGGTAGTTGAAGTAATTGTAGTTTTTAGTAAGGTTTACTGTAAGAAGAGGTGCCCAGTTTGACGGTTGGACATGACGTCACCAAATTCACACCGAAGGAGATGTTACTAGATCCTTATGTATGGTGTTTTCTGGTCTATTGTAGTTTAGTTAATATTTCACATTGGCTAGGCTATGTAATTACAGTTGTTACACGATAGATTCCATCGATGCCCAATTCGAATGGGTTGGCAGAGTTGATGTGAAGATCCCAAGGAATTTACTGGTTTGCAGTTTACAGGGTTACAAGAAATTCCCACGTTGGCCCGAACATAGTTATCGCTTTTAGCAGTGAAAATCCCTCGGTGTAAAATGATATCAAGACAAGTTAGTATGGCATTAGCAGTAAAATGTGCTTCTTCTAAAATTGGTAACTTGCCTGATCAATAATATACGATGAGAAGGTTTAAAACAGCATCGAACTGTTATAAAAGAGATGTATAAAGTACTTAGCTTTTCATGTTGAGTTGAAGCCGCTGAGTGTAGAAGCACGGCCTGCACAAATTAACACTTGCCTCTGAACGAGGTTTAAAAGAGTGCTTGCATGCTAGGTTGAGACTGGCAGACGAGTGAGCGCACATACGAGGGACTGCGGTCGGCGGAGGCAAAGAGCTCGGGGGAACGGAAAAAGGAATGACGCATGGAGGAAAGAATAAGAGGAGATGCCCTGAGCTCGTTTGAGTGAAGCCAAGAGCTGCGTCCAAAGTGGGAGTAACCTTTACTTGTATTGTGTTAACTTGTGTTCCACGACTTGCATGTGGTTGTACGAATCGAATAAGTGCTCTGTTTATTAATTTTAAGGTTCGCATTCTTGAATATCAACATCTGTACGAACAATGAGTGAAAGTGGCTGTGCTCAAAATTAGGCCTAAAAACTTGTAATATGATTCTGAGATACGGAACTAACAACCACAACAAGCCCCCACATTACTGTATACAAATGAAATATCTTTCTTTTTCTGTTCTTTAATTTTGTCTTGTTTGACAAGTTCCATATAGTTTTTGAAACAATATTTTTTTTATGAGCACAGAAAATCTTTTACCACGAGCTGCAAGGTGACGGAACACAACTGATAGCCTACGATTTCTGACCAGACATGAATTATTATATATATTAAAAAACAAGTAATGGAGTTTATTTAATTTAAAGTGATATGAGAATGAGTTGATCATAAATGGAAGTCACTTCAGATATTTCTTTAAAATTCTCATTTCTATTAAAAAACAATGACCTAATAGATATATTGGAGCTTACCATATTGACGGTTGAATTATGGGCATAATGATAAATCATAGTGGGAACCTTTATTTATCCAATATCATTCTTCATGTAGATAACCTCGAAAATGGATCCTCCCTCAGCATAGACAATCTTCCTTCATCTCATTAATTGTACAAATTATCTTCCATCTGCAGATAGACTGTAATAATCTCCTTTTGACGTTCTTTCGATCTATTATCGATACATATATTAGGACAATTTGATTTGATACGGGTTACTGAAAACTTCGTTGCTTTTCTCAATTATTTCTTTTCATAAACCTGACAATGTGCCAACAATTCCAATAACCTCTTCTACAGTTCACTGCCTGTTAATCCGTTTTTTATATATACCATGGATCATTATTTCTTGCGACAATATCAATGTACACCATCCTCTTCACACCAGTAGTGCCATCTATCGGATCTGCCATCTTGTATACAGTATTCGTGAAGCGCTAGACACATATCAAAGTGCCATGTAACATCTCCTTCATGAAGAAAACAGTCATATTTATCCACAAATCGACACACATACTTAAGACCAATATACATATAATATCCCGCCTAAATCTCTCTCTAAATGTAACTTCCATCATATGATACGAATGATTGATGAAAATGAAATGATATAACATATTTACAATAATAATACAGTTGATAATTTAAACAAATCATGATTAGCTCAAGGCTATTACATTCGCCCTTCATGAATCCATTCTTAATTAAATGATGGATGGATTAATGAACCCACATGAGAAAATACAAGAATAACATATTTAGAATAACACGAGTTTAGTGATTGTCAGTCGGTCAACATGAATGTACCCAAAAGAGCTGGGTTATGCCCTAATCCTGAAATAAATTACATGAGTTTATCGTTTATTACACTAGGATATTTATTAATCTCAAGTAATTTATTTCAGGATTAGGGCATAACCCATCTCTTTTGGGTACATTCGTGTTGACCGGCTGAAAAGCACTAAACTCTTGTTTACTAAGGCAACACTAAAAAAATGGCTTCAAACCCCACAATATTTAGAATACATAAAATATTATACACTTGTTAGGCATCCCATTGAATTTAATCAGTTAATTAGTTTATTGGGATCCTAATTTTTCGAACTATCTCAAAATACCACTTGAGAATCATATTTCCCCCACGTTTATAAACATAGCACAGACACACGCATAGTATGGTGCTACCAACAATTTACCAGGTCATTTATGAAATTTATTTATTTATTTATTTATTTATTTATTTCAATTCCTGACCTTTTTTTTTAAATACATATAAGGTTGTATAATTGTGCGTATTAAGACTCATAAATCAATATTTCATAACTAAACATTGACTCAAGAACACAGAGACCAATATACATAGAGGAGAAAACATGCATGACTCATATAAAATATCAATTCATCTGAACCTATAATTCCTTCCTCAGTAGAGTAGTATTTACGTAGGTGACGTATATTATACTTACCATAGAGAATCCTCTCTCCATCTATAAGCTCGTATGTACAAGGACCAACCACTTTATGAAATACAAACGGTCCTTCATACATTAAGAATTTCTTTATGACTTTGTCAGTACTACTTGACTGTTTAGGGACTCGAAGAAGCACACGATCTCCAACATCAAAGTGATCGAGTTTTATTTGCTTTTGTTGACGTTTTCTCTTTTCAGCTGATCTAATTATGTTCCTATGAGGCAACATGACTATATCGTCCTTCCCAGTTTGTTTGCCCATTTCTAAACCCAATTTCCTTGCTAGCTAATTCTCGAATTTCCTACCAAAATGAATCTCATTAGGCGCTAACTTAGTGCTTACGTGTTGTACCATATTCAACCACATTTCTACTTTTGGATGGTAACTTACCCAAGATGAATGCTTGTCATGTACTACAGCCCTAAATAAACAACCTAATTCTCGCTTCGTACGTTCACACTTTTTACCCTGCGGATACCGAATCGATGAGTAAATGTGCGTAATACCTGCATTTTCTATGCTAGTTTTCCAATATTTAGACGTAAATTGTGGTTCATTGTCAGAAAGTATCCTAAGTGGAAAACCAAACCGGTATATACTTGTCAACAATTAATCTGGCACATGCTCTACCAGTGGCCTTCCGAAGTGCATATAGTTTGACATATTTCGAAAATGAGTTAACTATGACGAGAATATATTCATAACCAAACTGACCCTTGACAACAGTAACGAATAAATCAATACACACCAAATCACCAGGGTTGTTTGTAATAACTGCATGTCTCGGTCCTTGCAGTTACCGATTGGGGAATTTACTCTTTTGACAAAGGTGGCATGTAGCAAGGATTTTTCCTAATATCTCTTCCCATCTTATCCCATACAAAGTAATGCTGAATTTCATACAACACTTTATTTGATCCAAAATGGCCTAGTTCACGATGAATAAACCATAATTCCTCTCTTATAGTTTTAGCAACAATAATAGCCCACCTATTACCAAGACACTTTCGAGCTAAAAATCCCTGAACAAGTTTGAACTCAAAGCGATCTTCCTTTATTACTTCATCATCCCTTAACTCAAGTGCTGTGAACAACCTCCCTAGTTGCTCATCATCCTTTTGTACTTCAAGCAACATACTTAACTTAGTTAAAGCACCTTTATTTTCCAAGCATAAACATGTACATATTAATATACCTCGTTTATAACTAACGATAGCACCGTTATCATTTAGTTTCACATTACGTGAAATCACATCTGTAATTATATTGTCCATACCTTTGATATGATGAATACGAAATTCATACATCTGTGAAGCTAAAATCCACCTGCTTACTCTGTTGGAGCTTAATTTACGCGTGTCGATAAAAGGTAAGGCTTGGTGGTCATTATAGATAGTAAAATTACCTCCCAGGACATAAACACGAAATTTGCTCAACGCGTATACAATTGCTAAAAGCTCGATTTCAGTGATAGTATACCGTTTTTCCTTTCTGCAGGAGATAATCCTCTAGAAGCCAACGATATAATTCTCAAATTATCCTCTTTTTCTCGTTGACACAAAACCAGTATGTGAAACATCTGTCATCAGAATATACTCACTGCCAACATTTGGATATCGTAATACCACAGATTGCCTAAACCCTTCTTTTAATATTTTAAAAGCCTCCTGATGAACCTGAGTCCAAATCCACTTACTCCCTGCTTTTAATAACTCACGAAAAGGTTCAATAAGGTGAGAATAACTTACTACGAAACTTCGAAAGAAATTGCATGTCCCAATGTATGATTTGAACTCTCTAACATTCCTAGGTGGAGCAAAATCTAAAATTTTCTCTATTCTACTCAATTCTGGCGATACTCCACAGGTTGAAACTGTGTGCCGAAGAAAAGTTATTTCCTTCCTACAAAATGATGACTTAGTTTTAAAGTAAAACCAGCATTTCCTAATTTCCAAATGACTAAGATGATCTTCAAACGTTCTAGAACTTATTACTATAATAATAATAATGTTATTGGTTTTACGTCCCTTTTAACTACACTGGCCTTATTACTAAATCATCAACATAAATTGTAACGAAATCTCCTGTGTCATTGCCTAGTGCAATATTCAATGCCCTTATAAGTGCTGCCGAACTACTTTTTAAACCGAATGGTACACGACAATAGTGAAAACAAAAGGCTGTTAAAGGTCAATCCTCAATTTTCAAAGGTACTTGCCAAAAACTGGAAGTGAGATCAACTGCAGTAAACCATTGGTTACTCTCAAACTTCTGAACTAATTCTTCTATAGACATGTATCTCAATTGGTCAGAAGCAATATGCTTATTTAGAGTTCTTGCGTCAAGGCATATCCTTATCTTTCCAGATTCCTTTTCTACTATCACTGGAGAACTGACATACTGATTATTTGAGCCTTCTGCAAGCATAGAATTAATCTGTTCCTGTACAGCTAATTGTAGTTTATGGGGTATGGGAAAAAGATGACCAGAAAAATCACTTTTATCTTGAACATTCAATGTATGTATATGGCAATTTACTTTGCCAATATTACTAGAAAATATACTTTGATTGCGTAATAGTACGTCAAACAATCGGTTTCTCTGACTAGACTCCAACAGACCTTCAGCACATTTCTCATATAAGCCATCATACAAATCATCTTATTCATAAAAGACCTCGTAGAAATAGGATACAACACAGTGAATACCTGAAAATTAACAACTTCCACCTCTTCCAAGAATTCACTAATTACGCTAATTTGCTGATTTACAGAACCTTTCTTACTATATTCATAGAATTTAATTTCTTCCTCCTTACCTGACCACATAAATTTGATACGGCCTTCCCCTAATCTATCTGTGCAATATGTGCAGACATCCAATCACTGCCTAAAATTACTTCATAAAGCAGATGTGGAACTACTAGACATACATGGGTTCCCAGAACTCCATTAATAAACATTTCAATTATTACTTGCCTAGAAATAAGCCGTGACTTCTGAACTACTGCTGTAATTACAAATGTGGATTTGGCAGGCATCTCTTCTATTCGAACTCCTTCTAACTTCATTTTATTGTAACATTCTAGGCTAACACATGACCTTTGACATCCTGAATCAAATAAAACGGTGCAATGCGCCCTCCACATGTGAATTTCAGATAAGGTATTTATAATTTCAACAGGAGACTCTTGACTACAATTTTCTACGTCATATAAAAGATCTCCCTCAACTACTAGGTCATCTGAAACAGCTATGGTAGAACACTCTGAAATGATAACAGGCTGGTGATCTGACCTGGCATCACAGCCTACCATTAGTTTAAATTTTCATGTCCATTTTCTTTAAAAGTACTTGGTTTGACTCTCTGTTCCCTTTTTTGTATATCACCTTGGTTATGTACATTTCTCCTTTCTCCATTTCTAAAATTACACTGAGGTGCATACCGTCTGTTCGCTTTTACGAATGCTTTTGTAGGCTTTGTTTCCCGTACGGTTTGAAACACACGTTCAATCTTTCTGCCCCATTATTTTATTTCGCTATAATTGCAGTATGAACGCGGTGTTCTGTTTATGTATTTATTTAACTTATGTTTCATTTGAATTGTTGTTCTTTATTATTCTTGTCCACTCACCTTTTTCTGAAGTGTCTTTCTAGACGCACCATACTGTCACACCTTCTCATGAAGTACTGTGCTCACCTCAGCGGTAACCCTCGCAATGTGCATGGAGCAATGCGTTGATTGGCTGTTTGACAACCCTCCTCCCCATCTGGAATGTTCGGCGCGCTGACGTCATTACCACTATATATTCTCTTCATCGCCGTTCTGCTGTGTCTGTCTACACCTGCCCACGGCTGTCTGACCACTTCAGTGCAGCCTAGGTCGGCGCACTGTTTACCAACACTGTTTGACCTGAAGCTATCTACGTGGCATGCCTCCCTGCTTGGACTTTGCCTGGCTGGGCAGTCCGGGGTCAACAACTTTCATCTAGGCGACAGTTTAGTCTCTTAAACTCTCTACAACTCGGCACAATGAAATCGTAACTGCCCGTACCTGCTAACCAGGTCATTCCCAAGAGGCCTGGCACTGCTGGTTACGTTTCGCTGGAGGAATTACCATCCATCTCTTTTGGAAGCCACATCACGCCTTCTTGGAGAATAACATCACTGGACATCATGACCCGCTCTACGCGGGCCAGCCAATTCATGGCTTACACTCGGACCTTGGAATCACGCTGAACTAACTTGCCCTGCCCGGGCAATCATCATCGCTTCCTGCTATTGTCAGCGGGATCTCCGCAGGATTATTTACGGAAGATACTCTCTGTGTCAAGTATCGAACTGTTGGTAACAAATCTAACTTATTTTACATAATACAAGGCTAAGCCTTTAAAACTTCTAACTTGGTTGTCATGGATTTTTTTCTATAATTTTTTTATCGAGTTGCCTGTTATTAGTCTTTCTTCATGTAATCAACTTTGGCAATTCATTCTTTTCCTAGTCAATGCTACTTGCAAGTTGTTTTTGAGTTTCCTGGAGAAACAGGCATTTTGAATTGCCTCTTTTAAATAATCCTTTCAATGCAAATAATTGTTACTATTTATCTAAATGTTTATGTTTATAATAATCAAATAAATGTATCAACGCTAGTAAAGTAACGTTTGGTCTCTTCCATATCGTCCTATTACAATCCACTGTGTGCCCTAAACCTAATTCATTGCTATTTCCCAGTTGGGGTGCTATAAAAAACCTTTCCACCGTCTATTAAAATTATGAGTATTTTTATTATCTCTTTGACTATAGGTATTATTTGGCGATTGATTATTATTTCTATTCTGATTTTAATTACCCGATTGGTTATAACGATAAATATTACCATTCTGTGACCTCTGATCCGGTGAAGAACGGCTATCATAATTATTTGCTTGCTGTTCCCCTATATTACCTAAAGCATCGATCTAGTAAGCAATTTCTCCATCTCTGAAATTGTACCTATTCGTTGGATACAAGCTGCTTCCTTCACCCTGTATGGGAAATGCTTCAGCAACAATCTCACAACACCACACTCTTGGGCGATACCATCTAAATATTTGCTCATAAGCACTTGACTTAGGAAATATTCCGTCATACTGCTGTTCTCTCTACTGTTGTACTTACCAAACAAAATACTCTCACGTTTTTGCCCTTGAATCTTCTCATTCCTATATATATTGCAAATTTTAGCCTTGAAATCCGTAAGATCTACCAGATCACTCTTATACACTGAAAACCAACTACGCCTGATCCAATGTTTCTATCACATGGCTCCATTCAATAGATTTATCCTCTAACCTGTCTCTATATCGACTCTCTACTATCTCTAAAAATTCCATTGGACATCCTTGTCTATTACTGAATTTAGGTAGTTCAACTTCTTTAACACTATTACCTAAAATCCCTACTCTACTGAACACTCCTTCCTGTCTAAATTGAGATTTTAATCTTGTCTCAAGATCTTCTATCCTTTTGTCCGCCAACTTTTCCATCATTTCTATCTTTTCCTTCAAACTATTCTCCTTCTCAGTTAACCTGCTCTTCAGTACACCCTGTTTCTCCTGAATTTCTTGTAGACTCTCATAATTCTTTACGATATTTTCCTCTACTTTTGTACTTAACTCTGTCTGTATTTTCTCTATCTCTGCTCCCAACTGATATTTTACCTGCCCAGTCTCTATCTGTACCAGAATCTCGAATTTTTCACTCTGCGTAGTGAGTTTCTCTTCTATCTTGCCTTGCACTTCTTTTAGTTTATTATCGACATCTGTTATAATCACTTTAGCTTTATCTTTCATCATATCCTTAATATCATCATTAATATTCTGTTCCACCCCCTTAATCCTCTCCTCCAGAATCCCAAACTTTGTATTCAACTCCTCATTCACGTTGACCACACTGTCTAATCTCTCCTTCATCTCATTATTATTCCGGTATAATTTGTCCGTATCACTTCATTATTTGTATCTATCTTTCGACTTGTAGCTTCTATTTTGTTATTTGTAGTCTTGATTTTGCTACTTAAGTCTTGCATGAGTTTCAGTATTAACCTTTGATAACATTCCCGACTTTCTACCTCCTTACTACTTGTATCGGGGTCAACCGCCACTAACTTTGTATAATCCTCATCATTCTCACCTTCCTTTCTCCCCTCTTTATTAATTAATTAATTAACTCTAGTCACAAGTGCTCCTTTATCAGTCATTTGGATTTCTTTTTCATCCATAACTACAAAGTTTAGAGTAACGCACAATTATACTTTTCCCTTTGCTGGGCCTTACGTTGGGCTGCCAAATGTAATATGATTCTGAGATAGGGAACTAACAACCACAACAAGCCCCCACATTACTGTATACAAATGAAATATCTTTCTTTTTCCCTTCTTTAATTTTGTCTTGTTTGACCGGAGAGGGCGCCAGTTTCCATATAGTTTTGGAAACATTTTTTTATGAGCACAGAAAATCTTTTATCACGGGCTGGAAGGTGACGGAACACAACTGATAGCACGATTACTGACCAGACATGAATTATTATATATATTAAAAAAAACAAGTGATGTTAACATGGAGTTTATTTAATTTAAAGTGATATGAGAATGAGTTGATCATAAAAGAAGTCACTTCAGATATTTCTTTAAAATTCTCATTTCTATTAAAAAACAAGTAGTTCCGTGAAGAACTATACAGCCTATTTTCATATATCCTATTTATGTTAATTGCTTCTATCAACATATACAATTTAAGTTTAATTGCTGTAATACATTCGTAGATATTGAGAACCGTCTAAATAATTCAGATGATTGTAATGTTTGGATTTTTATATATGTAGGACTTAATGAAGATTATTGTGTAGGTGTAGTATTCAAACTTCAATCGCATGATTAGGACACAAGATATGAAGATCAGATTTTAGTATTTCGCACAGCTGCCACCTTATGGTTAGGGAATCATTTGAAATAAAGTAGATGCCAGTGGCTTAAAATTTATATAAGCATTTACCGTACCAAATTTTTCTGCGCTCGGATTGTTGAATCGTGAGAAACGACCATTTATGAATTTATATTTCGCGCCGCTGCCATGTTTGATTTGTGCTCACCAAGTAATTGAGAGCCCCATAGGTGAACTTATGTTAATAGCCTCTATCAACATACCAAATTTCAGTTTGAATGTTATCGTAGATTAGTAGATATTGAGAAAAGTCTAAATATTTCAGTTGGTTGCCATGGTGGATTTTTATATATGTAGGCCATATAGTTATATACTATTAGATGACGATTTCTGCGTAGATTAATTATTCAAACGTTCACTTCGATCGCATGATTGATACACAAGAAATAAAAATTTAATGTTAAAATTACGCACAGCCGCCATCTTGACGTTATGTGAACAACTGAACTAAATTAGATGCCAGTGCATGATAATGTGTATTAACACTTACTGTACAATATTTCACTGCGATCTGATGGTTAAATCGTGAGAAAAGTCTATTAAAATGTTTCACCTTCGCATGGCCGCCATGTTCGTTTTGTATTATATAAGTTTTTCGAAGTCTCATAGATGAACTAGTACACTTTTCCACCGTACCAAATTTCAGGCTGATATCGTTAATAGTTTCGGAGGTATAGAATACCGGTGAAATATTTCGCACAGCAGCCATCCTGAGGTTATGTAGACAATTGAACTAAATTATATGCCAGTGCATTACAATGTGTTTAAACATTTGCTGTACCAAGTTTTATTGCGTTCGGATGGTTAAATCGCGAGAAAAGTCTATTTAAAATATAAATTTCGCTTGGCAGCCATGCTCGTTTTGTAGACAACAGGTTTTTGAAAAACTCATAGATGACCTTGTAGTAGTTCCGTTTATCACCGTACAAAATTTCAGGGTGATATCTGTAATAGTTTCGGAGATATAGAATGCTGGATAAATATTTCGCACAGCCACCATCTTGAGATTATGTCAACAATTGAACTAAATTATATGCCTTTGCATTACAATGTGCATAAATATTTAAATATTTGCCGTACCAAGTTTCACTGCGTTTGGATGGTTAAATCACGAGAAAAGTCTATTTAAAAGTTTCAAATTCGCTTGACCGCCATGTTCGTTTTGTAGTTAACAGGCTTTTGAATGACTCATAGGTGAGCTTCCAGTAGTGTCCTTTATCACCATACATAATTTCAGGGTGATATCAGTAATTGTATTGGAGATATAGAATGCCGGTGAAATATTTCGCACAGCCGCCATGTTGGATTGGTGAGTCGTAATAAAAGTTGAAGGGCATGGTTGGGGTCGGCTGAAATAGTACTATGACCTTACCGAGTTTCATTGACTTCGCTCCAGCCATTTAGAAGTTATTAGGGGGAAACACACACACACACGAATCACACACGCACACACGGACAAAAGGTGATCTCATAAGCCTATTTTTTTTTTCATAAAATGAAAATGGGTTAATAATGATCTATTAAATATATTGGAGCTTACCATATTGACGGTTGTATTATGGGCATAATGATAAATCATAGTGGGAACCTTTATTTATCCAATTTCATTCTTCATGTAGATAACCTCGAAAATGGATCCTCCTTCTGGATAGACAATCTTCCTTCATCTCGTTAATTGTACAAATTATCTTCCATCTACAGATAGACTGTAATAATCTCCTTTTGACGTTCTTTCGATCTATTTTCCATCCATATATTAGGACAATCGCGGACAATTTGATTTGATGCGGGTTACTGAAATCTTCGTTGCTTTTCTCAATTATTTCTTTTCATAAACCTGACAATGTGCCAACAACTCCAATAACCTCTTCTACAGTCCACTGCCTGTTAATTCTTTTTTATATATTCCATGGATCATTATTTCTTGCGACAATATCAATGTAAACCATCCTCTTCACACCAGTAGTGCCTTCTATCGGATCAGCCATACGTATACGTATACAGTATACGTGAAGCGCTAGACATATATCAAAGTGCCAAGTAACATCTCCTTCATGAAGAAAACAGTCATATTTATCCAAAAACGACACACATACATAAGACCAATATACATACAGTATATTATCCCGTCTAAATCTCTCTCTAAATGTGATATGAATGATTGAAGAAAATGAAATGATATAACATATTTACAATAATAATAATTTTGATAATTTAAACAAATCATGATTAGCTCTAGACTACCACAAACTGATGAATGCGTCAACACCAATAAGAATCAATTTGGTGTAAATACCTTGATTATTTCGGCATCATTATGATAGTTCCCAAGATGTTCCTTCTTTGGTATACCTCGCACCTTCAGATACATGGTAGGCTATTCAATTTAATCAGTGTTTCAGCGTATTATTAAGTTTTTCCGCGTCTCTCTTACAAAACTTGCCTTGCATAGGTGCTCTCATATTTCTATTAAATTTGCTTTTAAAACGATAACGCAGCTCTTTTGTGCCAAGTACCGTGATGTACAGATTGTATTCTGCTTATCCAAGAAAAAATCTTGACTTGTCATTGCAGTTTTATGTCACTAAAATCCAAGACTATTTGGAGTGGTTTACGGCTTTAAGCATAGGAACAGCCATTTTCTTGCTACCCAAAGTGGGCGTGCCGTTTGGCTTCAGCAGCTTGCACCAAGGAGCATATAATAAGAGAGACGACACTCAATGCTAATTTTCAAGACCCTTCTATTGGCTTAAATTTCAGGTCCACGTGGCACTGTTGGCTGAAACAGCTTTGTGAACAGAAGTTTGTCCAGGGTTCTCTTAAAGGTTCAGAAGTTTGCAACACTGTAGCACGACACACTTATAACACAAGTTCTTTTGTTGTTGCTTTTATCATTTTGAGGGGCTTGGACATGGTGGTCATTGAGACCCATGTACTTGGATGTGTGTATTTTTTTATGATAACCTGTTGTAATTTGGTGACTGTATTAGTGTGTCTTTGTACTTTAGGAGAGGATTGGGAGGGAGGCAGCCGTGGCCTTAAATAATGAACCATCTCGGCATTTGCCTGCAGTAGACATGGTAAACCACTTCCAAGATGGCCTAGGTGGGAATCAAATCCACCTCGCCTCAGGATTGCCACATGAGGCTTAGCGGTACCCCGTTTTATCCCTCAGATCAGACTTACTTTTATAGGCAGGGTCAGGAAACAAACCCAGACCTCTGGGGCAAGAACCGAGAATGCTAGCCACTACACAATGAAGTGGTCAAACAAGAATTGTGTCCAGGCATGTATCTAGGCCTAATGGGTAAGACTAGGGAGTTGTGTGTCTACAAGGTATAGGGGAGCTGAGAACATGGTAGCCTTTCTTCCTAGAACTACAAACTGTCATTCACTCACTGAGAAAAGTTTTCAGCTAGACTGTAAAGAACCCATTACAGATTTGGGTGCTATTCAGCACCTAGAACAAATACTAGGTACTGAACTCCATTGTCATGCACAGGAATACAATGCTAACTTTCTTACATATTTTGGGTGGCCAATATGCCGCCTGAAAGGCGACATAATTCGTCACCCCGCCTACCTCCCCCTGGCAGCCCCTCTTCTGGACATGAAATAATAAAGTGTCATTACCCTATATTTGAAATTCCCGCTCTCCGCCGCCATCTTGTGCCAGCCTTACAAGATCGAGAATGACCTAATACCATTCTCGGACATATTTTACCGTCTTTTTCTTCGTCATGTATTGAGCACTGAACTATGGGTGATAATGGAACTATGGGTAAGGAAATACTGCCATCCTGACACGCGCTTTCGCGATGTGTTCCTTAGGCAATGTTCTGCCTCTTCCTTGTGCCGCAATTGGCACCACTGCTGCTTCGAGCAATCTTCGGAAACATTCGGTCTCCCTCGGGGCCGTTATGTGAAGCCAATCCTTGAGTGGCTTGTTCATTACGAGATTAAAGATGTAACTTGAAGGACATGTGGCGGTCATCGGTGGCCCGCCACGAGGCAGCTTGCTTGCCCTGGACTTTGCGGTAAAGCGTTGTGTTTTGCTTATTTCTAATATGAACTGAAATCAATTACATTCGCTTTTCATATGTATTTGTTTGGTTGCTCGAGTGCGGGATTACGAGCCGTGCTGCGAAAAGTCTCTTAGTTTTTTGTGGACCACATTTTGATACTTTCAATTTTGTAATTGCGGGGCAATGGTTAAGTAGCTTGCCTCATTCTGGTATTTTAATGTGGCCACGTTAATTTACTTCGTAGGAACAGCACTAATTTAAATCTAAATATTTTCATTTTATTTATGGTTCTAACCGTCAAGTCGTGATTTTTAGTCTTTTGGTAGGCCTAGTTAAGGTGGCGACAAAGCCTCCTGGCTTGTCGTCTGTGGTGGTCAATAGTGGCTAACGGCTAAAGCCCATTGTAGCGAGTCGTAAGAAGTTCTCGCGTTGCGTTGGTCGAGACAAAAATGGCTTGTGTGTTGAGCTATCGCTCGGAGGCTATTTTAGCCTTAGAATACCATTTTCTTTAGTTTGATTATTTCTGTTACGGCGTATGCCTACTTCATGTTTGAGGTTAAACTTTTGGTAATTATTTCGAGCATTTTCTGCTCGCCCTTATGGCATTAATGTTGGAGTTTGTGATCCAAATGGATATGGATTTCAGTTCGCTTCATGGCTTGACTTTCTTCGTTTTGGGGGCATATCTCCGGTTTTCTTTGGGGGTTTGATGCCTTGTGAATTTTCACATTCAGCCTTTTGCTTGGGCCTAGATATTTCTCACTACCGAGAAATATATGTGATTTTGTGTAATTTTTCCCGCCTTGATTATGTAATGGCCAACTGATGCGAAGCCAGACTACGAAGTAGCAATATCGCTACCGGGGTTAGACTAGGTGGGTATTTGTGTTTTTCTTCATTTTTTGTTATCAATTTGTGTTCCATATGTTTGATTATTCCTTGAATATATTTTTCTGTTTTTCTGTTTGGTTTTTATTTTACTGACTACTATGATTATGTGCAACCATATCCGGCCGCTGAGATTAGGGCCTTCTTCCGCACCACAGGTTTATCCTGCATGAACTCACCTCTGTTTCGACAATGGCTGGGGCAGTGTGGATTGCAGAGCGTAGGTTACGATTATGCATGCTATCTGCTAGCAATGAGCGGCTAGTGGAGCATGTGGTCATGATTTGCCTTCTCTGCACTGTATGCAATCAGTATTATAATGCCAATGTGTATATGTAATTTTCAATTTAATTTTGAAGTATCCAGTACAGTAAATGTCAACGTGGAACAGTAAGTGCCTAGGGTTATGGATTTGTGAAATTCCATTGTTTAAATTTTTTTGGTTTAATTGTTTCATGCTCACTAAGTTGTGATGGAGCGCCGCGTGCCTGTGATTCAATACTTGGATGCTGAAGAATTGAGCTACGAGCTTACAATAAGGAATTTGGTGACCCCAGTGAATGCGGAGGAAGCTCGAGCTCTGTTGGGGTCTGCTTTTCGGGATCCTGTTGTCTTGCCCGAGTTAACTGATATGGACCTCTTGTTGGTGAGTCATCAATTGCTTACAAGGTAGATTTGTGTGCTAATATGATTAACGTGTTTTTCCTGGAAGATTATGGGACATCTGCCAAGTACTGTAGACTGCGAGCCCGTTTACAATATTTGTTCATCAGGTGTGAAGATCTTTTAACCGTATCTGATCATCGTTCAGACGAGGAGTTGTTCAATGTGTTTGAAGTTCAACGTAAATTAGTGGATTGTGCCAATAAGCTTTTAGGTGACACCACGGATGGTTGTGATATTCTTGGCGCATCCCAGATTGTCAATTCGGATGGTGTTGAGACTGCGTTCTCTAGCAGAGAATAGATGTTCAAGATTCACCTCGTGCTGTTAATTTTAATAGATCTGAAAATTTTCCTTCTACTGTTGAAGATAATAATTTTTCTGTTGCTACGAGCATTGCTGCTTTGTTAAATGCTGTGATTTTAAATGATGAGGGTTCAAATACTGTGAGCATGCCTCAGTCTACCCAGCGTAATGGTAATTATTGCCCCGTTTCTTCAACTAACAATTATTCGCTTGTAGAGAGTAGCCGTACGGATTTGCCGGTAGTTTATTTTGGTGGAGTGGATAATGCTAGATTCTATATTCCTCCTTCTGTGAACAAATTGTCAGATGTATATCGTGATCTTGCTTGTTCAGCCAGGTCACGTGCCGTATCAGTGCTGCCAACCTGTGATGTCGATGCGGGAGTTAACAAAAGTGCAGGTCCTAGGTCTACCCGGTACCTCCCAGTCATGTAGAGAGTACCAGTAAATACTGTTTTAACGCCTGAGCTTAGGCAGTTTAATGTCAATGAGAGGTTATCGTCTGACACCAACTCGGTCGAGGTGTCAAACGCTTCGTGCAATAATAATTTGGGTACCTTTTCTGATTATCGAGGAGAGTTGTCAGTTCATTCTATTAATGCTATAAATAACTCCGATGTTGAAGTTAATTTAAATCAGCCGGTTTCTGGAATTTTGCAACCGAGTGCTAGAGGGTTGTTCGTGTCGACCGAAATGCCTCGATCAGTGTGTGCTACCACCCCTGTATACACCACTAGTAATTCCAATCATGGAGTTACCCTTTCTTATTCAAGTGCCTTCTCTCGGTCTACTTGTAGTATTAAGCCTCCCAGTACGAGGGGGTAATCAGCAAGTCGATTTCATCCGTCGGGGTGCGTTGCAAGCCCCGAGGCGAAACCTTATTCAAGATAGCCCTGTTAATAATTTCCGGTCTTCATTAGGCATTAGGCCTATTAATGCTCCTTTTCGTTGGCCAAGAGATGGAGTCCGGTCTGACTGGAACAAAGGTTCTTCACGTTCAGAAGCTAGAAAATGGGATTTTGATAGCCCGTGTGATGGTGCGAGTGGACCGGTTTGTGATGAACGGAAGGGTCCGAGTTCTAGTCGTTCTGTGTTCTCTAATCGAAACTTTAGTAATCTTGCGCACCCATTGTCCGAATGTGTTGCTAAGCTGAAGCACGTGAAAACCGATTCTAGGGATGGTACTATTTATTTTCTGCGTGAATTTGTGGAAATATGAGAGTATGCTGCTCTGTTCGATGTAAGCTGCGTCCAGGTGTATCAATCGATGTTCCCATTCACATCTGGGATGATGAAGAGTATGGTGGTCGAAGCCATGTCAATGAATACTGACATTGATTTGTTCTGCGAACAAGTAATTGCTAAGTTTGTCCCTTCCAGACAAATGGGTTCTGTAATTGAGCGACATTTTGGTCGAATGCAAAGTAACGGAGAGTCATTGGATACCTACATCAAAGACATGCTTAAATTGGCTAGGGTGTTATCAATTAATTTCACAGGTGTGGAAATGGTAGAACATATTTTGGATGGTGTAACTTCTGAGTATCGTTCTCTTTTAAGTGTAGGGTTTCACCCCACTAATTTATCTGAGTTGTGTGCTGCGACTGTGCGTGCGGAGTTAGTACGCCAGTCTGAGTCTCAACGAGGCACCGTTAATCAGTTTCCTAAAACTAAATTCAGTAAACCGCATGGTCAGTTGGAGCGTTGGGGTGAAAGTAAACCGCAAGGTGTAACCGGTCGTTGGAATGATGGTAGACCACAAGGTGAGTCTGGTCGCTGGGATAATGGTCGTTTCCAGATTCGACCAAATGCTTGGAACAATCGAAAACCTCAAGAAGTGGGAAGTTGATGGTCGAGTGGTCAGACCCAAGGTGTGCCTACTCGGAGTGGTGATGTCAATGGTTCTGAAAATGCTAATCGTGAGAGGAATGTCCGATTTCAAGGTCCTACAAAACGTGTAGGGGTCCAGTCTCATAGTCACTCTAACCGTGGAGGCAATGTTCTGCCTCAAGGTGATTCTGATCGTAGTGAGAATTTAAACCTGCAAGGAGCTTTTGTTCGTCGAAATTCTACTAATGTAAAGTGTAACAATTGAGGTCGTTTAGGTCACTCAGACCGAAACTGTAATTCTCGTCAACAATGACATCAAGAGTCTGGTTATCGTAGTGAACGTCCAGTTGTGACAGCGATGTCAAATATCACTAGTATTGAATACGGTAATATGGGAGTATGTCCTAGGGTTGCTGCGAGTGTCCTGTTAACCGCGCCTATTGTAGGCATTTTGATTAATGATGCCAATGTTAAAGCGTTATTAGATTCTGGCAGTGCCGTATCCCTAATGGGTGAGGAATAGTATAAGGCCATGAAAGGCATCTGCAAATTTCCGTACCTGTCCAAGATCGATGTTCGTTTGATTTCCGCCAATAATTCACAGCTGGACGTCCTTGGCGTTGTCAAACTCAAAGTTAAGGTCCATAATTTTGCATGGAGATTCCCGTTTGGGTCGTGTCGAATTTATCTTGCCCTGTTATCTAAGGAGCTAATTTCCTTTCTCATTCAGGTTTGTCGCTGGACATTAAAAGTGAAAATTTCTGGTTCAACTTCTGTCCCGAGATGAAGTTAAAGTTCTCCGAGACCGAGAGGTATGATGTTGGCACCCGTAAGGTGGACATTGGTGAGGTTGAGTCTCCCGAGTTGTCGAGTGGTGTGGATGACCTCGATTTAGGAAATCTGTCCAATGGTCAGGCAGTGGTTATACGCGATCTGTGTAATCGTTTCCCCGATGTATTCACCGGCAAGTGAGGTGTGACAGACCTAATTTCCTACATGATCATTACGACGGATAATATCCCTGTTAGGCATCCGCCTTACAGACTCAACCCTCCGAAGATGAAGGAATTGAAGAAAATAGTCGACCAGATGTTGTCAGATGGGATCATTCGTCCCTCGATTTCCTCATACTCGTCCCCCATGTTCTTGGTTCCGAAGCCAAATGGTGGATTTCGTCCCGTGGTGGATTACCGTAGACTAAACAAGAAAGTAGTGATGAAGTCAATCCTTCTTCCGGATCTCCACTCCTGTTTCTCCAGGTTCAGGAACGCCCGCTATTACAGTTTATTAGACCTGAACCAGGCCTACTATCAGGTCCCCTTAGCTGAGGATTCGAAGCATCTCTCAGCCTTTGCAACCGATTGAAACTTGTATGAGTTCAATAGGTTACCGTTCCGACTTTCGACTGGTGGTGCAGTACTAAGCAGATTGTTGAATAAGGTCTTCTCAGGAATTAAATTCGAGTACCTATATCACTACCTCGATGATGTAGTGGTGTACAGCGAGACGCTCGATGGTCATGTTCGTCATTTGCGGGAAGTCTTTACCCGATTGAAAAATGCTGGTTTGACAGTCAAGCTGTCAAAGGTTTCTTTTGCAAAACCCCAAATCTCTTTTCTGGCGCATGTCATCTCTGCCGCTAGTGTGCCGATCGACAGTTATCGCACCCAGGGCATCCGTGATTTTCAAAGACCTGTTAATGTCAAGGGAGTGGCCCGTTTCGTCGGAAAGGCCAATTTCTTCCACAAGTTCATCCCGGACTTTGCGCGCAAGGCTATGCCGTTAAACAAATTGCGTCAGAAGAAGGCTCTGTTTGAGTGGGGTGAATCTCATCAGGCAGCCTTCGATGAATTGAAGGAAGCACTGCGCAATGCTCCAGTCCTCGCTGTTCCTGATTTCAGCAAGACATTTATTGTACAGACTGATGACTCTTTAGGCGCTGTTGCTACCTTTCTGGTACAAGATGATGACGAAGGTCGTCGTCCCATCGCGTTCGCTTCACGAACTTTGTCTGTTTCAGAGTCTTGATATTCGGATTACGAGCTGGAAAGTCTTGCCGTCATGTTTGGTCTTGAGAAATTCAAGTTGTACGTGGAGCTCGTACCGTTCGAATTGGAAACCGATGATCAGGCCCTGAGCTGGGCACTGGCAAGGTCAAGGAACACCGGGCGTTTTCTCGGTGGGCTACCAGGATTTCATCGTTTAATGTCACCGTTCGTCACATCAAGGGTACCGACAATGAGGTCGCTGACTTGCTCAGCAGGATGTACGAGGAGTCTCCCATTAAGAAACCGGAGCCAGTTCCCGTTGAAACCGATGTTGTTGGGGCTGTATTCCGCCCAACACATGATGAATAATTTGCCGATGATGTTTAAAGACATAGCTGTTCACCAGAAAGAAGATCAAGAGTTGGAATCCATCATGTCTAAATTGAGTTCTGGAGAAGCGGTGAGACCTTATTTCTTTAGGTCAGGAGTGTTATGCTGCGTTGCCAGGCATGACAAGAAACCGAAAGTCGTCTTGCCTGTCCAGTTAGTGGACTCAATGCTAATATATTGTCACTAGTCACCTGTAGGTGGACATTTAAGGATCTTCAAACCTAGGCAAAAGATCAAGCAGTCGTTCACGTGGAACTACATGGATAGGGATGCCAAGAGGTTTGTTTTGGGTTGTCGTGATTGTGGCGTTAGCAAGCCTGCTGTCAAGAGTAGAGTGGGATTTCTATCTTCAGGGCCTGTAATGCGACCTATGGAAAGGTTGTACATCGACTTCGTGGGCCTATTTCCGAGATCCAGGTTAGGCAATCGCTTCGCACTAGTCTCTGTGGATTTTCAAGGATTTGCTGGAATTTTCCCACAAGAATGAGCAATTCTGCTGCTGTAATCAAGAGTTTGAAAGTCATCTTTTCCTCGTTCGATCCCTGTCAGTACCTGATATCTGACAATGCCCGTACCTTCACGTCTAATCAATTCCGAAACATCTGTTTCGAATACTCTATCTCTCATGTTACTACTAGTCCTTACTATCTCAATACCGGTTTAGCCGAAAGGGTCAATAGGAATTTGAGAGCTGCGTTGATCGCTTATCACCGCGACAACCATGCTAAATGGGGCTCATCGTTGCATTAGCTTGCCTTTGCGTTTAATACAGCTGAGCACGAGTCTCATGGAAAGACTCCGTTTTCCTTGATGCACGCATTTGTGCCAAACTCTCCACTTTCAAACTTATGGTCACTTAATGAACTTCTTCCTGCCCAACCCAGTCCCGAGCGCGTTAGAGAAATTTGGAAGGAAGCTCAACGTGGCATCAGAATTTCCCACGACAAGTTGGCCCAGAGGTTTTTCCAAGGTCGTGGTCAGTGTAAATTTAAAGTTTACGATTTGGTCTACGTTAAGAATTTCTGGAGGAAAACTCCTCGTCATCAGGTATCTGGTAAGCTCATGCCAAAATTCCGTGGCCCGTATGGGATCTTGTCATTTCCTACTGATGTCACCGTCCTGTTGGAAGATAACGAAAGCAGACGTATTTTCAGGACTCACCTGTCCTATTGTAAAGCTGCTGGTGAGCTTGAAGCTGAAGATGCAGAGGATGCCGAGTGCTGAATGTGTGGTATGTGTGGTTGAGCGAGAGGGTGTTCTTCTTGCGTTGTGATGGGGTTGCAGTAACTTTTCTTGTTGTTTTGGTTATGTGTAGGTTTTCCGAACCTCGTGTTGGTCTCAAAGGGGTTTATGTACCCTTGTGTTGGTGCTGCAGTAATCGCTGAATATCTCTTGGAGCGAATTAGAGGGTGTCCCCTGTGGAAATTGTTGATTATTGCTAAGTCAATAATTGTGTTGTGGTGAAAGCCCCTGTGCTGGAAGAGTTTCCGTTGTTTGAATATGGGGACTGTGTGAATCGCTGTGTGATCAGCTGGCAATGGAGCCAATTTCGGTCCGTTCATTTAATTGTGGTGTGCCTAGAGCTGTCATCGGCAGTTTTCGTCAAGAGAGAGACATATTGGGTCCTACTTATTTTATTTTCTACTTTTCATTCTTGCCAGTGGGACCTGCTCGAGGTCTTTCTACGCCTCTTATGGCCTTTTTCTTACTTCTTTTGTTTTGTTGCGTTTGTGAATGAACGTACTGGACATCCAAGCAGTTGTTGTTCGTGTTGGTGTGTGTGAGGCGATATTAGGTTGTTCTGCATTGAGGCACAGCCCCTGGTGCCCTTCTATCAGCGTTGAATTGTAAACCATGCTAATTTTGCTGTTCTTATAGTGGACTCTGTTCCACATTTTGCTCGTGTGAGAGGTATTGTGTGACAGATGTTGATTACCGTCTGATGACGAAGTGTCTCTCTGATTTTTGGAGTTGTGACTAGGTTGTCCTGTCGTGGGAAGCAGGCGCCTGATGTCCTTGTGAGGATATCATTGGATTGTAGGATATCGTGGACATCCAGTTGTGTTGGAGTGAAAATTTTGGTTGTGTAGAGGTTTGATCGTGTGTTCTGGATCTTGTTTGGTAAAATTTTCATCTTTTAATGTGTGTTACTGCATCCTGTCGCTGCGTATGGAGCTGTTTTTGAGTTCTGTTGGAGTGTTTTCTGCGTGTCTGTGTTCTGTTGGTTGTGTGTGTGTGTTTCTTCGTGGTGCATCTACCGGTATTTGGGGCATTTGATGTGTTCTTGAAAGATAAATGTAAATGTGTGGCAATATTGATGACGCCAAGAGTGGTGCGTAGACAAGTGTGCCTCATTTTCTTCCCTGTTGAGTGAGAGTTGAGCCCTCCTCTGCTGACATTTATGTCACTTCATTTTAATCTCGTGGTGCCCCATCTTAATTATTTTTCTTAAAGATTTAGAATTGTAAAATCAGGATTTTGGAAGAGGAACCAGTTAGTTAACTTTGGATATCTGTGAAAGATCAATTGGTCTTGATTCAAGAGAACACCAAAAGGTGCTTCGTGCAAGTTTTAATTTATCATTTTAATTATTTCTGTTCAAGTAAAGTTCATTGCGTGTGCTACTCTGAGTGCATCGCCTGTTACTAAAGGTTAAAGTGACCTCGCATCACAAGGCAAGTGAATTACCAAGTCCTTCCTCGTTTCCGTGCTAGTCCCAGTGTGTGCTTCGGAAGTCTCAAGAGCTCTCGCCCTGGTCTTGTGTCAGACCAGTGGTTATCTTCGACCCTGCGTGAATGCTTCCTGTGGTGGAAGACCCTGACACAACCTTGTGTTGGAGTCATCCTGCGGGCTGTGTCTGCTGTTGTTCTTGGCTGTTTCAGTGGTGGTCCGGTGTGGGGGTTGCACCCCTCACATTTGGAGATGGTGGCCTGTGCAAGGGTCACTGTCACGATGACATCCAACATCTGGTGGCGGATCCTGATACCTGCTGGTCGGTGCTCTGGTGATGCCTCCCTCGTCGTCAACCCGTGGCTGTTGAACATCCGGAACTGGGGACATGGTTCTGCTATGGTGGTGTTGATGCCCAAACTCCTGGACATCTGGGTGGTTCAACTCGACATCACCCGCCTGGTATCTGACAACTGTTTCTGAAACTTCGAATGGTGTGCTGATAGCGTGAGTGACGCATGGACATGAATCTCTAATGCCTGCTTGGTGGATGGTTGCTATGATTATGTGCAACCTTGTCCGGCCGCTGAGATTAGGGCCTTCTTCCACACCACAGGTTTATCCTACATGATCTCACCTCTGTTTCGACAATGCCTGGGGGCAGTCAAGCTAAGAGAACTTTAACCCTCAGTGTAAGAAAAATGTCCCTACGATGCCAGAACAACCCTTGTTCTCTCAGCTATAAAATGCATGCTTGCAGACTCCACCATCATATAGGGAGGTACCATTTGACATGCTGCATGCATAAAATGATGATTACTAACAGAGTAAGATTGAAACCTACAATGAAGCAGCACTCGAAAGGAGCTACAAGCTAACGTACACTACTGAATGAAGTCCTAATGTACCCCTAGGCTTTTACATACAACAACGTAGTAGGACTACACCTTGCAGGCTATAGGCTAAACATAATAGAGGACTAGAGGGAAGATAACCAAGTAGTTAATAAAGACTACTATTATTTTGCTGGAGGGTATCTGTATTAATATCTTCTAGTAAGTACACAAACAATATTAACATATATTTATAGAGCCAACAAACATTCTTTGTCGACTTCATTTCGACTTTTCTCCCTTGCAAAGGATTGTACCAATCCCTGCCTTATTCCGTGGCGCATAGGACACCAGAAGTCAAAGCCATGCAGAGTGTATGTCAAAATAGGACCAGGGTCTAAATCTGGGTGCTTCGATCACAAGTCACTTTGTCTCTTTAACACTGTACTTGAAGTATTTGATTGAGACAGCTGCATGCATCCTCTGCAAATATTAGCATAGATAGGAAAATTATGGACATGGGTAGGCCCTACCGCATTTCAAACACCTTCAGTACCGTTAACTAAACTAAAGCCAATCCTGAACATTTTCAAAGACTTGACAGAAGTCTTCAGCAAGATGAAAATAATTGTTCGGTACATTTGGCAGGAATAAATTACATTAAATATATATATCCTACTGTATATAAGGGAAGAATTTGCCACTATGTACAAGACTATATCGTACCTATATTCGGATTTTTACGCGAAAAAACAAACAAATAAAAGTATCCATGAATTCTGATTACAGTATAATTATACCGACTGAAACTATGAGCAAGATTTACACTTGAGCAATTAATACCTGCCCTACATATACATTATGTTGTCCCAGGAATAGAGCGAACGGAGCTGCCGCCAATTGCAATAACACCGCTTGTCACTTGTTATTCAATTTAGTAATGGATCCAACATAATAAAGATTTCGTCACTAAAAATGGAGTATAATACTGCAACACTTGTCACCATGCGGGCCTAAACAGTAAACAAAACGCACGTGGCGGTCTTTGTTTTGGTTCGAAACAGTCTATAGAGTTTCCCGCGCTTGGCTTACACTAGGCAGCCCAGCGAAGGCATCTCCTTCCATTCTTTCCTCCATGGAATGCCGTATGAGGTACTGCGCCCGAAGAAACCCATCAGTACTTATATCCAAAGCTCGAAAAAGGATTGCAAACATGTAAGTTACCCAGCTCACAAACTTACCATGCCTACTAAGTAAAATTGGGAATTTCAGGAACATACAGGATAAATATTATTCGTAAAGAAAATAGTACTACTAGACAAGGTACACATTTCTACTATCATTTACATTTAGAGCAAATTGAGAAACTCCGATCTCGAGGGGTGATAAGGTTTAATCTATAGTGAGCGCCTGTATCTATACCTCGTAGTACTATTTTCGACGATGACGACAATGAAAACGGTATCAGTTTAGATAAAAGTTGACTAAGTCGCTAAAAAGCGCCAGCCGTTTATTAAGCTAAAAAAACAAGTATAAAAACTGGCTTCCTTCCTGAATATTGTGTCTCCCTGACACTTCAACAAAAATAACTGAAGAATAAATTTGCACGTGGCAATTATAGTTAGAAAATGTGAAACGGCGTGTTACTAATTATTGCCCTATTTTATACAGGTCCGCTTCAACTATGAACCGTAGTTCCATATCTAATCAAAATTATTCATGAACTATGTGCATATATACATTCTTTAAGAATCTCTCAAATTTTACACGTCATAATGTCGAAGATTAAATTTTCTTCCTCCAATAAGTCTTTCATCTACTCAATTTTCTTAAACATCAAATCCAAACATACACCGCAACTATCGTGTTGAAAGTAATAAATACTCGTCATAATCAATTGAACATAAGTGACAAACATTTAAGCTAAGCACTGTTCATTTTTACCTTTATCTATTTATCATGAAATACTGAAATAAGTTCTGAAATTCTTTACTGAGTTAACAATCTTCTGATAAACGTGAATACTGGACGTGCACGGCATTAACCTTCGTTTCCACACTCCTCCTTCATAATTATACAACAATTACTTTCTCTCTTAAACACCCTGTATAGAATCTTCCTTCAATACACTCACATAACTTCACAATTATTGCAATCAATACTAGAAAAACTTAGAGACTCCTCGGCCTCCCTTCGTAAAATTACGTAACTCCTTTTACGTTTATATCTCCTTAATTTGCACGGTAATTCAACTATAAACTTCCACTTCAATACATTTACTTCCTTTACTTTAACATTTCTCCTCTATACTGATATAACTTCGCCTCGTGCTTATAATTCCATTTCTGCAATAAATCTCTGTACTTTCACTTTCTGATCACCCTGTGATTTAACATTGTTAACTTTCTTTTTTACGTGTTTAAATTCAGCTTTACATTTTATTACAACTTTTCAAGAAATATCAGTAAATATTCATATTCTTAACAAAAGATATAAGTTTGACTTCTTTCCATGAATATATTTGTTTAACTAATTCATTTATACTTTTTAACGCTCTAAATCTCATTAGACATATGTGTATAAGCTTTTCGTAATACTTTCGTTCTTAATAAATTTCTGACACTCGAATCAACATCATGAGTTGTCGAAATATTCTTTACACTTCGTGACATTACTTCTTAAATATGCTGTACTTAAATTTGCTCCAATAAACTTCATTTTACTTCAATTACAATCTTACTCCTTCTTTACTTCGTTCAACGTTCTATTCCTTTTAAATAGTTCACTCTACATTCTTTTAAATAATTTGCTTCATATTCCTTTAAACAATTCATTTATATTCTTTTAAATAATTTGCTTTCCTCTAAACAATTTGTTCTAAGTTCCTCTGAACAATTCATTTATATTCCATCGCTGCGATAAAACAGATTTAATAAAATTAAATCTAACGCAAATATGAAAATATTACACGATTTTACTTTAATATAACTTTAGTGTTAATAGCATCATCATGCCAAAATTTCGTCCAAGTGACTGAAAATTTCAAGAACAAGGCAAATAACTCCGTAGAAAATACGAAAAATCACTATAACAAGATCTACACAAATTTAATTACTTTGACAAAATTATACGTTTTTAATAATGCAGTTAAAAAATTACTGTTGAAAATACTGTTAATAATACTGTTGAAAAATACTGCGGTTGAAAAATATGCGGTTGGTCAATTGGATAATCACAGAACATAACTACAATTCTACATTATAAAAGACAATTTCTTCACTACCTTGTGTTGGCTTCTGGACTGTTGAAAATACCTGCATCTCTCCTCCCAAACCAAACTTGTCGTGATTCATAGCATCGCCCACAGCTATGAAGACCGGTTTGTGACAGAACCAGCTGGACTCGTGGTGAATGACCCCGCCGTGAACAGCTCCGCCAGCTCTCCGTCCTCCGTTCACTGCAAGTAGGCCGGCTTCGATTCTCCATCTCTTCAGAATAGACATCAGGTTTCTTCAGAATAGACATCGGTTTTCTTCAGAATAGACATCACGGTGGAATATTGTCGTTTATGCAAGCGTTTCCGTATTTCAAGATGTGTTAAAACTCTCGTAGAAATGTATAAGTTTTGCTCGGTGATGTTGCGCTTTGCGTAGATATTATGTTGCGCCTTTCATGTTAGTGAATCTGGAATTCAACTGACATCCTTGTAGTCTTCACTTCCCCATGCTTTTAGCTTAGCACATGGTAATATTCATATTTCTGATAATGTAATTGAGACCTCCGCGTTGCTGACGTTTAACTTGCATTTTCAATGCAATGTTCAAATAAGCTTTTACACGAAGAAATACTGAGTAGCTTCTTGTCGAAAATGTTTCAAGCTATGTGGAACAACTTTGCATAAGCACTGCAATATATGGTTGTACTGTTCCGTTCTGCTTTATATATTGTAGCTTGCTCCTAAGTTACTGTAAGTTCTGGAATTTCACTCTTCTTTGCTTCCAACTTTTATGAACTGTAGCACTATTATAAGAATACTCGTTTCTGCTCGAGGTCTTGTCTCGTTCAAATCTCAAATTGGAAAGAACTCTCCCGTCCTGTTCTCCGCACTCCTCAAGTTCCAGTCTCTCTGCCTCTCCTCTCGTGGTGTGACGTAACTCCTACCACCTCTCCTCACTTCAGTCCGCAGTTCGACCTTCGTCTCTTCCCCTCTCTCATGACGTAACTCTCGCTTCAAGTGGCGTGATGTTTCTCGTAATATGGACCTCCCACATTCATATAATGGAATATATGTTCGTCTTTAAATCATTCCTACTTTCTTGCCTTTTATAAATGCATAAGATCTATAGTATTTCACTCATTTCCATACAGTTTTTCCTATATTTCTCGAATTTTTAATAAATAATTTTTTTTATCCACTCATTTACTTTCTGGGGTCTTGGTTCATCTCCAGATCAGTTCTTGAGTAATGACCTTCAATAAATTCTGGCGCAGTACCAACATAAGAAAACTAGTATTATACAAAGTTCATATCTTAGGAAGAGCCCATCAAAAAAGTGTAGATTCCAGGTAGATGTAAAAGTGAGACTGATGCTCTCTGATGGCGATGTGCTGAACGAACTCTTGAGGCGAAGAGAATCAAGACCTTCTATAATACCGGACCTGATACTGGAGGCGGGACAGAGGAAAGATGGCTGTCTCTGTTGGTGGTTACATGCTTTGTTTATAAGTTGAGTCGTTTTGTTTACGATGTGATAGTGGTGTGAATTTCGGTTAGCAATCGTCTCCCTTGATTATCTGTGCTTATTGATTATTGCTTAATGATATTACCCATTCGTGTAAGTAAATGTCTGTATTAGTGCTTCATAAATACGAGATACTGGTGACTTCTGTTACCCTTGCGATACTATCAATTTTATTGCCAATCAGTGGGTAAGTTTGGTCTATTTATTATTCTGTTTAGGGTTTATAAATTATTAGTAATGGTAATTCATTATGAGCAAGCATAGTAATAATTAACGTATTCCAATTTAAGGTCTAAGAAGATCTGAAAATTGATTACCGTAAGTAGGAACATAACCTACTTTTTAAATTGTCTGCCGTGTTCTCTCAACGAATTATACGCCAGCTTGTTCAAGGATATCAACCTTATCACGTACTTGGTGTGGATCCCGTTTTAATAAACTACCAGTAGGCCTACTCATGCATAGGCTATGCTAAAATTGTGGTGATATGTCTTGAAACTGTTGTGTGACTGAATGCAAATCCAATTATTATAGAGATAAACCATTGGTGCCTATTTTCTAATTTCCCATCAGGGGAATTCAACCCACACCCAACTTCACGTGGCTGTTGACCAAGGAGTCCCAAGCCCATAAAATGAATTAACAGCAGACAAAATCACGGCATTATGTTATTTTGTGTTGGGTTGGATTCTGACACACGTCATGCGTTTGACGGAGTGCCATTTAATCTCATGAATAGGAATGGACGAGTACGACTAGCCTACTTGTTGACGGATTTACAGGAGGCAGTCGTGACCTTATGATAGGAATTACATAGGCATTTATCTTCAGTATGTGTGGGAACCCATGGTAAACCACTTGCTGGGTGGCTAAGCGGAGAATCTAACCCACAATTTCCCGGTTTACCTCACTAGGCTGTGTGTGCTCCGTTCTTACCCTCAGACCAGAATTAAGATTTCTTGACAGTCAGGAATCAAACTTGGACCTCAGAAGTGACAACCAAGAACTACACCATCTGGTTGGTCACTTTTATTTTTAAGAATAATATGTCTGTCTGTTAGGTAGTGTACCCATGTGAATAATTTCCATGGAAAACATGCTTCTGCCTCCAGCTAGCATCAGTCCTCAAACGTGTACCATCCACCCACTGAGCAGTTGCATATTTTTGATCTGAGACTAAAAGGTATCAACTCTACAATAATAAAGCACAACTCTATTCTAAAGACTTTAATTGAGCTCTAAATCCTGGCTTCACACAAACAAAAACACAATCCCAACAATAATACATAAAACAGTGCAAAATTATTCCTTCAATCCACTAATATTCGCACTTTATCCTCGCAAATCCAAATGATTATTCATTCATTTACCATGAGATTAACATAAAGTCCATTCTCAAGTGCGCTGATGCACTGGTAAATTCCTCATAAAACTGTCACAATCAAATTGTTTATTCTCAACACATCCTACTTTACATTATGCGTACAATTGTGTTCTGTATTTCTCTTCCCACCAAAATGCTATACCATGCATTAACCAATTTATGGGTTGCACATCATATTTACTTGCAACTCCACTGTTATTTGTAGTTATATCCCCTTCTGCAGTTCCACTATCTGCAGTTCCACTTTATGCAGTTCCACTGTATGCCGTCATGAGTTCAATTTCAATGATTCCGTTACTGCTGTGTCGGATGGTATATTATGCTATTCTTGCGTGGGCATAGCCTATGGCATCTAGTGTCCACCTTCGGAAAGAGGCGACAATGTCAGTATAAAATGCAACTTTCAACAACTCATAAGTTTGCCAAGTATTACGTTATCAGAATGATTCTTAATTATCAATGTGTTCCAAACCACACAAATTCATTATACAATGCAACAATGATTCTTTTATTACAAACAGGGTTTCAAAGTCTGTCCACTCTAAATGTCACCCTCCAAGGGTCGTTTAAAATCTCTCCCTCGGCTCTTCCTGCATACAATGGGTCTGGTTCGGGCGGTAACAAAACACTTGCTCCGTCCCTCGCTATTTTCCCTCTTTCTTTATATCCAAGCAGTAGCATGTGGCTTTAAATACAATAGTGCAGTCTCACTGATCTGCGCAACACATATGATCTAACTAAACTGTATGCAAGATAGGGTACGGAATTGTTTAAGCATTTATCCCTAACCTTAGGATATTAATAGCTGGCCTCAACAGGTCCATTTACGTTATATGAAGGAACGAGATTCATCATACACATGTCGAATTGTGCTAGCCGGCATCTTGTTAAACGGCACGGTCAGGCACATCCTGCCGTCAAAAATTCACTCCCAGGAGCTGAATTTATTAAATGGCTAGTTCTCGGACGATACCAGGTGTCATGCTGAGGTGTCCATTGTTATCCTCCCATACGCCACTGGATTCGAACCCGGAACATTTCATAGCAATCCTCAGAGCTAGGGTTTCCTTTCACTACGCTCTGGCAAATAATAATATCTCTGTACGCCCTAGGCTATACGAGATTTCACACGTCGATCAGCTTACCTGGCCCCCATGATCATGGTGATATGATCCCGTCCTTTAATTAGTAAGATAAAATCTATCAATTACTCTTACAAGCTTATTCATCAAGCTGCGAATTAAATTCTCTATTAAACCCTTCCAGTTCCTGTATCCTTGCATATTTATTTCCATTATCATAATATACTCTGATATTAAATTCCTTTACTTAACCCTTCACGTATAATACTACTGCTTGGATACACACGTATTCCAATTAGCATATATATTTTGCTTACAACCATTTTTCCCTGATGTGTATTCACTTATTCTTATTCTTTTTCTTCTTATTATTATTATTATTACTGACATACATTCCCCATACCGACACAACGTAACCATATTCAATAACCGAACATCCGTGTTCGTTACGTTAACTTTCTATATAACTCGATTGCCATTTTTACATTAGTGGTAACGATTTATCCACTCAATGATGTACAAAGACATCTCAACTTGACTAAAATCAACACAACATTAATATCTCGAGGTTCTACCTCCCAAAATTGACACTTATTGGCATATTCTATAAATTTTGAAATCACTCAACATGCAGTGGACTATAATTACTACAAAATCATGGTTTTTGGGTACTCACATTGGTTAATCTGCTGGCACCGACCACGCATTTCTTCCAGTAATGCCCGCCATAATTTGCAAATTAGCAAGGCATTCTTACACTTTCCACACACATTTTACATAATTTTTGCCTTACAAAACACACTGCAGTAGGGGGGTTATGACAGTTCTGCCCCCCCCCCACTACTCCAAATGCGAGCCGATAACTCCCGAACCCGTGGTCGGAGATTCACGAATGAGGTGTCGTTGGACTCGGGCTGACGGGGGCTTTGCTATGGACCACTCATTTCAACCCCTAAATAAAACCTACCCCTACTAGGGGGTGAAATTGTAATTTTTAGTGAAAGTCTCTTTTCAAATGCGACATGTATATGGTGCGCTGCTAAAATGAACTTAAACGTTGTTGCTCATATAGCGCATGCGTTTCTGGCTGCAGCTATGGATTAACATTTTTGGTTTTGTTTTTTACGCATGCGCACTGGGGATTTTTGTAAGAGGGCGAGCTCTTTGAAAAAAATGATTGATAAGGAGGGGTTTTGGTGGTGAGGAGAGAACCAGATAGTCGCCTACTTTCTTACGAATTTTGCCGATATCTCTCGAACGCAAGGTCTGATTTGGACGTGTGACGTGTCAAATCGCTTGTCTCAAAGCCCTATACATGTTATTAATACGTTAAAGTTTTGAGAATGAGGGAAACAGGCTTTTTGGGGGTAAAACCGTGATTTTAGACTTTTTCCGATATTTCACGAATGCATGGTCGGATTTGGTTCTATGACGTGTCAAATGGCTTGTCCCGAAACCCTGTTTATTTTGGTAATAAGTTAAAGTTTTTGAGAATGAGGGAAACAGAATGTTTTGGGGTAAAAACGTGATTTTAAACTTTTTGCTTATTTCGCGAACCAATCATGCTAGAGGCGTGTACGACGGATCCAAGGACTCGGGCTGACGTGCTCTTTGCTATAGACTACCTGTTATATTTTTTTAAAAATGTGGAAACTCGATTTTGGGGTAAACACTTGTTTTTTGTGATTTTTGCTGATTTCTCACGAACCAATAACGCTAGAGACGTGTACGAGGTGTCCTAGGACTCGGGCTAACGCCCCCCTTTCAAATGTGCACAGATATTTTTTTCCTAAAAATAATTCACAAAGGGCCTAACGCCATACATGTTGAAAAAACTTTTTCTTTTTCTTTACCTGTTTATAATGTTTATGAAGCGTGGTGGTTGAGAGAGACGATACGGCTGGGTGTGTGTGTGTTTCAACGAACCTGTCGCTGACCACGGTGGCTGTGTTCAATAGATCAATCGCTATTTCGACGGGTCGGTTTATGACAGAGCGAGGGTGCGTTTTTTCACACATTTTACCTTTGACGTGTAAACGGTGATGAGAACTTGGTTCTAAGTTGATCGAAGCGAGTAGAGAAAACAAACTTGCCGAGGAGCAGGAGGTGAATGTCATTTGAGCTTATTGGAAGGCGTTGATCTGACTTGACAATAGGTGCAATGGAAAAAAATGGCAATGACGCTTGAAGGTGAAATAATCTGACCATCGTGGTGGCAGGGAAGAGCGAAAGGCATGTGAACATGTGTGAAACCACATGTACGCTAAACCAGTGACATCCTGTCTTGCTTCGTACGTGACAAAATGCAAGTCCAGGTGAAATTTGATCTGGCACAGGTGTTCGCCTGGGACGTTAGCTGTCCACGTGCACGATAAGAGAATGTTCAATGCGTGGGATTCGCTGAATCAGAAAAAAGTATGATGCAACTTGTCGGAATGATGTCACAACCAATAGAAAGGCAAGAGCTGCGAACAGCAGTGGTGGGAGGTGAAGGGAGGGAAAGGGGGAGGGGTAATGTAAGATAGAACACAGGTGGAAAGAGAAAGAAATATGTGGAGCTGAGGACTGTACACATAGAGCTATAGGTGGTGTACAACATGTGTGAATAAATTAAAAAATGCACAGGTTCACACAACATGTAATTTATTGATCCAAGAATTAAACGTAGAGTTAAACCCTAACCATTTGACATAGAGTTTATTTCCTTTTTGTTTCAACACTTTTTCCACAAGATAATGCTGAGGAAATGCTGTTGTCTGAAGTTCATGGAGACAAAATCTACCTTTTATGGGTTGACGGTTGAGGTCCTCGAGTAAATAGGTGACTGGACTGTCCAAGTTGACTTGATGAATTCGAAATAGTTCAGTCCCCCACTGAGGCGTGTAGCCCTTATTGAAGGCAGACTTAAATTTGCTCACACGAACAGGGGTTAAACAGTGTATCCAATCGCTGAATATTTTTGGTCACGAAGTGTGGCTTGGTCCCAATCGTTCTATGTTTGGTGTCATTGTAACGTGATACTAGCTCAGGTAACTTGTCCAACCAGCGATACGTGCCCTGTGCGGTAAACGCTTTCCACATATGGGTTTTCAATGTTCGGTTGAACCGCTCGACCACACTGGCTTTGAGATTGCTGTACGTGGTGTAATGGTGAATATCCTTAGATTTGAGAAAACTGGAGAAGTCCTTGTTGAAAAATTCTTTCCCCTGGTCGGTTTGTAGCAACTGAGGTTGACGTTTGGAGTGTTGAATAATATGTTGAAAGGCCTTGGTAACTAGTGGACCAGACTTGCGACGTACAGGTTCAACAAAGGCCTTTTTGGAATAGACATCAATGACGGTCAACATATAGCGTACACCGTCGTTAACGCCAGCATAGGGTATCATTTCAACCAAGTCTGCCTGCCAAAGTTCATCCACACCTCGTGAAATCACCTTGAGTCGCGGATAGTGACGCCTAGCTGGCCGATGCAACTCGTGAGCAATACCCATTTTAATGGGTGAGGGCTTAAACAATAATTTTGGCATTTCGAAGTTCTTGTTCAATGTCTTGAATTTCCCAATCGTGACCGGTATGGCCAGCTTGACGTGAGGCATGCAACAACTGTAGCCGCTGGACGAGCTTATTGGGATTGTGCCAGTAGGTAACATCCACAAGGGGTTTTAATGGTTTAAATGTCACTCCCGAAGCGGACACTTTACGACGAGTACTTTGACTGGTGGGAAACATTTTTGCAATGATGGTTTTATATTTTTGAGATATATTGGCATTCACTTGTTGCGTGGGATCATACTGTCTTTTGTGAGCATGGGTATCCAATAAAATGGATTTATATTTGTCAAGGTCCTCTGACGTATAATCATGGGAAGAGGGGGTCCGAGAAAAGAGCAATGGCGTCATTGACAAAGTGATTCAATACCTACCTTTCGAAATCCATCTTCCAGGTTATCGTTTTTGCGGCCCTGGAACTCATCTTGGAAAAACGTTTACAACGTGGTGATGTACCCATTAATCTTTTGGATCAAGCATGCAAGGAACATGACCTTTCTTATCGCCATAGTCATCCTGGTTTAAGACATGTGGCAGATAAATTGTTATTGAAGAAAGCTAAACAACGTTTCACATCCAGTGATGCCTCAGTGGGTGAAAGGATGGCAGCCCTGATTGTCATGAGTGCTATGAAAGGAAAGTTGATGATGCATGGACATAAACATTGAGGAGTGAGGAATTGGGATTTATTTGTATTCTATTTTTCTTTTGTCAATTCGCTATGACTATGAAATAAAAACAAATGTTTACCAGAGCACGATGTTGTGTTATTTTTAATTAAAAAAATCATGATGTTGATGGCTTATGTTTCATTTTACACATTTCACACATGATGAATTCACACACTGCCATTTGTCATTTTGCAATTTAAAGATTTAAAAAAAGTTCGTTTCAAGTTTTGTGTTTTTGATGATATGGATTTTTCCATTTTGCTGATGACACTTTTTAAACAATGTCCGTTTGAAGTTTTTGAATTTTAATATTTCACACATGTCCATTTCCAGTTTTTAAAAATGTCCGTTTTAAGTTTTGCGTTTTTTTGTGATATGGAAACATGGATTTTCCATTTTGCTGTTTTCACATTTTTCCATTTGGTGTATGTCGAAAGTTGAGATTTGACAATGATGTTGATGTAAGTGCTTGACATTGATAATACTGCAGTGTGTTTATGGGTGTTTGGAGAAACGTCGAGGTCTACGACTACTGCAGGTAAGACTGTTTTTACAAAAATAATGTCTATTGTCTGCCACATTTCAAAGAAAACAAAACTATTGAAAACAAAATGAGTATATAAGTGACCATTTACCCCCTTCCCCACCCACCCACCCTACCTCACCGTGTTTGCTCTGGTCAACCATACACACCAGCTTTCTCTCTCTACTCATACATTCACACCTGTCTTTGGGAACAAACACAACCACTTTATTTATTCCCAAAAGCACATTCTCGACATGCACACTCATCCCAAAAGAACTTTTTTAGTTTATCATTTACATTACGAAAAATAATTAAATACTAGTTATTAAAGTTACTAAAAATCTTACTTATTTCATATTTACAATAAAAAAAACTTTGTACAGCTTAAAAGAATCAAACTAATCACCAATCAAAAATAAAAATAAAGAAAGTGTGCATAGAACTTTTTAAAGAGCAAAAGGTCCAAGTGGGTTGCCCCTATTTACAAAATCTACTATTTACAATGACAGAAACCAATATTTACAAAATTCTAAATCTACAAGTTACAAAAAGCCATGTCCCATAAACGATTAAACAATGAAATCACACCTCCTCCTCCTTGCGATCATAACCCCAGGGCAGGCTGGTGAGCAGATCATCAGCCCACACACGCTTGTTATCCATGGAGGCGAGGGTGCGTTTTCTCTCTTCCACAAGATACACATGATGGTTGCTGGATTGTATCCTGTACTGTGTATGAGACATAGCTTTGCCAGTGCGTAAAACCGCTAGATAGTCATCAACACGTAGCGATTTTACCACTGCTCTACCTACACCTTTTGCTGTTTTGGCTTCCTTACAGTCGAGTGTGCGGTAAGCATACATTTTTGAAGCCAAACCTACGAATTCCGTCATAATGGAATCACCGCATTCATCTTTTAAAACGCCCATTTCCTTCTTGTTTTTTATGGGCAGTTGAAACACGTTGTCAGCGCTATAGCAAGAGGTGTCGAACCAGTCACTATGCTGTCTCATGACGTCATAGGGGTTGCAGTGGCGAATGTGGTAAATGAATGAGTCCGTATCCATATACAAAAGAGAGACGTTCTCATAATGGCGTTTGGCAAACTCATAGTGAAATCGATACATGACCGATTTAGAAAAGTCTAAAATGTCTTGACCCAAGTAAATGGGTTTATCCATGGTCACGCTGGTCTTACTCATTTCAATAGTAGCCAAATCCTCATCGATAATTTTGATCGATTTGAAATTTGGCTTGGCAATGTACCGCCGGGCACCCCACTGCCCCTCCCAGACATTCACCAATTTAATGTCACGGTATTTGCGAACATTCTCCATAGACTTGCCATAGATGCAGTTGTTCATTAATTTAAAAAAATTAATTTCAAACTGCTGTGTTGCCATTTGTCGGTGCTCTGTGTTGAGTCGCATGTATGGCTCAAGCCATGCTTTTTGAGAAAAAGAAATACCCCTGTGGATTTTCTTCAACACCAAGCCTTGGGCGAGGCATTGCACCAACATTTGGATATGTAGCACATACCGATTTTTGTTGTAAAGTGTGCCCATGAGTTTTTCAATTTTCACTTTACTGTCAGGGGGAACCATTTGCTCAAGGCAGAATGGGAAATCAGCATCTTCATCATACAAGGATGAGGGATATTCAATATCCACTTCTAGCACATATCCACGGCCTGTTTCTTGGCTAGCCATGTTCACATCAAATTCTGACACTTGTTTGTCTGTCAGTCAAGCAAACTTCCCTTAGGGCAAAGGCTGACTCATGGCGTAACCGTACAAATTATTCACGTCATAGTACATTAAGTACGATTCTGGTTTGTCTGGTGAATAATCAGGCATGTAGACATTGTTCGCTTTGGCATGGCGCTGGTTAAGTGACACAAAGCCACCACGAATGCCCTTTTAAAAAATAGAACCATGTCTACGTCAGTGAGTAAATCCAATTCCACTTGAGTGTATTTTAAAGCGGCATCAAACGAGAGCCCAGGACTCGTATAATAGTGAGCCGGGTCAAGACCGTAAATGTGTTGACACAAGTTACGGAATTTTTCAAACACATCAGTGGGCAGCAATACATCCAGTTTTAGGTAATGCAAACATATTCACTTAGCGTGTTCACGCCAAACACTCGCCAAACTTGACATGCGTGTGCATAGTCTTCATCGGAAACAGTACTGCGTTTTAGTTTCGAGTAAAATTTCTCTTGTGGTGGGGGTTTTCTTTGCTTTAACACGTCCCAGCTGTTGCAGAAATCATACGGGAATATACCTTTCCGAATGCACAATTGAAATTGCTCAGGATCATTAAAATGCATTCTAGTATTTTTAGTTCCTTTTCATTCAAGCCATTCACAAGGCTGTCTAGCGAGGATGCCATAAACTTAAAGGAATCCAAAAATCGAATGCTAAAGTCGCTCAACCTCCATGTCAGGGCTGTAAAACGCTCATGGTTTTGGGGAATAATGGTAAACGAGCCCTTGTTGACATGACCCAATTCACGAATCAAAAACTGAATGTCATAATTTGCCAAATTGTGGAAAAAAACACTGCTGAAGCGAGGAGCTGGAAAGTTCAAGTTGCATTTACTATGCGCAGCTCCACGAAACTCCCCCGTAAAGTGCGAGTGATCACGAACTGTGTCTTCAGCACTGATCAGTGGCTTTTCGCAAATATGGCATGTCGTGGCATGCTCATACTGCTGCTGCTGTTCTGGAGATAGACTCATGGGTACTGGGTGGTCCAGTAATTCCTGTACATCATGAGCCAACTTGACAAGTTCATCCAAGAACCATTTGGCACAATCTGGCCCCTCGCGGTATTTGTAAACGGATTGTGTGCGGTCATAGGCACACACCACATTAAATCCTATGGCAAAAGGTTCATGTTTTTGAATGGGTGTGGTTGAGCTGATGGTGGGATCTGGTTCACATCCCGCCATGGGTGTAGTGAGAGCTTCGAAATCTGCATACACCACATAGGGGACAGTGTCACGCTTATGAATGTCCTTAAACTTTAACACAGCCTTGTCCCCTTGTGGCAATATCAGTCTCACCGCTTCCTGAGAAACGCAATCTACCCTATGACGTTCTAATAGCATGGGGGTTGTAAAATATTGCAAGCAACGATCACAAATGTGCTTCTTACCATCATCTTTGGACATTTGGCTGCTTAGCAATCTACTCAAGCTTTTAATCAGGCAATAGTGATTCACCTCTCCGTAAGACAGATATAAAAGATGAATGTGATGTCGTTTCGGTTCTTTTGTGGCATAAAGAGGACCCGCAATCTCATTACCATCAAGGCCATAGACCATAAACGAAAAGTCCTGGTTGTCTTGTTCAAACCTATGGATCTCGGTTAAGTCTATAGGGAACGACACTCTAGTTAAATTTAAAGTTTGTTTCAATTCATCAAACTTGGCCTTGTACTTTGCTGGTCTGTTACCATGACGATCTTGAGCTGGCTGCAAATACGCAGCCACAGCCCACAGAAAACATTCATCATCAAAATTTTCAATATTCACCACAGCCTTTTTCGAAGCTATGGCTAGTGGTGTTTTAATATAGCTAGACCCAGCATTCAATTGGTTGAAATGACAAATGTTGATTTGTAAATGATGAATTTTGTCTAAGGCAAGGCCACTCGGTCCTTGTTGCAGTTTATCAAATTTTGATAGCAAGGCATTCACCACGTGGGTTTCATACCACTGTTCCAAATTATGGGCTATGAATAGCTCTTGCATTTTACTGCAAATATAAAATGTCTCTTTATGCTCTACGTCCTTCTTTTTATATATGAAATCGCACACCAGTTCTGTATTCACCTTTAAAGCCGTATGCAACCTTTGCGCTGTACAAATTTCAATTTTAAAAATTTCAAAACAAGATTCTAAAAATTCTTTGGGAATCAAACTTTTTCTAACATTGACCACACGACCAGAGCACACACGCGATTTGAAACAAGACTCAAGGGGCTCCCAAGTTAACGTATCCGCAGCAGTAAAAGACATTATTTTGAAAGAACACTCTCACCTGAGTTTTCAACTGTAGACTGCTTGACAATGGTTCCACTCTAAAGCCACTTGGTTTTCAACTGTATTTGCTGTAGCGGTAAACCCTTTTTTTTCTCCAAATATCTAAAAAGAAATAAAATAAACCACCATAAGTATATCCATTCCATATAGTTTATGCATTTCATAAACAAAACAAAATCAAACAGGTTATATTATATAATAAAACAAATCTCACCTTGACGTGTAATGCTTTGCTATATTCCCGTCTCGAGGGCTAGTGTGGAAATGGTTTCCTTCTCAAGCTGTCTTTCTCTCTTTCTTTAATATCGTTCTCACACACACTCATACAACAGGTAGGCTATACACGTTATCTGCAAACAAATAAGTAAATAAAATCATTAATTACCTAATCAATAAATAATTGCATGTATTTATATAAAATCAATAAATATATAAATGAATAAATATATACCAACCCACAACAAGGTTAAGTATTTTCCACCAACACCAAAACTGTTAAACAAGACCAGGGGTTTCATGCAACGCAGTGTGTTCAAAGGTAATCACCTAAGTGAGCGTGGAAATGATAACGACATGTCTTTATATATGTTACGTTGCATGTATAATCTTTTTTTTCCACGCTTTGAACATTCTGTTATCAGGCACGTGGACAGTTAACGTCCCAGGCGAACACCTGTGGCAGATCAAATTTCACATGAACTTGCATTTTGTCACGTACGAAGCAAAACAGGATGTAACTTGTTAATAGTTATCGTGCACGTGGACAGATAACGTCCAAGGTGAACACCTGGGGTAGATCAAATTTCACCTGGACTTGCATTTTGTCACGTACGAAGCAAGACAGGATGTCACTGGTTTAGTGTACATGTGGTTTCACACATGTTCACATGCCTTTCGCTCTTCCCTGCCACCACGATGGTCAGATTATTTCACCTTCAAGCGTCATTGTCATTTTTTTTCCATTGCACCTATTGTCAAGTCAGATCAACGCCTTCCAATAAGCTCAAATGACATTCACCTCCTGCTCCTCGGCAAGTTTGTTTTCTCTACTCGCTTCGATCAACATAGAACCAAGTTCTCATCACCGTTTACACGTCAAAGGTAAAATGAGTGAAAAAACGCACCCTCGCTCTGTCATAAACCGACCCGTCGAAATAGCGATTGATCTATTGAACACAGCCACCGTGGTCAGCGACAGGTTCGTTGACACACACACACACCCAGCAGTATCGTCTCTCTCAACCACCACGCTTCATAAACATTATAAACAGGTAAAGAAAAAGAAAAAGTTTTTTCAACATGTATGGCGTTCGGCCCTTTGTGAATTATTTTTTGGAAAAAAATATCTGCCACATTTGAAAGGGGGGCGTTAGCCCGAGTCCTAGGACACCTCGTACACGTCTCTAGCGTTATTGGTTCGTGAGAAATCAGCAAAAATAAAAAAACACGTGTTTACCCCAAAATCGAGTTTCCAAAATATTTTAAAGAATATAACGAATAGTCTATAGCAAAGAGCACGTCAGCCCGAGTCCTTGGACCCGTCGTACACGCCTCTAGCATGATTGGTTCGCGTAATAAGCAAAAAGTTTAAAATCAAGGTTTTACCCCAAAACATTCTGTTTCCCTCATTCTCAAAAACTTTAACCTATTACCAAAATAAACAGGGTTTCGAGACAAGCCATTTGACACGTCATAGAACCAAATCCGACCATGCATTCGTGAAATATCGGAAAAAGTCTAAAATCACGGTTTTACCCCCAAAAAGCCTGTTTCCCTCATTCTCAAAACTTTAACCTATTAATAACATGTATAGGGCTTCGAGACAAGCGATTTGACACGTCACACGTCCAAATCAGACCTTGCGTTCGAGAGATATCGGCAAAATTCGTAAGAAAGTAGGCGACTATCTGGTTCTCTCCTCACCACCAAAAACCTTCTTATCAATAATTTTTTTCAAAGAGCTCGCCCTCTTACAAAAATCCCCAGTGCGCATGCGTAAAAAGCAAAAACAAAAATGTTAATCCATAGCGGCAGCCAGAAACGCATGCGCTATATGAGCAACAACGTTTAAGTTCATTTTAGCAGCGCACCTTATACATGTCACATTTGAAAAGAGACTTTCACTAAAAATTACAATTTCACCCCCTAGTAGGGGTAGGTTTTATTTAGGGGTTGAAATGAGTGGTCCATATCAAAGCCCCCGTCAGCCCGAGTCCAACGACACCTCATTCGTGAATCTCCGACCACGGGTTCGGGAGTTATCGGCTCGCATTGGGAGAAGTGGGGGGGGGGGGGGGCAGAACTGTCATCACCCCCCTACTCACTGCACTTTGCTTCTCCATGTCGAAGCTGTCGCTTCCTTATTCACACAACACGTTATATCACTTGTTACACTATTAATTTTACATATATTTAAATGATTATCACTAAAATCACACGATCACTATGTACATTTCTTAATGGTTGACCTATCCTTGCAGAATATCAAAAATGCAGGCGTTGAAGATCTATTCTCCTCTGCGATCCCGCATCTCGTCCGAAAGTCTCGATTCTCTGCCTAAGGATTCCTAGTGGTCCCCCAATCTGTCTATCAATTTCTATCCTTGGATAAATTTCCTGATATCGCATAAATATGCTTGCACATCGTCCTGAGCATTAATTACAGTGGTATCCCTGCGAAATTTCACCACTTGCGTAACAAAGTTTATATCTGCGCAATCCGACATCCTATTATATGTCTAACCAATAGCTTATATATTGCGCTCATCCATTGTAAATTGTACTTGTACCATTACCACTTTCAATTGTCCTACCTTGTATATCACACGGTACATTTCCTGCGTACTCAATAGGAATCACTCGTAATGCCGACTATAAAAGTATGGCACGACTGTCCTTATTAATTGTTCTTAATAATGCCTTACTGCATGGCTATTTTGTTGCTGCCCTTAAACTGTTAAAGTCCGCGCGTCCCGTCCTGGACTCGGGTGACGTGCTCTCTGCACTCAACTACGGTTCAACTGACCCCGACTGTTCTCTCCACTGCCCTTATATCCGTTTGGAGACATAAAGTAGGTCGAAAATTTCCTTGCAGCGTCATCTCCTCTCTCCGTATATTTCTGGTCTTGAACTAACGTTTTTATGGTTCATTTTTCCTCGCTGATCACAGACCCGTCTGTGTGCTCGAGGATCGATCGGCCAATTAATTAATATTAATTGCCTTTGCCAGCGCGTCCCCACGCGGCGTCATCGGTACATCCCCGAAGACATGGTCAGATCCTGTCGCTGGCCTCATATCTACGGTGTCAATGCGCGTTACATTAAATCTGCCTCGATTTCAATGTTTAACGGCTTGATAATTAGCCTCCTGGCCATTCATTTACATAGGTGCAATCCTCATGTCTCTGAGTTACTCCATTCTCGAGTATTCATTAAATTACTCGGGTATCTTCTCATCCCCCTGGACCATTCATTCTGTAACGGGGAATAACTTGCCCATATATTACCGTCCTGACTTGTTCCAGACGGCATAAGTAGGTCACAGTGACTGGCATGGCTCCACGAAACCACGCCTCAATTCTAGAGTCATTTACAAACTGTCAAGAGCTCAAACTCTCTGCGCTAAGTCCAGAATTGTATGCATCCTACAGCCCCATACTGCAGTATTCTGCTAATATTTCCTGCATTATATTAACAAATAATGTCAGAATTTGTTCATATCACAGCAGTGATTTAATGTGTATTTTCTCTAGGGGTTTTTATAGCTTAAACTCCCTCAAAAGATCTTGTGTTCGTTTCTTGCTGGTATCTCTAGTCTGTACACATTTATCTCAGAGATCCACATTCGACATCAGTCAGCCTAACACCGTTGGGTTCAGTAGTCAGCCCGAAGGCTGTTTGGATCCTCAAAAGGCACTGCCGTTAGGTTATGTGGGTAGTTACCCACAAAAAACCATGGCAGCGCTATATTGAGGCGTACTAGGCAAGAAGAGGAGTGAAGTAGTTTGTCATTGCATTCCTCACTGAGTCAGTACAGCAGTACTAACCCTATGAGTAGAACCTTTCACAGCATCCACAGGCACTGACTGTGCCCTGAATGTCATTACTAAGCACCACCCATATATCGGTAGCTTCCATATAATCATAGCCATGAGTGTGACTGAGACATCGATGATACTCTAGCCTGTGCCAACAGACACTGACTGTGCCCTGAATGTCATTACTAAGCACCATCCATACCACAGTAGCTTCCATATAATCACAGCCATGAGAGAGACTGAGACATCGGTGAAAAGCCTAATTTTACTCTAGCCTGTGCCAACAGAAAAATGCAAATGTACAGCATTCATCAAGAGATGGCAAACAGGCCCCAAATAATATGTAACTTACTAAAAAGAGATTGAAATTCTTACAGGAACATTTACAACTTTCCCTGTTCACTCAGCCAAGATATTCTGCAGATCTCTCCTGCGGGCCTCAACATTATTTTATTTTATTCCATTCCTGATGGAACTCCGGTAGTACCTTATTTTAACTCCCGGGGTACCTCCCCATACCTGTCCCTTACACAGCTACACACACTACTACAGTCACCACGTAATCGGAGGAATTCAACCCACCCCCAACTGCACGGGGCTGATGACCAAGATGTCCCAAGACCATAAAATGAATTAACAGCAGACAAAATCACGTTATGATATTATTTTGTGTTGTGTTGGATTCTGACACACGTCATGCGTTTGATATCCGGCCACCAACTACGGCGGCCATCTTGGATTGCAGTGTCAGGTCCGGTAGTATAGAAGGCCCTGAGAGAATCCAATAACTTCAGCGGCCTGCTGTAAGGAGCGCTGCAGAAAGATGTTATGCAAAGAGAAAACATCGCAAACCTGGACACCCTTTCAGAAAACATAAGAGAATGCACAAAAAGAGAATCGTAAATGAGTGTGTTAGTGGTTTGCATGGCAAAGAAAGAGAAATCGAACAGCACCCAATGTGGGTGAAAATTACTAAACCAGTGAACGTATAATCAGATGGAATATACCACAGCCATCACAATAAGACAGGTTATTAGACAAATTCAACACACATCGTAGTACACGGGGCTACATGACCACGATGTCGCAAAGCCCATAAATGAATCAACAACCCATTCTACGGGGGCCGGAGGCATTTCTTTTCCCTGTCTTTTGTTGCCCTTATTCTTTTCTTTTCACATTTTCTAGTACGGTATGTAAGTTAGATTTAAGTCGGAAGTAGTTGTATTTTTATTATCATCCGTATAATTACAGGCAAATGAGCTGGACATTTAACCACTTAAAAGCAATCACCTCCACAATCATGTATTTTTGCTTTATTTTATATAGAAAATTTGCCCGTAAGTATGTGTCTGAATTAATATTATATACTTTATGATGATTGAATAACGAAAGAACTAACTTAGTGTAATGATTTCACGCCCGTTAACCTCGATATTAAGTCTCCAAACTTAACAATCTTTCGTTTCAAGTATCCTCCCCTTTAAAAAGCTGGGGCGATGAGAGTAGGTTGGTGCTGCAACCTAGCGGTGTATTAATATATATCTTGTACGCCTCGGAGTGTTGAATGGGCAGGCAGTTCAAAGCAGCCAAGAGGGATGCGATCCAGCTGGAAGTGCCAGGGCTCAAGCTGATTGAGTCCACTTGGTTCGTGACGTTGCGTGTTGGGGATGGTTGGTTGGTTCCTCAGTTTAGTGGCTGCGACAACGCGGTCATGTAGCCCCGTGTACTTAGGGTGTGTGCAGAATCTGTCTGATAACCGGTGTTAGTGATGACAGTATTAGTGTGTGTTACCTGTTTTCAATTCAAGTAAGGACTGCAGATATTTTTTTTCAAGTAGTTCCTACTTTTGCCACCAAACGCCACCGTCAACGACTACTAGTTCAGAACTTTGTTACCAGATGTCACCGCAGTCGGCTCCTGGCGACGAACGTCGGAATCTAAGAGCGTTTGTCAAATGTTTAACCTTTAATTTAGCTTCGCACAGGTGTAATTAGTGGAAGGTGCTTTAACATGCCATAAATCTATGACATGTGACCGCCGGCTTTACTTCCGCTCCGAAGGAAGGGATACTGAGAGATTTTTAACGCTCTTAAAAAATCCGACGACTTCGGTCGGGTTTGAACCCGCGATCTTGGGCATAGAAGTGTTGGGGATGGAGAGGGGATAACTGGAGATATTCGTTTTCATGGCAACGTAAATTACAAAGCGGGCGACTTTGCGGCTGCAGAGGAGGGAGGAGGAGCGTCGTTGCTGAGTCCGTTATCACTGATACGGACTTCACCTGATATGGGAACACTTACCATACGCTATGACTTAAAGATAACAGACTTCAAGTAAATAGAAGGCATCAAAGCTAGATACTTGGAAAGGACACTTGTAATATCAAAAACATCGCTTTCTAGATTGGTTTACGAACTGCCCAGAGAACCATTCCTCATAGAGGAGTTAAGAATGCAACTCCAGTTACCGACCACTAAGGCAGTACAAGAACTTCTCAGGATTAGAAAAGATAGAGCATCGAAAGTGATTTCTATGCAACAGATGCAATGTGCGACAGAAATTGGACGGGGCCAAACTGCAAGAAGAAGAGCGCAGTTGTACGATTAGCTTTGCTTGGATTCCACCGTAAGCTGGGTATGAGGACACAATTTCATGATCTGGACGATCAGTGTGTATGCAAGCTATGCGAAGAAAAGTGTGAACGGTATCACTTTATGAAGTGCAAGAAGAGGACAAAGTCACTAAATGAATATTGTAAAGAACAGAATTTCAGTGTTCTTTTTTTATATGATGTACTGTTCCCGAATATAGATACTCGGTACCTGTCATTATCCAAGGACGGTAAGGATCACAGAAGTCTATGGCCCCAGGTAGAAAAACCGATTCACTTCGCTGACAGATTGTAGCCTACATATAAATGTATCTTACAAAAATAAACTGATGTACTATGGATTAGCTACTTGGATATCACTACTAAATACAGTACGTTGGAGAGTGATATAGTTGGAATCTCGAGGTGTGACGGGTGTAAGGTATTGAAAAAATAAGCCAAGGGATTTCTATAAATCTGGCAAGCAATCATACCTGTGCCTGCTAATTTATTCACAATAATCATATTTACAATAATAAAAATCTTGAAAATAAAATAAACTAAGTTACAGTAACTGTCAGTGTGACCTTGCTTTCTCGCATAAATAAATATCAATCATCCTAATATTTAAGGAGTTTTCAAATGAAAACTTTCATATCTCCTAAATCTCGTCTTTCCATAAATCCAAAATAAAATAAACTTCCAACTTTCTATTTAAATTATTCCTCCTAATATCGTCCCAATATAAAACTTAACTCTATACAAGTTGCTCCTTTTTATTTCAAAAATACTTTTGGTCCTTCTCCTATATTCTCCTATATTCTATATTTCTATCTTGCTATCTTAATACCGTTTTCTATAAGAGATGGTATATTGGCTTTCATTGCCAGTGAATTAAAACTCAGCATTTTTTCTAAGTTTGTGCAGTGTCTTGTGTGGGGTTTCGCCTAGGACACCAAGCTGGCTCATCAGCGGGCTCTTGGTGTACCCGCCCTGACCCCCACAGTAGTAGCGAACTGCGTGCTACCTCCCTTTTTATGAAGCACACCTGTGCATCTTTACTGCCAGAACTAAAAGCTCAAGCAGCCATAACCTCTCTATGAAGGCTTCCAAAAGGATGGTATATTGGCTATCACGGCCAGTGAATTAAAACTCAGAAATTTTTCTAGGTGTGTGCCATGTCTTGTGTGCGGTTTCACCTAGGACACCAAGTTGACTCATCAGCGGGCTCTTGGTGTCCCCGCCCGAACCACCACAGGAGTAGCGAACTGCGCCCTACCTCCCTTTTTATAAAGCGCACCTTCGCCTCTTTGCTGCGAGAACTAAAAGCTCAAGCAGCCATAACCTCCCTATAAAGTGCTGTGTCTTGTGTGGGGTTTCGCCTAGGACACCAAGCTGGCTCATCGGTGGGCTCTTTGTGTACCCGCGCGTACCCCCACAGCAGTAGCGAACTGCGCGCTACCTCCCTTTTTTATGAAGGGCGCCTGCGCCTCTTTACTGTGAGAACTAAAAGCTCAAGCAGCCATAACGTCCCTATGAAAGCTTCCAAAAAAAATGGTATATTGGCTTTCACGGCCAGTGAATTAAAACTCAGCGATTTTTCTGTTTGGGCCGTGTCTTGTGTGGGGTTTCGCCAAGGACACCAAGCTCTTCTATTGTTACAATAGTAACACCCCGCCGACCGTACGTTCCTTCTTCTGTCATGATTTTTGTACTTCGCGCTCGTAAAGGAGAAAGTAGTACACTGGTGGTCCTCTAGATTGAAGCACTGCTCAGGGAGCGACTTGTGCTGTGCGACGATGTGCCTGGTGAGAGCTAGACAAAATAGGTCTGGTAGCTAGAATGGAGTTTGTTCTGTTGTTTCATTCCTCGAAACCTTAGTTACATTTGTTAGATTTTTCTAATCACCAAAAAGAGATTGAAATGGACCTTCATGACAGCAAGATGTACTAAGACATAGCTCTTGGATTATGGTGAGAATCCGGTAGCTTAGGCTACCAGATATGGCCTAGAGCTACGAATACATCGTTGAACCCTAGGTAATCTGTGGTTGAACCTCTAACCACAGATTACAGTTGTATTATCCAGAGTTGGAATCTGACATTTCGGCGCCACTAGGCAAAAACAATTGACGGCTAGATTGCACGCAAGGCTTGTTGCCATGGAAACCATACAGCGCTGCCAATTTGAATGACGCTCTTTGGCCACTTGCTTGTCTTTGACCAGTCGCTTGTTTGGTTGCTTCCAGAGTGCACACATTGACCTTGCTGCGTTATAATTGTTTTGAATTAATTAGTTAATTACTTTTTCGTGTAGGATTTATACTTATTTATACTTTATACTTATATTTATAATTCATTAGTGTCCGTTATTTATTTATATAGTGTTAGTGTCAGTTTAAGCTTAGGTTTGTGTGAATTAGATTAAGGTTAGCTTTATTTTTGTTTGCGAGTGGTGACGTTTTTAAGGATGACTTCTCGTAGAGGAAGACCGAGGATACATCCAGTTCAGGAATCGTCAAGAACTGGTCGAGGTGTACCTATTCGAAGCCATGGGAGGAAGATGATTATCGCCGCGCGGGATTTTTTTGAAAGGGAGGGAGAAAATATCCGAGTATCGGGCGAACCATTAATTCCATTCAGTCGCGCGCAGGAGCGTACTGCCTCTGCTCTTGGAATTAGTAAGACTACTGTCTGGAGGGTAACTATGGAGAACTTCTCTTCGCCCGAGGACTCTACTTCAAAACTCAGCACGCCGGGGAAATCGAGACCTAGGAGTGCCACGGTCACTGAACTAGATACCTTTCAAGAGGACGCTATACGGCGCCACATATATGACTATTATTTTAGGAAAGAACACCCGACTGTGAGGAAGTTACTGATTTCTCTCAGACAGTGTGATTTGTTCAATGGAAGCTATAGTTCCCTTAGAAAGGTTTTACATCGTCTGGGGTTCGAGTACAAGAGACTAAATGGGAGGAAATTGCTACTCGAGAGAGGCGATATTGTGGCACTTCGCTATGAATTTTTGAACAAAATCAGAAGCGTTAATTTAAGTGAAGTAGTGTGGCTAGACGAGACCTATGTGAATGCCGGCTACACCAAACCTAAAGGTTGGACTGATGACACTGTCCAGGGCACTATGCCTTGCTTAACTGGGAAGGGAGGCCGTTTCATCATTGGCCATGCAGGAACTTCTGAAGGCTTCATAAATGGGGCGCTACTTTCGTTTCGATCGAGGAAGACTGGTGATTACCACGAAGAGATGGATCACTCCAGATTTTATCGACGGTTCGAGGAGCAGCTTCTCCCTAATATCAAACCGAACAGTGTCATAGTAATGGACAATGCACCTTATCACACTGTGCAGGTGGATAAGGCGCCAACGAATGCTTGCAGGAAGGATAAGATGATTGACTGGCTTGAGAGGCATGGGGTCGAGGTTGACCACTCGCTAACAAAGGGAGCGCTCCTTAGTATAATTAATAACATCAAACCAAGAACTCCGAAGTATCACGTTGACGAACTGGCAAAAAAACATGGACATGAGATAATCCGGCTTCCACCTTACCACTGCCATTTCAATCCCATTGAAATGATCTGGGCTCAAGTTAAACAATATATTGCGGCTAATAATAAAGCATTCAATTTGACAGAGGTTGAAAAGCTTATTGTCGAAGGGGTTGGACAAGTGACAGCTGAAAAATGGGCGAAGGTGGTGTCGCATGTGGAAAGAGTGTTAAGCGAAGCGCGGGAACGTGAAGGTGTTATTGACACAGCTGTGGACGACCTTATAATTTCCCTCGGCGATTCCTCATCCACCAGTGCGGGATCCAGTGACGGAGAGGACCGGGATGATGATGATGATGATGATGACATGGATGGGATAGAACCTCTTCCCAGTGATTAGCTTCTGTCTTCAGGAGGGTGAGTTAATAGCCTATACAATGAACGTAGGCCTATATTTTGTAATACATTTGTGTGTTTCTTGTGCCTTGAAACTTATTCTACAGGAGATATAAATTGCTAAATAACACGGAAACAATCACGTGTTGTCGTTTCTCTTTGAACATTTTTGCTCTATGATAGTAGGCTATTCGTAATATTGCTATTGCTATTCATTACAATATTTTAGACCTCTCCTCAATTTGACGTGCTATTATTTTATTTTACAGTGTGAACCGAACAGTTTTAAGCATTGCTTTGTTTAAGATTTTTGAAAACCATCTAAGTAAAATTGTAATAAATGTAATAACGGTGCTATTGATATTATGAGCATGAGGAAAATAACGGGAGGGTGAAAGTACGCACGTGGTGGCTAGCAGCATACGTGGCAACGCTGCCTTTAGTTCAACGGTTCTCCGCCGAACTGTCAGATTCCAACTCTGGAAAATAAGCGATTACAATTAAAATAACACGACAGGGCACAATGGAAAATATAATTCACGGAAGTAAGTACAACGGTCTCCATTCCATATTACGGAAAGTACAGATTCCTGGAGTGGCTATACCGTACAGACCGTTACTTTAGTTGTTTCTTGTTGTGGCAATTTAGTTTCCTCAGATTGAGAGACTATAGAAGGTGAATTTGTGGGTCTGAATCTAATTAATGAAAACGGGGGAATGGCAGAGCGGCTCTTGAGAGTACTAGTGACAGAGTTGAGATGGCTATCCTCAGAGGGAGTGATGCCTATGTGGTGATTACCTAATTCTAAATTGGGCTATGGGATTGAGAGCGTTAATTACTGCTTGCCTGACTGATTTACAAAGGCTAATACCAGTAGGTGGGTGGATGAGTACCATCGTGATCTGAAGGTTACTGCCATTGGGTGAAGCGTACCACAGCTCTTTCTCGAAATCAAATGTCGGGAATGAGACGTAGCCCGGTGAGGGAAGAGGTGAGCTAGAGAGTGAGGAATCTGATTTTGGTGAAGCTGGTTTAAGTGGAACGAGTGTACCATCTCGTTTTTGGGTAGGCCCATTTGGAATCAGTGTTTTTGGATTGACAGGGGTATAATTTGGGCTTTTATGGTCATCAGGGTCCTGAGTTATCAGGAATGTTATGCCCTGGTACGTTAATGTGCGAGGTTTAGTGTCAGTGCGCGACATGTTTGTGTTCGTGAGTGTATAAGTGCGTGTAATGAGTAAGAGGCGATGAGAGATAGTGGTCAAATACCTTGGTCGACCAGAGAATAAGGAAAGAGTAAAACAAATTTACCAGTCACTCAAAGTTATCCAGTTTAAATACAGTTGGAGCTGTGACGTTGAGTGCGCTGATGAAATTTGAAGTTACTTGAAATAATTAATTAATTAAATAATTAATTATTGGCTGCTTGGTAGGGTGAGGGGATGAGTAAAACTTGTATTAAAACTTGAGGGAGACAGGAGTTGCTTGACTAGGATGGTTACAGGGTGGGTATTTGAATGGTAGAGGAGTGACTTAATCTGCACTGTTACCTAGGGGATGCAAATTAAGCCTATAGGAACGTAGTGGAATGGCTTGAAATATCGAAGTCGAGGCGATAGTGAGGACTAGGCTTGGTAAAAAAAAAAGGCTGGTGGATCATCGATGTCATCAATTGGCGTTAGAAGACGGAGCTTGGAGCAGTGGCGTGCGGCTTGCTTGGATGCTGGACTCAGAATGATGATGGCACAAAACAGTAATATTAACAAAGAAATCTGTTTGAACTAGGCCTACACAAAACATAAAACGCTGATGTACACAAGACACATTGAACTGACTTTAAGAACTGAAAGCAAAGAAAATTCAATTTAATTCACACAAATATCTCACACAGTAGCTTCCCCCGCACTTTTTATGATCCGGTTCGACGGAACAACAAGAGACGTGTTGGACATAATCGCTTGCAGTGCTTGTAGCGGCGGGACCACAAACTACCGTTCTATAATGGCGGAGTCCTCACACTAGGCCCTTCTATTCGTCATGCTCTAACTAATGTGAGGGAAATATCGGAATGGAATATCGGTTCATGTAAGTAAAAATATCATTGTAAATTGGGAATCAGGAAAGGTGATAGTAAGTCGTGTGCACATCGGAAAGTGATATGTTTTGGTATTACGGTTAGGAATGGACACCAAAACCGACGGAGATATACTTCCTTTAATATATATTTGTTGGTGTATCAACTTAAGGAATGTATATATATATTGGTGGGTTCTGGTCGTGGCCCACATTATGTAAGTTGCCTGTTGTAAGTGGTTACTGGCATAAGATGAGAGTGTTCCTATTAGTAATATGTGATTTGTTTTAATTTTGGAGGGTGTGCTCGAATGAACTGTCAGGATTACTGTAAACTTATTACGTCATCTCCGTGATAAACCACGAAGTCGGGTGGCTAACATTTTGATGTGTGGATATTGTTTTAATAATTCTTTCCATTTAATAATTTAAAGTTCCTTCATTTATCCACGGTAGTTTATTCTTATTAGAATCTGTTTAAATGTCTTTATTACTGGGCTATTTGCTAAGGTAGATTTTTATGGTGCGTTGAAATCGTTTTTTGTCTAGACCAGATGTTGTGGTTATGTTTGTATTGTCAGCTGATAATAATAATAAGATCGACGGGAGACATTAGTGAATTTTAAGGAGTTTGGTTGGAGTTCTACATTTTAGGCCTATTAATTGGATCTGTTTTGTATCGAGGCGAATCTATTGTCTTAGACATTTTATCTATGATTAAGGTACATTGATTTTCGTCAGAGATATTAAGATTCTACTGGTAAGCAAATATGTGGCCATACGAATTGTCTTGGAAAGATGCTGTTTTGTTATGAACGCAATCTAGAATTAAGATTTCAAATATATTGTAAGGACAGGATGATATGAAATGGTCAATTCTCCTTTAGGGCAGAACCGAGAAAGTAAGTACGCAAATGAGAGGGTCGTGTTTCCATCTCTATTTATATTTGTATTGCATGTATGTATTTATTGTTATGTTGTGACATCTATTGTAAGTATTATTTGGAAACAATAGATGTCGAATGATTTGAAAGAAAACAGTGTTTCATTTCTAAGCGATAAATCTAGTCATAGCTCCAAAGAAAACACTCTGGGTATGTTTGAAACTTGGCCTCGTCGCTTCCCTTCCCAAGTTCGTTTTGTTCAGTTGTCTGGGTACGCTTGTAATAGGGTTTGGCCCTTCTTAAGGGGGTTGTGCGTGTCATCTATGATTCAAATTTACATTATTTGCAAGTTTTATCCTCTCTTAAATTCCTTCATTTCTATAACGATCCTCTCATTGACATTTCATTTCACTATCTCATCATCATAGTTTTATTCATTGTTGCTATCTATTCCTAGTATTCATATCTTGGTTAATGTTTGTCGTAACATGGTTAAATTATGCCAACTGGTTAAGCTAAGGAAAATCTCTTTCTTCTAATCCTTGATAATTCTTTAATAATAATTAATACCTACTTCAAATAATATTCATTCAAACTTCTCTTATATCTTCACTGGATCATAGTTTGCTATATTAATTATAGATCTTCATAAAACATATGTTTCACATAACTAGAATAGAATAGAATACCCTCTGTTCTAATTCTCGGATAACCAGAGATTGGGGCGAGAGTATTATTTATTACGGCCATCATCTGACATGTGATTATTACAGGGTTTACAGTGATTCACCAAAAAGCCTAATACAAAAGTCCTTCTAGGCGAAACTCCACACAAGACACAGCACTTTATACGGAGGTTATGGCTGCTTGAGCTTTTAGTTCTCGCAGCAAAGAGGTGCAGGTGCGGTTAATAAGATAGGAAGGTAGGGCGCAGTTCGCTACTCCTGTAGGGGTTCGGACGTGGACACCAAGAGCCCGCTGATGAGCCAGCTTGGTGTCCTAGGTGAAACCACATACAAGACATTGCACACACCTAGAAAGATTTGCTGAGTTTTATGTCACTGGCCATGAAAGACAATACCATCTTTTATAGAATACAGTATTAAGATAGCAAGATAGAAATCTACTATATTTTTGTCAAATACCACTCACTCATTCATTCATAACGAAATCTCAGAAACCACCGAACGGATTGGAATGAAATTTGGTATGCAGCTTCCTCAAGGCCGCAAACGCCCACGAAAGAATTTTTGGATGTTCAGGTTCTAAAGAGGTGTTAAGGAGGTAGACCTGCATTTCATTGAATAGCAATATCTCCCGATTGTTTTCATTGGGGGATGTGATACTCGGCATATAAACTCATAATTAAAAATATGAAGCCACGTGTCCGAGGGTTTTTCGATGTGGTGTATATTATGAGGTGAAAGGGGTGAAAAGTGGGGGTTGAAGGATTCCTAACGGAGCGTGTATCTCTTAAACGACATAGGCGAGGAGTTTGAAACTCAGCAGAAAAAAATCAGCATAAAAATAAGTAAATAGGTGTTTGACCGTTTTTTCATAAATCCTATTTAAGGGGCCCATGGGGTGGGGTGAAATTCTGGGGAAAAAAACCAGGAAAGAAAGTGTCCTAACTGATTTACTGACTCACTCACTCATCAAACTCAGGGGGAAAAACTGTTTAAAAATAAGTAAATAGCTGTTTGACAGTTTTTTTCATAAATCAAATTTAAGGGGTTCATGGGGAGGGGTGAAATTCAGAAAAAAGAAAATTGAAAGAAAAAGTCCTGACTCACTCACTCACTCACTCATCATCGCCCAGCCAAAATGGAATGAAATTTGGTATGCAGCTTCCTCAAGGGCTGTAAATGCCCACTAAGGAAGGATTTTTGGATATTCAGATACTAAAGGGGTGTTAAGGGGGTAGACCTGCATTTCATTGAATAGCAATATCTCCCGATTGGTTTCATTGGGGGATGTGATACTCGGCATATAAACTCATCATTAAAACTAAGAAGACATGTGTCTGAGCGTTTTTCGATGTGGTGTATATTATGAGGTGAAAGGGGTGAAAAGTGGGGGTTGAAGGATTCCTAACGGAGCGTGTATCTCTTAAACGCCATAGGCGAGGAGTTTGAAACTCAGCGGAAAAAAATCAGCATAGAAATAAGTAAATAGGTGTTTGACTGTTTTTTCATAAATCAAATTTAAGGGGCCAATGGGGAGGGGTGAAATTCTGGGGAAAAAACAGGAAAGATAGTGTCCTAACTGATTGACTGACTCGGGGGGGGGGGGGGGGGCAACTGCTTAAAAATAAGTAAATACGGTAGCTGTTCGACAGGTTTTTTTCTTAAATCAAATTTAAGGGGCCCATGGGGAGGGGTGAAATTCTGAAAGAAAGAAATTTGAAAGAAAATGTCTTGAGTCACTCACTCACTCATCATCGCCCAGCCAAAATGATTGAAGTTAGAAACATGACAGTTAGGAGATATGTTCATTGTATGTCAAAACCGTCTACTAAGGGAGGATTTTCGGATATTCAGGTTTAAAGGGATCTTAAGGGGGTTAAACCTGCATTTCATTGAATAACAATATCTCCCGATTGGTTTCACTGGGGGCTGTGATACACAGCATTTAAACTCATCATTAAAAATAAGGAGACATGTGTCTGAGGGTTTTTCGATGTGGTGTATATTATGAGGTGAAAGGGGTGAAAGGTGGGGTTGAATGATTCCTAACGGAGCGTGCATCTCTTCAACGTTTTTTCTTAGATTAATTTAAGGGGCCAATGGGGTGGGATGAAATTCTGGGGGGAAAAAGGAGTGAATGTGTCCTAACTGACTGACTAACTCACTCACTCATCAAACTCAGGGGGAAAATACAGCTTAAAAATAAGTTAATAGGTGTTCAAGCGTTTTTTCATAAATCCAATTTAAGGGGCCCTTGGTGAGGGGTGAGTGGATATCGTGTCGGTCTACGAACCCCAAGATTGCAGGTTCGCTCCTGGCCTTGGTAAGTGATTTTTTGAAAGGCGGCAAAAATACGGTACGCATGTCATACGATGTTGGCATGTCAAAGAACTCATTTGAATTCAGTAGGCCGAGTTCATAGTGTAAAAATTAATCTCGGGATTTTCCGCCAACACAAAGTTCCTCATTTCTCTACTAGAAAGTGCTATAGTGTTCAAGGAGCTTAGATATCTAACATCTAACCTCATTGACTTTCATAGTCAAGGAATAATGAAATTCGACGCGCAATCTACCCTCTGGGTGTCAAATAACAAAGCTTGCACCTGGCACCCGAGGCCATACGATATTATTATCATTATTATGGAGAGGAGTGAAATTCTGGTAAAAATAATTGAAAGAAAATGTCCTGACTGACTCACTCACTCATCACGCCCAGCGAAAACTATTAAAGTTGGAAACATGGCATTTTGTGAATATGTTCGCTGTATGTCGAAATCGTCAACTAAGGAAGGATTTTTGTTTGTTCGGGTTTTATAGAGGTGTTAAGGGGGTAAACGTGAATTTCATTGAATAACGATATCTCATGAGTTGATTCTTTGGGGATGTGATATTCGGTATGTAAACTAATCATTAAAAAATAATCAGACATATGTCTAAGGGTTTATCGATGTGGAGTATATTATGAGGTGAAAGGGGTAAAAATTGGGGGTTGAGGGATTCTTAACGGAGCGTGTATCTCTTAAACGACATAGGCGAGAAGTTTGAAATTCAGCGTAAAAAACAGCTTAAAATATAAGTAAATAAGTGTTCGGCCGTTTTTTCATAAATCCAATTTAAGGGGCCCTTGGAGAGGGGTGAAATTCTGGAGAAAAAAAAAAGGAAAGAAAGTGTCCTAACTCACTCACTCATCAAACTCAGGGGGGAAGAACAGCTCAAAAATAAGTAAATAGGTGTTCGACCAGTTTTTTTTTCCATAAATCTAATTTAAAGGGTTCATGAGAGGGGTGAAATTCTGAAAAGTAAATGATAGAAAATGTCCTGACTTACTCTCTCATCATCGCCCAGCCAAAATTATTGAAGTTAGAAACATGAAATTTTGGGGTTATGTTCGTTGTATGTATAAAACGTCCACTAAGGTAGGTTTTTTGGATATTCAGGTTCTAAAGGAGTGTTAAGGGGGTAAACTTGCATTTAATTGAATAACAATATCTCCCGATTGCTTTCCTTGGGGATGGGATACTCGACATATAAACTCATCATTAAGAATAAGAAGACACAAGTCCGAGGGTTTTCCGATGTGGTGTATATTATGAGGTGTATGTGTGAAAAGTGGGGGTTGAAGGATTACTAACGGAGCAAGTATCTCTTACAAGGCAGAGGCAAAAAGTATGAATCTTAGGGAGAAAAATCAGATTGAAAAAGTAGTAAATAGGTGTTCGATCGTTTTTTCATAAATCAAAATTAAGGGGCCCATGGGGAGGGGTGAAATTCTGGGGAAAGTTTTCCACTAAGGAAGGATTTTTGGATATTTACTCATCATCCCCCAGCAAACCTATTGCAGTTAGAAACTTGGGGATATGTTCGTTGTATGTCGAAAAAGTCCATTAAGGATGGATTTTTGGATATTCATGTTCTGAAGGGGTGTTAAGGGGGTTAAACTTGCATTTCATTGAATAACAATATCTCACGAGTTGTTTCATTTGGGGATGTGATATTCGGCATATAAACTAATCATTAAAAATAAGCAGAGATATGTCTAAGGGTTTATCGATATGGTGTATATTATGAGGTGAAAGAGGTGAAAATTGGGGGTTGAAGGATTCTTAACGGATCTCTTATTCGATATAGGCGATAAGTTTGAAATTCAGCGGAAAAAAGCAGCTTAAAAATAAGTAAATAGGTGTTCGACCGTTTCTTCATAAATCCAATTTAAGGGGCCCATGGGGAGGGGTGAAATTCTGGGGGGAAAAACAGGAAATAAAGTGTCCTAACTGATTGACTCACTTACTCACACATCAAACTCAGGGGGAAAACAGCTTAAAATAACTAAATAGGTGTTCGACCGTTTTTTTTTCATAAATCCAATTTAAGGGGTTCATGGGGAGGGGTGAAATTCTCAAAATAAATGAAAGGAAATGTCCTGACTGACTCACTCACTCATCATCGCCGAGCCAAAATTATTGAAATTAGAAACATGAACTTTTGGGGATATGTTCGTTGTATGTCGAAAACGTCCACTAAGGAAAGAGTTTTGGATATTCAGGTTCTAAAGAGGTGATAACGTGGTTAAACCTGCATTTCATTGAATAACAATATGACACGACTATGACTTGAGTGAAGCCGCGGGTACCTCCTAGTATAGAATATAGGAGAATATAGGAGAAGGATCAAAAGTATTTTTGAAATAAAAAGGAGTGACTTGTATAGAGTTAAGTTTTATATTGTGACGAAATTAGGAGGAATAATTTAAATAGAAAGTTGGAAGTTTATATTATTTTAGATTTATGGAAGACGGGAGAGTCTGAGGAGAGATGAAACTTATCATTTGAAAACTCCTTAAATATTAGGATGATTGATATTTATTTTTGCGAGAAAGCAAGGTCACAGACCGTAACTTAGTTTATTCTATTTTCAAGATTTTAATTATTATTATTTTAGCCTACTTTTCACATTTTGCAAGAATGAGGAAAAAGTAGACTTATGAGATCGATCCGGGCAAATGTGTGTCTGTCTGTCCTTCTGTCTGTCTGCCTGTCTGGCTGTGTATGTGCGCCCCCCCCCCCCCTATCAACTCCTAAACAGTTGCAGCTATCAAAACAAAATTTGGTATATCTCAATGCCGTATTTGATAATGATGTCAGTGCTACCAACTGCTGAAAAATCGCAATTGAAATTTCAGCTCAATGTTGGATATCTTGGAAGGTATGCATGGGAGCTATTTCAAATTTGGCAAACGTATAGATAATAATATTTCAGTTTAATTTCCAGGAGGCCATATATGAAAGTGTTGCGAAAATGATTCTAAGTCTGCTGATAGGTCCAATTTTTAAATGCATATAAGTTCTACACTGTCAATTGGAATTCAACCAAACTTCGTATGTACTATGTGTACATAAACAGTTATGACTGAGCGTATTCTTAAGAGTCATCAGAGCTGCCAACTGTTAATGAATGCTCTCAATTTCTTCTAACAAAATACCATTATATCAGAAAGTATGCAAGCCACAGCTTTAAAATATGCACACGTATAGTACCTGACATCCTATATTAATTTGGAGTAACTAATATACTTCAGTACTAGCAACATGATTCTAAGCCTGCTGATAGGTCCAATTTTAAATACATGTAACTTCTATCCTATCATTTGGATTTCAATCAAATTTCGTATGTTCTATCTGAACCATAACATATATGACTATGCGTCTTCTTAAGAGCAACCAGGGCTGCCAACTGTTAATAAATGCTGTCTCAATTTTTGTTACCCTAGTATAAATATATCAGAAAGTATGCAAGCCAATAGCTCTAAACTTTGCACACGTATAGTACCTGGCATCCTAGATTAATTTGGAGTAACTAATAAACGTCTCTGCTGCCAACACGAATCTAAGCCTGCTTATAGTTCCCATTTTAAAATGCATGGAACTTCTATATTAACTAATGGATTTCATTCAAAATTGGCACAACAATAGATTCTATTATTTCAGATCATTTCTGACCATCACGGGTATGACATTGTTGCCAATATGATTTTACGCGCGCTATTAGATCCAATGTATAACTGCATGTAACGTCCATGCTATCCATAGGACTTCAACCAAATTTTGTATTCTGTAACTTAAGAGATGGAACTAAGAATATATTCAGTCACCAGGGCTGCCAACTGTAGTGCTCTATTAGGCTACATTATGCCAGGTATAGTGTATTTCGAGCTAATTAGAAATTTCGATATTACCAATTCAATTTCGTCATTATTCTAGATAGATCCGGTTAGATTAATTATTGGCATGAATCTTAATTTTTAAGAAAAGTAGGCTCTTTAGTTCGTCTCGGAACTTCTTGTTATTATTGAGAATTTAGGTTAGGGGGATTTTTATTATTGTAAATATGATTATTATGAATAAATTAGCTGGCAAAGGTTTGATTTCTTGCCAGTTTTATAGAAATCCCTTGGCTTATTTTTTCAATAGTTAGTAGTTGATGTGCTATGGAAGTAGTTATAGGCGCCCAACCACTATAACTTACACCCGTCACACCTCGAGATTCCAACTATATCACTCTCCAACGTACTGTATTTAGTAGTGATATCCAAGTAGCTAATCCATAGTACATGAGTTTATTTTTATAAGATACATTTATATGTAGGCTACAATCTGTCAGCGAGGTGAATCGTTTTTTCTATCGGGGGACAATAGACTTTTGTGATCCTTACCGTCCTTGGATAATGACGGGTACCAAGTATCTATATTCGTGAACAGTACATCATATGAAAAAAAGAACACTGAAATTCTGTTTTTTACAAAATTCTTTTAGTGACTTTGTCCTCTTCTTGCACTTTATAAAGTGATACCGTTCACACTTTTCTTCGCATTGCTTGCATACACACTGATCGTCCGGATCATGAAATTGCGTCCTCATACGCAGCTTATGGTGGAATCCAAGCACAGCTAATCGTACAACTGCGCTCCTCATCTTGCAGGTCAAACCAAAAACCTAATATACGTGAACGTTGGTCGCTCTTTACTAAATGTGAGACCTAAAACGACTAGTGTCCTACATAAAAGAAATGCGTGGACACGATCGATACACATAAATGCGCACCAATCGACCTTCAGTTACTCCAGTTTTTGATTATTGATGTTTTGGAATTAAATTTAAACTTAGATTAATGTACTGCTTAGTAATAGGGTTACACAAAATTCAGGGATGGTAGCTATTCTCTTTTTGACATGCTAGATATTGTAAGTTAGGTTAGGTAACACTCAATTTTTAATTGGATATGCTTGACTACAACATAACCTTGTACTTTAGATATAAGTCTTTCTTCTTTTTATTTCTTTTCTGACCTAATGTTTTCCTAATACATTTCAATGGAGGATTTGCGTGTTTTGCTAGAGGGTTTAGGTGTTCAATTGAAAGAACAGATGAAAGAAAATAATCAGCAGGTGATAGAGCAAATGATAGAAAATAATCAATCTTTTAAATCCTAAGAGGCAAAATTAGAGACACATATGTCAGGACTTTCTGAACAAAGTAAGGCATTAGAACAAAATTAGAGACACAAATGTCAGGACTTTCTGAACAACGTATGGCATTAGAAACAAAAAATGGTCGAAAATAGTAAATCTCTAGATGAGTTAAAGATAAACATAGATAGCATTGAGGATAAAAACCAGGGTAAAATAGAGGATTTAGAAGAAAGGTTATCTGAATCACTAGAAGCGAAAATAGGGGATTAGGTTGTGTCATCAGAAGCTAGGTTGAATGAACACACATACAGGGCTCCAGAAAACATATTGGGTTTAGCGGCTCGTATGATGGAGAACTCTAAACTGGCATAAGACAACACTAGACGGAATCACGAGACGATAAGAAAAGATTTCCTAACTATAGAAGGTAGGATAGATAGGAACATGATCCAGGTTCAGGAAAGCATGGTTTCTCCTGAGGTGTAAATGTTAAAAGAAACCAATGACATGCTTAAGAAAGTGATGGAGAAAATCGTTAGGGATTTCCACAATATCGTGACGAAGGAATTGAGGAGCAGCAGTGTTCTCGAGTTAAGAACCGAAGTAAAGGAGAAGGTCATAGAAGAAGTTAAAAATGAGATTAGACCAAGTATGAGCGACGGAGCACTTATGGATGTGACCGATTTACGTAGCTCAGCAGAGACTAACGTGAAGGTCATTACGGAGGATATTGAGGCTCTCCAACAAGACGTGGGACAGCTAAACAAAAACGTAGGGGCTCATTTCACTCATCAAGAGCAATGTGGAGCATTAGTTGAGGAAATGAAGAAGGATATTGACGAACTTAAATCAGGACCTAAACTAACCCAGAACAATGTGGCAGAAGTACACTGACACAGGCACAAGTTCAGGAATTAAGAGCTAATCTGAATGAGGGGTTTTTATCTAGAGAAAATAGAACAAATTGATGGGAAAGTACGCCAAATTGAGGAGAAGATCGCGGATGTTAGATCAAAACGGGGAGAACCAGAGACAGCGCGGAACACAAGTCCAGGGTTCAACGCGACGCCATTGGCGGATTCCACTCATGTTACGATCGTAAAGAATTCAGATGGCAAGCCTAATAAATTTACTGGAATTGGCACCATCACACCGGTCAATTTTTTGAGAGATGTCAAATACTGCTTGTGGGACACGAAGATATCTAGAGAGAGAGAGAGATAAGGGTAATAGGAAAGCTCTTGTACAGGCCTGTCCATGTGTGGTTTAGAGCTTTCAAATCAAATATGACGAACTATAACGAGTTTGCGCAATCACTACTAAGAAGATTTTGGCCGCCTGAAATCCTGCAAAGCGTCAGATTGGAACTATACGCAAAACGGTACGCTACATCCCAACCAACTATGTATGCAAGTTATTTCACTAATCAGCTCGCCAAACTCAAATACCTGGAGCCTCCAATGCCCGAATATGAGCTTATTGCAGCATTGACACGCCAATTTCCCGCTGAGGTGCAGCGCACTTTGATTGCAGCAAGTGGAGCAATTGGAAATCAATTCCAAAATTACCATAAAGGAAGATGAAAGATTGAGGAAAAGCGAAAGAACACGATCAGGAGCAAGGGATTGACCCCAATAAAAATTATTCACAAAGTTCACAATAGAAAACAATGAAGTTAGGACTGAAGGTCTAAAGGAAATAAAATTTGAACGCGCCTGGCTAACTCGTGCCAAATGCAAGCAGGGCCCGTAGCTCATTTACAATATTTGATTATTATTGTTGATCACAAATGATCTGGTTATTGTTTGCACAGCAAACGAGCATATATTACCAGAAAAGCATGGCCATGGTTAGGGAAAGGGTATTGTAACACAGTACAAGAATGGAAAGGTGATAAGCACCAAACTCCACGTGGCGCATAAATTAATTGCAGCCAAGAGGAAATTGCTAATAGAGAAAATACCTATAATTTCAATAGTTACCGAAATAGGTTGAAAAAAAACTCAAACAAGAATCCAAAACATGGAGGAAGACTCAGGAGGCGCCCGCCGCCCGTGGCCTATAGAGAAAATAATAGTTAAGCGTAAATAAAAAGGGAACAATTGTTGTGCTCAAAATATACTAAACTTTTACCCAGCAAGGTGCTGATTAGAAGTTTAGCGAAGGAGTGAACACATCAAACCTAGGTTAAGCAAAACCATAATCCATAAGCATAAATTGGCATGAACAGGTAATAATTACCTCGGGTAGGAAGTTAGCAAAGCGTACTATACCCGCATTTAACAATTAGAGAGATTACTAGAACAAGTTTGGTAAAAACCATTCATGGAAGTTTTGCCTTGAACACAACAAATAAGAAGGATTCTATGTGCAATAAACATGAAGTATTTGTGATTGCTTTAGAGAGTAAAGGAAGTAGATTGAAAATGTGGGGGAGGAAATGCTGAGCATTACTCTTCGAGTAATAATGAGCAAGCAAAGTAAAATGCCTGCAGGAGGCTGCCGTGGCCCAAAGCTCAGAGTTTGAGTTTAAGGTGAAAGCAATTCTAATTGCTTAAAAAGTACAGTGTGACTAGCTTGATTGAACGGTCCTAGACCCATTAAATATAAAATTACCAGAGAAAAAACTTACGAATTTTCAATATCTGGATAATATTCTTTTTGTTCACCAATGAATTAAGTGAGCTGGCAACTAATTAACTAGGGTACGCCTTTATAACGAAACTTGACAAAGAATTGAGGCAACTTAAGAATTATAAATCCTGAAATCTTGTGCACAGCAGGAGAATAAAATCAAAGGAATACAAACGGTTAAAAGTCGGGGTTATAGCCACATGAATATTCAAACATAATTAATTATGTGTTAGGCCTACTTTCAAATTGGGGAGGGCGTCAATAGATGAAGCCTCATTTAAAATACAATGAAAAATCCACAGCCTGCTTCCAGTCTCCGACCGGGTCAGGAATGGAATGAATGAAGCCCCCATCTAGCGGCGAGGATATGAACTGTGCCGGCTGCCGAGGCCTGACGCACTCCTCTGGGGCAATGAGTAAATGAATGACAGATGAAATGAAATGATAGTGGAGAGTGTTGCTGGAATGAAATTTTGACAGGGAAAACCGGAGTACCCGGAGAAAAACCTGTCTGCCTCCGCTTTGTCCAGCACAGATCTCACATGGAGTGACCGGGATTTGAACCACGGACCCAGCGGTGAGAGGCCGGCGTGCTGCCGCCTAAGCCACGGAGGCTTTCATTTAAAATACAATAAATAAGTTAATTATTCTATGTGTGTTAGTAAATTAAAAAAGGAGTAGGATGAGGGGTTTATTGTCTGGCCAATCTTTATTCGCTTGGCGACGCGACCCGATTAGACTGTTAAAGGAACACGGGTTGATGCACTGAAAGATTATGAATTGGTTTATCTGTTGATTGTAACTGTATGGAAGCTTCATATAATTTGGTGAAGACAGTTTTACAATAGCAGTTGAAGTAATTACAATTTTAGTAAGGTTTACTATAAACGAAGGTGCCCAATTTAACAGTTCCACAATGACGTCACAAAATTCAAACTGAAGAAAATGTTTATAGATCCTTCTGTATGGAGTTTTCTAGTTAAACGTAGTTCGTATTTCACGGGGGCTAGGCTATTGCAGTTGGCATAAGTAGAAATCCCTCGATGCCCAATTTGAATGGGTTGGCAATGGGGTGATCCCATTAAGTATACTGGTTTTGCAGTTTGCACAGTAACAAGAATTCCCATGTTGGTCCAAACATAGTTTATAATATTTAGCAGATAGATATCCAACGTCAGCACTGATAAAAAGACAAGTTAATGCGGCATTGTCAGTAAAATGTGTTTCCTCTAAAATTTGTTACTTGCCTGATGAATAAAATATCGATGACAATGTCTGAAACAGCTTGACTCTGTGATAAAAGATGTATAAACTACTTAACTTTTATATGATGGATTTATAGAGTCGCTGAGTGCTGATAGCACCACTAAACAGAGATGTCGGACATAACCACTAGCCTCTGAACGAGGTTAAGAAGACAGCTTGCTTGCTCGGTGAGCACGGCAAGGCAACGAACGACAGGGGCGGAGGGGTAAGAGGAACGGAAGAGTGTATGACGTAGACATTGCCAACGTGAAAAAACGAAATGTCAAGTACAGAGTTTACATAATTAGGTAGAGCTCAATAAAGGTGGAGTTGAAAGTAGGTGTTGAAGCGTGACTGATGCCTTCTGGTGGTGATGTCGCAAGAACTCTTCAGACGGAGAGGACCCAATAACGTCAGCGCCTTGCCATAAGGAGCGCTGCAGAAAGATGATATGCAAGGAGAAAACATCGCAAACATGAAACATACTTTCAAAGAACATAAGAGAATGCATAAAAGAGAGAGACACGAGAAAAGTGTGTTAGTGGTTTGCACAAAAGAAAAACATAGAACCCAAACGGATGTAAATTACTAAACCAGTGAACGTATATTCAGAACGAATATACCAGCAAGAGTGAGTTCCTCGGGGAAATTGACGAAATTCTGCAACAACTAGACCACTCAAGCGCTCAATTCTATCTACGTAATTTGAAATCCGATAACCACCCAGTAAACGTTGTTGTGAGTGATTGCCAAGTTCAGACTCGAGATATGGGGGAGTGTAGAAACCCAAAATGGAATCAGGGTGCATATCTTCAGAAATTTCAACAGGGACTACAGGCGAATATTTCCATATCATAGGAGAGGCGATATGAATTTGGGAATAGGAACACTTGGGGTCAGCAGAGAACGACTCACTGAACGACTGGAGGAAATTCTTTTAGCTGGCATTAAAATCCTTGGAATTATACCAGGCAAAACAACTAAGTGTAGGATACAATTATACTTGAAAATTTGCATAGGTAAATGCGATTTTCATCATATTTTGTAGTGATGAGAAACATTGCTTACGACATGATATTGGGAGTGGAATTAATCAAGGAAAATAGAGCTGTGATTGATATGAGAACTGACACTATAGCATTTCATTGCGCCTAGAACGTGCCTTTGAAGAAAGAGAAGACCCGGAGGATGAAGAGAAAATCACCGAGGGTGACATCCGATGGATCAAGGTTATGGAAGGTTTGGCCGTTGAAGATGAACAGTCGAAGGAAGATGTTAGATGCCCAGAACTGAATAAACTCTTAGAGAACTTTGAGGATATTTGTGATACGAAACGGAGAGAGATTGGTAACTTTGAATACCATATTCAAGCCAACAATGAGGCCCCATATCTGAATAAGGGGTATCCGATCGCCGAGAAATACAGAGCACAAGTGAAGGATATCTTCCTCGATCTGGAGAACCATGACATCATAGAGAGGACATCTACCCCTTATGTGAATCCACTAGCAGTTGTTCCTAAACCCGATGGTGGTATACGGATATGTCTCGATGCTCGATCCTTAAATGCTAGGTTACTTCCATAGTATGACTGACCACCTGTTATAAAGGAGCTATTGAGACATTTTAGCGGTAAGAAATTCTTTCCGACGATTGACCTGACAACATCATATCACCATATCACCATATCAGATTGAGTCCTCAGTCCAGGAAATTCACTGGTTTTCTTTTTGGGCCAAAAACATATGTTTTCAAACGTTTACAATTTGGCATGAAAACTTCCGGTTCAATTTTGATCAGAGCTTTGGATCAAAACTAGAGTCCTGAAGTAAAATGTTATGTGACTTGCTACATTGATGACATCCTGGTTGCCTCAGAAATGGAAGAGGAGCATTTGTTTCATCTGGAAGGAATTTCGGGATTTGAGGAAGGTAAATTTTAAATTAAATTTGAAGTAATAACAATTATTCAAGAAGAAAATGAAATTTTTGGGACATATTCTTGATGGGCTAGGTTATCGATCGAATGAGGCCAAGATTCAAGCCCTAGTCGATATTCCCAGACCTACCAGGGTTAGGCATGTGCGCCAGATTTTAGGGACATTGCCACCAGTGCAACCAAGTTGTAGCACCTCTGCAGGATCTTTTAAGGAAGAACAATCGCTAGAAATGGGATGACACTTGCGAACAGACTTTTCAAGAAGCTAAGATCTTGTTAATGAACAGAGTGAATATCCTGATTTCTACAAGAATTTTATCATTAAATCAGATGCTTCGACTGTTAGAATTGGAGCCATATTACTGCAGGAAGATGAGGACAAATCTCGCCATTATCTTGCTTTTATCAGGAGAAAATTGAGGACAGCGAGAAGAATTATTATACAAATGAGTTAGAAGCTTTGGCTATCATTTACTCTCTCGAGACGTGGAAGAAGCTGCTGATAGGACATGCAAACATTATTCGAACTGATCACAAAGCTTTAGAATTTATTTCGAAGACAAATTTTGCCAGTGATAGAATAACGAGATGGGCACTATTTGCATAGCAATTCAATATAACCGTCCTACACCGATCGGGAGAGAGTAATATAGGTGATGAATTGTTAAGCGGATTTCCAAAATCGAATCCTCATGTCTTGCAATTGACACTCATGGATGAGGGTAAGGAGACCTTGACCAAGTTTCAGAGAATGTCCCAATTTCGGAAAAGATATCAACCCTTCAGGAAGCTATACAGATGTTTTGCACCGGGATATGGATCAGGCAGACAGAGAATATGCACAGATCGAGAGAATCTCGAGGGACTGTTTATTGTATAATGGAATCCTGTGCAAATTTGTGGATGTGGATCATATCAAACTTAGGATCGCTGTTCCACCAAAACTGTGGCAGCCTATTATCTGGTTAGCGCATAGAACGACTGGAAACGCCGGGGTTGATAAGACGCTACACGCAATACCGGAGAAATTTACGGGAGAGGACATGAGAAATTCCATAAGGAACACTATCAGGTCTTGCGATTTGTGTCAGTGATGCAAATATGCATCCCATCTTTTGATGGAGGTACCACGACCCATTATCCCATCAAAACCTCGAGAGATGTACGCGACAGACATTTTGGTCCATTACCAAAGTCTAAGAGGGGTAATTGATATGCATTGGTGACTATCGATATCTTCAGTAAGTTCACGATGTTGCTTCCGATGCAAAAAGCTACGTCCAGATACGCCATCAAGCACATCAGAGACTGTGTTGTTCCATAATCTGGACTCCAGAAATACTTACGATCAGATCCCGGATCCCAGTTTACATCCGGTGAATTCAGGGAAGTTATGGATGTACTAGGCATTAAGCAAGTACTATGTTCAGTTCGACATCCAGAGAGCAACCCAGCTGAACGCGTCATGCCTGAAATTTCGATATTTTGTCGATTATATTGTTCCCAGGAGCATTGGAAATTAATGTAGCTAATCCCCATTGACGCTGAAAACATCAACAGTACCGTGCATGAAAGTGCAGGCCAAATTCTATCATTATTACATCATAGGATGAAACCAGCTAGGCCATGGGACAATGTTGTTGCTCTTCTACCAGAGATTGTACCCAATAGAGCAGGAAGGCAATACGAGGCCTTGGAAACCTTAAGAATTAAGCTGAGAAGCAACTCTGAAGGACCCAAGGGAAGACATTTCGAAATCCATTGAGAGAAGGTTGCCTCGTGTTAATCAGGAAGACGACGCCATCGAAACGTGAAAGGACGTGTTTATTCTATGTTCTCGAAACTGTACATTCGTCCTTATAAGATATAGCGAAGTCTGGATAATGGGAGCTACATCATTGAAGATATTGGACCAGGAATCATCGCGGGAACTTTCAATTCAGCTAGCTTAGAGATATACTATCCCAAAACGACAGAATGAATCAAACGACATGAAGAGAAGCTAAGGAAGAAAAACCTTCGCGCTTGTTTTTAATTTTAACAACGGACTGGCAGCGGTCATGTCGTTTAGACTGTTTAAATCAGGTACCACGCTGCATTTTCGAATAAGCGCCGTGGAAGGGGAGAGCCGGTCCGCAGCTTAACTTGAGCGAGCAGCGAATCACGAGACACCAAAATTATCAGAATATCTTGATATAGCTTATTCCAGTGTCCAACAGAGGAGATAACTACTTCATAAATTAGGTCTCAAATTTATGGTAATATTCCAGAAATAATTATATTGCTATCTTTAAGCATTCAAGAGGTATTATGAAAAGAAACGATCGTGCATTACGTCATTGAGACCGCAAGCCACGCCTCCAGGCAGTATAAAGGTCGCGTGCGTGCCTTCCACCGACAGATATCTTGCCAGAGTTATCCTGTCGCAGTCAGCCTCGCTGACGCTATCTCTGTGAGCGTGTTATCGCCTTTGAAAATCTATGTTACTGAGAACTGCCAAGTTCGCAGCGCTTGGGAGGTTAGGCCGCAAATTAAGTCCGCCTGACCGTACGATATAAGTACGTAAACTTGAACTATTTCACGTGAGTGTTCGGACTTAATCTTTTTTGCTGATGTGCGCTAGCTATTTTGAACTGATTATTGACTGTGAAAACATATTTTGGTGAAAAAGAACTGTGAGAGTGACAAATAGAAGTGATAATACCAGAGTGATTGCACGCAGGAATCTAGGCACGGAACGTGCGAGAACATTTCTGTGAGTGCGTGCTCACGTTATACGCAATCAACTTTGTGAAATAAGTGGCAAATTATTCAAAGTGATTGAAACACGGTTGAAATTTAGCATACAGGGCCTATCATTCGTAATTCTAGCAAGCTTAGCGAGTACAAAACATTCATAAGCGCTATTATTACCATTTTCCAACATGTGTGTGGAACATCATGGTAATCTGAACAATAAATCTCCTGGAATTTTCTACGCTATGGCTAGTGTGATGAACATGCACTAAGCGCTGAAGATGGGTTAAGGAAGAAATGAAGAGAGAGAATAGAAGATGATGCAATTTCCTGCCGATTAAGGAGACCAGAAACATCCAGAATGGGCCAGATTATGAGAGCTGTCCAAAGCTGTTGCATGCATAGCCAGGATTTGAAGCTGCCAGATTTGCAGTGGGGCACACAATGGAGGAACTGGACCACGCCAACCATGTCCGAGCTGGAGACCAAAATGACATCCTGAATATCTAAAGTAAGACCAGCCCATGCATTAGTAGTTATGCCTGGCGTAGTAATGCATATCCAAGCTTAGTTCCTCTCATTTGACATAGATTAGCTTATTCTAGGTATTATCCCAATTTTCGTTCTACTTATCCAAGCATAGTTCTCGTTATGTTAGCTGAGCTAACATAACGGCTTCGGTGGCGTAGTTGGTAGCATGCTGAACAGCTGTGTCCAAGATAGCGGGTTCAAACCTGGCCGAAGTCGTCGGATTTTTTAAGAGCGTTAAAAATCCTTCAGTATGCCTTCCTTCGGAGGGGAAGTAAAGCCGGCGGTCCCATGTCATAGATTTATCGCATGTAAATGATCCTTCCACAGACTAAACTTGTGTGGAGATAAATTTCTAGGTTAGATTTCGTTGGAATGCTCTATCAAAGTTCTAACGTTCACCACTATGTACCATTGACATCTGGTAGCGAAAGTTGGAACTACTTGAAATTGAATGGAATTTGTAGCTCACCCTCAGGGTGTCCGCTGAAAGCAGCTACAGCCTCTGGCAAGCCGAACATGTCCTAGGACACTCCCGGCATTAAAAGCCATACGATAAATAAATAACATAAATCAGGTATTAATCCCAGCGTAGCTCAAGCGTCAGGTATTCTTGTTTAGTGAGGTTTTGCGACGATTATCGCACATGCTATTTTCTCTAGACCTCATGATTGAATATAGTTTGTGTAATTTAAAAAATCTATTCCTGAATCAGTCTTTGATTATTTGAATTCATACCGGTATTTGACTTTGCGTGCCATTTTCTTGTGTGAGATTGATGTTTATTGTCTCAAATGATTTTCGAATGGCATCAAGCTGTAATAATAATAATAATAATAATAATAATAATAATAATAATAATAATAATAATAATAATAATGTTTATAATAATAGTCTTTATTGCAGCCAGGTGGCCATATTACATGTTACAGATATGTGCACTTACCAGATACTCTGATTAAATGCTAGTCCTTACTATAAGCCGCTATTGACAAAGTTCTGTTGGGCCATGTCGTGATATGGTACCTTCCACATTCGTTCCTACACAGCTCACATATACATCTCTCATCTAGGTCATTCGTGAGCAGACATTATGGTGGAACCCATGAACTGCGGGTCTCGTCACGACGTGTCTCATTTCGAATAGGAGTTGCATCCATCTTCTGTCCACCATGACATCAGTCGCGTAGAATTCCTTCGGAATATCAAGCCTTTTGCTCTTCAGACCCTGGAGTAAATTTCTGTAGCTTTCTGTGGATGGCAGCAGTAGAAGTGACCGAAGGTCCTCTATTATGAACGTTTCTCTCGCCATTTCATATACCAGCCAAGATTTGGCTGCCTTGGAGACTCCGAGGGCTCTTTTGAGGAACCTGGATTTCACCTTTTCGAGTTCCGCCAATTGTTTGTAGTTGAGAAACTCCCATGTTAGCTCCAGACCGTATGTTAGTACGGGTATGACCTTGGCTCGGAAGAGCATCATTGCTCTTTCCAGAGATATTTTGGTAATATGGCTTATGTCGTTTATGGCCTTCACTGCTGCGGCCGTTTTCGCTCTTGCATGTATTCTGAAGCTTCGGCCTGTAACCTGGAGCGTGAGGCCAATGTATTTGAAATTGTTTACTATCTTCAGTTCCTTGCCGTTGCATAGCACTTGGTCTGATTCCGCTGGCCTGCCACCGTTCCGGAAGACGACCATCTCAGTCTTGTACTCGTTGATTGTTAATTCGTTTTCCTGGGCCCATTCACTTAGTATGTTGATTGCATCTTGCAAATTCCTTATCTGCTCCGAGGCGATTGCCATGTTGTCTGCGTATATATACAGTTTGGATTCTGTCGAATCCTTTATTTTGTCCCCTGCATCGTGTGAGAGCGTATTGAATAGAATGGGACTGAGGGGGTCCCCTTGAAGTACTCCATTCGTTTGTATCATCCATTTTGTTTGTCCAACTCCGTCCTGGACTTGTATATAGTTTTCTGCCAATATGTTCGATATAAGGGTAGTCAGCCTTGATCTACCTATGAGTGTTTCCAGTTTATTTATCAGCAGCTTTCTGTTTACCAGGTCAAAAGCCTTCGTAAAGTCAACAAAGACTACATAGAGTTTGCTCTTAGGTTTCTCTAGTGTTGTTGTTATGTGCGGTAATAGGCTTCCTGCAGCCATAGTTGTCGATCTATACTTCTTGAAAACTCATTGCTCTTTTGGTAGTATTGGGTCAATTTTATCGTCTATTCTCGCTGTCAATATTCCTGTTAGTAGCTTTAGGGCTGCGGATTCCAGCGCTACTCCCCGGTATGAATTTGGGTCGTCAGTACTCCCTTTTCCTTTGTATAGTAGATTGATGGTTGACTTCTTCCATTCGTTTGGTATTTGGCCGAGTTCTAAGCATTTGTTTAGTAGGGCCGTCCATATCGGTGCCAGTTCCTCAGTAGTTTGTTTTAGATGCTCATTCCTTAGTCCATCTGGACTGGGGGATCTATTATTTCTTTTCTTCTGTATGGCCATGGTTATCTCTCCATCTATGATGGGTTCTGACACATCGTGGTCTTGTGGGGGCCTGGTTTCGGGTCTAGACTCCGTTGCACAGATGACGTTCTTGATATGCTCCTCCCATGTTTCCAATGATATGTTTGGTTGGAAGCTTAGGATCTTTGGCCATAGGGCACGGTTTGGGTCTGTTTCTGCTTCTGCAATGACCGCTCTTTGCGTCTCTTCTATGAAGTCCTTTTTTTTCTTTTTAATCAGTTCTTTGTAGGATTTCCTGTGTTGTCGGTATTTTTCCACTGTTGTGTTATGTGACTCTTATGCTGTGGAGTTTGCTTAGGGTTTCCTTCCTTTGAATAAAACACGATTCATCGAACCAAGTTTTAGCCTTTTAGCCTTTCGAGGTTCACGCATATGTGGGCGATGGCCTCTGGACTAACGGGCACAGTACATACATGTAGTACCATTGAAAGTCCTTAATGTTTGCATAGACGTTCATGGGTTTGTCCTATCATTTCAGACTAGTAAGTGATACTTGGGACCGGTAGCGTAGCCAGGCTTTTAGTTTGGAGGGGGCCCATTAGGTCCTCATCTATTACAGCAGGAGGTCATATAATTTAGCCCATATTCATGAAAACTAAATAGGCTTATGAGATCACCGTGTGTCCAAGTGTGTGTATGCCCCCTCCCCACCCCCCCTTATAAAATATAAATGGCCAGAGCGATTTCAATGAAACTCGGTAAGCACATACTACTACGTCGTCCGACTTCGACCGTGCCTTCAAATTGTAATACGTTTCAGCAATCCAACATGCGAGCCACGCAAAATATTTTACTGGTATTGTATATCTCCGCAAAGGTAACGGATAACACCCTGAAATTTTGTACAGTGATTAAGAGTGCTTCTACAAGTTTACCAATGCGACTTTATAAAACCTGATAAGAACAAAACGAACATGGCGGCCAAGCGAAATTTAAATATTTTAATGGACATTTCACGTGATTTAACCATCCGAGCGCAGTGAAACTTGGAACAGTAAATGTTTATACAAATTCTAATCTACTGACATCTAATTTATTAAAATTGTTTACATAACCTCAAGATCGCGGCTGTGCGAAATTATAAAATTTAGTTTTCGTTTCTTGTGTCCTAATCATTCAATCGAAGTAAAAGTTTGAATAATGCACCTTCGCAACAATTTTCATCTAATGGTACTGTCCCCGTATATTCTAGAGGTGGTCTGTTGGATATCCGAAGCAACGGCTGGATTCGTAGACCCTGACTGCTCCGGCGCAAAATACAAGTCAAAGATCTATGTCCAACTAGACCCTCGCGAATATACGTGGCGGAAATTACAATACAACTGTGAATTACATGAAAAATATACTTAGCTCGCAGTAAAACACCTAACTTATTCTCGGGGATCTCGCGGTCAGCCTCTCTGGACCTAAAATGGGTTTCACAGTTGCATATCCTTATATCTAAAATGAATCAAGACGACACGGCTTCTAATAAAACTAAACGATTTAATAACAAATGTAAACTAGGGCTAAACATTCACACAACAAAAATAAAATACACACTCCCATTCGCTCATCTCTACACTCACACCACTGAAAGAACTGCGTTCTATGAACATTTTGACAAAATTTGGTGTAGCTTGTGTCCATACATCAAGCTGTACAACAATTACACACCACTGTGTATTTACATTCTTCTGGCACGCTCCCAAGCGCATATGGGCGCTCGCCGAACGCGACCCTTGCCACTTGTCTGATGACATAACATTCACCGCTACATTCCCAGTCTAGCTGGTTTAAAAAAGAAAGAGTGCGAGCCGTGCGGTACGCAACATCTCTCCCCATTTGTGCGGCCTGGCCGAACTGTGGCCTTGGCTAGAAACGAGTTTCAAAGAAGTCCTCGCTATTCCCGCCTGGTCCACAAATGAGCTCTCCATAACAAAGCTGTGTTACAATGAAACAGATTCACGTCAGACAAAAACGTAAACTGTACTCAAATCCTACATGCTACTGGCATAAGACTTCTATTATTAGAAATATTATTCATTTCAGGTTCCGTATTGACAGTAATTATGAAGAATAAGATTTTTCAATTTTCCGCCTATTCAATACTTTAATTTGTTACAACATTTCAGGGGTACTTGTTTCAAGTCCGGTTTCTTTTGGACCCTTCTTCAGCCCACAAACTTATATATAGAGCCCATCTAAACACAAAAAACATCGAAATCTTTACGATGACATAAAATGCACATACATAATAAATGGTTAAAAACACTGCAACAATATCTAAAAATAGCGTGCATAGTTCACAAGCTTCAGGTACACGTTTTTGCACTTGTTCTATTCTATGTAAAACGTCATTTGACACTGTATAACGACAGACACATTTGTTGACGGATGATGTTCATAATTGGTGTACTGTAGGACAACTTTGCGGCATATCTTGTACTGTTCCTAACACTTCTATTGGTGTGGCTGAAGATGAGGTTGGACGGCGATTGCTAAACCTTTTATCAAATTCTTGTTATAAATTTGGCATTTGGCAATCTGTCTTTGATAGATTGAAAAATCTTCTGTCACACGTTATCTGAAATGATTGACCATATTTAGTACAGAGGTTAGCTGATTGTAAGGAACAACTACGGAAAACAGCTCAAAAACGGATTGAAAAACTTACGGAAAAACAACAAAAGAATTTGGCATCTTGTTACTCTTGACCCTGAAGAAGACAAACGGTGCGAATTAGTAACAATGCTTATTACTTATAAAACAGCTTACTTGAAATTAAGAAGTATTGGTCGTTAGAGTTTTAGAAATAGTAAAACTTACCGAAGTCAAATGAAAACAGACCTGCGAGATCATGTGGAGGTCAAGCTCCGCTTAGCGAGAGCGGCTTGCTACTACTGAGCGCGTGTGCCTGGCATGTGTTACGAAGTAAACAACCTGCTCGGCGCGAGGAGGTGGGGGGCAGCCGAGAGTGGGGCAAAGCGGTTTAGATAAGTGGGTGGGGGAAAAAAGGAAAGGGATGAGGCTTATGGAAGGAAACCTATTGGTTTTAAGGTCTATGGCGGTTTATGTGTTTTGACGTTTAGATGATCTGCTATCGTATCGAATAGTATGTTTGTCTCAAAAATGATGTCGTTTAAATTATTAGAATAATTTGATCTCTGGGATGTATTTATATGGATTGCTTCTAAGACGTTCATCAAACTGCCCTTATTGACGTAATGTAAGATGTTCATGTCCTTGTCTATGGTCGTAAACTTATGACCGGATTCCTCCATGTGTGACGCCATTGCTGAAAATTTTCTGTGTTTAATGGCAGAAATATGTTCATTATAACGAATACGGAAGCTTCTTCCGGTTTGGCCGACGTACGTAGCCTTGCGCTGGTTGCAATTGAGCTCATAAACACCGGATTTCATGTGTTTATTCGTGACGTTGACTTTACTGGAATTGAAGAATTTTTTAAAATTTGAATTATTGGTTTTGTAGGCTATGTCTATATTGTATTTCTTTAAGACGCTAGTAACTGTATAAATACTGCGGTCTATAAAAGTTAAAGTGGCGAAACTTTTCTTGGTAGAACTATCTTTTGATAATTTAGTAACAGGTTTGTTTTTCAATTTATAAAACAAATTATTGACACAATTGCGAATATATCCATTGACCTTGGCTATTTGATGCATTATTTTGATTTCTTTTTACAAATCATAGTCGGACAATGGTAGTCTTAAGGCTCTGTTAATGAGGCTTATAAAAGTCGCATTTTTGTGATTTCCCGGGTGGTTAGAATCTTGACGTATGATCACGTTTGTCTGTGAAGGCTTCCTATAAATATTATACTGTAACCGGTTATCTTTTTTAGTAACTGTTAAATCTAAATAATTAATTTTGTTATCTTTTTCTGACTGTAAGGTGAATTTAATGTTATTATCGATGCTATTTAAAATGTCCAGTACCTGATCTATCTCTTGTACTTGGTTGTTTATGATTAGGAAAACATCGTCCACATACCTGCCCCAGAACTCAATGCCTTTGATTTTGTTAATAATTTTTTCCTGCTCCAGATGGTCCAAGTATATGTTGGCCAAAATGCCTGAAAGAGGGGATCCCATAGCGAGACCTTCAAATTGCTTATAGTTCTTCCCATTAAAGGTGAACACGTTGTTACTAGTGACGAATTTTATAACTGCTATGAACTCTTCTATTTCTACTTTAGAAAGATCGCTGTCGTTAATCAACTTATTATGGATAATTTCTATTGTTTTCTCAACTGGGATGTTGGTGTACATATCTTTGACCTCAACGTAGTGCATAGTGTTGTTGTCGTTGAGTTTTAAATCTATCGTTTTTTTTTTCACAAAAATACATGGTGTTCTTAAATGATGAATTGGCTTTGAATCTGTAAAATTTGTTCAGATATTGCTGTGCGAATTTAGCCAGTTTATACGTCGGACTATTTCTAAAATTAACGATTGGTCTAATCGGGGTGTCTGGTTTGTGTATTTTGGGTAGCGATCTTAATGTGGGGAGGCCGGGATTCATATTAATGAGTTTGTCAGCCTGTTTTTCTTCTATGATAAAAACGGTATTTTTAATAACTGTTTTAGTTGCTTCTGAATGGAATTGGTTGGGTCCTTTTTGATTTCAGTGAATCCATTGGCATTTAGATAGTCGTTGGTTTTGTTAACATAGTCATCTTTCTTAATCAATACCGTGGTGTTTCCTTTGTCTGCTTTTGTTACTATTATGTTGTTGTTGTTAATTTTAGTGATGAGGGCTTTGGATTTCAAAATACTGTTACGATTGCTTTTCGGTTTATTTTCATTTGCGTTGACTATTTTCTTGATTTTCTTTTTGGTTTCGAATCTGGCCGCGTACTGTTCTTCGATTGGGAGTTTTCGAATGGCTGCTTCAGTTTCTGCTACAAGGTTAATTAGATCGTCATTATTATGGGTTTGTTCCCAATTATGTTTGGGGCCTTTCCGGAGTAAATAAAATTCGTTTTGGTCGAACCTGACATTGGTCAAATTTTTCACGGGGCTCTGAAACACGTGATCAATACTTTCTGTGGGTTTGTTCGAATTCATGGAACTCTTTTTGGCATTCAATAGCCTTTGTAATTTATTATTTAAAGTGTTGACTTTTCTGATGACGCAAGAGTGTGTCATTCGACATACGGCAATTTGATACTTGTCCCATTCTTTTTTATTAATGGAATTGGCTGCTTCTAAGTGAACACGGTAAAAAGTATTGCTCACGTTGGTCTTCTTCATGTGTAAAAATTTAATTTCGCGTTTGAGAACCTTGTCATTAACTAGAAATTGTGTGTGAATTTCGTATGGGTTTTTACGTCCTTTCCTTTGATAACCCTTCAGGTGTTGTGGCACTACTCTGTGTCTTTTACATTTTTTAAGAAAATCGATGTCCTTTATGATGTTGGCTAATTTTATTTTAAGATCTTTGTATCTGAACTTTAACCTGTTGGCTTGGCCAGCCTTGCGATTATTAGAAATATTATTCATTTCAGGTTCCGTATTGACAGTAATTATGAAGAATAAGATTTTTCAATTTTCCGCCTATTCAATAGAATAGAATAGAACAAGTGCAAAAACGTGTACCTAAAGTTTGTGAACTATGCACCCTATTTTAGATTTTTAGATTTTTAGATATAGTTGCAGTGTTTTTAACCATTTATTATGTATGTGCATTTTATGTCATCGTAAAGATTTCGATGTTTTTTGTGTTTAGATGGGCTCTATATATAAGTTTGTGGGCTGAAGAAGGGTCCAAAAGAAACCGGACTTGAAACATGTACCCCTGAAATGTTGTAACAAATTAAGGTATTGAATAGGCGGAAAATTGAAAAATCTTATTCTTCATAAGACTTCTATACACACTAACATTCATACTCTCGCATTGTGACGTCCCAATGGAGTTCATTTCATTCGCACTGAACAAGAAACAAACCACATACAGTCACATACTCATTCATACTCTAACCTCTACGTTAAACAAACTATAAACTTCCTATTCCTAACATGTTATACACTCGATTGGCAAATAATAAAGATGAACAATAAAAGAATTTATAATGACGCTTATAGCATCAGCTATAGTCCTTTAATAGTAATAGCGTCTAAATACACTCGAGCCTGCGCTCTGATCTACCAGTTATGTCAAATACAGTGAACTGTGATCCTTAACATCTTCTACATCACCAGAAATAACCACCACCAGTCTATCCTCTCTGATCTGGTGTCAAAATAGTTGAAATACATTCGACCACTGAAGGTGAAATATATATCGTTCCATGTTTAGGTTTAATAATCTCGATAAAAGTATAGCATAACAGCTGGCATCATCAATTTCCTGTTCCAATTTCAACCGTGACCCTTCCTGTCCTCTCTCAATCCCAGGTCGTGTATAACAAATTAAGGAGTACTCTCTACTCACACTTTAATGCCATGCCAATCCTAGTCATGCCCACGCAATGACTGTACTATAAAATGCGGAACACACCTTCGCAATAACCTCGTATGCCAACTGCATACGGAGATACATAAAAAAACACTATCAAAGGGTTATCAACTCCACTTCTTTCAACCTGGCATTCCTACAAAAGGGCATAATTTCTCAGCGTTGTCACCACAATCGCTGGTCTCATGTACAATAACAACAATTGTTAAATTATTAATTTATACATCTTAACGACCTCTGGAATTTACGATAATAACGTCCTCACTTAATACTCTTGAAACGATACTCTGATAAGTATAAACTGTCGTGCATACATTTAATAAAAATACTACATCTCATCTTCACACATCTGGGTTCGACTTTAATCGTAGAAGGAATATTATGTCTACAACGTGACATGATATTACTCCTCGTAAATCTTTAATCACAACATCATATCTATGTGTTTGTGTCCAACAAGAATCTATCACGACGAGGATATCGAACTGATAACTACCCTAACGTCGGATGATAATTAATCTTCCAAGAAGATTCTAGCTTCAAATAAATTAAATGACTGAAAGTTCATAGCTTTCTTCAATGAAAACATACAGTTAGTCATATTCGTATTCTCTTCATTCAGAACGAATGTCTATGAGTTCTGACTATAATAATCGTGTCCACGTTAAATGTTTCTTTTCAACTATGTGACATGATATTTCACAATATATCACTACCAAGATCTTCTTTCTTGACGTTTCTTCTCGACAGATAAAATGCCCAAATTAAACTAATAAAAAATAATTTAATGGGTAACATAGACGAAAATGTCTATCACCTGCATTCAGAATGAATACACAAACGTCGAAAATAAATTACTGTTCCTTAAAGGAAATGACAAAAGCTTGTTCCTCGAACAAGATAATAATCTCAGTTCAGAAACTGGATTCCTAACAAACGAAGTTAATAGTGCAGCAAGACGATCACTATAATAAATTTCGAAGAATAAAAATGCTATACATGGAGTACATAAATGCTGTATCGAAAAATGGATAAAGGATTTGCTCTGAAAATGTCACTACAAGCTCTAAGTACAAGGTTAGTGAACACTGCTACCTGGTCTCGAAGTCTAGAATATCAAGATAGAGTATAACAAAATACTCTGATGTTACATCTCCCGAAGATCTGGGCTGGATCCTAGCTCGTCTCCACGAACTCGTGACCTCAGGAAAGGAACGAATTCCCCCACTGGAAACAGCAAGCTCCGACCGGAATCGAACTGCGGGCCTCCAATCATCATCTTCATTATGACCGGGATAACCCTGGACCTCTTGATAAGCTTGATGTTTTTTCTATCTCCGTCACAGCACAGTCTCATTATAACAGTGAGTAGCGTCGAAAGTTCTGCTTTCCACTTCGAAAGGCATTTGAAGAGAAAGTCATGAACCTCACTCGTATAACGAACATACATGTAGATGGAATCTGAACATCGTTCTGTAGTCTCTGATGTTAATGTTGAGCTCATGTTTGACAAGAATGCACTAGAATAGAGTTGTGCATCAAGTCTCATGATCGCTCACTATGTAGACATTCACGAACAGTCTCCTCTAACGAAGCTCCATCGATGAATATATCGCTTCTATCTGCTTATACTCCTGGCGCACATAATAATTTAGTCCATAATAATCTTCATAATACTAGACTGAATATCGTTCTTCACTGTGGAATACATCTCCATCCTAAGTGTTGTAATACAGTTCCACACAAGCAATAGTAATAGACACTCGTACTCACTCGTGGCTGTTGCCTGTGTTGCAGTCGCTCGGACAAAGTGTCGTATCGCGCTGGAAAGAAAAGCTTTTCTCGCGCTTCACAAAACTGCTTATAATTGCCGAAATAATTCTCTCAAACTTCTGAAAGTTTGTAATATACAATATCTGCTGGTCAGCTACAATATGTAGTTGAAATAAATTCTCTGAAGCCGATCAGACCGAAGTGATTGCGGTATATGCGATCCTCGCAACTTCACCTAGATTCAAGGCGCGGTCGTCTCCTAATTCCGCCCTTGCTTAAGCCTTGTCTCCACGAGTCACCTTCTACTAGCTCGGTGAAACACTCGGAACTCCTTTTTCTTACAATCGCACACGTCTGACCTCTTCGATGTTCAGATACACAAGAGCCTCGGTGCTTGGCGTCTCCCCTCCAAGTCTACCGATTTTAGCCGCCTTTTCGAGTTCCCTCTCGAATTCGCGCGGGCTCTAGCAAATCGCTTATTTCTCCCAATAGCGACCTGCTATTGACTTATAAAATATTTCCAATATTTTATTATCATATTCTTCTCTTTTCCAATATATAAATTCATTCTCAAAGAGCTTAAATGAATTAAATATCGATAAAAATTTAGTTGCTGGAACTCCCGTCTTCTCTAAAACTTCTTCCTATTGGCTGTAAGCTCATATCCAATGGGATAATTTATAACAATATTTAAACAAATCCTGGGAATATTCGCTGTTGCTAGTTCGATTTCAAGCTTCTAGAAACTTCCATTGCGCAATACAATCACGTGACGGAATTTCCCTCCTTGCTCGACGTCGCCTCACGACTGGTTTCTGCCAAGTTCCAGTCATCATATTCCTTGGTTAATTTTTATCATGGGCTTCGATATAATAGTATTCTTCCCATTCTCATCCCTTATAATTCATTTTACGGGGGCAGTACTGTACCCGTAAATTCGGGAAGATGCCTGTTGGGAATCCATAGCAACGCTGGATTGCTTATTTCTGAAAAGGGCTCCGGCTAAAAATCCATCAGAAATTGCTCCAATGAGGTCTTCGGGAATTTATACAGTATTGTTCAATGATATCCTGGATATACAATATAATACACTAGCTTAGTTGAACATCTACCTTTATTTCTCGGGGTCTCTATAGGGGCTTAGCTCCAACCTAAAAATGGATCCACGATACCACTGTTTCTATTATATTTAAAATAAATCACTCGAAGACGACAAAGAAAAACGAACTAAGAAAATTTATTTAACAAATGTAAACTGGAATTAATATTCAAACAATAAATAACAATAACTAATTAATAAATTAATACACACATTCATACGCTCTCCACTACGACAACACACACATTTCTGAATTTACTATCATGTCTGTTACTCAGAAATAAATTTTGACTGGCCTAAGCCTGCTAGAAGTATTAAAACGTTTAACGAAACATTCCGGCGTGCCACGCATTCTTGAAGAGCTATTGACAAGCCGGCTTCTCGCACAACATCTGGTCACACGCACTCATTCATAGAATGACACACATTCGATCAGCCGTGAGGCTTTCTTCCCTCAGAAGGCTGTGGACTGCTAACAACTCTCCACATTATATAATAGACTAGCCTTGAGATATTTAACGGGAATACACATCCCTTCACATTTGCCGTGACCGCGCTGCCTAGCGTACAGTTGCCTTGTTTAAATCTACATTTTCTTTTTACAAAACTGCTTATATCTCCTTCACTTCTCAAGCAAACACATTCAAATTTTAATACAATCTTCCTTGCATACCCTCTCAACATTCATGACTGTCGGAGTTGTTCAATCACACTCAACAACTTGAAAACATTCATTTCAAAAACATCCATACTAAATACACTGCTATTCCAAAAACATTTGATCGCATAAATAATAATTATTAAAATAATGTCTATATTAAATAGTTATGAAAATATTTACATGTACTGGATCGTTATGTTTAACGTTATATAATGGAGTCTTAGCTCCCACTCAAAGTATACCTTTCTATCAATTATTTCACTACGTGTTCTTCACATAAAATTTCTTAATCACACTCCTATGTTACTATACTGCACACACTTTGTCAAAATTAGGTTTATAGACAAACTCAGTCAAATGAGTTCAACCACCAAAGGTCAATTGCACGTAGATACTCAACTCCGTGTTTTAATAAAACGTTTAATAAAGGTACTGTATAATTTAACATAAGTAGACAACTTCTTTCTCAAATTAATTTCCACTTATTGACTCTCATGTCATCACTGCTAAGTCGTACATTTATATATATTGGAGTTCTCAACACAATGACTCCTTTCTATTAATGCCATGCTCTTACTACAAGAACTATATATCAGTAACTTCCCTCGAATGCGGTACAACCTCGCATGAGCTCAAACATCTCTTCAAATAACCTCAAATACACCCAATGTATATGGTATTAAAATAACATCTACTATGTTGAACAATTCTTAACACAAAATCATAGTTACCAACATCTCTTCTGTAAGACTTTCATTTAAATTACTGGCATTATCATCAGCGTTGTAACACTCAATCGCTGGCATACTGAACACTTCCTTCTGTTCTTAAAAGAAACTTCCATTAATAAAAGACGACCTTAAACATGTCGTGTATGACCCCCATAAGTTTAATTTATAAAATGATACTTAATTGTCCACACACTGTCATATATACAATTAATACAAATACTGTTTCGTCCACCATTCTGATCTAGCTTTAGATTACACGTCTTTGCAATAACAGGTCCACAATACGACGTGACACCACAAATAGTGTATACATAACCAGACATGTTATTTATTATGTCCAATAGAGTTCAATCTTGACTGGGGAAAAGCTAGCTTTGAGTTTCCTGTCGTAAGATAAAAATTATCTTCTATCAACTTATATTTCCTATTACAATTAAATGACTAAAGCTCTTAGCTTCCTCAAAAAAGTAAGGATTGTCAGTTCCGCAATGTGTCTCCATTCTAAGCAAAGAATGTCTATGAGTGTATGACTTCTATCATATCATGACGAATATTTCTTGTCAGATCGACGCAAAATTCATAGTAATTATGATACTATAACAATATATCATTCGTAGTTTTCTTCTGTTCTTGAAGCGTTCCTTTACAGTAAGATGCCCAAATCAAATTACCTAAAGGAATTTAATGGGCATTCACGACTAAATGTCTGTATCCTTAACTCAAATAAAATTCAAAACGTCGAGAGTTAAAATGACTGGTCTTAAATAAGGAATATTGATTCCTTAAACAAATAAACATGTCAGTTCAGAAACTGATCGAAGAATATAAATGTGAGAATGATGAAAGACAATCATCTCTAATGACCGTGTAGAATAAAATCTTATTACAAACATGAAGAATATATACATGTCGAAACATCGAAATACCGAAAATATGGAGTAATGCGTTTGCTCTGAATGTCACTATATAGCTCTCAATACAAAATTAAATAACACAGTTACCTTATCAGACGATAACTCGAAGAACATGTTAAGTGTTTGGAAAATACTCAGATGTTTCCTCAATCCAAGATGCTGAGTTGGACCGTGTCCATTTCCTCGGGCCAGTGACCGCGGATAAGGAAGGAAATTCCTCTCCGATAATCACCAACCTCCGTCTGGAATCGAATGACATCCTTCTGGCATAATTCTTCTGGGTTGCCGGCAATTTCCCTGGCATCTTCACAAATCTTCTTATATTGCATCGTCGTAGATATAGTTCAGTGTCATCGTTGAGTAATATTGTAGAAATATTCATATAGAAAGTTAATGAAATATCTCTGGAGACCGTAATTTTTATTGTGGTGTTTGAAGCCATATTTTCAGTGTTGCCTTAGTAAACAAGAATTAACTGCTTTTCAGTCGGTCAACATGAATGTAACCAAGAGAGATGGGTTATGCCCTGATCCTGAAATAAATTACATGCGATTAATAAATACACTAGGATGACCAGTTTCGATCGTCAAGCGATCATCGTCAGATCCATTACACTTAGGCTATAAAATCTATGTTTGAAATACAGGTGAAAATATTTACAATATGTACAATTATTTAGTTGCAGTATTGGTACTGCAACTGTCGGTGTATGTTAAATGCAGTATAAATGATGTTAGGTGAAATGCTAAATGGTGATAGATATCCGGAGTTTGTACTTTGGAGAGATTATATGGGTGTAAAAATCAACTATGATTAAACTATAATATTATAGGCTAACTACTTATCTGACTGTCTTCCTTACTAGAGCTACTCGCAGTTTTCATGCTCACTGTAACTCACGGTGCGGTCGACTGCGGTGGTTCTTATATTAACGAATTGTTTTTCCCTGCCTTCTTCCCCTGCCCATATGTGCTGTGCGGAGTCATAGCGATGTGTTTATGTGAGGTGTTGCCAACCTAGATAAGATGTATGTTATTGAATGAGGTGGGACTACAACTATTAAAGACCGTGGATTAGCCCTCGCCACGCGTGGACCATAAGCCATTCAATAAGCGCTGCCCGGTATTGTGAGGACGTTCCGGCACCTTTAATACTGCCGCGAATATGGGCCTTGGTTTATTGCAGATTAAAAGTACATCGTACACCTGATCCAGATAACATTTTCCTATTAAAAACCCCCAAATCTCCCCCCTTTTATATCTAGCTTGGCTGTGTCGCTAAATTGTGTCATGTTTCCGACAGGGTGTGTTTTTAGTAGCGTGAAGAGGGGTGAGCTCTCCATGAACATGTGTTCATTTAGATTGCTGGGATTGATTCGTTTGGCTAGGTGTATCTCGATTGCTTCCTTTATGTCAAGGACTCCGCCTTTCGATTCGTTATGGATTATTTTAAGATCCGACTCTATGTTGGTACAGCTGTGCCCCGCGACACACATATGTTCGCATACGGCTGAATGTGTTCCGTATCTTATCGCATTCCTATGTTCATTATACCGTGTTATAACGTATAAGGTGTATCTCGATTGCTTCCTTTATGTTGTCCAATGGGACAGCTTCACCGAGCACCTACAAGACACCATCAAAATCAGAGCAACGAGGAAGCATGAAACGCTAGAAAATAAATTAAGAAAACTAGGAGATATACAGAACAAACAATCTAATGAACAACACACGAATAACATTGAATTCAATTTCCAAAGAAGAGTAAACAACAGAACGAACGTAACCTTTTCTCAAGGTGAAATTATTATGTTAGACAAAGGTTTGAAATACAACTGCACAGACGCACACACGAACCCCAATATAAAACAGTTAATCACAGATATTGAGATAGCCAGTCACAAGCTTCCAGAAGAAGGCAGGGAATTAACCAAAAATCTCGCCAACAACGAAGCCAAAAAATCCTCAAACGAGAGGGCGGAAGCAATAACATTCAAAACAACAAACAACTCAAGGAAATAAAGTCATTGAAACAAAAAATAAAAGAACATGAATTAATCATCACAAAAGCAGATAATGGAAACACATACAGTAATTTTGAACAAAACAGAATACATTGGAAAAACAGTCGAATTCCTAAACAACAACGAAATCAAGGAATTAACAAAAGACCCCACCAACAAATTCCAAAAACAAATAAAAAGTGCGCTAAAAGAAACAGAATACATGCTGACCAAAGCCGAAAAATCAAAACTAATAAACATGAACCCGAAAATACCGTCATGGGACAACCAAAAATACACAAAATGGAATGTCCAATGAGACCAATAATCAATTGTAGGAATGCCCCTAATTACAAAATCAGCCAAGAGTTACTAAAAATCTTAAAATGCCGTCATTCCAACGACAAAAACAACTCTGTAAAGAACACAACAGAACTAGTAACAGCATTGAACACCCTACAAATGAAACTTTGCTTCAGGCTAGTATCCTTCGATGTAACTAACATGTACACCAATATTCCGATTATTGAAGCAATCAACACTATCGAAAACAACTTAAAATCCAACAATTCGGTAAAAGAAACTGAAGAGATTGTGAGATTACTGAGGGTCGTTCTCAGCCAAAACGTGTTTCAATTCGACAATAAAATGTACACACAGAGAGAAGGCCTAGCGATGGGATCGCCACAAAAGCGGGTTAATCGCTGACATCTTCATCAATGCACTATAAAATGCGTTCTTAGAAAAGACTTCAACAAAGGGAATAGTAATATGGGAATGATACGTAGATGATGTAATTTGCATCTACGATACTGAATTAACAAGCGAAGAAACAATTCTCCAATCCATTAATAGCTCACATCACTCAATCAAATTCACTGAGGAATCCGAAATAGACCGAAAAATTAATTATCTCGATATAACTATTGAACGTAAAGACAACGACCTTTCATATTCCATATTCCGGAAAGCAACACAAACCTCGCATGCAATGGACAATCAGTCTTATCACCCCAGTACGCAAAAACTAGGGGGATTCAATTCAATGGTGCACAGGGCTTTAAACATACCCATGTCAAAAGACAACTATAATAAGGAAATAAGAACTATTAAGCAAATAGCAAAGGAAAACTACTTCCCGCCAAGCAAAATAAACAAAATTATAGCCAAACATAAAAATAAAGATAAAACGATTTCCAAACCGGACAGTAATGAGAAAAAAATTGCGCGTTTCAACTATGTGAATGCGAATACATATAAAATCACTAACCTATTCAAAAAGCAAGGCATAAAGATAGCTTCACAACGAAAAACACAACTGGTAGGCACCTTCTTAATAGTAATCTAAATAAACGTGACAGATATTCAAGGTCAGGGGTATATTCTATAACGTGCCAAGACACCGGTTTTCAAGCTAATTACATCGGGCAGAGTGGAAGACGAGTAGAAACACGTTATAATGAACATAGAAATGCGATAAGATACGGAACACATTCAGCCGTATGCGAACATATGTGTGACGCGGGGCACAGCTTTACCAACATAGAGTCGGACCTTAAAATAATCCATCACGAATCGAAAGGCAGAGCTCTTGACATAAAGGAAGCAATCGAGATACACATAGCCAAACGAAACTATCCCAGCAATCTAAATGAACACACGTTCATGGAGAGCTCACCCCTCTTCACGCTACTAAAAACACACCCTGTCGGAAACAAGACACAATTAGCGACAGAGCCATGCTAGATAAAAAAGGGGGGGACATTAGGAGGTTTTTAATATGTAAATATTATCTGGATCAGGTGTACGATGTACTTTTCATCTGCAATAAACCAAGGCCCATATTCGCGGCAGTATTAAAGATGCCGAGACGTCCTCATAAGACCAGGCAGCGCATAGTTGAATGGCTTATTGTCCACGCGTGGCGAGGGTTAATCCACGGTCTTTAATATTTGTAGACCCACCTCATTCAATAACATACATCTTATCTAGGTTGGCAACACCTCACATAAACATATCGCTATGACTCCGCACAACACATATGGTCAGGGGGAGAAGGCAGGGAAGAACCAGTCGTTAAGATAAGAACCACAGCAGTCGGCCGCACCGTGAGTTACAGTTAGCACGAAAACTGCGAGTAGCTCTAGTAAGGAAGACAATCAGATAAGTAGTTAGCCTATAATATTATAGTATAATCATAGTTGATTTTTACACCCATATAATCTCTCCAAAGTACAAACTCCGTATATCTATCACGATTTAGCATTTCACCTAACATCATATATACTGCATTTAGCATACGCCGACAGTTAATTGTACATATTGTAAATATTTTCACCTGTATTTCAAACATAGATTTTATAGCCTAAGTGTAATGGGTCTGATGATGATCGCTTGACGATCGAAACTGGTCATCCTAGTGTATTTATTAATGTCATGTAATTTATTTCGAAGCCTCCGTGGCTTTGGCGGCAGCACGCCGGCCTCTCACCACTGGGTCCGTGGTTCAAATCCCGGTCACTCCATGTGAGATCTGTGCTGGAAAAAACGGAGGCAGACAGGTTTTTCTGCGGGTACTCCGGTCTTCCCTGTCAACATTTTATTCCAGCAACACTCTCCACTATCATTTCATTTCATCTGTCATTAATTTAATCATTGCCCCAGAGGAGTGCGTCAGGCCTCAGCAGCCGGCACAGTTCATATCCTCGCCGCTAGATGGGGGCTTCATTCATTCCATTCCTGACCCGGTCGGAGACTGGAAGCAGGCTGTGGATTTTCATTTTCATGTAATTTATTTCAGGATCAGGGCATAACCAATCTCTTTTGGGTACATTCGTGTTGACCGACTATAAAGCACTAAACTCTTGTTTACTAAGGCAACACTGAAAATATGGCTTCAAACACCACAATGTTCACGGCTAGTCAGGCAAATCGTGAAGCCTAGAGATTCAAATCACTCAGGCTCTAACTCATGAATTTAGACAAGTCAAATTGGTTCAACCAAAAATGTATAGAACTATACCTCACCCCTAAATACGTACCAATTAAAAGCGTAACGAACACACTCGCCTCGATCATTTCAACTAAACAAACCAAAGCGCTTTGGATAAAAAACGAATTAAGATTTGCATACATAAGAAAGCAAAAAATTAACCAACAATTATACGACATACAATTGCAACTAAGTAATTACTGGCAAGCAGCCCAATGGGACAGCTTCACCGAGCACCTACATGACACCATCAAAATCAGAGCAACGAGGAAGCATGAAACGCTAGAAAATAGATAAAGTAAACTAGGAGATACACAGAACAATCAATCTGATGAACAACTCACGAATAACAATGAATTCAATTTCCACTGCAGAGTAAACAACAGAACGAACGTAACCTTTTCTCAAGGTGAAATGAATATGTTAGACAAAGGTTTGAAACATAACTGCACAGACGCACACAGGAAACCACAATATAAAACAGTTAATCACAGACATTGAGATAGCCAGTCACAAGCTCCCAGCAGAAGACCGGGAATTAACCAAAAATCTCGGCAGCAACGAAGCCAAAAAAATCCTCAAACGAGAGGGTGAAGGCAAACATTCAAAACAACAAACAACTCAAAGAAATAAAGTCATTGAAACAAAAATAAAAGAACACGAATTAATCATCCCAAAAGCAGATAAGGGAACACAAACAGTAATTTTGAACAAAACAGAATACATTGGAAAAACAGTCGAATTCCTAAACAACAACGAAATCAAGGAATTAACAAAAGACCCCACCAAAAAATCCAAAAACAAATAAAAAGTGCGCTAAAAGAAACAGAATACATACTGACCAAAGCCGAAAAATCAAAACTAAAAAACATGAAACCGAAAATACCGTCATTTAGGGGACAACCAAAAATACACAAAAAGAAATGCCCAATGAGACCAATAGTCAATTATAGGAATGCCCCTAATTACAAAATCAGCAAGGAGTTACTAAAAATCTTAAAATGCCGTCTTTCCAACGACTAAAACAACTCTGTAAAGAACACAACAGAACTAGTAACAGCATTGAACACCCTACAAATGAAGCCTAGCTTCAGGCTAGTATCCTTCGATGTAACTAACATGTACACCAATATTCCGATTATTGAAGCAATCAACACTATCGAAAACAACTTAAAATCCAACAATTCGGTAAAAGAAACTGAAGAGATTGTGAGATTACTGAGGGTCGTTCTCAGCCAAAACGTGTTTCAATTCGACAATAAAATGTACACACAGAGAGAAGGCCTAGCGATGGGATCGCCACTAAGCGGGTTAATCGCTGACATCTTCATCAATGCACTAGAAAATGCGTTCTTAGAAAAGACTTCAACAAAGGGAATAGTAATATGGAAAAGATACGTAGATGATGTAATTTGCATTTACGATACTGAACTAACAAGCGGAGAAACAATTCTCCAATCCATTAATAGCCTACACCACTCAATCAAATTCACCAAGGAATACCAAATAGACCGAAAAATTAATTATCTCGATATAACTACTTGAACCACAGATCGAACCACAGCTTGGCGAGTTCCAAGGAGGTTTCAGAAGGAATAGATCGTGTGCAGAACAAATTCTTAGTTTAAAATTGATATTAAAATATTACAACAACAGGCCAAAGAATATCTTTATCTCATTCGTTGATTTTCAGAAAGCGTATGATTCAGTGGATAGGGATACTGTTTTTGACACATTGAAGGAATACCAAGTTGATCAAAAAACCATAAATTTAATAAAACTTACATTAACTAATACGATTTCCAGAGTCAAATTTTTAAATGAAGTTAGCGAGCCCTTCGAGGTAAAAACTGGGCTAAGACAAGGGGACAGTCTATCACCACTGCTTTTCAATTTGGTCTTGGATAAAGTCATGAGGACGTTTTGGGAGAAGAACGATTCAAGTGCTAAAATTGGTACAAAGAATAAGAACCTCAGAGTCAAAGGTTTAGCATTTGCTGACGACGTAGCGTTGTTTGCTGAATCAGAACAAGAAGCTATTAACCAAATTGATCAGTTAAAAGAAACGGCGGAAAAAGCGGGCTTACAGATTTCGTTGGTAAAAACAGAGATGATGACAAGTGATCAGAAATACACTAAGAAAATGATAAAAACAAATTATGGGAGCACCAGGGTCACTGACCGATTTAAATATCTTGGAGAAATAATTAGTAGCAATGGGACGGATAAATTGGCAATCGAGAACAAAAAAGGGAAATTGGAAAGATTAAATTTTTGTACAAAAAATATATACAATAAAAAGAACCTGTCTATCAATGCAAAATTACGACATTTTAATACTGTTGTTAGACCAGTCATCTTGTACGGCATGGAAACTACAAATATAACCGGAATGGAGAATTTGCTCAAGATAGAAAGAAGAATTTTAAGAAGGATTTATGGTCCTAGGAAAACACAGGAAGGTTATAGACTGAGATCGAATGCAGAAATTTATAGTAAAATCGACAACCTTGAAGTGATGATCAGAAAACGGCGACTTCAGTTCTACGGACATATGGTCCGCATGGATTGCTCAAGGTTAAACAAACAAATTTTTGATAAAATCTGGAACTATAAAGGACAAGGAGGCTATGTAAAACAAATGAAAGAAGAACTTCAAAAATTCAAAATTACTGAAGAAGATTGTCTAAATCGAATAGAGTACAGAAAAAAAAATTTTGGTCTCAAAATTCTTGTCGGGGAGAAGAAAAATCTCAACAGAGGAGAATGGACTGCTGAAAGAAGAGCTGCACAGTCGACCAGGATGAAAGACTTCTGGAAGAGAAAGAAGGAAACTAGACCTATAAAGAAGTGATATTTGCGTGGTCCTTGTTGGCCTGTCCGCGGTGTATATATATACTGAACGTAAAGACAACGACCTTTCATATTCCATATTCCGGAAAGCAACACAAACCTCGCATCCAATCCACAATCAGTCTAATCACCCCAGTACGCACAAACTAGGGGGATTCAATTCAATGGTGCACAGGGTTTTAACATACCCATGTCAAAAGACAACTATAATAAGGAAATAAGAACTATTAAGCAAATAGCAAAGGAAAACAACTTCCCGCCAAGCAAAATAAATAAAAATTATAGCCAAACATAAAAATACAGATAAAACGATTCCCAAACCGGACAGTAATGAGAAAAAATTTGCGCGTTTCAACTATGAGAATGCGAATACATATAAAATCACTAACCTATTCAAAAAGCAAGGCATAAAGGTAGCTTTCACAACGAAAAACTCAACTGGTAGGCACCTCCCAAATAGTAATCTAAATAAACGTGACCCGTATTCAAGGTCAGGGGTATACTCAATAACATGCCAAGACACCGGTTGTCAAGCTAATTACATCGGGCAGAGTGGAAGACGAGTAGAAACACGTTATAATGAACATAGGAGTGCGATAAGATACGGAAGACATTCAACCGTATGCGAACATATGTGTGACGCGGGGCACAGCTTTACCAACATAGAGTCGGACCTTAAAATAATCCATCACGAATCGAAAGGCAGAGCTCTTGACATAAAGGAAGCAATCGAGATACACCTAGCCACACGAAACAATCCCAGCCATCTAAATGAACACGCATTCATGGAGAGCTCACCCCTCTTCACGCTACTAAAAAACACACCCTGTCGGAAACAAGACATAATTTAGCGACACAACCAAGCTAGATAAAGAGGGGGGGATCAGGGGGTTTTAATAGGTAAATGTTATCTGGATCAGGTGTACGATGTACTTTTCATCTGCAATAAACCAAGGCCCATATTCACGGCAGTATTAAAGATGCCCAGACGTCCTCATAAGACCAGGCAGCGCTTAGTTGAATGGCTTATGGTCCACGCGTGGCGAGGGTTAATCCACGGTCTTTAATAGTTGTAGACCCACCTCATTCAATAACATACATCTTATCTAGGTTGGCAACACCTCACATAAACATATCGCTATGACTCCGTACAGCACATATGGACAGGGGGAGAAGGCAGGGGAAAAACAGTCGTTAAGATAAGAACCACCGCAGTCGACCGCACCGTGAGTTACAGTGAGCACGAAAACTGCGAGTAGCTCTAGTAAGGAAGACAATCAGATAAGTAGTTAGCCTATAATATTATAGTTTAATCATAGTTGATTTTTACAACCATATAGTCTCTCCAAAGTACAAACTTCGGATATCTATCACGATTTAGCATTTCACCTAACATCATATATACTGAATTTAGCATACGCCGACAGTTGCAGTACCAATACTGCAACTAAATAATTGTACATATTGTAAATATTTTCACCTGTATTTCCAACATAGATTTTATAGCCTAAGTGTAATGGATCTGATGATGATCGCTTGACGATCGAAACTGGTCATTCTAGTGTATTTATTAATGTCATGTAATTTATTTCGAAGCCTCCGTGGCTTAGGCGGCAGCACGCCGGCCTCTCACCACTGGGTCCGTGGTTCAAATCCCGGTCACTCCATGTGAGATCTGTGCCCGACAAAACGGAGGCAGACAGGTTTTTCTGCGGGTACTCCGGTTTTCCCGGTCAAAATTTCATTCCACTATCTTCTCATTTCATCTGTCATTCATTTAATCATTGCCCCAGAGGTGTGCGTCAGGCCTCGGCAGCCGGCACAGATCATATCCTCGCCCCTAGATGGGGGCTTCATTCATTCCATTCCTGACCCGGTCGGAGTCTGGAAGCAGGCTGTGGATTTTCATTTTCAAGTAATTTACTTCAGGATCAGGGCATAACCCATCTCTTTTGGGTACATTCTTGTTGACCGACTGAAAAGCACTAAACTCTTGTTTACTAAGGCAACACTGAAAATATGGCTTCAAACACCACAATGTTCACGGCTACTCAGGCTAATCGTGAAGCTTAGAGATTCAAATCACTCAGGCTCAAACTCATGTGTTTAGACAAGTCAATTTGGTTCAACAAAAAATGTATACAACTAAACCTCACCCCTAAATACGCACCAATTAAAACCGTACCGAACACACCCGCCTCGCTCATTTCAACTAAACAAGCCAAAGCGCTTTGGATAAAAAACGAATTAAGATTTGCATACATAAGAAAGCAAAAAATTAACCAACAATTATACGACATTCAATTGCAACTAAGTAATTACTGGCACGCAGCCCAATGGGACAGCTTCACCGAGCACCTACTTGACACCATCAAAATCAGAGCAACGAGGAAGTATGAAACGCTAGAAAATAAATAAAGAAAACTTGGAGATACACAGAACAATCAATCTAATGAACAACTCACGAATAACAAAGAATTCAATTTCTACAGCAGGGTAAACAACAGAACGAACGTAACCTTTTCTCAGGGTGAAATGAATATGTTAGACAAAGGTTTGAAATAGAACTGCACAGACGCACACAGGAAACCACAATATAAAACAGTTAATAACAGACATTGAGATAGCCAGTCACAAGCTCCCAGCAGAAGACAGGGAATTAACCAAAAATCTCGCCATCAACGAAGCCAAAAAAAATCCTCAAACGAGAGGGTGAAAGCAAACATTCAAAACAACAAACAACTCAAAGAAATATAGTCATTGAAACAAAAAATAAAAGAACATGAATTAATCATCACAAAAGCAGATAAGGGAACACATACAGTAATTTTGAAAAAAAAAACAGAATACATTGAAAGAACAGTCGAATTCCTAAACAACAACGAAATCAAGAAATTAACAAAAGACACCACCAACAAATTACAAAAACAAATAAAAAGTGTGCTAAAAGAAACAGAATACATACTGACCAAAGCCGAAAAATCAAAACTAATAAACATGAACCTGAAAATACCGTCATTGAGGGGACAACCAAAAATACACAAAAAGAAATGCCCAATGAGACCAATAGTCAATTATAGGAATGCCCCTAATTACAAAATCAGCAAGGAGTTACTAAAAATCTTAAAATGCCATCTTTCCAACGACAAAAACAACTCTGTAAAGAACACAACAGAACTAGTAACAGCATTGAACACCCTACAAATGAAACCTAGCTTCAGGCTAGTATCCTTCGATGTAACTAACATGTACACCAATATTCCGATTATTGAAGCAATCAACACTATCGAAAACAACTTAAAATCCAACAATTCGGTAGAAGAAACTGAAGAGATTTTGAGATTATTGAGGGTCGTTCTCAGCCAAAACGTGTTTCAATTCGACAATAAAATGTACACACAGAGAGAAGGCCTGGCGATGGGATCGCCACTAAGCGGGTTAATCGCTGACATCTTCATCAATGCACTAGAAATGCGTTCTTAGAAAAGACTTCAACAAAGGGAATAGTAATATGGAAAAGATACGTAGATGATGTAATTTGCATCTACGATACTGAACTAACAAGCGGAGAAACAATTCTCCAATCCATTAATAGCCTACACCACTCAATCAAATTCACTAAGTAATACCAAATAGACCGAAAAATTAATTGTCTCGATATAACTATTGAACGTAAAGACAACGACCTTTCATATTCCATATTCCGGAAAGCAACACAAACCTCGCATCCAATCGACAATCAGTCTAATCACCCCAGTACGCACGAACTAGGGGGATTCAATTAATGGTGCGCAGGGTTTTAACATACCCATGTCAATAGATGACTATAGTAAGGAAATAAGAACTATTAAGCAAATAGCAAAGGAAAACAACTTCCCGCCAAGCAAAATAAATAAAAATTATAGCCAAACATAAAAATACAGATAAAACGATTCCCAAACCAGACAGTAATGAGAAAAAATTTGCGCGTTTCAACTATGAGAATGCGAATACATATAAAAATCACTAACCTACTCAAAAATCAAGGCATAAAGATAGCTTTCACAACGAAAAACTCAACTGGTAGGCACCTCCTAAATAGTAATCTAAATAAAAGTGACCCGTATTCAAGGTCCGGGGTGTAATCTATAACATGCCAAGACACCGGTTGTCAAGCTAATTACATCGGGCAGTGTGGAAGACGAGTAGAAACACGTTATAATGAACATAGGAATGCGATAAGATACGGAACACATTCAGCCGTATGCGAACATATGTGTGACGCGGGGCACAGCTTTACCAACATAGAGTCGGACATTAAAATAATCCATCACGAATGGAAAGGCAGAGCTCTTGACATAAAGGAAGCAATCGAGATACATCTAGCCAAACGAAACAATCCCAGCCATCTAAATGAACACGCATTCATGGAGAGCTCACCCCTCTTCACGCTACTAAAACACACCCTGTCGGAAACAAGACATAATTTAGCGACACAGCCAAGCTAGATAAAGAGGGGGGAATTAGGGGGTTTTAATAGGTAAATGTTATCTGGATCAGGTGTACGATGTACTTTTCATCTGCAATAAACCAAGGCCCATATTCACGGCAGTATTAAAGGTGCCGGAACGTCCTCATAATACCGGGCAGCGCTTAGTTGAATGGCTTATGGTCCACGCGTGGCGAGGGCTAATCCACGGTCTTTAATAGTTGTAGTCCCACCTCATTCAATATCATACATCTTATCTAGGTTGGCAACACCTCACATAAACACATCGCTATGACTCCGCACAGCACATATGGGCAGGGGAAGAAGGCAGGGAAAAACCAGTCGTTAAGATAAGAACAACCGTAGTCTACCGCACCGTGAGTTACAGTGAACACGAAAACTGCGAGTAGCTCTAGTAAGGAAGACAATCAGATAAGTAGTTAGCCTATAATATTAGGGTTTAATCTTAGTTGATTTTTACAACCATATAATCTCTCCAAAGTACAAACTCCGGATATCTATCACCACTTAAAATTTCATCTAACATCATATATACTGCATTTAGCATACACCGACAGTTGCAGTACCAATACTGCAACTAAATAATAGTACATATTGTAAATATATTCACCTGTATTTCAAACATAGATTTTATAGCCAAAGTGTAATGGATCTGATGATGATCGCTTGACGATCGAAACTGGTCATCCTAGTGTATTTTATTAATCTCATGTAATTTATTTCAGGATCTGGGCATAACCAATCTCTTTTGGTTACATTCATGTTGACCGACTGAAAAGCAGTTAATTCTTGTTTACTAAGGCAACACTGAAAATATGGCTTCAAACACCACAATGTTCACGGCTAGTCAGGCAAATCATGAAGTCAAGAGATTCAAATCACACAGGCTTAAACTCATGAATTTAGACAAGTCAATTTGGTTCAACAAAAAATGTATAGAACTAAACGTCACCCCTAAATACGTACCAATTAAAACCGTACCGAACACACCAGCCTCGATCATTTCAACTAAACAAGACAACGCGCTTTGGATAAAAAACGAATTAAGATTTGCATACGTAAGAAAGCAAAAAATTAACCAACAATTATACGACATTAAATTGTAACTAAGTAATTTCTGCCACGCAGCCCAATGGGACAGCTTCACCGAGCACCTACATGACACCATCAAAATCAGAGCAACGAGGAAGCATGAAACGCTAGAAAATAAATAAAGAAAACTAGGAGACACACAGAACAATCAATCTAATGAACAACACACAAATAACAATGAATTCAATTTCCACAGCAGAGTAAACAACAGAACGAACGTAACCTTTTCTCAAGGTGAAATGAATATGTTAGACAAAGGTTTGAAATACAACTGCAGAGACGCACACACGAACCACAATATAAAACAGTTAATCACAGATATTGAGATAGCCAGTCACAAGCTCCCAGCAGAAGACAGGGAATTAACCAAAAATCTCGCCACCTACGAAGTCAAAGAAAATCCTCAAATGAGAGGGCGAAAGCAATAACATTTAAAACAACAAAAAACTCAAAGAAATAAAGTCATTGAAACAAAAAATAAAAGAACATGAATTAATCATCACAAAAGCAGATAACAGAAACACTACAGTAATTTTGAACAAAACAGAATACATTGAAAAAACAGTCGAATTCCTAAACAACAAAGGAATCAAGGAATTAACACATGACCCCACCAAGAAATTCCAAAAACAAATAAAAAAGTGCGCTAAAAGAAACAGAATACATACTGACCAAAGCCGAAAAATCAAAACTAATAAACATGAACCCGAAAATACCGTCATTGAGGGGACAACCAAAAAATACCCAAAAGGAATGCCCAATGTGACCAATAGTCAATTGTAGGAATGACCCTAATTACAAATTCAGCAAAGAGTTACTAAAAATCTTAAAATGCCGTCATTTCAACGACAAAAATAACTCTGTAAAGAACACAACAGAAATAGTAACAGCATTGAACACCCTAGAAATGAAACCTAGCTTCAGGCTAGTATCCTTCGATGTAACTTACATGTACACCAATATTCCGATTATTGAAGCAATCAACACTATCGAAGACAACTTAAAATCCAACAATTCGTTAGAAGAAACTGAAGAGATTGTGAGATTACTGAGGGTCGTTCTCAGCCAAAACGTGTTTCAATTCGACAATAAAATGTACACACAGAAAGAAGGCCTAGCGATGGGATCGCCACTAAGCGGGTTATTCGCTGACATCTTCATCAATGCACTAAAAAATGCGTTCTTAGAAAAGACTTCAACAAAGGGAATAGTAATATGGAAAAGATACGTAGATGATGTAATTTGCATCTACGATACTGAACTAACAAGCGGAGAAACAATTCTCCAATCCATTAATAGCCTACACCACTCAATCAAATTCACTAAGGAATACCAAATAGACCGAAAAATTAATTGTCTCGATATAACTATTGAACGTAAAGACAACGACCTTTCATATTCCATATTCCGGAAAGCAACACAAACCTCGCATCCAATCGACAATCAGTCTAATCACCCCAGTACGCACAAACTCGGGGGATTCAATTCAATGGTGCACAGGGTTTAAACATACCCATGTCAAAAGACAACTATAATAAGGAAAAAAGAACTATTAAGCAAATAGCAAAGGAAAGCAACTTCCCGCCAAGCAAAATAAATAAAAATTATAGACAAATATAAAAATACAGATAAAACGATTCCCAAACCGGACAGTAATGAGAAAAAGTTTGCGCGTTTCAATTATGAGAATGCGAATATATATATAATCACTAACCTATTCAAAAAGCAAGGCATAAAGATAGCTTTCAGAAGGAAAAACTCAACTGGTAGACACCTCCTAAATAGTAATCTAAATAAACGTGACTCGTATTCAATGTCAGGGGTATACTCTATAACATGCCAAGACACCGGTTGTCAAGCTAATTACATCGGGCAGAGTGGAATACGAGTAGGAACACGTTATAATGCACATAGGAATGCGATAAGATACGGAAGACATTCAGCCGTATGCGAACATATGTGTGACGCGGGGCACAGCTTTACCAACATAGAGTCGGACCTTAAAATAATCCATCACGAATGGAAAGGCAGAGCTCTTGACATAAAGGAAGCAATCGAGATGCACCTAGCCAAACGAAACAATCCCATCCATCTAAATGAACACGCATTCATGGAGAGCTCACCCCTCTTCACGCTACAAAAAACACACCCTGTCGGAAACAAGACATAATTTAGCGACACAGCCAAGCTAGATAAAGAGGGGGGAATTAGGGGGTTTTAATAGGTAAATGTTATCTGGATCAGGTGTACGATGTACTTTTCATCTGCAATAAACCAAGGCCCATATTCACGGCAGTATTAAAGGTGCCGAGACGTCCTCATAAGACCAGGCAGCGCTTAGTTGAATGGCTTATGGTCCACGCGTGGCGAGGGTTAATCCACGGTCTTTAATAGTTGTAGACCCACCTCATTCAATAACATACATCTTATCTAGGTTGGCAACACCTCACATAAACACATCTCTATGACTCCGCACAGCACTTATGGACAGGGGGAGGAGGCAGGGAAAAAAAAGTCGTTATGATAAGAACCACCGCAGTCGACCGCACCGTGAGTTACAGTGAGCACGAAAACTGCGAGTAGCTCTAGTAAGGAAGACAATCAGATAAGTAGTTAGCCTATAATATTATAGTTTAATCATAGTTGATTTTTACAACCATATAATCTCTCCAAAGTACAAACTTCGGATATCTATCACGATTTAGCATTTCACCTAACATCATATATACTGCATTTAGCATACGCCGACAGTTGCAGTACCAATACTGCAACTAAATAATTGTACATATTGTATATATTTTCACCTGTATTTCCAACATAGATTTTATAGCCTAAGTGTAATGGATCTGATGATGATCGCTTGACGATCGAAACTGGTCATCCTAGTGTACTTATTAATGTCATGTAATTTATTTTGAAGCCTCCGTGGCTTAGGCGGCAGCACGCCGGCCTCTCACCACTGGGTCCGTGGTTCAAATCCCGGTCACTCCATGTGAGATCTGTGCTGGACAAAACGGAGGCAGACAGGATTTTCTCCGGGTACTCTGGTTTTCCCTGTCAAAATTTCATTCCACTATCATTTCATTTCATCTGTCATTCATTTAAATATTGCCCCATGAGTAGTGCAACAGGCCTCGGCAGCCGGCACAGTTCATATCCTCGCCGCTAGATGGGGGCTTCATTCATTCCATTCCTGACCCGGTCGGAGTCTGGAAGCAGGCTGTGGATTTTCATTTTCATGTAATTTGTTTCAGGATCAGGGGATAATCCATCTCTTTTGGGTACATTCTTGTTGACCGACTGAAAAGCACTAAACTCTTGTTTACTAAGGCAACACTGAAAATATGGCTTCAAACACCACAATGTTCACGGCTAGTCAGGCTAATCGTGAAGCTTAGAGATTCAAATAACTCAGGCTCAAACTCATGTGTTTAGACAAGTCAATTTGGTTCAACAAAAAATGTATACAACTAAACCTCACCCCTAAATACGCACCAATTAAACCCGTACCGAACACACCCGCCTCGCTCATTTCAACTAAACAAGCCAAAGCGCTTTGGATAAAAAAAACAAATTAAGATTTGCATACATAAGAAAGCAAAAAATTAACCAACAATTATATGACATTCAATTGCAACTAAGTAATTACTGGCACGCAGCCCAATGGGACAGCTTCACCGAGCACCTACATGACACCATCAAAATCAGAGCAACGAGGAAGTATGAACCGCTAGAAAATAAATAAAGAAAACTTGGAGATACACAGAACAATCAATCTAATGAACAACTCACGAATAACAAAGAATTCAATTTCCACAGCAGGGTAAACAACAGAACGAACGTAACCTTTTCTCAGGGTGAAATGAATATGTTAGACAAATGTTTGAAATAGAACTGCACAGACGCACACAGGAAACCACAATATAAAACAGTTAATCACAGACATTGAGATAGCCAGTCACAAGCTCCCAGCAGAAGACAGGGAATTAACCAAAATTCTCGCCATCAACGAAGCCAAAAAATCCTCAAACGAGAGGGTGAAAGCAAACATTCAAAACAACAAACAACTCAAAGAAATAAAGTCATTGAAAAAAAAAAAAGAACATGAATTAATCATCACAAAAGCAGATAAGGGAACACATACATTAATTTTGAACAAAACAGAATACACTGAAAAAACAGTCGAATTCCTAAACAACAACGAAATCAAGGAATTAACAAAAGACCCCACCAACAAATTCCAAAAACAAATAAAAAGTGCGCTAAAAGAAACAGAATACATACTGACCAAAGCCGAAAAATCAAAACTAATAAACATGAACCTGAAAATACCGTCATTGAGGGGAGAACCAAAAATACACAAAAAGAAATGCCCAATGAGACCAATAGTCAATTATAGGAATGCCCCTAAATACAAAATCAGCAAGGAGTTACTAAAAATCTTAAACTGCCATCTTTCCAACGACAAAAACAACTCTGTAAAGAACACAACAGAACTAGTAACAGCATTGAACACCCTACAAATGAAGCCTAGCTTCAGGCTAGTATCCTTCGATGTAACTAACATGTACACCAATATTCCGATTATTGAAGCAATCAACACTATCGAAAACAACTTAAAATCCAACAATTCGGTAGAAGAAACTGAAGAGATTGTGAGATTACTGAGGGCCGTTCTCAGCCATAACGTGTTTCAATTCGACAATAAAATGTATACACAGAGAGAAGGCCTAGCGATGGGATCGCCACTAAGCGGGTTAATCGCTGACATCTTCATCAATGCACTAGAAAATGCGTTCTTAGAAAAGACTTCAACAAAGGGAATAGAAATATGGAAAAGATACGTAGATGATGTAATTTGCCTCTACGATACTGAACTAACAAGCGGAGAAACAATTCTCCAATCCATTAATAGCCTACACCACTCAATCAAATTCACTAAAGAATACCAAATAGACCGAAAAATTAATTGTCTCGATATAACTATTGAACGTAAATGCAACGACCTTTCATATTCCATATTCCGGAAAGCAACACAAACATCGCATCCAATCGACAATCAATCTAATCACCCCAGTACGCACAAACTAGGGGGATTCAATTCAATGGTGCACAGGGTTTAAACATACCCATGTCAAAATACAACTATATTAAGAAAATAAGAACTATTATGAAAATAGCAAAGGAAAACAACTTCCCGCCAAGCAAAATAAATAAAAATTATAGCCAAACATAAAAATACAGATAAAACGATTCCCAAACCGGACAGTATTGAGAAAAAATTTGCTGGTATCAACTATGAGGATGAGAATACATATAAAATCACTAACCTATTCAAAAAGCAAGGCATAAAGGTAGCTTTCACAACGAAAAACTCAACTGGTAGGCACCTCCTAAATAGTAATCTAAATAATCGTGACCCGTATTCAAAGTCAGGGGTATAATCTATAACATGCCAAGACACCGGTTGTCAAGCTAATTACATCGGGCAGAATGGAAGACGAGTAGGAACACGTTATAATGAACATAGGAATGCGATAAGATACGGAAGACATTCAGCCGTATGCGAACATATGTGTGACGCGGGGCACAGCTTTACCAACATAGATTCGGACCTTAAAATAATCCATCACGAATGGAAAGGCAGAGCTCTTGACATAAAGGAAGCAATCGAGATACACCTAGCCAAACAAAACAATCCCATCCATCTAAATGAACACGCATTCATGGAGAGCTCACCCCTCTTCACGCTACTAGAAACACACCCTGTCGGAAACAAGACTTAATTTAGCGACACAGCCAAGCTAGATAAATAGGGGGGAATTAGGGGTTTTTAATATTTAAATGTTATCTGGATCAGGTGTACGATGTACTTTTCATCTGCAATAAACCAAGGCCCATATTCACGGCAGTATTAAAGGTGCCGAGACGTCCTCATAAGACCAGGCAGCGCTTAGTTGAATGGCTTATGGTCCACGCGTGGCGAGGGCTAATCCACGGTCTTTAATAGTCGTAGACCCACCTCATTCAATATCATACATCTTATCTAGGTTGGCAACACCTCACCTAAACACATCGCTATGACTCCACACAGCACATATGGACAGGGGCAGAAGGCAGGGAAAAACCAGTCGTTAAGATAAGAACCACCGCAGTCGACCGCACCGTGAGTTACAGTGTAACGAAAACAGCGAGTAGCTCTAGTGAGGAAGACAATCAGATAAGTAGTTAGCCTATAATATTAGGGTTTAATCATAGTTGATTTTTACAACCATATAATCTCTCCAATGTACAAACTCCGGATATCTATCACCATTTAGAATTTCACCTAACATCATATATACTGCATTTAGCATACACCGACAGTTGCAGTACCAATACTGCAACTAAATAATTGTTCATATTGTAAATAATTTCACCTGTATTTCAAACATAGATTTTATAGCCAAAGTGTAATGGATGTGATGATTATCGCTTGACGATCGAAACTGGTCATCCTAGTGTATTTATTAATCTCATGTAATATATTTCAGGATCAGGGCATAACCCATCTCTTTTGGTTACATTCGTGTTGACCGACTGAAAAGCAGTAAACTCTTGTTTACTAAGGCAACACTGAAAATATGGCTTCAAACACCAAAATGTTCACGGCTAGTCAGGCAAATCGTGAAGCTAAGAGATTCAAATCACTCAGGCTTAAACTCATGAATTTAGACAAGTCAATTTGGTTCATCAAGAAATGTTTAGAACTAAACGTCACCCCTAAATACGTACCAATTAAAACCGTACCGAACACACCAGCCTCGATCATTTCAACTAAACAAGACAACGCGCTTTGGATAAAAAACAAATTAAGGTTTGCATACATAAGAAAGCAAACAATTAACCAACAATTATACGACATTCAATTGCAACTAAGTAATTTCTGCCACGCAGCCCAATGGGACAGCTTCACCGAGCACCTACATGACACCATCAAAATAAGAGCAACGAGGAAGCATGAAACGCTAGAAAATAAATTAAGAAAACTAGGAGATACACAGAACAATCAATCTAATGAACAACACACAAATAACAATGAATTCAATTTCCACAGCAGAGTAAACAACAGAACGAACGTAACCTTTCCTCAAGGTGAAATGAATATGTTAGACAAAGGTTTGGAATACAACTGCACAGACGCAGACACGAACCACAATATAAAACAGTTAATCACAGATATTGAGATAGCCAGTCACAAGCTCCCAGCAGAAGACAGGGAATTAACCAAAAATCTCGCCACCTACGAAGCCAAAGAAAATCCTCAAATGAGAGGGCGAAAGCAATAACATTTAAAACAACAAAAAACTCAAAGAAATAAAGTCATTGAAACATAAAATAAAAGAACATGAATTAATCTTCACAAAAGCAGATAACGGAAACACTAAAGTAATTTTGAACAAAACAGAATACATTGAAAAAACAGTCGAATTCCTAAACAACAACGAAATCAAGGAATTAACACATGACCCCACCGAGAAATTCCAAAAACAAATAAAAAGTGCGCTAAAAGAAACAGAATACATACTGACCAAAGCCGAAAAATCAAAACTAATAAACATGAACCCGAAAATACCGTCATTGGGAGGACAACCAAAAATACACAAAAAGGAATGCCCAATGAGACCAATAGTCAATTGTAGGAATGCCCCTTATTACAAAATCACAAAGAGTTACTAAAAATCTTAAAATGCCGTCTTTCCAACGACAAAATAACTCTGTAAAGAACACAACAGAACTAGTAACAGCATTGAACACCCTACAAATGAAACATAGCTTCAGGCTATTATCCTTCGAAGTAACTAACATGTACACCAATATTCCGATTATTGAAGTAATCAACACTATCGAATACAACTTAAAATCCAACAATTCGGTCAAAGAAACTGAAGAGATGGTGAGATTACTGAGGGTCGTTCTCAGCCAAAACGTGGTTCAATTCGACAATAAAATGTACACACAGAAAGAAGGCCTAGCGATGGGATCGCCACTAAGCGGGTTAATCGCTGACATCTTCATCAATGCACTATAAAATGCGTTCTTAGAAAAGACTTCAACAAAGGGAATAGTAATATGGAAAAGATACGTAGATGATGTAATTTGCATCTACGATACTGAACTAACAAGCGAAGAAACAGTTCTCCAATCCATTAATAGCCTACACCTCTCAATCAAATTCACAAAGAATCCGAAATAGACCGAAAAATTAATTATCTCGATATAACTATTGAACGTAAAGGCAACGACCTTTCATATTCCATATTCCGGAAAGCAACACAAACCTCGCATGCAATCGACAATCAGTCTAATCACCCCAGTACGCACAAAATAGCGGCATTCAATTCAATGGTGCACAGGGCTTTAAACATACCCATGTCAAAAGACAACTATAATAAGGAAATAAGAACTATTAAGCAAATAGCAAAGGAAAACAACTTCCCGCCAAGCAAAATAAACAAAATTATAGCCAAACATAAAAATAAAGATAAAACGATTCCCAAACCGGACAGTAATGAGAAAAAATTTGCCCGTTTCAACTATGTGAATGCGAATACATATAAAATCACTAACATATTCAAAAAGCAAGGCATAAAGATAGCATTCACAACGAAAAACACAACTGGTAGGCACCTCCTAAATAGTAATCTAAATAAACGTGACCCGTATTCAAGGTCGGGGGTATATTCTATAACGTGCCAAGACACCGGTTGTCAAGCTAATTACCTGGGCAGAGTAGAAGACGAGTAAAAACAAGTTATAATGAACATAGGAATGCGATAAAATACGGAACACATTCAGCCGTATGCGAATATATGTGTGACGCGGGGCACAGCTTTACCAAAATAGAGTCGGACCTTAAAATATTCCATCACGAATGGAAAGGCAGAGCTCTTGACATAAAGGAAGCAATCGAGATACACCTAGCCAAACGAAACAATCCCAGTAATCTAAATGAACACAGGTTCATGGAGAGCTCGACCCTCTTCACGCTAATAAATAACACACCCTGTCGGAAACAAGACATAATTTAGCGACACAGCCAAGCTAGATAAAGAGGGGGGAATTAGGGGGTTTTAATAGGTAAATAGCTTGCCACGGTGGGTGAGTGGATAGCGTGTCGGTCTACTAACCCCAAGATTGCAGGTTCGCCCCTGACCGTGGTAAGTGATTTTTGAAAGGCGGCAAAAATACGATACGCATGTCACACGATGTTGGCATGTCAAAGAACCCATTTGAATTCAGTAGGCCGAGTTCATAATGGCAAAATTAATCTCGGGAGTTTCCGCCAGCACAAAGTTCCTCATTTCTCTACTAGAAAGTGCTCTTGTGTTCAAGGAGATTAGATATCTAACATCTAACCTCCTTGACTTTCATAGTCAAGGAACTACGAAATTCGACATGCAAGCTACCCTCTGGGTGTCAAATAGCAAAGCTTGCACCAGGCACCCGAGGCCATACGATATTATTATTATTATTATTATTATTAATAGGTAAATGTTATCTGGATCAGGTGTACGATGTATTTTTCATCTGCAATAAACCAAGGCCCATATTCACGGCAGTATTAAAGGTGCCGAGACGTCCTCATAAGACCAGGCAGCGCTTAGTTGAATGGCTTATGGTCCACGCGTGGCGAGGGTTAATCCACGGTCTTTAATAGTTGTAGACCCACCTCATTCAATAACATACATCGTATCTAGGTTGGCAACACCTCACATAATCACACCGCTATGACTCCGCACTGCACATATGGACAGGGTCAGAAAGCAGGGAGAACCAGTCGTTAAGATAAGAACCTCCGCAGTCGAACGCACCGTGAGTTACAGTGAGCACGAAAACTGCGAGTAACTCTAGTAAGGACGACAATCAGATAAGTAGTTAGCCTATAATATTATAGTTTAATCACAGTTGATTTTTACAACCATATAATCTCTCCAAAGTACAAACTACGGATATCTATCACCATTTAGCATTTTACCTAACATCATATATACTGCATTTAGCATACACCGACAGTTGCAGTACCAATACTGCAACTAAATAATTGTACATATTGAAAATATTTTCACCTGTATTTCAAATATAGATTTTGTAGCCTAAGTGTAATGGATCTGATGATGATCGCTTGACGATCGAAACTGGTCATCCTAGTGTATTTATTAATGCCATGTAATTTATTTCAGGATCAGGGCATAACCCATCTCTTTTGGTTACATTCGTGTTGACCGACTGAAAAGCAGTAAACTCTTGTTTACTAAGGCAACACTGAAAATATGGCTTCAAACACCAAAATGTTCACGGCTAGTCAGGCAAATCGTGAAGCCAAGAGATTCAAATCACTCAGGCATAAACTCATGAATTTAGACAAGTCAATTTGGTTCGATAAAAAATGTTTTGAACTAAACCTCTCCCCTAAATACGTACCAATTTTAACCGTACCGAACACACCAGCCTCGATCATTTCAACTAAACAAGCCAAAGCGCTTTGGATAAAAAAATGAATTAAGATTTGCATACATAAGAAAGAAAAAATTAACCAACAATTATACGACATTCAATTGCAACCAAATAATTTCTACCACGCAGCCCAATGGGACAGCTTCAACGAGCACCTACATGACACCATCAAAATCAGAGCAACGAGGAAGCAAGAAACGCTAGAAAATAAATTAAGAAAACTAGGAGATACACAGAACAATCAATCTGTTGAAAAACACACGAATAACAATGAATTCAATTTCCACAGCAGAGTAAACAACAGAACGAACGTAACCTTTTCTCAAGGTGAAATGAATATGTTAGACAAAGGTTTGAAATACAACTCCACAGACGTACACACGAACCACAATATAGAACAGTTAATCACAGATATTGAGATAGCCAGCCATAAGCTCCCAGCAGAAGACAGGGAATTAACCAAAATTCTCGCCACCAATGAAGCCAAAAAATCCTCAAACGAGAGGGCGAAAGCAATAACATTAAAAATAACAAACAACTCAAAGAAATAAAGTCATTGAAACAAGAAATGAAAGAACATGAATTAATCATCACAAAAGCAGACAAGGGAAACACTACAGTAGTTTTGAACAAAACAGAATACATTGAAAAAACAGTCGAATTCCTAAACAACAACGAAATCAAGGAATTAACAAAAGACCCCACCAACAAATTCCAAAAACAAAAACAAAAAGTGCGCTAAAAGAAACAGAATACATACTGACCAAAGCCGAAAAATCAAAACTAATAAACATGAACCCGAAAATACCGTCATTGAGGGGACAACCAAAAATACACAAAAAGGAATGCCCAATGAGACCAATAGTCAATTGTAGGAATGCCCCTAATTACAAAATCAGCAAAGAGTTACTAAAAATCTTAAAATGCCGTCTTTCCAACGACAAAAACAACTCTGTAAAGAACACAACAGAACTAGTAACAGCATTGAACAACCCACAAATGAAACCTAACTTCAGACTTGTATCCTTCGATGTAACTAACATGTACCCCAATATTCCGATTATTGAAGCAATCAACACTATCGAAAACAACTTAAAATCCAACAATTCGGAAAAAGAAACTGAAGAGATTGTGAGATTACTGAGGGTCGTTCTCAGCCAAAACGTGTTTCAATTCGACAATAAAATGTACACACAGAGAGAAGGCCTAGCGATGGGATCGCCACTAAGCGGGTTAATCGCTGACATCTTCATCAATGCATTAGAAAATGCGTTCTTTGAAAAGACTTCAACAAGGGGAATAGTAATATGGAAAAGATACGTAGATGATGTAATTTGCATCTACGATACTGAACTAACAAGCGAAGAAACAATTCTCCAGTCCATTAATAGCCTACACCACTCAATCAAATTCACTAAGGAATCCGAAATAGACCGAAAAATTAATTATCTCGATATAACTATTGAACGTAAAGACAACGACCTTTCATATTCCATATTCCGGAAAGCAACACAAACCTCGCATCCAATCGACAATCAGTCTAATCACCCCAGTGCGGACAAACTAGCGGGATTCAATTCAATGGTGCACTGGGCTTTAAACATACCCATGTCAAAAGACAACTATAATAAGGAAATAAGAACTATTATGCAATTAGCAAAGGAAAACAACTTCCCGCCAAGCAAAATAAACAAAATTATAGCCAATCATAAAAATAAAGATAAAACGATTCCCAAACCGGACAGTAATGAGAAAAAATTTGCCCGTTTCAACTATGTGAATGCGAATACATATAAAATCACTAACCTATTCAATAAGCAAGGCATAAAGATAGCTTTCGCAACGAAAAACACAACTGGGAGGCACTGCTAAATAGTAATCTAAATAAACCTGGCCCGTATTCAAGGTCAGGGGTATATTCTATAACGTGCCAAGACACCGGTTGTCAAGCTAATTACATCGGGCAGAGTGGAAGACGAGTAGAAACACGTTTTAATGGACATAGGAATGCGATAAGATACGGAACGCATTCAGCCGTATGCGAACATATGTGTGACGCTGGGCACAGCTTTACCAACATAGAGTCGGACCTTAAAATAACCCAATCACGAATCGAAAGTCCGAGCGAGCTCTTGACATAAAGGAAGCAATCGAGATACACCTAGCCAAACGAAACAATCCCAGCTATCTAAATGAACACACGTTCATGGAGAGTTCACCCCTCTTCACGCTACTAAAAAACACACCCTGTCGGAAACAAGACACAATTTAGCGACACAGCCAAGCTAGATAAAAGGGGGTGGGGGGATTAGGTTTTTTTTAATAGGTAAATGTTATCTGGATCATGTGTAAGATGTGTTTTTCATCTGCAATAAACCAAGGCCCATATTCGCGGCAGTATTAAAGGTGCCAGGACGTCCTCATAAGACCGGGCAGCGCTTAGTTGAATGGCTTATGGTCCACGCGTGGCGAGGGCTAATCCTCGGTCTTTAATAGTGGTAGACCCACTTCATTCAATAACATGCATCTTATCTAGGTTTGCAACACCTCACATAAACACATCGCTATGACTCCGCACAGCACATATGGACAGGGGGGAGAAGGCAGGGGAAAACCAGTCGTTAAGATAAGAACCACCGCAGTCGACCGCACCTTGAGGCACAGTGAGCACGAAAACTGCGAGTAGCTCTAGTAAGGAAGACAATCGGATAAGTAGTTAGCCTATTTGTTGTTGTTTGAGTCTTCAGTGTTTTGACTGGTTTGATGCAGCGCTCCATGCCTCCCTGTCTTGAGCTAATCGTTTCATCTCGTCATAGCTACCACACCCTACATCCGAAGCAATCTGTTTAACATATTCTAACCTTGGTATACCCGGACAGTTCTTGTCCTCACCCCTTCCTTCCATAACTAAGCTTGCTATTCCTGGGTGTCAGTGTGTGTCCTTCCAACCTATCTCTTCTCTTCATTAGCAGTCGCCAGAAACATCTCTCCTCTCCCACTCGTCTTAATACCTCTTCGTTTGTCACCCTATCTACCCATCTGATCTTCATCATTCTCCTGTAACACCACATTTCAAACGCTTCAATTCTCCTCTTTTCTGCTGCACTAATAGTCCAAGTTTCACTTCCATAGAGTGTGACGCTCCAGACAAAGGTTTTCAAAAATGTCTTCCTAATACCTAAATCTATATTCGATGTCAACAGATTCCTTTTCTGTAGAAATGCTTTCCTTGCCTGAGCCAATCTAGTTTTTATGTCCTCTTTGCTTCGTCCATCACTGGTTATTTGGCTTCCTAAGTAACAGAAGTCTCCTACTTCCTTCAGCTTTTCACCTGCCAATGTGAGGTCCATAGAGGTTTCTGTTTTATTTCGGCTGCATTCCAGTATTTTTGTTTTACATTTATTAATTTTCATCATGTATTCATTCCGTAAGACGGAGTCCATACCATTCAAAATCTCATTCAAATCCTCAGGCTTGTCGGCCAAGATGACGATGTCATCAGCAAATCTCAGAGTTGAAATTATTTCTCCTTGAATCTTCACTCCCACTTTAAACTTTTATCCAATTTCCTTCATTGCTTGTTCAATGTAAAGATTGAAACGTATGTGTGTAAGTTGCAGCCTTGCCTTACACATTTCTAAATACCAGCTTCTCTCTCATGTCCTTCAGCTCGAATGACTGCTGTCTGGTTTCTGTATAGATTGTAGATCACCCTCCTATCCCTGTACTTCATTCTAATAGATTTCAAAATGTCAAACAATTTAGTCCAATCAACGTTACCAAAAGCATTTTCTAAGTCTACAAATGCCATGAACGTTCTCTTATTTTTCCTTATTCTACCTTCCACAGTTAGCCTGTACTATTATAGTTTAATCATAGTTGATTTTTACAACCATATAATCTCTCCAAAGTACAAACTCCGGATATCTATCACCATTTAGCATTTCACCTAACATCATATATACTGCATTTAGCATACACCGACAGTTGCAGTACCAATACTGCAACTAAATAATTGTACATATTGTAAATATTTTCACCTGTATTTCAAACATAGATTTTATAGCCTAAGTGTAATGGATCTGATGATGATTGCTTGACGATCGAGACTGGTCATCCTAGTGTATTTATTAATCTCATGTAATTTATTTCAGGATCAGGGCATAACCCATCTCTTTTGGGCACATTCGTGTTGACCGACTGAAAAGCACTAAACTCTTGTCGTAATTGTTATATTAAGTTCGTGAAATGACGTTAATGCACAAGATGTAAGTATACCCCGTAACGTCTACATTCAGAAGTATTCTGTTTAGTGAAGCTCCATGTTGCACCTAAATCTCTGCTTCAAATATGTCCCTCGCGCATAAAGTTCTTATCTCATCATCGCAACATTGTAATAATTATCAAATAACAAGTCTTGATGAACATTAGCAGTTATAATGAAAATGTGTGTATACTGCTCCAATGTGAAAATAAAAACACTGTTACTCATTTGGCTTGTTTTCACTGTTGTCTCGTTCCAACTAAAATGCATTTCAGCTTCTGCGACCGTCACTTTTCTAATTCACTTTTAATAAGTCTATATCTTCAAAACTATTCAATCTGTGACGCTTAAATTTCAATAAATACTAGTATTTAGTCTGTACTGTATAACTGTTCAATTGGTCGAAGTCTATACTCAACTATTAATAAGTAATCGCCCCGGTGATCACACTGTCTCCACGAGTAATCTCAATACCGTACTCGGACAAAACCTTCGGGACCTCGGTTAACCCAGTAAACACTCTTCGAAGTCTGTAGGATAAAGAACCTCGATACTCGGCTTTCCCTCTCCAAATCGAAATTTTGGCGGCCATTTCTGTCCAGAAATTTAGCGCGCACTTTAGTAATGCTTATTTCTGCATAAATCGTCCTTTCGGCGACTTTTAAAGCATCTGTAATATTTTCCTTTAATTTTTTTCTCATTATCAATGAATAAAATATCCTTCTTGGGGCCTAAATGCGTAAATTCTCCATATAATATAGTTGAAGGTATTCCCGTCTTCAATAAGACCTCTTCTCATTAGCTGTGAGCTTATGTCCAATGACATAAATTATAACAATAATTATAATATTCCTTAGCAAATTCACTGTTGCTATGTCGATATCAAGCTTCTAGAAGCCTCTATTGCGCAACATATTAAGTGATCGGAATCTCCCTGCTTGCTTGCTACGCTAACACGACTGGTTTGTGCCAGGTTCCAGGATTTATATTGCCATGTTAAACTGTATCATGGGCTCGGAAAATATTCTCATTTAAGTCCCAAATAATTCACTTTTCGGGGGCATTACTGCACGCGAAATTTGAATGTTTTAGGACAAAAATTATGATATTTTTCGAGCCTCATGATAAAATTTAACGTGTAAAGATCGATGCTGGAACGAGACGCAAACGAGTTTTGTTAACAAGCTCAGGCGAGGGGAGAGCGAGACGACGTGATTTGTGACGTTAGAGAGAGCCTAGCAAGGTAAAATTCTTGCGTAGCAACAGGGATTATACCGCGAAATTGATAATAATTATTGTTACAAAATATATCATTGGAGATTAGCCGACAGCCAATGAGAAGAGGTTTTATGGAAGAGAATATCACCATTACCGAGTTAATGTCATTAACTCTTGCATTTCAGCCCCAAGAAGGACTTTTTAATGATTGGAATACTGAGAAAAATTACGAGAGGATATTATCAGTACTTTGAAACTCGATAGAAGGGAGAAGTACACTGTAGTAAGCTATATTTAAGAACGCACTCTTTATTTTAGCGAGAATTAAAATGGCGCCGGAATTAATACGAGATGGAGAAGGGGAACTCAGCGAGAGCGTTCTTAAGCCTAGAAGAGTCGTCGAATACAGACGTGTTACCGGGAGAGTTTGATCCCGAGGAAGTAAAGCCGAGTGAGGAGTTGCACCACTCGAGAAGACAGCGCCGATCCCGGCAGAGTTAATGTACGGCCGCGCTTACTGCAAATCTAGTGCAAGTTAAGTCGAGATATAAATGCACATCACTGAATTAGTATACAGTACAATTAATACTGAAGTGAATTCTAGTTATACCTTTGTGTATAGACAAACATTTTATGAACTTTGAACTTCGCAGTTTCGAAAATTAAGGCAATTATAGACAGTATAACTTTTCTGCAAGAAAAGTAACGCATTTCAACACGAGAAGCATTTTTGTTCGGCAAGATAGCAGCGAACGATCTTTCATGCTGCAAGACAACGTAAGTAACAGTGTGTTGTATGAACATTGAAGCCTTTCCTTATATGAACATTATAACGACTGTTCGACATTATGAAGATGTTAGTGATTATGGAATAGAAACTTTATCCGACTGGGATATGTTAATGCAGAGCTGAGATTAGACAACATGGAGCAACGTTAATTAACTGCAGAATTATGTACAACATCTAGAATGTCTACAAAGTCAAGTATACATGAAACATTATGTACATTACCATCTAGTACAATTAATGTAATGAGTTAGCCATGGTCGTTACGGCATGACTGCTGGCAGTCGCTCACATCCGGGGGGCGAGGAGGTTCGAATCCCCCCGCCGGCAACCTTGAAGATGGTCTTCTGTGGTTTCCCATCTTCCTTCCAGGCAAATGCCGGGCTTGGTCCCTAACTATAGGCCACAGCCGCTACCTTCCAACTCCTCGTCCTTACACTCCAACTTCCCTCCCCAACGGTACTTGTAGCTCACCCATTGGGTGTCCGTCTCGATGCAGCTACAAAACTGGCGAGCCGAACATGTCCTCGGACACTCCCGGCACTAAAAGCCATACGCTAAAATAAATGTATAATAATGTACATATACTTTTGACTACGAGCAATTATTATCATTCATTGACCAACTACTTGAACATTAATAACTACGATTGTGATTCGATCTACATGTGGGAAGTTCGAATGGAGTCGGTGAATGAAGAGTCATCATCAGGAAGACAGAATATGTCAGGGACTAGGCCCAACAATTGCTGGAAACTTGGAATCCATGTACGAGAGACGCAGTTCAATGTCCGGCGGAGATGGTGTTTTCCGGAGAGGAAATCCTTCCTTATCCGAGGTCGCTGTTGTTTCGCTGGTGTGGACGGATTTGGTTTCAACATTGAATTCTTGGGAAGATGAAACATCTAGGTATTTTCCTAATACGAGCTTCAAGGGTCTTCAGACATGGTAGAAGTGCCCAGCATTATTATGTAGTTAGAGTATTGTTATGGCATTTTGAGCAACATTACTCTATATTTCATTTATGTATTTTCACTTCGATGTTTAACAAGTTTATTCTACAAGATCATGTAGGATGATTGTTTCTAGTCATCCATACATGAAAGTTCTACGATTCAGTTTCTGAACTGAAGTTTATTTGTTTGGGAAATTATATTCCACTTTTGAAATTTAAGATGTTAGTATTCGACGTTTTTCGATTTTTGAGTTAGGATTTCAGACAGTTTTGTCTTAGATGTCTAGTAAATTCATTTTTAGTAAAATGAATTGGGCATCTTATTGTAATAGGGATATTAGTACAGGGAAATCAATCTACGTGTGCTATAGTGTGACAGTAGTGTGTTTTGGCCGGTTCTAGCCCCTCCTCCTCCTCCCCTCCTCCAAGATGGCGGCGGTGCGATATCTCTCGAACCCATGGTTGGATTTTAAAAAATGAGGTGTTGTTGAACTCGGGCTAACACTCCCTTTCCAATGGACAACATATTTCAACCCCAAAAATAAAACCTACCCCTACTAGGGGGTGAAATTGAATTTTTTAGAGAATCTCTCTTTCCAATTGCAACATGTGAGAGTTTGAATGCCGATATGGATTTAAACGTTGTTCCACATAAAGTGCATGTGTTCGGTGAATAGCCACTATGAATTAACATGCTTGTTTTTGTTTTTTACGCATGCCCACTCATAGCTTTTGTAAGAGGGTGGGGGAGTGGTTCCCTGTGGATGGGTTATTGTTGACAGGTCCTTGTTGACAAGTCATTGTTGACGAGTCCCTGTGGACTGGTCATTGTTGACGAGTCCTTGTGGACGAGTCCTTGTCCCTTTGGACTGATCCCTTTGGACGGGTCCCTTTGGCCTGGTTCCTACGGACTAACCCATGAATTTATTTAAATTATGTCAAAGGGCCTAACTACATTTGTGTGTGTTGAATTGACGTTGTTCACCACTACTATAATGGAATAACGATATGAAAGGAAAGTGACGAAATACATGTGAACACGTGTGAAATGACCTTATTACCGTCCTCCTTGTGAAACAAGTCACATCCTGTTTTGCTTCATACGTGAGAAAATGTGAGTTCGAACCCGTGGTCGGATTTGGACGAATGAGGTGTCATTGAACTCGGGCTGATACCCCCTTTCCAATGAACAACATATTTCCACCCCAAAATAAAACCTACCCCTCCTAGGGGGTGAAATTGTAATTTTTTTAGAGAATCTCTCTTTCCAATTGTAACATGTGAGAGTTTGAATGCCGATATGGAATAAAACGTTGTTCCACACAAGAGACATGTGTTTGGTGGATAGCCACTATGAATTAACATGCTTTTTTTTGTTTTTTGTTTTTTACGCATGCCCACTCATAGATTTTGTAAGAGGGCAGGCTTTTTAAAAGATGGCGGCTGTAGTGTAACCTAACCTAACCCAACCCACGAGTGGTGATCAAAAAGTATTTTAAGTGACGGTTGTCGATTGGCAAACCAATATTCAAAGAGGGATATGTCAGGCCTTGAGGTGATAGCCCCTTTTGATTGATCCCTGTTGATTGATCTCTGTTGATTTGTCCCTTTGGACTGGTCTCTGTTGACTAGCCCCTTTTGGACGGGCCCTTTTTGACAGGGGGTCATTTTTGATGGATCCTTTTTGACAGGTGCTTTTCGACGGGTCCCTGTTGACGAGTCATTGCTGACGGGTCCTTGTTGATGAGTCCCTGTGGACGGGTCATTGTTGACGGGTCCCTATTGACAGGTCATTGTTGACAGGTCATTGATGACAGGTCATTGTTGACGGGTCATTGTTGATGGGTCCTTGCTGACAAGTCCCTGTTGATGGGTCCCTGTGGAAGGGTCCCTTTAGACCGGCCCCTTTGGACTGGTCCCTATGGACCGGCCCATGAAATTTATCCAAATTATGTCAAAGGGCCTAACTACATTTGTGTGTAAAGCAGTGTGTTGAACTGACGTTGTTCACCAGTCCTTACTACTACAATTGGATAACGATATGAAAGGAATTGATTAACTAGACATGAGTTAACTACCAACGAAACACTTTGGCGACTCTGCTTGTTATTGACCAATGAGTAGGGTTTTAGAAAAACTGTTTGCTATTTTGGGTTATATACAAAAAATGCTTAGACCTTTTGAGTGACTATGTTTGCTAAACAAGACATTATACCAGACACGATTAGGATTCTTATGTATCTCAGACAAGGAAAGAATTTCTACAGAATCTGTTGACATTGAATATAGATTTAGGTATTAGGAAGTCATTGTTAAGGCCTTTGTCTGGAGCGTGGCACTCTATGAAAGTAAAACTTAGACAATTGGTGTAGCAGAAAAGTGGAGAATTGAAGTGTTTGAAATGTGGTGTTACAGGAGAATGATGAAGATTAGATGGGTAAATAGGGTTACTAACAAAGAGGTATTAAGACGAGTGGGGGAGAAGAGATGTATCTGGCGACTGTTAATGAAGTAAAGAGATAGGTTGGTAGAACACGTACTAAGACACCCAAGAATAGCAAACTTAGTTAAGGAAGAAAGGTTCGTGGACGAGAACTGTAGGGGTAGACCAAGTTTAGAATATGTTAAACAGATAGCCTTGAATGTAGGGTGTGGTAGCTATATAGAGATGAAACGATTAGCTCGGGACAGATAGGCGCTGAGATCTGCATCAAACCAGTCAAAGGACTAAAGACTCAAACAACAACATGTAAGTTCACTAAAATAATGTTGTGGAACGGTATATGTTAGTCAACGAACAGTAATGCATTACTAAAACCCATGACACGATACCTAAGAGCTTTTCTAAAATGATTTTAAAATGCCTTTAACCCTATATTGAACACCCAGTTCACAAGACTCATAACTGCAATGTTATGGTAAAACAAAACAAAATCTATATTTCAAAACAAGCAAGTGGTTTAGTCAATGTATACTGGAAAAAGTTTTGTAAACACTCAAGTCCTCAAGACTAATTAAATTAGTAACTGTCAGGTTGACCGAGTGGTTAAGGTGTTTGACTTAAGATCAAATTTTCTGTATAAGGAAGCAAGGGTTCGTATCCCTTACCTCACATAACTATTGCCTTGACATGGCTTGGCCACACTGCATTATTATGACACTAGGTACACAAACCATAGATAAAGTGTGTTGTTTAAGGCCACTCTCTTTCTGAACATAGTCAGAGAATGTTGATGGTTAACAATTGTATTAATAGTGGGACATGGGGATAGTAATTAAGAAAAACAGACAACACCCACACAATATTTTTATTAAATTCATTTTATAATAGTTACACACTGAATTCAAGTCTATCTCTTTACCATTGTTCTATATAGATTTTTAAACACAACGCTTGTTGTAGATCCTTTTACAACTTTCTCCAGGTACTCTTTCTCTTAAAAACTGGGGAAGCCGCAATGGTTTTATAAACATAAAACCCTCATCCTCTTCTTTTTCATAATTATCATCATCATCATCATCATTATGAATATTATCATCAAAATTATTATAGTCATTGTCACCATCATTATCATCATCATCATCATTCTCAACATCATTAGAACTATCCAATTCCTCTTGTTTGTTTTCCACAGAGACCTCTTGTAGAGTCTGCGTTGCTTTTGATAGTGTTAAGGGTTTTTTGAACGATGGTATTTGTCCTAACATGTCTTTTTGAGGTGATGATGAATGCTTTTTAACAAACAATGCACTATCTTGAGCAGCAATATATTTTTCTTGGACTTGCTTTTTTACCTGGGTTAGAGTATTTTGCGTATTTAAATGTGTATTAATTTGAGATTCACAATGATGTTCTTTTGAAGTAAGTACGTTGGAGTCTTTTGTTTTAATCATTCCTCGACACTTTTTGGATCGTTGTTTTGAACATCGCCAAATAACAGTTCCATCTTTATTGGTTGTTTTTACAATATATGTATATCCTTTATAGAAGACACATGGCTTGCCATGACTGGTTGTTGAGACTTCCATATCAACTAATACATATGAATTAAATTTTAGTAAAGTCACATGAACAATCTTTAGATTACAAGTGATTTACACACACACACACTTTCCTAAATGTCAAGATTTATGGATGTTGTTTTCCGCCAACAGCTGCTTACTGCGTATGACAAGGCTGGAGACTGGTAGGTGAGACGGTCTTTCACGATGTGAACACTGTAACAGGCAGTAGTCAACTGACAATATTCTTATACCCTAGTCAAGGTTAACAGGTACTTACTGCGTATGACAAGACCGTACACTCGTAGGTTAGACCGTATCTTTTGTTTGTTGCTAAGGATCCCATATATACCCTAGACATGTTAGTTCTGAACACTTAGTGGTTAATTGTATGTATTGAATTTAAATACACAGCTCATACAAGCACGTTTTGCGGATGGGAGAGGTGAGAGGCTGGCAAAAAAAAAAGGAAATGTTTTAGTTTAATGAAACGTCATGTCCTAGTAGGCGTGATTTATAGTAGACGCAATTGATAGTAGACGTAATTGATAGTAGGTGTAATCGATACTAGACGTGATTAATAGTAGACGCAATTGATACTAGGCGTGATTGATAGTAGGCGTGATTTGTAGTAAGCGCGATTTATAGTAGACGAAAATGATAGTAGGCGCGATTGATAGTAGGCGTGATTGATAGTAGACGCGATTGATAGTAGGCGCAATTTGACATGGGCGCGACTCAGATCATTGTTGATATTATAAAGTTACAGTGTTAATGTTTATACAAAGTACAAGGTAGAGGGTATTTTAAGACATAACCTCAGCTCACTTAACATAACCTAACTTTACCTAACCTAACTTTGTCACGTGACATGTTCTACAAGTTTAGACTTGCTTGAAGACTGATTATGACGTCATAGATTGATGGGAGGGGTGAGAGGCTGACAAAAAAGGAAATTTTCTGGTTTAATGAAACGTCATGTCCTAGTAGGCGCGATTTATAGTAGACGCAATTGATAGTAGGCGCGATTAATAGTAGACGCAATTGATAGTAGACGTGATTGATAGTAGGCGTGATTTGACATGAGCGCGATTTATAGTATACGCGAAAGATAGTAGGCGCGATTGATAGTAGGCGTAATTAGACATGGGCGAGATTTATAGTAGACGCAATTGATAGTAGGCGCGATTGATAGTAGGTGTAATTGGTAGTAGGCGCGATTTGACATGAGTGCGATTTATAGTAGACGCAAATGATAGTAGGCGTGATTGATAGTAGACGCAATTGATACTGGGCGTGATTGATAGTAGGCGTGATTTGTAGTAAGCGCATTTCATAGTAGGCTCAATTGATAGTAGATGCAATTGATAGTAGACGTGATTGATAGTAGGCGCGATTGATAGTAGACGTGATTGATATGGACGCGACTTAGATCATTTTTGATATTACAAAGTTACAGTGTCAATGTTTATACAAAGTACAAGGCAGAGAGGGGGTATTTTAAGACTTAACCTCAGCTCACCTAACATAACCTAACTTTACCTAACCTAACTTTGTCACGTGACATGTTCTACAAGTTTAGACTTGCTTTAAGGCTGACTATGACTATGACGTCATAGATTGATGAGAGGGGTGGGAGGCTGACAAAAAAAGGAAACGTTTTGGTTTAATGAAAAGTCATGTCCTAGCAGGCGCGATTGGTAGTAGACGCAATTGATAGTAGACGCGATTAATGGTAGGCGCAATTGATAGTAGGTGTGATCAGGTACTTACTGCATATCAAAAGGCTGTACACTCGTGTGTTAGACACTCTATCTTGTTAAGGACCCCTATATATTCCCTATACAAGGCTATACATGTTAGTTCTAAACACTTAGTGGTTATTTGTATTTTAAATTTATATACCCAGGTTATACAAACACGTTTTTTCACACAGTAAAACTTTGTCAAATAGCCACATGCGACACGCAAAGTATGTTTCCGCTATCTAGCGGTGACTATGGAAACTACCTGAACATATCCTAATCTAATCCTAGCTAACTTCACCTGACGTGACCATACCGGTTTGTAAGCAACAACAACAACACACTAAGAAAAATTTGAAATGTATAATGTTTTTGACTAGGCGTGGAATGGAGTTGAGAGACCATCATTAACCTTAGAGTAGTTTGGATTCTTGGAATTTTAGTGTGTTGTTGTTGCTTACAAACATGACGGTAAGCATTATGCTATCATAAAAAGGGCTGAGATACTTTCCATGAACAAGAGAAATATCCTCTAAATACATTGACAAAAACAACTTGTGAAATAAGCCATTACGAATAGGGTACCACAAAATAACTTGTCAAATAAGCCATTACAAATAGGGTACCACTTTTACACCCCACTTTTGCACTCACTTTTGCACTCACTTTGCACTCACTTTTACAACTACTTTTACACTTACTTTGCACTCACTTTTGCACTCACTTTGCACTCACTTTTACACCCACTTTGCACTCGAACATTACATCATCTGACATAATAAAAATAGGCATGGTTGTTGTCGAGACCGAGATTAGAGAGGGGGTAATGAATTTATAGTGATAGGATCGGAAAACCCATTATCACTTTAGTATTGACATCAAGCAAAAATTAAAAAAATATATATTGTGTTTTTGACAGAGTGGGATAGACATAGTTATAAGAGTTGAGAGTCGATAATTAATCTAAAAGTACTCTGGAATTCATGGAATCTTAGTGTGTTGTTGTTGTTGCTTACAAACCGGTATGGTCACGTCAGGTGAAGTTAGCTAGGATTAGATTAGGATATGTTCAGGTAGTTTCCATAGTCACCGCTAGATAGCGGAAACATACTTTGCGTGTCGCATGTGGCTATTTGACAAAGTTTTACTGTGTGAAAAAACGTGCTTGTATAACCTGGGTATATAAATTTAAAATACAAATAACCACTAAGTGTTTAGAACTAACATGTATAGCCTTGTATAGGGAATATATAGGGGTCCTTAACAAGATAGAGTGTCTAACACACGAGTGTACAGCCTTTTGATATGCAGTAAGTACCTGATCACACCTACTATCAATTGCGCCTACCATTAATCACGTCTACTATCAATTGCGTCTACTACCAATCGCGCCTGCTAGGACATGACTTTTCATTAAACCAAAACATTTCCTTTTTTGTCAGCCTCCCACCCCTCTCATCAATCTATGACGTCATAGTCATAGTCAGCCTTAAAGCAAGTCTAAACTTGTAGAACATGTCACGTGACAAAGTTAGGTTAGGTAAAGTTAGGTTATGTTAGGTGAGCTGAGGTTAAGTCTTAAAATACACCCTCTCTGCCTTGTACTTTGTATAAACATTGACACTGTAACTTTGTAATATCAAAAATGATCTAAGTCGCGTCCATATCAATCACGTCTACTATCAATCGCGCCTACTATCAATCACGTCTACTATCAATTGCATCTACTATCAATTGAGCCTACTATGAAATGCGCTTACTACAAATCACGCCTACTATCAATCACGCCTAGTATCAATTGCGTCTACTATCAATCACGCCTACTATCATTTGCGTCTACTATAAATCGCACTCATGTCAAATCGCGCCTACTACCAATTACACCTACTATCAATCGCGCCTACTATCAATTGCGTCTACTATAAATCTCGCCCATGTCTAATTACGCCTACTATCAATCGCGCCTACTATCTTTCGCGTCTACTATAAATCGCGCTCATGTCAAATCACGCTTACTATCAATCACGTCTACTATCAATTGCGTCTACTATTAATCGCGCCTACTATCAATTGCGTCTACTATAAATCGCGCCTACTAGGACATGACGTTTCATTAAACCAGAAAATTTCCTTTTTTGTCAGCCTCTCACCCCTCCCATCAATCTATGACGTCATAATCAGTCTTAAAGCAAGTCTAAACTTGTAGAACATGTCACGTGACAAAGTTAGGTTAGGTAAAGTTAGGTTATGTTAAGTGAGCTGAGGTTATGTCTTAAAATACCCTCTACCTTGTACTTTGTATAAACATTAACACTGTAACTTTATAATATCAACAATGATCTGAGTCGCGCCCATGTCAAATTGCGCCTACTATCAATCGCGTCTACTATCAATCACGCCTACTATCAATCGCGCCTACTATCATTTGCGTCTACTATAAATCGCGCTTACTACAAATCACGCCTACTATCAATCACGCCTAGTATCAATTGCGTCTACTATTAATCACGTCTAGTATCGATTACACCTACTATCAATTACGTCTACTATCAATTGCGTCTACTATAAATCACGCCTACTAGGACATGACGTTTCATTAAACTAAAACATTTCGTTTTTGGCAGCCTCTCACCTCTCCCATCCGCAAAACGTGCTTGTATGAGCCGTGTATTTAAATTCAATATATACAATTAACCACTAAGTGTTCAGAACTAACATGTCTAGGGTATATATGGGATCCTTAGCAACAAACAAAAGATACGGTCTAACCTACGAGTGTACGGTCTTGTCATACGCAGTAAGTACCTGTTAACCTTGACTAGGGTATAAGAATATTGTCAGTTGACTACTGCCTGTTACAGTGTTCACATCGTGAAAGACCGTCTCACCTACCAGTCTCCAGCCTTGTCATACGCAGTAAGCAGCTGTTGGCGGAAAACAACATCCATAAATCTTGACATTTAGGAAAGTGTGTGTGTGTGTAAATCACTTGTAATCTAAAGATTGTTCATGTGACTTTACTAAAATTTAATTCATATGTATTAGTTGATATGGAAGTCTCAACAACCAGTCATGGCAAGCCACGTGTCTTCTATAAAGGATATACATATATTGTAAAAATAACCAATAAAGATGGAACTGTTATTTGGCGATGTTCAAAACAACGATCCAAAAAGTGTCGAGGAATGATTAAAACAAAAGACTCCAACGTACTTACTTCAAAAGAACATCATTGTGAATCTCAAATTAATACACATTTAAATACGCAAAATACTCTAACCCAGGTAAAAAAAGCAAGTCCAAGAAAAATATATTGCTGCTCAAGATAGTGCATTGTTTGTTAAAAAGCATTCATCATCACCTCAAAAAGACATGTTAGGACAAATACCATCGTTCAAAAAACCCTTAACACTATCAAAAGCAACGCAGACTCTACAAGAGGTCCCTGTGGAAAACAAACAAGAGGAATTGGATAGTTCTAGTGATGTTGAGAATGATGATGATGATGATGATAATGATGGTGACAATGACTATAATAATTTTGATGATAATATTCATAATGATGATGATGATGATGATAATTATGAAAAAGAAGAGGATGAGGGTTTTATGTTTATAAAACCATTGCGGCTTCCCCAGTTTTTAAGAGCAAGAGTACCTGGAGAAAGTTGTAAAAGGATCTACAACAAGCGTTGTGTTTAAAAATCTATATAGAACAATGGTAAAGAGATAGACTTGAATTCAGTGTGTTACTATTATAAAATGAATTTAATAAAAATATTGTATGGGTATTGTCTGTTTTTCTTAATTACTATCCCCATGTCCCACTATTAATACAATTGTTAACCATCAACAGTCTCTGAATATGTTCAGAAAGAGAGTGGCCTTAAACAATACACTTTATCTATGGTTTGTGTACCTAGTGTCATAATAATGCAGTGTGGCCAAGCCATGTCAAGGCAATAGTTATGTCAGGTAAGGGATTCGAACCCTTGCTTCCTTATACAGAAAATTTGATCTTAAGTCAAACACCTTAACCACTCGGTCAACCTGACAGTTACTAATTTAATTAGTCTTGAGGACTTGAGTGTTTACAAAACTTTTTCCAGTATACATTGACTAAACCACTTGCTTGTTTTGAAATATAGATTTTGTTTTGTTTTACCATAACATTGCAGTTATGAGTCTTGTGAACTGGGTGTTCAATATAGGGTTAAAGGCATTTTAAAATCATTTTAGAAAAGCTCTTAGGTATCGTGTCATGGGTTTTAGTAATGCATTACTGTTCGTTGACTAACATATACCGTTCCACAACATTATTTTAGTGAACTTACATGTTGTTGTTTGAGTCTTTAGTCCTTTGACTGGTTTGATGCAGATCTCAGCGCCTATCTGTCCCGAGCTAATCGTTTCATCTCTATATAGCTACCACACCCTACATTCAAGGCTATCTGTTTAACATATTCTAAACTTGGTCTACCCCTACAGTTCTCGTCCTCGAACCTTTCTTCCTTAACTAAGTTTGCTATTCTTGGGTGTCTTAGTAAGTGTTCTACCAACCTATCTCTTTACTTCATTAACAGTCGCCAGATACATCTCTTCTCCCCCACTCGTCTTAATACCTCTTTGTTAGTAACCCTATTTACCCCTCTAATCTTCATCATTCTCCTGTAACACCACATTTCAAACACTTCAATTCTCCACTTTTCTGCTACACCAATTGTCTAAGTTTTACTTTCATAGAGTGCCACGCTCCAGACAAAGGCCTTAACAATGACTTCCTAATACCTAAATCTATATTCAATGTCAACAGATTCTGTAGAAATTCTTTCCTTGTCTGAGATACATAAGAATCCTAATCGTGTCTGGTATAATGTCTTGTTTAGCAAACATAGTCACTCAAAAGGTCTAAGCATTTTTTGTATATAACCCAAAATAGCAAACAGTTTTTCTAAAACCCTACTCATTGGTCAATAACAAGCAGAGTCGCCAAAGTGTTTCGTTGGTAGTTAACTAATGTCTAGTTAATCAATTCCTTTCCTATCGTTATCCAATTGTAGTAGTAAGGACTGGTGAACAACGTCAGTTCAACACACTGCTTTACACACAAATGTAGTTAGGCCCTTTGACATAATTTGGATAAATTTCATGGGCCGGTCCATAGGGACCAGTCCAAAGGGGCCGGTCTAAAGGGACCCTTCCACATGGACCCATCAACAGGGACTTGTCAGCAAGGACCCATCAACAATGACCCGTCATCAATGACCTGTCATCAATGACCTGTCAACAATGACCTGTCAATAGGGACCCGTCAACAATGACCCGTCCACAGGGACTCATCAACAAGGACCCGTCAGCAATGACTCGTCAACAGGGACCCGTCGAAAAGCACCTGTCAAAAAGGATCCATCAAAAATGACCCCCTGTCAAAATGGGCCCGTCCAAAAGGGGCTAGTCAACAGAGACCAGTCCAAAGGGACAAATCAACAGAGATCAATCAACAGGGATCAATCAAAAGGGGCTATCACCTCAAGGCCTGACATATCCCTCTTTGATTATTGGTTTGCCAATCGACAACCGTCACTTAAAATACTTTTTGATCACCACTCGTGGGTTGGGTTAGGTTAGGTTACACTACAGCCGCCATCTTTTAAAAAGCCTGCCCTCTTACAAAAGCTATGAGTGGGCATGCGTAAAAAACAAAAAACAAAAACAAGCATGTTAATTCATAGTGGCTATCCACCAAACACATGTCTCTTGTGTGGAACAACGTTTTATTCCATATCGGCATTCAAACTCTCACATGTTGCAATTGGAAAGAGAGATTCTCTAAAAAAATTACAATTTCACCCCCTAGTAGGGGTAGGTTTTATTTTGGGGTGGAAATATGTTGTTCATTGGAAAGGGGGTATCAGCCCGAGTTCAATGACACCTCATTCGTCCAAATCCGACCACGGGTTCGAACTCACATTTTCTCACGTATGAAGCAAAACAGGATGTGACTTGTTTCACAAGGAGGACGGTAATAAGGTCATTTCACACGTGTTCACATGTATTTCGTCACTTTCCTTTCATATCGTTATTCCATTATAGTAGTGGTGAACAACGTCAATTCAACACACACAAATGTAGTTAGGCCCTTTGACATAATTTAAATAAATTCATGGGTTAGTCCGTAGGAACCAGGCCAAAGGGACCCGTCCAAAGGGATCAGTCCAAAGGGACAAGGACTCGTCCACAAGGACTCGTCAACAATGACCAGTCCACAGGGACCCGTCAACAATGACTTGTCAACAAGGACCTGTCAACAATAACCCGTCCACAGGGAACCACTCCCCCACCCTCTTACAAAAGCTATGAGTGGGCATGCGTAAAAAACAAAAACAAGCATGTTAATTCATAGTGGCTATTCACCGAACTCATGCACTTTATGTGGAACAACGTTTAAATCCATATCGGCATTCAAACTCTCACATGTTGCAATTGGAAAGAGAGATTCTCTAAAAAATTCAATTTCACCCCCTAGTAGGGTTAGGTTTTATTTTTGGGGTTGAAATATGTTGTCCATTGGAAAGGGAGTGTTAGCCCGAGTTCAACAACACCTCATTTTTTTAAATACAACCATGGGTTCGAGAGATATCGCACCGCCGCCATCTTGGAGGAGGGGAGGAGGAGAAGGTGCTAGAACCGGCCAAAACACACTACTTGTGACATATCACTTATTACTATGAACATTTCGTCGATCTGGCAAGTGATATTCGTCACGATTATGATATAAAGTCATGTACTCATGAACATTCTTTGTTTAGAATGGAGATACATTCAGGAGTTGACAAACCCATTTATTTGAAGGAAAGCTTTGCACTTTCATTAAATGTAACATTATTTGAGTCATATCTTCTTAGAAGATAGTTTATTCGACAACAGGGCATCTAGATAGAGTCTATTCCAGTCGTGATTGATATTTATTAGACACTTATATAACATTTGTGGTTATTTATACACAAATGTAATGCTACATTGTTTTGTGAACGTAATATTGCAACCGTGTAACTTTGAAGCCAAGATCAGTATGGAATTTATGTATTTTTATTACATGTATAGGAACAAGGAATTGATAACAATGTAACAATGTTTAGTAAACCTACGGAGATCTTTCACAAGCAACTTCTATGATCGTTTTGAGAACGAAAGTTAAGTCATAAGAACAGATATTGCTGTTGACAATGTAAACAGTTGGTTGGAACAACGCTAAGATAAATGCGCTGGCTTAGAATAGCGTACCTTAATAGGATTACCACTGTAGATACGCTATTTTGGTACTAAGCCAGCGAATGCTAGTTGAAGGTAATGCAAGTACTACCGGAGAATTGTTGGAAACAATTGAATTGATGTTATAAGAAGTGTTTATTGAATATAAGAGGAGGGTTCATGCCGTATATAGATGTATTAGAGTCTGCGAGGAAATATTTATTAGAATACGAAGGTGTTTGCCGTATTATTGCATTGGAGTACTGTTGTGTGGAGTTGTGTTAGTAGAGTTATTGAGAACTACTATGTGTATATAGATCCACGATATAGAGGGGAAGATAGAAGCGGAGTAGGCAGAACGATGTTTGGGAAACGTTATTAATCTTTGTTCACTAAACTTTTATTTAAATTTTATTAAACCTGGATATATCTAATAATAAACTTATAATGAACTTATCTTAGATGATTGGTCATATGGAACCGGAGATGACAATAAACCTAATAGAGACGTAAATGGTATAGCATTTTAACAATTTTGGAAGGAACTAGAGAAAGGAACATTAAACTATAGCTAAAGCTAATAATATCAAGTCTAAAATATTACACAACTGAATTTGATGTGTTAGATGATAAACATTGTATATAAATAATGTATAACTATTTAATTAAGGGTTTTATTATTTTTAATAATAATGATGTATTTTGCGTGTTTAATATGTATAGAATGGTTAGGAGTAGATGTTTTTAGGATGAGAGTGTGTGTTTATTGAAAGACATGAGTAAATGAACTACGTCAGTTGCAAATGACGCTAGTCCTCTAAATAATTAGAATAGTATTGTATGAAAGTGATTGATAGAGAAACTACAGATTTATAAAGGATGCTGTCATGTATAAATGAAAGAGATTGGGATCTGTTTGTGATGCGGCAATGTTACAGTCTCACCATGTTATACAAATGAAACGGGAAGTTGGAGAACAGGTGTAAAACGCGTAAACAGCTTGTTGAATCCCATGCTCGATTATATAAGCAGAGTGCAGGTGTGCATTATAGCGAAGGGAGTTCTGAATGAACTGTGTCAATGAAAAGAGACGGCAGTCAGGTGTTGTTCTCGACACGCGTAACTATGTGAAATATTTTACAGGAATGTCAGACTCTCCATAACTTTGTCGCTAATGTTTTAACGATCTGTAAATGGCAGAGACGACCCAAAATGTAACCCGCATTTGTGTGAAGTCGTTGAATCCAGTGTTTTGAATGGAAGGAAGGATATGTGTGTTAATTAATTAATTTAATTATTATTATTATTATTTTAGGGGATTTTTGTTAATACATTTATTTCGTTTTATAAGTTCTGTGTCGAGTGACTTATTTTAAACTATAAGCAGATATGGTATTATGGAGCATCCTAATCAGGTTAGAAGCCCTTTATCCTACATAGCCCCGATATGTAAGGTAAGTTTTCTCACTCTACCACCAGTGTATTTTGTTTTATCCATAACACGATCGTAGCCTACTGTGTATAATCCCGAAGACCTTGTTGGTGGGATATTGACGGTTTATCTAGCCGGAAACCTTCATAATTCTACGATCCAGCGATGCCTTGGATTCCCAGCAAATAGCTTCTGGATTTTTACGGGTACAGTACATAACTGTATGGCCTACATATAAAATAATCCAACATGGCGGCTATCCGAAATATTTAGACGTTTCTCAATATCTACGAATCTATTGCAGCAATCAAACTGAAATTTGGTATGCTGATAGAGTCTATTAATATAAGTTCACCTATTGGACTTTCAATAATTTGGTGAGCACAATATTAACATGGCGGCCAAGCGAATTTAAAACATTTAAATGGAATTGACTCGCGATTTAGTTATGTGAGCACAGTGAAACTTGGTTCGGTAAATGTTCACACAAAATCTACTGGCATATAATGGTGCATAACTCTATGGCCTACATACAGACCAATCCAACATGGCTTTTCTTTTCATAGGTGGGACAATATTTTTTTTTTTTTTTTTTTTTAGCGTATGGCTTTTAGTGCCGGGAGTGTCCGAGGACATGTTCGGCTCGCCAGTTTTGTAGCTGCTTCGAGACGGACACCCAATGGGTGAGCTACAAGTACCGTTGTGGAGGAAAGTTGGAAGGGAAGGGTGAGGAGTTGGAAGGTAGCGGCTGTGGCCTATAGAGAGGGACCAACCCCGGCATTTGCCTGGAAGGAAGATGGGAAACCACAGAAGACCATCTTCAAGGTTGCCGGCGGGGGGATTCGAACCCCCTCGCCTCCCGGATGTGAGCGACTGCCATTAGTCATGCCGTAACCACCACGGCTAACTCACCCGGTAATATTTTCATAATAAAGAAGACCAATAGGATATATGCAAATAGGCTATATAGTTCTTCACGGAACTACTTGTTCTGATTATAAGTACTTTAGGGTTCATTTTTAGCTTCGGACAAAAGTCTTCAGTCTGTTCATGTCTGTCTGATTTCCGTCCTTCGTAGCTTTGTTTTGAGGCAGCTCACAGCTGTGTCAGTGTCTATATTTGTCTCTGTCACTCAGATTTTCAATTGCCAGTTATCAGAATACTACTATTATGGCATATTCGCACGTTTCAGTTCTGAATATTCTTCACATTAATACCGCACTCTGTCTTGGTGTTTTTTAAATAGTTTATTTACCAGAAATGTTTTTAGTCAATTGAATGAATATGTCCAAAAAAACATCAGGAGTAGATAACAGGAAGAAGGGACACTCATAAATGCATCAAACAAAGAAGGTACTGGTTCGTTGCAAAACATTTAGGTCTATTATTGTTAGTCTAATTTACACAGCGCTGTGTTTAGGTAAGCCTAACGGTCGTCGTGGACCTCATTCTTGTTTATTACTCACTTTTACTTTTATCGTTGTGGACACTAAGGACTGCGAGATTTCAACTGTTTTTCTTCTTGTTAGCCCACCACGCCTTCATCCTTTCGGAATGGGATTTCTTCCATTCATCCATGTGAACATATCTCTTGCTGGGTTTTACTTCCTCTTGATATGCCTGACGTAGTTTTTGTATCAATGGGGTTCTGAGCAAGATATCTGATTCAGAAATTTAAAACTTTAACAAGATCTTATCCACTTCTACCAGCCAAAGAGTCATCATTTTTAAACCTAGGAAGTATGATAATAGACGGTTGGAGAATCTACTGACTGGCATTCTGAGGCATTACGTCTCAAAACTCACGAGACTCAAAACTCACGATCTAAATATAGTAACAGATAGCCTCAAAACTCACGACTACAAACTAGTAGCTGAATTAACATTCTAATTAATCTCAAAACTCACGACTCCTGAGAGCACGTGCCTGCATTGACCGCAGGAAGTACGAGCTGTACGGTGACTCGCACTGCCCTTCATCAACCCATGTTTCTCCATCCAGTTTTAGAATGGGATTTCCTTTGTATTGTTTTTAATAGGAATTATCAACTTGCCACAGACCAAATTCTCCAACTAAAGAACTGATTTGTACTCAGTCGTTCTGCTTGGTGTCATCAAGCAGGCCTTAAAATCTTCATTGGAATCATGGAGGTCATTATTACGTGTTTGGATACAAAGCGACAGCCAATGGCCATTAGCAAAACAATTGAAAGGTGCCTAGTAAGCACGTGGAATGCTCATATCTGCCAATCCTACCAAGTTACTTAAGTGCCTATTGTTTTGATCCTGTACACAAACAAATGGCTAGCGACTTATTCGACAATAATTAGAATAATAATAATAATAATAATGTTTTGAGTTTTACGTCCCTTTTAACTAATGCGACTTTTAGAGGCATCGGGATGTCGGAATTTGGCCCCGGGCCGAAGGAGATCTTTATCGTGCCAGTAAAACTACTAACACGGCTTCCTCACAGTAAAGCACCCTCAAATACCAACTGTCACCGCCGGAATTCGATCCCGCTATCTTGGGATCAGCAGGCGAGAACGTCTTGTGACGTGGTCATAGTTCTGTTCCCAATAACATTGTTATTATTTGAATGATGTATAATGTGTGTAATTGCAATTGTGTGTGTAGCTAATTGAGGGATTATATTTTATTTTATTTTGTTGTTCATATTACAGTAAATCAGAGTGTGATGAATGTAATCAACATCCCATATTTCCATGTTATGGATGAAATTGGTGCTCTGGTGACCTCTTAGAAAGCTACGTACAGTAACTGCCTTGTAATATGATAGAGGAGGAGGTCCAAATATAGGCTAGGGTCCAAATATGGGCTAGTGTTGTTATTGGGGCTGCACGATGCTGCAGTCTGGCAGGGAGTGTTGGAGCTTATGAGGCTCAAGGCCACAAGGCCGGAATGCAAGGGGCGTCTGTCTTCCGGAGGGAGTGTTTAGTACATCTCGTCTTACAGTGCATAGAGTCACCCCAGGCGCTGCTAAAAGTTTTACAGGTAAGAGTGAAACATCACTTTACTTGTCATTCATCGTAATAAGAGATATCGAGGTATGTGATACGTGCTCTGAAATATCAGAGCTTTCAGTTGGGGAAATACTTGAGATTATTTATAATAACTGTAGACCGCCATAACCGTTCAAACATCATTGACGTCATGGCCTAATTATGGGCTACCGTGCGTGGTCCGAATATGGGCTAGTCAATCTCTCCTGAAAACTCAAGAGGTGGTGTAGTGAGTCTTTTTGACATTGCACTACTTCCTTAATTATCGAAGAAAACTAGTAACCGAGGGCCTAAATCGATTGGTTCTTCGCTAATATCTGGAAACCTTTAAAGTCTCGACTGGCAGAGTCAGTTGGGAAACTGACAGCCAAACATCAGCGAAACAAGAGCAGCAGGACGCTAGATTTTGATCTAGGAACAGAGGGTGAAGGAAGAAAATTCAGGGTCAAAACGACAACATGACAGAAGGGAGGGAAAATCATACCTGGAAAAGTCGGAGATACATTCCAAGGAAAAGTAAAACGGAAACTTAGAGAACGGAATTCAGATTCTGATTACGAATAGTCTGTTGACATAGACCTATCAATGAAACTGGATGAAGATAGTGATATGGATTATCCTCTGGGAGATGCAAGGCCACGAGATAATGATGCACTATGTATGTTTTGCGAGGGAAAATTTTCCGAAGATTTTTCCGATGAATTGTGGATAATGTGTTTTATGTGTTGCATGCGGGCACACAGTGACTGTGCGGGTGCAGAAAAGGAAAAGGACATTTGTGACTTTTGTAAATAGTGTACTTTCATATTTTGTGCGTATTTATTATTTGTGTTCAGTACCATTACTGTGATTTTTCATTTTCTTGTGCTTAATGCCTCGATTTCTTGATGTTTTTAAATAATTTTAAAGATAGCCCATATTCAGAACACTGAAAGAAAAACTAACAAAGTGACGCATTTGATTAAATATCGATCTGTACTTAGATCATTGTTGCATTTCAAATGATCATGTTTGTATAATATGGCTAATAGATTCAGTTAAAATTTGCAGTTATTTCTTCATTTGTGTCTACAATGATTTTCCAGTAATATCACAGAAAGAAAGTGGTAGCCCATATTTGGACCTTCTCCTCTATTGTTACGCGTGGCTACATGTCACAAAGCCCCTAAGAGAACAACAACATCTTGATGAGATAGGTACAATTCCAGCTGGCGCTAATGGACCTTTACGTACAATTCCGATTAAATTTTAAAATATCTACAGTCGTTATAAGCCTCCGTGGCTTAGGCGGCAGCACGCCGGCCTCTCACCGCTGAGTCCGTGGTTCAAATCCCAGTCACTCCATGTGAGATCTGTCCTGGACAAAACGGAGGCAGACAGGTTTTTTTCCGGGTACTCCGGTTTTCCCTGTCAAAATTTCATTCCAGCAACACTCTCCACTATCATTTCATTTCATCTGTCATTCATTTAATCCTTGCCCCAGAGGAGTGCGTCAGGCCTCGGCAGCCGGCACAGTTCATATCCTCGCCGCTAGATCGGGGCTTCATTCATTCCATTCCTGACCCGGTCGGAGACTGGAAGCAGGCTGTGGATTTTCATTTTCTACAGTCGTTATGTGGGTAGGGTGGGCTTTTATCCATTCAAAGAAAACTGGCCAGACTCGTGAGTTTTGAATATCATACTAATATATAACAAGTAGTTCCGTGAAGAACTAAATCGCCTATTTTCATACATCCTACTAATATTAATTGCCTCTATCAACGAACAAATTATCAGTTTGATTGCTGTAATAGATTCGTAGATATTGAGAACCATCTAAATATTCTGGATGGTCACCATGTTGGATGTTTATATTATAGGCCTTAGATTTATGTACTATTACATGAAGATTATTGTGTAGGTGCTTTATTCAAACTTCAATCGCATGATTAGGAGGCAAGAAATAAAAGCGGGATTTTAAAATTTCGCTCAGCCGCCATCTTGTGATTATGAAAATAATTAAATTAATTAGATGCCGGTCGATTAAAATTTGTATAAGGATATACCATATCAAGTTTCACTGCGCTCGGATGGTTAAAACGCAAGACACGTCCATTTGAATATTTAAATTTCACGTCGCCGCTATGTTGGATTTGTGCTCGCCAGGTTATTGAACGTCCCATAGGTGAACTTATGCTTATAGCATCTATACACTTACAAAATTTCAGTTTGATTGCTGTAGTAGATTAATATATATTGAGAACCGTCTAAATATTTCAGATGGGCGCCATGTTGGATTTTAATATATGTAGGCCATAGAGTTATGTACTATTAGATGATGATCATTGTGTACGTTCATTATGCAAATGTTGATTTCGATCGCTTGATTAGAACACAAGAAATAAAACTTAATTTTCGAAATTCGCACAGCCGCCATATTGAGGTTATATAAATAATTGAACTAAATTACATACCAGTGCATTACAATGTGTATAAACATTTGCTATACGAAGTTTCATTGCGTTTGGATCATTAATCGCGAGAAAAGTCTACTTATAACTTTCAACTTCGCTTGGCCGCCATGTTCGTTTTGTAGTTAATCGGTTCTTGAAAGACTCATAGATGAACTTCCAGTAGTGCCCTTTATCTCCGTACAAAATTTCATGGTGATACCGGTAATAGTTTAAGATATATAGAATGCCGGTGAAATATTTCGCACAGCCGCCATCTTGAGGTTATGTAAACAATTGAACGAAGTTAGATATCGGGGCATTACAATGTTTATAAACATACACTCTACCAAGTTTTATTGCGTTTGGTTGGTTGAATCGTGAGAAACGTCTATTTAAAAGTCGCAACTTCGCTTGGCCGCCATGTTGGTTTTGTAGCTACCAGATTTTCAAAAGTCACATAGGTGAACTTCTAGTAGTTTCCTTTATCACCGTACAGAATTCCAGGGTGATATCGGTAATAGTTTCGGAGTTATTGAATGCTGGTGAAATATTTCGCACAGCCGCCATGTTGGATTGGTGAGACGTAACAAAATTTGAAGGGCACGGTCGGAGTCGCGCGGAATAGTACTATGAACTTACCGAGTTTCATTGTAATCGGTCTAGCCGTTTAGAAGTTATTAGGGGGGACACACAAAAATCCTCACACACACACACGCACACACAGACACGCGGACAAAAGGTGATCTCATAAGCCTATTTTTTCAAAAATGAAAATAGGCTAAAAATGAGATGGTGTGTGTCTGTCTTTCTGTCTGTCTGTCTGTGTGTTACTCAATAACGCAAGAACCACTGGTCCGATTTAAATGAAATTTTGCACGGATGTAGCTGATTTACCAGGTTTACATATAGGATACTTTTGATTTCGATATTTTGCACTATTAAAAATAGCGACAATTTTAGTGACGTCACTACACCCTTTGGTTTCAAAATTTCATATTTCCATATCAAATAAAAAGAGAACGCTAAGAAATAGAAAACTTTTGATAGCACATACGAGCTTGAAAATTTAATTTCCTATCCGAAAGGTCCTTATCACTCTTCGTGTATCTCCAACGGTTAGCGAGAAAAACCCACATTTGTGACGTCACGCGCTTTAACATTTAATTTTCTATCCAAATGGTCCTAATCACTTTTCGTGTGTCTCCAACGGTTAGCGAGTAAAACCTAAATTTGTGCAATAAAACACGGTCAACACCGAGTGGCGCAGTATATCTCTACATATATAACAAGTAGGAGTCCACGCAGCACGACGTGCTTTTAATGAGACGGTGGCGCAACATAGGGGCCAGCAAGATGGGTAATAATCTCACACAACAACTTCGTTGGCGGCAAGGCCTGATGCCTAGCATTTCGGGCTTTTGGCCCGATTGTGTGGTAATGTAGGAAAATTATAAAATGTTTTTCTAGGCAATGCTGACACCATCACGTGGTTATGAAAGCCGGACGTCCTGGGAAATGGAAAGTATATTACAGTTGTAAATACATTATTTAACTTATTGAAAAGGTGAAAACGGGTTATTATAGATAATTTTCCGTAGAATTCAATTAGACCATCGTTTAAATGTTTACCTATTATTATATACATTTGGGCCCCATTTGTTTTTTTCAAAAACCAAAAACATTTAATAACATCTTCAGGGCCCCAAAATAAGAAAACGGTGAGAGATATCAAAAAATCGTTAGGAGAAAAAAAGATGCATACCGCGGAGATCTTACACCTGAACTTTTAACGTTTTTCGATGCGACCAACCGTTTCCGAGATATATCGATTCCAAAAAAAAAAATTGAAATTCTGGGCCCTCCAAAAAGATCCGGCCCTGCACCGTTTTTAACGCCCGACAACTGGTTTCCTCACAGGGTCCAACTCTTTCACAGCTCCAAATTTCAGCTCGATATCTTGAAAATTGCGACCTGTACTTCGCTAAACCCAAAAATGTCATGCACAATGGACATTTTCAGGGCCCAAAAAATAGAAAACGGTGAGAGATATCAAAAAATCGTTTTGGGTAAAAAAGTTGCATACCGCGGAGATCTTACACCTATACATTTAACATTTTTCGATACGACCAACCGTTTCCAAGATATATCGATTCCAAAAAGCAGTTTGAAATTCAGGGCCCCCAAAAAAGATCCGGCCCTGCACCGATTTTAACGCCCAACAATAGGGTTCGTCACAGGCCTCAACTCTTTCACCGTACCAAATTTCAGCTCGATATCTTGAAAATTGCGACCTGTACTTTGCTTAACGCAAAAATGTCACGCACAATGGACATTTTCAGGGCCCCAAAAAAGGAAACGGGGAGAGATATCAAAAAATCGCTTTGAGTAAAAAAGTTGCATACCGCGGAGATCTTACACCTATACATTTAACATTTTTCGATACGACCAACCGTTTCCGAGATATATCGATTTAAAAAAATAGGATGAAATTCAGGGCCCCAAACAAAGGTCCGGCCCTGCACCGATTTTAACGCCCAACAATAGGGTTCGTCACAGGCCCCAACTCTTTCATCGTACCAAATTTCAGCTTAATATCTCGAAAATTGCGACCAGTACTTAGCTAAACGCAAAAATGTCACGCACAATGGACATATTCAGGGCCCCAAAAAATGAAAACGGTGAGAGTTATCAAAAAATCGTTTTGAGTAAAAAAGTTGCATACCGCGGAGATCTTACACCTGTACGTTTAACATTTTTCGATACGACCAACCGTTTCCGAGATATATCGATTCCAAAAAACAGTTAGAAATTCAGGGCCCCCAAAAAAGATCCGGCCCTGCACCGATTTTAACGCCCAACAATAGGGTTCGTCACAGGCCTCAACTCTTTCACCGTACCAAATTTCAGCTCGATATCTTGAAAATTGCGACCTGTACTTTGCTTAACGCAGAAATGTCACGCACAATGGACATATTCAGGGCCCCAAAAAATGAAAACGGTGAGAGTTATCAAAAAATCGTTTTGAGTAAAAATGTTGCATACCGCGGAGATCTTACACCTGTACCTTTAACATTTTTCGATACGACCAACCGTTTCCGAGATATATCGATTCCAAGAAACAGTTAGAAATTCAGGGCCCCCAAAAAAGATCCGTCCCTGCACCGGTTTTAACGCCCAACAAAAGAGTTCGTCACTGTCACTAACTCTTTCACCGTACCAAATTTCAGCTCAATATCTTGAAAATTGCGACCTGTACTTCGCTAAACCCAAATATGTCACGCACAATGGACATTTTCAGGGCCCCAAAAAGAGAAAACGGTGAGAGATATCAAAAAATCATTACGAATAAAAAAGTTGCATACCGCCGAGATCTTACACCCGTAGATTTAACTTTTTCGATACGACCAGCCGTTTCCGAGATATATCGATTCAAAAAAATAGGATGAAATTCAGGGCCCCAAAAAATGGTCCGGCCCTGCACCGATTTTAACGCCCAACAATAGGGTTCGTCACAGGCCCCAACTCTTTCATCGTACCAAATTTCAGCTTAATATCTCGAAAATTGCGACCAGTACTTAGCTAAACGCAAAAATGTCACGCACAATGGACATATTCAGGGCCCCAAAAAATGAAAACGGTGAGAGTTATCAAAAAATCGTTTTGAGTAAAAAAGTTGCATACCGCGGAGATCTTACACCTGTACGTTTAACATTTTTCGATACGACCAACCGTTTCCGAGATATATCGATTCCAAAAAACAGTTAGAAATTCAGGGCCCCCAAAAAAGATCCGGCCCTGCACCGATTTTAACGCCCAACAATAGGGTTCGTCACAAGCCTCAACTCTTTCACCGTACCAAATTTCAGCTCGATATCTTGAAAATTGCGACCTGTACTTTGCTTAACGCAAAAATGTCACGCACAATGGACATATTCAGGGCCCCAAAAAATGAAAACGGTGAGAGTTATCAAAAAATCGTTTTGAGTAAAAAAGTTGCATACCGCGGAGATCTTACACCTGTACCTTTAACATTTTTCGATACGACCAACCGTTTCCGAGATATATCGATTCCAAAAAACAGTTAGAAATTCAGGGCCCCCAAAAAAGATCCGTCCCTGCACCGGTTTTAACGCCCAACAAAAGAGTTCGTCACTGTCACTAACTCTTTCACCGTACCAAATTTCAGCTCAATATCTTGAAAATTGCGACCTGTACTTCGCTAAACCCAAATATGTCACGCACAATGGACATTTTCAGGGCCCCAAAAAGAGAAAACGGTGAGAGATATCAAAAAATCATTACGAATAAAAAAGTTGCATACCGCCGAGATCTTACACCCGTAGATTTAACTTTTTTCGATACGACCAGCCGTTTCCGAGATATATCGATTCAAAAAAATAGGATGAAATTCAGGGCCCCAAAAAATGGTCCGGCCCTGCACCGATTTTAACGCCCAACAATAGGGTTCGTCACAGGCCCCAACTCTTTCACCGTACCAAATTTCAGCTCGATATCTTGAAAATTGCGACCTGTACTTTGCTAAACGCAAAAACGTCACGCACATACATACATACATACATACATACATACATACATACATACATACATACAGACAGACAGACTTTTTTAGAAATTTTTTTTTTCGACTCCGAATCGATTGGTATAGGTTTGAACCCTGGGCGACGCTTAGTTTCCGAGATCTCGAAAAATCCTACCACGGCTATATGAAAGCCGATGCGGCTTTCATAACAAGTAGTTCCGTGAAGAACTATACAGCCTATTTTCATATATCCTACTTATGTTAATTGCCTCTATCTACATACAAAATTTCAGTTTGATTGCTGTAACAGATTCGTAGATATTGAGAACCGACTAAATATTTCGGATGGTCGCCATGTTAGATTTTATATATGTAGGTCCTAGAGTTATGTACTGTTACAAGAAGGTTATTGTGTACGTGTAGCATTCAAACTTCAATCGCATGATTAGGACACAAGAAGTAACAAGGAGATTTTAAAATTTCGCACAGCTGCCATCATGTGGTTTTGGAAAAATTGAAATAAATTAGATGCCAGTGGATTAACATTTCTATAAGGATTTACTGTACCAAGTTTCACTGCACACGTCCATGTGAATATTTATACTTCGCGTCGCCGCCATGTTGGATTTGTGATCACCAGGTTATTGAAAGTCCTATAGGTGAAATTAAGTTCATAGCCCCTATGAACATAAAAAAATCAGTTTGATTGCTATAATAGATTCGTAGATATTCAGAGCCGTCTAAATATTTCGGATGGTCGCCATGTTGGATTGTTAAATGTATAGGCCATAGAGTCATGTACCATTAAAGGAAAATTATTGCGTAGGCTCATTATTCAAACTTTCACATCGATCGCATGATTATGACACAAGAAATAGAAACTTAATTTTAAAATTCGCAAAGCCGCCATCTTGAGGTTATGTAAACAATTGAACTAAATTAGATACCTGTGTAATACAATTTCCTGTATCAGATTTCATTTCGGTTGGAACATTAAATCGCGAGAGAGGTCTAATAAAAATTTTCAAATTCGCTTGGCCGCCATATTCGTTTCGTAGTTAACCGGTTTTTGAAAGTCTTATAGATGAACATCCAGTAGTGCCCTTTATCTCCGTACAAAATTTCAGGGTGATACCGCTAACATTTTCAGAGATATAGAATGCCAGTGAAATATTTCGCACATCCGCCATCTTGTGGTTATGTAAACAATTGAACCAAGTTAGATGTCAGTGCATTACAATGTGAGCAAACATATACTGTACCAAGTTTTATTGCGTTTGGTTAGTTAAATCGCGAGAAACGTCTATTTAAATGTCGCAAATTCGCGTGGCCGCCATGTTGGTTTTGTAGTTACCAGTTTATCAAATGTCACATAGGTGAACGTCTAGTAGTTCCCTTTATCACCGTAAAAAATTTCAGGGTGATATCGGGAATAGTTTCGGAGATATAGAATGCCAGTGAAATATTTCGCACATCCGCCATCTTATGGTTATGTAAACAATTGAACTAAGTTAGATGTCGGTTCATTACAATGTGAGCAAACATATACTGTACCAAGTTTTATTGCGTTTGGTTAGTTAAATCTCGAGAAACGTCTATTTAAATGTCGCAAATTCGCGTGGCCGCCATGTTGGTTTTGTAGTTACTAGTTTATCATATGTCGCATAGGTGAACTTCTAGTAGTTCCCTTTATCACCGTAAAATATTTCAGGGTGATATCGGAAATAGTTTCGGAGATATTGAATGCTGGTGAAATATTTCAAACAGCCGCCATGTTGGATTGGTGAGCGTAATAAAATTTGAAGGGCACGGTCGGGGTCGTCCGGAATAGTGCTATGAACTTACCGAGTTTCATTGAAATCGCTCCAGCCGTTTAGAAGTTATTAGAGGGACACATACACTCCTCACAGACACACACACGCACACACACACGGACAAAAAGTGATCTCATAAGCCTATTTTTTCAAAATTGAAAATAGGCTAAAAATGAAAGTTTGTCTGTTTCCGGCTGAATTTCTACGGAAATTTGAGTTATTTACGCATTTCAGACTGTTTTATGATGGATGCGTGCGAATATAATTTTTGGTCTGTTTATTTGTTTGTTTGTTTGTTTGTTTGTTTGTTTGTTTGTCTGTCTGTGGACAATTTTGTTCCCTTATAACTCGAGAAGGGCTGGGTGTATCAACGTAAAATTTGGTACAGATATCCATCACAGGCACGACACTAATCATTGATGTAACTCTTCTCCGTACCTCTCATAAAAGGGGGCCTACCCCCTTAAAATACATGCTGAAATAGGAGTAGAAGGACGAGACAAAGCTCATTTTCAGCCCCTTAATGTGAGAGACAAAACCACATTTTAAGGCCCTAAAACCAACTGTTTTTGAGATATTCTCAGAAAACTAATTTCATTTAATAAACTAATGAACGAATGCATGCCGGTAACCATGGCAACAGATTCTCAGAGGTCCATCTATCGCTGTAAGATGCAATGCAATTCCTTTAATTACATTAGTGTGAAAGCTTTCAAACGGCTAGAAGGTTATCACGAAAAAGAAATTAAGCTGTAAAATTCATCAACACGTATAATGCGCTTAAGGGGGCCAAGGGGTACTCTAGATTTTTAGCCTACTTTCAATTTTGAAAAAATAGGCTTATGAGATCACCTTTTGTCCGTGTGTGTGTGCGTGTGTGTGTGTCCCCCTAATAAAATCTAAACGGCTGGAGCGATTTCAATGAAACTCGATAAGTTCATAGCACTATTCCCGGCGACCTCGACCGTGCCCTTCAAATTTTGTTACGTCTCACCAATCCAACATGGCGGCTGTGCGAAATATTTCACTAGCATTCAATATCTCCGAAACTATTACCGATATCGCCCTGAAATTGTGTACGGTGATAAAGGGCACTACTAGAAGTTCACCTATGAGACTTTCAAGAACCTGGTGACTACAAAACCAACATGGCGGTCAAGCGAAATTGAGACTTTTAAATAGACATTTCTCGCGATTTAACTATCCAAACGTAATAAAACTTGGTACAGCAAATGTTTATACACATTGTAATGCACTGGAGTCTAATTTAGTTCAATTGTTTACATAACCTCAAAATGGCGGCAGTGCGAAATATTTCACTGACATTCTATATCTCCGAAACTATTACAGATATCACCCTGAAATTTTGTACGGTGATAAAGGGTACTGATACAAGTTTACCTATGTATATTTCATAAACCTGTAAAGTACAAAACGAACATGGCGACCAAGCGAATTTGAAATATTTTAATAGACTTTTGTCGTGATTTAACTCTCTGAGCGCAGTGAAATGTGGTACAGTACATGATTTTTCAGATTGTAATGCACTGCCATCTAATTTAATTCAATTGTTTACATAACCTCAAGATGGCGGCTGTGCGAAATTTTAAAATTAAGTTTTATTCTTGTGTCGTAATCATCCGATCGAAGTGAAAGTTTGAATAATGAAGCTAGGCAATAATTGTCCTTGAATGGTACATAACTCTATGGCCTATACATATAACAATCCTAAATGGCGAGCTTCCGAAATATTTAGACGGTTCTCAATATCTATGAATCTTTAACAGCAACCAAACTGAATTTTTAATGTTCATAGAGACTATGAACATATGTTCACCTATAGGACTTTCAGTAAGCTGGTGAGCACAAATTCAACATGGCGGCGACGCGAAGTATAAATATTTAAATGGACGTTTCTCGCGAATTAACTATCCGAGTGCCGTGAAACGTTGCACGTTAAATGCTTATACAAATGTTGATCCACTGGCATGTAATTTATTTCAATTGTTTGCATAATCACAAGATGGCTGGTGTGCGTACTTTTAAAATCTCGTTTTTACTTCTTGTGTTCTAATCATGCGATCGAAGTTTGAATACCACACGTACACAATAATCTTAATGTAATATTACAAAAATAAAAATCCATCCTGGCGACCATATGACATATTTAGACGGTTCTCAATATCTACGAATCTGTTACAGCAATTAAACTGAAATTTTGTATGTTGATAGAGACAATTAACATGAGCAGGATATATGAAAATAGGCTGTATAGTTCTTCACGGAACGACTTGTTTTTCACGAGATTTACACCTGCGGGTGTGGTATGGCAGGTCTATTATATTCCTTTCCCTATATTATATTATTAGTAGTAGTATTATAGTATGGCGTACAACGACGAGACAAAGCCCCTCGGAGCCAGAAACGAAACTCGGGGGCCCTAAAGGGTCCTCGAAAACTACATTATAAGGCTCCAAAACCAACAGTTCCTGAAATATTCCCAGAAAACTAATTTAATTTAATTTAACAAAACTAATGAAGGAATGCAAATCGGTAACCATAACAATATTATCTCAAGAGGTGGCATCCTACTTTCCATCTATTTCTGTAAGAAGCTATGTCACTCCATTTATTACATTTCTGCGGAAGTTTGCAAATGGCTATAAGGTTATCACGGAACCAAAGCAGTTTGTATAATTCATCAATGCAATTAAAGGGGTCAAGGGGTAACAAGTTCATGAAGTTTCCTCTGTAATTCACAAGTGCATCCCATGCTTTAAGGTGAAACCTAAGGTTAGCACCCAATTCATGGGCGATCTGCCTTCTTTCCGCTCTTCACCTATACGTCCCTTTGCTTTAACTGGCATAGATTACATGGGTCCGTTTCATTATCAACGCAATTCCCCAGAAGCTAAACGCAAATTGTTCGGAAAACTCTATGTTTCTCTCTTCGTTTGCATGGTTACTGGTGCGATCCATTTGGAACTAGTAACAAATGCCTCTACTTCTTACTTTCTGTCAGCCGTTTCTCGCTTCACTAACAGGCGCGGTGTTTCTTCTGAAATATTCTCCGATAACGCCTCCACCTTTCAATGCGCAGCTTCATTGTGGAAGAAGGATCTTACATCTTCTCCTGCCATGGAACAGATTTCTAACTTTTCTTACTCTAAAGGCTTCAAATGGCGGTTTATACCTACCTACGCCCCTCATCACGGCGGCAGGTGGGAATCTTGTGTTAAGCTCACTAAACGTAATCTAAAAAGGTTTTAGGTAGTCGCATTCTAATTTATGAAGATTTTAACTCACTGTCTATTCTGATTGAAGGTGTTGTTAATTCGCATCCCTTAACCCCGCTTTCTAATGACCCTGATGACCTGCTTCCATTAACTCCTGGTCACTTCCTTATTGGCACTTCCATTGCTGCCCCTCCTACCCTTCCTAACTCTTATAGAGATTCTAATTTACCGATAGTTTGGTGTAAACTTGAAGCCCTCCGTAATTCTTTCTGGAAGAGGTGGACTCTGGAATACTTAACTTCTTTGCAACGGAGACAGAAGTGGTTTCTTTCTAATCCTGACATCAGAGTGGGGGACCTGGTTCTGGTTAGGGAAGCATCCCCCGCCCCTTTAGTATGGATCTCCGGAAGAATTATCGAGTGTTACCCGGGAGGGGATGGAAGTGTCAGGGTAGTTAAGATCTTGACCGCAAATGGGCATATTACCAGACCCTTCTTTTTAATTTCACCCCTTCCTCTCAACCTTTAACATCGTGTTTTGCTCTCTGTTGGTGTTTGCGCCACAGTATGGTGTATTCCTTGGAATACACGGTCAGTCAGAGTTAGCTTCTGCTGCTCTTTGCTTTAACTTAATTCTTTCTTTCCTTTTTCGCAAACACCAACAGTGCATCCTTATGTTCTAATTTTTCCGTGCACTCGCTTATAGTTTTTGTAAATCTGTTCTAGATATATATCTTCCATAGACAACCTAACGTCATCTAGCACAACTAACCACTGAAGTTCCTCAATATCTCCACGCTCAAGAGGACTTCCTTACCAATCAAGCCATCAGGTGTCGTCGTTGTCGCTTGCTAACGTCTCCATGAACACCGCTTCATGAAGAAGTAACTTCACATCTATGAAGAATTTTACATGTTATCAAGTTGCCTATTACGTATGTTCTCTTGTCATCACCCCTCTCCCTTATTTCCCCTTCCCCTTGCTGCCTACCTCCTTCGGGCGCGTGTTTTCTCGTTCTCAGTTCTGCTTTAGCTTTCGAGCATACAGTTTGAAGCCTTCCAAAGGCTTGTCTCCTGCCCATAAGAGACATTTTTAAAAATCTACGCCATGTTGTGGATCTAAGCTAACGGTCGCCAGGATCATTTACTTTCTTCAAATATGTAAAAAGCTAAGTACCAATCTCCAATTATTTTTAAATTGTTTTAAAGTTTTTAATACAATTTTATAGGCAGTGTGTGGAATTGCTAACTATTATGGAATAACCGTCTTCGAGGGATTTTTCTAGTCATGCTCTAGCTTCTAAGCTGACTTTAAAACCTCAAAATTTAGTACTTCTTGTACAAATTAACTTAGAATGCTTTCTCACACCATGGGATTCTTGTTAAACTAAATACTGCCTATAAAACTTAGCTTTTTTTCCCTCCGTGGGACCACTCTGCACCATTCAACCTTCATGATAACTCCAGAACTTTCTACGTCAAACTATCTTTCTACAAGTAAAGCAATCTATTATTTTCCGCTCAAATATGGGAATACTCTTCCTCACTGAGAAATTTATGTTTCATAAACCGCTGGTCAACAAACAATTTGCTTTCCTCCGTGGGAACTTTTTTCAGCACTCAACTACAACCTATAACCTTTTTCAACGCAATGAAATCGTTCAAGCTAAGATTCAACTACTGATTTCCATAACTGCAATAACTTTTCTCTTTATAAACTTTCTATGGCGCAATAGTAAACTTTGCAAACCCATCAATAAACTATAGTGTTAAACAGTGCCCGTTCAACTACCAACCGCGTCGCGTTTGATTGAGAGCAATAAATTTGGCCAAGCCTTTTTCCCAAAGTTTCCATTCCTTCCTTTCAAATACCTTACTAACACAATCTAATTAAATTGTAAATTTATGTCAATTTCTATGAGGCCTCGTTTGCTAGCAAGTGCCCTCCCAATCTTGTTTCATTTATCATAACTTAATTCTGCATAAGTGTGTCCTTCACACATTTTAAGACATATTATTTCCCCTTCTAACTAGGGAATTCTATTCTTTCTACTCCCAAGTGAGTTAACTAATTTTTTCTCTCCAGGTTTCACGAAAGAGAGACTTGCCCCATTTTTAATTACAATTCTCGTGAGTCCTGTTTAAGTACATGAAGTTATAGAAATTTCTTCTTAATTTTTCCCTTTTTTGTTTTTTGTTTGTGTTTGTTATTATAATTTTGAATTTAAGGTTTGTTCATAGCCTTTAAGATTTAAATAAAGGGATTCTAAGATTTCCTACATAGTACCTGATCTAATTACCAAAGTTGTAACTTCTTTATCACTATTGTTATAACCTTAAAAGTTCTTAACCTTAAGCACATATTTTAAAACCTTTGTATGGGTTTAGCGCTTTCACCAGTTCGAAACTGACAACCAACAATTGTAAACTTTTATTAATTATGTTTGAGACCTTGATATTTATAGCTTTAAACTGTTATTCTCCACTTAAAACTAAAATCAAATTTTAAATATGGTTATTCAATTTACCTTTGAATTTATTTAAATAAACTATTAGTTTCTTTTGTTCCATATCTTTATTGTTAGAATAACTATTAGGTAGGACCTTATCTTCCCTGATTCTTCCTATAGGTTTAAGCCCTTATTACGAAAACAAATAATTATAAAAAATCTTTACTATTTGTTGCATTTAAACAAAAACTTCTAATAACAACATTTTCAAAGTTTCTCTTAGCTGTCATAGCTAATTCTATCGAGCTCTTAAGGCAAGCATAGCTAGCTCTGCAAGCTTCCTGTTTGTTGAGATTTTCTCTCTGACTTATGGTTTGTTTTTAAAACTCAAGTTTTTCTTCTGTTCTAAACTTTTAGTCGGCAGCCTGTTGGGTAAAATCTCAGCCTTTCTTAAGTGCAACAATTGGTATCCTTAACAAAGTTTTCAAGAAAAACGATAAAATCAGTTATACCAGCATTAAAACTGCTTCCTTGCTTGGGGACATTTGGTCTTTTTCTGGAGATCCAACAATTTCCCGAACTAAAGAATATCCCGGCGAATACAAATTATTTTTACTGTTCTAAACATTCGGTTAAATCTAACTCCCTTGAAAGGAAAACCGGTAAATCTGTATCTCTTATCACCCTTTGTCTTGCCAGACCACTACCCATCCCCATAGTATTAAAATATTGGCTTGGGAGGGAAGTACGTATGCCGCTTGCTCTCAAATAGCCCAAGCTCCGGCTGCATTAACCGTTAGCTGTGTCCAGGTCCTTTAAGGGACTGTCAGTCGATGACAGAAGGAAATTAGTTTCCCAGAATAGACATTGTTTCAATTGCCCCTCACCTAAGCATTCTGCTTCTAATTATAAGTTTTCCAGACTCTGTTTCCATTGTGAAAAATCGCATCACACTTTACTGCATCGTCATGATCAATCGAGGTCATCAGCAGCATCCACTTCTCAAAAAAGCGATAATCCTAGCAGTCCCAATGCTACATCTTTTATCCAAACGCTAAGTCTTTGCTTAGTGCTCAAGTGCTATTGTCTACTCTTCAAATTGAAGTTCAGGATAAATCTGGAAACTGGGTCCACGCACGAGGTCTTCTTGATTCAGCGGCAACTCATGATTTCGTTTCCAATTCTTTCATAAACAAACTGGTCCTACCAGTAACCCCCATTTCTATTAACGTATCAGGCATTAACAGCTTAAAATCACAAGTTTTACAGTTCTCAAAACTAACCATAAAGGATACTTGCCATAGAAATAATTTTCTCAAACTGAATTGCCTAATTCTCAATAGTATTGGCGAAGACACCCCTAGCCACTCGGTTGATATCTCAGGTCTGAATATTCCTTCTCATTTAAGGTTAGCCGATCCCTTGTTTAACATCCAAGGTCCCATTGACATACTTTTCGGTGCCAATGTTTTTTTAAATTGCCTTCGCAAGCAAATTCGTAAACTATCTTCAATGTGGTTGCCAGAGACACTAATTTTGGTTGGATTGTTACTGGTCAACTTCCTCATTATTCCCCCCAACCCGAATCGCAATGTTATTTCGCTAGTACCGACTTGGAACAGTTCTGGAAACTAGAAAACTTTGATTCTCCTAACTTGAGCTCTTCAGAGAACGAATTCTGTGAGCAACTCTTCCTTTCCACTACTGCTCTTTCTCCCGAAGGCCGATTCATTGTTCAGATGCCCAGAATACTCAATCCCCCCAAACTTACAAATTCTCAACCCAAAGCTCGAAAAGCTCTCTTTGCTATCGAGAGCAAATTTAAGAAAGAACCTCTCGTCAAACAACAGTACACAGAGATTATGGATGAATACGAAAGTTTGAATCACATGGAAGTTGTCAGTAATTCTGATGAAGAACTGTACCCCCCAATTTAAACTGTTTTTCTGAATCACCATCCCGTGTGGAAAAGCCCTCTATTCAAGGATAAAATCCGAGTCGTTTTTAATGGGCCAATGACGCCAATGGCAACAGTTTAAACGATACTCTTCACTCCGGTCCCGCTATTCAGTCCGATATGTCCACTATACTCTTAAATTTTCGATTATTTCCCATAGCTGTCATAGCGGACACCAAACAGATGCACCGTCAAGTTTTAATTCAATCCGAACAACAAGATCTCCAAAAAATCTTGTGGCGCGACGAAATTAGTAAGCCCATTAAAAAATTTCGTTTAAAGACAGTCACTTATGGTCTAAAACCTTCTGCTTTCCTAGCTATCCGATCCCTACATATGTTAGCCTTTCAAGATGGTCATTTATTTGATGTTAAGGTTTCTGAAGCATTGACCACATCCTTTTATATTGACGATTACCTCCAGTCCTTTCCGACTCTTGAAGAAGCTTCTTTTGTATCGCTGGAACTGAAGGCATTGCTAAAGAATGGAGGGTTCCCACTTCATAGGTGGAATTCCAATTCCCCTGAGTTCCTTGCTCAATTTCCCATCGAAGATGTAGACCCCTCTTCCGTCAAAATTTGGGGAGATTCCGAATCCATAAAAACGCTTGGAGTACACCTGGCGCACTCGCATTGATACTCTCATCTATAAAGTCTCGCTTTCCGAAGAGCTTCCTAACACAAAAAGGCAAATTTTATCTGAAATTACAAAAATTTTCGATCCTCTCGAATTTCTTGCCCCGGTTATTGTTATAGCCAAGCTTTTCATGCAAGATCTATGGTCTCTCAAATGTGAATGGGACGATGCTGTTCCCCCCTCTTTCCTTAATAGATGACTCTCTTTTCGATGTAGTCTACTTGATCTTTCTCTTATTGAAATTCCTATAAATTTAATTAATTCTCCTCCTAACACATCTTTCTTTCTCCACGTGTTTGCCGACTGCTCCGAAAAAGCTTACGGTTGCTGTGCATATTTGGTTTATCGCAATTCGCTAAATGAATCTTCACTTTCAAACCTTATTTGCGCTAAGTATAAAGTTGCTCGTTTCAAAACTATCACTTTGCCTAGGCTCGGATTGTGTGCTGCACTCATGGCCGCAGAACTTGCTATAAACTGCAAAAGGTCTTAAAGGTCGAATTTTCGCAAACGTATCTGTGGAGCGACTCTATGATTACCCTTTCTTGGATCGCCAAAATTCCCACCCATTGGCAAAACTTCGTTGCAAATAGAGTTTCTAAAATTCAAACTCTTTCTTCGGGATGTCAATGGAAACAAGTGCCCAGCGCTGATAACCCCGCTGATATCATCTCCCGTGGTTGCTTACCCTCTCAATAGGCAGCATCTCAGTTGTACTGGTATGGGCCCTCGTGGTTAATCGAAGTCTCTTCTTGCTGGGCTACCTAACCTCCAGTCACAAACTCCAAATAGCCTGACGCTAAAGTGGCTAAATCTACCGCTTCGTGTCTTATTTCCAACGTTTTATATCCCTTGTTGTCTCGATATTCTTCCATTCAAAAACTGATTCAAATTTTTGACTATCTTTTTAGATGGAAATATTTTGTTGTTGACCAACCCGTTCTCTCTAAACCACATTTAACTAATCATGAATTAAATCTCGATACTATTAAAGTTTTACAGTTAACACAGCAAGAAGCCTTTTCTACAGAAGTGTCATTACTTTCCGCTAAGAAAGATCTTCCAAAATCTAGTCGTCTTCACACCTTAGCCCCCTTCCTTGATGATAATGGGTTACTAAGAGTAGGCGGTAAGCTTTCGCATTCTTTACTTTCCGAAGACAAAAAGCATCCTGTCATTTTGCCTTCTAAGCATCATATAACTTCTTTGATCATCCGTGACTTTCATTATCGAAATCTGCACGTTGGTACTCGCACACGACTTTGTTTACTAAGGGAAAAGTACTGGATCATAAATGGAGTCATGAAGTTTCCTCTGTAATTCACAAGTGCATCCCATGCTTTAAGGTGAAACCTAAGGTTAGCACCCACTTGATGGGCGATCTGTCTTCTTTCCGCTCTTCTCCTTTACAACCCTTTGCTTTAACTGGCGTAGATTACATTGGTCCGTTTCATTATCAACGCAATTCCCCAGAAGCTAAACGCAAATTGTTCGGAAAGCTCTATGTTTCTCTCTTCGTTTGCATGGTTACTGGTGCGATCCATTTGGAACTAGTAACAAATGCCTCTACTTCTTACTTTCTGTCAGCCGTTTCTCGCTTCATTAACAGGTGCGGTGTTTCTTCTGAAATATTCTCCGATAACGCCTCCACCTTTCAATGCGCAGCTTCATTGTGGAAGAAGGATCTTACATCTTCTCCTGCCATGGAACAGATTTCTAACTTTTCTTACTCTAAAGGCTTCAAATGGCGGTTTATACCTACCTACGCCCCTCATCACGGCGGCAGGTGGGAATCTTGTGTTAAGCTCACTAAACGTAATCTAAAAAGGTTTTAGGTAGTCGCATTCTAATTTATGAAGATTTTAACTCACTGTCTATTCTGATTGAAGGTGTTGTTAATTCGCGTCCCTTAACCCCGCTTTCTAATGACCCTGATGACCTGCTTCCATTAACTCCTGGTCACTTCCCTATTGGCACTTCCCTTGCTGCCCCTCCTACCCTTCCTAACTCTTATAGAGATTCTAATTTACCGATAGTTTGGCGTAAACTTGAAGCCCTCCGTAATTCTTTCTGGAAGAGGTGGAATCTGGAATACTTAACTTCTTTGCAACGGAGACAGAAGTGGTTTCTTTCTAATCCTGACATCAGAGTGGGGGACCTGGTTCTGGTTAGGGAAGCATCCCCCGCCCCTTTAGTATGGATCTCCGGAAGAATTATCGAGTGTTACCCGGGAAGGGATGGAAGAGTCAGGGTAGTTAAGATCTTGACCGCAAATGGGCATATTACCAGACCCTTCTTTTTAATTTCACCCCTTCCTCTCAACCTTTAACATCGTGTTTTGCTCTCTGTTGGTGTTTGCGCCCCAGTATGGTGTATTCCTTGGAATACACGGTCAGTCAGAGTTAGCTTCTGCTGCTCTTTGCTTTAACTTAATTCTTTCTTTCCTTTTTCGCAAACACCAACAGTGCATCCTTATGTTCTAATTTTTCCGTGCACTCGCTTATAGTTTTTGTAAATCTGTTCTAGATATATATCTTCCATAGACAACCTAACGACATCTAGCACAACTAACCACTGAAGTTCCTCAATATCTCCACGCTCAAGAGGACTTCCTTACCAATCAAGCCATCAGGTGTCGTCGTTGTCGCTTGCTAACATCTCCATGAACACCGCTCCATGAAGAAGTAACTTCACATCTATGAAGAAATTTTCATGTCATCAAGTTGCCTATCACGTGTGTTCTCTTGTCTTCACCCCTCTCCCTTGTTTCCCCTTCCCCTTGCCTGCATATCTCCTTCGGGCGCGTGTTCGCTCATTCTCAGCTCTGCTTTAGCTTTCGAGCATACAGTTTGAAGCATCTCAAAGGCTTATCTCCTGTCCATATGAGACATTTAAAAAAATCTACGCCATGTTGTGGATCTAACCTAAGGGTCGCCGGGATCATTTACTTTCTTCAAATATGTAAAAAGTTAAGTACCAATCTCCAATGATTTTTAAATTGTTTTAAAGGTTTTTAATACAATTTTATAGGCAGCGTGTGGAATTGCTAACAATTATGGAATAACCGTCTTCGAGGGATTTTTCTAGTCATGCTCTAGCTTCTAAGCTGACTTTAAAACCTGAAAATTTAGTACTTCTTGTAAAAATTAACTGAGAATGCTTTCTCACACCATGGGATTCTTGTTAAACTAAATACTGCCTATAAAACTTAGCTTTTTTTTCCTCCGTGGGACCACTCTGCCCCATTCAAGCGTCATAATAACTCCAGAACTTTCTACGTCAAACTATCTTTCTACAAGTAATGCAATCTAGTATTTTCCGCTCAAATATGGGGATACTTTTCCTCAATGAGGTATATATGTTGTATAAACCGCTGGTCAACAAACAATTTGCTTTCCTCCGTGGGAACTTTTCTTCAGCACTCAACTACAACCTATAACCTTTTCAACGCAATGAAATCGTTCAAGCTAAAATTCAACTAGTGATCTCCATAACTGCAATAACGTTTCTCTTTATAAACTTTCTGTGCCGCAATAGTGAACTTTGCAAACCCATCAATATACTATAGTGTAAAACAATGCCCGTTCAACTACCAACCGCGTTGCGTTTGAATGAGAGCAATACATTTGGCCAAGCCTTTTTCCCAAAGTTCCCATTTCTTCCTTTCATATACCTTACTAACACAATCTAATTAAATTGTAAATTTATGTCAATTTCTATGACGCCTCGCTTGCTAGCAAGTGCCCTCCAAATCTTGTTTTATTTATCATAACTTAATTCTGCATAGGTGCGTCCTACACACATTTTAAGACATATTGTTTCCCCTTCTAACTAGGGAATTCTATTCTTTCTACTCCCAAGTGAGTTAACTAATTTTTTCTCTCCAGGTTTCACGAAAGGGTGACTTGCGCAATTTTTTTTATTAAAAAATTCTCGTGATTCCTGTTTAAATATATGAAGTTATAGAATCTTCATCTTAATTTGTCCTTTTTTGTTTTTTGTTTGTTTTTGTTATTATAATTTTGAATTTAATGTTTATTCATAGCCTTTAAGATTTCAATAAAGGGATTCTAATATTTTCTACATCGTACCTGATCTAATTACCAAAGTTGTAACTTCTTTATAACTATTGTTATAACCTTAAAAGTTCTTAACCTTAAGCACATATTTTAAAACCTTTGTATGGGTTTAGCGCTTTCACCAGTTCGAAACTGATAACCAACAATTGTAAACTTTTATTAATTATGTTTGAGACCTTGATATTTATAGCTTTAAACTGTTATTCTCCACTTAAAACCAAAATCAAATTTAAAATATGGTTATTCAATTTACCTTTGAATTTATTTAAATAAACTATTAGTTTCTTTTCTTCCTTATCTTTATTGTTAGAATAACTATTAGGTAGGACCTTATCTTCCCTGATTCTTCCTAAAGGCTTAAGCCCTCATTACGAAAACAAATAATTATAAAAAAATCGTTACTATTTGTTGCATTTAAACAAAAACTTCTAATAACAACATTTTCAAAGTTTCTCTTAGCTGTCATAGCTAATTCTATCGAGCTCTTAAGGCAAGCATAGCTAGCTCTGCAAGCTTCCTGTTTGTTGAGATTTTCTCTCTGACTTATGGTTTGTTTTTAAAACTCAAGTTTTTCTTCTGTTCTAAACTTTTAGTCGGCAGCGTGCTGGGTAAAAGCTTAGCCTTTCTTAAGTGCAACAATTGGTATCCTTATCAAAGTTTTCAAGAAAAACTATAAAATCAGTTATACCAGCATTAAAACTGCTTCCTTGCTTCTTTCTCTGGGGACATTTGGTCTTTTTCTGGAGATCCAACAATTTCCCGAACTAAAGAATATCCCGGCGAATTCAAATTATTTTTACTGTTCTAAACATTCGGTTAAATCTAACTCCCTTGAAAGGAGAACCGGTAAATCTGTATCTCTTATCACCCTTTGTATTGCCAGACCACTACCCATCCCCTTAGTATTAAAATATTAGCTTGGGAGGGAAAGTACGTATGCCGCTTGCTCGCAAATAACCCATGCTCCGGCTGCATTAACCGTTAGCTGTGTCCAGGCCCCTACTCACTTTAGGTGTCTCACAGTCAATGTAACTGTGGAAACTGTGGTTGAACACTTACTTCAAGTTTTAGTTTATGTTTTACATTTGACTCCCGTCCTATCTATCCATACTAGTTCTTCATACCGAAACCCGCTTCCTTTTTTTTCTTGATCATCTTCCCTTAGGTAGAGTTAATCCTCAGCTAAAACCTACCCAAATAGAATTATCTGTCTGTCTTTCCGTGTATCTTTATGCACGCCTGTAACTCGTGTTCGTATGCTTGGTGCATCATAAAATTAGGTATGGTAACCATAAGAGTTAATACACCAATCATTTATACTACTCTTCACCGTATTTTTCATTTAGTAGAAGGGTGGATATAGGGAAGAACTTCTCAAAATACATGCTAAAATAGGCGAAATATAAAATTATCCTAGAAGAACGACCAAAGCGTATGTTGCGCTTCTCAATGTGAGACACAAAATTCGGGAGTCTGTAAAGGTTCTCCGAAAACCACATTTTAAGATCCTTAAATTAACAGTGTGTGTGATATTCCCAGATGACTAACTTCGTTCTGATAAACTTATGAAGGAATGACAAACCGCTAACCATTGCAACAGCAGCTCAATTGATAATGTCTGGTGTTAACACCGTTCGAAGAACGGGTACTTCTGTTACTAGGCTAATACAAATGTTAATGGATTTACGTCCGTCAAAAGACGCCAGGGTGTCGGAATTTTTCCCCGAAGGGGATCTTTAACGTGCCAGGAAATCTAGTCACACGGCTCCCTCTTATTTGCGCACCCCCAAATGCCCACTGACTGCGCCAGGATTCGACCCTACAACCTTGTGCACGGCAGGCGAGAACCGTGCCGCTTTGTGAGCCACGCTGTTTTGAGACTGGCCCAGGTGAAGAACCGGTTAGGCCTTACTCTTACTAATCCTCTTCTTGGAATTCGTGAGTTTTGAGACGACACGATTCTGAGGAGGTGGGCATAGAATGTTATTCTCCGTTTCCGGATTACACTTGAGATACTTTCAGTGTGGGAGTATATTTCTGAATTACTCCAGAGCCTGTAACCTCCATCTTCGAACTTGGGAACAAAAATTTTCCTAATGATCTTTCTTTCTTTCTTTCTTTCTTTCTTTCTTTCTTTCTTTAACTTCAAGTCTCTCGATCGGTCCAGCTGTGCAGTTTGTTAGGCATTCCGCAGCAAACAGTGCTTATTATCAGTGGCGTAGCGTGAACTTTTGAGCTGGGGACGCCAAAGTTTATAACGACAGTCTGTTAGGTAGTCAGCCCGAAGGCTGGTTGGATCCTCAAAAAGTACCGCCGTTAGGTTATGTGGGTAAATACCCACAAAAACCCAAGGCAGCGCTATATTGAGGCGTACTAGGCAAGGTGAGGAGTGAGGTAGTTTGCCATTGTTTTCCTCACCGAGTCAGAACAGCAGTACTAACCCTATGATTAGAACCTTTCACAGCATGCACAGGCACTGACTGTGCCCTGAATGTCATTACTAAGCACCACCCATACCTCAGTAGCTTCCATATAATCACAGCCATGAGTGAGACTGAGACATCGGTGAAAAGCCACATTTTACTCTAGCCTGTGCCAACAGACAAATGCAAATGTATTGCATTCATCAAGAGATGGCAAACAGCGAAAATCAAAAAGCTAATATGAAAGATACTGTCACATACCTCACACAGTCTTGTACATCAGCTCCATTCGTCTTTTCTTCTTTTCTGCGAAAATGTCAATGATGTGTTCAAGAAATGCCGGCTCTGATGAAAGCTCACCTAATAACTGTTTTTCAATGGCCAGTGAATTTAAACACGACAAGCGACTATTGCTCATAGAATTTCTAAGGTATTTTTTAATTCTTTTCAACGTGCTCATGCTGCGTTCACTACTAGCTGTAGTAGTTGGAATAGTCAGTACTAAGCGCTGTAGTTTAGTTACTTCCTGATAGATGGAGTCGAGACCGTTGGCAACAAAATATTTTAAAAGCTCTTTTGGAGCTAAATGCTTTGTCTGATCTCCATAAACAATGTGAAGTTCATTTAGTAATTGGTTAACATTAAAGAATGGATACTGTTTTACCAAAATATCTAATTTGCCCTGGGGGAATGTTTCAGTGTATTCTTTAAACTTCTTTTCTTGTACTAACTCAATGAAATTTAGATGATTAAGATCTTCAAATCTACTTTTCATTTGAGCTGTTAGTGAATCTACTATTTCAAAATTTAGCACTCTCAAAGTGTTATACATTACGTTTTCATTCAACTGGATGCTTTTTTGGACGCATCTGTCAGTGAAATCTTCATTTCTTAAGTTTTCTATTCTTTTGACGATAGCCTCTATCTCATTATGGCAAGTTACAATACTCACTGTCGATGATTGTAACAATTTGAAAAGATGATCAGTGTAAATGAAACAAGCTTCGAATACACATAGAAAATATACAAAGGTAGGGTCATCCATATGTCTTTTGAGACCAATGGCACAGTTCACAGAGTCGTCGTCCCATTCACTATTTTCATCATCAATAATTTCATCAAAAGTACTATACAATCCTTGGAAATGTTTCATAATGGTGAAAACTGCCCTCGAATGAAAATTCCATCTCGTATTGCTAGCTTGTGGAAGCTTAAATCCTCTTTCGGTCAACAAAACCGTCCTTTTAGAAGACTTGCTGAAAAAACTATGAAAAGCAGTCAAGGCACAGACAAACAAACGAACCTGTTTTATTGTTTTTGAGCCATACAGAAGTACCAAATTTAATTAGTGGGCGTAACAATGGACGAAAAGAGCATATGGGCAAAACTGTTTCACTAGCTTTTGAACTCCTCCTTGTCTGCCTGCCATTACAGCTGCGCCATCGTATGTCTGGCTTACAACTTTTTCTCCATTTACTTCCCAGTCAAGTAAAACTTGGTGCACGATTTCTGATAATCCCGCAGCTGTTTTATTCTTGGAAACGTCATAAAAGCCGACGAATCTCTCCTCTATTCTATCATCCACACAATATCTAAATATTATGCTCATCTGGCTCTTACACGATACGTCTAATGTCTCATCCGCTTGTATGGAGAGAAAGGGGGCTTCATTTATTTCTGATTTGATTTTTTCATTTAATGCAATTGTTGTAACTTCTATCAAGTCATTTTGAATGTCTGGAGATGTTTCTTTTAATAATTATGATGACTGCAAATGGTCTCTAACTATAGATTCATTTTGAGCGAGCAGATTCAACAATTGCAAATAATTCCCCTTGTTAATAGAACTTTCATCTTCTCTATGCCCACGGATGGCTAGTTCTTGTGTACAGAGAAATACTACTGATTGAATGAGTCGTCGCACATATTGCCTGTTCGAAGACACGATCTCATTATGTTTTACTGCTTGTAGTCGAGCAGCTTCAGACATGCTCAATGCGAGTTTTACCTAGCAGATGAAATGCTTCACAATGTAACAAGTGGTGTTATGAAGACTGGTGTTTTACAGCCTTTTTAATTAAATTACTCAGGTCAGAAATTCCTTCCGTGCACCATTCAGTATCTTTCGCTCCAAACATAAGGCAAACGTAACAAAACATTTTGTTTTTTTCAACACACCCAGTTAGCCAGGAAAACCTGTCATACCAAGAAAGCTGAAAACTCCGTGTGCGATTTTTACCGACTTCTTTAATTGATAAATTTGGCTTTGGTCTTTTTGTTTTTAATTCACATCGCTGTTCACATGATAAAGTGCTCAAAGGAGTTGCCTTTAAAAAATTAATAACATTAGAGTCAGGTGAACTTTCTTCAGTCATATTGGCAGCATTAAACACACACACACACAATTAAAAGAAACTACACTTCTACAGTTCAAACTATAACACTAGCGCAGCGATTGGGCTATTGAGTTAGCAGAACAGTGATCATACAATTCAAACGCCAGCAAACGCCAGCGTACGTTAGCGCTTCCCTTCCGAGAAACAAGTATGAACTGGCGCATGCGCTGCAGCGTGGCCTGGCCAGAGTGGTACACTGCACTTGACGCCAAGAAGGTCTGGCGTACAGACAAGAAGAGCAACGCACAGCAGTAGACCGCGGCCGGGCTAAGACTAGTTATATGGGGGGGTACGGATATAAAATAACTAAGCGCCATGTAATATGCTAACGCCGCATTTATATCAAATAAAAACAATGTTATATTTTACTCTCTGATGAATACACATTCTAAATCAGGGAACGCCCGGCGTATCGGCGTAATATAGCGCTACGCCTCTGCTTATTATTATTATTATTATTATTATTATTATTATTATTATTATTATTATTATTATTATTATTATTATTATTATTATTATTATTATTTATTATTTAATCGATTGTTCCCCTTTAGGAGAGCGATTGAACTTGAATACATGATTTCATCTCCTGGCGTGTTCCCGCTTCTCTTCCCAAAATCTCTTCATCCTCTCAGAATGCTCCTTCTTCCGCTCAGCTGTCCACTTTTTTCCAGGCTGTCGTGACGGTCTCTGATCAAACTTAACATTTTTGATTTTATTCCTGCACTCGGTGCGGTCCTCAAGGTTTTCAATGTTGACCTGTTGTAGGTCCCTCTGAACCTCTGTCAGCCACTCCGTGCCACCCTTACTCCGTGTTATAACGTTGAGCAATTTCTTCGCCGTTCTGAAATTTTCCATCCTGTAAATGTGTGTATAAAACTGTACTCGGCGTTTTCTGATTACTTCCGTTATCGTGTGGATCTTTTGGTAGAGTTCGCTTTGAGGTCTCTTCATCCAAATACCGTTATTATTAACTGCCCCGTAAATCTTTCTGAGAATTTTCCTTTCCTGTTTTTCTATATCCTTAATTTTGGAATGACCGTCGATTACCATTGTTTCGGCTGCGTAAGTTACTTCCGGAAGAATCACCGTTGTATAGTGCCTTAATTTTGCGTCTAACGAGATGCACTTCTTGTTGTAGTGAGCCCACGTTAGCTTGTAGGCCTTCTGTAGTTTGGTGATTCTTTGTTCATTGGCTATTCGGTTTAGTCCCGAGGACTGGTTAATTTCACCCAGGTATTTAAAATGGGGGATTTGTGTAATTTTACCGTATTGTGTGATTAAAGAGGAGTTATTTTCTGGCCGTCTTTCCATATAGTGGGTTTTTTCATAAGAAATTTGTAGTCCGGTTCTTTGAGCAATTTCATGTAATTTTTCCACTGCGTGTATGGCTTCATGTCTGGTGTTAGTGATAATATCAATATCGTCCGCAAAAGCGAGGCACTTGACTGTAAGAATTGAATGCCTTTTACATGAGGTTCCCATTCCCTAATGATCTTTTCTAGAACAATATTAAAGAGCACTGGGGATAATCCGTCCCCATGTCGAACTCCAGTTTTGATGAGAAAGGGCTCCGATATTTCACCCATAAATTTCACTTTGGACATAGTTCCTGTAAGCGTCTGTTCAATGATTTTCGGGTCTTTCTGTCTATCCCGAATTCTTTCATGATCATAAAAAGGGTTTCGCGGTCTACAGAGTCATACGCTTTTCTGAAGTCGACGAATGTTATTACAGTATTTCTACATTTTCTCATTTGTAATATTGTTTTCAAGCTCCACACCTGTTCAGCACATGATCGCCCTTTTCTGAATCCGGCTTGGTATTCACCAATTAGCGGATCCACCTGGGGTTCTAGCCTGTTTAAAAGTGCCTTGGAGAGGATTTTATAAGCAATAGGGAGCAGGGAGATTCCTCTGTAATTACTGATATCTGTTTCATCACCCTTTTTGTGTAACGGATGAATTAGAGCACATTTCCAGTCTTCTGGTATTCGCTCCATCGTCCATATGTCTGAAATAAGGTAAAGAAGTTTCTGCGTAAGTGTAGGATCGTTCAGTTTCCAGAATTCAGCAATGATCCCATCTTCTCCTGGTGCTTTGTTATTTTTGAGATTTTGGATGATCTCCTGAATTTCTTCTAGGTCAGGGGGTTGTGAGTCCGGGTGTGTGGAAACTGGGGGAGTGAAGGCAAGTTTTTCTAGGGGTGATTCGCAGTTAAGAAGGGAGTTGAAGTATTGGGCTAATATTTTACAGTTTTCTTTCGCGTTCGTTTCCAACGTTCCATCGGGTTTTTTGAAGCACATGCTGGGCGCCTGATATCCCTTTAAGTTTTCTCTAAACGTCTTGTAGAAGTATCTAGTATTATGTTGGGTGAAATCCCGCTGGATTTCATGGAGTCTGTTGTTGTCATATCCTCGTTTTTCTTTCCTAATTGTTTTGGAGGCATATTTTTGGGTTTTAAGAAAGTTCTCCCAGTTTTCCTCAGTTTTGTGACTGTTAAACTTTTTCCACGCAGTCATTCGGTTGTCAACTGCCCGATCGCAAATTGCATTCCACCAACGATGTTTTCTTGTGCGAGGAGGTTGTCCTAGTTTCATGACTTCCTGAATTTTCTTCGTTATTTTCTGCCAGTCTGTTGATGACTCCTGATTAATTTGCATTATGATTTCTTCTTTGTGGAGTTTCAAGTACTCTGGATCTGGTTTGACATTTTTGGGTGGGCCTTTTTGCTTTCTATTGGGTTGGAATTTCGTCTTAATTTGGAGAAGATGATGGTCTGATTCAAAGGCACCTTTGCGAGCTCGGACGTTTAAAATTTATTTTGTTTTTTTCTAGGAAATTGCAATATGGTCAATTTGGTATTCACCCTGTCTAATATTGGGTGATCTCCATGTGGTTAACTTGTGTGGAGGTTTTTGAAATTGTGTGCTCATGATCTTAAGTTCAAAGTTTCTGCAGAAGCCAATTAGTCTTTCACCATTCCCGTTGGTATGTTCGTGCTTAGTATGGGGGCCTGTGGTATCACTAAATTTCCTTTCCTTACCTAACTGGGCATTAAAATCGCCCAATAAGATCTTCACATGGTGCCTTGGTATTTTGTTGGTTGTTTCTTCGAGAGTTTCCCAGAAATTGTCCATCGTTTCAGGGTCAGATTTGTTGAGTTGATTTATGGGAGCGTGGACGTTGATCAGTGTGTAAGCTTTATTGGCTGACTTTACTGAGAGCAGAGATACTCTTTCGTTGGGAGAAGAGAAATCGATGACTGAGTCGAGTACGGAATTGTGTATGGCGAAACCGGTTCCCAGGAGTGGTAGTTTGCCTCTAACTTTTATGGCAGCTTTGCCTTTATAGATTCTGAAATTCTCCGTATTAAAGTGTTCTTCATCCGTGAATCGTGTCTCTTGAAGTGCGGTGATTTTGAGGTCAAATTTTTCGAGGACGTTAGTGAGTTGTTTTAATTTGCCTGTTTTAGTGAGGGTGTTCACATTAATTGTGCCAATAAAATTCTTGCGTCGAGTTTTGAGAGTGAGAAGAGTTCTTGAGAAGCTCCGATTCTTCTCTGCATGGTGTCCCTGATCCCTCAGAATCCGATGATCAGGTGAGTCCAGTCTATCGACTGGTGCCTTGGGTAGTGATTCTGTGATCGTCTTTTCCATCATGCGCTCAAGTTGAGTTTTGTTTTTTGTGGTGATCTCAGTTGAGACCACAGGTATACGACTCGATTTTTGAGTTCGAGAAGACTTTAGTGCAGCCGCCTCAATTAGAGAAACAGACGCTGACCACTTTGCCGCTTGTTTCAAGTCAGACGCAATGTGGATTTCGCAGAATGGTATGCCTCTTCCGCCAGTTCCGCCGTACCGAGATCCATTCTCTCCGCCTTCACTGCCGTTGAGGTCTTTGCTGTAATCCTAGCAAGGAGCCCTCACAGGGTGCTATCACTCGGGCCAAGTGAACCCTGGTTTTTTAACGAGGTTGTTACTCCTTCCCCTCCTCCTTCCTCGTCACTTACGTGACAAGGCCCCGGGCTTGGGACCGGCATATTATTATTATTATTATTATTATTATTATTATTATTATCAAGAGTTTAGTGCTTTTCAGTCGGTCAACACGAATGTACCCAAAAGAGATGGGTTATGCCCTAATCCTGAAATAAATTACATGAGATTAATAAAACACTAGGATGACCAGTTTCGATCGTCAAGCGATCATCATCAGATCCAATACACTTAGGCTATAAAATCTATGTTTGAAATACAGGTGAAAATATTTACAATATGTACAATTATTTAGTTGCAGTATTGGTACTGCAACTGTCAGTGTATGCTAAATGCAGTATATATGTTAGGTGAAATGCTAAATGGTGATGGCTATCCGGAGATTGTACTTTAGAAAGATTATATGGTTGTAAACTATGGTTAAGCTATAAAATTTTAGGCTATCTACTTATCTGATTGTCTTCCGTACTACAGCTATTCGCAGTTTCCGTGCTCACTTGAACTCGCTGTGCGGTCGACTGCGGTGGTTATCTTAACGACTGGTTTTTTCCCTGCCTTCCCCCCCTGTCCCTACGTGCTGTGGGGAGTGATCGCGATGTGTTTATGTGAGGTGTTGCCAACCTAGATAAGATGTATGTTATTGAATGAGGTGGATCTACAACTATTAAAGACCGTGGATTAGTCCTCGCCACGCGTGGAGCATAACCCATTCGAACTAAGCGTTGACGGTCTTATGAGGACGTCCCGGCACCTTTAATACTGCCTCTAATATGGGCCTTGGTTTATTGCAGAAGAAAAGTACATCGTACACCTGATCCAGATAACATTTACCTATTAAAAACCCCCTAATTTCCCCCCTTTTTTATCTAGCTTGGCTGTGTCGCTAAATTGTGTTTTGTTTCCGACAGGGTGTGTTTTTTAGTAGCGTGAAGAGGGGTGAGCTCTCCATGAACGTGTGTTCATTTAGATTGTTGGGATTGTTTCGTTTGGCTAGGTGTATCTCGATTGCTTCCTTTATGTCAAGAGCTCTGCCTTTCGATTCGTGATGGATTATTTTAAGGTCCGACTCTATGTTGGTAAAGCTATGCCCTGCGTCACACATATGTTCGCACACGGCTGAATGTGTTCCGTATCTTATCGCATTTCTATGTTCATTATAACGTGTGTCTACTCGCCTTCCACTCTGCCCGATGTAATTAGCTTGACAATCGGTGTCTTGGCACGTTATAGAATATACCCCTGACCTTGAATACGGGTCACGTTTATTTAGGTTACTATTTAGGAGGTGCCTAGCGGTTGTGTTTTTCGTCGTGAAAGCTATCTTTATGCCTTGCTTTTTGAATAGGTTAGTGATTTTATATGTATTCGCATTCACATAGTTGAAACGCGCAAATTTTTTCTCATTGCTGTCCGGTTTGGGAATCGTTTTATCTTTATTTTTATGTTTGGCTATAATTTGATTTATTTTGCTTGGCGAGAAGTTGTTTTCCTTTGCTATTTGCATAATAGTTCTTATTTCCTTATTATAGTTGTCTTTTGACATGGGTATGTTTAAAGCCCTGTGCACCATTGAATTGAAACCCGCTAGTTTGTGCGTACTGGGGTGATTAGACTGATTGTCGATTGCATGCGAGGTTTGTGTTGCTTTCCGGAATATGGAATATGAAAGGTCGTTGTCTTTACGTTCAATAGTTATATCGAGATAATTTATTTTCCGGTCTATTTCGGATTCCTTAGTGAATTTGATAGAATGGTGAAGGCTATTAATGGATTGGAGAATTGTTTCTTCGCTTGTTAGTTCAGTATCGTAGATGCAAATTACATCATCTACGTATCTTTTCCATATTACTATTCCCTTTGTTGAAGTCTTTTCTAAGAACGCATTTTCTAGTGCATTGATGAAGATGTCAGCGATTAACCCACTTAGTGGCGATCCCATTGCTAGGCCTTCTCTCTGTGTGTATATTTTATTGTCGAATTGAAACACGTTTTGGGTGAGAACGACCCTCAGTAATCTCACAATCTCTTCAATTTCTTTTACCGAATTGTTGGATTTTAAGTTGTTTTCGATAGTGTTGATTGCTTCAATAATCGGAATATTGGTGTACATGTTAGTTACGTCGAAGGATACTAGCCTGAAGCTAGGTTTCATTTGTAGGGTGTTCAATTCTGTTACTAGTTCTGTTGTGTTCTTTACAGAGTTGTTTTTGTCGTTGGAAAGACGGCATTTTAAGATTTTTAGCAACTCTTTGCTGATTTTGTAATTAGGGGCATTCCTACAATTGACTATTGGTCTCATTGGGCATTCCTTTTTGTGTATTTTTGGTTGTCCCCTCAATGACGGTATTTTCGGGTTCATGTTTATTAGTTTTGATTTTTCAGCTTTGGTCAGTATGTATTCTGTTTCTTTTAGCGCACTTTTTATTTGTTTTTGGAATTTGTTGGTGGGGTCTTTTGTTAATTCCTTGATTTCGTTGTTGTTTAGGAATTCGACTGTTTTTTCAATGTATTCTGTTTTGTTCAAAATTACTGTAGTGTTTCCTTTATCTGCTTTTGTGATGATTAAGTCATGTTCTTTTATTTTTTGTTTCAACGACTTAATTTCTTTGATTTGTTTGTTGTTTTGAATGTTATTGCTATCGCCCTCTCGTTTGAGGATTTTTTTGGCTTCGTTGGTGGCGAGATTTTTGGTTAATTCCCTGTCTTCTGCTGGGAGCTTGTGACTGGCTATCTCAATATCTGTGATTAACTGTATTATATTGAGGTTCGTGTGTGCGTCTGTGCAGTTGTATTTCAAACCTTTGTCTAACATATTCATTTCACCTTGAGAAAAGGTTACGTTCGTTCTGTTGTTTACTCTGCTGTGGAAATTGAATTCATTGTTATTCGTGTGTTGTTCGTTAGATTGATGGTTCTGTGTTTCTCCTAGTTTTCTTAATTTATTTTCTAGCGTTTCATGCTTCCTCGTTGCTCTGATTTTGATGGTGTCATGTAGGTGTTCGGTGAAGCTGTCCCATTGGGCTGCGTGCCAGAAATTACTTAGTTGCAATTGAATGTCGTATAATTGTTGGTTAATTTTTTGCTTTCTTATGTATGCAAATCTTAATTCGTTTTTGATCCAAAGCGCTTTGGCTTGTTTAGTTGAAATGATCGAGGCTGGTGTGTTCGGTACGGTTTTAATTGGTACGTATTTAGGGGTGAGGTTTAGTTCTATACATTTTTTGTTGAACCAAATTGACTTGTCTAAATTCATGAGTTTAAGCCTGAGTGATTTGAATTTCTTGGCTTCACGATTTGCCTGACTAGCCGTGAACATTGTGGTGTTTGAAGCCATATTTTCAGTGTTGCCTTAGTAAACAAGAGTTTAGTGCTTTTCAGTACCCATCTCTTTTGGGTACATTCGTGTTGACCGACTGAAAAGCACTAAACTCTTGTTTACTAAGGCAACACTGAAAATATGGCTTCAAACACCACAATATTATTATTATTATTATTATTATTATTATTATTATTATTATTATTATTATTATTATTATTATTCAGAGGAAACTCTAGCAACCTTTAACTAATTATAAATACGAAACTTAAAAAGAAATCGGAAAACTTTACATTCTATCAGTGAGCAATGCGTTTTTCTCGTGTAGAGAAAATTATTTGTAAAAGCTGTGCCTATATAATGAAATGGGGGCCTCAATTTTCTACACCTACAATCAGCTCCTCCAAGCAGTTCAGACACGGATATGATGACTGGCCGTGCAGAGCTTGTTAGTACAATCTTTGTCAACGCATTTACTGTTTTAACATTTCGTTGTAGGTTCTTAATTTGTTTGAGCCGTAAGAAAATATGAAGTCTCATAATGTTCCCTTTATGTAGGCGGCATCCTAAATTCTAGTCTCTTTAGATTGGTTCTCGTGAGGTGAGGTGTGCCCATACCTGGATGACAGCGTAGGATGCTATCGGTACTATCTAGATTTGGAAAAGGTTGATGGCAGTCCTCAGCGATATTTTTTTCCAGAATCCTGATCTCGAATATTGATATAATCGCCACCGCGCATCTGTCCTCTATGTGTCTGGTGAACGCCTTCCCCGTTACTTGCATAGTTGGCTCAAATCTCTATATAGGTTAGTTATAAAAATGAATGTTACGTGATAGTTTGTATGTGTATGTCCTTTATGCGTTCATATACCATTCATCCGATTGCGATGAAACATTGGTGAGTTGTTGTGTACACTCCTGCAGAGGTTTCTAACTTATTAAAACCATATTATAATTGGTAGCGCACGAGTAGATTCAAAAAATGAGTGACGGCGCGCGAATCGTTTCAACAAAGGCCCGCATGCTTTCATAAACCATTCATACGATTGCGATGAAACTTGGGTGAGTTGTTTTGTACACTGCTGCGATGGTTTCTGACTTTAAAAAATTCCATATTACAATAGGCAGTGCAAGAGTAGATTCAACAAGTGAGTGACGGAGCGTGAATCGTTTCAACAAAGTCCCGCATGCGCTCATATACCATTCATCCGATTTCGATGAAACTTTGATGAGTTGTTGTGCACGCTCCCACGAATGTTTCTGAATTAGGAAATCCATTTTACAATGCAGTAGTTTAGAGGCAGTTAACGGGAAAATAAAAGAATTTTGTGTATCCAAAATAACTTAAACAAACAAAATTACAAAGCCAACATGCATGCTGGGTACAGCATGTAGGTTATAAATATCCTTATAGGCTATTTGATTGACTACGGTATATCTAGTTTGTCGCTGCCACATGTGAAGGCATCATAAATTACAAATACGTATTATTAGCCTAAACTTGTACATTTCTTTTTAATGCATCTTCAATTAATTGTCACTTAGGTACCATGTCATATGACATAGTTGGTTATCACTTATGAACTGACTGCGCATTTGCGTGCATAAGAGTAGTACCGTAGTGGAAGGGAAAACTTTAATTCACGTTCGACAGTTCTACTCAAGCAGGCCTATATTGACATAATGAAAAACATTATATTCTTTGATTTTAAACAGTCTTATGTTGTGAAGAGAAGAGATAGGTTGATAGACAGATACTAAGACGCCCAGGAATAGCAAAGTTAATTATGGAAGGAAGGGTTGTAGGGGTAGACCAAGGTTAGAATATGTTAAACAGATTGCCTCGGATGTAGGGTGTGGTAGCTATGTAGAGATGAAACGATTAACCCAGGACAGGGAGGCGTAGAGGGCTGCATGAAACCAGTCACCAGTCAAAAGACAAACAAAAACAACGTGGGTGTATTTGAGTTCATCTGGGAGGGGGGTCATCCTCCCCTCTCGAAAGAAATACTTCTCAGGATATCTCCTCGCCTGTCATGAATGGTATTCATCCTCCTGCCCCTGATGAACTGATACTGCAGTCTACCACAGTACACCGCATTGCGGGCAAGAAGGCCACCGCCCCCAGAAACAAAAGACTGCGAACACAAAGTTATCGTGCTATAATGTAAGCTACCGTAAGTAAAGACTTTGTCAACTCGCAGCCACAATTTACTTTGTGACAAGTGCACTGCGGATCTAAAGACTTGCATGGCTACGTCAAACTAAGGCAATTTATTCTCGAAGCAGACAAAAATATGTTATTCCTTTTATTTTTCTAGAGTATTTCTTAACCACCTGAGGGTGAGGGATATTGGCACATGGTTTAATTTATTCTTGTTAGATATCACAAACAAATTAACTCATTCTCACAGCAATCTAGCAACGTAGCCGCACTCCAAGACTGCAATGGGAGGTCCTGGAGTTGGCCGTGGCACAGTTCTCACTCCAAAAATTTCTAGGGTGGTACCATATTCTTAAGACCCAAACAAATATCCAAATCCTAGACCCTAATAAAAATAATAATTACAGACGCTACTAGTCAAACACGCACAAGTAGCCTACGCGGGGCTGATGACCACATATGATCCAAGGTCCTCAATAGCGTCACCACAATATTTTATGTAGATGGTACGTGAGGTAGCATATTGTCAACAACCATTTTTCACAAGTAGGCTATACAAAGCCAACCTCAATGAATATTTTTACCGGTTTCTGAAGTATAACACTCACGTTGCATTGAAATTACTTGTTTGAATCATTAGAGACAAGTCACACTAGCGAAGCACTCAGGATTAGTAATATTTGCTTTCATAGTCCAGTCATTAGGTCATTTTTGCCCTACAAATTCTGAGTTATGTATATTTTTTCTCCTTTATGTCTTTTGGGGGGGCTGATTACGAATGTAATGTTCACACAAATGACACATTTAATTGGATTTTGCGTTATAGCATAAATAAAACAAGGAGAAAGTGTATTTTCCCGTATTTTTTGCCTCTAACCCGAAAACTGTCAATTGTTGGCGAATGGGATGGCTTTAGTTTTAGTATGCAACCTTGTTTTAATATGTAGTTGTTGTTGAATGTATTTGGGGAAGTGTGATATGCTTGTGACTTGGCCGTCGGCATATTTTAGGCTTGTGTTTCTTGAATTTCTCGTGAGTTATCTTGCGTCGTAAGTTCCCTCGTGGTCGCAGTGTAGCGGTCGGGCTTTCGCTCTGAAAGGGGACTTTGGTGTCTGCCACTGTATTATATCTAAATTGATAGCCAATTTTCCTCGTCGGAGGCCCTGATTTTATAGTGGGGGAGGCTTTTCTCCTTTTATCGAGGCTCACTACTTGTTGCGCCATTCCTCGTGGCGTCTGTTTTGGTTTTGATCTAAATTATTGTAAATTCCTGTGTTATCACGCTTCCTTGATTAGCTCGAAACGGCCATGCATTTGTTTATTTATTTAAGTTTCACGGGGTTGCTTTATTCTCTGTTTTATCATCTTACGTTCTCAATTTTTGGTTCACGTGTTGTTCGTAACTTTCGCTGACGCATGTCTCTTTAGTTTCCTCCTTTTCGCCTGATGCTCGTTTCATTTTCGTAATTGTAAAACTTCGTATTTCTGCTTAACTTGTGGGGTTAGTTGAAATCCCAAATTTGCGGGGGTGGCGTCCATTGTGTAAGCGGACAATAGGGTCCCGCTATCCTCCGCCATTTTAAGAGAGTCTTGCTTGAGTTCGTGTACATGGCGGTTGTGTGCTAATCATCCGATCCGTTTCTGCGGAGCCTGTACATTACTAATGTAGTCATTTCACTTTATTTTGGTCTTTTCCATCTGCGTTCGCTTTGATATGTTCATGCGTGTATTTTATTTCACGGAATTCCTTCCGTGTGTGTAACTAGTAATTTGTCCTTATATTGCGCAACCTTAGGGTCGTAATTTGATTTAAGTGTAAGTCTGCTCTGTGTGATTTCCTTGCAGTGTCGCGCTAAATTATTTTAATTCCCTTGCTGTGTAATGTTCTGTGTTTGTTTTCTTGGTTTTTGCGTGCACGTGCCGCCAAGGCCAAACCTTGTGTATTTATTGCTAGGGATATCGTTGTGTTTCTTTCACGCATTTGAAACAAATAAAATGTATTGTTACGTGCCACCTGGGTAGATTATTAGCTTGGGAATAACCTAACACCCAAGGGAAGATGATAAAGAAAAAGGAAGTGGGTTTCGGACCGGAGAAAAAGGATGGAGAAATAGGAAGAGAGTTTGACATAAGTTATAATTATGAGTACTTGCTCAAATGCAACAAGTGGTGAACACCCTATCAATGAATTTATTTGCATTAAGTGGGAAGAGTCAAGGAAGACAGGATCTTGCCTAACCGTTATGTTTGAGAAATGATAAATCCAAAAACAAATCTTAAATTTATTTAACAATGTTGGGTAGTAGTTTGGTAACAAATATATAATTTTGATTTTGTAACAAATGGGGTCACAGACCTCCAAAAACATCTAAAGCTTGCGCCAGGCAATTAACAATTCTTTTGGTTTCAAACCTTTATATGTTTTAAAATCTTCGCAAGATTTTGAAATGGCGAAGATAAAATGAAAAATTTAAAGATAATTAGAGTGATTAAAGTTAGACAATAAATCAAGTACAAGGTGTGTACTTTAAGGAATTTCTAGGCAAATATCTTAGAAAGAGTAACAACTTCGAAAGTAACAACAACAACAACAAAAAGCAGGAAGAATAAAATAGAAGTTTTTGTAACTTCTTGTATTGATGCTGAATTACTTGGTTGGATTATGCAAATAGGGCAGGTCACTTATTGTGAAACCTGAAGAGAACAATCGAAAGGAAGTTTCTAGAATTCCTATGTTTAAGTAGGGATCACGAGACAAATGGGGCAAGTATCCCTTTCGTGAAACCTAGAGATAACTCACTTATGAGTTGAAAGAATTGTATTCCCTAATTAGAAGGGAGAAACAAGATAATTTGAGACGTGTACCAGACACGTAGTTATGCAGACATTAATTCGTTTTAAACAAGAAGTTCCGTGAAGAACTATACAGCCTACTTTTCATGCCAATGATTATTCTACAGTATATGAACCTATCTAGAATAATGACGAAATTAAGTTGGTAATATCGAAATATCTAATTAGTTCAAAATATACCTGGTATAATGTAGCCTAATAGAGCACTACAGTTGGCAGCCCTGGTGACTGAATATATTCTTAGTTCCACCTCTTTAGGTACAGAATACAAAATTCGGTTGAAGTCCAATGGACGTTACATGCAGTTAGACACTGGATCTATCAGCACGCGTAAAAGCATGTTGCCAACAAAACCATGCGTGTGCTGGTCAGAAATAATCTGAATTATTATGATATCTTGTTGTGCCAATTTTGGATGAAATCCATTTGTTAGTATAGAAGTTACATGTATTTTAAAATTGGACATATCAGCAGGCATAGAATCATGTTGGCAGCACCGCCTTGTATTAATTACTCCAAATTAATCTAGAATGTCAGGTGCTATACGTGTGCAAAGTATAGAGCTGTTGGCTTGCATACTTTCTGATATATTGATATTAGGGTAAAAAGAATATAGACAGCATTTATTAACAGTTGGCAGCCCTGATTGCTCTTAACAATACTTATAGTCATGTCTGTTATGGTACACATTGCACATACGAAATTTGGTTGAATTCCAACTGATAGTATAGAAGTTACATGTATTTAAAAATTGGTACTATCAGCAGGCTTATAATCATGTTGGTAGAACTGACGTGTATAAGTTACTCCAAATTAATCTAAAATGTCAGAATATAAGTGTGCATAGATTAAAGCTGTTGGCTCGCATACTTTCTGATATATTGGTATTTGGATTTAAAAAAATAGAGAGAGCAATTATTTACAGTTGGCAGCCCTGGTGGCTCTTAAGAATACGCTCAGTCATATCTGTTTATGTACAGATATTACATACAAAATTTGGTTGAAATCCAGTTGATAGTGTAGAAGTTATATGCATTTAAACATTGGACATATCAGAAGGCTTAAAATTATTTTGGCAACACTGTCATGGTTGGCCTCCTGGAAATTAAACTGAAATAGTATTATCTACATGTGTGCCAATTTTGGAACAGCTCCCATGCATACCTTGCAAGATATCCAACATGGAGCTCAAATGTCTAGTGCGTTTTTTCAGCAGTTGGTAGCAAGGACATCATTTTCAAATATGGACGTGAGCTATTCCGGTGCACATCTTTACTCATACTAAATTTGGTTTTGATTGCTGCAGCCGTTTAGGAGTTGATAGGGACACACACACACAGCCAGACAGACAGACAGACAGAAGGACAGACAGACAGACACACATTTTCCCGGATCGATCTCATAAGACTACTTTTTCCTCATTTTTGCAAAATGTGAAAAGTAGGCTAATAAATCAAGAGAGGGAGGGCACTTATTGAGAGTGACACCTCATTGGAAAAGACCTAAATAACAATTTTATTATTATGGTTTGTTAGTAAAAGGTTTGGGAAAGATCAAAGGGAATTGAGGATAAGTGTTCATGGCCGTATTTATAATAATCGGACGAACGCGACGCGGATGAAATATTGAACAAACACTGTTTTTCACTATAGTCTGTTGAAATAGATGAAAAGTTCACTGTAGTAGCACAACAGTTTATGGCAAAGAAAGTTATTGCAATAGGGGAAAACAACTAGTTACACTAGATTTGCGAGAGTCTATTGCTTGAGAAAGTTGTAGACTATAGTTGAATGCGCCAGAGAAAATCCCAACGGAGGAAGAAAAATTAGTTATTGATTAGTAGTTCATAAGGAAGATTCCTTAGTTTGAAAAAGTATTCCCACATGTGAGAGGCAAATACATGACAGTATAACTGGTAGATAGAGTGCAGATTCTGGAAGGTTCCAGAGCAATCCTGACTGCAGAATAGGGCAAAAGTTAGTCCAGCGGTGGAACGAGCTAAGTATTTTATAGACAGTGGGTAATTTAATGGTGTCCCACGTTGTGAGAAAATCTCTCATTTAATAAGCATAAGAAATGCTGCTTCCTGTTAAGATTGGCTTAGATAGACAAAAGCCCAACATAGAAAATCCCGCGAAGGATGATTATTGCCCCAAATATAGTGATCTCACACTGCCTGTAAAATGATCATTAAAAAGCATGTAGCTATTTAAAATCAATTAAAATAAGTTGAAGAACGTATAAGTAGTACTTAGCTTTGCTTCATGGCGAAGGTGATGTTCCCTTTGACGGTTGATACTAAAATTCTAACATGGCGTAGAATTTAAAAGTTTGCCTCTTGAGTTGAGGAGGCGAGCTCTAGATAAGCTCTAACTGAGTCGACTTCCGACGTACAAGTGAGGGCTGCTAGACGCAGCGAAAGCACACCAGCCTAGACGGCATCTTCAACAAGAAGTTGAGTGTACTGTGAAGGTGAGCAGTTGCTCCCGACGCGGAGACAAGTCAAGACGAAGTTTTGAAGTGAAGTGACCGAGCGGGCTGGCTGCGCGCGCGGAGAAGAGAAGTAGGAGGGGAGAAGAGGTGGTAGCGGGCGAGTGAGGGGAGGAACAAAGAGGTTACACATAAACATGAAACAACTTTACAAAAATACATTTTTTCTTGGAGCGGGGTCTTCATGGAGTAGTTGATTGGTGAAGAACACGACGCCCAGCGGATTAGTGTAGAAGTCTTCATGGTTGGAAGCAATGGAAGTTCGGAAGGAAGCGATGGGACGCTGTCAGGCTGTTCAGCGGAATATACGTTTCTGTAAAAAACTGACAGAAAAAATAAACAAATGCACTGGGCAAGCGGGAGGTAACAGTTCGATGTTGGTGTGTGCGGGAAAGAAATTTAAATAAACGGACTGATATAAAGTAATGAACAGCAAAAGCTAATTCTTTCTTTCCGTGTATTTGCAAAAATACCCCACCACCCCCTAGTGGCAAGTTCCGTTAACTGGATTACGGTGGTTGAAAGCACAAACACAATTGTTCCTTTAAAGAGAAGTTAGCTTTATTGCTTGCAGGTCAGAAATATACACCGTACAATAAGCAGATAGAAACAATTATCTGTCTTACAGAAGCTCCCTCCTGTATGGAGCTCGACTCACCCTTTCACTCGGCCTTGCAGTTAATCCTCTCGCTAATTAGGTGGTCCCATGCGCTGGCTGGAAATAGCTGCACCAAGTCTGGCACTCACTGTTTCCTGTCCACTGGCTAGGGAACTGCCCAATGCGTTTCGTAATTCACCACTATGTCTCACTGGGTTTCGCAAGTCACCACACTTCTGTCGCTCAAGATAAACGCTCGCACTAGCTCGAAAAAACACACACACACACACACCGCTTGACAGGTCGCTCTTATATAGCAGGCCGGTGACTCAATACATGCTTTTAGACCCATCCAGGGTTCACGGCTTCCCGAGGTTTGGATCACTGGCTGGGTCACGAATATTCTGGACCATCCCTTTGTCCTAGTAGTCCTGTTGCATAAGGCGCACGCAATAGACTGAGGAAGAGCACAGCCCAGCCCGGGGGCAGTTGTGACTCATGCGGCGAGCGATGAAACAAACTCACAGCCGTAACACCACCCCCTTCCTAAAAGGCTGATCGTCCCGATCAATCATTGGTCCGTCTGTGTCCCTCCGTAAGCTGCCAAGCGATCTCGATGCACGATCTTCATCTTCGCACTCGGGCTCCGCTGGATCCTGTAGACGACATCGTTATCCGTTTCACGACTCGGTACGGGCCCTCCCAAGACTTCTGCAGTTTGGGTGACAGGCCTTTCTTCCGTAATGGGTTGAAGAACCAGACCAGGTCGTCCTCGTGGAATCCGCCGGCATCCGCCTGTTGGTCGTATCGGGTCTTCATTCGTTCGGTCTCAATCCGCAGTTTCCTCCTCGCGAACGCGTGCACGTCCTCCAGTTGGTCGATCAGTTCTTGACAATACTGGATTACCGGGACCGGATCATTCCCAGGTCGGCCGAAGGCAAGATCGACAGGTAGACGGAGCTCCCTCCCAAACATGGCCCAGGCTGGTGTGCACCCGGTGGCTTCATACACGGCGGCGCGGTAGGTCAGGAGAAATAGTGGAAGATGCTTGTCCCAATCCCTCTGGTGCTCGCTGACGACTATTCGGAGATGGTTCTCGATGGTGCGATTGAATCGCTCTACCATCCCGTCGGACTGAGGGTGTAGCGGCGTTGTCCTTGTCTTCCGGATTCCCAGCAGCTGGCATAGGTTCTGGAACACCTGCGACTCGAAGTTCCTCCCTTGGTCGGAGTGCAGCTCCAGGGGTACTCTGTACCGGCTGACAAATTCCTTCACCAGGGTCTCTGCGATCGTCGCGGCTTCTTGGTTAGGGAGCGCATACGCCTCCGGCCATTTGGTGATGTAGTCGCTGACACACAATATGTAGCGGTTCCCTGCCTCGCTTAACGGGAATGGCCCAGCAACATCGATGGCCACTCTCTCCATGGGGCCGCCCACGTTGTAGGCCTTCAGTGGACCCCGTCGACATCGTCCTGGGTCCTTGCTGGCTGCGCAATCGTGGCACCTCGCGCAGTGGTTCTCCACGTCAGTTCGGCATCCGATCCAGTAGAACCGCTCTCTCAGCTTCTCCAGGGTCTTCTTTATCCCTAGGTGTCCACCAGATGATCCTCCATGGACTTCCTTCAGGACTTCCTCCGTCATAGCCTTTGGAACGACGCGACGACTTTTTCCCGAGATGTCTTCCCGTCGGTGCTCTCCCAGGCACGGCAGATGAGGCCATCCCTTACAATCAGCGAGTCCCACTGCGCCCAGTAGGACTTAAACTTTGGGCTGCAGTCACTCACAATGTTCCACCCGGGTCTGGGGACACAGGCCCTCTTCCATTAGGCTATCAGTCCCAGGTCATCATCTGCTTGTGCCCGCGTGAAAGATTCGCGGCTCCAGCTCCCTTGAAGTTCCGCAGTAGTCCGTCGGAGTAGCGGTTTTTGATCGGTTCTAGCACCTCTACCTCCACATTCCTCCACACAAGATGGCGGCGGTGTGATATCTCTCGAACGCATGGTCGGATTTTAACAAATGAGGTGTTGCTGAACTCGGGCTGACACCCCCTTTCCAATGGATAACATATTTCCACCCCAAAATAAAACCTACCCCAAATAGGGGGTGAAATTGTATTTTTTTATAGAATCTCGCTTTCCAAGTGCAACATGTGCGAGTTTGAATGCCAATATGGAATTAAACGTTGTTCTACACAAGAGACATGTATACGGTGGAAAGCTACTATGAATTAACATGCTTGTTTTTTTGTTTTTTACGCATGCCCACTCATAGTTTTTGTAAGAGGGCGGCTTTTTAAAGATGGCGGCTGTTGTGTAACCTAACCTAACCCAACCCACGAGGGGTGATCAAAAAGTATTTCAAGTGACGCTTGTCGGTAGGCAAACCAATAATCAATGAGGATATGTAAGGGCTTGATGCGATAACCCCTTTTGATTGATCCCTGTTGATTTGTTCCTTTGGATGGTTCCTGTTGACGGGTCATTGCTGACGAGTTCCTTTGGACGGGTCATTGTTGACGAGTCCCTGTGGACGGGTCCCTGTTGGCAGGTCATTGTTGACAGGTCATTTTTGACAGGTCATTGTTGGCGGGTCCTTCTTGACAAGTCCCTGTTGATGGGTTCCTGTTGACAGGTCCTTTTTGACTAATCCCTTTAGACTGGTCCCTTTGGACTGGCCCATGGTCCCTAATGCTATGATGAAATTAAACGTTGTTCCACATGAAACGCATGTGAAGAGCCGATTGCTACTATGAATTAACATGTTTGTTTTTTGTTTTTACGCATGCGCACTTGGGGTTTTTGTAAGCGGGCGGGCTTTTTGAATAATGATTTATAGATGAGTTATTTTTTTTTAATTATCAAAAGATACAAAACTAATAGGTCATTAGCTTTTTAATATCTCATGAACCAATAAGGCTAGGGACTTGATGACATTCTGTTTTTGAATGTATTATTTATTTTTGTCAAAAGGGCATAACTGCACTTTTGTTAATGTCTCGCTAACTAATAATCAGAGAGGGTCAAGTGAGGTGTCATGAGACTCAGGATGGTCAACTCTTTTCCATGACTAACGAATTTACCCAAAAGATCTAAAACAGCAAGGTCATTGAACTATGATTTTATAAACTAATAATCGGAGAGGGTCAAGTGAGGTGTCATAGGACTTAGAATGGTTAACCCTTTCCCATGACCAATGAATTTACCCCAAAAATCCAAAACAGCAAGGTCATTGACCTGAGATTTCATAAACTAATAATCGGATATCAACATGTGATGTGTCATAGGACTTAGAATGGTTAACCCCTTCCCATGGCTAATGAATTTACCCAAAATACCCAATACATCAAGGTCATCGACCTGAGATTTTATAAACTAATAATCGGATATGGACATGTGAAATGTTTACCGTGAGTGATGAAACATAGCTAGGTAGTGAAAGAATTATTGTAGGCTACATGTATAGTGACTGACAGGTCTTTCACCATTGGAACTTGTTTTCAGATCAAACTGCAGTACAGAGAGATTATAGGTTGTAGGTATAGGTTAATAAATGGCAAATGGTGTACACAAAATCTGATTTGTCGATTCAAGAAATAAGAGTAGACAATTTTAAATTGATTGGTTAAAGAGGATAGCTAAAATCCAAAATGGTGACTATATCGAACTAAACTCATCCAAGCTGAATCAAACCCAACTAAACCAAACTAAACCGAACCAAACTTAATAAAAAAAACAAGCGAAGGGTTTATGTGTAAAACTTGTGGGTAAATGAGGTCATTGGTAATGTCAGAATTGAAAGGGATAACGCTCTACCTATAGAGGGTAAGGTCAAGCTAGTGCATGGTGCTAATGCACACACACACGTACATGAACCACACACAACTAACCTATACTGTTTTTATGGGTTGACTGTTAAAACTTGCTCAGTGGTTACTGGGGCAAAATGGTCGCTACACACAACAAGCTTTAAATACTTGAGCCTAATAATCTATATACACACACACTCGCTTGTTATAAACTAAACTGTCTTGCTGACAATGCTCACACTGTAAGTAGATGACAGAAATGCTTGGCTAACAGAAATACAATCATTTCCGGTTGTCTAATGTTACCAGCTAACCATTTTGTGCTGCAGTGGCGAGCACATGTGCCTCTTGCACTAGAGATTTTAACTCGATTTCCAGCCCTAAGGCCTAGAACGAATCAAACTAAGAAAGAAGGGCATGGTGGTGCAGTGGTTAAGCTGTTAGCCTTTCACTAAAGTGGACTAGGGTTTGATTTCAGGTTAATACGCATGTCATAAACGTATATAAAAAGCAGAGATAAGGTTTTAAACCGATTACGCTTGTCTCTTTTCAAATCATTACTTGGATTACAAATACAAAGGTGGACTGGGTGTGATATACAGTTAATGCTGCCTATCGCACACTAAACTGTAAGGAAGCCATATGTAGAGCTATATGTAGAGAACTACCTAGCGATTTCATGAACTCGTATAGCTATGTCGCATAAACGGTGCAGGATACAATCCAGAAACTATAATTCGTATCTTGTGGAACAGAGAAAATGCACTTTTGCCTTGATGGATAACAAATGTGTGCAGACGAATGACCTACGCATTAGCCTACCATGGGGTTATAACCACGAAGAGGGCGTGTGATTTCTACATTTTATTGTTTAGAGACATGGCTTTTGTAACCAGTAGATTTAATTGATTTTGTAGTTTGTAAATATTTATTTTTGTAATTGTAAATAGTTAATTTTTTGTAAATAGTGGAAACCATTTATTTTTGCAATGGTAAATGTTAAATGTATAATTAACGTTCATTGGGATGAGTGTGCACGTCAATGATGTTTTTGAGGATAAATAGAGTGGTTGTGTGTTTGTTCTCAAATACAGGCATGGTTGTGTGAATGTATGACTACACAGAAAGAAGAGAGAGAGAGAGAGAGAGTAAAAAACAGCCTTACCTGCAGTAGTAGTAGTAGTAGACCTCTATGTTTTGCATACACATAGGCAGACTGTACCATCGCCATGGCCAAGCACTCACTTTAACACCATTTACAAAAACTTAAAATGGAAAATCATGTTTCGCAAATATGAACTTTTGACATAAACAAAAACAACAAATTGGAAAATCCATATATCCATATCATGAAATTCAAAAAATTTAAACTGACACTTAAAAGAAATGCAAATGGAAAATTGACAAATTGCAATGTGTGAAATGTGAAAATGACAAATGGCTATCATTATTTAAAAAAAAACATGGTGCTGTATGGTTGAGGTGTGAATCAAACCCTCTGTACTTATTTTGGACCACCCGAGACTGAGTATACATGTTTTAGTCCTCATACCAATTTTAAAAATTTCGTGTTAAAGCTAGGAATTGAACCCAAGAGCTTGTAGGGGGAGACCAAGGTTAGAATATGTTAAACAAATTGTCTTGAATGTAGGGTGTGGTAGCTATATAGAGATGAAACGATTAGCTCGGGACAGGGGGCATTGAGATCTGCAGCAAACCAGTCAAAAGACTAAAGACTCAAACAACAACATGTAAGCTCACCAAAATAATGTTGTGTAACGGTAAATGTTAGTCAACGAACAGTAATGCATTTCTAAAACCTAAGAGCTTTTCTAAAATTATTTTAAAATGCCTTTAACCCTATATTAAACACCAAGTTCGCAAGACTCATAACTGCAATGTTATGGTAAAACAAAACAAAATCTATATTTCAAAACAAGCAAGTGGTTTAATCAATGTGTACTGCGAAAAGTTTTGTAAACACTCAAGTCCACAAGACTAATTAAATTAGTAACTGTCAGGTTGGTTGAGTGGTTAAGGTGTTTAACTTAAGATCAAATTTTCTGTACAAGGAAGCAGGGGTTCGAATCCGTTACCTGACATAACTATTGACTCAACATGGCTTGGCCACATTGTATTATTATGATACTCAGTACACAAACCATAGACAGAGTGTATTGTTTAAGGCACTCTCTTTATGAACATAGCCAGAGACTGTTGATGGTTAACAATTGCATTAATAGAGGGACATGGGGATAGCAATTAAGAAAAACAGCCAATACCCATACAATATTTTTATTCATTAAGTTCTTTTACAATAGTTACACACTGAATGAAGCCTCCGTAGCTTAGGCGCCAGCACGCCGGCCTCTCACTGCTGGGTCCGTGGTTCAAATCCCGGTCACTCCATGTGAGATCTGTGCCGGACAAAACGGAGGCAGACAGGATTTTCTCCGGGTACTCCGGTTTTCCCTGCCAAAATTTCATTCCAGCAACACTCTCCACTATCATTTCATTTCATCTGTCATTCATTTAATCATTGCCCCAGAGGAGTGCTTCAGGCCTCGGCAGCCGGCACAGTTCATATCCTCGCCGCTAGTTGGGGGCTTCATTCATTCCATTCCTGACCCGGTCGGAGACTGGAAGCAGGCTGTGGATTTTCATTCATACACACTGAATACAACTTTGTATCTCTTTACGATTGTTTGATATAGATTTTAAACACAACGCTTGTTGTAGATCCTTTTATAACTTTCTCCAGGTACTCTTGTTCTTAAAAACTGGGGAAGCCGCAATGGTTTTATAGACATTAAACCCTCATCCTCTTCATTTTCATCATCATCATCATTATAAATATTATCTTCATAATTATTATAGTCATTGTCACCATCATTATCATCATCATTGTTATCATCCCCAACATCACTAGAACTATCCAATTCCTTTTTTTTTCCTTTTCAAAAGGGGCCTCTTGAAGAGTCTGTGTTGCTTTTGATAGTGTTACGTTTTTTTTGAACGTTGACAACTGTCCTAACATGACTTTTTGAGGAGATAAATGTTTTTTCACACAGAAGTCACTATGTTGAGCAACACTATGTTTTTGTTGGGCTTGCTTTTTCTTGTTCTTTTGATCATGTTTAGTTAACACTAACGGTGTTTCATTTGGTATACCACATTTATGAGTACCCACACTTAAGACCTCACCATGTTTACTTTTTAGATGACCTAGACATTTTGTTGTGCTTTGATTTGAGCACTGCCAAAATATGATGCCATTCGCATTTTCTCGCTTATAGTTACAAGAGTAGCCATGATACAGGGCACGTGGTTTACCTTTATAGGTTACTAGCTGAAGTACCCGTGTTTCGCTACGCGTCATAAATAAATTAAAATGTGAAGGTGACAGTTAAAATAGGGGATAGGCGAGATGCTGCGCAGAGGGAGATTAAGGATGGAATATTTTGTCCAACTACACCGCTCGGCGTTGACCGTGTTTTATAGCACAAATTTAGGTTTTACTCGCTAACCGTTGGAGATACCTTTCGGATAGAAAATGTAATTTTAAACCTCGTATATGCTATCAAAAGTTTGCTAATTCTTAGCGTTCTCTTTTTATTTGAAATGGAAATATGAAAGTTTGAAACCAAAGGGTGTAGTGACGTCACTAAAATGGTCGCCATCTTTAAATAGTGCAAAGTATTGAAATCAAAAGTAACCTATATGTTAACCAGGTAAATCAGCTACTTCCATGTAAAATTTATGTAAATCGGACCAGTGGTACTAGCGTGATTGAGTAATACACAGACACACACCATATCATTTTTAGCCTCGCTTCGCTCGCGTCATAGTCGTGTCATATTGTTATTCAATGAAATGCAGGTTTAACCCCGTTAACACCCCTTTAGAACCTGAATACCCAAAAATCCCTCCTTATTAGACGTTTTCGACACACAACAAATATATCCCCAAAATATCATTCTTCTAACTACAATAGTTTTGGTTGGTCGATGAGAGTGAACATCCAAAAATCCTTCCTTAGTGGACGTTTTTCTTCCAGAATTTCACCCCTCCCCATAGGCCCCTTAAATTGCATTTATGAAAAAACGGTCGAACACCTATTTATTTTATTTATTTATTTATTTATTTATTTATTTTTAAGCTGATTGACCGTGCCAGGTGCAGCTTCCACGGGGGAAGAGCTCTGAACTGAGTAGGGGCTTTTCTGAACTCTGTGGAAGACGGATCTGGGCGGGGAAGACCTCAACCGCGACACGGCGCGTCCCAATGGCTGATAGGGGCTCTTGATAAGAGTGGTGCTTGCACCCGCGGTTCAACTGAGGATATGATATAGTGGCAGCAGCTATATCATTATTGTTGATACAAGACCGATCTGTCGACCTTGTATCAGCAAACAGCTGCATCATATCATGGCAGCCTTGGATATTGGGATGTGATGTGGTTACTGCGCATTGAGGAAGGCAACGGGGAACCACCTCAATTATATTTCCCTAGTACATAATCAACCATGTTATTGTCAGAGCAAGAAGTACAGTCTACTGATCATGAGGCACGGAACCCAAGATCCGGCAGGGGAAGAAAGGAGTCTTCTCAGGTCGTCATCCATCGAAATCCTCAAAAGAATGAATTGATGAACATTGAAACGTGGAATGTAAGAACCTTCCTAGAGGCAGGTAAAAACTGGAAGAAGCCAAAAATGTAATGAATGAAAAAAAACATGGATGTTCTGGGACTGTGTGAAATCAGATGGCCAGGAAATGGTGATTTCTACAGTGATGATTTCAGAATGATCTACAGTGGCAGCACAAGAGGAGGAAGTAATGGAGTAGGACTTCTGCTTAGAAGCAAATGGGCAAGAAATGTGATGAACACCTATCACGTAAATGAAAGGATTATAGTAGTAAAAATCAAAACAAGACCCAGGAATATAGTTGTTATTCAAGTGTACTTTCCCACATCAAACAGCTCAGATGAAGAAATTGAAGAAATGTACGAACATATTGACCAAATATGGAATCTGATAAAGGAATCAGATAATGTAATAATTATTGGAGATTTTAACGCTATTGTTGGAAGTCATCCAGATCGGGAAGGAATTGGGAAGTTTGGACTGGGTATCAGGAACAAATGAGGAGAGAGATTACTTGACTTCTGTGATCAGTACAATATGATCGTGGCAAACACATTATTTGAAGTACCATTACGGCGAAGATATACCTGGACAACCCCAGGTGACACTGCTCGTTATCAGAATGATTATATACTTGTCAAGAGAAGATATCGCATTCAAGTTAAATCACGCCATAGCTACCCTGGAGCAGAGATTGACAGTGATCATCGCTTAGTCATGGCCAAATGCAATATCCAACTGAAAAAGAACCGACATAGAAAAACAAAACCTCTGGATGTGACTAAACTAAAGGACAATAACAATAAAGTGATTTTCGCCCACAAAACGAATGAACTGGCTAGAAGACTTGAAGAATCGAAATGGGAAGATATAAAAGAAGGTTTGATAAATATAGCTCGTGAAACACCGGAAACAAGAATTTTAGAACCAAGGAAACCGTGGATTACAAGAGAAATATTGGATCTGATAGTAAAGAGAAACCAGCACAGGAGGGAAAATACCATAAGAAGTCAGGAACAATATAGACTTGTTAAAAATCAAATTACAACCCTTTGTAGAAGAGCCAAAGAGGAATGGATGGCTAAGATAGCTAAGAACATTGGAAATGATATTGCTGAGGGAAAAACTGACAGGGCTTATAGACACATCAGAGCCTTAAACCAGAAATCAAAAGTGAAAAGTTCTATAATAAAGGATAAAAATGGGAAAATCTAATTAGATGCGGATGAAGTCAGTATGCGGTGGAAAGAATACCTTGAAGAACTATATGATGGGAATGTATCTAATAAAACATGGTATATTGAACCGGAAGATGATATAGAAGAAAATGATAAGGGCCCTGCTATCACAAGAAGAGAATTTGAATCAGCGCTTGAAAGAATAAGTGACAATAAAGCTTGCGGTCCAGATAACATACTGGGAGAACTACTAAAGAACATGGGTGAGAAAATGAAAGACCTACTTTATGATGCAATCTGCTATGATAGTGGCAAAATTCCTGAAGACTTCGCCAAACGCAGAACAGTTATGATACCAAAGAAAGGAATTAGTACAGAATGCTCTGAACACAGAACCATAACACTGCCCTCTCATGCATCTAAAATTTTACTGTCAATACTAAAAGCCAGCATAAATAACAAACTTGATTTCCAAATTGACCCAGATCAGTTTGGTTTCAGGAAAGGAATAGGAACAAGAGAAGCAATCTTGGCTCTACGAACAATATTAGAAAGAAGAATGGAGATGAATAGAAACACATATATAGCATTGTAGATATTGAAAAGGCCTTTGATAATGTAAGTTGGGACCATCTCTTCAAAATTATTAAATCTTCAGGATTAGATTGGAAGGATAGGAGGCTGATAATAAGACTTTATGAAAATCATACCACAATAGTAGATATCAAAGGAAGCAGTCAGGAAATAAAAATTAGGAAGGGAGTAAGACAGGGTTGCCCCCTTTCACCGTACCTCTTCAATGTATTCATCGAAAAAGCTATAAATAAGTTCAAAATGAACACAAAAGGAATTAGAATAAATGGACAACAAATCCATTGTATTCGCTTTGCAGATGATATAGCAGTGGTTGCAGACTCAGAAAAGGAATTATCCAAGATGCTGAATATACTGTCATCATATTTAGTAGATTTATACCTAAACATTAACGTGAAGAAGACAAAAATATTAGTTGTAAGTAAACATCCTGAGCGAAGTCACACCTGCATCAGACTTGCTAACAAAGTAGTGGAACAAGTCACCAGTTTCCCATACCTCGGAAGTTAAATCACAAATGATAACCGCTGCAGCAAAGAGATAAGAAGAAGAATAGCGCTTGCCAAAGAAGCATTCAGCAACAAAAGAACTCTTCTGACCAATATACATCTAGATATTGAGATTAGGAAAAATCTTGTGATGTCATTTGTGTGGAGCGTACTCTTATATGGATGTGAATCTTGGACAATTCGAGAACAGGATAGGAAAAGGCTTGAAGCGTTTGAGATGTGGGTCAGGAGACGAATGCTAAAGGTCAGTTGGACTGAAAAAGAACAAACGAAAGTATACTGCGAGAAATCCAGGGAAGGAAACAGCTGATGGTAACAGTATATAGAAGAACAGCTAAATTCATTGGACACATCGTGCGTCATAATATCTTTCTAACCAATCTACTAGAAGGAAAGGTCCTAGGAAAGAAGGGATGAGGTCGACCTAGGAAGCAATTCCTTCAAGCATTGATACAAAGCGTAAGATGTGGTTCCTATTGTGAGATGAAAAGACAAGCTGAAGACAGAAGACAATGGTTGAATCGACAAGGCATTGCCTTTAGACATTGAATGATTGATTGAAGCTGATTGATTTTCTCCGAGTTTCAAACTCCTCGCCTATGTCGTTTAAGAGATACACGCTCCGTTAGGAATCTTTCAACCCCCACTTTTCATCCCTTTCACCTCATAATATACACTACATCGAAAAACCATTAGACATGTGTCAGCTTATTTGTAATGATTAGTATATGTGCCAAGTATCACATCTCCAAATGAAACCACTCGTGAGATATTGTTATTCAATGAAATGCACGTTTACCCCCTTAACACCCCTTTAGAACCTGAATATCCAAAACTGTTTCCTTAGAGGACGTTTTCGACATAAAACGAACATATCCCCAAAATTTCATGTTTCTAACTTCAATAATTTTGGCTGGGCGATGATGAGTGAGTGAGTCAGTCAGGACATTTTCTTTTGATAATTTTTTCTTTTGATAATTTCACCCCTCCCCATGAACCCCTTAAATTGGATTTATGAAACAAACGGTCAAACACCTATTTACTTATTTAAAGCTGTTTTCCCCCTGAGTTTGATGAGTGAGTAAGTGAGTCAATCAGTTAGGACACTTTCTTTCCTGTTTAATTTTTCTCTCAGAATTTCACCCCTTTCCAAGGGCCCCTTAAATTGGATATATGAAAAAACGATCGAACACCTATTTACTTGTGTTTTAAGCTGTTTTTTTCAGCCGAATTTCAAACTTCTCGCCTATGTCGTTTCAGAGATACACGCTCCGTTAAGAATCCCTCAACCCCCAATTTTCACCCCTTTCACCTCATAATATACACCACATCGATAAACCGTTAGACATATGTCTGATTATTTTTAATGATTAGTTTATATACCGAATATCACATCCCCAAAGAAACAACTCATGAGATATCGTTATTCAATGAAATGCACGTTTACCCCCTTAACACCTCTTTAAAACCCGAATAAACAAAAATCATTCCTTAGTTGACGTTTTCGACATACAGCGAACATCTTCCCAAAATGTAATGTTTCCAACTTTAATAGTTTTCGCTGGGCGTGATGAGTGAGTGAGTCATACAGAACATTTTCTTTCAATTATTTTTACCAGAATTTCACCCCTCCCCATGGGCCCCTTAAATTGGATTGATGAAAAAACGCTTGAACACCCATTAAATTATTTTTTATGCTGTCTTTTTCCCATGAGTTTGATGAGTGAGCGAGTTAGTCAGTCAGTTAGGACACTTTCTCCCCGTTTTTCCCCCAGAATTTCACCCCACCCCATTGGCTCCTTAAATTACTTTATGAAAAAACGGTCGAACACCGATTTACTTACTTTTTAAGCTGATTTTTTTCGCTGAGTTTCAAATATCTCGCCTATGTCGTTTAAGAGATAGGCCTACACGCTCCGTTAGGAATCCTTCAACCCCCACTTTTCACCCCTTTCATCTCATAATAATACACCACATCGAAAAACCCTTAGACACACGTCTGCTTATTTTTATTGATTAGTTTATATGCCGAGTATCACAACCACAAATGAAACCACTCGTGAGATATTGTTATACAATGAAATGCAGGTTTAACCCCCTTAAGACCCCTTTAGGACCTTAATATCCAAAAAAAAAAACTCCCTTAGTGTACGGTTTTGACATACAACGAACATATCCCCGAAATGCCATGTTTCCAACTTCAATATTTTTGGCTGGGCGATGATGAGTGAGTGAATGAGTCAGGACATTTTCTTTCAATTTTTTTTCTTCAGAATTTCCCCCTCGCGATGAACCCCTTCAATTTGATTGAATAAAAAAGCTATTTACTTACTTTAAAGCAGTTTTCCCCCTGAGTTTGATGAGTGAGTCAGTCAGTCAATCAGTTAGGACACTTTCTTTCCTGTTCCCCCCCCCCCCCCGAATTTCATCTCTCACCATGGGCCCTTTAAATTGGATTTATGAAAAAACGGTCAAACACATATTTACTTCCTTTTTATGTTGATTTTTTTTCGCTGAGTTTCAAACTCCTCTCCTATGTCGTTTAAGAGATACACGCTCCGTTAGGAATCTTTCAATCCCCACTTTTCACCCCTTTCACCTCATAATATACACCACATCGAAAAACCCTCAGACACGTGTCTTCTTATTTTTAAATGAGTTTATATGCCGAGTATCACATCCCCCAATAAAACCAATCGGGAGATATTGCTATTCAATGAAATGCAGGTCTACCCCCTTAACACCCCTTGAGAACCTGAATATCCAAAAATCCTCTCTTAGTGGGCATTTTCGGCCCTTGAGGAATCTGCATACCAGATTTCATTTCAATCCGTTCGGTGGTTTCTGAGATTTCGTGATGAATAAATGAATGAGTGAGTGAGTGAGTTGTATTTGACAAATATATAGTAGAAAGAAGATAGTGTCAAGTCTTTGTTATGCTCAACTCGGTTGACAGTGCTGTGTGAGCAGTTGAGTAACTAACGGGATTTCAAGTAAAGATCCTCATTTTCTATACCGGTAGTGCAGAGCGCAATTGGCATCTAGTCGGCCGTGTCTCGACTTGAGCTATGTTGCCATGGAAACTATCTGCCTTGCCATTCCTTCATGAGTATATTTTACAATTTGATTAGCCTCTGCTTGAGTGTAAAAGGACCGAAATCAGAAGAATGAGAAAGACTATCGAAAATTCATGTAGCCAGCGGTTCCTTCTGGGTCCTAAACTATGTGTATGCAAAATATGGTTGAGATTGGTGTAACGGTGTAGATTTATATACGGAACCAACCCACATACATACATACATACATACATACATACAAACAGACTTTCACGTTTATATATTAGATAGTATATTCCATAGTAGCCACTGACTTGTATAGTCGATCCGCCTACTACAAAGGTCTGAACACTTGTGGTGAAAGAATGATGTTGTGTTGATGTTTTACGCACGATGATGTTAGTGGCATATGTGGGTGGCTTATGTTGATGACCTATGTTGTTGGCTTATTTTGGTGGTTTAAGTTGATGGTTTATGTTGGTGGCCTATGTTGATGGTTTATGTTAATGGCTTAGTTTAATGTCTTAAGTTGGTGGCTTAGGTTGATGGATTATGTTGGTGGCTTATGGTGATGGCTTATGTTGATGGCTTATGTTGGTGGCTTATGTTAGTGGCTTATGGTGGTGGTTTATGTTGATGACATATGTTGGTGACTTATGTTGATAGCTTATGTTGGTGGCTTATGTTGATGACCTATGTTGTTAGCTTATGGTGGTGGCTTATGTTGATGGTTTATGTTGGTGGCCTATGTTGATGGTTTATATTAATGTCTTAGGTTGGTGGCTTAGGTTGATGGCTTATGTTGGTGGCTTATGGTGGTGGCTTATTGTGGTGGCTTATGTTAATGGCTTATGTTGGTGGCTTATGTTGGTGGCTTATGTTAGTGGCTTATGGTGGTGGTTTATGTTGATGACATATGTTGGTGACTTATGTTGATAGCTTATGTTGGTGGCTTATGTTGATGACATATGTTGTTGGCTTACGGTGGTGGCTTATGTTGATGGTTTATATTGGTGGCCTATGTTGATAGCTTATGTTAATGGCTTAGGTTAATGTCTCAGGTTGGTGGCTTAGCTTGATGGATTATGTTGGTGGCTTATGGTGGTGGCTTATGTTGATGGCTTATGTTGGTGGCTTATGTTAGTGGCTTATGGTGGTGGTTTATGTTGATGACATATGTTGGTGACTTATGTTGATAGCTTATGTTGGTGGCTTATGTTGATGACATATGTTGTTGGCTTATGGTGGTGGCTTATGTTGGTGGCTTATGTTGGTGGCTTTTGTTGATGGTTTATGTTGGTGGTTTATGTTGATGGCTCTTAATGATTAATGATGATGGTGATGGCGATTGTATCACTTTTGGAGAGTCGGAGTGTAGGTATTTGTAGTTGACGCTTGTGGGATACCTGTGTATTGTAATGAGGTTAAAGTGATAATGAAGATGTAACATACTCTCAGTCTTCAAGCCCCAAGAATTAATCATAAGCCACCAACATAAGCTATGAACATAAGTCACCAACATATGCCATCAACATAAACCACCACCATAAGCCACTAACATAAGCCACAAACATAAGCCATCAACATAAGCCATCACCATAAGCCACCAACATAATCCATCAACCTAAGCCACCAACCTAAGATATTAACCTAAGCCATTAACATAAACCATCAACATAGGCCACCAACATAGGCCACCAACATAAACCATCAACATAAACCACCAAAATAAGCCAGCAACATATGTCATCAACATAAGCCACCCGCATAAGCCACCAACATATGCCACCAACATCATCGTGCATAAAACGTCAACACAACATCATTCTTTCACCACAAGTGCTCAGACCTTTGTAGTAGGCGGATTGACTATACAAGTCAGTGGCTACTATGGAATATACTATAACTAATAAAGGTAAACCACGTGCCCTGTATCATGGCTACTCTTATAACAATAAGCGAGAAAATGTGCATGGCATCATATTTTGGCAGTGCTCAAAACAAAGAACAAAAAAATGTCTAGGTCATCTAAAAAGTAAACATGGTGAGGTCTTAAGTGTGGGTACTCATCAATGTGGTATACCAAATGAAACACCGTTAGTGTTAACAAAACATGATCAAAAGAACAAGAAAAAGCAAGCCCAAAAAACATAGTGTTACTCAACATAGTGACTTCTGTGTGAAAAAACATTTATCTCCTCAAAAAGTCATGTTAGGACAGTTGTCAACGTTCAAAAAAACCGTAACACTATCAAAAGCAACACAGATTCTTCAAGAGGTCCCTTTTGAAAAGGAAAAAAAGGAATTGGATAGTTCTAGTGATGTTGAAGATGATAACAATGATGATGATAATGATGGTGACAATGACTATAATAATTATGAAGATAACATTTATAATGATGATGATAATGATGAAAATGAAGAGGATGAGGGTTTAATGTCTATAAAACCATTGCGGCTTCCCCAGTTTTTAAGAACAAGAGTACCTGGAGAAAGTTATAAAAGGATCTACAACAAGCGTTGTGTTTAAAATCTATATCAAACAATGGTAAAGAGATAAAAAGTTGTATTCAGTGTGTAACTATTGTAAAAAAAAACTTGAATGAATAAAAATATTGTATGGGTATTGGCTGTTTTTCTTAATTGCTATCCCCATGTCCCACTAATAATGCAATTGTTAACCATCAACAGTCTCTGACTATGTTCATAAAGAGAGTGCCTTAAACAATACACTCTGTCTATGGTTTGTGTACTGAGTATCATAATAATACAATGTGGCCAAGCCATGTTAAGTCAATAGTTATGTCTGGTAAGGGATTCGAACCCTTACTTCCTTGTACAGAAAATTTGATTTTAAGATAAACACCTTAACCACTCGACCAACCTGACAGTTACTAATTTAATTAGTCTTGTGGACTTGAGTGTTTACAAAACTTTTCCCAGTATACATTGATTAAACCACTTGCTTGTTTTGAAATATAGATTTTGTTTTGTTTTACCATAACATTGCAGTTATGAGTCTTGCGAACTTGGTGTTTAATATAGGGTTAAAGGCATTTTAAAATAATTTTAGAAAAGCTCTTAGGTTTTAGAAATGCATGGGTTTTAATTATGCATTACTGTTCGTTGACTAACATTTACCGTTACACAACATTATTTTGGTGAGCTTACATGTTGTTGTTTGAGTCTTTAGTCCTTTGACTGGTTTGCTGCAGATCTCAATGCCCCCCTCTCCCGAGCTAATCGTTTCATCTCTATATAGCTACCACACCCTGCATTCAAGACTATCTGTTTAACATATTCTAACCTTGGTCTCCCCCTACAAGCTCTTGGGTTCAATTCCTAGCTTTAACACGAAATTTTAAAAAGTGGTATGAGGACTAAAACATGTATACTCAGTCTCGGGTGGTCCAAAATAAGTAGAGAGGGTTTGATTCACACCTCAACCATACAGCACCATGTTTTTTTTTTTAAATAATGATAGCCATTTGTTCATTTTCACATTTCACACATTGCAATTTGTCAATTTTCCATTTGCATTTATTTTAAGTGTCAGTTTAAATTTTTTGAATTTCATGATATGGATATATGGATTTTCCAATTTGTTGTTTACACAATTTAATTTTTATTTTGTTTATGTCAAAAGTTCATATTTGCGAAACATGATTTTTCCATTTTAAGTTTTTGTAAATGGTGTTAAAGTGAGTGCTTGGCCATGGCGATGGTACAGTCTGCCTATGTGTATGCAAAACATAGAGGTCTACTACTACTACTACTGCAGGAAAGGCTGTTTTTTACTCTCTCTCTCTCTCTCTCTCTCTCTCTCTCTCTTCTTTCTGTGTAGTCATACATCTACACAACCATGCCTGTATTTGAGATCAATCACACAACCACTCTATTTATCCTCAAAAACCTCATTGACATGCACACTCATCCCAAAGACCTTTAATTATACATTTAACATTTACCATTACAAAAAATAAATGGTTTCCACAATTTACAAAAAATTAACTATTTACTATTACAAAAATAAATATTTACAAACTACAAAATCAATTAAATCTACTGGTTACAAAAGCCATGTCTCTAAACAATAAAATGTAGAAATCACACCCCCTCCTCGTGGTTATAACCCCATGGTAGGCTAATGCGTAGGTCATTCGTCTGCACACATTTGTTATCCATCAAGGCAAAAGTGCATTTTCTCTGTTCCACAAGATACGAATTATAGTTGCTGGATTGTATCCTGCACCGTTTATGCGATATAACTATACCAGTTCATGAAATCGCTAGGTAGTTCTCTACATATATCCCTACATATGGCTTCCTTACAGTTCAGTGTGCGATAGTCAGCATTAACTGTATATCACACCCAGTCCACCTTTGTATTTGTAATCCAAGTAATGATTTGAAAAGAGACAAGCGTAATCGGTTTAAAACCTTATCTCTGCTTTTTATATATGTTTATGACATGCGTATTAACCTGAAATCAAACCCTAGTCCACTTTAGTGAAAGGCTAACAGCTTAACCACTGCACCACCATGCCCTTCTTTCTTAGTTTGATTCGTTCTAGGCCTTAGGGCTGGAAATCGAGTTAAAATCTCTAGTGCAAGAGGCACATGTGCTCGCCACTGCAGCACAAAATGGTTAGCTGGTAACATTAGACAACCGGAAATGATTGTATTTCTGTTAGCCAAGCATTTCTGTCATCTACTTACAGTGTGAGCATTGTCAGCAAGACAGTTTAGTTTATAACAAGCGAGTGTGTGTGTATATAGATTATTAGGCTCAAGTATTTAAAGCTTGTTGTGTGTAGCGACCATTTTGCCCCAGTAACCACTGAGCAAGTTTTAACAGTCAACCCATAAAAACAGTATAGGTTAGTTGTGTGTGGTTCATGTACGTGTGTGTGTGCATTAGCAGCATGCACTAGCTTGACCTTACCCTCTATAGGTAGAGCGTTATCCCTTTCAATTCTGACATTACCAATGACCTCATTCACCCACAAGTTTTACACATAAACCCTTCGCTTGTTTTTTTTATTAAGTTTGGTTCGGTTTAGTTCGGTTTAGTTGGGTTTGATTCAGCTTGGATGAGTTTAGTTCGATATAGTCACCATTTTGGATTTTAGCTATCCTCTTTAACCAATCAATTTAAAATTGTCTACTCTTATTTCTTGAATCGACAAATCAGATTTTGTGTACACCATTTGCCATTTATTAACCTATACCTACAACCTATAATCTCTCTGTACTGCAGTTTGATCTGAAAACAAGTTCCAATGGTGAAAGACCTGTCAGTCACTATACATGTAGCCTACAATAATTCTTTCACTACCTAGCTATGTTTCATCACTCACGGTAAACATTTCACATTCCCATATCCGATTATTAATTTATAAAATCTCAGGTCGATGACCTTGATGTATTGGGAATTTTGGGTAAATTCTTTAGTCATGGGAAAGGGTTAACCATTCTAAGTCCTATGACACCTCACATGCTGATATCCGATTATTAGTTTATAAAATCTCAGGTCAATGACCTTGCTGTTTTGGATTTTTGGGGTAAATTCATTGGTCATTGGAAAGGGTTAACCATTCTAAGTCATATGACACCTCACTTGACCCTCTACGATTATTAGTTTATAAAATCATAGGTCAATGACCTTGCTGTTTTAGATCTTTTGGGTAAATTCGTTGGTCATGGAAAAGGGTTGACCATCCTGAGTCCCATGACACCTTACTTGACCCTCTCTGATTATTAGTTAGCGAGATATTAACAAAAGTGCAGTTAGGCCCTTTTGGAAAAAATAAATAATACATTCAAAAACAGAATGTCACCTCAAGTCCAACGACATCTCATTCAAGTCCCTAGCCTTATTGGTTCATGAGATATTAAAAAGCTAATGACCTATTAGTTTTGGATCTTTTGGTAATTTTTTAAAAAATATCTCATTTATAAATCATTATTCAAAAAGCCCGCATGCTTACAAAAACCCCAAGCGCGCATGCGTAAAAACAAAAAACAAACATGTTAATTCATATTAGCAATCGGCTCTTCACATGCGTTTCATGTGGAACAACGTTTAATTTCATCATAGCATTAGGGACCATGGGCCAGTCTATAGGGACCAGTCCAAAGGGACCGGTCTAAAGGGATTAGTCAAAAAGGAGCTGTCAACAGGAACCCATCAACAGGGACTTGTCAAGAAGGACCCGCCAACAAAGACCTGTCAAAAATGACCTGTCAACAAAGACCTGTCAACAGGGACCCGTCCACAGGGACTCGTCAACAAGGACCCGTCCACAGGGACTCGTCAACAATGACCCGTCCAAAGGAACTCGTCAGCAATGACCCGTCAACAGGAACCAGTCCAAAGGAACAAATCAACAGGGATCAATCAAAAGGGGTTATCGCGTCAAGCCCTTACATATCCTCATTGATTATTGGTTTGCCTACCGACAAGCGTCACTTGAAATACTTTTTGATCACCCCTCGTGGGTTAGGTTAGGTTACACTACAGCCGCCATCTTTAAAAAGGCCACCCTCTTAAAAAAGCTATGAGTGGGCATGCGTAAAAAACAAAAACAGGCATGTTAATTCATAGTAACTTTCCACCGTATACATGTCTCTTGTGTAGAACAACGTTTAATTCCATATTGGCATTCAAACTCTCACATGTTGCACTTGGAAAGCGAGATTCTCTAAAAAAACACCCCCTATTAGGGGTAGGTTTTATTTTGGGGTGGAAATATGTTATCCATTGGAAAGGGGGTGTCAGCCCGAGTTCAACAACACCTCATTTGTTAAAATCCGACTATGCGTACGAGAGATATCGCACTGCCGCCATCTTGTGTGGAGGAATGTGGAGGTGGAGGTGCTAGAACCGATCAAAAACCACTACTCGTCGGCACTGTATCCCGGTGTTCTCCTCCCTTCTAGTACAGAAGGTGCAGTCTTCGGAGCACGGTCTTCGTGACAGAGCGTCGGCATTAGAATGCAGTTGGCCTTTCCTGTGCTGGATCTCAAAATTGTACTGTTGAAGCCTCTCTATCCACCGCTCGAGTTGACCCTCGGGCTGCTTGAAGTTCAGGAGCCACCGCAGGGATGCATGGTCGGTCCTGATGAGAAATTCTTGCCCGTACATGTACGTGTGGAAGTGTTCAATGGTCTTCAAGATGGCGAGCAGTTCCTTCCCGGTTACGCAGTAGTTCCTCTCTGGCTTTGACAAGGCTTTGCTGAAGTAGGCCACTACTCTCTCCTCGCCGTCCACTATTTGCGACAGGATTCCCCCTATACCAAAGTCGCTGGCATCGGTATCGACGATTAACCTTGTACCAGATCTGGGGTAGGCCAGAATAGGTGCGGTGCACAGAGCCTGCTTGAGTTGTTCGAAGGCACCGTGGCATTCTGCTGTCCACGTGAAGAGTTGGTCCTTCTCAGTCAGTCGATGCAGTGGTTTGGCGATATCGGCAAATCCTCTCACGAAGCGACGGTAATAGGTACAGAGTCCCAGGAAGTTTCGTAGTTGGGACTTGTCCTTCGGAACCGGCCACTCCCTCACAGCTGCGGTCTTCTCTGGGTCGGTGCTCACCCCTTCCTCGGAGACGATATGCCCAAGGTACTGGACCTGCTTCTGGAAGAGCTGACACTTCTTGGGGCTCAACTTCAGCTGGGCAGCCCGTAGCTCCATCAAGATCTCCTTCAGGTTGCTGTAGTGCTCCTCGAAGCTTCTTCCCAGAACGATGACGTCGTCTAGGTAGACCAGGCAGGTCTTACAGTGTAGTCCCCTCAGAATGGACTCCATTAGCCTTTCGAAGGTCGCAGGGGCGTTGCACAGACCGAATGGCATGACGGTGAACTGCCAGAGCCCGCTGCCCACAGAGAACGCAATTTTCTCGCGGTCCTTAGGGTGGACCTCCACCTCCCAGTAGCCACTCTTCAAATCCAAGGTGGAGAACCATCTTGACCCTGATGTGGTGTCCAGTGTGTCGTCGATCCGGGGTAGAGGGTAGCTGTCCTTCTTCGTGACGTCATTCACCCGCCTGTAATCCACGCAGATCCTGGTGGAACCGTCATTCTACTTCACTAGCACGACCGGAGAACTCCAAGGACTATGTGATGGCTCGATCACTCCTTGCTCCTTCATCTCTTCTACCATCCGGTCGACTTCGGCTTGCCTGGCGAGCGGGACACGTCGGAATGGGGCCCTAATCGGTGCGCTGTCCCCAACGTCGATTCTGTGCTGGACCAAGTTTGTCCTGCCGAAGTCTTTGCTCCCCACGGAGAAGACATCCTGGAATTCGTGTAGCAGGTCCCAATGTTGGCGTGATTGTTCCTCGTCTAAATGGTCCTGGGATCCTTGGTACAGCTTCTGTAGTTCTTCTGGCAGGGCGCGTCCTCTTCGGTTGTCCGTCTGCAGGTGTCCATCCGTCGTGTCTGTGATGCGGGCAATCCAGGTAACGGGCTCGCAGACTCCTAGGTTGGTGTTCCGGTGAACCGTAATATCGTAGTCGTTCAGGTTGGACAGGCGGACGTACGGCCGAGACGTCGTGTTGATGAGCGTCTTGGCAATTAACAATCCTTTTGTCTGGATGTCCTCATATTTTGGCTCGATGACAGCCGCCACTCCCTCAGCTGTTCCGTCGACAATTAGGGCAGCGCTGACTTCCGTCCTGGTGGGAACGATGACGTCCTCTCTCAGCCTTACTCGTCGTGTGGCGACGGCCTCGTGTTCTGGTTGCAAAGCAAGTTCCTCTCCTCCGAAGTGCAGAGTGTTGGTACTCTGATCCAAGATGATGTTGTTCTGGTCCAGGAAGTCCAGTCCGATGATCACTTCATTTAATACGTCAGCCACAAGCACTGGATGCTTTATCGCCCGTCGACCAATGACGAACTCCAGTGATGCTTCGCCCTGTATCGGTGCAGTCTCTCCGGTCGCGGTTATTAGCTGGAGGTTCCTTTGTGTGGGTTGCACTCTCCACTTCGGGATCACGGTGGGACTGACGATGGTCCTCGATGCTCCCATGTCGAATAACATGGGCCAGCTCTCTCCGTTGACGACTCCGTCGACCATCAGGCTGCTATTATCCCTCCGTAACTGCGTCACACGAACTTGGACTGCCGAGGCTTGACGACAGTCACAAGCCAACCTTTGCCCCCCAAGGCTGGCTGATACTTGCTTTCCTGGGCCTCGCGGTTTCCCTACGACTGACTGTCCCGACGGAAACCCTTGGCGGCGGCGATCACCGCAGTCCTTGCTCAGGTGGCCTCTCTTACGGCAGGTCCAACAGGTCGGTAGTCCACTTCCGGGCCGCCTCTCCGGATGACCTTCGGCTACGTTTCTGTTGGTGGTACTGCGACTCATGAATAATCGGCCTAGCGCCTCCATCAGTTCATCGGCCAGGGGCTTGGTCTTGTCGACTTTGGCTGGTTCCTCGACGTCCACCTGACGCACCCGCACGCTCATTCTAGATACCTGCCTTGCCGTCTCGAACTCAAGTGCGTGGCTCAGCGCATCTGCAAGTGTCTTATTGCGCGCAAGTCGCAGTACCAGTTGAGTATCCGAGTCCTGTAGTCCGTCAATGAAGGATTGCGTCGCAATCTGCTCCAAAAAGTTGGCCAGCGCTGTTGGATAGGCGAGCCTTACAAGGCGTGCGATGTCCATCTCGAACTCCTGCAGGGTTTCCGCGTTCTTTTGTACCCGGGTCTGGAGCTGCATCTGGTAGGCCTGCTGAAGATGGCTATCTCCATATCGGGACTCCATATGGGCGATTAGTGAAGCGTAGTCCTGGGATCCAGTCGGAATGGCCTGAAAGACGTTAAGGGCGTCCCCTCTCAGCACTACAATGAGAGCTCTAGCCTTTTCCGTGCTGTTCCAGTTGTTTATGGAACAGGCTGCCTCGAACTGACGTAAATAGGTGCTCCACGGGACCTTTCCGTCGAAGGTTGGGGGCGTCACTCTGCTCTGTCCCGTTCCTGATATTCCCGGTGTACCTGTGGGCGGGCGTCGGCGCAGCTCGACAACTTCCTCTTGAAGAGCGTTGAATCTCGCTTTCATCCCCGTCGACGGGCGTTGGTTCAGCTCAGGAATTTCCTTTTGTAAAGCGTTGAATTTCTCTTCCACCCCCGTCAGTGGGCGTTGGCGCAGTTCGGCAACTTCCTCTTGTAAGGCGTCGAACTTCTTTTCTACTGCTGTGACTTCCTCACGTAGGCCCTGGCAGACGGTGTTGACTTCCTGACGCAGACCCTGTTCCAATTCTTTTTGACTTTCCTGTAATTTCGTCAGCAGACACTCTTCCAGATTTTTCTGGCCATCCAGAAATTTGGCGGTCAGGTCCTCTGCTAGCTTATTCTGACCGTTTTCTAATTTGGAGGTTAGGTCCTCGGCTAAACTTTTATGGCTGTCTTCTAATTTCGCAGTTAGGTCCTTGGTTAAATTATTCAGGCCGTCTTCTAATTTGGCAGTTAGGTCCTTGGTTAAATTCTTCTGGCCGTCTTCTAATTTGGTTTCCATGCCACGTAACTTTTCTAGCAATGCTGCCAATTGCGCTTCCATTTTGGTTGTTTGTCTTGTAAAGGGCTTGCACTCACAGGAAAATTAAACAAATTGACCTGCTCGGGTTTTGAACCAGGACCGTCAGGTGTTGTGCTTGAGCTTGAGTTCGTAATCCGGCTTCTGACACCAGTTGTTACGTGCCACCACCTAGTGGCAAGTTCTATGAACTGATTACGGTGGTTGAAAGCACAAATACAATTGTTCCTTTAAAGAGAAGTTAGCTTTATTGCTTGCAGGTCAGAAATATACACCGTACAATAAGCAGATAGAAACAATTATCTGTCTTACAGAAGCTCCCTCCTGTATGGAGCTCGACTCACCCTTTCACTCGGTCTTGCAGTTAAACCTCTCGCTAATTAGGTGGTCTCATGCGCTGGCTGGAAATAGCTGCACTAAGTCTGGCACTCACTGTTTCCTGTCCACTGGCTAGGGAACTGCCCAATGCGTTTCGTAATTCACCACAATGTCTCTGTCGCCCTAGGTAGGTACACACTCTTCACACTGCTCCGCGGCTCGGGAGGAATCTCACTGGGTTTCGCAAGTCACGTCACCACACTTCTGTCGCTCAGGATAAACGCTCGCACTTGCTCGAAATACACACACACACACCGCTTGACAGGTCGCTCTTATATAGCAGGCCGGTGACTCAATAAATGCTTCTAGACCCATCCAGGGTTCACGGCTTCTCGAGGTTTCCATCACTGGCTGGGTCACGACTATTCTGGACCATCCCTTTGTCCTAGTAGTCCTGTTGCATAAGGTGCATCCAATACACACAGGCAGAGCACAGCCCAGCCCGGGGGCAGTTGTGACTCATGCGGCGAGCGATGAAACAAACTCACAGCCGTAACAGTATTTAATTTTGTGTACCTGATGGTCCCACTATCTGGGTGGTCCATAACTTTGTTAAGTGGTGTTTCGTACCACGTGGTGTCACCGACGTTTAGTTCCGTCCTCTCGGAAGAAATTCGCCCATTCGTGATAATTGTAAGTGCTTAAAACTGTTGTTCCTACTTTTATTGTCATATATCTTTTAAGAATATATACCCCTTGATTTCCAGAATAGTAACCTTATTTGACCTTAAAGTCCCATCCGTTACTCCACAACAGCTGCTGCAGAATTGACCCTCAACAGGTAAGCCTTCCCGCAATTTTTTTTGCCTGTGGGCAAACCGACGTGTTTCCTCTCCTGTCCACCTGGGAGGAAAGCCGGGCACGTCGTCAGCACCGACCGCCGAGTGAAAGCCACGAGTCCCGTAATGGCTATCTTGGTGTCGCATTTGGTAAGTCTTCCTTCGGTTTGGCAGACCCTTAAGAGAGTTTGTCGAACTGATAGGAAGGGGTAAGGGAACGGGAACCTTGTTGGAGGTCAATTATTACCGATTGGAATCTCGATAAGGAAAGATGGATTAATTTCAAGAACACTGATATCCGGAAATTAGACTAGCCTACGGGCTAGTCTAATTTCCCGATATAATTTCATTATTGTCAAGCAGAGGTTTCGAAACCAGATTTTGGATTGTAAGACATATCCCGGTGCTGACATAAGCTCTGACCACAATCTGGTTGTTATGAAATGCAGATTAAAGTTGAAGAAACTGAAGAAAAGTCAAAAGCCAAAAGGGGGGGGGGGGGGGCAATAGACAGACTGAAAGAGAAGGATGTAAACGAAAGATTCAAGAAGAGTATAAAGGAAGTACTAATGAAAACCCCTAAACAAACTTCAATTGCAGACGAATGGGCACATTTGAAGAATGAAATAACAAAATCCGCAGAAGAAAACCTTGGTAGGAAAGAAAGAATAGGTAGAAAACCGTGGATCACCAAGGATATACTAGAATTGATGGTTGAAAGTCGGAAACACAAAAATGTAAGAGATGAAAAGGGAAAAGCAGAATACAGACGTCTGAGAAATGAGGTTAACAAGAAGTGCAGGGACGAGAAATAAGAATGGCTGAAAGAGAAATGTGCAGGTATAGAAAATTGTCTGAAATCAGGAAAAGTAGATACAGCTTATCGAAGGATTGAGAATACTTTTGGGGAAAAGAAGACTAAGTGCTGTAATATTAAGGACACAAATGGAAAGCCTCTAACAGATAGGGAAAAAAAGGTTGAGAGATGGAAAGCTTACATAGAGTGTTTGTATAAGGGAAAGGAGATTGAGAATCATGTAATGGAAATGGAGGAGGAAATTGACGAGGATGCAAAAGGAGATTTAATGTTGAGATCAGAATTTGACAGAGCATTGGAAGACTTAAGCAGGAACAAAGCACCAGGCATAGATGATATACCGATTGAGTTGCTACGCTGCATAGGAGATGAAGGTCTGATCAGGTTATTTCACTTGGTGTGTAGGATTTATGAGACAGGTGAGGTACCCTCTGATTTCAAGAAGAATGTTATCATCCCTATTCCGAAGAAAGTGGGAGGTGACAGATGGGAAGATTACCGTACAATCAGCTTGATTACTCATGCTTCAAAGATCCTGTCTAGAATAATTTACAAGAGCATGGAAAGCCAGATAGAAACGGAGTTGGGTGAAGACCAGTTTGGTTTCAGGAGAAATGAAGGAACAAGGGAAGCTGTACTAAGTCTTAGGCTAATTTTAGAAGGTGGAATAAGGAAAGACACGAGATCGTTCATGGCATTTGTAGACTTAGAAAAGGCTTTTGATAACGATGATTGGACTGAATTGTTTGACATTTTGAAAACGATTGGAATATAGTATAGGGATAGGAGGGTGATATTCAATCTATACAGAAACAAGACAGCAGTCATTCGAGCTGAAGGACATGAGAGAGAAGCTGGTATTCAGAAAGATGTAAGGCAAGGCTGTAACTTATCACCCATACTTTTCAATCTTTACATTGAACAAGCAATGGAGGAAATTGGAGACAAATTTATAGTGGGAGTTAAGATTCAAGGAGAAATAATTTCAACTCTGAGATTTGCCGATGACATCGTCATCTTGGCCGACACGCCTGAGGATTTGAAAGAGTATTTGAATGGTATGGACTCCGTCTTGAGGAAAGAATTCATGATGAAAATTAATAAATGTAAAACAAAAATATTGGAATGCAGCCGAAAGAAATCAGAAACCTCTATGGACATCAAATTGGCAGGTGAAAAGCTGAAGGAAGTATGAGACATCTGTTACTTAGGAAGCAAAATAACCAGTGATGCACGCAGCTAGGAGGATATAAAAAGTAGGTTGGCTCAGGCAAGGAAAGCATTTCTACAGAAAAGGAATCTGTTGACATCGAATATAGATTTAGGTATTAGCAAGTCATTTTTGAAAGCCTTTGTCTGGAGCGTGGCACTCTATGGAAGTGAAACTTGGACTATTGGTGCAGCAGAAAATAAGTAAATTGAGGCGTTTGAAATGTGGTGTTACAAGAGAATGGTGAAGATCAGATGGGTAGATAGGGTGACAAACGAAGAGGTATTAAGACGAGTGGGAGAGGAGAGATGTTTCTGGCGACTGCTAATGAAGAGAAGATATAGGTTGGTACGACACATGCTAAGACACCCAGGAATAGCAAGCTTAGTTACGGAAGGAAGGGTCGAGGACAAGAACTGTAGGGGTAGACCAGGTTAGAATATGTTAAACAGATGGGTTCGGATGTAGGGTGTGGTAACTATGTAGAGATGGAACGATTAGCTCAGGACAGGGAGGCAAGGAAGCTGCATCAAACTAGTCAAAAGACTGAAGACTCAAACATACTTACATACGGGCTATTCTGAGGGTGTGTTTCTATCTCCCAAAATTTAAAAAATGACCCCCCGTGGCGTTAACGAACAGCTGATTCGTAACCACAAGAAAAAATTCAGTGAGAGTGAAACGCGAATTATCATCAGCTGGTCACCGCTGGCTTGTTTATGTTTACAGTTATCACCAACATGGCGGCGAGAGGAGGATGTTCTTGCTAGCAATTTAATTTATATAGAAATCTATTACAGTTCATGACAGTAAGAAGTGCAATTCATTTATTTATGAGGAATTGTTTGTGCGTGTATATTTAAATTGCAACGTGACACAGTTCATCAAAACTGTGGGAAAATAAAAAGTACTAATCAACACTCTTGCTGTTCAACTGAAATTTTCTACTACTTTGGATGCAAATCAAATGGTTGTCGTTTCCACCAGTTTTATTCATCAGTTCCAAATACATTCAGTACAATAACCCTTTGTGCACTATAAAACTACATTATTGAACATTGCGTATTGATGTTTCTTTTCTGAATATATTAACCAATTTCATGACATGTTATTTGTAGGTTATGCTTAGGGCATATAATTTAAGTGGCCAGTTGTAATACGAAGTCCTTACTGTATTTATGTACAAATATTATGGTTTAACTAATGAAGCAAGGTACCTACATATATTTTCTAGATTACCGGTAATCGAGTATTCAGTCCATTGACTGGTCTGTTGGCACAAAATAATACCAAGCAGTTTAGTTTTACCTATATGGTTGGTTGCTGATCTTTTTTTAAATATTGATTTGTAGATTCTCAGTCCGGTAACTTCTTGGATTTGCTTGAGGTAGATTTATGGTAATGTTACGGCTGTGAGTTTGTGTCATCACTCGCCGCATGAGTCACTACTGCCCCAGGGCTGGGCTGTGCCCTGCCTCCTGTATTGCGCGCGCCTTATGCAACAGGGCTACTAGGACAAAGGGGTAGTCCAGAACATTCGTGACTGGACCAGCGATGGAAACCTCGAGAAGCTGTGGACCCTGGATGGATCTAGAAGAATTTATTGAGTCACCGGCCTGCTATATAAGAGTGACCCGTGAAGCAGTGGTTGTTGTTGTGTTTTACGAGCTAGTGCGAGCGATTATCTTGTGCGACAGAAGTGTGGTGACGAAGTGCTGTGCGAGTTACGAAATCCAGTGACATTGTTTCTCCAGCTTGTGGACAGCGAAATAGCCTGCAACAAGTGATCGTAAGTAATTGTGGTCGGTGAACATAAAGGAGAGGAGCAGGTAGTTTCTGTCAAGGCCACCGTACTCATTAGGACGGATTAACTTCTGTGGTCTGTTGACAAGTGGAAGGGCCAAGAGCGCTCAAGGAAGAGACTTGAGGAAACTGGAGTAAGGCTCCTAATTGCTTGTATTTGCTGATTAGTGTAATTTTCTGGCCACAATAAAGTTAATTATTTCTTTAAGCAGTAATTGGTGTTGTGCTTTGTACCCCACCGTAATCCAGTTAACAAAAGTGCCACTAGGGGGTGGCACGTAACAGTAATATACCACTGTACCTTATTAACCGAGTTTTTTTTAAACATGCCCTGGCTCAGGTGCATAGCATAAGACCTACTGCAAGCTATGTCGATCCTAAATGTAGGCCTATTATAGTGATCATGTCAAAGGTCGTTCTAAAGTTTTAACTATTGAGACTTGATTTGCATCCAAGATACTTTCAGCTGAGTCTGGTAATGCTTCGTAAACTTGGGCTCGACTTCACATTTTCATTTTTCCTATATAACTTAACTTGATACCAACCACTTAAATCACAGTGTTTCAAGATTTTGCTCTCATTAAACAGCACCAACAAGATTTTTCCCCCAGTGGTAGGCTGTGTCGGAGTCAACAGAAAATAAAGTTGAGAAATAAAAATACATCTTAGATTTCCATTGCACAGTTGCATTTTATCCTACTTTATCTCCACTCAATATGCCAATCCTACCAATGTTTCCTAATTCCTCATGCATAAATAAACATGACCGATTACAGCATTAGCAATGATGACAGTAACTTATGAATTCCTAAAATGTTTTTAAAAGATGCATAGAAAGTGGCTTGATAAACCCTGTACCATCAATCCATTTAAACATTTCCACATAGCTCTAATCAGAAGCTCATTTTATGTGCAACCGGAAAGTAGAATAAACCTCCCTCCCAATAACTTGTAGGCCTAACCTGAACATAATCCATGTTAATAGCTGTTTTTTGGTTCACAGAAAAACCTACCATTCAAAAACTTGCACATAGGCTACGGTACGGTAATAATTATGTTACTAGTTGAAACCCGTCAAAACATGACGGACAATAGAAAAAATATCTACTTAAGAAGTTTCTTATACACGTTACATTCTTTGTACGGTTACTTTTTGGCACTGTTGCAACTTTAGGGTCGTCAAAAGATTGCACCCTCGACATTGCAACATAATGCTGGTCATGACTGAAAACTTGATGAGGTAAATAGAGACCTATACTTTCCAGAGTTTCTCCTTGAGCTTTATTGATGGTGGTAAAGCATGCCTACCGAATTGGAAATTGTTGCTTGTAAAAATATAATGTACTGTACCTGTAAGTGTTTTATCGGAAGGTGTTAAATCAAGTCGTAGGATTTGAGCTCTCTGACTAATATTAGACTACTGCACTTATTATATCCGAATCCAAGCAATTTCTTACAGTACATATTTCTTACAATTGATATGGTTCCATATTGGAGTCCTTGGGAAACGTTCAGATGTCTAAGGAGCATAACTATTGCTCAAACGTTTGGAGTATGTGGAGGCGAATCACTGAATTCCAAGGAATTGAAGCATTCTATTGTAGGGAAATGAAGTAGCTGGCTTTCATCTTCAGTATCTAATCTGTTAACGCTGATGTATGTATTTGAACTACTGTACATACGTTCAATGACTTTTAAATTAATATCATTATATTGTTTATTTTTTGGTGTAAGAAAGCGAACTTTCGATAAATTTATTATAGCCTTCGCAGAAGTGAATGTTTCGCCGTAAATCTGTCACGATACCCTCATGCATTGAAATTCTAACTGGTAATTCAGTAACATTTGATTCCTCACCATCCACAAAGGAGTAGTTGTTTTTAACATGTAGGAAAAAAATAGAAAATTCCATTTCATCTGGTTTCGATCGCGTATTTTTATATAAGCGGCGTATTTTGGAGAAGGTCCAAAGAGAAGAGTATTTGATACAGTAACTGTTTGGCGAGAAGCATGCGGCACAACGGGCAATACGTACCTGAAGTCTCCTCCAAGAACAATAACTGTCCCACAAAAAGAAATAATGTCGTTACGTATAATATGAATGAATGTATGCCATTTGGGCTTCATCCCATATTATGAGCCTTGCCATTCGAATATCGTGCTGGATTGCAAATTAATTTAGAGGTGAATGTAGGGGTTACGCTCCCTGAGCAAGAATTCGCTTTATTCACAGATCGGACTTGATTACCTTCCGAGGAGTCTAATATATAAAACTGACCTTAAGAATCGTCGCTTATATTTTTGGAATATAGACTAAGGAAGAAATGCGATGATGTGCAATTTCAAAATTTTAATACAATAAGTGCCGTATTCATGTGGCACGGTAACATTGGCACCAAAGGAAACGAAGGGCAAAGCATTGTTGTACTGCCAAATATTCACTCTGAAATTTCTTGAGATATCTCCAGTGAAAAATTGTTCCAGCTGTCAAATATCTTATATTCCAGCAGATCAATTTTACCATCACAATAGAAAAGGCCATAGTAACTAAGCGTAGATTTCACGCAAGAGAAATACAATGTAGAACAATGTTTACATTTGATCGTCAAGGACCTTACGCTCTACTGCATAATATCTGGAATTGTTTCTGAAATTGCCTATTTATATTGGATTTTAAAAGTGGCTGCGTATTTTCTCCAATTTCCCACTTATTTTGAGGCCAATGTTCTTTTTCGTCGAATGGGTTTATTTATAGTAGCATTTCTCCCCAAATTAACGTCATATTCGATAACACTATAGTGTCCTGCATCAACGGAGCCGCAAAATATTAAATGCCAAATAATACTTCGATTGCCGAAATCAACAGCGTAGTTAGACTCAGTACTCTAACAAAGAATTAATCAATAAACAATTGGCTTATACAATGAAGTTTAACATGACCAGTGTATTCGTTGTCCACTGACTTTCATACTCAAGTTGGTTGCTGAGGAGAGTGCGATGAGACTGATCGCCTATAATAAAATCCTTATAAATATTCCTGCCAGCGAAAATTTTCGAAATAACTTGAAAACGTAGCTCAAGATGACGTTCTTCATTTTGATATAAACAGTACGAAACTGCTCTAAATAAGCAATTTCCATCACCTGTTACGTTGCTTGAGTCTTCCGTCTTTTGACTGGTTTGATGCAGTGTTCTATGCCTCCCTGTCCTGAGCTAATCTTTTCATCTCTACCTGTTATAGGTACAATCATTTGCGTTTCCATGCCAGTACATTTTGCAAGGAAGCATAGAATCACTTCGCCAACTACTGGAATGAGCATAGGCCTAGATTCACTTCAGCAGTCACCCTAATAGAGGCAGTTTTAGAATTCTATGTCCCGTGAATGACAAATTCGTACTAACACATGGGAATCTACCCATTCTTGGCTATCGCCCCGGAGATCTGGGTTCCATTCTCTGCTCTGCCAAGAAATTTCATTTTGGTCTTAGGGCGAAAAACGGGGCACACTCAGTCTCTTGAGGCATAACTAAGAATAGGAAGATTCCATTCCCACCTCAAAAATCTTGAATAAGGTTTTCCGTGGCTTCCCACTTCCACTCCAGGCAAACACCGGGATGGTTCCTAACTTACGGCCTCGGCCGTCTCTCTGCCATTCCCCACCTTAATAACAAATACACAAATTAATGCAGCCGTCACAATAACACAGGTTATCAGAGAAAATTATACACGGAGCTGAGTGACCACGATGTCGAAGCCCATCAAACGAATTATGTTTGCCAATTGTCTCTCACGGCGAAAGCTATTGTGGACACGCGCGAGTGCCTGGAAAACTACTTTTTTCTTTAATAATTTAAAAGTATATGGCTACGTAAATCGCGGAGAATTCCTTAGTTTACGGGAATGCTAAAAGTATACCAATAGCAAAGAAAGAAGAATACGGCAATAAAAATAAAATATGCATCAAGTATGGGATTCGAACTCCTCGACGATGCATAATAATATAGGCTAACTCGTAGTCTAGAACGCTACTACAAAGACCACAGAAGCATTGAGTAGTAAACGCAATATTAAGGTACATAAACAACTTACACATTCAACACTTCCCTTATTTTATAATGTTATTCCAGTATAAATATGGTAGAAATATCATAGAATATATTCCCCTGCTTTTCTCATAAATAACCAAATGAGTCATGTCTTAGTATTTTAAATATATCGATGCAAAGGTGCTTCCATCTGTTGACAGTTACTGGAACTGATTGTAGTTCTTGAAAGTGATGTGCACAGCGATGTGTGAGGCCAGAAGAAACCATTGCCCGAATAATGACAAACTCCTTTAAACTGGTATCTATAAATGGAAAAAACGTAATGATGCGGAATGTACAAATATATATCTTTAATTTAAAGCAAACAGCATGAAAATCCGCCTTGTAGAAGTTGCTGGCGGATTGTAGACAGCATCATTTTTGTATATGGGCGAATAGCATTATGAGCAAGTTGACTTCATGAAATGAAATACTAATAATAGTTGAATTAAAATAACAACAGTGATAAAAATCACATTTCATAAAAATCGGTCCAGTGGGGAGATGTTGGCGATTTGCAAAAGAAAACGCCTGTTTTAAATACATAGATGTCAACGTAAATCGCGGAGAATCCGTTACTTTACGGGAATTTTAAAAGTTAAGTATGATTAGTCTACGTAATACGAATGGCAAGCAAGAAGAATACAGAAATAAAAAAACATGCTGGAGGCGGGAATCGAACCCACCACATTTCAGAACGGTTGAGTTTACAATTCGCTATGCTACCGCCTGAGCTACCAAATCACTGGCGGATTAGAGCAATATTACGTTAGGTAAGCAACATAGCCTACACACTCAACAGTTAGTATACGTTCTTTAACATTTTCCGTCTTTTATAATTCTATGGCAACGTAAATCGCGGAGAATTCCATAGTTTACGGGAATGCTAAAAGTATAATAATAGCAAAGAAATAACTCGCACATTAAAACGCGGTGAACATCCGCCATGTCTGTCATGACCAAGCTGATTCTGCGCATGCGCTAGGGCCAATAATTTTGCATTTTTGTTTATAAATTTAAAAATATACCGTAACATATATCTTCCTTTTCAAGAAACTCTGCAAATCTGCATGCCAAGACCTTTCGTTGGAATGTCTTACGCAGCAAATCGGTTAAGTCGTTTTCACAATCTCGATGTTACATAAATCACCTTAGTGTTTTAAATATATAGATGGTGCAAGAGGTTTCTCAGTCACTCTCTGGTTGCTAATCCTTAACCTACAGTAATTTAAAAAATATATAGCTATCAACTACTGATTTAAATATTCCTGACACCTTACTTAACTCCTCTTTTACTGACAGCGTGTATGTCCCTACTACTGTCTTTCAAGCCATTGACCAGTTATTCTTTTCATGAGGAACTATTTTAGTCATTCTTCTCTATGTGAAATACAGTTGATGACAACTGTCTGTCATCTGCATGGTATGTGGCTGTTTGTGTCGCTTCTCTGGTTGCCTACGACACTTCCTAGTTATTAACAGAATGTTTCATCGAATTGTTGTATCCAAGTGACCAACTGCAACTGGTAATATATTATGGCTTGCTTTAATATTCTTATGATATACTTTTAGATTCCATACATTAATGAAATATACAACGTAAGCTGACATGTTGAACCAATCTCTCATTCCCCAACACTCCCAACTAAAGGGACATAAGGTGCCTAGTGGTTAGTCTCACATTGCTTTCATCTACATGTTCTAGGTCAAGTAGTACCATAGGTATTGTGACTGTTTCTCCAACTACGTCAAGGAAACTAATTCTGAACTAAGATCTGGAGTGGGGTCAACTGTCCCACGAGGACAATCAAGGACAACTTTAACAATTCAAGTGATTTTTCAATTTCATTTTACCAACTAACCAGGTGCCTGGAAATGCTAGTGATGGAGGCAGCTAAGTAGGCTAGCCTACTGGTATTCACCATTCAGAGAACATTCTCAGCGACTTGTCAATTCATATGACACAACTTTCAGAAATTGATACAAAATGCTAATGGTGGCCAGCACTCACAGCTTAGCAGAGCACGGAGTGGATTCCAGCCTCAGATTAACTCATGATCTGTCAACAGGTTTTCAAACAGATTGAGCACACACCCAAGTACAGGGGTCTTGATCATGATGTTCCAAGCCTCTAAATGAAACACTCCTCTTTAAGACTTTCTGGTCTTGCATCCATGGTCGAGCAACATTCTCCTGAGCTCAGTGGTCTCAAGTTTCTGAAGGCTATGGATATGTTTTATCCTGACAACTTCATATTTTAAGGGGATGGGGTACATGCCCTAGTCTTAATTAGTTCAGCATAAGATCATTAAATCCCCTCAAGAAAAATGGGAACATCCATGGGTTATTTGACCATAGGAAAGGGAGAATCTGGGGACATTGATGCGGATGACTCCGAGTAACTTAAGTAGGCCAGATTAAAATGAGCATTTTTCAGTGTTGCCTTAATAACGGTTGATAACTTTCTACCGTTCAACATGAATAGGCCTATATTGGATGGGAAATATTTTTATTATTTGCTGAGATTACAAGGATGATGTGTTGATGTATCATTCGTTATGCGAACATAAGATCAAAGTCCGTATCGTGTTGGAAACCATATTTCAGTGTTGCCTTAGTAAACGAAATATTAAATGTCTTTCAGTCGGTCAACACGATTGCACTTAATGGTGATGAGCATTATTCCAAAAACCATAAAGAAAATAATACTGTACATGCAGCAGTAGCGGCTCGTGAATTTTACCGAGGGGGGACTCAACCGTTTAAGATGTAAGCCGTTTTTGTGATGTTTATCCAGTAATTGACAGAGATGATTTCATACATGAATTGTGTTTTTCCTTCTCAGATATTTTTGTAGCTTGATTTCCTTATTTCATTTGGACTATGCACTACTGTTTTTAAAGAAATAACAAAGGTATTAAAAATATTTGCTACCAGTCACTGGAAAAAGAAGAAAACCGGACCCAGCTCAGGAATCCATCAGGGTTGCCAATTCCCAAGCTCACTAGCAATGAGCCCTTGAGGGTGAATCCCCACCACAAGGGTTCACAACTAGGCCTAGTGGGACTTGGGTTGAAGACCATTGGACCCCAGCCGAGCCGGTATTATTTCCACTTTAGCCGGGCTCTTCTCTGTCATCTACCTGTCGACCTCCATCAGTCAACTCTTGTTCTCTTCCAACCCGGATAGCATTAGAGCATCCAAAGTCTAGGGAGGCATTCATTTCCTGCCGTAACTGAACCTTATATCATATATCCTGATACCCTCATTCTTCGATGGGTCAACCCTATTCTTTTAGTTTCATAACATCTAATACCTTCTATACAAGCCCCTAAAGGAGGCAGGGTGTATGAAGCTCCATCACACGTAATGCACCCTGGATAGGGCTACACCTTCAAGAGCTCATCTTTTGAGCTCGTGAGTTGGCGACCGGGATGTGTTCCAGAGCGAGATCCATTTTCCCCTTTTTACATTGACTTTGGGGTGGACCCTCTCCTATTTCCCTCTTCTTCCTGCCTTTAATGGCTCTAGTAGTTTCCAAGTACCTCAATACCCATTGTTTGAAGATTGATTCTTGTTTTAAGGGGATGAACAGCAAGGTCATTTGCCCTTCGAAGATAGAGGGCATTTCTTTTCCGTCATTTATTTCCCTTATTCGTTTCTTTCTTTTATTATTGTCATTTTCTTCTTCTAGTACATAAGTTAGTTGTAAGTTAGTAATTAGTTAAGCCTAGCTGTAGATTTCATTTCATCATTATTTCTCACCATCACCTAAACCACTAAGGGTAGATGACCTAGATATTTCACCCTTTTATACAACAATTATCTACATCATTGAGGGTGTATTGATATCTAATGTGCAACGTGCATGGTGGAACAACACACACCCTACCTCTTTTAGGGCCTCTTAGAAATGGCAATAAAAAGGACAAAATGAGGTCTGATTCTACAAACATTAGGGCATCAGGAAAGAAAAAGACAAGAGTCAATTAAGGCAGGGAAACGATAGACATCCCAGGCTTCCGATGCCCTAATAACGTTGGGGTAAGAGTTGACATGAAAGATATAAGAGAAGAGCTCAGCTCAAGGAATCTCAGCTGGAGTCCCATAGACGCCAACCCAGGGTCGGATTTACCATAAGGCAAAATAGGCACGTGCCTAGGGGCGCCGCAGCCCAAGGGGCGCCGCAAGGCACCCCTTCGGTTAGGCAACCGGCAATGATCTGTGCTGGAGGCGCCCCGAAGAGCTCCGCCGTCAGGCGCCCTCTTTGCTTTAAATGTGCTAAGTTAGGATTATAGCAGTATATATGCTAAAATAAATATTGAGAAATGAGCAGAGACATTTAGAAATAATATCGTGTCTTTGTCGCATGCCCTTCCACTTCGCTCTTCGTTCTGCCGCTCGACGCCCTTTCGTCCCGACAAGTGTGAGAGGGACGGGGAGGCGGGCGCGCGCTGTTGTTGCGGTAGCTGGGTTTGCTTGCATTGTAGTAGCATCGAAGTGCCCCGCGCCACACCCTGCTTGCCTGTGCTTTGTGCGAGTTCGAGCTTGCGTTGTGTTGTTTTGTTGTGATGTGATCTGCAAGTAAATGTTTTAAACTATGGGCAGCAAAAAGTTGTCTGGTTACTAAAGTCGTGTCCGCAAAGCTGAGGTTACACTATCAAAATATCGGAAAATAAATGAGATGTTTAGTGCGCGTGTGAATCCTACACCTCCAACGACAAATTCGGATAACAATAACAATTCTTGCTCTGCGGTTCACGACATTGACTGCGATGGAGTTCAGCAACTTGAGGTAAGCTACCATACACGAATTACTTAACGCAAAGTAGGCCTTTCCCAATAGGCGATTGCTTGATACACTGTTGCACAAAGTGACATACGTAAAAACTCAGACTGGCCTCGAAACCGTACCGTGCCTGCAGAGTATATTAAAAGTTGTTCTTTTAACATTTACTATGTTTGAAGTGCTCTAATTAATACGGGATTTTCCTTTTCAGCTCCAACAAGCCAAAATTGATGAAAAGGAGAATGACAATTCTAGGCCTGCATGCAATTCGAATGACACCTTAGGGGGAGAAAGCAACAAAAAATTAAATATGCCTCAGCGGACAAACAAAACGTTACGGTCAATGGTGAACCAAAATAAAGGTTTCTAGGTTTTATCGGGCACAAGTCAGAGCAACTTTTTGATGCAGCAAAGGCTAAGTTGGAAGATCTGGATTTGAAAGTGGAGGATATTCGAGGCCAATCTTACGATAACGCAAGTAATATGTCCGTCGAATATTCCGGGTTGCAAGCTCGAATAGCGGCCTTGAATCCCTTAGCTCTCTATGCACCATGCTCACCCCATTCACTAAATTTGGTTGGAACTCATGCCGCTGAATCTTGTTCAGAATCTGTAAGGTATTTTTAACAGCTCAAGAACTGCACAACTTTTTACTGCTTCGACCTACCGATGGAAATTTTAAAGAACTTTATTGCGCGCGTACTATAAAGCCCGTCAGTGACTCGGTGGTCGGCTCGATATGACGCTTGTCAAGCTCTGAGAGAAGGCTGGTGTGGCATCGTGGCAGCTCTTGAGAGTATTCACGAAGACAGGAATCAAAAAGCAAATACTCGAAGTGCAGTCAAAGGCATCTTAAGCAATATCCTACAATTATAAACTGCTTTCCTAATTGTTTTTTGGAGTACCATTCTAAAAAGATTTAATACTGTCAGCCAGAAGCTCCAAATATTTAGCACTAATTTGAGCACTGTGGTAGAATGTTACGCTTCGTTAGCGGAATCTGTGCAAAGTTTAAGATATAATTTCGATGTCTATGAGAAAGGAGCCAAAGAATTAAGCGGTATTGCTCAATATTCCTACGACCTAAAGAGAAGACCGGAACGAAAGACTACGAATGATGAGACAAAGCAAGGAGAATATGTACAGTCAGAGGGCTCAGAAAATTTTCACGTCAATGTATTTTATGTAATTCTGGATGTACTAAGTGCTGAGCTTAAGAGGCGAAGTGACGCTTACAAAGTCATCCATAAGAGATTTTATTTTCTAGAAAACCTGTTAGACCTAGATGGACCAATGATTTAAAAAAATTCGCTGACGATCTCTCAGAAAAGTATGTGGATGACTTAGAAAGTGCACTGGCTGACGAGTGCTTGCATTTAAAGGAACATTTAAAAATTGCAGATTTTAAAAGTGAGTCAGCCTCTGAGCTCAGCACTTTCCTTCATGAAAAAGATTTACACGATATGTACCCGAATGTAAACATTGCTTTACGAATACTTCTCACCATTCCAGTGACCAATTGTTCTGGAGAAAGATCATTTTCGGTACTGAATCGCGTCAAGAACTATTTGCGATCAGTCACCAAAGAAGAAAGATTAAACTCTATTGCACTCCTAGCGATTGAAAAAGATATGACGATAAACTTGAACTGCGGTGCCATAATTAATGAATTTGCCGAAAAGAAGGCAAGAAGGAAACTTTTGAAGTAGTTCTCGTTGTGCTTGAGGCAGGCCCCGTTATGTCTTCATTCATGTTTTTAATCTGCACTTTAATTTCTCTAAAAGATATTGCAGGAAGATAAGCATTTGGCCTTATTTGTATTTTAGAGGCGCTTTGTTCAATTTAAAATGTCGTTCGTACCACTCCTCTTCATGCGTTTTAAAAATAGTGTGTGTTGTACAATTTTTTTTAAATATATTTCGTGCAACTGCAGTTCATTCAGTTACAGCAGTAAATTATGTTTTTATTTTTGAAGCTACACTTCATTTTTGTTGTATGAATTAATGCTAGACATTATTTTTGGAAAGGGTATTCATAAAGTGTTTTGGTTGCATAAAAGTTGAACTGTTTCATGTAGTTGTACTCCAAGCTGTTTTTTTTTAAATTGAATTGACTATGTTTTCCCTATGTAAAAATTCAAGCATAAACTTATGCTGTCAGCCATAATCTGTTTATTCCTTTTTTCCGAACCTTACTTCATGCGAGTGGCTATGCCTTATCATACAAAAGGGGGGGGGGGGGGTGAGGTGCTCAAGTGAGGAAGGGCGCTCTATGGAGAGGTGCCTATAGCCTAACTTTGGGTAAATCCGGCCCTGCGCCAACCCACATCCCACTAGTAACCAATTTGATAATAATTTATATGATCTGAAGCTCTCAGGAAGAAAATGAAGACTACACGCAACAGAGCGATCAGAAGGTAATCATTTGCTTCCTCTCTTGTCACCTTCTCTGGAAATTCCACGTAACCACTTCTCACGCAATGAATTGTCCGATTGTATCTCATGAGATTCCTCGGTATTCTAACTTGCCCAGTTCTGATTTACAAAAGGGCACGCAGCAGTACAACATTATAAAATCAATCAGAATACATACCAACTTCGCCATTAACATCAATACGAAACTTATGTCTGCCACATTGACTTGGTGCTGCTTCCTAGCGCGCCAGGAGGGAAGCTATCCAGTGGCTGCATCAGACTCAGGCAGACTGAGTCCATACATTTCGTGACGTAGCGCGTCAGAGGATGGAGAGGGGATAAGTGGAGGTATTCGTTGTCATGGCAACGTAAATTACAAAGCGGGCGATTTTTGATGAGTCCTCGTGAGCATCCGGTGCGCTCTACCGACAAGGAGACGAACTACACACATTTTGTCACGATGGCAAAACAGTGCGAGGAGAGAGGACATTAGGGATGATGAGGAGGGAGGAGGGTGGGAGGGCGGCGTCCTTGAGTCCAATATCACCAGCCGCCTCTGACATGCAGGCTTAACCTGTCAAATCAATCATACCTACAAGACAACAAAAATGCTCTATGAAAAACTATTTAAACCCCTTTATGGTAGTCAAAAATAATCTCGGATCACAGGCACTAATTCGCAAAGGTGCAGAAAATTCATTATAAAGTCGTCGTCGTCGGTCAATACTGGTATCCGAGTGTATGTTTCTTTCCTGCATTACTAATTTGTATTCACCCGATGGTGATGTCGCTGGTGACTCAACAGACCAATTCTGGCATAGTACATACGGCCGCACACAATGCAGATGATGGAAGGTGGAGGACGTGGCAATATCTGGCGCAGCTTTCTCCTCTGACGAGTTTCCATTTCCTGCCTACGGCGTTCTTCTTCAAAATGTGAAACCGCAGCTGAGGTGGTTGCACGCCAAAGTGCGCGAATCTTCCGCAAGTGTATGCCAATTATCAGGATCAGTGGCTGCACTCCTCAAGGTTTGTTTAAGCTGATCTTTGGAACGCTTCCGAGGTGCTCCTAGAGGTCTCTTGCCCGTGCTGAGCTCGCTGTACAGGATATTCCGAGGGAGTCTGTCGTCATTCATGCGTTGGACATGACCGATCCATCTAAGCTAGTGACTAATGTTGATGGCCTATATGCTCTTCATCTCTGCTCTCTCGAGAACCGCAGCATTCGTTATATAGTCATCCCATTTGATGTGCATAATGGAACGGAGTTTCTGCAGGTGAAAGCGTTCCAGTTTTTTTTATGGTCTGGCGGTATAAGGTCCAGGTTTCACATCCATAGAGCAACGTAGAAATGACAACAGCTTGGTATACCATTAGTTTTGTACAGATTCTTAGATCTTTACTCTGGAATACACGACGTGAGAGACTTCCAAACGCTGCATGCGCAGCAAGGATTCTGTTATCCACGTCCTTCCCAACAGTACATTACATAGACAGAATACTCCCAAGGTATGAGAAGTGATCGACTTGGTCCAAGATGGCGGCAAGTGTGACGGTTGAGTGAAGTTGCTCTTGCTACACCCTGCTTAAATAGAAAGTTAAGTTGCAGAAAGTGCTGATTCGTGTGAACTAAGTCATATTATTGGGCATCCTCTTCACTAAAAAGTAAACGCGATGTCTCTAAAGGAAGTAGCTAGGAAGATATCGGCTTTCGAAGATTCCTTGAAAGAATATCAAGCTCGCCTAGATTCAGCTGTCAGTGCCGCCAACCCACCAAACGTGCTCCAAGCTCTTGGCGATGAGTTCCAGGCGTTCAAGAAACTGGCCAGTGATGACATCTCCAGACTTAAAGGGGAGTTGAAGGAACTGGAAAACCGGCTTCACAAACAAGACGAGGTATTGGATGAGGCTGAACAGTACAGTCGCCGAAACTGCCTCTTGTTGCATGGGGTCCCTGAGCAGCCGTCTGAGGACGTCTACAAAATAGCACTCGAGACACTGAAAAATAAACTTTCAGTGGATATCTCACTGCTTGATGTGGATCGCTGCCACAGGCTGGGCCGCCGATATCGAACGTCTGCTGAGGTGGTCTCGCAAGGAAATCGACCGATTATCATTAAGTTTCTTCGGTATCATGATCGAGATCGTGTGTGGCGTGCGAAGCGAGCTTTTAAGGGCAGTGGGCTCATGCTAACTGAGTCACTCACAAGTGTGAGAAAAACTATCTTAAATCAGGCACGGGATATATGGGGATTGCAGAAATGCTGGACTCAAGATGGACGTATTTGTGTTTTAAGGGAGGATGGAAGCAAAATGCAAATATGCACGATGATGCAGTTAAACAACATGGCAGGGAGTAGAATGAACAAGTGAACCTAGGAAAGAAATTATGTGTATAGTAATTAGCTTATATTTGTGTGTGTGTATGTGTGTGATTGTGAAAGTCAGTGGATCTGCTCACCAGGTTGCTCAGGTAAGCTCATTTTACTTCTTACTTAATTTTATTTCCCACTGCATACTTTCAGATGTTTGTTGACCAGGACAACGGCAATACCATAGACCTGCATTCCTCTCCCCTAACTTCGCCCACCCCTTCTCTCCCGTCCCTACCAGCTTCAACGGGACTTGTGTTGCAAGCGCAGCTTAAGAGCCACCCGCGGTCGTTACAGTGTTGTCACCTAAATAGCCAGTCATTAATAGCGCATCTGGAGGAGGTAGAGGCTATTTTTGAAGTAAACAATGTACATATTATTGGAATCAGTGAAAGTTGGATGCGTAAAGACATGCCGTCATCTGCAGCTAACCTTGATGGATACTCTATATTACGCCATGACCGTATTGACAAAATAGGTGGCGGGCTTCTACTTTATTACAGAAACGACCTAAAATGTAAGATAATTTCCACTTCTGACCCAACACTTATACTGCGACCAGAATTTATGTTTGTAGAATTAGACTGCCATAAAAAGATATTAATAGGGATTGTATACAAGCCACCTAAAATAAGACAGACTGCTGATTTTGAAGATACATCAGCAGGTCTTGCCTCGGCATACGACGACATTATAATCATGGGTGATTTTAACACTGACCTTTTAAAGCAGACTGGTGAAGTTAACAGCCTACTGAATTTATTTCTCGCCACAAACATGACGGTTTTACCCCTGAACGCTACTAATCATGTTCATTACACTGACCATACGAGCCATACCTTAATTGATCTTCTTGTGACAAATCAACCTCAGAAAGTAATTAAACACGGACAGATCCCTGCTCCTGGCATCTCTTCACATGATCTATTGTACGTATGTTATTCTATTCGAATACCTAAGTATAAGCCACGCTACATTACAATACGAGACTTACGACATATTGACCAGAATAAACTACGCTATGATGCATATAACTTGCCTTGGGATAATATACGTAATTCTCAGAACATAAACTCTAAAGTAAATACATTCAATTTAATGGTACTAGAAATATTTGACAAACATGCACCAAAGAAACTGGTAAGAATTACCCGCTCTTCATCTGCGTGGCTAACGGCCGAGATAAGATCTGCTATGGCCAGTCGTGACAAACTATACAGACAATACAGACTGACACATGATGCAGTTGATTTTGAGAGATATAGAATTCTGAGAAACAGAACCAAGCAGCTAATTAGAAATTCTAAATATAAATACTTTCAGGAACTGATGAAAACCAACAGCCCTAGACAAAAATGGAGTAAATTACGTGCGGTAGGGATAGGTAAGACAGTTGAACAACATGTACCAAGCATATCGCTAGAGGCTCTAAATGATCACTTCGCACGGCCAAAAGTAGCCTCTACCTCCTTCCCTAAAAGTTCACTACCGGTACCCTTGTTACAACAGCAGTCTGTTTTTGAGCAATTCTCTTTTAGAAATGTCAGCTCGAATGAAGTTAAAGGTGTGATATACTCTATTTCATCCAATGCCACAGGTAATGATGACATTCCTATATCACTGATTAAGGATGTCTTGGGAGCTGTTCTGCCAATATTAACTCATATATTTAACTACTGCCTGACAAACGGAGTGTTCCCAGATGTTTGGAAAGATGCACTAATTAGACCTATCCCGAAGAGCTCCAAGTTTGATTCTCCTTCAGATTATCGTCCAGTATCCATCCTACCACCATTATCCAAGGTACTTGAACGTCTAGTTCATACACAAGTTACTGAATACCTTACAAAGCATTCCCTACTCAACCCCTTCCAATCCGGCTTCAGAAAGGGGCATAGCACTGCGACAGCCTTACTACGAGTGACAGATGATATCAGATGTGCAATGGACCAACGGGACGTGACTGTACTGACATTATTAGATCTCAGTAGTGCCTTTGACACCGTCAACCCTCAGTTGCTACTGCAGAAACTTCGAGAACTAAATTTTAATAGTGTGTCACTCCGGTTCTTTTCCTCTTATCTCGAAAATCGCCGGCAACGTGTGATAGTGGGAAATGCGAGTTCGGGATGGCAAGGTAAGACCCTTGGTGTCCCTCAGGGTTCGGTTCTTGGGCCACTGTTATTTATCATCCAAATAAATGACATATCAAAAGCCCTTAATTTCTGCAAATTGCAAGTGTATGCAGATGATGTACAGATCTACTATCATTCAAAACCGAGTGATATCAATAATGCAATTATTAAAATAAATTCTGACCTACAACAGCTTAGTGACTATGCTTATAAAAACAGTTTATTAATAAACCCAAATAAAACTCAAGTGATTATTATCGGTACCAGTAAAAACTTATATTATCTCAAGCAACGTGACATCTCGCCAATAATTTTAAACAATAAAATCATACCCTACTCTACTTCAGTGACAAACTTAGGAATTATTATGACTGAGACCTTAAATTGGACTAAACAGGTGATAAGCACATGTAATAAAGTACATAAATGCTTATATCCTCTGAAACGGTTCGGTAATGTATTCTCTGTTCGACTTAAAGTACAACTAATTCGCTCTCTGATACTACCTATATTTGACTACTGTGACACTGTGTTGACTGAAATAACCTGCGACAGTAACAAGAAACTGGACCGGTGCCTCAACAACTGTGTAAGATATATCTTTGGCCTGCGATATGATGTTCATATATCACCCTATTATAAGGAGCTGTCGTGGCTTCGAGTGCACCAGCGTCGTGAACTCCACATGTTATCACTACTGCACAAAATACTTTCCACTAATACCCCTAACTATCTTGTTTTACCGTTTTCTTACCTCTCGTCCTATCATGACCACAATACGAGATCTGGCTCCTCTCTTGCCATACCTATAAACCGTACTGCTGCTTACAACCGCTCGTTCATAATCTCTGCGTCCAGGTCATGGAATTTGCTACCTGCGAACATTAGAGACAATCCCTCTCATCGCAAGTTTAAAGTGGCTTGCTGCGAGTATTTGCTGGGTGTAGCCCGCTGACTTCCTGGATAAATGTTGAATGAACGAATGAATGAATGAGATGAATGATCGGATTACTGTAGTTACGTCATTTAAGGGTACCGTACTTTACTTTGTGTATTTTTGAAATCAATGATTCTACCATTATTCATATTATCACTATTCTTATTGCTATTAATATTATTTGTGCTATTTGTATTTGTAATTATAAGTCATGTAGATGTATACTCTTCTAGTGGTTAAGTGTAAGAGAGGGCCTTGAGCCCTAACTTCGCCACCAATAAAGGCATTATCTATCTATCTATCTATCAAATGTGTGCCAGCGATAGTAATATCAAAATCTGGGATAGAGGTTCCAGGAGCTAATACTTTGGTCTTCTGAATGTTTATGGTAAGGCCAAAACGTGCATGTGCACTCCTGAAACAGTTGACAGACTGTTGCAGCTCTTCAGATGTATGGGCTGGTGAGGCATTTTCATAGGCATATTGCAATTCTGTAACCTGGTGAATATTGGTTAATCTTTTGGAATGCTGTCTGGTCAGGTTGAATGGCCCTCCATCATACCGATATTTAATTTCCACACCTGTGTTGTTTGCAGATGCTGTCCCATAGAGCATGCCCGTCAGGTATAGGGCAAAAAGAGTAGGTGCAAGAACACAGCCTTGCTTCAGCCCATTCGTGATCGGAAATTCTTCTGAGACATCATTCTGATACAGCACCTGCCCGACCATACCATCATGAAGAGCCCGAATCAATCCAACGAAATGTTCCGGACATCAAAAACGCCCCAAAACCAAACACATTGCATTTCTGGGAGCAGTATCAAAGGCTTTTCAAGATCGTAAAAGACTAAGAACAGAAGTGTAATTTGATCCCTGCATTTATCTTGCAGTTGTCTTATACAAACGATCATGTCAACTGTTCCCTGGGAAGTACAAAATCCACACTGTGATTCAGGAAGTATTCTCTCTGAGATAATTTGGAGTCTATTCAGTAGGATTCTGGAACAAAACTTTTCCTACTATGGAAAGGAGGGAAATACCTCGGTAGTTTCCACAGATACTGCGATCGCCTTTCTTGAAGTTAGTAACAATAGTGCCGTTCTTCCAGTCCGTTTTGAATGAGTTCCAGAGGGATGTTGTCTGGACCTGGAGCCTTCCTTGGTTTCAGGCTACAGCAAGCTTTGTCAAATTCACTGAAAGTCGGAGGTATTGCCATCCAGGGTTGAAGAGGATATTGAGGGACAAAACGTCGAAAATCTTCAGCCGCGGTAGAGGGACGATTTAAGAGTGAACTGAAGTGTTCTTTCCATCGTTCCAAGATGTCCTGGCTGTCGGTAAGTATGGTGGTGTTATCAGCATCTTTTAGAGTACCTGAAGAGGAGCGGATAGGTCCATACAGCTCTCAGTCCCGCTTAAAAGTTGCGTAGGTCTCTAGCGTCTGAAAAATACAGTACAGCTATTCGTAATAGTAGGCTACTGTTGTGATATACCGCTACTGAATGATAGGCCCCCGAAATAGAACTGATGATGATGATAATTGTAGTTTTAAGGGGCCCAACAACTAGGTTATCGGCCCCTCGAAATAGAACTATTTATCTTAATATCTACAAGATAACGAGATTGCCAAAAAACCACGCTGCCACCCACTTATCTATAGAAGACAACACTAAAAGTGGCTTATACAATTTCTAATCCACAAGTCACCCACCCTTCACCAACATTAATATTTGTAATTTAAGTAGGTTATGTTAAATTGAGGTTAATGGCGGAATTGATTGCGGCTGTGTGGCGGGAAGGACCCAATAAGTGCTCAGCCAATCAGGGACGTTTTGATTTGGACACCACGCTCGGAAAATTTTTAGAAAGTTTTGATTCACTGCTCTTCGTTAAGCCCCCACCCTATGCCGTGATCGTGCCCAAAATGGCGGCTTAACGAAGACGACGGGGTGCCATTATTAAAATTTTGGGAGATAGAAACACACCCTAAAGCCTATCGCGGACTTCGACACATTTAGACGAAGGAGATAATTGGAAACGATCTCCGCGGGAACTTAATCTTTTGATATTTTAAATAGGCCTATATAGATTAGATTAGAAGAGATTTTTATTTATCCATTTGATCAATTACATGTATACAATACATTTTTGATACAGGACACGTCAGTAATTACATCTATAAAATAAAAGAACTTACAGGTATATATTACTAATACAATAACTATTTATAACTTATATATGATTTTATTAAACACAATGTGTACAATCACGTTTTTTTCACCACTCTGTCATTTCCGCGATTAGAGATTGAGACCTGCTTACACATTCCACTAAGTGGTATTTTGGGCATGGATTATTGCAATTCTTACAGACGCAGTCTTCCTTGGGCTCATGAAATGTCTCATTCTGACAGATCCTTCCATGGAACCCATGGACAGCGAATCGCGTATACAGATGTCGAAGTTTGAAATTTGGTCCCTTCCAGATATCTGTCTTCATTGCTTCAGTCTCCATTATTTCTTGGGGTATCTCGGCGGCTTTTTTCCGTCTCTCCTCGATGATGGTTTTATAAGTTTGAGTTTCCGGTAGACCGAAGGAGTGCTTTATGTCTTCTATAAAGAAGGATTCCTGTGCTATTTTATAGGCAAAGCTGTTCCTTGAGAATTTTGATATAGAGAGAGCTCTCTTAATAAATCTCGCTTTGATGCTCTCTAGCTTCCTGAGGTTATTCACCGACAAGTAGGGCCAAATTAATTGTATGCCATATGTGGCGGTCAGCATAACTTTAATTTTGAATAGCTTTATCGCTGTTGACAGGGATAGGCTTTGGAGTTTGGGAATGTAGTATGAGACTTTCGTTGCTGCCGTAGCTCGCTCCTGTACATGCAGGGAGAAAGCAGTTCCAGTAGTTTGTAGCACGACATCAAGGTATTGGAAGTTAGGTACGAATTCTAAAAGTTCTTCTCCACACTTGAGTTGGTCCATTTTAGATATCCTTCCTCTCCTTCTAAATTTCAGAGCCTTTGTTTTGGAGCTGTTAATTTCCATAGAGTTTTCTTCCGCTCATACCCTAATGTTCCCCATAGCTGTTTGTAGGTCATCTCGGTATCTTGAGAGGATGACCATGTCGTCCGCGTACATGAGTAATTTGACTGTTCTTGAGTCTAATGTTTGCCCAATGTCTGAGGTCATTACGTTGAAGAGGACTGGACTCATGGGATCCCCTTGTAGAACCCCCTTTGTTTGAGTGATACTCCTCGACGTGGTGATGCCATCATGGATTGCAACATAGTTCACGTTTAAAATCGATTTCAATGTTTCTAATTCACTATTGAAGGTGCCTAATATGTTTTCCAGTTTGTGGATAAGTATCCTTCTGTTGATACTGTCAAATGCCTTGGAATAGTCTATGTAGATTGCATTGGCGGCTGGTGGCAGCTAAAGCTGGGTGTTGCACCAACATTTCTGATGTCGCAATTTTATTAGGAAAGTTTACATAAGTAACTATTTACTAAAATGAATTGACTTTAGATGAACTACATTTCTATTAAAACTGAAATACTGGGATTGTCCAAAATAACTGTAAGTTCGGAAAATGGACAGATTTTAATGAATTTGTTGGGCTTCTTCGTATAGGAATTCATAACAAACACATTTATGTAACTAAGCGATGCCATATGCCTGAGTTAATGGGAGGAACTTTAAAAACAACAGCTTGTCTACGGTTGGCTCTCAATCTCCGGGATAATAAACATTCTCAACATAAAATCATGGCAACCGAAAGTTTGTACGTTAACGAAAAATGTTATTACTAACAAAGACTTGCACATATTGTGCATAAGGATGTTTTTTTTTACTATAGCTTGATAACCACCAGAAGAACCAGACATGACGTGCGCTCTATCACACGTCTGTGCAATTCATTTTTGCGGAGTTTCATTCAGTTTCTGCTTCTTTAATTCTTCCAGTAAACACGCTGCTAATGTGTGCGCATTATGTTTTGAGGGAGAGAGGAAACTCCAAAACCGTTCTACTGAATTGCCTCTTTCTACGTATCGGTACACAACAGCCATCTGAAATATGTTTGAAATATCACTAGTTTCAACTTCTATACCCTGTAATGGCTAAATATTCCGATTCCTTTATTTGATTTGATACATCTTCTTGGCAAACCTCCAACATATTATGTAAAAGTTCATTTTGATTTGTTTTGGACGTTCCTTTGAAAACATTTTCCCTTACCAAATGACCTTCCAATACAGCATCCAACTCATCACTAAAATTAATTAGTCCTCTGAAAACACCTGGATTTGATGATTTTACACTTTCATCATGAGCCCGCAAGGCCGGTTCGAAAGAGCCGCAGAAGCGAATACTGTTTATTACAATATTTAATACATACCTATTGTGCCTAACTTCTTCGCTATGTATTCCGCAATTTTCCTTCCATAGACACAGTCCAATTGTGCAGCTACGTTAACAATTCAAAAAATCAATCTCAAACAGCTGAAGATTCATGTTTCTTTATTTTAGTGATTAATGTCCGTAACTCCTATTTTGGTCCACGCGGATTCTCCACCAACAGACATGGGAAACAGAATAAAGCGTTTATAATATCGCATTCACATAACCAATAATTATTATTATTGCCATAAATATCTCTTTAACACCCTCTTAAATTTTGGACAATAGGGTACTAATCCGGTAATTGTCTACCGAGTATATTTACTGTAAGTTTATCCTTACCAGAAAGCTAGTAAAACTGCCTAACTATTAAATTACTTACTCTATTAATTTTCAATCACACTCCACAATTCATGGTAGCCCTTGAAAAATTAAATTAAACATTCCGTTAAAATGAAATACTAACTTACAAGATACCCAGATGATAAATCTGGGTGCTATATCGGGAAGTAGCGTGAAGGCAAACTAACAAAACACTTAATTTTGCGAGCCTAGAAATGTCGTAGTGAATAAATAGGCCTACTCACAATCAATCAAATAATAATAATAATGCACAGTTAAGTATCTGCCTGGAACCAAAATACTCCGTCAACTACATGCAGAACTAATTGCAACTCAATACACGCAAGAACAAGAGTGGTAAAAGCAACATAAACCGCTACAGTAACACCAACAATACGTCGCAAAATAGTTCAGCCACTTATCTACTTATAGCAATGGTGGCGTTCTTAGGCTCGCTTTACAGTACAAAAATATTAAATGAAGTTATGATGAGAAAACGTCTGAAAATAATTGGGTGTGAACCGACTAATGTCTCCCTATGACCGGGAATCGAACCCGGTCCGCCGTGGTGAGAGGCCAACAGCGCAGCGGTCAAGCTGTTGGCCTCTCACCATGGCGGACCGGGTTCGATTCCCGGTCAATGCATGTGAGATTTTCAAAGTGAAATGCCATGCCCTGTGGTTCGGATTCCACGTAAAAAGGAGGTCCCGTGGCTTATGATCTCGAGATTAACGGTCACGTTAAACTACAATCTTCCTTCCTTCCTTCTCCCTATGAAATTCCGTTATTTGTACTGTTGTGGGTGGTGTAGCATTCCCTAGTGGTGTGGGTAAGAAACTACCCTTCGGGGGATAAGATAAATCGAGGGTGTTGCCATTTACAAAGAGTGGTGCAATCTAACGGGGCTATTTGGAATGAGTATTGCCAGGGAGCTGGCAGCTCGCCTGCAACTCCCTACAACCCATGCTGGCCGGCATGCTATGTACCTCGTCCTTGCTGGAATCACATTACGCTGCGCTGCCTACTTGGGAGTCGCCACAATAGTGCTAATCCCCTGGAGTTTGATTAGAAGGCAGCAGCTTTTATAGGTACAGTGTGAAGCATTGGGATAAATAATACCAAAGATCGTTGATTTTAACACATTTTTGAGTGCATTACATCTACAGTATAAAACAAAAACATTAAAGGAAAAAACAACACGACGAATTAGGTGTAGAATTATTGGGAGTTGTGAACACTGCAACAATATCACCAGCCGCCACTGGAAGATTGCATACAGCGGTCTACCGGGTTGGGCTCAGGTCTTTATTATTTCTTGCACAAGTTCCTGTACAGCCTGAAGAGTTGATCTACCCGAGCCATATTGATTTGATGGTATGTTAGCACGTAGTCTATGTTCCACCCGTATTAGAAGGAATTTAGAGAAGGTTTTGAACATTACATTTTCCAGGGCAATTCCCCTGTAAGAATTTCGATCCTCCTTCTTCCCTTTCCCTTTGTAGATCACAATTATGAGTGTCATCCTCCATTGTTCTGGGATTGACTTACTTTTTAGTCATTCATTAAATAGACATGTTAGCGGAGCTAACAGGTCATGGAGTGTGTCTTTTAAATGCTCTGTAAAAATCCCATCTGGCCCAGCAGCTTTGTTATTTTTCCCATTGCTTATTAGTTGTCTGACCTCCTCTGTTTTGATTGGGCGAGTGTCTTGGATGTTTGCCAGCTGTGGTGTGAAGCCGTTTGTCCTTATATTAGTTTCTCCGAGAAGATGACTAAAATGTGCCTCCCATTGCGCCATGGTTACGAGAGGAGTTGCTGCCTTTTTCTTTGAGTTCCTTAAGATTTTATAAGGTTTCGCTTCCGCATCGGCTATTAACCTCTGTTCTATGTATAAATCGTACTCTGTTTTCTTTTCTTTTAGTAGACTCTTATATTTCTGACGCTCCTCAGCATATTTCGTTAGTGCGTCCATACCATATACCCTAGCGGAATGAAGTAAATGTATCGTTGTTTGTCGCATGATGTAACATTCCTCATCAAACCATGGCTTTGCAATGCGATCATATGTAGGTAGAATAGTGGTGGCGTGTAGAATTGTGTCATTCAGTGCTGCTGTCGCTCCATCCAGGTTCCCCTGCCCTATCATATGCATGTATGTCGGTATCTCCTCTCTGTTCATTTGCCATCTCTCCTCCTCTATGTGTCTAGAGACTCTATGCTTAGGGGGTTCTCCTTTCTGATGCTGTGTTCCAGTACGTACTTAGTTGGATTTCCGATATTACTGGAAAGTGTTTTATGATTACTACTTTTTCGGTCTTCACTTGTGCGTGTCCTCCTGTATTTGAGAAGATTAAATCGATTGTGCTCCTTCCATTTGGAGCAATGTACGTGTAATCACTCTCTGTTTAGTATCCTTAGCTGGTAGTCTAAAAGAAAGTCTGTGACCGCTTGAGATTTATAACTTATTATAGTAACAGATCTTATGGACAACTATTTACACCTTACTCTATTATCACAATATGAAAACTTAATTCTATAAATACAACAACTTACAGCTAGGTATTACAATTAAAATAGAAAAGTAAAATATAATTATAGGTTTCTTCGTTCCTCTACACTAAAATATTTAACTACAGAGTAAACACAATGGCACTGCAGATAAGCTTTCAACATTTTTCTAAGGTTTCTATTTTGGGGCAAATTTTATATATTGGGGTAGTTTATTGTATAATTTAACTCCTGTGTGAAAAGTTCCTGTTTGATATATGCTTGTGTGTGTGTGTGTGTGTGTGTGTGTGAAATATGAATGTTTTGATTTTGTCTTGTGTTATGCCTATGAACACCATTGTTTGTTTTTAAGAAAAACGTCTTTAGTCATTAAATTCTTAAAAAAAACATAATACTTTCAAAGATATGAATGCAGGACAGTAGGAGGATGTTTAAATCTTTAAACAGAGGTCTGCATGATTCTCTAGTGTTTACATTTGCCATAATTCTAATCGCCCTCTTTTGTATCCTAAACGTGCTTAGTACATCTGGTGACATACCCCAAAATATGACCCCATATCTTAAGTATGAATGGAAATAAGCAAAATAAGTATTTCTTAATGTGTGCATGCTTGTGCAAGTTTTCAAAATACGTAACGCAAAGCACATCGAGTTCAGTTTAGTATTCAGATATTGTATATGTTTATTCCATTTCAAGTCATGTAGTATCAAATAGTCCTAAAAACTTTGTTTCTGATTTATTTTCTATTTGATGACCATTTAATATTATATTGGGCTTCGCAGGATTCCTATTCTGTATAGTGTGGAAATTTAGAGATACTGTTTTTTATAGTTTATTATGAGGCGATTATCTTTTGACCATTTGATTAACTCTTCTGTAAAGGAGTCAGCAGACTGCTGTAAGACCTGCTTAGTTTCACCTTTTATTACGAGTGTTGTATCGTCCGCAAACAAAATTTCCTTATGAGAACGAACGTTCTGTGTTATAACATTGATATATAGAAGAAAGAGTAGTGGGCCCAAAACCGATCCCTGGGGTACTCCAAATTTAATGATTCCCTCATTGGACAATGTTTCTTTAAGTAATTTGGTTCCATCATCCTTGTGTCTCAAATTTGCTATTTGTTTACGCCTTGTTAAGTAAGACTCTATCCATTTATTAGCTAGACCTCTAATACCATATTGATTTAGTTTTGTAAGGAGAATTTTATGGTCAACAACATCAAATGCTTTCGATAAATCCAAGAATAGGCCAGTTACATGTTCCTTATTGTCAATTAATTTCAGTATACTATTACTACATTCATAAATTGCTGTCTGTGTACATCTTTCCGTTCTGAATCCATGCTGTGAGTTTGATAACATTTCAATTTTTTCTATAAAACTTATCAGTCTCTTATACATGATTTTTTCCACAATTTTTGCAATACCAGTTGCTAAGGTAATAGGACGATAGTTATCAAATTCATCTTTTGAACCGTTTTTGTGCACTGAAATTACTTTTGATAACTTCAAAATATCCGGGCAAGTTCCTGAGAGAATTGATCTGTTTATTAAGTGCGTAAGTGGATTTATTATATTAACTACACATTTCTTTAAAATTGCATCAGAGATGCCATCAATGCCAGCACAGAATTTATTTTTAGCTCTTTTGTAACTATTCTTATCTCTTCACTTGTGACATGATTTGTAAATAAAGAATCACTGCATATATTTATTTTATTATTAGAATTTAGTGTATTTACCTGTGATTTATTTAATATTTTTGTGGGATTTCCAGAAAATAGTCATTAAAAGTGTTTGCTATTTCCTCTGGATGTTTCATCACTTTATTATTGCAGGTCAGTATTATGTTCCTTTTTATTTTAGCAGATTTTCCCAATTCCTTTCTTTATCACGGACCACATAGCCCTGCTTTTATTAGATGATTGGGAAACAATATTATCGTTATGCTTTTTCTTTGCTAGTCTTATTACCTTATTTAATATGCTAGTGTATTTTTATAGTATTAACTGAATTCAAGTGTTGTGTTGTATTGTTTATATAATTTGTGTAGAAATTTCTTTCTTTGACATGAATTTCTAATCCCTGTTGTTATCCAATTGCTAGTTTTGTTATTTTGAATTTCTAATCCCTGTTGTTATCCAATTGCTAGTTTTGTTATGTTGAATAGTCCTTTGTTTAAAGGGGAATGCTGTTTCAAAATAGTGTTTTACTTACTTACTTACTTACTTACTGGTCGGCGCTACAGTCCTTGAAGAACCTTGGCCTCCTTTATCACCTGCCTCCATTCATCTCTATCTCCCGCCTTCCTTCTCCAGTTCCTGATTCCCAGACTCCTAAGGTCGTCTTCCACATCATCTATCCACCGTCTCCTGGGTCTTCCTCTTCTCCTCCTTCCATCCGGTCTTTGCGTAAACACCTTTTTGACACTCCGTGATTCTGGCATTCTCTGAACGTGTCCTGCCCATCTTATCCTCCCCTGCTTAATTTTGACCACATTATCTGCCTGTCCGAAGTGTTCCTGTAGTTCCACATTTGTCCTTATTCTCCAACCTTCCTCCTCTCTCACTGCCCCGTATATTTTCCTCAAGGTCTTCCTTTCCCATCTTCGCAGCCAGTCTTCTTTTCTTCTATTGAGAACCCAACCTTCCGATCCATACATAACCACAGGTCTTAGTATTGTAATGAAAATTTTTATTTTAGTATCCCTACTCACATTTCTCGATTTAAACATGCTTTGCAGAGCGTAGTAGCATCTATTTCCACTTTTAATTATTTCTTGTATTTCCACTGATGTTCTGTTATCCTCAGTTATTATTGAGCCCAAATATCTGAATTGTTCTACTCTTTGATATTCTTTCCCATTCAATTTAATATACGGATCTATTCTTGCCTCTCAGGAGTTTCCCATCTTCATATACTTGGTTTTACTTGTATTCACTTCTAATCCTAACTTTCGTGCCTTTTCTTGCAACTTGACATAGCTCTCTTCTAATGCTTTACTGTTCCTTGCAATTAATGCTACATCATCCGCATATGCTATCACCTGCACCTGTCTGTTAAATAGGGTCCCTCCTGGATTGATTGGCAGTTGTTGAATTATTTTTTCTAGAGCTACATTAGAGTAATGTAGAAATTACATCTCCTTGTCGCAATCTCCTTTCTACAATGAATTCTTCGGACATCTCTTGTTCTAATCTAACCTTTCAGATTGTGGTTTCCATAGTCATTTCTGTCAGCTTGACCAATTTTATCGGGATCTTAAACTCTTTCATAATTTTAAAAATCTCCTTTCTATCCAAACTGTCATATGCCTGCCTAAAATCTATATACAACTGATCCAGTGTTTTAGCGTTCTGTTAAATGCATTAAATTTATCATTAGCTTGCCACGGTGGGTGAGTGGATAGCGTGTCGGTCTACTAACCCCAAGATTGCAGGTTCGCCCCTGACCGTGGTAAGTGATTTTTGAAAGGCGGCAAGAATACGATACGCATGTCATACGATGTTGGCATGTCAAAGAACCCATTTGAATTCAGTAGGCCGAGTTCATAATGGCAAAATTAATCTCGGGAGTTTCCGCCAGCACAAAGTTCCTCATTTCTCTACTAGAAAGCGCTATTGTGTTCAAGGAGATTAGATATCTAACATCTAACCTCCTTGACTTTCATAGTCAAGGAACTACGAAATTCGACATGCAAGTTACCCTCTGGGTGTCAAATAGCAAAGCTTGCACCAGGCACCCGAGGCCATACGATATTATTATTATTAATTTATCATTTACATTTTCTAGTTTATACATTTCTGACCATGTTTCCTTATTTAATAAGGCATTGAAATATGTAACTTTTTTCAGTGAATGACCTGCACTTTGATTTTATCCCATTATCATTATTAGTGATTGTTTCGGGTACTTCAAAACTCAGTATTTGTCCATGGTGGTCACTAAAACCCGGAAAATAGACTTCTATTGAATGGTGATATATATCTGTATTGATAAAAATTTGATCAGGAGTGGTTTTACTAAATTTTGTTATTCTTGTTGGGGTATTTACTGTAGGTTTCAGTCCATAAGAAATTAGTAACTGGGTTAATAATTCTCAATTTTTATCACATTTTAAGAAATCCACATTTATATCCCCTCAAATTATTATATCGAAATTTACTTTGCTCATGTTATTGAGTAACAATTCTAACTTGTCTATATAAAAAAGTTGAAAATATCCTGACGGAGATCGATACACGCATACAATTATTAACTTAAACTGCTGCATTTTTCCGGCAGATTATTCAAAATCCTGTTCCATAATTAGATAATCATAAGCTGTTAACTGTTCATGATCTAAATTATTTCTTAAGAAGATTCAAGCATCACCATGGCTAATATTAGATCTAGAGTATTTACTAGCTAGTATAAACCCTGGGAATTGAATTAATTTGAGTTGTTCCTCTTTCAGCCAATGTTCTGAAATACATAGTGCTGAGATGTCTTTAAGTTCATTTTTAAGCATTAGATTTATGTAATCAATTTTATTATATTGAGACTGAACATTCTGGTGATAAATTTTAAATTTGTTACTTTTGCAAGCTTGTGTTGGTGATTTATTTACACTATTATTTAATAATTGTTATTATTATTGTTGCTAGACAAATACGAAATTACCATTGTTGCACTCAGTTAAATTTGACATCAAAAGATCTGAATGCCAAACCTCACGTTTAGCTGCTTTTACCAGTTTTCCTGCTTCCACTCTAAAGATATTACTGATGAACTATTCTTACCATTTGAATTTACAATTTTGCAGATTTCCCCACTAAGATACTCTTTTCCTAACCTATTTAAGTGTAGGCCATGCCGAGTGTGGAACTTCCCGTCAAATTTACTTACATCTATAATTTGGACATTTGGAAAACTCTTACAAATGTTATGAATTTTTCCATTTGTAGCCTCTATTTCTACATTTAAACATGATTTGGGAATTAAGTCATATCTCTGCGGAATGTTTGCAATAATGACATTTGTGTTATTCATGGATGGCGATGTACGGTACCCTTTAAATATTTGATTACATTTTTACTCTCGTTTCAGTACACGTCGTTTGCTCCAGCGATGATAACAGCAAAATCCTTTGAAGTTAGGGACGCACAACCTCCTACCATCCCGTCGTGGTCAGTAATGGCCTTCAGAAAGGTATGTAATCTTTGTGCCTTGTAAAAGGACATTGACATAATTGTTGAAATAACCTGTATTGATCGAGGTCTGACGGTTAGGTAATTTTCGTTGTATAGATCTTTACTTTGAACTATTTATTAGTTTACTGTTGTATTGCAGTTGAGTTCTTGATCATTTTATGAGATGCTGGTAAGTTTGGTTAGGATGGCAGACTACGTAATACAGATTTATGTAAGTAAATTTTAGTGTTTCTCTGTGTTCAATTGTGCGTTTTGGAGGGGATTCTTTAATTTATTTTTAAAGTCGATGCAACGGAACGGTGTTGTATGCAGACCGTCAACTTCTCTATGAACTAGAATTATTTTTACTATCATTCCTTTAATATACGATATAAAAATATTATTCTTTCCTCTTGATTCTAGTTCATGTAGTTTATCTTCCTTAGGAAGGTCTGTATAAATAGATAGCTATAGATGTCTATCTCATCGTTATACTTCTGTTGCCATGAATACCGTGTAGGGTATTGTTAGTACAAATTTGTCTTATTTAAACAATTACCGTTGTTTCTTTTAATGTTTGTCGAGAAGATATTTTGAATTTAATGAAAGATAAACGTGTTATGAATGAGCTCGGGATTAATTGAAGATTTAAAACAATTTCTTATTGAATTCAGTTCTCTTTTGGACTTTAACAATTATAGGCTATTATGTTCTCAACACAGTTAAGGTAATTACACCTTTTAATGCTCCAATTTAAATTTATTTTCAGTTTAGCCTACTGACTTATTCCTTTGAATTTTGAATTTCCTTTCTTGGAATTATTAATTAATTATCCTTATCTGACTTCGTTTGGCATTTGCCGATTTTATTTAATAACCTTCCTCGTGTTTATTAATTTATTTCCTGTGTTCGTGATTCCTGGCTTGGTTCTTTTATTTATTTCATATTATGTATTTCTTCTTGATCTAGACTTAATTTTGATTTTTCACTTAATGTAAACTATTTTTTTATGGAATGTTTTTTTATGAAATTATTATTTTATTCCCTAAACGTACTTCTGTGTTCTTTTCTAAATCGTAGATCCTGTATATGATAGTCTTTAATTTTCCTGGGCTGTGGTAGGTTCAGTCCTTCTACTCCATTGAAACGTCTCTCTTCTTAATTAACTTTTGGTAAGGTGGGGACAATAAACAATTTTTGAACAACATTATTTTTCTGTTTGGCTTTGCCAATAGGGAAACGATTAGAAACAATTAGTTCCGTGAAGATCTAAATATCCTATTTTCATATATCACATTAGTCTTTTCCATTAAAATTCTCCTTCCTATTAAAAGGGTATACTAAATAGCTTTTGGTTCACGACCTATGTCTTCACCAACACCATTACAATGAGAAGTTATGTGCTAGAATATATAGTTTTCAATATCGGTGATAAAGAATCTCCCATGAGGTGGTATAGTTCTGTAACGAACCACAGGAATTAATTTTTAGAAAAGTTAAAAGTCAAATGCTTGGCTTCTATGATTTACGAAAAGTAAGCTACATAATGTAGTGCCATTAGATAAGGATTGTTATCATAGTCCATCTTAAAAATCATCTTTTCAATCGCCTGAATAAGATACGAGAATTCAAAATTAGGGTTTAAAATTCCATCACACATAAAACATCAACACTAGAAAAATGATTTCCTATCCTAAATAATTTTAAACCCTCGAAGTTTGATGACCAGAACATTTTCAGTCCATCTGGCATCAAAGTTATCGATTTATGATTTTTGCTATTTACAGTCGGTGGTCCGGAGTAAATTAACAGTTCGTCTGACTCCTGTCGCTATACACTTTTCACTTTCACTTATGTTTCGAAAAACAAAACGCCATTAACTATTTACCAAAGATCAATATCCTTTCATAATGTTCAAGTTTGACAAATCATGTTATTCCAATGGAAAAAGTAGAGTCTCATTTGAATTTCAAGAAATATGTGTTTCTCAACAAGATCGTGATTGTTATACACAATTATTTCATTCTGTTCTTCATTTGTTTCTTATTTTAATACCAATATTTGACCAACATGAATGTCAAATATTAATATTGTTTGGCAGATTCATGATGTTCCACACAACAATAATCAATTTATTGTGCATCGTTTTCATTTCATTTGGTTGTTTAAAAAATTATTATATTACAAATTCACATAAATCATTACCATACGTTGGTTCAATATTATCAAATAAACTATTTATTCTTCCATTCCTAATGATATTATTATTATTCGTTTGATAATCACATTATTTTACACACTCTGATATAGTTATAAACAATTACCTTCCACAATTAATTAATACATTTAATTCGTTATCAGATTAATTATTATTATTATTATTATTATCTTTCCAACAAAAATTAAGTTCAAAAATAATTTACAGCAATATGAAATTATTATTAGTAATAATAATAATAATGGGCATCACTCCTCCTATCCAATTATGGCATTAAGATGATCAACATTTAAGCGATTCAATTTATTCTGATATTTATTTATGCTCTCTCAATAATATTTTATTCACTGCACAGGATCCGGTAAGGTTTGATCAAATCTAACAATACTTTATTTCATAGGCGTAAAACATAGAAAATTGGATAATTGACTCAGGTATCACGGAACAGAATTCCACCGACTGTACTTGGATGAGACAAAAAATATGGGGCGGTAACACGTCTCAACCCATCTTTTCACAATAGGCAAACATGAGCTTAATAACAAATTCAACCTTCAACCACATTAAACTTGGAATACGATTCCCCAGTGGACGGCTCCTAGTCTCCACACAACTCGTAAATTTATGCCGACACTCATGCCGCATAATATTCACCCATTATAATAATTACATTTTACAATTCATTTTCCTTTCACATTCATGTAATATTTCCATCGTACAAACTACCTCATTTATTCTATCCAAGCACTATTTAGTTCTTGTACAAAATCATTGTCTTCTAAAAATAGTTCTAATTACTCCTGGTCAAAATCCTTCCCATGCCTATATTTAACAATAATCCTCCCTAGTTTATACACATTTGTTATTCAATAACCCACCGTTCCTCTATTTCTCTCTTCATTCTTATTTGGTGCATTTCAGAAATGTGTCTTCATAAAAAAAATCAATGTCTAACTTTTATTAGATTATATTGTCCACAAATATAAATATTTATCTAATCAAACATGATAGTTTATTATTATTATTGGAAATATATGTAAACGTTGCAATGTTATAAATTATTAAACCCTCAACTTAAATACCGGTAATTATTTATATGTAACTAATATGTATTATTATTATTATCATCTCATGAATGAGATTTAAAATGTTCCTATTTGACATTTAAATTATTATTTAAATTACATGAATCCTTTTAATACTTAAGTTATTTAAATCATTTGAATTATCTGAATAATTTGAATAATTTAATTATTTAATTATTTAAATTTTGAATTATCTGAATAATCCATGATTTCTCAGAATTGCATAAGCATTTATATCCTAAACAAAATGACTTCAGAGTGTCACCCAGACAATCTTATCGCTGGTCTAAACATCTCTAAAGCAAAATTTGTACTAGAAATCACAAGTCGTTAATCATCCTACTAATCATAACGTAAGAACATAATCATCGATTTGAAGCGTAAATAGTGTTGATATTTTATACGATAAATGAAATAATGAATTCTCAATTACATACAACTAGTAATAATACATGCTCAGAGTTCAGTTCACGTTATTCCTCCGATGTTTCATGACGATGCGTGTCCTTGGCTGACGTCATAATCCAATGGGTTCCCCAATATTCCATCGGTATGGCAACCTCCCCCTTGGCCATCTGCGTCACCATCTGTTTCATCCTCGGTGTCCACCATCGTCCTATCCATTCGTGAATTAGTGATGCATATTCGCATTCAGACTTACGCACTTATAAAAATCTCGATTACTTTCACGAACGTTTGACATTATAACTTGTGTTATAGAAAACATTTCAGTGGTTTCACACGACTTCTCCACATTCTCAAAGTTCATTGTACAGTTCAAAATGTAATGTTCCGTCTTTAACCAAATATGACAGTTTTGACAACAGCAACTGGTTTCACCGAAAATACTCTTATAATCATGGAGTGTTGGAATTTTCGTAGATGCCTGCTCTAAGATAATCCCTATGCGAGTAATAGGATATGCTCATAACACAACTTGCTGGGCAACGTTGGTCTCGCTTACGTAGACTAGCCTGTGTGCGGTTAATGAGGAATGCCTCAAGCCATATCCACTACTGTGGATAGGTCCCTCTAATCTCCTATAACTGGGTAAGGATATTCTCCCACTCAATCTGTACCTGACAGATGGTCCCAGGCTTCGTGGACTAAATTTCCAAACAACTCTTGAATGATATCCGTGAATATCATAAGTGCCTGTCCACTACAATTCGTAGGATAATTAAGTCCAACATAGTCTCCACAGACTAAGTCCTAACGTCGTTCGAAGAAAATACTGACAGCATAACAGACTGACATAGTAACGTAGACACTCGGCGTAACCATAACTTGGCGATGGCTTCGGTTGCTGAAGTAAGAATGACTAATTGAGTGCTTGGAAGTGCCTCTTTATATATGGTTCCGGACCGTAGTGAATGGTCGCTGGCTTTGCAATCAAGCGTGCACTGCCCGCTCTTCCTCTGCTCGGGCTTACTCAATGTCTGCTTACCAAGTGCGCTTTTATAAAAATCTTCCGCAATTCTGGTCCGATTTGCTTGAAATATCATTTGGCGTCAATAGAATTCCATATCCAATAATCCTTGATTAGTTTCAATCCTGAAATATACAAAATCCATATTACAATAAATAAGTTTCGTAGATTCTTCCGTCGGCGCCACATGTATCCTTCCATTTACTCTTTTGAATGATTTTAATCAACGATGACTTCTAATGGATCAACAGTAGAATAACTTATGTTACCTGGATCCATGAAGTAGAATACATCGTTGTTCTTTTCCGATTTCATTTGAGTTAGGGAGATTTCTAATCGATTCTGATCATTTTGACTTCTAATGCATCTCATGAGTACTTTGTGCCTGGAGGATTACATGGTGTAGGGTTGATTGATTTTGATAGATGGATCATTTTTGGAATGAGAATTTAATCTCGATTAACATTCAATCTTTTAATAATATTTCTGAAAGTGAGTTTAAGAGTTAATATTATTAAAATACGACGAAGAATATTCTGAAAGGCAAAGCTAATATAATTCATTGGGAATTAATATGTGACCTATTTTCAACAATTTAAACTATGTGCAGTGGTGTTATAAATTTTGGATCGGCATAATGATATGCGTAATAATAATGATGTTACTCGATGCGTTTAAGAGTTCATTGGTCACCATGAAGGTGTTATTTATATATATGCGTCAATAATACATGGTATTTATGAAAAGAGTACAATATGAAGTACGTGTTAATTGAGCTGATGATAGCTGATATTAATAGGATTTTTGGTGAAATCTTCAGGAAGGTGTGGGTGGTATTTAAGCTAATGTGAATGTATTGTGAATGTCAGGTGTGACAATAATGGTTATTAAATCGTGTTATAGTGGATTTTTACTCAATAAGAATGTGTTTGTAACAGAGTTTATTGGGAGTACAGTTTGGAAAGTTAAATGGAAATATAATTAATTAATCCAATATGAAATTTAACCAGCAAAGCCAGCAGAGGTATTCTTAGTCATCCTAATTTGATATTTATAATGACTATGACGTCAACATTCTTCTTAGCTTTATTGCTTGCCTGAATTAATACTGGATGTAAGTACAACGAATAAATTGAACCATGATGAAATGAAACAAGCTAATATGGATGGTGAAAGCAATAAGTGTGAATTGCAATTGTATTTAAGGCTGTACATAGTAGTGTAAATTTGTACATAACTATTTAAAATCGTTGTGCGATTTTTGATCACAGAATATAATAGGTAATGATCTTAAGGGTTTATAGATCATTTTTCTTGTATATAGCGTTGCTATATTTGAGTGATTTTAACCTCATTATTACCTATAGGTCCAATGAGACATTGGATGATTCATGACATCAGTTTTGAATTTGCTTTGAGTCATTTATTTTCCTTTCGTGACATTGCAATTTCTTTATTCTTCCTTGTGTAATGTCATTTTGAATAAATTTTGATGATTTCATTTTAACCATTATGACGTGGTAATTTATAAAGGTAATGGAAGGTTGTGTTAAGAAGCCCATTGCTGGGTGTTTTCTAGATTTTCCATTATTTGAGTCTTGTGTTCTTTTGAGCTTCTTTAATTTATTACACTTTGGTCTTTCTTAACGCAATCTTGGTAGGAATAGCTTGTGCCCTATTATCCCTTCTACTTGTTGGTAGGATCTGTTTTTTTTTTCTAGCCGGGGGATTTTCAGGTTCTACGATCCAGCTGTCGTCGTGGGATTCAACAAGCATTGGTTTGATAATACGTGTACAGTACGAATTTGTCAAATAGATATTCATGAAAATAGTTTTTCCTGTAACTGTCCTCAGAATTTCCTTGATAGGAGGCGCGTGGTCGAATTCCGGGACCACCTTAATGTTCAAATTTCTCTCGTCTAGGCACACTCTCACAGAACCATTTGGCATGGATACGATCACGAGTTGACCTACGTACGGCGTAGCAATCATTTCTATGGCGCCCACTTCCATCATTTTCTGCAAAGCTTCTTTCGCCTTGTAATAATGCATTTTTGCTACTGGATATGGTTTTTGCCTGAATGGGGTCCAATCGTTCACCTGAAATACGTTTTTAAATTTCTTTATCTTGCCAGGTTTAGAATCAAATACGTCTTTCTGCGGCAGTAGTATTTCCTTCAAGATTTCCCTTTGTTCCGGAGCAATTTTTGCTTCTTATAATTTCTCTATGAGACTGGCATCGAATTCGGGCTCTAGGCTCCTCTCAAATTCCGTTGTAAGTGTTTCAAGCAACTCTTCTGTGGGCAACACTTCTTCCCCGGTCATATCTCTACAATTTTCCTCTCCTATGTGTCTTATCTGTTCACCTGATCTGGCATCGTATTGTTTCAAATATACGCTTAACCCTTCTGTTTCATTTTCTTCACGGAACTTAATGATATTCTGGGAAAAGTCAATGACCACCTTGTATTCTCTAATGAAATCACTGCCCAGTAAAATGCTATATGGTAATTTGTTGACCAATAAGAAACTCAACGAAAAGGTCGAGTTTCCTATCTGGAGATCCAAAAATACTTAAAAGATGCAAGTCAGCGTCTTTTATCTTTACGCGGGAGATAGGGATTTGTAAAACTCGCTCTCCAGTTTCAATTTAATTCATCAGTGCCTGAGTTACAAGACAAACTGTAGAACCTGTATCCAAAAGACTTCGAACCATCATTACTCCGGTTCGTATTACAATAACGGGAAGCTCCCTCTTAACTGAAATTGGCCCTTTGACTGAGTCCTCAATTAGTTCATCGGGTTCGGCAATCAAGTAGACAACCTGTACTGCATTCCAAACCCTCTCTTCCTGTCGTTCCGGCTGCTTCAAATTTGACGTTTATTTATCCCCATTTTCACCAGAGTCCTGACCATTCCTATTATGCCCTTGGAGCTCCAAGATCTCCACACCTTCCTCGTAAATATCGGGTTGCTTCCTGTCTTGAATCACTTCGTTCCATCTCACCCACTGTTTCCTGGGTTAGTAAGCCCTCTCGTCCATAACATCTTTGTGATTCTCTGTATCTCTCTTCAATCTCCTCTCTGTAGTCGTGACTTCGATTTGCAGGTCTCCAATTTCTGCCTGTACTTCCCCCCATTTTCCTTCGTCTCTTTTGTTACTTTTCTGGTCCTTCATGTGACCTGCTCTGGTCCCAAGGTTTTATTCCTATTTTCCCCTTGCTGTAGCTCCCACGGAATGGTGCTTGCCATCTCTTTGGTTCGTCTCCTTCTGGTCCACGTTCTTGTCTCATGGTTTAGGTACTCGTGGATTTGTTTATACTCGATCCCTTTGCTTCTGCCTGTGTGCTGTGGTAGGTTTTAGCTGGGGATTAACACTACCTAAGGGATGATGATAAGAGAAACAAGATGTTCAGGTAAGAACATATAGCCTACTTTCTCCTAAATGCATGGGTATTGTTATAACTCTTTGTCCTTTTCAAGGAGTATGATTGAATGTTGGTTGTAGAAGCTTGTTGAAATACAACGTGCTATAGGGATATTAAACATGAATATGAGGTGCCCTTTGCTAGTGCTACCTCTGTACCAAATTTCGTTCAATTCGGTTTCACCGTGTTTGAATTGATAGGGGGAATCGATTTGCACACATACTTGGCCACCATCTGCAAACTATTGGGCTGTTGTTCTTGCAGTTTGGTCAGAATATGTTTCTCACATAAAGATATGGTGTTGCAAAATTTGGTAGAGACTAGATTATTAGATTGGACGTAATTACATTTTAGCTTTTAACATTTGGGTGGCCGCGATTACGTTTCCGTCAAGATAGCGGTGATATAAAACATGACACTGAGGTGCCCTTTGCTAGTGCTACCTCTGTACCAAATTTCGTACCATTCGGTTTCACCGTGTTCGAATTGACAAGGGGAATCGATTTTCACACAAAGATGGCCGCCATCCACAAAATATTAGGCTAATGACCTATTAGCTTGGTCAAAGGATGCTCCCTGCATAAAGGTATGGTGTTGCTAAATTTGCTAGAGATCGGATGATTAAGCTAATCGTAATTTGATTTAAGCTTTGAACATTTGTGTGGCCGCCATTACGTTTCTGTCAATATGGTGGCGATATAAATCATGACACTGAGATGTCCTTTGCTAGTGCTATCTCTGTACCAAATTTCGTACCATTCGGTTTCACCGTGTTTGAATTAATAGGGGACTCGATTTTGACACAAAGATGGCCGCCATCCGCAAACTATTAGGCGAATGACCTATTAGATTGGTCAAAGGATGCTCCCTACATAAAGGTATGTAGTTGCAAAATTTGGTAGAGATCGGATGATTAGGTTAATCGTAATTTGATTTAAGCTTTGAACATTCGTGAGGCCGCCATTACGTTTCAGTCAAGATGGCGGCGATATAAAACATGGCACTGAGGTGCCCTTTGCTAGTGCTACCTCTGTACCAAATTTCGTTCCATTCGGTTCCACCGTGTTCGAATTAATAGGGGGAATCAATTTTGACATAAAGATGGCCGCCATCCGCAAACTATTAGGCTAATAACCTATTAGATTGGTCAAAGGATGCTCCCTCCATAAAGGTATGTTGTTGCAAAGTTTGGTAGAGATCGGATGGTTATGTTAGTCGTAATTTAACTTAAGCTTTGAACATTTGTGTGGCCGCCATTACGTTTCTGTCAATATGGCGGCGATATAAAACATGACACTGAGATGCCCTTTGCTAGTGCTACCTCTGTACCAAATTTCGTTCCATTCGGTTTCACCGTGTTTGAATTAATAGGGGGAATTGATTTTCACACAAAGATGGCCGCCATCCGCAAACTATTAGGCTAATGACCTATTCGTTTGGTCAAAGCATGCTTCCTTTATAAAGGTATGTTGTTGCAAAATTTGGTAGAGATCGGATGATTAGGTTAATCGTAATTTAATTTAAGCTTTGAACATTTGTGTGGCCGCCATTACGTTTCCGTCAAGATGGTGGCGATATAAAACATGACACTGAGGTGCCTTTTGTTAGTACTACCTTTGTACCAAATTTCGTTCCATTCGGTTGCACCGTGTTCGAATTAATAGGGGGAATCGATTTTCACTCAAAGATGGCCGCCATCCGGAAACTATTACGCTGATGACCTATTAGTTTGGTCAAAGGATGCTCCCCCCATAAAGGCATGTTGTTGCAAAATTTGGTAGAGATCGGATGATTATGTTAGTCGTAATTTGATTTAAGCTTTGAACATTTGTGTGGCCGCCATTACGTTTCCGTCAAGATGGCGGCAATATAAAACATGACACTGAGGGGTCCTTTGCTAGTGCTACCTTTGTACCAAATTTCGTTCAATTCGCATTCACCGTGTTCGAATTGATAGGGGGGGACAGACATTCAGAGTACACACACTCTCACACACACACACACACAGACTCACACACACACACACATACACACACACACAGACAGACACACTTTTTTCGCCCTGTGTTGATCTCATAAGTCTACTTTCATTTTTTGCAAAAATCGAAAGTAGGCTAAAAAGGAAATGGGTCTCGGAGTGGAGAAAAGTATTGGTAGATAGGATGAGAATCCAGCACTAAGGTTTAAGCAAATTAAAGAAGAATTTGGGAGTGCCAAACCTAGGCGGAACTTAACTCTAGCGGGGGCCTGTCTCAGGCAGGCGGAGAGCGCAGCGTGAATTGAGGTTGCCTGCAAGCGCTCTGTGATTGCACTTTCCCTCTCGAGGCGGTATTCCGGTACTATGGGGACGGGTGGCCCTCTGGCAAGACAAAGTGAGCCGAAAAACGAGAATCTACTAACTTTCCTTTTATAAGGATTAGATTTTATTATGCATTCGAAAATTTTGGAAAGATTTGAATTCAAAATAATAATTGTGGTTTTGGTTACTGTTGGATCTCCGGCAAAATAATCGAAGGCTTCAAGAGTGGGAAGAGTTAAAGCCACTTTAGCTATTTAAGCGATGTTATTACTGATTTTTGTAAAAAACTTATGTGAATACCAGTTGTTGCACTGTAGGAAAACTAAGTTTTACCCAGCAGATGCCGACTAAAAGTTTACAAAAGAGGAAACCTCTGACCTAATTCAAACAAAACTGTAATTATAAAAGCAAACCATAAACCAGAGATGAAATCTCTACAAATAGGTAGCTGGCGGAGCGAGCTTTATTTGTTTTAATGGTTGGCTAGAATTGGCTATGATAACCAAAAGAAACTTTGAAAATGTAGTTACTTGAAGTTTTAGTTTAAATGCAACAAGTAGTGAAGACTTTATAGGTTGAGGACTTAGACGTTATAGCGAGGAGAACTTAAGCTTAGAGAAAGAATCAAGGAAGATGAGGTACTGCCTAATCGCGATTCTACTTAGAAAGATAAAGTGAAAATAGAAACAATTTATTTAACAAAAAATATAGAATTTAGAAACGCAAGAATACTTAGGTTGGGATTTAATTTGTGTTAAGAGTAACAATTTTTATAAAATGAAAAGGTCTCAGACCTAATAATATGAGTTTTACAATTTATGAACAATATTGAATGGGGTACAAGTTTTCAACTTCCTACAAGCACTAAACCTGTATAAAGGTTTTAAAATCTGCTAAAATGGGCTTTTTTAAAGCGTTTAATTGCAATAAATTGTACAGAGATTATAACTTTTACAAATTAAGTAAGTTACAAGCCTTATTTGACACCACTTTTGGCGAGCCAACAAGCTACAGACACATAGATTAAACACTATTCGTGACAGGGAAACAGAAAATTAAATGTGGATATTACCGCTATTTTACGCAGAAGTTAACAATATTTGAAATACAAGGATGTACAGGTCGTATTAACGAAGCCTGGATAAAAAAGATAAAGTACAAATCGAGATTAGTTAATTAAAGATTCCTGAACAAGCAGGAAGCAACGAAAGTTTAAAGAGAAGTACTTCTTGTGTTTGAACTTTAGTTGAACGGGCACTGTTTTGCACTGAGGTCTATTGATAAATTGGAAAAGTTCACTAATGCAGCACAGAAGGTTAATGAAACGAAAAGTTATTGCAGTTACGGAGATCACTTACCTAGTTGAATGTTGACATGTTACTTGCTTTGTACAAGTTTTAAGATGAACATAATAGTTCCAGAATGGTAACAACAGTTAATTGATGCAGTAATAGTCCCTCGGTGGGGTAGCGTATTCCCTTATTTGGTGTAGGAATTACTAGGTTGCTTTACTGGTAGAAAGATTGTTTCATATAGAAAGTTCTGAATTTAGGATGACCGTTAAATGGGGCCAGAGAGGTCCCGCGGTGGAAAGCTGAGTTTTATAGACAGTGGGTAATTTGAATTAAATCCCTCGTTGTGAGAAAGTATTCTCAGTTATTTTGTACAAGAAGCACTAAATTTCATGTTTTAAAGTCAGCTTAGATAGCTAGAGCGTGACAAGAAAGATCCCTCGAAGACGGTTATTGCACAACATTTAGCAATTCCTCACACTGTCTATAAAATGGTATTAGAAGGCGTTTAGCTCTTTAAAAACATTAAAATGTGGTTAAAACATTGACGTTTGTACTTAGCTTTCTTTCATGGCGAGTAGGCGAAGATTCCTGGTGACTGTTGGTTTAAAACTCAGACATGGCGTCTGGTTTAAAATTTCTCATGTATACAGGAGACTTGCCCGTGGGAGGGCTCAAACTGTATGCTCGAAGACTAAAGCAAAAGTGAGGACGAGCGAACACGCACACGGCAGAGGAAGGTAAACGAGGGGAAGGGGAAGGGGAAGCAAAAGGAGTGGGGTTATTGGACAAGAGAGTGTACATAATAATAACCAACATGACAAAAATAAAAGATTCTTCATAGATGTGAATTTCATCATGAAGCGGTGTTCATGGAGATGTTAGCTGACGACAACGACGATGCCTCGTGGATTGATGAGGAAATTCTGTTGAGTTCCGATGGATTGATGAACTTCGGCAGTTTGCTGATAGATGCCGCTAGGTTGTCCATGGAAGATACATATCTAGAACAGACTTATACAAAACATAAGCAAGTGCATGGAATGCGAAGAAGGAATTAAATAAAATAGATAAATCACAGAGCAGAAAAAGCTAACTCTGACTGGCCGTGTATTCCAAAGAATGCACCATACTGGGCGCGACAGACACCAGCAAGGAGCAAGAAATACAATGTTACAGATTGAGAGGAAGGGGTGCTAGCATAGAAATGGGTCTTGTGACATGCCCATTGGTTGTTAAGATCCTAACTACCCTGATTCTTCCATCCCTTCCCGGGTAACACTCGATCACTCTTCCGGAGATCCATTCAAGGGGGGGGGGGGGGAAGCATCCCTAACCAGAACCCGGTCCCCCACTTTGATGTCAGGATTAGAAAGAAGCCACTTCTGTCTCCGTTGCAAATAAGTTAAATATTCCAGTTTCCACCTCTTCCAGAAAGAATTACGAAGAGCTTCCAGTTTCCGCCAAACGATCGGTAAATTAGAATCTCTATAAGGGTTAGAAAGGGGGGGAGGGGCAGAAAGAGAGGTGCCTATAAGGAAGTGACCAGGTGTTATTGGAAGCAGGTCATCAGGGTCATTAGAAACCGGGGTCAACGGACGAGAATTAACAACTCCTTCAAACAGAATAGACAGTGAGTTAAATTCTTCATAAGTTAGAATACGACTACCTAAAACCTTTTTTAGATGACGTTTAGTAAGCTTAACACAAGATTCCCACCTATCGCCGTGATGAGGGGCGTAAGGAGGTATAAACCGCCATTTGAAACCTTTAGAGTAGGAAAAATTAGAAATTTGTTCCATGGCAGGAGAAGATGTGAGTGCTTTCTTCCACAATGAAGCTGCGCCTTGAAAAGAGGAGGCGTTATCGGAGAACATTTCAGAGGGAACGCCACGCCTGGCAGTGAAGCGAGAAACGGCTGACAGAAAGTAAGAAGTAGAGGCATTTGTTACTAGTTCCAGATGGATCGCACCAGTGACCATGCAAACGAAAAGAGAAACATAGAGTTTTCCAAACAATTTGCGTTTAGCTTCAGGGGAATTGCGTTGATATTGAAATGGACTTATATAATCCACGCCAGTTAAAACAAAAGGACGAATCGGGGAAGAGCGGAAAGAAGGAAGATCGCCCATCAATTGGGTAAACCTTAGATTTCACCTTAAAGCAAGGAATACATTTGTGAATTACAGAGGAAACTTCATGAACTCCATTTATTATCCAGTACCTTTTCCTAATAAAACAAAGCAGAGTGCGAGTGCCAACATGTGCATTTCGATAATGAAAATCACGGATGATTAAGGAAGTTACGAGATGTTTATAATGCAAAATAATAGGATGCTTTTTGTCTTCAGAAAGTGAAGAGTGCAAAAGCCTACCACCTACCCTGAGTAACACGTTGTCATCAAGGAAAGGGGCTAAGGCGCGAAGACGACAAGATTTCGGAAGATCTTTCTTAGCTGAAAGCGAAGCCAATTCAATAGGGAAAGCTTCTTGCTGTGTGAGTTGCAAAACTTTAATAGTAGAGAGATTTAATTCATGATTACTTAGATGCGGTTTAGGAAGGACAGGTTGGTCAACAACAAGATGCTTTCATCTGAAAAGATAGGGAAAATTTCGAATCAGTTTATGAAAAGAAGAGTAGCGAGACAACAAGGGAAATGAAACGCTGGAAATAAAACACGAAGCGGTAGATTTAGATACTTTAGCGTCAGGCAAGTTGGAGTTTGTAATCGGAGGTTTAGAAGGCCACAAAGAAGAGTCTTCGATTAACCACGAGGGCCCATACCAGTACAGCTGAGATGCTACCAATTGAGAGGGTGAACAACCACGGGAGATGATGTCCGTGGGGTTATCAGCGCTAGGCACATGTCTCCATTGACATCCCGAAGAAAGGGTTTGATTTTTAGAAATTCTATTTGCAACGAAGGTTTGCCAGTGGGTGGGGTTTTTGGCAATCCAAGAGAGGGTAATCATGGAATCGCTCCATAGATCGGTTTGCGAGAATTCAATTTTTAAGACTTTCTGAAGATTTTAAGCAAGTTCTGTGGCCATGAGTGCAGCACACAATTCGAGCCTAAGCAAAGTCATAGTTTTAAGAGGAGCAAATTTAGATTTAGCGCAAATAAGATTTGAAAGTGAAGATTCGTTTAGAGAATTACGATAAACCAAATATGCACAGCAACCGTAAGCTTTTTCGGAGCTGTCGGCAAACACATGATGAAAGTAAGATGTCTTAGGAGGAGCGTCAATTAAATTTCTAGGAATTTCAATAAGGGAAAGATCAAGTAAACTATGTCGAAAAGAGAGCCATCTATCAAGAAAAGATGGGGGAACAGCCTCATCCCATTCACATTTGAGAGACCATAGGTCTTGCATGAAAAGCTTGGCGAAAACAATGACCGAAGCAAGAAATGAGAGAGGATCGAAAATGTTTGCAATTTTAGATAGAATTTGCCTTTTTGTGTTAGGGAGCACTTTGGATAGCGAGACTTTGTAAATGAGAGTATCAGTGCGAGTGCACCAGTGTACTCCGAGCGTTTTTATGGATTTGGAATCTCCGCAGATTTCGACGGAAGAGGAGTCTACATCTTCGATGGGAAATTGAGCAAATCAACTCAGGGGAATTGGAATTCCACTTATGAAGTGGGAATCCTCCATTCTTTAACAATGCTTTCAGTTCCAGCGATACAAAAGAAGCTTCCTCAAGAGTCTGAAAGGACTGGACGTAATCGTCAATATAAATGGATGTAGTTAATGCTTCTGATGCTTTAGCATTGAATAAATGACCATTTTGAGAGGCTAGCATATGTAGGGAACGAATGGCTAGGAAAGCGGATGGTTTAAGACCATACGTGACTGTTTTCAAACGAAATATTTAAATAGGTTTACTAGTTTCGTCACGCCATAAGATTCTTTGGAGATCTTGCTGTTAGGATTGAATTAGAACTTGACGGTACATATGTTTGATATCCGCGATAACTGCTATAGGGAACAGACGAAAATTTAAAAGAATAGTACACAAATCGGACTGAATAGCGGGACCGGAGTGAAGAGTATCGTTGATACTATTGCCATTGGCGTCAGGTGATGACCCATCAAACACGACTCGGATTTTATCTTTGACAAGAGGGTTTTTCCACACGGGATGATGATTTAAGAAAACAGTTTCAATTGGAGGGTGCAATTCGTCATGATATTGGCTGACAACTTACATGTGATCCAAACATTCGTATTCGTCCATGAACTCAGTATACTGCTATTTAACTAGGGGTTCTTTCTTAAATTTACTGTCGATAGCAAAGAGAGCTTTTCGAACTTTGAGTTGAGAATTAGTGAGTTTGGGAGGATTGAGTAATCTCGTCATCTGAACAATGAATCGGCCTTCGGGTGAACGAGTAGTAGTGGAAATGAAGAGTTGCTCACAGAATTCGTTTTCTGAAGACCTTAAGCTAGGAGAATCAATGCTTTCCAGTTTCCAGAACTGTTCCAAATCAGTGCTCACAAAGTGACATTGTGACAGAGGCTGGGGAGAATAATGGGGAAATTGACCAGTAACTATCCATCCAAAATCAGTGTCTCTGACAACCACATTTGAAGATAGTTTACGAATTTCTTTACGAAGGCAATTCCAAAAAACATTAGCACTGAAAAGTATATCAATGGGACCTTGTATATTGAACAGAGGACCGGCAAGCCTTAAGTGAGAAGGAATTCTTAAACATGATGTATCCACAGAGTGACTAGGGGTGTCTTCGCCAATACTATTCAGAATTAGGCAAGTCTGTATAAGAAAATTATTTCTATGACAAGTATCCTTTATTTTAGTTTTGAGAATTGCAAAGCTTGTGATTTTAAACTGATAATGCCTGATACATTGAGAGAAGTGGGAGTTACAGGATGGCCTAGTTTTTTTAAATTAAAGAATTGGAAACTAAATCATGGGTAGCCGCTGAATCCAGAAGACCTCGTGCACGGACCCAGTTGCCAGATTTATTCTGAACTTCAATTTGAACAGTGGATAATAATACTTGAGCACTACGCAAAGACTTAGCGTTTTGAATAAAAGATGAGCCATTGGTACTGCTAATATTATCGCTTTTTTGAGAAGCGGATGCTGCTGATGACCTCAATTGATCATGACGATGCAATAAGGTGTGATGGGCTTTTTCACAATGGAAACAGCGTCTGGAGGACTTGCAATTAGATGCAGAATGCTTGGGAGAGAGGCAGTTGAAACAATATTTATTTTGGGAAACTAATTTCCTTTTGTCATCGACCGACAGTTCCTTAAAGGATTTACAGAAATATAAAGCGTGGGAATCTTTGAAAAGTATGCACGTTAATGGCTCGTTAAGACTTTTACGGGGTTCACTTTGTGCATTTAAAGCAATAGAATTCGCAACACGGATTTCAATAGACCTAGATTGGTAACCAGTAGCGTATGACTTGGATATAGAAGATCTAGACCCAGGCTTTTGGGTACTAGACGCTGCGTATTCGCTCTTAGATTTAAGAGACATGGTTTCATGTTTGGTATGTTTAGAATCAGAACTTTGGTTAGCTAAAGCAGTTAACAATTGACATCTAGCATTTTTAAAGGTGACTAAATGCCCGTAAGATTAATCATCGTTTTTAGAGAGTTCGATTTCCCAAGTTTTGAGGGAAGCGGTATCATCTTAAGAAACCACTAAATGTATTAGGAAAGTATCCCAATGGTCGGTGGGTTGATCTAATTGAGATAATGCTTTTACATGAAGTCGTGTCGTATCGATGAGAGTACGCAAACTGGTGACGTCATTAGGTTTTGAAGAAGGCAAGTTAAATAGAGCTTTCATATGGCGTTGAATATGTAACCGTAAATTACCATATCTTTCCTTCAATAAGTTAAAGGCAATGGGGGTAGTTTTCGGCACTTAATGGTAGTGCTTCAACTAACTGCAGGGCTTGACCACGGAGAATAGATCTGAAATAATGAACTTTATAAATGACTTGAATATCTTCATTATCATGGACAAGGGAACAAAAAATTTCGTAAAAAGAACCCCAAGTAGATTCGTCTCCAGAAAAGTGACGAAAATTTATTTTGGGAAAATTGGTTTGGGTTTGTGGGTGCCCGCACGAGACGAGGTTTGTTGTTCGTGTAGGGAACCAAGAACTGAAACGTCCTTTTCTGTTCTTTTTCAAGTTGGCAAATTATTTTGAAGGCAGAGCCTATGCATTCGTTGTATTGATTTTCTACTTCTACTCGATCGTCTGTTTGATTGAGCATGCAAGTTTCGATTTCGGTTTAGATAGTACAATAGTTTTCAAAGGAACGTTCATAGTCCTTTACACGATGTTTTAATTAATCTAATTGAGCTCCTGAAGGATCAAGATCTCTGATGTATTTCTTGAATCTGGTAATTTGCCCTTTGTAAGACGCTCGTTTGGTGGTAAGATTTCCATCCCAACCTTCTTTGTCTTTATCTGTGGGAGCCATGGCGAAATGGGTAAATTAAAGTGTGACTTACGCAAATGTGAAGTTTTGGAAATGCTGTCAGGTTGGCAGCTGCGAATAAGTAGAAAGTAAGAGACACCAAAGGAGATAGGAGCGAACTCTTTCCCCTTCACCAGCTTTGCACAGCAAAGTTATAACTGAAAAATTCAAAGTAGATATTAGTATTTTGCAAGATATTGACAAACGGATTCTCCCGGGTTTCGGTACCAACTTTTGGTAGGTTTTAGCTGGGGATTAACACTACCTAAGGGATGATGATAAGAGAAAAAAGGAAATGGGTTTCGGAGTGGAGAAATGTATTGGTAGATAGGATGAGAATCCAGCACTAAGGTTTAAGCAAATTAAAGAAGAATTTGGGAGTACCAAAACTAGGCGGAACTTAACTCTAGCGGGGGCCTGTCTCAGGCAGGCGGAGAGCGCAGCGTGAATTGAGGTTGCCTGCAAGCGCTCTGTGATTGCACTTTCCCTCTCGAGCCGGTATTCCGGTACTATGGGGACGGGTGGCTCTCTGGCAAGGCAAAGTGAGCCAGAAAAGAGAATGTACTATCCTTCCTTTTATAATGATTAAATTTTATTATGCATTCGAAAATTTTGGAAAGATTTGAATTCAAAATAATAATTGTGGTTTTGGATACTGTTGGATCTCTGGCAAAATAATCGAAGGCTTCCAGAGTGGGAAGAGTTAAAGCCACTTAAGCTATTTAAGCGATGTTGTTTCTGATTAACATCTTATGTGAATACCAGTCGTTGCACTGTAGGAAAACTAAGCTTTTATCCAACAGGATGCCGACTAAAAGTTTAGAAAAGAGGAAATCTCTGACCTAACTCAAACAAATCTGTAATTATAAAAGCAAACCATAAACCAGAGAGGAAATCTCTACAAATAGGTAGCTGGCGGAGCGAGCTTTATTTGTTTTAATGGTTGGCTAGAATTGGCTATGATAACCAAAAGAAACTTTGAAAATGTTGTTACTTGAAGTTTTAGTTTAAATGCAACAAGTAGTAAAGATTTTATAGGTTGAGGACTTAGACGTTTTAGCAAGGAGAACTTAAGCTTAGAGGAAGAATCAAGGAAGATGAGGTTCTGCCTAATCGTGATTCTACTTAGAAAGATAAAGCGAAAATAGAAACAATTTATTTAACAAAAAATATAGAATTTAGAAACTTAACAATACTTAGGTTGGGATTTAATTTGTGTTAAGAGTAACAATATTTTATAAAATGCCAAGTTCTCAGATCTAATAATATGAGTTTTACAATTTATGAACAATATTGAATGGGGTACAAGTTTCCAACTTGCTACAAGCACTAAACCTGTATAAAGGTTTTAAAATGTGCTTAAAATGGGATTTTTAAAGCGTTTACGGACAATAAATTGTACAGAGATTATATCTTTTACAAATTAAGTAAGTTACGTACAAGCGTTATTTGACTGCATTTTTGGCGAGCCAACAAGCTACAGACACATAGATTAAATCCTGATCGTGACAGGAAAACAGAAAATTAAATGCGGAGACTACCGCTATTTTACGCAGAAGTTAACAATATTTGAAATACAAGGATGTACAGGTCGTATTAACGAAGCCTGGATTAAAAAAATCGATAAAGTACAAAAGCGAGATTAGTTAATTAAAGATTCCTGAACAAGCAGGAAGCAACAAAAGATTAATGAGAAGTTTCTACAACTTCTTGTGTTTGCACAGAGTTAATGAGTTGTACATAGAGCAGAATTGGGAGGGCGCCTAAGGTTTGGCAAACCTCGTTGAATAATAGCTAGGTACATAAGTTAATTTATATTTTGTTAGTAAAGGGTGTTTGGAAAAGGGAGATGGAAATAGAAAGTTGTGGCCAGTTTTATTGCTCTAACGAACGCGGCACGGTTGATAGTTGAACGGGCACTGTTTTGCACTGAAGTCTATTGATGAATTGGTAAAGTTCACTATTTCAGCACAGAAAGTTTATGCAAGACCAACTACAATACTCAGACCTTAATGCAGGTATCGAAAGTGTGAGAATGGTGTAAGCGGAAGCCCGAGATCTTGTTTGTTTACATTCGTTGCTGGAATACAATATTTGCTTTGATTAGCTTCGTTTGATGAACGTTGGGATAAACTATTGCTCATCTGTAATTTTTAGTGTCTTCAGTATGTCTGTTAAGTCCAGTTCGCGTTAATGTACTCCAATCGTGTGTAAATATGTGATAATACGCTTATTATGGACTGGTTCGATTGTGTGATGATAGTTCAGTCGACCGATGGCATTATGCAATTTACTGCAGATGTTGAAGTACCTAAGGCCCGGTGCACACTGGAGAAACCCATTTCGTGAAACATGAAACTTAAGTTGCTTGCAACAGATAGATAAGATTAACATAGGGCTGTGCACACTGCGTTTCATGAAACTGTAGTTGCATTGGTTTCGTGAAACCGAGTTTCGTGAAACGTAGTGTGAAACGTAGTGTGCACAGCCCTATGTATTTTAATATTATTCTTTGGCCAATGCCTCCCGTCTTTTATGTAACTATATGAATTTGCTATTGAAGGATGAAGTGCGAACTTTGAAATCAAAAACGTGGCCTGCTATTGGTTGGACATTACGAACTAGGTGTTTACAAGACATGTAAATTATTGTACCTTTAATAACAGCAGGGGCGTAAATAAAGTTTTATTTTGCGGGGTGCCCAACCGGGAGTTAGGGGGCATGGTATAGGCCCCAAAGAATAGCGGATCTGGAGTTTTCCCCGGGAAACCTTTATATAATTTGGTGCAAAATGATGAGTTTTAAGGCTATATTGCACCTCTTTTTCAACCAATTTGTTGTGATGTTTTATGTTTGGTTAATGTCAAACCACTGATCTCCAACAGATCAGTGTGTCAAACACAACTAAGACCATTTGATGTTGCGTTTTATTAATTCAATCATCTTGCTTAGTTGATAGTGTTTACATGGAAAGAATTATCATTACTGTTTGATTTACAACTTAGGCTACACTATAATATAAAGTCAAGGTTTCTTGAAGCATTGCCAAATCGGTTTATAACTTCATCGTCAGTGATGTATGTCTCTGTAACTATACTAGACCGTTGAGTCTGTTTTCAGAAGTAGAATTTCTAAAGTATGTTATCAACCAACTCAAACTCTGTTCGGCAGTACCGGTAGCTACAGAGAGAGGCAAATTTGACAAAAGTTTGATAAAGGTATTAAAAGTTAGGGAGAAAACTTTTGTCACTCGCTTCAAGGGCATTTGTTGCTGTTCTTGGTTCGTTCATAAGAGCGAAGCAGGGGCGGCCGGTGATATAGGACTCAAGGACGCCGCCCTCCCACCCTCCTACCGCCTCATCAGCCATGATGTTCTCACTCCTCGCAACTAATTGTTTTGCCATCGTGACAAAATGTGTGTAGTTCCTCTCCTTGTCGGTAGAGCGCACCGGATGCTCGTGAGGACTCATCAAAAATCGCCCGCTTTGTTATTTACGTTGCCATGGCAACGAATACCTTCAGTTATCCCCTGTCCGTCCTCTTACGCGCTACGTCACGAAGTGTGTGGACTCAGTCATCTTGAGTCTAATGGTCTGATGCAGCCACTGCCAGCCCATTCAACGATTACGGCATTGGTTTATGCGTACCACGGCCGTCTGCATACAACCTCGTTTCCAAATATTGGCGCTAGGAAGCAGCACCAAGTCACTGTGGCAGACATAAGTTTTGTATTGATGTTAATGGCGAAGTTGGAATGCATTCTGAATTATTTTATAATGTAGTACTGCTGCGTGCCCTTTTGTAAATCACAACTGGGCAAGTTAGAATACCGGGGAATTTCATGAGATACAATCGGACAATTCATTGCGTGAGAAGTGGTTACGTGGCATTTCCAGAGAAGGTGACAAGAGAGGAAGCAAATGGTTACCTTCTTGTCGCTCTGTTGCTTGTAGTCTTCATTTTCTTCCTGAGAGCTTCAGATCACATAAATTATTATCAAATTGGTTACAACTAGTGGGATGTGGGTTGGCGACTATGGGACCCCAGCTGAGTTTCCTTGAGCTGAACTCCTCTCTTATATCTTTCATGTCAACTCTTACCCCAACGTTATTAGGGTATCGGAGGCCTGGGATGTTTTTCATTTCCCTGCCTTAATTGGCTCTTGTCTTTTTATTTCCTGATGCCCTAATTTTTATAGGATCAACCTCATTTTGCTCTTTTTTCTGCCTTAACTGTTGTTGTTTGAGTCTTCAGTATTTTGACTGGTTTGATGCAGCTCTCCATGCCTCCCTGTCCTGAGCTAATCGTTTCATCTCTACATAGCTTCCACACCCCACATCCGAGGCAATCTGTTTAACATATTCTAACCTTGGTCTACCCCAACAGTTCTTGTCCTCGACCCTTCCTTCCATAACTAAGCTTGCTATTCCTGGGTGTCTTAGTATGTGTCCTACCAACCTATCTCTTCTCTTCATTAGCAGTCGCCAGAAACATCTCTCCTCTCCCACTCGTCTTAATACCTCTTTGTTTGTAACCCTATCTACCCATCTGATCTTCATCATTCTCCTATAACACCACATTTCAAATGCTTCAATTCTCCTCTTTTCTGCTACACCAATAGTCCAAGTTTCACTTCCATAGAGCGCCACGCTCCAGACAAAGGCTTTCAAAAATGACTTCCTAATACCTAAATCTATATTCGATGTCACCAGATTCCTTTTTTGTAGAAATGCTTTCTTTGCCTGAGCCAACCTACTTTTTATATCCTCTTTGCTTCGTCCATCACTGGTTATTCTGCTTCCTAAGTAACAGAAGTCTCCTGCTTCCTTCAGCTTTTCACCTGCCAATTTGATGTCCATAGAGGTTTCTGATTTATTTCGGCTGCATTCCAGTATTTTTGTTTTACATTTATTAATTGTCATCATGAATTCTTTCCGTAAGACGGAGTCCATACCATTCAAAAACTCATTCAAATCCTCAGGCTTGTCGGCCAAGATGGCGATGTCAACAGCAAATCTCAGAGTTGAAATTATTTCTCCTTGAATCTTCACTCCCACTTTACATTTTTCTCTAATTTCCTTCATTGCTTGTTCAATGTAAAGATTGAAAAGTATGGGTGATACGTTGCAGCCTTGCCTTACACCTTTCTGAATACCAGCTTCTCTCTCATGTTCTTCAACTCGAATGACTGCTATCTGGTTTCTGTATAGATTGTATATCACCCTCCTATCCCTGTACTTTATTCCAATCGATTTCAAAATGTCAAACAATTTAGTCCAATCAACGTTATCAAAAGCCTTTTCTAAGTCTACAAAAGCCATGAACGTTCTCTTATCTTTCCTTATTCTACCTTCCAAAATCAGCCTAAGACTTAGTACAGCTTCCCTTGTTCCTACATTTCTCCTGAAACCAAACTGGTCTTCACCCAACTCCGTTTCTATCTGGCTTTCAATCCTCTTGTAAATTATTCTAGACAGGATCTTTGAAGCATGAGTAATCAAGCTGATTGTACGGTAATCTTCCCATCTGTCAGCTCCCACTTTCTTTGGTATAGGGATGATTACATTCTTCTTGAAATCAGGGGGTACCTCACCTGTCTCATAAATCCTACACACCAAGTGAAATAACCTGATCAGACCTTCATCTCCTATGCAGCGTAGCAACTCAATCGGTATATCATCTATGCCTGGTGCTTTGTTCCTGCTTAAGTCTTCCAAAGCTCTATCAAATTCTGATCTCAATATTAAATCTCCTTTCGCATCCTCATCAATTTCCTCCTCCCTTTCCATTACATGATTCTCAATCTCCTTTCCCTTATACAAACTCTCTATGTAAGCTTTCCATCTCTCAACCTTTTCTTCCCTATCTGTTAGAGGCTTTCCATTTGTGTCCTTAATATTACAGCACTTAGTCTTCTTTTCCCCAAAAGTATTCTTAATCCTTCGATAAGCTGTGTCTACTTTTCCTAATTTCAGACAATTTTCTATACCAGCACATTTCTCTTTCAACCATTCTTCTTTCGCTTCCTTGCACTTCTTGTTAACCTCATTTCTCAGACGTCTGTATTCTGCTTTCCCCTTTTCATCTCTTACATTCTTGTGTTTCCGCCTTTCATCCATCAATTCTAGTATATCCTGAGTGATCCACGTTTTTCTACCTATTCTTTCTTTCCTACCAATGTTTTCTTCTGCGGATTTTGTTATTTCATTCTTCAAAAGTGCCCATTCGTCTGCAATTGAAGTTTGTTTAGGGTTTTTCATTAGTCCTTCCTTTATACTCTTCTTGAATCTTTCGTTTACATCCTTCTCTTTCAGTCTGTCTATTGCCCACCTTTTTGGCTTATGACTTTTCTTCAGTTTCTTCAACTTTAATCTGCATTTCATTGCAACCAGATTGGTGTCAGAGTTTATGTCAGCACCAGGATATGTTTTACAATCCAAAATCTTGTTTCGAACCCTCTGCTTGACCATAATGAAGTCGATTTGGTAACGCCCTGTATCTCCTGGTCTCATCCATGTGTATATTCTTCTATTGTGGTTATTGAATAAGGTGTTAGCTATGACCAACTCATGCTCGGTGCAGAATTCTACCAGCCTGCTTCCTCGATCATTCCTTTCACCTAATCCGAAATCTCCTACTAACTTCCCTTCTCTCCCTTTTCCTACCACAGCATTCCAATCTCCCTTCTCTAAGAGGCCTCAAAGGAGGTAGGGTGTGTGTTGTCCCACCAGGCAGGTCTACCTTAGATATCGATACACCCTCAATGATGGAGTTAATTGTTGTTTAAAGGGGTGAAATATCTAGGTCATCTACCCTTAGTGGTTTAGGTGATGGTGAGAAATTATGATGAAATGAAATCTACAGCTAGGAATTACTGACTTACAACTAACTTACGTACTAGAAGAAGAAAACGACAATAATAAAAGAAAGAAACGAATAAGGGAAATAAATGACGGAAAAGAAAAGCCCTCCAACTTCGAAGGGCAGATAACCCCTTATAAAAAGAATCAATTTTCGAAGAATGAGTATTGAGGTACTTGGAAACTACTAGAGCCATTAAAGGCAGGTAGAAAAGGAAAAGAGGAGAGGGTCCACCCCAAAGTCAATGCAAAAAGGGGAAAATGGATCTCGCTCTGGAACACATCACGGTCGCCAACTCCCGAGCTCAAAATCTGAGCTGTTGAAGGTGTAGCCCTATCCACGGTGCACCTCGTGTGGTGGAGCTTCACACACCCTGCCTCCTTTAAGGCCTTATGTAGAAGGCATTAGATGTTATGAAACTAAAAGAAGAGGGCTGACCCCTCGAAGAATGAGGGTATCACGATAGATGATATGAGGGTCAGTTACGGCAGGAAAATGAATGAGTCCCTAGACTTTGGATGCTCTAATGCTATCTGGGTTGGAAGAGAACAAGAGTCGACTAATGGAGGTCGACAGGTAGATGACATAGAAGAGCCCAGCACAAGTGGAAACAATAACCGCCTCTGCTGGGGTCCAATTGTCTCCAACCCAAGTCCCACTAGGCCTAGTTGTGAACCCTTGTGGTGGGGATACACCCTCAAGGGCTCATGGCTAGTGAGGTTGGGAATTTGCGACCCTGATGGATTCCTGAGCTGGGTCCGGTATTCTTCTTTTACCAGTGACTGGGAGCAAATATTTTTAACACCTTTGCTACTTCTTAAAAGACAATAGTGCCTAGTCCAAACGAAATATGGAAATCAAGCTTCAAAAATATGTGAGAAGTAAAAACACAATTCATGTATGAAATCATCTCTGTCAATTACTGGAAAAGCATCACAAAAAGCGGCTTACATCTTAAACGGTTGAGTTCCCACTCGGTAAAATTCACGAGCCGCCACTGGAGCGAAGGCACTGGAGAGTAATAAGAGGTTATGTTTTTACACATAAGATCAGAGCAAACTGATTGCTAGACTGTTTACATCGCTCTACCGTCGCCATTGCTTTGCAACGTTGCCATACGTCGCTTAGTAACAATAGTACATGATAAGTAGACTTTATTGTTTTAATCCATAAACAAATATTATATGTGACAAAGAAATTCGGGGGCGGTTCGCCCCCCCCCCCGGACACCCCCCCTGATATGCACCCCTGAATAACAGGAGAGTGGGGAATCGGGCAACCTCTTTGCTCACGTGATCCGCAAGGTCAGATATTTATGTTAGTATTGTGTCATATATTTATTATGAAGGTGTCCTGATCGTTTCTATTGATTTTCGTGAGCTGAACCAGGCGCTCTTTCTTTGGGCTGGCAAGTAGGGGATACTGCTTGGATGCGATAGTGGTTTATATTGCGATCACATGAACATGACACGAAGGCTACTGGAGGTTGTTGTTTTAAAGGGCGGAACAACGAGGTTATCTGCCCCTGAAGGCTTCAGGCATGGTTACCGAATTTTAATTGTATTTAGATACCGTTCGAGTTCATTATTCTTTGCAGACATGGTCCTCGTTAGGAAGGCGGGGCCATGAAATCCAACAAGACAAAATCATGGCCCCACCATCCTAACTGATGGAAAACCGTTGCTTCTGTGTGCATGTTCCAATGCAACTGGTTTCTTGAAACCGATTTCATGAAACCAGTTGCTTGAAACAGGTTTCTCCAGTGTGCACCGCGCCTTAAGACTAAAGCATTAATAGAAGTGTCTCAAGAATACGGTATACACCGCAATGCTTTGCTAGTTAGTGACAATATAATAATAGTTTAGTACACTTCAGTACCGGTAGTGTCGAACTTAAGTACGTAAAGGGAAAACGCAATGAACATCTACGGCAAGAACGCGTAGCTTCATGTGCCTCCGTAAATCCTTACCAGTCTAGCAGATGTTCTATACTGCCTTGTATACACGCCAAATATTACAGTGAACTTCTGTTTTATGGAATATATTTCGCCTGTGCCAAACAGTGAACTCATTGTGTTCCGTCATTATTCATACTTTTGTGATTCTTACAGCTTGCAAGTTATTTTTTATTATGATGTGTGTAATAAATTGTTGTGAGTGACTTGTCAATTATGTACTTACATTGCGAGATGGTGTGCCGCGATAATTCCGTAAGAGGGAGATGGTGATTTCCTACCTACATTACTTTACTAAATCTACTATTTCCAGCGTACAACTATTCCAAACGGTAACAGCGAATGTTTAATAGGTTATATGGTAACATATTATCGTGTCCTTTGTATGTGGTATTCTCCATAATTATGTTCAGATATCCACACGACGACTTCTTTGCATATTTCAATCAACTAATTCAGTGTGATGTTTTAGCCGAGATTTTAGACAACGCTACTAGAGGTCTTAATTGAATTGTATCTCTATAGCGTAGGTTCGATTATTTCAGGCAACTATTCTCATTCCGATTGTGTACACAAATACTCTGCATGTGCTGGCACAGCACTTCAGTAACCGGTTACTTTCTTCTCTCCTACTTCAGAATCTGTTTGATTTTATGCTAATAATATTAATCTATAATTACTGAACTTCAATACAAATCGTGATAACTCGCCAAAAAGTTCCTTATTCAACCACAGAAACAGTGAGACTATTGTAGCTGCCCTTTGGGTGAAGACGAAGAAACCTATAATTCGAGGCCAGCATTATATAGATAAATTAATTCAGGTAGGTCTAAATTGTTGATGCATATTTCTTTGGAGCCTAGTCTCGTCTTGTGATATCTTTTATGCTCTTAGGCGAGTAAAAATAATAATTTACACGAACTGTGACAACCCCGATGACATGATCTTAGCTATTGGTAGGGCAACCATCGCCACCATGTTTTTCCTACATTATGGTCTGAGGATTGTAGTTTGTCTTGGTTTATAAAACGAAAAGTTATTGCAGTTACGGAGATCACTTAGCTGAATGTTGACATGTTACATGCTTTGTACACCTTTTTTAAGATGCACATAATAGTTCCAGAATGGTAACAACAGTTAATTGATGCAGTAATAGTCCCTCGGTGGGGTAGCCTATTCCCTTATTTGGTGTAGGAATTACTAGGTTGCTTTACTGGTAGAAAGATTGTTTCATATAGAAAGTTCTGAATTTAGGATGACCGTTAAATGGGGCCAGAGAGGTCCCGCGGTGGAAAGCTGAGTTTTATAGACAGTGGGTGATTTGAATTAAATCCCTCGTTGTGAGAAAGTGTTCTCAGTTATTTTGTACAAGAAGCACTACATTTCATGTTTTAAAGTCAGCTTAGATAGCTAGAGCGTGACAAGATAAATCCCTCGAAGACGGTTATTGCACAAAATTTAGCAATTCCACACACTGTCTAAAAAATGGTATTAGAAGGCATTAGCTCTTTAAAAACATTAAAATGTGGTTAAAACATTGAAGTTTGTACTTAACTTTCTTTCATGGCGAGTAGGCGAAGATTCCTGGTGACGGTTGGTTTAAAACTCAGACAAGGCGTCTGGTTTAAAATGTCTCATGTATACAGGAGACTTGCCCGTGGGAGGGCTCAAACTGTATGCTCGAAGACTAAAGCAAAAGTGAGGACGAGCGAACACGCACACGGCAGAGGAAGGTAAACGAGGGTAATGTGAAGGGGAAGAAAAGGAGTGGGGTTATTAGACAAGAGAGTGTACATCATAATAACCAACATGACAAAAATAAAAGATTCTTCATAGATGTGAATATTCTTCATGAAGCGGTGTTCATGGAGATGTTAGCTGACGACAACGACGATGCCTCGTGGATTGATGAGGAATTTCTCTTGAGTTCCGATGAATCGATGAAGTTCGGCAGTTAGCTGCTAGATGCCACTAGGTTGTCCATGGACGATACATATGTAGAACAGACTTATACAAGACATAAGCAAGAGCACGGAGAAAATATAACAGATCAATATTGGTGTCTGCGAAGAAGGAATTAAATAAAATAGATAAATCACAGAGCAGCAAAAGCTAACTCTGACTGAGCGTGTATTCCAAATAATACACCATGCTGGCCACATGCACTTGTTTCACGGTTCGATTATGACGGGGTGTAATGTGTGATGTTGTCATGTCTAATTGACGAAGCACGCCTTCCACCTCCACTGCTGTCTTCGCGTTAGATGAGATAAGCAATCTTTGGATCCCATATGGTAATTGCTTCGCTATGGCTGGGCACAACTCGCCTTCCTGAGAAGGCTAGTCAAGTTCTCGAAAATGGCATAACTGCGCGGTGAAATACTCCGCGTACTTCGTTGGATCGTTTATGTTATACTTCTTTGAGTATAAGTCTAAACGTAGATTTTGCTGTACGTCTGCCGCCCAGTATCGCTTCAAGAAAGCCTCTCTGAATTCCTCAATTGCGTCAAAGGTACAGTATATCTGAAGCTTCTAAACCACAACAAACAGTCTCCGTCTAAACGTTTCTCCAGTGAACGTAGCCTCCTTTAAGCTGGCACTCTAGTGTCTTTGAAATATTCAAACACTTCCTTCAACCAGTACTTTGGGGTCATTGTGGAATTGTTCCCAGAGTACTTGCGATGGCGATCTTCATTAGATCTGATAATAGTGATAACCTGACTTGGAACTACATTTTTTTGCGGGGTCGACGCAGCAAGAGGTATCCCTGGCGTCATATACGAACTTTCTCTTCCTGGACCTATATTCCTTGCTGTAGGCTGAGGCTCTGTATCACCCCACCGATTCCTTCGCATGTCCTCCACGCTTCCTACATTGGACCTGGGATTTCGTAATGCAGTCTCTTCCTCCGCTACTAACCTAGTTTCAATCTGGCCGTGGTGCTCTTCCGCTTTCTCCAACCGTGCCAAAACTTCCTGTTCGATCCTTCCTCGTCGGTCTCTGTATTCTTCCGTGACTTTAAATAAACTTTTCTTATCCTATTTCAAATTTTCCTTAATTGGGGTGATTTCGCCTTTAATTTCTCCTTTTATTTCTGAATATAACTTGTTATTAGCCTCAGTTTTTGTTCCTTCCCTTAGTTCAAGCTCTTCTCACTGAATGTTGACCTCTTTCTGTACCTTCCCTTGAACGTTAGATATTTCCTTCCTTATTTCTTTTAATTCCCCTCGAGTTTCTTCTTGCCTCTTATTAATGACCACGGGATCACCTCGAACCTGATCTAACTCCTTATAGGATTTCCCTACTTCCCTTAAGTGCCCCACCTATTCTTTAACATTGTCTACGTTAGACTTTATGTCCCTTATCTCTCGACATTGTTATAATAGTTGTTTGTCCTGGTCCTTTAATCCGCCCTCTATGCTTTTCGCATAACTCGCCATTTTCGCTTTCCCATTAACTTCATACTCCTCTAACCTAAACTTCATTCTCCTCTAACCTATGGTCTACATTTTTACTGAATGTCGCGAATTGATTCACTCTGCGCTCTGTGTCAGCTTGATTCTGATTTTTAATGTCCTGAATCTCACCCGTTAAAGTATCGAATCTTTCATTAACATCGCGCTGCGATTCTCTACACATGTCTAAATTCGATTCTAATTCATCCTCAATGCCTTCGAATAGTTTATCAGTCCACACCTGCAATTCGGAGATTAGACTTACAACGTTTTCAGTTACTTCTTGTTTAACCCCTTTAATATTCTCTTTAATCACTTTTGATACATTTATATTTTCTTCCTGCATTGCCTCTGATCTCTCCTGGCTTGCATCTAATCTGGTTCTGATTATTTCAGTGTCCCTATCTGACTTTTCCTGATTTGCATCTAACTTTTCCTGTAATGCTTTTGCATTTTCCTAATTTTTCGCCTGAACCGTATCAAACTGGTACCTTAGTTCTCCTATACACTTCAAGACATCCTCCGTCGTAGCCATTCTACAATCAATATTTGAGAAGGGCTACCCCACTCACACTGGAGTCATGCATACAGAGAAAAATTGATCCAATCCAACCTTGTGTGAGTTTTTCTACCATATGTTAATCTATGAATTTAAACATACATTGGTACGGTACGTCCATACCCGTTTCACAATTAACTTTACCACAAAAAAGCTTCTACTTCTTAACAACAACATTACTTCTCGTAAAATCACTCCTGATCAAAATTTTAAAAATTAAAAATTGTAGTTTTTCATATATTGTTTACCTAAATCCTATATTGCTGCATTATATTGGGTGCCATGTTTTTATATAGGGGGTTGTGGGCATATTTGGTAGGAATTTTAGGATTCCCTGATGCGGCCTTTAATCTAATTTTCATTACTGATTTTATCTTGAACTCTATCACTTAATCTTGACCTACTATATTGTCACCCGTTGCTCATATCCAGTATATTTTATATTCCCCCTGTGCCCTTGCGTGAACGAGTTTACATGGTTATACGCTGCATGTCGTCGGGTAGGGGCGTGTTACGTTCTATCCCCAATGTATAACACATACTGTATATTCAGGATTTTAAGCAAATAAGTAAACGAATGCCACATCTTCACTAAATGAAACATTTACTGACATAAAAACACGGCAAAGACAAATAAACTCCCCATGGTCTGGTGCCTTGACGTGGTGGGGAGGCTTGTGCATCTCAGTGATCCTGAGATCAATGCCGGCGGGACCTTGGCTTCTGGAAGGGACACCCATGCCGGTAAGATCGAGGGTGAGAGACCAGACTAAATGACAGACTACACCATGATGGTGGGCAGCAGCGTCATCAGTAGGTTATTTCCAGGCGGAGCTGTAATTCATCGGTACGGTTGGAAAACTGCGGGGGCTCGTTTTCAGTCTTTAAGGTGGCAGTCCTACCAGAAAACTAGGAAGCTGTGGGCTAATAACTCGCACTCTCCGATATCGTTTACTATTAAAGAAATGGAATGTGAGGTCTCTGCGTGAGAGTGGTAGGCTGAGGCAGGTGACCAGAGAAATGATCTCATATAAACTTGATATACTTGGACACAGCGAGATAAGATGGCCAGATTTTGGTGAGATAAAAACGTATGAAGGACTTACCCTCGTATAATCTGGGAAGAGCGAGGAGAATGCAGAACGCAAAGATGGAGTTGGTATTTTGCTTACTGAACATGCAAAGAAAAGCCTTATAAGTAGGCAACCCATTTCCGAGTGAATATTATCAGCACAATATAAAACTCGCATCCGCAATGTTACGATTATACGATGCTATGAACGCACGGAACCATCAGAAGAAGAACATAAGGAAGCATTCTACTCTCTTCTACATGAGACAGTAAAGAAAAGCAGTAATAGAGATGTGATTATAATAATGGGAGACCTTAATGCTAAGGTAAGAGAGAACAACGAGGGACTAGAACATGTGATGGGTGTATATGGCCTTGGGAATAGGAATGATGTTATATCTTGGGAGATACAAGATAAATAACACACACTTGTTAATATAAAACAACGATTTATTTAGCACTAATTGATACACAACGATACACAAGGTGGACTAACTTGAGCGGAACTAGCGCGGAACTCAAAGAATATAGGAGGCGGAACTAAAGAATATGCGGGGAGCTGTCGTCTACAGTCTGTGAGTGCATATATACATAGTATATGGAAGGTTCCAGATTCGAATGTTCCAGATTAGAATGTTCTGGGCATAGTGACTAGAATGTTCATGTCATCTCAAGTAAATACACGACACTTTCTAGAATGTTCATGTTAACTCAAATAAATACACAACATTTCATCCATCTTTTAAATGAATGTTTTTGGAAACTTAATCTGGAGAGAATCTTAATAGTGGTCTTCGCCGGTGAGTACTCCTGCGTGGAATAAAAGTGGTCTGGGAAATAGGTGGTGCCCTGTTTTCCAGGTGTAGCTGATGTGGCTGGTGGTGTTTGGTCTGTTGCTGGTGTCTCGGTGAAGCGAACTCGTCTCAGGCTCGGTTGCTCGGTGGCTTGGTCGGTTGCGCGGTGGCTTCGTCGGTTGCGCGGTGACCTGGTCGGTTGCGCGGCGGCCTCGTCGGTTGCGCGGTGACCTGGTTGGTTGCGTGGTGGCTTGGGCGGTTGCGCGGTGACTAGGTCGGTTGCACGGTGACTTGGTCGGATGCGCGGTGACCTCGACGTGACCTGGCCAAGTTGAGTTTCGTGCGGAGATGAGGGTACATTTGCTCTGTTGCTGTCATCGTTCGACTGGCGTAAGCGATTGGACGTTCTTGCCCGTTGCTGAGCCGGTGTGACAGTACGGCGCCCAGACTGGTCTTGCTGGCGTCCGTGGGCAACAGGAGTGGTAACGCTGGGTCATACTGCATGAGTACCTGGGGCGAGGTTAGGGCGTTCTGGATGTCTTTGTATGCCCTGTCACCTTCTGGTGTCCAGATGAGAGGGTCCTTGAGCTGCATGTCTCTGAGTGGTCTGTCTCTGGTGGACAAATCGGGGATGAACGAACTGTAGTAGGTTGCTTTACCAAGGAACAGTTGGAGTTCTTCTGTTGTAGTCGGTTTTGGTGCATCAAGTACAGCTCGGATGTGTGCATCACACTTGTGGATGTCTGACGCATCGATTTTGTGGCCAAGGGCTTCCAGGCTTGTTTGAGCGAAAACACATTTGGCTCTGTTGAGCTTGAGGTTGTGTTGCCGAAACCGCCAGAGTGGTGCTGAGGGCCTGCATCAGATTTTCAAAGCAATCAGCAAAAACTGTACTGTCATCGAAAAAACTTACGACGTTTGTGAGACCTTGCAGGACTGTGCCCATTCGCCGCTTCCAGATAGCGGGGATGTTAGCTGCTCCATACACTGCTCGCGTTGGGTGGACCAGACCGTGAGTTGGCGTGTTAAGCGTGAGAGCATGGCTGAACTCATCGTCAACCTCAAGATGAGTGTAAGCGTCGGTGATGTCCAGGTGGCAGAAGAGAGTGGCGCTGTGCATTCGGTTGAACAGATGTTCCACCTTGGGAATCGGATGTTCATCGATGATGATCCGCGGGTTAAGAGTAGGCTTGTAGTTGTCTGTGATCCTTAGTTTTCCGTTCTTCTTGGCGACGACGTGCGTTGTCGCTGCCCACTCAGAGTAGTCCACTCTTTTCTAGAAGCCAGATGCAATTTTCTTGTCGATTTCCTTGGCGTAGGCATCGCGGAGGGCAACTGGTACGTCTCGAGCTCGGGCGAAAACAGGTGTAGCTCCGGCCTTCAGGTGCATCTTCAGTGGGGGACCTGAGACCTTCCCGGGGGTGTCGATGAACACATCCTGGTAGCGAGATAGAGTGTTGTCAAGCTGCTTCTGTTGTTCCAAGGTCAGAGCCTGCTTGTCTGAGAGCTTGTGGGTTGGGTTGGATTTTCTGAAGAGGTGACCAAAGTCGATCTCCAGTACAAACTTTGAAATCCACTCACGGCCAAAGAGCGATTAGACTTCATCGTCAACCACGTAGAGATTCAGGTTCCTGGTTGTGGTTCCGACGGTGGTGCACACTGACGTTTTGCCAATACATTTGATCGGATGACCGGTGTAACTGACGAAGTTACGATCATTTTTCTGCAACACAAAACCTGGTTTGATCGCACTTAGCTTAGATTTGCTCATGGTTGAGCAGGGGGCGCCGGTGTCGAGTTCCATTTTGACGGTGGTTCCCTCTATGCTGACATCAACCAGTGGCTTAGGTGCTGCGTTGACCGATCCGATGACCTCCATTTTGCTGAGGTAGTCCACAACATCGAGGTTCTCTGCTGGAAGCTCTTCTTCGGTCACATGGTTTGTTGTTCATTGTTTCTTCGATTTCGATCGGCAAACTTTTCTGATGTGACCTTTCTTGCCACACTTGAGGCACTCTGCCTTCAGGAACCTACACTGACTGCGAGGGTGAGCTTCACCGCACCCTGCACATGTTGATTGGTTGTCCTGGGATGCACTTCAGTTTGCCTGATGTGGCCCTTGATGCTGTCTGGTTAGGTTGTAAGGTCCTTGACTTCGATGAGCTGACTTGCTGCGTGGTGGCTGCTGGTTGCTGTTTCTCCTGGACAGAGGCTTCTCGTATCTAATCCGATTGGTTGATTCAGACTCAGCGGCAGCTGTTTTGACCTCGTCGGTGGTAATGCGAGTAGCTTCGAGTGCGTGCGCGATTTCATATGCTGCGGTGAAGTTCTCTGGTTATTTTGCAATAATCTCGTCGCACATTTCTCGTGATTCCAACCCTACATGCGATCAAGGAATTCGCCATACTCACAAAACGTTGAAGCCTGCCGCAGTCTTAAGGTGAAGCTAGCGATGGTTTCTCCTTGCTTCTTCATTACACTCCGAAATTTGATGCTCTCAGCAAACATGTTGCGTGTGAGGTCGAAGAGGCCTTTCAACTTAGATTGAATCTCGTTTTATGACAGAGTTTCCGGATCATTAGGACTCACCAGGATCTTCAGGGCATCATTGAGTTCACATCTAATGTAAACACGTGCAAAGTGTACATGCTGATCCGTGGGTACCTTGCTTAGGTTGAGCGCCCAGGTAAAGCGAGTGAAATAGTCGGCTATTGTCGTCCCGTCGGTAGCGCGATACAGTTGCATTGTGAACTTTGGCGGTCGAGGCCCTGGTCACGTTGTTGACCCTATTGCCTGTCGGATAGCGTCGGCGATCATCGCCGAGAATTGTTGGAGTTGCTCAGAAGTTACGTCCGGCATGGTGAAGATGAGTGGAGAACAGTAATTCTAACACGCACTTGCGATGAACTTAGTTCGGTGCACACACTTGCGTTGAGGTTGGAAAATTCACTCGGTTTATGTTGAAATTTAATTATGTTTACAACTGACTATAACCTCTACAGTAAATCTAAGTTGGCAACAATGTGATCAAAAATGTATTTTACTTTGATAAGTTGGCAATTTTTTAACCAGAAGGAGATGTACAGCTAATAGCGGAATGTATGTGTAAGGTATTGTCTGTGAAATCTGAAGCCATCAGCCTTCAAAATTGTATCTATATTGAATGTAGGGAAGTTTTTGATAGCTCATAAACATGTTTTATGCTGTAGAATCAAAAGGCTGTTTAATTTTTATAAATAAAAGGACGTCATACATATTGACAATGACTTGATCATTCATCCCTGCTCGGAGCATAAGAATTACAACAGGTTATTGGCCCAAGTACCGCTCTAACGTCAGACACGCCGAGCATTACTGGAAACTATTTGGACGTCGAGAAAAAGTCAGCCGAGTCAGTCGTCGTTGTCCAAGTCAGAAGTCGTCAGGTCAGTCCAGTCAGCCGAGAAAGTCCACGTCAGTCATCGCAGACAAAGTCAGCCCCGTCGAAGAGGACGTCTACCACATCGTCAGCCCAAGAAACGTCAGCTAAGTCAATCTAACCTCAAAATGTCAGTCAATTAGCCTATACATGAGTCAGAGTAAATTGATAAAACAATTTGAAAATAGATAGTAAAAATCTTGTGAGATCAAACTTTTGTAAATTTGTCATATTTTTGAAACTTAATTTTGCTTTTTAAGTTAAATCATGGATACAGTAAAGGTTCACTTAGAAACTTTGACAGAAGATTTGCATGGAAATGTCAATTATGATTCTTGGCGTTTCAAAATTAATTTAGCTATGAGAACAAAAGAATGTTTTGATATTGCAACTGGTTTGACTGTCAAACCATCAGGTACAAACTCCGATGCTCTATATAATTGGATAAAGAAAGATGTAGATGCTCAGGCGCTTGTATGTTTAAATGTCAGTAGTAATATAGCGAAAAAGCTAGTAAAATGCCAAACTGCAAAACAAATGTTAGATAAGCTAGAAAATGTTTATGGTAAAAAGTCTGATATTACAGTTGAGGGTTTGCAAGTGAATTTTTTTGGTTATGTTTTGACAGCCAAAAATCTGCTGTTGAGAATTGCTTGGAGATTCAACAAATAGCCGAAGACCTGTCATCAGATGACGACAGGGTGAAAGACAGTTGGATCATGACACGAATGCTGAGTATGCTACCACCTAAGCTGCACCATTTCAGAACAGCCTGGGACAATGTGACAGGAGCCGACAAAACTATTGAATCACTCATCGAAAGATTGAGGCTGGAAGAGGATCGACTCAATGAAGGTAAAAAGTAAAGTGAAGCAACTGCAGTCAACGTACTCATCGCAAAGGAGAAGAAAACTGGAAATCAGTCTGCTCACAACAATAGCAACAGACAAGGTGGAAGCGCGCTAGTCAGCTGCTTTAACTGTGGACAGAAAGGACATGTGAAGAAACACTGCAGAAACAAACCCTGCGCCAAATATTTGCCTATTGTAAAGAAAACTACCCTTGCCATGTGTGTGGACAGAAAGGTCACTTTGCAAGAGACTGTACAAAAACGGATTACAACATAAATGGAAATTTACGGTCAGAACGGAGTGAACAGAAGAGGACGAATCGCCCATACCGCGCACTAGCGTCAGTGGGACTGTCAACTGCAGAGCTGGACAGTCTCAATTCGAAATGTAACACACGAAATCACTGGTACCAGGACTGTGGAGCTACACAACATATGACATCACACAGGAACTGGTTCGTCAAATTGATTGCGTTGGAAACTCCATCTCCTATTGCCATCGGAGATGCGACTGTACTATATGGCGTTGGTATCAGCAACGTTCAACTTGAGGCGTTCAACGGAACAGAATGGTACAAGGTCATCCTGGAGGATGTGCTTTACGTGCCTAAGCTCAACTACAATTTGATATCTGACAGTCAGATACTCGACAGAGGTTATGTCCAAACTGCAAACAAAGAGAAGTCAATATTTGAAACGTCTGATCATCGTGAAATTGTGGCCATGGCAGTCAGAGAAGGTGACCTGTATAGAATGATGCTACGCAAGGAGAAGTCTGAAGCCTGTATGGTAGCCACCTCGATCGTAACCTGGCACGAGAGGCTCTCACACCTAAACCTGAAGTATGTGAAGGATGTTTTGGACAGGAATGGCATTCCATACGTTGATGATTGGAACGAGAAAGTCTGCGAAGGATGCACCTACGGTAAACAACATCGGGTATCTCACCCACTGAACGAGAAGGTTGCTACCCAACCATTGGATCTGGTCCATGTAGATATGGGAGAGATGACGACACCATCGCTGGGAGGAGCAAAATACTTCTTGCTTTTCAAGGATGATTTTTCACATTTCCGAACAGTATACTTCTTGAAGACGAAGAAGGAAGCCGCAGCCAAACTGGATGTTTTCATGAAGCTGGTGGAAAACCAATTCGGAAGAAAGGTGAAAATTCTACGATCAGATAATGGAACCGAGATCAAGAATGCCAACACACGTAAGCTGCTGGAGGAGCTTGGTGTCTTTCACACTTTTTCAACACCTTACACCCCATAACAGAACGGTAGAGTGGAACGTGAAATGAGAACAATTGTGGAGTCAGCAAGGACAGCAATTCATGCACGAAACCTGAAGGACAATTTGAGGGCAGAAGCAGTGAACTATTCTGTGTTCACGATCAACCGGACTGGCACAAGTTCAGTCAGAGGAAAGAGTCCTGCCAACCTATGGTTTGGACGGCAGGTCAACATGAACAAACTGAAAACCTTCGGATGCGACTGCTGCGTTTTGATTCCCAACCAAAAGAGAAGCAAGCTTGACAAGAAGTCCAGGAAAGTTATATTTGTTGGATACGACATAGACTCTCCATCCCACAGAGTCTATCTGCCTGAAGAACGTGATGTTGTAAGTTCAGACAACGTCGTGTTTAATGAAGGAGAAAAAGATGAGTGAAACCTGACACATGTTGAAATGGCAGTGAACGAGAACGAGTTGATTGAAGAAGATGAGTATGAAGACAGCATAGACCTGAGACAAGACAGAAGCGAAGAAAGAGATGAAGCCAGAGAAGAAGATGAACAACCAAGAAGACCAGGACTACGCAATCGTCAAAGTATTCAGCTACCTGACAAACTATCAGACTACGTCATGGGCTACCTCCGGGGAGGAAAGAGTGCCAACTTAGCCATGATAGGAGAAATCCAGGATATCTTTATTTCCAAAACGTTGAAAGATGCCAAGTGGCTGAAAGCCATGACAGAAGAATTTGAATCGTTACAGAAGATGGAAACTTGGAAATTAGTGAAATATCCAGAAGAAGTTCGACCCCTGACCTGCCGCTGGGTGTTACGAGAGAAGCCTGATGGGCTTTGAGCAGGAAGAAGGAGTTGACTATTCAGAAACATTTAGCCCAGTAGCAAACCAAACTTCAATTAGACTGATTTCCAGTCATGCTGCTACTGAGAAGATGAAACTTGTTCCATTTGATGTGAAGACAGCCTTCTTGCACGGAGACTTGGAGGAGAACTTGTGCATGTATCAACCTGAAGGATTTGAAGATGATACTGGAAGAGTCTGCAAACTAATGAAAAGCATATATGGACTAAAGCAAGCACCTAGAAAGTGGAATTAGAAAATGTCAGATTTTCTTGAGGAGAAACTTGGACTACTAAACACCGACGATGACCCCTGCATTTACTATAACGAGAAGAGAACTTCGATGATGGCTCTTTTTTTTTCGACTACGGGCTCATCGCTGGATATAATGAAGAAGAAATCTTTCAAGTCTTGGATGTCATAAATCGAGAATTTGAAATCACTTACCAACGATCAGTTCAGAAGCAATTCACGTACCTAGGCATGGAAGTCAGAATAGAGAATGAAGGATTTTTTGTGAACCAGCCTGGATACACCAGAAAGATCATCAATCGTTTTCGGTTCGACACTTGCAACCCAAGTTCAACACCCATGGAGAAAGGAATGGTGGCAAACGAAGAAGATCGAATCAACGAGAGACCAGCGCCACCTACAACTCCATATCGAGATGCAGTGGGAAGTCTACTCTACCTGGCTACAATATCCCGACCGGATATCTGATACGCAGTGAACTACTTGAGCCGTTTCAACTGCAAAGCCATGCAGAGCCACTGGAAAATGGTGAAGAAAGTATTTCAGTATTTGAAGGGAACTCCAGACTATGGAATTTTCTTCAATGGAGACGACAAACTTCTGGCATATGCAGATTCAGACTACGGTGGGGACACCGTAACAGGGCACTCAACAAGAGATGTTCTACTGTTGAGAGGAGGACCAATCATTTGGTACACACAGAAGCAGCGACTCGTTGCTACGTCAACAGCAGAAGCAGAATACCGAGCAGCTGTCTCTTCGATAGATGACATCAGCTGGATCAAGAGAGTTGGACTGGAACTTGACATTTTGAAGTCAGACAAACTAGTCACGCTGTTTGTTGACAACCAGTCAGCAATCCACATGCTGGACAATGCACACGAGGGGAAGACTACAAAAGGAAAGAAACATATAGAGATTCCACGCAAATTCATCCAGGAACACGTGGGCAAAACTGTTGCTCTCAAACATGTCGAGAGCTCCAAGCAACTTGCTGATATCCTGACCAAACCCCTCAATAGAAAATTGTTTTAATCGCTTCGTTGTAAAATAATTAAGGAGGAGTGTTGAAATTTAATTATGTTTACAACTGACTATAACCTCTACTGTAAATCTAAGTTGGCAACAATGTGATCAAAAATGTATTTTACTTTTATAAGTTGGCAATTGTTTTAAACCAGAAGGAGATGTACAGCTAATGGCGGAATGTATGTGTAAGATATTGTCTGTGAAATCTGAAGCCATCAGCCATCAAAATTGTATCTATATTGAATGTAGGGAAGTTTTTGATAACTCATAAACATGTTTTATGCTGTAGAATCAAAAGGCGCCCTTTTGATGATACTTGCTGTTTAATTTTCATAAATAAAAGGACGTCATACATATTGACAACGACTTGATAATTCATCCCTGCTCGGAGCATAAGAATTACAACAGTTTATTATTTCCAACACGCACTGTGATGAACTTAGTTCGGTGCAAACACTTGCGTTGAGGTTAGAAAGTTGACTCGGTTTCACAACGTTAGGCTATTTATCTTATCTCACTTCTGGCACCTCTGTTATATCGTGGGAGATACAAGATAAATAACACACACTTCTTAATATAAAACAACGATTTATTTAACACTAGTTGATACACAGCGATACACAAGGTGGACTAACATGAGTGGAATTAGCGCGGAACTCAAAGAATATAGGAGGCGGAACTAAAGAATATGCGCTGAATTGTCGTCTACAGTCTTCGGGTGCATATATACATAGTATATGGAAGGTTTCAGATTCGAATGTTCCAGATTGGAATTTTCTGGGCATAGTGACAAGAATGTTCATGTCATCTCAAGTAAATACACGACACTTACTAGAATGTTCATGTTAACTCAAGTAAATACACAACAAATGGAAATGGAGAAAAGTTCACAAACTTCTGTGCTAGCCACGACCTTGTTATTGGAGGTACTTTGTCTCCTCATAAGAGGTGCCATAAGATCACGTGGGTTTCCCCTGATCATGACACTGAGAACCAAATTGACCACGTCGCAGTGAGTAGGAGATTCAGAAGATTACTCACTGATATTCGGAATAAGAGACGTGCTGACGCTGGTTGGTTGCTTGGTTCGTAAGTTTAGGGGCTGCGACAACGCGGTCATGTAGCCCCGTGTATTTTGGGTGTGTGTAGAATCAGTCTGATAACCGGTGTTAATTGTGTTGACTGTATTAGTGTGTAGGAGCTGACGCTACCAGTGATCACCACCTTATGCTGGCTGAGTTCAAGATGAAGATCATGGTGGCAAAGAAGAGGTTTGAAAATGAGAGTAAGTGATTTGATGTGAGGAAGTTGAAGGAGGAGAAGGTCAGAGAAGAATTTAAATTGGAGTTAAGAAATCGTTTTCAAGTACTCCAGTCAGATACAGCGGATACTGATATTGAATCTTTCTGGAGTAATGTAAAGAATATCATCCTTGATACAAGTGAAATAGTCTTGGGAAAGAGAAATCCTCGTAAGAAGGATTGGATGCCAGAACAGACTTGGGAGACTATAAGTCATAGTAAAATGATTAAGGAGCGGTTGAATGTGTGTAAGACTCGACAGCAGAAAGGAAAAGTGCAAGCAGCATACACGTTCATTGACAAAGAAGTCAAAAGGAGTGTGACGAGAGATACGAGTATTTGAATCGATGAGATGGCGAAGAAGGCAGAAGATGCTGCATCAAAGGGTGACAGCAAAGAAATGTACCGTATCACAAAAGTGCTGTCCAAGAAGAGCTTCCGAAAGAACCGACCCATAAAAAACAAACAGGGAAATTTACTTACAACTCAAGAAGAACAACAAGAACGGTGGAGGGAATACTTCACCGATGTTTTTAATGTTGATCGAGGGATTGATGAACAACATGAAGAGAGGAACGATGAACCAGAAAACTCTGATCCAAATATTCTTTTGCACAGTCCAACTTGTGCTGAAATCAAAGAAGCCTTGCTACAGCTGAAGAATGGAAAAGCCCCCGGTGTCGACAGCATTTCGCCAGATGTCCTAAATATAGACATGGACACCACAGCTAATATACTGAAGCCATTGATGGAAAATATCTGGTTGGAAGAGAAGCTGTCTGCGGAATGGAAAAAAGGTGTGATTGTTAAAATACCAAAGAAGGGTGACTTGACGAACTGTAACAACTGAAGATGTATTACCTTACTATCCTGTAACCTTTCAACTCGCCTACGTTTCTCTTATAATAATAATAATAATAATAATAATAATAATAATAATAATAATAATAATAATAATAATAATAGTGGTTCGTATGGGTTAAGCACCTGTACAATATAACAACAGCAATCCACATTCACACCTTACTGCACTGGTAACCTCTTAAAAAATAGACCTGTATCTGGTAAAAGTTGACATGTATTCTTTTAACGCACATCTATATATATATAATTTGGCAGGACCCTCGTCTACTCTAGAATGAACGAAATATCTCCCTATCATATATACCTTGTCATACTTCATGTGGCATCCACATATGGACCATGTATGTATCTTGCTGCTTGTCGATGATGGCCGGCTGGCTTGTAGGATTTCTCTACTAAAATTGGAGCATTCCCAAAGAATCAATTCTTCTTATCGTATATAGCTTGTTATACTTCATGTGGCATCCACATATGGACCATGTATGTAGTTTGCTGCTTGTCGATGATGGCCGGCTGGCTTGTAGGATTTCTCTACTAATATTGGAGCATTCCCAAAGAATCAATCCTTCTTATCGTATATAGCTTGTTATACTTCATGTGGCATCCACATATGGACCATGTATATAGTTTGCTGCTTGTCGATGATGGCCGGATGGCTTGTAGGATTTCTCTACTAATATTGGAGCATTCCCAAAGAATCAATTCTCCCTATTGTCGCTGTAATTAACTTCTTCACAAATAACACATAGCTTTCCACACATCTTGCTCTGTATTATTATTCCTTTCTTCTAATTTCTTCTGTACTATTACTATTTTCTCCGTTTCTTTACATCCTCGAAACACATCTCTTGATTCATCACCATCGAACTCTCATATCTTTTTTATTGTCACCGAAAAGATAAAAAAAAAATCTAAGAAAAGAACATAGAAAATAAACTTCATCGGCAGGGCCACCTGCCATGCCTCACAGAGATGCAAACAGCCCTCCCAACAAGCGCCATTTTCTTACCTAAAAGGAGCTGAGCTTTGTAACCAATATGTTACAACTAACACTAGCAAACAGACTTGAGTCCTGCCTATAAATACATATCTGATAATTTGTAATACATCATGCTTCAATAAAATCTTGTATCCACTTGGATAGTCACAATTCCCCTTCGATGGAGTTCCTAAGAATACAAGTGAATAGGGACTCCATCTACTGAAAAACACTAAAATACACATATACAGTAAACACAAATATACCCTTTCAATACAGTAATATGATTTTCTTGAATTTGATCTAACAAATGCATTCTCCAATGTCTTTCTGTTGCCTACAACTAACTCACTGAAATTACTCAAGTGTCTTCTTTTCTAACTTTGTCACTTGTGATAATCCTGGCACTTGGCCACGTCGCAATTGATAAATTTGCTCTGCTTTGACCACTTGGCAAGTTAGCCTCTTCGTCATCTCTTGATAGTATGCCAAGTATATATATATCACTCTGTAGACTACGTCTGTCACTGAGGATCCGCCATAAATTTATATAAAAACATACTTCCTTAAATTATACACATTATATGTCCCTACAGCGGTTCCTTCGTGGTCTGGTAATCCGTACGCACTCTCGCCAATACGCTTATTCACTATGAAAGGTCCCTTGAAAATGTGAAAGAATTTTGACATCTCCTTGGCTTGAGTTGATGAAGGACAAGGAACCCGGAGTAATACCAGATCACCAATATTGAAGAATTCAAACTTCTCCCTTTTTTGCTGGCGCCTGCGTTTACTTCCTGCTTTTTCTAAATTATTCCTAGCCAGCTGGATGGTGATGTCCACTCCAATCTCTTCTCCCGTCTCCAAACCTAGCATCCTTGCGATTTCATTGGTAGGTTTCCTACCGAACTTAATTTCATTGGGCGTGCATCTCGTGCTCTCATGATACGTATAATTGAACCATTGTTCAATATCTCCTAGTTTGGAGAACCACGCATTGTGGCGATCGCTTACGTAAGTACGGAATATACGACCAAGTTCTTTAATAATTCGTTCTGCCATATTTCCTTGAGGGTATCTTATTGAAGAGAAAATATGTTCAACACCCAAGTCACTCAACTTGGTTCTCCAGATTTTCGAAGTGAATTGGCTGCCGTGGTCAGACAATACTCTGATGGGTTTCCCGAACTCAGGAATGTATTTCTCGACCATTTGTAGGGCACAACCCTTCCCAGTCGCCTTCCTCAGGGGATACAGCTTGACAAACTTACTAAAAGAGTCAACAATCACGAAGATATACTGATATCCGTACCGAGATTTGACTAAAGGCCCATACAAATCACAGCATAATAAATCCCGCGGTTTTTCAATGATTACCGCCTGACGAGGTCCCTCTAAATATCTCGTCGGGGCTTTATAACGCTGACACAAATCTCAGCTCGCAAGGACTTTTCTTATGTTCCTCCCCATATTACTCCAAATGAAGTGCTGCTGAACAGCAAAAAGAACTAGTCGCTCCAAAATGCCCCAAAGCCTTATGATGGTACCATATCATCGTTTCCTGCAAAGCTGATGGAACACACACTCTCCACTTACCTAGATGGCATAACCTTGCTAATAAGCCGCATTCTAGCTTATAAACAAACTTACCCACCTGGAGTCTAGCTCCAACGTCCATCTTCCTCAACTCATATAAGATCTGAGCCATGCTCTCACCTTTCTCTTGCTCTGCCAGCAAATTGCTGAGCTTACCCATCTCCTCATCACAATCACTCGCCCTCGTGGCACACAAAACAACACCCTGCTTGATATCAACCACCCTGTGATCATCATCACCAATGTTTCTACTCAGAAAATCAGCCACGATATTATCTTTGCCTTTAATATGCGTAATCTCTAGGTCGTACTCACTAATAGCCAAGATCCACCTCGACATCCTGTTAGAGGTCAACTTGCAAGAACCCATAAATACCAGAGCATTATGATCTGTGAGCACCTTGATCTTGCTCCCCAGAACATTGCTACGGAACTTACTCAATGAATACACAATAGCTAGTAACTCAATTTCAGTGATGGTATAGCGCTTCTCCGCCATGCTCAAACTCCTACTAGCTAATGATACTATTCCTAAATTACCCTCGTCATCATACTGGCACAGCACACCAGAAACTCCCAACATACTGGCATCAGTCATAAGGACGTAAGGACAATCTATCCTAGGGTATTTCAGCATAACTGACTCCACGAAACCTCTTTTTAACTCCACGAAGGCTGTCTCGTGCTCAGGGTTCCACACCCATCTCGCGCCCTGTTTCAACAGTTCCCTAAACGGATCAACCAAATTAGAATACTTGACTACAAACCTCCTGAAATAATTAAAAACCCCTAAAATACTTCGTAATTGTTTGACGTTACGTGGTCGAGCGGTATTGTTGATCTATTCTAAGCGCGTCTGTTCAGGAAAAATCCCTTGTGTGGTGATAGTATGACCTAAAAATGTAATCTGTTGGGTGGCAAACGAAGACTTACTAAGTTTTACTATAAAATCCCCCTCCCTTAATTTCTTCAAAACTATGTCCACATGTTCAATATGTTCCTCACCAGTGTGTGATGCAATTATAAGATCGTCTATGTACATTGTTATAAAATCATGTGTATCCCTTCCTAACACTAAATTTAATGCCCTGATTAATGCTGAACTACTAGTTTTGCATCCAAATTGTACAACACAATACTGAAAAAGACCACTCTTATAATTAAATACTGTCAACTTTCTGTCTTCAACTCGCAAAGGTATTTGCCAAAAGCTAGCACTAAGGTCCATGGTTGAAAACCATTGCCTTCCATTGAACTTCTGCACGAGATCTTCGATGCATTCCGGTCTCTGAGAATCGCCTGCCATCTTAGAATTCAACTGACGAGCGTCAATGCACAACCTGACTGAGCCATCGCTCTTACCAACAACAACAACAAGTGGATTGGAATACATACTCGTAGAAGGCTCAATAATGCATTGATCCAACATCCGGTTGATTTCATCCTCTACAGTGGCTGCATACTGGAAAGGAATAGCATATCTGGGACCAGAAAACGGCGACCTATCAACTAGCTCAAATTGATGAGTGTACACATGGGTTAATCCAGGCTTGTCGCTAAACACTTCCTTATTACTTATTAACACCTCAAACAGATCCTCTTTACCTCCATCACACAACTTACTTCTGGCCACGGCTTCCCAAAGTGGATCATCTCGATGTTCCTCCACCGATATATGGCATACATCTGCCAAATGTACTTCCTCGTCAGACACCCCTGCTGACATCCCCTCCAATACCTTAATAACACAAGCCTCACTCATCTCCTCAACCAGTTCACACCTCATCCTGATTTCCTGATTCTTAACGCCTCTCTCCAGACATAAAACACCGTTATCATAATCCATCAAAACTTTCTGTTGATTCAGCCAGTCATTGCCCAGAACTAACTCATGTATTAAATTAGGTATTACCAAACAGCATTGATTCCCTACCTCGCCTCCTAAAGTAATAGGCAATAATATCTGCTTGCTCACCTTCTGAGACTTATTCCCTACAGCAGTAATAATGTGCATGGACTGAACAGGTATTTCCTCTAGATTCTGTCCATCCCTAATAATTTCCTCATATAACACCTTGCTGATACAACTTCTCTCACTACCTGAGTCTACCAGAGCCTTAACTTCTCTTCCTAAAATGCCTATTGCAATAATTGATGAATAACCACTGTTCTTATCTTTTACTAGAAATTCCTCTTGGTCAGCCAATAAATCCTCTTTTACCATAGGCGTGAAACTTACTTTCTCCTCGGTTATTACACACTGCCTAATGTACTTACCTCCGGGCTGTCTATCTGACCTACTTACACAACCCGCTGAGAGTTTAAATTACTTGTGCCTGCTATCTCAGCTTGCTCCCGTCCCCTTGTTACCTCGCTAGCTCTCTGAACTGCCCCCTCCTGTTGCTCTCTCGGCAAGTTTTCCCTCCTTTGGAAATTATCTTTTCTTTGAAAATTCTCCCTCCTCTGATTGAAATTGTCACCTCTGGTTCCCTGATTAAACCTGTTCCTGTTAAAATTTGATTGAGTCTCATCCTGTCTATTCTCACTTTTCATCTCTACTCTATTAGTTTGCTGATGACTTAAGTTGTCAAAGCTAGTTAATAATTCCTCTAACTCTTCAATACTCTTAACTTTTTGCATACAGCTAGCCTGTTGAACTTTATTAGGAAAATGCTTGAGCATCAACCTCACTATATCTATCTCAGATGTAACCCCATCTAAATTCTTCCAAATTAGCACGTGCGCTAGAAAATATTCAGTGAGGGATACCCTGTCTCGCTCCTTAAATTTCCCAAACATGAGAGTTTCCGTTCCCTAGCCTGAATAGATTCCCCCCAAAATTTTGCCTTGAATTTACTTTTAAAATCCTCTAGATTTCTCATGTTCGGCCTATAAATCTGGAACCAAGATTTTACATCTGCCTTGAACGAGTGTGACAGGATTTCCATGACCGTTTCCCAATCGATCAAATTATCGTCTAAGTCTTTCTTGAATCTTTTCTCTATGGTCTTCAAATATTCCATAGGATTGAATTGTCGAGAATTAAACTGTGGTAAACCAATATCCCCGTATGAACAACCAAGTGACATGCCCCTTTGGCTCATCGGCTGGTCTCTCATCTCACCTTAATCAACTCTTCCTGAAGCTTCTCATTCCTCTCCGCCAATGTCACCTGTTCCCCCTTAAGGCTCTCGATCTCCCCCAGCTTATTTTCTACGACCCCTACTCTATAACAACAGTCCCTTGATTTTTCCTCTACGGTATTGCATACTCGTTCACACTTTCCGCTCACTCGCTCCTCTATCTGTTCCCCATTAAATTTAATTTCGTTTCTAATTTCTCCCAGTTCCCGCTTCTGATCCTCCTGACGGCCCTCCATCCCTGCTAACCTGATTTCCACGCTATCCTGATTCTTCGCTATTACTTCTCTCATCACATCTTCCCTTTCGTCTATCTTACTGCTAAGTTCCTTCTCTAAGTTTTCCAACCTACTACTCATCACAGATTTATGTTCTTGTACTTCTTTGCTTAACTCCTCAATCTTAACATTAATTGCTTCTGCCTGCTTCTTTACTGCTTCGTTTACGTACACCTTTACAGATTCTACCTGCTTACCTATAGATTCTATTTGCATTTTCATAGACTCTCCTTACTGCCTAACTTCTCCTATCTCCTTACTCATACTCTCTTTCTCTGACTCTATTTTTGTACTTAAAGACTCTTCCATTCCGGTGAATTTACTTAGTAGCATATGGAGCAACTTATTGTTCACATCCCCCCCCCCTTTATCGTTATTACTACTGCCCCCATCGTCAGTGATCTGGCTCTCCTCCGGTTCGATAGAGTTCTCCGACATTTTCTCTATCAATTCCCTACTCTCCTTACTCTCAACACTCTTCACCTTGTCTATGTCTAGTTCCTTCTCAGACATTTTACTGTATTTGCTGATGGCTCTATTTCTTAATTCTAAACTTTGCTCTATTGAGATTTAAACTGTATGGAATTTGATATGCTTTAACTGCTTTTAATGTGGGTATTGGCGTGTACGCACCCGTGAATGCAATTGCTGCTACTATCTCGCACTTCGATCCCCACTGTGCGGCGTCAATTGTAACCTTTCAACTCGCCTACGTTTCTCTTATAATAATAATAATAATAGTGGTTCGTAGGGGTTAAGCACCTGTATAATATAACAACAGCAATCCACATTCACACCTTACTGCACTGGTAACCTCTTAAAAAATAGACCTGTATCTGGTAAAAGTTGACATGTATTCTTTTAACGCACATCTATATATATATAATTTGGCAGGACCCTCGTCTACTCTAGAATGAACGAAATATCTCCCTATCATATATACCTTGTCATACTTCATGTGACATCCACATATAGACCATGTATGTAGTTTGCTGCTTGTCGATGATGGCCGGCTGGCTTGTAGGATTTCTCTACTAATATTGGAGCATTCCCAAAGAATCAATTCTCCTTATCGTATATAGCTTGTTATACTTCATGTGGCATCCACATATGGAACATGTATGTATTTTGCTGCTTGTCGATGATGGCCGGCTGGCTTGTAGGATTTCTCTACTAATATTGGAGCATTCCCAAAGAATCAATTCTTCTTATCGTATATAGCTTGTTATACTTCATGTGGCATCCACATATGGACCATGTATGTAGTTTGCTGCTTGTCGATGATGGCCGGCTGGCTTGTAGGATTTCTCTACTAATATTGGAGTATTCCCAAAGAATCAATTCTTCTTATCGTATATAGCTTGTTATACTTCATGTGGCATCCACATATGGACCATGTATGTAGTTTGCTGCTTGTCGATGATGGCCGGCTGGCTTGTAGGATTTCTCTACTAATATTGGAGCATTCCCAAAGAATCAATTCTCCCTATTGTCGCTGTAATTAACTTCTTCACAAATAACACATAGCTTTCCACACATCTTGCTCTGTATTATTATTCCTTTCTTCTAATTTCTTCTGTACTATTACTATTTTCTCCGTTTCTTTACATCCTCGAAACACATCTCTTGATTCATCACCATCGAACTCTCATATCTTTTTTATTGTCACCGAAAAGATAAAAAAAAACATCTAAGAAAAGAACATAGAAAATAAACTTCATTGGCAAGGCCACCTGCCATGCCTCACAGAGATGCAAACAGCCCTCCCAGCAAGCGCCATTTTCTTACCTAAAAGGAGCTGAGCTTTGTAACCAATATGTTACAACTAACACTAGCAAACAGACTTGAGTCCTGCCTATAAATACATATCTGATAATTTGTAATACATCATGCTTCAATAAAATCTTGTATCCACTTGGATAGTCACAATCCGTACTGTACTCGTATTTATGCAGTGAAATATTCTATCATTTGAAAGTTTTGAAAGTTAGCCTATGTTATTTAAAGCTGTGTCTGGAACGAAGCCAGCTAACTAGTTAACCCAACGCGGTCAATCAGGTAATTTCTAACTCGCACGTGATAAGCAGAGCGGTTCGGGACAGAGCCAAGCTTCGTTTCCTTTGTGAAGCTAGCCGAGGACTTCCGAATGTAACACGCGACAAGAGTGGGGGCGCGCTTGAAGGAATTTTGATCACGAGCCGATGGGAGGCTACCACGCGAGCCAATCACGGGGCTGACACAGCCAATGGAATGAGGCGTTATATCAACAAAGGAAATTAGCATATCTATTTACCAGCGATATATTAACACTTCAGAACATCAGAGAAGTTGTTAAATAATAAATAAGACTTATTTATTTATATTTGCAGCTAATTAATTACTTAAATATGGAATAAAATTAGATTCACTATTAACGCGCCTTTTAGGTAAGTTTTTTATGAGGTGACGCCAACTTTATCATCGTAGTGGAAGAAGCGCGACCAAGACCGTGATTCTTATTTCTCAAGTCTTCACTGAGAGTGGACCTGCCAATCGACTTCGCTACAATTATAGAGAGAAGACAAATCATTTACATATTCGAGGCAACGCTGAAAGAAGATATACTACCAGAGTCTATTGAACAACGAGAATTACGGCAAATACTTGCATAATAACTACACAAGATTTAATCTGCCATAGAGAGATTAAATAAGCTACGGGAATAGTAATAGAAACGACGCTTCAAGGTGATAGAAATTTTGATATTTCTACTTCATCACCATGTTGAACCAGCAAAAGTTGAGAGGGGAGTTAGACATTGTTGAATCTACAGAGAGTGGAATGTCTTTCTAAGATGCCACAGAGAGCATAGCTATGAAAGCAACGAGAATATACGAAATGACATAATATTAACATCGTGGGGGAGATGACCATCTAGTCTCTCCTGCATAAATTAAATCTACGTCTACAGGAGTCATTCCATCGACACATATCTACCTGAACTGCGGCGAAGAAGACAGAAGAAATTCCATTAGGCTTAAGGGCGTGGCTAGGGCTATCCCAGCGCGAATCAAGAGAGAAAGGGTTTCCCATCTCGTTGAGAAGATTGCCGAGCAGAATGGATGACTACACGATGATGTTAGAGTTCGAATCCAGTTCCTGGTAGTTTGGCGACTTCCGAAAGAGATCGAGGAGGGTCCCACACGACATCTTGAAGGGGCGATTTCTCATAAACATTCCGTTTCTGATGAACGAAGAGGGAAATCCAGTTCTAGTCAACTTTACCCAGCACCAAAGAAAGTAGTGGTTTTTGGCCAGTTCTAATGCTTCCTACGGCTTTCTTCCTACAAGATGGCGACCGCGCGCAACCACTCACATGGCGTGCTTTGCAAATAAAGATAGTGAGCATAGCTTAGCCTAACCTATCCTAGTCAAGCTAAAGGCCCATCCACAATGCGCAGTCGGCTGTCGGTAGTTAGTAGTTGGCAGTCGGCAGTCTCAGGCGTCCCCGTGTATACTATAGGCACCATACACAACATGCAGTTGCAGTCGATAATTGGCAGTTGGCAGTCGGTAGCCAGTATTCGGCAGTCGGTAGCCAGTAGTCGGCAGTCGAGAATTTTATTTTCGACTGCCAACTACCCGACTGCAGCATGGTAATAGCCAATCAGAGCAGGCCAGAAATTGACGTCACGCTGTTGTGTCAAAAACCCGCCATTCTTGTAAGACAGCTGTTGGTTGCTTGTGTATATTATCGTTCGTTCTTTTGCTTTTTTAATTATTATTCAACTTATTATTATGTCTGATTCGTCACAAGTTCATCATGTCGAAAATGACATTTTCATCGATATGGTGTACCTAAAAAATTGTCGTGTCTCGTTGCTTTATAGCGTTTGTAAAGGGTGTTGAATTCTCCCTCTTCGGCTACTAGCGTAGGATGACGCCAGTACCTTCGCAACCCGTGCCTTTTTAATCTTAAATACATGGTACCAGTTACTAACAACAAAAATAAGCCATACATCTCCAAATCATCCATTGTAAGTTTTGAGGTTATCGACGACGCCTCTGGGCACAAGGAATAAAAGAATATTACTGTATTATTTACACCTAGCCTTTCAACGACTGCGAAATGTGATTGGGTCGATTGTCAACTACCGACTTCCGACTTCAGTTACCGACTGCCAACTACCAACTGCCAACTGCGCATTGTGGATGGAGCTTAACCTAGCCTAGCCCACCTAACTAGAACTGAGCGGAACCAAACCAGAACTGAACCGGAACCGAACCGGAACCGAAACAAATCGAACCGGATCCGAACCGAACTGGAACCGAACCGAACCGGAACTGAGCCTAACTAAACAGTAACTGAACCGGAACCAAACCAAACTGGAACCGAACCGGAACCGGAACCGAACAAAATCGAACCAAACCGAACCGGAACCGAACTAAACCAGAACCAAACGGGTGAGTACTTGTGTTCTAGAGCAGGAGCTAATGCATACACGCAAGTACATGTGGCACACACAACTATCCCATGCAGTTTTTTATGGAGGATGAGGCAAGCCTGCAATGTATGATTTAAAACAAGGCAACTCTTGCAGTGTATGACGTCACGCGATGCAGATGTTACAACCGGATGCAAGGTCAGCGTTAGGGTAAGGGAGTGTGCGAAACATGATTTTTGCAGACGTATGACATCACGTGATGCAGGCGTTTACAAGTGTTAATCATTTTACAAATGATTCTAGCTCAAGGATAAGTCAATTTTCAAAACAAGAACAAACCTGTTGAGGTGGTGAATGATGACAGAGGAGGGATATTTATGGGTAAACATACAAAAAATGATATTAATGACAAGGTTTATACTAAATCGGATTTATTGATCCAAGAATATTTGGCAGAGTTAAACCTCAACCATTTTACAAATAGTTTTCTTCCATAAGTTTTAATCACTTTTTCCACCAGAAAGTGTTTCGGAAACACTGTCTTTTGTAATTCTTCCACGTAGAAACCTCCTTGTATAGGTTGTCCCGCATTGTCTTGGAGTAAAAAGGTGACTGGATTGTGACGTTTTACTTTCCAAATTTGAACAATTTCGGTGCTCGAGTTAGGTGTGTATCCTTTATCGAAAACAGACTTGTGCTTACTGATGCGTACATAATGACCAGTATGGCCAGCTTGTTTAGAGGCATGTGGAAAGGGATGACTGGATAGCACCCCAACTGGGAAATAGAAGAGGATTAGGTCTCGGGCACACAGTGGAATTTTAAATAGAGCGACGAGGAAGAGACCAAACATTGATAACTTGAAAGCGATGACGTCGTGAATCTGCAGTTTTGATGGGGTTAAAATGTTTATCTAGCTGTGGAATATTCTTTGTTACAAGACGTGGTTTCATGTTGATGGTTCCATGTTTAGTATCATTATAATGGTCCACTAAGCTGTCTACACGATCAAGCCAGCGATAGGTTTCTCTTACTGTAAATTCCCGCCACTTGTTCGTCTTTAGATTTCGATTGAAACGTTCCTCAACACTTGCCTTTAGATTACTACAGGTTGAATTGTGGTGGATACCACATGTTTTGAGAAAGCTTGAGAACGAAGTGTTGAAAAACTCTTTCCCTTGATCTGTTTGGAGGAGACGAGGTTGTCGTTCAGACCGTTGGATAACATTCTTGAATGCAGCAGTGACTAGAGGACCTGACTTACGACTCACTGGTTCAGCAAATGCCATTTTTGAGTAGCCGTCAATAACGGTGAGCAGATAGTGTACACCATTGTTAGCGTTAGCAAAGGGAATCATTTCATCAAATCAGCTTGCCACAAATCATCAACTCCTCGTGTAATGACATGACGTTGACGGTAGAGGTGACGAGCTGGTCTATGTAACTCAAGAGCAATGGCCCTTTTAATAGTCGAAGGTGTGTTGCTATGTTGACCCATTATACGATAATGCCAGCATGACATAGCTCCTCTTCTATTTCTAATAGTTCTCCTTCATGACCAGTATGGCCAGCTTGTTTAGAGGCATGTGGAAAGGGATGACTGGATAGCACCCCAACTGGGAAATAGAAGAGGATTAGGTCTCGGGCACACAGTGGAATTTTAAATAGAGCGACGAGGAAGAGACCAAACATTGATAACTAAAGTTAATACATTTATTTGATTTTTGAATCAATAACAAATATTTTCATTAGAATAATAATTAAGAGAAGGTAATTAAAAATGTATTGTTTCTCCAGGAAACTCAGTATAAACTTTGACTATAAAATATGAATAACAATAAAAATGCATAAAAAGGCCTAATAAAAGGCGATTAAATAGTATTTTCAAGAAAAAGATCCAAAAAACAAGCAAGAAGCAAAAAAAGGCTTGGCCTTGAAGAAATGTGTTAAACAAGTGAATGAAGTTGGCATTACCAATGATTGGATACTTTATACCCAGTATTTGGGCCGCAGGGAGCGGGTCGTAAAATCCAAACAAAGGCTTCCTCTAAGAAGTCTCGGTATGCCTTCCGAGAAAGATAGATTGTGGCTCCTATGGCGAAGTGTACCCCGCAGTAACAGATCTCTTGGTAGTGATCTGCCTGGCGGGTTACAAGCAGTTACAATTTCTCATCGCCGAATTGTAGTGAGCTGGTGGGCTGACGGAGTTGCTGAGATGAAGGTCGTTGACTCATGCCTCGCCTAGCACGACAGAGTCCAAGCGATGAAGCATGCCGCTTGGAGAGATTCCAGCTACACGATGTTTACTAACAGTGCCGACCCTAGAAGGGCCTTGTTGTGGCCAGGCAGGCAGCTGTGGTCAGGCGTAGACCGATGCAGGCAGATGTAGACAGACACGGCAGTACGGCGATGCGGAGAATATATGGTGGAAATGACGACAGCGCGCCGAATGTTCCAGGAGGAAGGAGGGGTGTCAAACAGCCAATCAACGCACAGCCCCATGCACATTGCGAGGGTTGCCGCTGAGGTGAGCACAGTACTTCATGAGAAAGTGTGACAGTATGGTGCGTCTAGAAAGACACTTCAGAAAAAAGGTGAGTGGACAAGAATAATAAAGAACAACAATTCAAATGAAACATAAGTTAAATAAATAAACAGAACACCGCGTTCATACTGCAATTATAACGAAATAAAATAATGGGGCAGAATAATTGAACGTGTGTTTCAAACCGTACGGTAAACATAGCCTACAAAAAACATTCGCAAAAGCGAACAGCATGTAAGAGCTGTAGGCGGTTGACCAACGTATTAGGATCATTCCATTTAGTTACATCGACGAGTGGTTTTAATTTTTTAAACGCAACATCTGAGGCTGATGTTTTACGGCGAACACTCTCAGTGGTTGGAAACAATTTTTATATTATACAGTATAATGGTTCTATACTTGATACTATTATTAGCATTGACTGGTTCATATCGTTTATATTCCCGTCTATAAGCATTTGTAGTCATTAAGATGGTTTTATACGTCATGAGATCATTATGGGTGTATTCATCTGAAGAGGGGTACGTGAATATAACAGCTCTAAAAGGCCTGATGTTAATTTATAGTTAACACCTTTAATAATAAGCTCATTATCTTTGAACTTGATATTGGAATCACCAATTCGAAAACAATCTTGTTCATAGTAATCACCATTGGTAGTATCTGTTATTTTTAGTAAATAGATCTTTGAGGTAGGGTGACACTAAAGCCCCGTAATTCTTTACCAGAATGCTTTTAGCTGGGCTTTATATTCAGGTGTAGACACGATTTCTGATAGGGTTGGTTCTCTAGAAGATGAAGGTGTTTCTGCAATCACGGATGTTTTCAGAAACTGAGGAAGTGGTAATGTTTTCACCGGTGTAAACACTTCATTCTTATCATCATCATCATCATCATCATCATCATCATCATCATCATCATCATCATCATCATCATCATCACATCCTCTTGTTCTTTCTCATCCACTGCAACTTCTTGGATGGTCTGTGTTGCTTTCGATAGTGTTGTAGGCTTTCAGATGTGGAGGAGTGCTTGAATATAGCTTTCAGAGGAGGAGTTAAATGTTTTGCAACAAACAACTCACTATCAGCACGTGAACGTTTTAAGTTACAAAATATGCAAAACTCATGGAGATTCCACACTTTAGACGTGTATTTACGCGTAACCAATTGCCGTTACGTCCATGGAAGCAGGAATGTGCTGTCATTAATTTAGTTGATAGTCATGGTCCAGGAACACATTATGTGGCCTACGTAAAACAAGGTTACCCTGTGTGGTACTTCGACAGTTTTGGAAATCTCCCTCCCCCTGCTATTTTGGAAGCAGTGCAACAATATACTTTAACGTGAAACGAGTGCAAAAGTTTAACACTCAACAGTCCGGTCGCTTATGCCTCACCATTCTATATAAGATCCAACCCAAGAGGTAACGTGTGCATTATGGCAACAGAAGATGCTGAAAGTAAAATGTTCACAATGCAAGGACAAGATGCTGAAGTTACCATTGACTTTTACCCTCCTATTGAATTGCGTCAAAGACCTCATGTACTAGGACTAGCATCGTTTGAAGGCTATAATTGAATTTACAACATACATGTTGTGTATTCGAACCCTCAGAAATGTATGTTTTAAAGAAATTTCATCCTCAACAGTTGGTAACATATACACACCACCAGAGACTCAGTTATCGATTACTCTTGCGGACTAGAGCCGTTATTGCGGCGCACTGATCTGTATTGTTCTGTATATATTGTTTGGCTTCCTCATAATAAATGGTCAATCTTAGAAAACACGAAAGTGGTGTCAGAAGTAGGATTGATAAATAACGTGTACGGTGCCGAAGTTCAAGTCCACGCCGTGAAACTTGTGCGAAACGTGCTACCGAACAAAATTCAACTCCACGCAGGTTAGTGTATCAGTGAAGCATCTCCCTTCATCATGGCAGAAGGAATATCCACATAACTTATTCAGACTCTTCCTGGGGTTATTGCTAGCGCTATAAGGGAATCCACCACGCGAGGCGGCATCGGGAATGAGCCGATGTCACCGGGAAGGCCTAGACCACCACAATTCTCAGTGTCAGCATACCACGCCGCCGATGGGACCACCATAGGGGATTATTTCACGCGGTTCACATGGGCGCTCGGTCTGAGTAAGGTTCCGGAAAACGAACACGCGCAGTACGCACGTGTCTACATGGGCGCCGAACCAATCGGATAGGCTTCTAAAAGCCACAGTCGCAGAGGGGTGGCAACCAATGACAACGTGGGATATCGACCAATTGTCAACAGAAATCCGACCAATCAAGGCCTCAACAAGGATTGCATCCAGCAAATCAGGAAACATCAAGTAACCAACCGTTGTGCGCTGGGTGTGGTGGGGAACATCCACGCAGTCAGTGCAGGTTCCTCAACGCTGAATGCCGAATATGTGTCAAGAAAGGTCACATTGCTAAAGTTTGTAGGTCCAAACCAAAGCAGCGGAACACAAATCACGTGACCGAAGGAGAACAACCAGCTGACAGCGTTGATGTCATACATCATTTCAACAAAGTTGAGGTCATCGGAAAAATGCAGTCTCCAGGGAAGCAGTTGATAGATGACATCATAGAGGGAACCACCGCACAGTGGTGCGGATCCGTAAAAAAGCGGACAAAAATCGATTTTTCATCTTTACTTTAGAAACGCCAAACCACCTTCCAAGTGAAGTATGTTAATCAGTGTACATTAATTTCACTTCTTCTTTGAAAATTGCTTCTGTGTTTCTCAGATGTAATACTGCGAAAGTGATACAACTCTTCGTTTCTGAACTCCGCACTCCGGTAAGTAAACTTTAAAATATCATTCTAACTTCAAAATGAAACTTGGGGTCTATAATACTGTATTTGTATGTAGTTTGTGATCTGATATATTTGTTTATAGCACGATTTTCAAATTCAGATCACTTATAAGGACTCTTATACCTACTTTTATAGTGCATTATTTTCTTCAAGAAAAATAAATACAAAAAAATGTATAGATATGTATACCATGAAACTTATGTAAGTTTTAAAATGAAGACTGGAGAATATATCCTTAAAGGTTTCATCGCCAGAACCCGCCAGATGCGTGATTGAGAAGGGAGAGAACATTACTGCGCGCTCTGAGGATAAACACTCGCGCGAGATAAGGGCCTGTTGAGACATTTGTTTATGCTACGCAAGGGATATCCTGAGGCCAGGAAACCAAAATAATCTTCAGTCGCGAGAAGTAATTGATTAGTGGTAGTTAATTTCGTTGTTAGTCGCAGTGAATTTCATAACAAGATTCGAGAGAACAAAAATCAGTCTCGCGCTCGCCAAGAAAAGTTTGTGGTAACATATCTCATTAACAAATTCCAATTAAATGTTGATGAGAGTGTCGAGAAAACTGTGTATAATAATATAAGCACTTTTTTATGTTTGCCTTATTTTGACCGGTGGAGAAAGTGTCACTTCTTAGAACATGCTTTTTTGAAGGAATATTCAGACTGGTTGATAAAAGAAATTGTGATAACAATTCCGAGCATGCCTGGCTCCGCAAAATCAGAATATCGAGGTCGTCCTTCAAAAGAATTTGAAGAGCTAACGGAGAGAAGCAAAATAAGACAAATTAAAGACCTAAGGGAGAGTGCACCTTCATCAGAGCTTGCCTATGCGACCGCTATGAATTTAAGGTCAGAGGGAGACGATTCATCAGCCAAGCTATTAAGAGAAGCTACCACGACTACACCAACAAGGGGCAAACGAATACGGGATACATGGAGAAAGGGGGTCAACAATCTACAAAATTGTCAGTGGAAGAAGCCTTATCATTCATAATTAAAGCAAAGTTATCCAAGCACCAGTATGTGACAATGAGAAGATTAGCTAATAAACATAACCATGATTTATACCCTAGCTATTATGCTATTTTGAATGCTAAAAAGGCTACTTATCCACAAAATGTAATAATTAAGGAAAATGAATATGAAGTGAAAATACAAGACTTGCTGGACCACACTGCCTCCAGAATTTTATCAATGTTATCAGATGTGAATGATAAGAGCTATACATTATATTATAAATGGGGCTTTGATGGCAGCTCCGGCCATTCCCAATACAAATAAACCTGGTCAGAAGCTGGAAGGAGTGGCCAGAGCTTATTTATGTCATCTGTCGTGCCTCTGTGCCTCGTTGACAGTAAAACAAGAATGATTGCGTGGAAAAATCCAAGAACCTCATCTACACGATTCTGCAGGCCTATTCGAATGCAGTGGGTTCATGAAACATTGGAAATTACACGGACGGAAAGGATGTATCTAAATAATCAAATTGAGAATTTACATAATTTGGTTATAAACAACACCGAAGTGCAGTATTCCTTAATATTGTCAATGATAGATGGAAAAATTTGCAATGCTTTAGCACAGTCTTCAAGCATGAAGTGCTATATTTGTGGTGCGAAATTTTCAGAAACGAACAATCTACAAAAAATTTACAGCTTGAATTTGAAATTTCAGTTCTGGACGCCCACATTCGATTTTTTGAAAGTCTCCTGCATATTTCATATCGCCTGGGTTTTAAAAAGTGGAGAGTGAGCGTGAAAGATGGCAATCGAGACTCATTTGAAAGAAAGAAAATGATTGCTACAGAACTAGATTAGGTCTTCTATTTGATATTCCGATGCCTGGATATGGCACAACCAGTGATGGCAACACTGCCCGAAGGTTTTTTGAACAAAGTCAAGTAGCATCCGAAATAACAGGAGTAGACTGTGAGTTAATAACTCGTTTTGGAATAATTTTAAAATCAATTTCATCTGGTCATGAAATTGATAGTTCAGAGTTCAATTCCTACTGCAGCGAAACAGCAAGCTTATATGTACGTCTATATCCATGGTATTACATGCCTCCAACACTCCATAAAATACTTATCCATGGATCTTCCATTATAGAAGCAGCTATTTTGCCGATTGGAGAACTTTCAGAAGAGGCCTTAGACTCTAGAAACAAAGACGTAAGAAAATATAGGAAAGACCATGCTAGAAAATCCTCAAGAATTTCCAATAATATTGACTTGTTCCATAGACTATTGCTAAGCTCTGATCCAGTAATTTCAAGCACGGGAGGCCTACCGAAAAAGAAAAGAAGTCAGTTGCCTCAGAAAGTGTGTAATTTATTGTCAATACCCGCGGACGAGACGGAGCAGGAAGGGGAAGAAGAAGAAGTCGACTCATCTGGATCAGAGGAAGAATAAGTAAGTAATTTTATGCACTACGACAAATTTGCCTCATAGTAACATCTAATTTAAAGTTTTACACAAAAGTATTTCATTTCTTTCAACGGAAAATATTTTTGTCCGCTTTTTTTCGAATCCGGACCACTGTGCACCGTCAACATGGAACTCGACACCGGCGCCCCCTGTTCGATGATGAGTAAACTGAGGTTAGGTATGATCAAACCAAATTGTGTTTTACAGAAGGTTAATCGTATTTTTGCGAGCTACTCTGGCCACCGTATTAACTGCATCGGGAAGACACCAGTCACCGCCACCATTGGCACCATCTCCAGGAACCTCGACCTCTACATCGTCGACGATGAATTCGAGCCACTCCTTGGTCGAGAGTGGATCTCTGAGTTTGTGCGAGAGATCAATTTCGAGTAGCTTTTTGGAAAACCAGAACCGTTCCACCAACTCTCCGTCAAACAGTCTCTGTCCCTGGACCAGCAAAAGGAACTTGACGCCACCCTCAACTGCTACCATGATGTCTTCAGTGATACCCGCGGGAAGCTGTCAGGCCCTCCAGTGAAGATGCACCTGAAGGATGGCGTCACCCCAATCTTCTCCCGAGCACGTGACATTCCTGTAGCCCTGCGAGATGCCTATGCCGAAGAAATTGACGCAAAAATCGCATCTGGTTTCTACAAGAGGGTAGACTGCTCAGAGTGGGCTTCAACAACTAATGTCGTTGTGAATAATAATAATAATAATAATAATAATAATAATAATAATAATAATAATATCGTATTGCCTCGGGTGCCTGGTGCAAGCTTTGCTATTTGACACCCAGAGGGTAGCTTGCATGTCGAATTTCGTTGCTCCTTGACTATGAAAGTCAAGGTGGTTGGATGTTAGATATCTAAGCTCCTTGAACACTATAGCGCTTTCTAGTAGAGAAATGAGGAACTTCGTGTTGGCGGAAACTCCCAAGATTAATTTTGTCATTATGAACTCAGCCTACTGAATTCAAATGGGTTGAAGAAGAACGGCAAGTTGAGAATCACGGGAAACTACAAACCTACTCTCAACCCGCGGATCATCATTGATGAACACCCGATTCCGAAAGTGGAATACTTGTTCAACCATTTGCGTGGTGCCACCCTCTTCTGTCACCTGGACGTCACAGACGCATACACTCATCTCGAGGTCAACCGACAGTAGTGGCTACGCTGGCTAAAGCGCAGTGTTAGGTCATGGGGCCAAGCTCTCTGCTGACTCGGTAGACGAGTGGGTTCGAGCCCCACCGTCGGCCGTCCTTGAAATGGTTTTCCGTGGTTTCCCATTTTCAACACCAGGCAAATGCTGGGACGGTACCTTCTGACAGGCTACGGCCGCTTCCTTCCACATCCTTCTCCAATTTCATTCACCTTAATCAATTCCATCTCTCATCCCGACGCGCAGGTCGCCCACGGGCGTCGAATAGAAAGACCTGCACTAGGTCTCTGAGGAGACCACACGAAAAAAAAAAATCGAGGTCAATGATGAGTTTAGCCAAGCCCTCACACTCAACACTCCAACCCATGGCCTGATCCGTCCAACACGTGTTGTCTACGGAGCAGCCAACATCCCCGCTATCTGGCAACGGCGAATGGACACGGTTTTGCAGAAACTCCCAAATGTTGTGAGTTTCTTTGACGACACCATTGTTTTTGCCAATAGTTTTGGCAATCTGATAGAGGCCCTCACCGTGGTACTAGAGTCTCTAGCTCAACCGAGTAAAATGCAGCTTTGCAGAACCTGTCCTGGAAGCTCTTGGCCACAAGATCGATGCTTCAGGCATTCATAAGTCTAATGGCACACCCAAGCCGTACGGGACGCGCAGAAACCAACGACTCCAGAGGAACTCCAGCTGTTTTTGGGTAAAGCGACATACTACAGTGCCTTCATCCATAACCTGTCAACAAGAGATCGGCCACGTAGAGACATGCTGTAGAAGGATCCTCTTATATGGACACCAAACGACGACAGGGCCTACCAGGACATCAAGGACGCTCTAACCTCACCGCATGTCCTTATGCAGTACGATCCAACACTACCACTTTTGCTGGCAACGGACGCCAGCAAAACCGGTCTCGGCGCAGTGCTGTCTCACCGGCTCAGCAACGGACCAGAACGGCCTATCGCATATGCTAGTCGGACAATGTCATGTACGGAGCAAAGGTACCCCCAGATCGACAAGGAAGCGCTTGCGATAGTTTGGGCAGTACAAAAGATTTTCAACTATCTGTACGCTTGACACTTCACGCTAATCACGGATCACAAGCCCCTGACGCAGTTCCTACATCCAGAGAAGTCGCTACCAGTCCTGTGCATTAGTCGCATGACCAATTATGCCGACTACCTCGCACACTTTAACTACACTGTGGTTTTTAAAACATCGAAGCAAAACGCCAACGCTGACTACTGCTCTAGAGCACCGTTACCATCGACCGTCATCAAGATCCAAAACTCAATCTCGCAACAGAGGGAGAAAACGGAGGATTACGACGACTTTGATTTTTTACAGTTTACCAGACGCAGCAGTTACCCGTCAAATCCGAAGCCATTGCACGAGGGACGAGGAAGGACCCTGATCTCGGTAGAATTGTCAACCTTCCGGAAGGAGGCCAAGATCTCTCCCGCCACGACTTCAAGGCACCCGAGGTAAAATACACGCTCGCCGCCAACTGCTTGATGTTCGAGGACAGAGTAGTGGTTCCACTTGCACTGCGAGATGCTATCCTCAATGACCTCCATGCAGCTCACCTGGGGATCGTCAAAATTAAGGGAATGGCACGTTCCTTTGTGTTTTGGCCAGGCATACTCCGACATCGAGAAGCTCACAAAGTCCTGCACCACATGCGCAACCCATGCGCACGCTCCACCCAATTTCCGCGAGCATCACTGGGAGTACCCGAAGGCACCGTTGGAACGCATTCACATCGACTACGCGGGCCCAGTAGCTGACAGCATGCTTCTGATTGTTGTAGAAGCCTACAGCAAGTGGCTCGAGGTCAAGACAACAACCACCACGACAGCTGCAGCAACAATCTCCCTGATTGATGACCTGTTCACAGTTTACAGCACCCCAGTCACCGTCGTTTCAGACAATGGCACGCAGTTCATCTCAGAAGAATTGAAGGCCTTCCTGCAGAACAGTGGTGTGAAGTACCACAGCTTACAGCACCACACCATCCATCAAATAATGGCCAAGCAGAACGGTATGTCCAAACGGTGAAGGATGCCCTCTACGCGATGAAAACAACCAAAGGAACTCTGCAGACAAACCTGAACGAGTTCCTTCGCCAATTTAGAAGAGCGCCGCACTCTACCACCGGACAATCTCCATCTCAACTATTCCTGGGACGAGAACTTCGGACACGTCTCAACCTGGTGAGACCCGAAGACGTTCGCACTAGAGTCTGCGAGAAACAGAAAGCAGAAATGGACTCTACATTCCGCACCTTCGAAGCGGGTCAGTCAGTCTACTTCCTCTCTGGCAACCCGAACCTGGACAAGTGGCTCCCCGGTACCATCGCAGCCCGCATTGGAGATCTTCACTATGATATCAACTACCGGGAGAAACGAATAAAGCGCCACATCGACCAAATTAGGCCATTTCCAGGAATACGGCCAAACACAGAGAACCAGGAACCGACCAGCGATGAACCTACCGAAATTCCACCTAGGCCGCGACGTGTTCGGTTCTTCCCAGCACCAGCTACCGCAGTACCAGCTGAGAGGATGCCACAAGTGATCCGTGGAAACCAAACACCAACACCAGCTACTCCAGTTATACCGCGCATGTCTACACGCAAACGCCACCCACCATTAAGATTTTCACCATAGACATAAAAATTCAATTTAAAAGAGGGAGGAAATGTTGTGTATTCGAACCCTCAGAAATGTATGTTTTAAAGAAATTTCATCCTCAACAGTTGGTAACACATACACACCACCCAGGACTCAGTTATCGATTACTCGAGCGGACTAGAGCCGTTATTGGGGCGCACTGACCAGTATTGTTCTGTATATATTGTTTGGCTTCCTCGAATAAATGGTCAATCTTAGAAAACACAAAAATACATAAAAATGTCAATGACAAGTTCTACTTTGATGAGAAACCCTACCCGCTGGCGGGTATTCCATCGATGATATTTACGAACACATCTACAAAGTGCTTGTGGAACAATATGGTTTAAAGACGTTTCTCGAGGGAACACACAAGTTTGAACATGCAGGCAACAACGTGACTCATTGCTGCAGTATTTTGTCATCCTTGAAGATTGATTTTAAATCACAACCAGAATCTATTGGACCATTACTAGGCTTTTTGCCTCAAGTTCTTGAACCAAACAAGATACATAAATAAAATCACGACGCGAAATTGATTGAAGACCATCAGGCCTCCGTTACATGTAATATCATTACTGACGTCTACACCAATCAAGAACCATCCTATTCATTCTACAATTTTATTGTCACATCACCCTGTGGCTATATAATTCGTGAAAACCCTTCAGTTGTGCTTTATCACCCTGTGAGTGTAAACAACATTAGCAATATTACTTTAAGGCTGGTGAATAGAAACCAACAACTCATCCAGTTAAATCCTCACACGCCTGTGACCTATTAATTGGTTTTCAAGTCAGTGGTGTACCGGTATTCCTTGGAATACACTGTAACCGTACACAGTCTTCCTTCATAGTTTTTGGGGGTGCTTGTTATTTCACAATGAGGGATACTTAATAAAAACATTCCTCCTTTTATTATCACTTTGTCTACATCCCATAAAGCTTCCATTATCCGCACAATAATCATTTTCCACTGTTTCTATTACCAGAATCAGACATCTCCACTAAACCTATCTAATCTTCCTGATTAGCAGCACTTTCCAAGCCCATACTTTTTTTCTTCATTTATCATTGAAATAATCCCATCTTCACAAGCACCACAATAATCTCCATAGATAAACAAAACAAATATAAAATCTTCCAGTATCGACTCATAACAAGAAGTCAAAGATATATCTAAAAACAAAACAGCATCAAAAAGAATATATAAAACATCTAACTTATATGAGCATGGCCTCCTTCTACCTCACTACCAGATCATTACAAGGAATACCATAGCTCAAGGCTCAATACTCCCTGTAATGATCTACTAGCAAAGAGGTAGCCATGCTATAACCTTAACCTATAATAATCAAAGAGAAACTTTACAGTGACAATACGCCCTCCTATATATGTAATTCTCACGTGTGAAACACGCGAGAATCACATATATATAAAAAATATACAAATAAATAATACATTCCACACACACTTAAAAAAACACAGAGAGTATAACAAATTATAGATCATCATCATCTTCGTCCCTTTCAGTTTCAACCATTCCACCTTCCTGGTTCTTCTTTTTCTCCTTCTTCCCCATTCTTCTTTCTTCCTCTGCCTTCCATCTCGTCTTTTTCTTAATTCGCCATATCCTTCCGTACCTTGTACTCCTCCTCTTCCATCTCCACCGTTTCTGTCTCCTTCCTTTCTTCCTTTTCTTCTCTTTCTCCTTCTCCTTCATTCTTCCTTCTTCCTCTGCCTTCCAACTCGTCTTTTTCTTCATCCGCCATGTCATTCCGTACCTTGTACTCCTCATCTTCCATCTCCACCGTTCCTGTTTCCTTCCCTTCCTCATTTTCTTCTTAATTTTCTGAGCCTTCACACTCTTATCTTCCTTTGCCTGACATCTCATCTTCTTCCTACTCCTTTTCTTTGCTTTCCAACTCATCCTTTCATCCATTCTCCTGGTCCTCTTTGTCTTCATTCTCAACCACTTCTCTCTTCTTCTTTTCCACCTCTTCCTCGTCTGTCTTGTCTTACTCAACAGTTCCTTTCTCTTCTTCCACTTTGTTTTCCACTGTTTCTTCTTCACCTTATCTTCTTCTAGTATGTTGTCTTCTCCATAGCTCTCTCTTGCATTTTCATCCTCATCTTTAGCCTCTTTTTCTTGATTGCTACTGTCTTCATTACCAACCTCATCTGATTCTCCTTTCTTTTCTTCAATTTCTCCCATATCTTTTGCTTTCTCACGCTCTTCTGTTTCACCTTCTCCCTTATCCGTTTCTCCTTTCTCTTCAGCCGTTTCCTTTCTTTCACCTGCCTCCTTTCCTCCAGTTTCTTCCATTTCACCTTCTCCGTTATCCGTTTCTCCTTTCTCTTGTTCTCTCTCTTGTCTATTTTCTTCCTTACGCCCTCCACATCTTTGATAATCTTCTCGTTCCTTAATCTCACTTATCTCCTTCACTTTCTCATTTATAGACTCATTCCACTGTTTCACAGACTTATATATAGACTCTTCCATCTCTGTAAACTTGCTAAGCAACGTTAGTAGCATATCCCGATTCAGATATTCAGCCATTTCTTTCATTAGTAGCATATCCTGATTCAGATCTTCAGCCATTTCTTTTTCTACTTTCATTATACTCACGTTATGTTACTCATATTTCATCTTAGTCACTATATTTCTTCATTTCTTTGTTCGTTCTCATGTCCCTCTTTCGATCCTCACGTTGGTGCGTCATAATATAACCGTACACATTCTTCCTTCATAGTTTTTGGGGCGTGCTTCTTATTTCACAATGAGGCATACTTAAAAAAAAATATTTCGCCTTTTATTATCACTTTGTCCACATCCCATAAAGCTTCCATGATCCGCACAATAATCATTTTCCACTGTTTCTATTACCAGAATCAGACCTCACCACTAAACCTATCCAATCTTTCTGATTAGCAGCACTTTCCAAGCACATACTTTTTTCTTCATTTATCATTGCAATAATCCCATCTTCAAAAGCACCACAATAAACTCCATAGATAAACAAAACAAGAATAAAATCTTCCAGTATGGACTCATAACAAGAAGTCAAAGATATATCTAAAAACAAAACAGCATCAAAAAGAATATATAAAACATCTAACTTAGATGAACATGGCCTCCTTCTACCTCACTGCCAGATCATTACAAGGAATACCATAGATCAAGGCTCAATACTCCCTGTAATGATCTACTAGCAAAGAGGTAGCCATGCTATAACCTTAACCTATAATAATCAAAGAGAAACTGTACAGTGACAACACGTTTAGTTAGAGTTAGCAGTCGCTGCTCTTTGCTTCTTCTTTTTCATTAGTTCTTTTATTTCCCTTCTCGCAGACACCAACAGTGACCCTTTATGTATTCCCTTTTCTTTGAACATGTATTTATTTTATGTAAGTCTGTTTCAGTTGTGTACTCTCTGCAACTCAACCCCAGCTTACCACGCGGCAACCTGTCGAAGCTTTTGAATTCAGCAATTGAGGCAATGGGCGCAATAACCACTTAAGTCGTTTTTCTGGCGGATGAATTATTTTAATAATGCAGGTGCCATCTAGCTTTGCCATAACGAAATAATATTTGAAGGGCAGATAAAGAACACATTGAGGGTTATAAATGAAAAACTAAGACGTTTACAGTGTTTCAAAACTTTGGAAGTGATTTTCTCAAAACAAGGTTACCAGACTTAAGTTGTTATTGCACCCATCGCCTCAATTTAAAGAATGGTCTCAAACCACTCAAGCAGATGTCGCCCCCGTCGTCATCAACTATCTCCATGAAGATTTTATTTGATGTATCAAATTCTCATTGTGTCGAATTTTTTGTTTCCCAATGTTTCCTACAGTGCTTAGCCTCTTTAGTTTCCCCCTCCTCCCCCCCCCCCCTCCCCCCTTGCGCTGGCTATTGGAGTGCCTGGTGTATTTCTTGGAATACACGTTCAGTTAGAGTTAGCATTGATACTTTTTGTCTTCTTCAATTAGCCTCCTTTATTTATTTTCCCGCCTTGCAGACACAAACACCGACTTTCTGTATTCTATTTGCTCCGTACACGGGCTTATGCTGTTTTTAAGTTTGTTCTAGATGTGTCTGTTCTATGAAACCTACCTAGCAGCATCTTGCGGCTACCGGATGAAGTTCTTCAAACTCATCAATTCAAGAGGATTTACACACCAATCCACCAGGCGTCGACTTCGTCGTCATCTACCATCTGCTTGGAGACACTGCTCCATGAAGAATAAAATGTTTTGTATAAGATTTTTTTAATGTTGCCCATTCTGCTATAAACTATTTTGTTTCCCTCCCCTTCCCCCTTGCTTACATAGCTGTGTAGTGCGCTGCATTGCCCGCTCTCACTTCTAGTTTGAACTTTGTGTGAACAGTTTGGTGCTCTTGCTTAGAGGCCAACCTGCTGTCTCTATGAGGCATTTTTAAAAGTCGGCCATGTCTGATTTTTAACATAACGGTTATAACCATCGCCTGCTCAACATGCAAGTTAAGTAAGTACCTACACTAAACTTTTATCATGTTTTAAATTGGTTTCTAAACAATTTTTGGAATGCTTTTTACTAAAAGGTATAGGCAGTAATGTAATTTCACTAACTTGTGAAAACTCTGCCCCTCGTGGGAATCGCTATTCTTAGCTATCAAAGCTCCTCTTTACCAGTCATGAAATTCAGTACTTCTTGTACGATATAAAAGAGATTCTTTCTCTCACCGTGGGATTCTTGCCATAACTCATTAATAACTTTCTAAAACTTAACTTGCCTTCGAGGCATCATTACCGCTCCATTTAACTGTCATTACAATTCTGGAATCTTTCATTTAAAATATACTTCAAACCGCAAAGAACTATGCTCAATACCGTCAAATTGCTGGAACTTCAAGTTAAATAGAACCAATAACTGCAGCCCACAAACTTTCCAACGCAATAAACTTACTCAAGCTAAATTCAACTAAGTGTTCCCCAAAAACTACAATAACTTTTCGCTTGTTCCCTGAACTTTCTGTGCTGCAATAGTGAAAATTTCCAATCTATCAACAGACGTTAGTGCAAAACAGTGTCCGTTTAATTATCTACCGCACCACGTTTGACTGAGAGCAATAAAACTGGCCAGAACTTGGAATTCCTATCTCCTTTTTCCCAAATACCTTTTACTAACAAAATTAATTTTAAATTTAATTTTACGTCAAATTTCTATTAGGCTTTGCTTAGAATTAAGCGCCCTCCCAACTTTGTTCCATTTCCCATATATTCATTCTGCGTCAATCTATGTGGCCAGCCCACATTTTAATATGTATTTTTTTTCCTTCTAAAACTAGGGAGTTCTACATTTTCTAATTATAAAGGAGTTCTCTAGTTGTTTAATCTAGGCTTCACAAAAAGTGACCTGCCTCATTTGAATTTATCATATAGTCAATTCTGCATATATAGAAGTGGTTGTAGGAACCATTTATTCATCCCTACTCTTTTCTTATCCTGCTAGCTCAGGAATTGTTAACTTTCTAATTATTGAACTTATGTACCTAATCATTTTGCTCCAGGTTTCGTTAATTCGACCTGACCATTTTTGAACAAATAACATTGTTAACTTCTGCTTAAAATAGCGGTAACCTCCGCTTGTAATTTTCCTTTTTCCTCCTGTTACGATCAGGAATTTAATTTATTTGTTTATAGCCTTTTCGCTTGCCATAAGGGCATTCTACTCTTTGGTGTTCTACCTAACTAATTCAACAAAATGTTACATTAAATTGCAATCTTATAATTAACCCAAGAGGTTCAAAACCTTTTATTTATAACCTTGTTAAACAACCTTTGTAAGTAGTTTGTACTAATAGGGATATAAGACTTCCAAGTTGTTAAAACCACAATCTATTACTTTAGCTTAAAATAGCTAAATTGTTATTCTTAACTGAAAATAAGATCACAGATCTAAGTACTGTTAATTATTTAAACGTTTATTAATTGTTAAATACATTCTTTATTGTTTTCCGCTTTGTCTCTCTCGCTAGAATCACGGTTAGGCAGGACCTTCTCTTCCCTGACTCTTCTCCCAAAATTATTGCTTATTTCAAAATAGAAAAGACAATCTCTAAATCAATAAAGACTTTACCACTTGTTGCGTTTAAAACAAAGCTTCAAATAACAACATTTGCAAAGTTTCTCTTAGCTGTTAGAGCTAATTCTAGTAAACCATTGAGACAAATACAGCTCGCTCCACCAGTTAACTATTTGTAGCCTTCTTTGAGTGCAACAATTGGTATTCTCAAATGACTTTCACTAATAACAGTAAAAAGTCTTGTCAAAAGCAATAGAGTTGCTCTATCTCTTCCCACTCTGGGGACATTCGGCTGTCCTGTCAGGGGTCCAACAGTGTCTAGAAACACCTTTATCACGACAAATTCGATTTCCTTTAGAATTTCAAAAGGCTTTCTAAAATCTTACCCTTTGGAAGTAAAAGCGTCTAGGTCTTTTCCTTTTGGCATACCTGGCCTTGCTAGAACATCACCCTTCCCCATAATACCGAAAGATCGGTTTGGAAGGGTAAGAGCCCTTAGCGATTGCTCGCAGGCGACCCCAACCCTCGCTGCTCTTCCCGTTAACCGTAAACAGGTCCCCGATCACGTTAGGTACTTCACTAGCTTTGTGAAGTGGAATCGTTCGCCAAATTCGCATTCTTCTCCTGTTTTGTGTTGAATTCTCTTCCTTTGTACTGAACCCGAGGAGGTTATGCTGACTGGAATCGAACGTGGTTCTCAGAGACTGTGATCTCAGAATAAAGGTTCCACCAGGGAACGAACCCGAGGTCTATGGAGGGAGTTTCATTGTAAAAACCCCTAGAGAGAAGTGTATATTAAATCACTGGTGTGATTTCAGTTGCAGTGACATTATTTATTTAAAATAATGCAGGGAAATTGAGCAGAATACAGCATTATTAGACTACATGGTGTAGGCTATATGGGGCTTGGAGCACTGCTAGTGCAGAGTTGACATTTTACAAATAGGCCCAGAATTGTGGGAGGTGTTCAGTGGAGCCAAGTCAATCATTCTGACCTCATTCTGTCGTCTGGAAGAGGGTGAGGGCCTGAATAATGACCCAGTTCTTCCTGGACGGAGAATGAATTTGAGAATGGTGCCAAGGAATCCCCGGGAGATAGCGTGCCCACGCTATGGGGAAAGGAATTAATATTAATTAATTGGCCTAGCGATTCTTTAGCACGCAGATAGTTCTGGGATCAGTGAAAGAAAAGGAACCCAATGAACATGGTTTCGAGACCAGAATCATGCTGGGAGAGGAGCCGAGATCACGCGGGAAGATTTCGCTCTATTTTTTGTGTGAAACTAATATAAGGAGGCCGACCCTTAGCAGAGCAGTCAGTCTTAAGTCAGTCTTACCCTAGTTGGAGCCAGTCTCACACCAGTTTGTCACAGTTTGTCAAGAGAGGCGCAGACAGTCGTCATGGCGGAACATATGTTGGTCCGGTGCATGAAAGGACGCCCGCACAAAGAGTTCTACATTTGAGTGAAGCATTTAATAAGCTTTTATTAATAATAGTCGTGCTGCAGGTATACTCAGCAGTACGAACAATGGCGTGTTCACTTAGGAAGCACCGCGTAAGATGAGTGGCAGAACTATTGTAAATAATAATAAATTTGTGTAAAGTTATGGACAGTGTTAAGCGCAATGTATAAAATATCGACTGATCATTCATGTCTAATTACGCTTGAATGCGCTGGGAGAAACTTTACGAAGCATTTGGTAATGTCTTAAGAATACCAAATAATAACGCTCAGGACGGAAGTTAGCATATTTATGCAACGCAGGAAGCTTACCGTAGGAGTATGGATAAAAACTGTTGGTGAATTCCGAGGGCAGGTAAACCAGACTTTCAATCAGGAGTTGGTAGGAGCACGGGAGATGCCGTCGACACCTGCAATTTTGATATCTTTGCTAGGGAATTTCAAGCAATGAAAAGTGTACAAAGTGACGTGTGTTATGTGTAAAGCATATGTAAAATATCTTTTGAAGTAGTGGTTTAATAAGTGTTATAAAGTGTCACATGTTTGGAAGCAATAGCTTCATTATAGAAATGCAAAGTGCCGTATGGTTAACGAAAAATATGTGTCATAAAATGTGTGTATTCAAGATAAGAATGTCGCGTTAAACCTGCATATGGCGGGCGACTTGGAAGGATATGATTGGTTGAAGCCACCATGAGGAGCCTAGAGATATGTGAGTACCCCACAAATTATGGTTAATTAGAGAATATGGGCCACTGCATGTTATGTGATTTCAGTAAAGATGCCAGTAAGAATCAGATTAGGAGGTAGACCCTCCAGGTTTAATCATTATTGTGTTGATTTTTATAGAGTTGAGATGTTAATGTGCATCAATAAGTGGATTAATCATTACCACTATTAATTAAGATGGCAATCAGTTATGTAAATGTTACGAGCACAGTTGTTCGAGTTTTGAGATGATTGGTTGTGTCGGATTTTGGTAAATTATGTCAGAAATATAATAATAATAATAAGGAATGATTTTGGTAAATTATGTCAGTGAGAATAATATAATAACAATTCTGAATATCAAAGGTATTAATGAACGCATCAGGTAAAGGTTGTAAACAAGAAATAGTTACGCTAATTGCAAGACTTATCGATCCAAGCAGTAAGATTATACAGTAAGATTACCTTACGGGATTAAAGAAAGAGTTTGATATCAGAATATATTGTATTAATGGGAATATAATTATGCCAGGAATGGAAGAGCTTTTAGTGAATTGAATTTGCAGCTTATGTGAGAAGCTTATAGAGTAATTGATAGATTTCTCTTAATATTATAGGACGAAGTCGTAACATTAGGTAAGGAGCCAGGTGGTCTATTCTACGTATGAAATCTCCTATGCCGGGGGCATGAGCGGAGATATGATTTGTGCCAGAGTGTTTAGTGTTGGACCCTAACTCTGATGATGGATGAAATGTTCCGGATTGAAATCCCATGTAGGTGCGAGGCAAACGATGGACACCTCGACACTATGATTTCCCGAGAACGTATTGTTGAGTGATTGGGCTTGTTGAAGCGAACCTCAATGTCGGCAGCTTGGACTGACCGCATAATTTATTTAAGACACCGATTGCCTACTAGACCAATGTTTTACGAACCTCGTACCTTCATGTTGAAATGGGCCCAGTTTGGTGCCAGTATTATTTATCCTCGGGGTAGGAATAAATATAAAGCTCATTCACTACCTGTGTGCATAATATTCAGTTAAAATCCATTGAGATATGTGTGTCATTGGGAGCACAGTTTGTCTTGTAAAATCTTGCAATGCTTTGGAAATAAGCCTTCAGACATAAAGCGAGGGTCGAGTTAGTGAGGGAGACCCATCCCATTTATATTGTATGCCGACCGCTCGGGGAGAGGGACTGGGGACGGCCAGACGGACCGTAAAAGTAAGGTTGAAAGGAACAGATTTTAGACCCTGTTAATGACATGAAGTGAAATATTGTTATGTTGAGTAATGAAGCCATGTGGTTTAAGAACACATTGATAATTATATATTACTCTGATGGTTCATGATTTTAGCTATCTAACGAATGGTTAGACGTTGCATTTGTACTGGCACTGACAGCTTTTTCAGAAGTTGGTTACCAGATTCCACAGGCTACGCGCGCAAGGTAGTTTGATTATACCATCCGACACAACAATAACATAACGTTTTTATATGAAATCACAAAACGGCATGCAGTGGAACTATATAAATAGAGGAAGAGTAGGGGTAGCTTACATAATTATGGAGTTGCACGTTGACTGCTGTGCAACACCAGAATAGGCTAATGCATGTGAAGCATTTGGTGGGAAAAGAAAGATCAAAACACACACGGTACACATAATTGTAAAATTAAGAAGGTTTAATGAATCAGTAATTTTGTGATATTAAAGAAGTCACATTGTATGACAGTAGAATCAATGTACAGTTTGTTTCTGAAGTTGTACGTGCATCAGCGCACTAGAAGATCTTTGTGACCTTCACATAAGGGTAAAGGTTTGTGGTATGATATGACTTATTATGATTATATTATGTTCATATTAGTGGATTGTGGAAAGTAATTTTTGTTTGCTTTTGTTTTATGGTTATGGGGATTGTTTTATTTGTTAAAAGCCATGATTTTATTTACTGAATTGAAGTTTTAGAATAGAGTTGTGCCTTATCTTTGTAGAGTTGATACCTTTTAGCCTCAAATCCAAAGTATGCAACTGCTCAGTGGGAGGACGGTACACCCTCGAGTCCTGAAGCTAGCTGGAGGCAGAAGCATATTTTCCATCGAGATTATACACATGGGTACATGGAAAATGACGTCCTGTACAGTGATTTGAGCTATAGGTACAACTAAAGTCGGTCTATATCTATGCACACGACTCTATTAAAGTAACAATTAACATGAAGTAGGGGAGGACCGCACCTAATCTAGCTAAGCTCTGATACGCACAATATAAATTTTGATAATGCAGAAATCGATTATATATTATCATGTCGCCCGTCTGTGGGATAAGCATGGTATACTCCATTATCATTATCATGGCGAGACCCAAGTGGGGCATTCGACAGTACAACCGAGACCTTGGAGGGTTGCTGTTGTGTCTTAACGTGGACCACCTCCCATGACTACGGTACAGTATCCCTATCATGGCCCAAGCAACGTGGGGCGGTATTAAGTCATTCTGGAACCGCCTGCGTCAGTGCAATATGAGCGATCTTGGCATTGCACAAACCGGGCAAACGATAAATACGTCTAGTATGCTTATTCATTATCATGGCGCCCAGATTGCGTGGATCTTATGGGATTTAGGGAAAACCCATAGATTTTTTATGGTATTTCATGGGGAAAACCATAGTAATTGTTTTTTTTTGCCTCAAACTAGGTTTGAGTGATTTTTAAGTTCAGTAGGCTTTTGATGTAACGCAGAATCTCTCTATTGAGAAGAGGATTACCCAAGGGTATGAGCGCTACGTACCAGATCCACAATTTATCATAATATTATCAGGTTTTGTACGACGTTACAATATGTGTACAGTGTTTGATGTTTCTTTTCAAAACATATCCACACATTTTTTCCAGGAAGCCTGCCTGCATATTTAAGTGTATTATTGTGAAAATGTCAGGCACAGAGGAGATCTTGCAGGTTATTGCAGGGTTGAAACAGCATTTTGATGCTGTTAACGAGCAAAATAAGCTGGAAGCTAAGGCTTTCCAGGAGGGTATAAACACTCGTTTAGATGCCAATCAGGAGGCAATTAATCACAACCAGGTTGAATTGAATAATCGGTTAGATGCCAATCAGCTGGCAATTAAGGCAAATCAGGTTGCAATGAATGACAACCAGAGTGAATTAAGGAATCGTTTAGATGCTAATCAGGTTGAAATAAACAATCGTTTAGATGCAAATTAAGTTGAATTGAATAATAAGTTAGGTCAAATGCAAGAGGTAATTAAGACCGAAGTAACAGAAACTGTTGTAAGCATTGTATCGGAAATGCAGGTTAAAACAGATAAACGTTTTGAGGCTATAGAAGCCAAACTTGAAATTAACTTACAAGCGTGTAAGCATGCTCAGGATGAAACCAACAGTAGGTTAGACGCGTTGTCTAACGACATTAAGGATATTCAAATCCAAAATGAGGCGAATCTCGAACGCCAAGCGAAACAATTTTCAGAGTTTACGAGAACGGTAGACCAGAGATTAGAGGAGAACGACTCTAAATGGGACCAGAAATTGAAAAGCTATGCTAGAGCAATTAACGGTGATCTCAAGAGACAGGACCAGAATATATTAGGTCAATGTCAAGAAATAGGTGAAATCAAGGCCGTTGTTAACGATAGTAAAGAGCTGGTAGGAAATATGAAGGGCCAGATAAGCAAAGTTCATCAAGAACTGGACCAAGTTCAGAATGACATTGTTGTAGTCAACAAAAGGCAAGAGGAGAATAGAGGTGAAATTATTAAGGTCCAGAAGGAAATGTCAAAGGTCAATGGACACATTCGAGAAGAAATCAAAGGATTGAGGGAAGAACTCGAAGTGAGAGAAGGCCAGAAAACAGAGGCAAGCGACAAGACCCTTGCTCAAATTAAGGAAGATGTAGAGGATGAAATCTCCCATATCAAAGAAAGTCTGAAAGAAGACAAGAAGAAAATATTTCAAGTAGCCGAGGAAAATCGAGATAGGCTTACAAGAATAGAGAAAGAAGTCATTACTCGTCTGGAAAGAGCAGAGATGCGCCACAATCAAATGGAGACTAGGATAATCGCACAGGAGGAAACACTTCTGAAAGATCCTAAGTCAAGCGAAGGCAGCATGGAAGATATGAGGAAAACAAGGTGGGCAGACTTAGAAACCCAACCTATAATAAGGAGTGCTACAGGCCCAGGCAAAAGTCCTTATATGACACCAGGTATACCAGTTGCGGCATCGACGCCACATGAAAATGCTATGCACACCCAGGTGATAAACGTCATCAGGGCAAGCGAAAAAAAACCAAGGAAATTCTCAGGTAGCCACGGTAATATGACACCAAAATATTGGTTGAAGGAAGTGACTGAATATCTGAATGATGCACGAATACCACAGGAGCGCAGGCTACGAGCTATAGAGAAATTAACAGAGGGGGAGTGTGCATTATGGTTTCGCAGCTTCCGCTACACTTTCGATACTGTTGAGGAGTTTCGGGAGGCATTTTTGAAGAGATACTGGGACGCAGCGGTCCAACAGAATTTACGGTTGGATTTATATGCAAAGAAATACAGCACTAACAACCAAACGAAATATGCAGAATTTTTTATATCGCAGATGTGTCGCTTCAAAGAACTGGTTCAAAAACCGAGCGAGCTGGAATTATGTATTGCTATCGCCAAGCAGCTTCCATACGAGATCCAAAGACTACTAATCTCGGCTAATGCGAAAACTGCTATAGAAATGGAGACAGTTCTTAGACAACTGGACCTCACAACAGCAAATACGATGCGTCAGAGTCGAACCGTGGAACAGGTACACGTGACCAACACGCAGACTGACCAACAGCAAGCTCCAAGGAACAACAAAGCTACGAGCACTGAAACATTAGATTCCTATGGACGGCAATGGGAACAGGAACCCAGAAGATGGCAGTCAAAGTACAAAGGGAATGCTAATAGAGGAGGAAGAGGTCGAAACTCGTGGAATAAGCAGAATACCAGGGGTAAACCGTACCAAAACAATGGAGGTAACAATGGCCAAGAAGGCAGCAATAGAAATTGGAGACCCCACGAAAGAAGAAGTAACTTCGATGACGAGGTAGAAGAACGATATCACGCTTCTTTGCGATACCTCGAGGAGAGGGGAGATGAGCCCCAGAAACAACAAGTCCGCTGGCAAGAAGTTATGCAGAACAGGACATCGCCAGACAGATATGGAGATGGAGCTAAGAGTTTGGTGCTACAACGCAGCGAACAGGAGAGAAGAAACTCCAAGGGGACGGGCGCTGAAGAAAAAAAACGCCAAAATTAGAAGAGTTCGAGACTGAGGGATGGAAGTCTGTTAACATCATCAATTGGATAGCCAAACCAGAAGAGCTAATCGAGGATACAGGAGGATCACAAGTCATGGTCAAGAGAGAATTGCCTATTATAATAGTAAGAGTGGCAGGATTAAAAATAAGAAGTCTGTTAGACACGGGGTCAACAGTGAGCCTTATGACACAAGCTTTATATGATGAAATAGCCCGGAGAGAGAATATTTTGAAAATACCGATCTCTAGTGTCAAAATAAAAGGGGTAATTCCAGACAGAACGATGATATGTAAATATCAGGTATTCCTAGATTTACAGATAGGAGGCTCTATTTTCTCACAGAGTTTTCTGTTAGTAAACAAATTGCCTTATAACCTACTCATTGGGGCAGAATTTATAAGGGAATACAGAGTGATAATCGACCTAGCGCAGGACAGGGTTATGTTCCATGTGAATGAGGAAGCCGAAGGCTTGGAGGTCGCACTCAATGAGATTGAATCAGGGTCAAGTGAACAAGTATGGCATACATACAGAGAGGTGGCTGAGGAAGAAGTGTTAGCTATTGAACAGTTAGAAGAAGAGCTGAAAACACTAGCCACAGACCTGGAGAAAGATTTGGAACCCAAACTGGAAGAATATATTTCGGAAAAGCTAGAAGAAGCGAAAATTGGGCTAAAAGAGAAGGAAAATTTAAAGCAGTTATTACTGGAACAGAAGGAAGTCTTTGATTCGAGACCTGGTCGTATAAAGAACTTCACTTATGCTTTTCAAGTCAGTGATTGGACACCATTTAGGCAGAAACCCTATCCTATAGCCGAAAAGCATTATGCTAAAGTGAAAGAGGCAATTCAGGAGATGTTGGAGGCCGGTGTTATTGAGAAGACACCTACGCCTTATGTAAGTCCGTTGGTAATTGTACCGAAGACAGACGGGACTGTCAGAGTCTGCCTGGACCTGAGACATTTAAATTTGAAGGTTATTCCAGAATTTGACCAAGTGCCACCTATTAAAGATATCCTCAGGAAGTTCAAAGGGAAAACCGTATTCACAAATCAGGACATCACATCCAGTTTCCATCATCTTGAATTAGAGAAGAAAACTAGTCTGTTGACAGGATTTATGTTTGATCAACATACATACACATTTTTAAGGCTACCTTTTGGGTTGAAAACAGCTGGTTCAGCACTGATAAGAGCGTTAGATCGCAATCTATCAGATGAAGTGAAAGAGAGTACCATCAGATATGTAGACGACATTCTACTCCCATTAGAATCTCTGTAGGAGCACATGAGAGACCTGAAGAAGTTGCTAGATGACCTTCGAGAAGCTAACTTTAAGGTTAATATCAAGAAATCGCACTTCTGTCAGAGGGAAGTCAAATTCCTAGGGCATGTTATTGATGCAAATGGAGTGAAGCCTAATCCAGATAAATTGGAGGTAATTCGAAATTTCCCTCGACCCACGAAAGTTAAACACGTCCGACAGTATTTGGGAGTAATTGGATTCTTTTCGAACCACTGCCCAAACTATACTGCGACAGTAGCACCCCTGCAGGACCTATTGAAGAAAGGCGGCAGATGGAATTGGACGGAGCAATGTCAGGAAGCATTCGTGAGGTCAAAACAAATGCTTTTGGAATATGTGAAGCTGGGATACCCGGATTATACCCAGAAGTTCATCATACAGACGGATGCATCACTTATTGGTGTAGGAGCGATGCTATTCCAGGAAAATGTTGACCAGCCTGAGAAGAAAGTTTTTATTGCCTTTATAAGTAGGAGGCTGAAAGCCCATGAGAAAAAATACACGATCACAGAGATAGAGTTGCTCGCAATTTTGTACGCGTTGCAATCTTGGCATAAACTCGTGTATGGCTTCCAAATAGTCCTCAGAACAGACCATAAAGCTTTAACATTTTTGTTAAAAACAGACTTGTCTAGACAGAGATTGACAAGATGGTCCCTGTATATTCAGCAATTTAATGTGGAAATAGAACACTGTCCAGGGAAAGAGAATGTAATACCGGACATATTAAGCCGTTACCCTAGAGAAGAGGAAGCGCTAGCTGTCCAGATTGAGAATCGAGATCAGAACACGTTGGATGACTTAAGGAATCTTACCAACCTACAACGCGAAGACCCGTGGTTGAAGATGATGATCGATTACTTCGAGGGACGCTTAGCAAGGGGAACTGCAATATACAGAGAGGCAGAGGCATTGGCAACAGATTATGTATGGTATAATCAGATATTACACAAGTGGGATGATGTAGATCATACACGTCAAAGGATTGTGATTCCTGCAGCTTTGCAGAGGAGATTGGTGTGGCTAGCACACAGAGCATTTGGACATCCAGGGATAGACAAAATTTGTGCTCTGTTGAAGGAAGCATTTACTTGGCCTAAGTTGAGAGAAACGGTGAGAAATGCTATTAGGACATGTGATCTATGCCAAAGGGTAAAGCCAAATCCCTTTTTAATGAGGCAACGATCTATCCCGTTGTTACCGGAGAAGCCAAAGCAGTTATTGAGTATAGACAACTTTGGACCATTGCCTAGAGCACGTAGAGGCAAGACACATTTTTGTAGCCATGGATGTATTTTCGAAAATGGTGGTATTATGCCCCATACAAAAGACAAGTTCAAAGCAGGTCTTGAAACGCTTGAAAGAGAGAGTTATTCCGATTCTTGGGAAGCCGGATAACATTCTCTCGGACCACGGAAGTTGCTTTACAAGTGCAGAATTTCGTCGAGAACTGGAAACTCTAGGAATTAGGCAGATTTTATCTACCATTCGCCATCCTGAGGCAAGTCCAGTTGAAAGAGTAATGAGAGAGATCCAGAAATACATGAAGATCTACTGCTCTGAAGCGAATTGGCGTTGGATTGAATTCCTAGAAGTAATTGAATACTGTATAAATAATACTGTACATGAGGCGACAGGTCAGGTTCCCGTGACTCTACATCTGGATCAGAGACCGGAGAGACCGTGGAATGGTGTTATTCCATTACCAGTAGACGCACAGCCAGGTCGAGAATTGAGGATCCAACGAACCTTCGAATATCTCAAAGAACAGGCGGAGAGACGTCAGAGAAGAAATCGTGCGAAGAGGTATCATAGACCGCTTCTCGTCGGAGAGAAAGTTTTAATTAGGAAACCAGCCAGTTCAGATCCAGAGGCACGGAAGTATAAGAAGTTCATTTTTGCTTACCACGGCCCGTTCGAGGTGATAAGAGACCTACAGAACAATGCATACAGGTTAAAGCATTTAGAAACTGGAAACGAGGTCGTTATGAATGTAGCCAATTTAAAAGTTTATTATCCGCCAGAAGAATTCGACGAACAAGAAGAAGTATTAACAGCGCACACCCAACTCAACGTGGAGAGCGAAGTCAGACAAGCAGTCAGACCTGAAAGTTCGAGCGGCAAGACGGAACGAGAAGCAGACAGTTTGCCCAGTGGAAGGGACGAACAACAAGAATGCCAGTGTCTGCGAGAATTCTATGAAAAAATGGTTGCAGCGGCGAGAGAGGTTGAGGCAATAAATACGACCCTCCGCCTGGAGAATGAACAGCTTAGGAAGAGCGCAGCGTGGAATGGGGAGCTGTACTAACCTACTCGCAGCAGACGAGGTGAAGGACCCCAGATGTAAACACAGACAGTGATAGACAGTCAGCTGGTTACTTATAGAGAGCCACTTGCAATTGACTTCTATAAGTTTTGCAAGGGGAATATGAACCCGAGGAGGTTATGCTGACTGGAATCGAACGTGGTTCTCAGAGACTGTGATCTCAGTATAAAGGTTCCACCAGGGAACGAACCCGGGGTCTTTGGAGGGAGTTTCATTGTAAAAACCCCTAGAGAGAAGTGTATATTAAATCACTGGTGTGATTTCAGTTGCAGTGACATTATTTATTTAAAATAATGCAGGGAAATTGAGCAGAATACAGCATTATTGGACTACTTGGTGTAGTCTATATGGGGCTTGGAGCACTGCTAGTGCAGAGTTGACATTTTACAAATAGGCCCAGAATTGTGGGAGGTGTTCAGTGGAGCCAAGTCAATCATTCTGACCTCATTCTGTCGTCTGGAAGAGGGTGAGGGCCTGAATAATGACCCAGTTCTTCCTGGACGGAGAATGAATTTGAGAATGGTGCCAAGGAATCCCCGGGAGATAGCGTGCCCACGCTATGGGGAAAGGAATTAATATTAATTAATTGGCCTAGCGATTCTTTAGCACGCAGATAGTTCTGGGATCAGTGAAAGAAAAGGAACCCAATGAACATGGTTTCGAGACCAGAATCATGCTGGGAGAGGAGCCGAGATCACGCGGGAAGATTTCGCTCTATTTTTTGTGTGAAACTAATATAAGGAGGCCGACCCTTAGCAGAGCAGTCAGTCTTAAGTCAGTCTTACCCTAGTTGGAGCCAGTCTCACACCAGTTTGTCACAGTTTGTCAAGAGAGGCGCAGACAGTCGTCATGGCGGAACATATGTTGGTCCGGTGCATGAAAGGACGCCCGCACAAAGAGTTCTACATTTGAGTGAAGCATTTAATAAGCTTTTATTAATAATAGTCGTGCTGCAGGTATACTCAGCAGTACGAACAATGGCGTGTTCACTTAGGAAGCACCGCGTAAGATGAGTGGCAGAACTATTGTAAATAATAATAAATTTGTGTAAAGTTATGGACAGTGTTAAGCGCAATGTATAAAATATCGACTGATCATTCATGTCTAATTACGCTTGAATGCGCTGGGAGAAACTTTACGAAGCATTTGGTAATGTCTTAAGAATACCAAATAATAACGCTCAGGACGGAAGTTAGCATATTTATGCAACGCAGGAAGCTTACCGTAGGAGTATGGATAAAAACTGTTGGTGAATTCCGAGGGCAGGTAAACCAGACTTTCAATCAGGAGTTGGTAGGAGCACGGGAGATGCCGTCGACACCTGCAATTTTGATATCTTTGCTAGGGAATTTCAAGCAATGAAAAGTGTACAAAGTGACGTGTGTTATGTGTAAAGCATATGTAAAATATCTTTTGAAGTAGTGGTTTAATAAGTGTTATAAAGTGTCACATGTTTGGAAGCAATAGCTTCATTATAGAAATGCAAAGTGCCGTATGGTTAACGAAAAATATGTGTCATAAAATGTGTGTATTCAAGATAAGAATGTCGCGTTAAACCTGCATATGGCGGGCGACTTGGAAGGATATGATTGGTTGAAGCCACCATGAGGAGCCTAGAGATATGTGAGTACCCCACAAATTATGGTTAATTAGAGAATATGGGCCACTGCATGTTATGTGATTTCAGTAAAGATGCCAGTAAGAATCAGATTAGGAGGTAGACCCTCCAGTTTTAATCATTATTGTGTTGATTTTTATAGAGTTGAGATGTTAATGTGCATCAATAAGTGGATTAATCATTACCACTATTAATTAAGATGGCAATCAGTTATGTAAATGTTACGAGCACAGTTGTTCGAGTTTTGAGATGATTGGTTGTGTCGGATTTTGGTAAATTATGTCAGAAATATAATAATAATAATAAGGAATGATTTTGGTAAATTATGTCAGTGAGAATAATATAATAACAATTATGAATATCAAAGGTATTAATGAACGCATCAGGTAAAGGTTGTAAACAAGAAATAGTTACGCTAAATGCAAGACTTATCGATCCAAGCAGTAAGATTATACAGTAAGATTACCTTACGGGATTAAAGAAAGAGTTTGATATCAGAATATATTGTATTAATGGGAATATAATTATGCCAGGAATGGAAGAGCCTTTAGTGAATTGAATTTGCAGCTTATGTGAGAAGCTTATAGAGTAATTGATAGATTTCTCTTAATATTATAGGACGAAGTCGTAACATTAGGTAAGGAGCCAGGTGGTCTATTCTACGTATGAAATCTCCTATGCCGGGGGCATGAGTGGAGATATGATTTGTGCCAGAGTGTTTAGTGTTGGACCCTAACTCTGATGATGGATGAAATGTTCCGGATTGAAATCCCATGTAGGTGCGAGGCAAACGATGGACACCTCGACACTATGATTTCCCGAGAACTTATTGTTGAGTGATTCGGCTTGTTGAAGCGAACCTCAATGTCGGCAGCTTGGACTGACCGCATAATTTATTTAAGACACCGATTGCCTACTAGACCAATGTTTTACGAACCTCGTACCTTCATGTTGAAATGGGCCCAGTTTGGTGCCAGTATTATTTATCCTCGGGGTAGGAATAAATATAAAGCTCATTCACTACCTGTGTGCATAATATTCAGTTAAAATCCATTGAGATATGTGTGTCATTGGGAGCACAGTTTGTCTTGTAAAATCTTGCAATGCTTTGGAAATAAGCCTTCAGACATAAAGCGAGGGTCGAGTTAGTGAGGGAGACCCATCCCATTTATATTGTATGCCGACCGCTCGGGGAGAGGGTCTGGGGACGGCCAGACGGACCGTAAAAGTAAGGTTGAAAGGAACAGATTTTAGACCCTGTTAATGACATGAAGTGAAATATTGTTATGTTGAGTAATGAAGCCATGTGGTTTAAGAACACATTGATAATTATATATTACTCTGATGGTTCATGATTTTAGCTATCTAACGAATGGTTAGACGTTGCATTTGTACTGGCACTGACAGCTTTTTCAGAAGTTGGTTACCAGATTCCACAGGCTACGCGCGCAAGGTAGTTTGATTATACCATCCGACACAACAATAGCATAACGTTTTTATATGAAATCACAAAACGGCATGCAGTGGAACTATATAAATAGAGGAAGAGTAGGGGTAGCTTACATAATTATGGAGTTGCACGTTGACTGCTGTGCAACACCAGAATAGGCTAATGCATGTGAAGCATTTGGTGGGAAAAGAAAGATCAAAACACACACGGTACACATAATTGTCAAATTAAGAAGGTTTAATGAATCAGTAATTTTGTGATATTAAAGAAGTCACATTGTATGACAGTAGAATCAATGTACAGTTTGTTTCTGAAGTTGTACGTGCATCAGCGCACTAGAAGATCTTTGTGACCTTCACATAAGGGTAAAGGTTTGTGGTATGATATGACTTATTATGATTATATTATGTTCATATTAGTGGATTGTGGAAAGTAATTTTTGTTTGCTTTTGTTTTATGGTTATGGGGATTGCTTTATTTGTTAAAAGCCATGATTTTATTTACTGAATTAAAGTTTTAGAATAGAGTTGTGCCTTATCTTTGTAGAGTTGATACCTTTTAGCCTCAAATCCAAAGTATGCAACTGCTCAGTGGGAGGACGGTACACCCTCGAGTCCTGAAGCTAGCTGGAGGCAGAAGCATATTTTCCATCGAGATTATACACATGGGTACAGTACCGATACCTGTTTCCACTCCTAAACACACCTCCTTTTTTATCTCATCATCTTCCCTTAGGTACTGTTAATATTCAGTAATAACCTACGAGTGCCTGTAACCATCGCTCACTACCCATCTAGTCGACTACGTGAAAAGTTCAGTCCTCTCATGGAGGCTCATCTCCCTTTTCCATGAGGTGATTCAAATTGACGTCATGTCTGAAATTTGTATTTAGTGGCTGCAGGAAACATCATATCCACCATGAAAAGATAAGTAACTACCTTCAAGTGATTTTAACCACGTTTTAAAAGGGTTTTAATCTAAACAGAAAAGCTTTAATGGATTTTATAGGCAGTATTTTATTTGCGCAATATTGTGCAATAACTGCCCATCGCGGGATTTTTCTTTCTTGCTTAAGCTAATTAAGCTTATTTCTTAACATGAAATTTAGTACTTCTTGTAGAAATAAGGGAGATGTTTCTCTCCTACGTGGGATGCTGCTAACACTTATAGCTGTCTAAAACCTAACTTTTTTCCTCCGTGGGCTTTATGGCGAATGCAAACAAGTGAATATTCAAAGAAGTGGCCATTATCTATTGCACTACGCTTTGGACACCTAAACTAACTCATCTTGTGTTTAAACCACCTTTCTCATTACATTTGCAGACAGTTAAAGATAAAAGACAAACCCGTTGGATACAAACTCATAAGGGGTTGCAATGGTGTAAAGGAACCATTCCCTATAAATACCTATCCATGGTTATGAATGTGCATTTATCAACAGTGGATGTTGTATTTGTCAAGGGGAATGCAAAACGTGAAAACGTGAAATGAAAAAGTTTCTGTCTCCCTCCTGTAAATGTGTAGATCTCATGGATTTGGGCTGTCCTTCACTACTAACCCTTCTCCTCGATATACCACCGTGTGAAGTAGATAACAAAGCTCTTCATGTTTGGAAACTGTTTGATTGGTTGACACGAGGTGCATGCCGGGAAGTGATGGCTTTGATTAAAACTGAAATGTCACTTGCTCCAGCCAGTAGTGAGATCGAAACTAGTGAGCTATAAAGACCTCAGTCATGTCTTTTTGTTCCATGATGGAGTTGGGAGATAACGCCATAGAACAAGCTATTGTGATTTTTTTGTGTGTAAAAAGAAGCTGAACAGTTTCACCAAAAGCATTTATTTTTTTCGTTGCAGCTAATGCTGTAAAAGAAATTTGGGATAGTGTACTCAGTGATTGGTCACGTGATCCTTATTTATCAGAATTAAAACCTTGTGACAACTACGAGCATCATCATCAAGTATCTATCGCTAAAATACCCTCTGTGCGCCAGTGTCGTACCTGTCACCTCATAAAACTGTATCATGGACATAAAACCCAGTGTATAGACTCTTTTTCTTTATTCCACGCGTGTGATGGGGAGGAAAAGGCAACAACGTCCGCAGCATCGGAAAAAGACCAAAAGTGTACGTCACCAACTGAAAAAGATTTGCCTAACCTGTACTGGTCAAGGTCTCGTTGATAAAGTGATATATTTACTCCCCTTTGAACTTCATTTACCTGGTTACCAGTTCTGTGGTCCAGGAACAATGTTAGATGCTCGACTTGCACGTGGTGATGCAGGCATTATCACTTTGGATAAAGTATGTATGGCTCACGTTATTTCTTACCGTAACAACCAACCTGAATCAAGACGTGCGGCAGATAAAGTGTTGTTGAAAAAGACAAAGCAGTGTGTTATGGCATCTGATAACTCGGTAGCAGAGAGGATGGCAGCCCTGGTTGCGATAGGTGTTGAAAATGAAAATCCACAGCCTGCTTCCAGTCTCCGACCGGGTCAGGAATGGAATGAATGAAGCCCCCATCTAGCGGCGAGGATATGAACTGTGCCGGCTGCCGAGGCCTGACGATTGGTGTTATAAAAGGAAAATTAATGATGAGTGGTGTGGACTTAAAAAAAAGGAATAATGTATTGTTTTTGTATTTTGTAATGTTGTAATATATATAAAATAAAAAGTAATGCAAGATAATGTACTTTTTTATTTACGGTCATCCCATATATACATTTTATAATAGTACATTTTATTTACATTCCCCTTGTTCGGTTTTCTCATCCTGGACATTTTTTACACATTTCTCATAATATATAAAGCAAAATTCTACAGCAAAATGTATTACTTATCTTCTTTTTTACTAAACTACACTAGTCTAACATTATACATTATACTTAAAGTTTTTAAAAATATATTACAATATAAACATACTACAAACAATACAAGATGGTGAACATCAGACTTAAGTAAAGTAATGCGAATATTTCCCCAAGCTAGAGTATCAAATGTGTTGGGTATAATGAATCGTTTGTTGTCTTCATTACTTAAATCAACTTTGTTCAGCAAATTAGTAGGCTATGTAGCTGATGATTTTTCCTTCTAAAAACGCACATTTTCTTATATAATATAGGTGGGTTACTGACTGTACAGTTTTTATAATCACTGATATCTAACAACATTCTTTTTTACTCCTTTTAATGTTTTTATTACTACATCATCAATCGTCATATAACTATATGATTCATAACAACACCAGCACATTCATCCTTAAATTTTCCAAGAACCTTTTTGTTTACTAGAGGTAAATGGTAAATATTATCCTTGGCACAGTCACTTGTATCAAACCTATTTAGCTCAGTTTGGATATCATCATAAAAATCATCAGTTTTAAACTCATAAATAAAAGAATCTGTGTCTGTGTAGAGTAATTTAGCATTTTCATGATAGTTTCTCTTTGCATAATCAGTATAAATTCATACATAAGTGTTTTTGACAATTCTAGAATTGGGTAACCCACATATATGGGTATGTTGTAGGTTACTTTGAGGCGATTCATTTGTATTACATCTAAATCTTCATGAATAATTGAAAAACTATGGAAGTTAGGCTTGCTTATTAAATTGCTTGCACCATACCTTTTACCATCATTCTCCCACTTTGTTATCAGCTTTACATCTACTCGCTTATGAACATTCTTCATAGACTTTCCAAAAACACTATTATTCATGAGTTTATAAAAATCTTTTTCAAATGCATTTGTTGACAGTGTTCTTAAATTATTGTTCAGATCAATATATGGCTTGAGTCATGCTGACTGATAAAATTGTAATACGCGATGAATTTTAGTGAATTTTAATCCATGCTGTAGACACTGTTTCAAGTTTTGATAATGTATTACATATTTACATTTATCATTCACATTAGCAATTAATATTTTCGTTCGTGATGTGACATACCGAGATTTCATAGTCTCAGGACAAAATGATAAATCATTATGTTCATCATGTAATACTTTAGGGTACTCGAGATTTACCTCTAAAATATATCCTATATCATCGTTTTCATTTACAGTTTTAACATGTAAGATATCAATTTCAGGTTGTGTCAGCCAGCGAAAATCTTTCACTGGTAGATATTGACTCATAGCCCAACCGTACGGTAATTTGCATCAAGGTAGACTATATACTTTGTCTCTTCACAAGGGTTGTAGCTAGGCATATATATAATATTTGCTTTAGAATATCGCCCGCTACATTGGCTTAATCCGCCTCGATTTGATGATTTTATAAAATTAATCATGTCTTCATCAGTCATCAATTATAAATTTACTTTCATTTTTTCAACATTGAACTGAAACTTAACCCAGGAGCAGTATAATACTGACAAGGATCAAGGTCGTAAGTTTTGATACAAACATTCCGGAAATTTTCATAAACATCTGCTAGTAACAACACATCTGGCTTTAAATATATGTCTGAAAATTCACCTAAAGTTTGAATGTCAAACTGTGTCCATACACGTTGTGCATGTAAATATTCCTGATCACTGATATGATTTGTGTTTAAGGAACTGTAAAATGCACCTTTTGGTGGCAAAGAACACTCCTCAAGACGTTCCAGACAGTTAATATATTCATAAGGGAATATACCCTTTTGACGAATCAAATTAAAATCTTCTTCTTTAGGAAAGACACGTTGAAATTCACGAAACTGATCTGATTTTAAATTACTAGCAATCTTATCAAGACTATTCGGCATAAAGCGGAATGAATCTAAAATTGCAGTTTTATCTTTTTTATTGATGTATTTTGTGAACGATATGTATTGTTCCTTATTATTTGCAATCACATCAATTTTCACATCTGAAGCTCCAAATTCTTTAACGATAAAGTGGTTATCGTATTTGCTACCATTATGTAGAATGACTTGAATGAATTTAGTTACTCTATATTTTGAATTACATTCTTGGTGAGCAGCACCGCGATATTTTCCTGTTAAATGGTCAAGATCGCGAACCCTATCTGTATATAAACATTCACCACATATAAAGCAATTAGTTTCAGTTTCAAAACGCATTTGCTGTGATGATGTTAATGGCTCCATTGGAATGATAGTATTTAAAAAAGACGATATACGGATTGCATCTTTTTCAAGTCATTCCATAAAAACTTAAGGTGCATCAGGTCCTCTATGGAGCTCAAACTTTCTTAACGAGTCATCATAGCTACATTTAATATAATACGAAAAGTTAAAAGGTTCATGAATGTGAGTGGTGTTGGTAAAAGATTTGGTTGGATTTGATGAATATGTATTAAAAGGTTTTAACAAAGCTTCAAAGTCAGCATATATAAGAAATGGCACTTGAAGCTGCTTTTCAAAGTCCTTTAAGTTTAGAGTGTTATTTCTAGGAGTAGGTAATACTGTACAATTATGATTACAACCCCATTTTTGAAGTTGAGTTAGTTGATCCTCTTTTCTAAAATATAGTAAACAGCCATCACTCAACCACTCTTTACCATCGCGTTTTAATAGCTGACTACCGACAAGTCTACTTAAATGTTTCCTGAGTGTAATATAGAGAACCTACTACACTCTAGTTTTCAATTCCATACACATTAATACTTAGATTGTTCAGCTCTTCAAAACATTTAATGTCTTTTATCTCCATAGGAAATTCTATTTCTTTTAAATATAACACTAAGGAATTGTGAGAATAAGATGATGTTCTTTCCACAGCCCTCACTGCTGGATGGAGAGCTGAGGTTACGTACGGCCCATGCAAAACATGCTTGATCACTATTCCAAACGTTCACAAGAACTCTTTTTCGTTTGATCCATACAGGTAAATCAATGTATGATGATGCTCAAAGGGGGTTATATTTATTCATGTTGGTTTCTAAATAAAGTACTTCAACCAACGCCCAGCCTGACTCCCTTTCCTGGAACTATTCACTCTTTACAATGGTAGCACTTGAAATATCTTGGTAAATATCACAGATATTAGTTGATTCACTAACATTTTTTTTTGTATTAAAGGATTAGATATCAGTAATTTCACCTTCACTCCCAGTTTGTACATAGAGCCCAAAGAGTTTGAAATTCATTTTAAATGTGTTATGCTCTACTAAAACAATTATCTACCAAGCCACACACACTAGGTTGAACAATCTGTAAAAATGTTCCAATACTTTCAGTTTTTTCTTCGCTATGAAATCTATAACTAGCAATTCGACTTTTAAACGCACTACCAATTTGCTGAATATTCGCAGATTTTTTTTCATGACAAGCGTTGTTTTTATGATTAATACTGTGTAAATGTCCATGAATGAACAAAGAACGTACATCAATATTACACACATCACAATGTGTTATCGAAGGTTCACCATTCTTCATTCTTTTTGCGGAATAACTATTTTTACAATCTTGAAAACGTTCACACTTTCAAGCATTTATTTCAGGATCGTCACACCGTAATTCATCACATTTATTCAGAAGTTCCATGCTAGTTGATGGTTTTGCATTTTTTATTCCTGTTGTTCTCTATGCACTTCAACCATGTGGGACTGATATCACTTTACACCAGAAAAAACAAGTTCGCAAACTGAACACGAAAAAGGTGCTGAAGTGACATGTTTTAAACGAATATGCTGTGCAAGTTTATCCTGTCTGTTAAATGTCGTAGCACAATAAGTGCATGCAAACATTTTAAGGTTATATTTAGTACTTGCATGTCGTTGAAGGTTGTCAGGTCTTGAAAATTATTTATTACATTCACCACACTTGAACATGATGATCACTTTCCAAATTACCTATAAAAAGAAAGAAATCATTAATGTTAAAAATAATACGTAAAACAAAGTAAAATATAAATAGTTTAATTATTATATATAGCCTATATAAATTACAGCCAATGGTCATAGCAGGGTATTTTAATTAAAATCTGTAGACTCTCAGCAAGTCTAATTTCAAGTAGTTCCAACTGGGGTTACCAGATACCATTGTCACTGTCACCTAGCTGTGAACGTTGGAAAGCAGGGTATCTTAATTGAACATCTGTGGACTCTCAGCATGTCTATTTTCAAGTAGTTCCAACTTTATTTAACAGATATCATTGCACTGACACCTTGAGGAGAATGTTGGAACTTGATAAAGCGTTAATCAAATCTAACCTACAAATTTAGCTATACACTATTGTCAAGTAGTTCCAACTTATGTTACCAGATATGTCACTGTCACCTAGCGGTAAACGTTCGAAATTCATAGAGCGTTAATCAAATCCAACCTAGAAATTTAGCTTCACACAATTGTCGAGTAGTTCCAACTTTAGTTATCAGATACCATTGTCACTGACACCTATTGGTGAACGTTGGAACTTGATAGGGCGTTAATCAAATTTAACCTATTAATTTAACTTCACACAATTGTCGAGTAGTTCTAACTTTGGTTTCCAGATAGTCACTGACACCTAGCAGTGAACGATTGAACTTGATAAAGCGTTAATCAAATCTAACCTACAAATTCAACTTCACACAATCGTTGAGTGGTTCCAACTTTAGTTACCAGATACCATTTGAGGCGTGCAGGTGTTGAGGACGCGGACCATTGAGACATCAGTCGAGACCTTTAACACATGATGAACCAGATGGAGCACCGACCATCCAATGACTACACTTTTCGAGTAGAGGTTGTAAAATAAAATAAAAATTAATATAAAAAAACAAGACATTGCAAAAGGGGACGTGAGGGGTGCATGAAATGGTAAGATGAGGGATGATGGGCCTGTAATAAAATATGTACATGGTATAATAATACAGTAAAACGATAAAACGTAAAACACACAATAAAGATCTATAAAAGGAGAATGTCGACGACGAGGAGAAAGCCTAAGTCGATGGAGATCGTTCAGTAAAGGGGCAGAAATTAACAATAGTGTTAATAGTGCGTTTCGTTCCACCACAGGCTGACTACAAGAAGGTAGTCGGAAGCATCATTCTTAGAAGTACATGCAATCGTGTCTCCCACGAACTGTCTATCCGACCACCCTTACATTAACCTGTATGTCACACCAAGTTACCCAAAGAAACAACCAACAACAGCAACGACCCTTAAATGACACGTCAATAAACACAGGATAATTACAAAACTTCACAAGCCACTACACTTCACATGACGTGCCGTGACATACAAACTCAGCAAATAAACATAGATCAGTTCAGTAAAATTAAAACAAGCAAATCCCAAATGAAGATAAAACAAAACGATTTCATGAGCTGGTAGAATAAAACTTCTCTCGAACGAAAGCACAAGGTTCAGTTACCTTGCGGGATGCCAAATAAGCGTCAATTGCAGTCCCGGGCACGTACAACGAACACACATTCCATCATCTCGGAAGAGTAACCAATATACCTGATTTAATAACGTAATGGGATCACGCGTTGCTTGCTGACTGAAGGTCACAACAAAACAGAACAACACTAAACATGACACTCGACCTTCAGTCAAATTCCCACTTAAACAAACGACATACACCCACCCTTAAAAATAAGTCTAGAACCATGATTGTAAATGAAACATATTTCTGAAACATACATAGATAATGCTTGCCCAGTCTCCAAGGATAAAAATAAAACCTAATCGGCCATCCTTGGAGTGCACAAATGACAAGCATGATAAAAACAAACCCTTGAAACATAAAATAAACTGGTGTGTGTTCCAACAAAAAGATATTACTTCCAAGGCAATGAACAACACACCCTCCTACGTCTAGGCACAATTAAAATCGCGAACTAACCTAAAGAATACCTGTCCCTAAAGGTCCCTGAAAGATCCCATACTCTTGCAAGGGGTTAGGAACTGGTAAGAAACATCTCTCATAAATACAATCGCGTTTCACAACATAAAACAAACGCAAGTAACACGCACTAAAATAAAACTCGACTAGATACGGAAAAGAAACAACAACAACAAGCACCCATTTAAATTAATAAACCCATAAACAAGCAATTTGATTCTCCACTACGTGCGTATATAAACAAACTGGGGACAAAATAAACACCAAATAACTTCATAGAGAAACACGAACGGTCTCCAGTTTAACCCTACCTTAGCAGATTAAATTACGGAACTTTTAACACTGAAAGTTGGGGAGTATATATATATATATATATATCGTGATCAGTTTTCTTCAAAACATGACACATTAAAACAGAATAGCTACATGGACCATTTCCACTTAGCTGATACTCCGAGACGTTCTGGAAGTTCACTGATAATTATTTTATTTTATGACAACTCCATATTTACGGAATTCTTCACTATGGGACAAAGCCGGAATCGCGTAGTGTCTCCCCAACATTTATATCTTCTTAAAGCATATTATAGAGGGCATCTCGGAACATTAGAATAGATTTGCTGGTAGTGGCAGTTATACCGGCAGACGATCATCAAATTCTCCTCGCGATAACAATTCAGGCGCGATAACAATCGCCGAATGCGTGTTTCTTAGACAAGGATTAGTTCTCCAACGCGGGCGCATTCCTTTTTCAGACGTGCGGAAATTACGATCTCTTAGATGTATTACTAGAGACCGCTAGATGGAAATAACGTCGAACGGATTTTAAAATTGTACCGGCTCATCTCTCCTCGGCCCCAATCTTGGACGCAGTTTACAAGTCCAACGTAGAATGTAAAGGTAATCACTACATGTATTCATGTTGACATTAATCAGCTGGTAACGTGACTGTAATTTGTCTGCATCACGTGATAGTCGGGCCCTGACGTAACACGGAGCAGAGAGGATTGTGGGTTTTTCCATGTCAAGACGGCAGAACCAGTCACAGCTGATTTGCAATAACTTCCCAAAGAGATTGTAAGTAATGGTTGGGCAGAGTCCATAGAAGTAGATTCCCAGGAAGGCGGAATAGCGCTTTAGTAGTAGTCATACGTATTGTCGAGGCAGATAATGTTTCTTGTCAAACAGTTCTTACGCAGTTTAGTAGTTACGTCTCCCACTACACTTGCCAATAATGCTCATTTCTATAAAACCAAGGTATAGTAATACGTTCCGCACAAGTTAAGAAACAGGAAATACCGGGTGACTTAGGACATCTCCAAATAGAAGTAAATTTTTAAAATAATAAATTTAAGATAAAAATTGTCAACACAACCAATACAAGAAAAATGCAGTCATCACATAATCAATCTCCCAATGTTCGAAATGTGAAAGTGCCAAGAGCAGGCTCTGCTACCATTTATGAGGCGTGCAGGTGTTGAGGACGCGGACCATTGAGACCTTAGTCGAGACCTTTAACACATGGTGAACTAGATGGAGCACCGACCATCCAATGACTACACTTTTCGAGTAGAGGTTGTAAAATACAATAAAATTTAATATAAAAAAACAAGACATTGCAAAAGGGGACGTGAGAGGTGCATGAAATGGTAAGATGAGGGATGATGGGCCTGTAATAAAATATGTACATGGTATAATAAAACAGTAAAACGATAAAACGTAAAACACACAATAAAGATCTATAAAAGGAGAATGTCGACGACGAGGAGAAAGCCTAAGTCGATGGAGATCGTTCAGTAAAGGGGCAGAAATTAATAATAGTGTTAATAGTGCGTTTCGTTCCACCACAGGCTGACTACAAGAAGGTAGTCAGAAGCATCATTCTTAGAAGTACATGAAATCGTGTCTCCCACGAACTGTCTATCCGACCACCCTTACATTAACCTGTATGTCACACCAAGTTACCCAAAGAAACAACCAACAACAGCAACGACCCTTAAATGACACGTCAATAAACACAGGATAATTACAAAACTTCACAAGCCACTACACTTCACATGACGTGCCGTGACATACAAACTCAGCAAATAAACATAGATCAGTTCAGTAAAATTAAAACAAGCAAATCCCAAATGAAGATAAAACAAAACGATTTCATGAGCTGGTAGAATAAAACTTCTCTCGAACGAAAGCACAAGGTTCAGTTACCTTGCGGGATGCCAAATAAGCGTCAATTGCAGTCCCGGGCACGTACAACGAACACACATTCCATCATCTCGGAAGAGTAACCAATATACCTGATTTAATAACGTAATGGGATCACGCGTTGCTTGCTGACTGATGGCCACAACAAAACAGAACAACACTAAACATGACCCTCGACCTTCAGTCAAATTCCCACTTAAACAAACGACATACACCCACCCTTAAAAATAAGTCTAGAACCGTGATTGTAAATGAAACATATTTCTGAAACATACATAGATAATGCTTGCCCAGTCTCCAAGGATAAAAATAAAACCTAATCGGCCATCCTTGGAGTGCACAAATGACAAGCATGATAAAAACAAACCCTTGAAACATAAAATAAACTGGCGTGTGTTCCAACAAAAAGATATTACTTCCAAAGCAATGAACAACACACCCTCCTACGTCTAGGCACAATTAAAATCGCGAACTAACCTAAAGAATACCAGTCCCTAAAGGTCCCTGAAAGATCCCATACTCTTGCAAGGGGTTAGGAACTGGTAAGAAACATCTCTCATAAATACAATCGTGTTTCACAACATAAAACAAACGCAAGTAACACGCACTAAAATAAAACTCGACTAGATACGGAAAAGAAACAACAACAACAAGCACCCATTTAAATTAATAAACGCATAAACAAGCAATTTGATTCTCCACTACGTGCGTATATAAACAAACTGGGGACAAAATAAACACCAAATAACTTCATAGAGAAACACGAACGGTCTCCAGTTTAACCCTACCTTAGCAGATTAAATTACGGAACTTTTAACACTGAAAGTTGGGGAGTATATATATATATATATCGTGATCAGTTTTCTTCAAAACATGACACATTAAAACAGAATAGCTACAAGGACCATTTCCACTTAGCTGATACTCCGAGACGTTCTGGAAGTTCACTGATAATTATTTTATTTTATGACAACTCCATATTTACGGAATTCTTCACTATGGGACAAAGCCGGAATCGCGTAGTGTCTCCCCAACATTTATATCTTCTTAAAGCATATTATAAAGGGCATCTCGGAACATTAGAATAGATTTGCTGGTAGTGGCAGTTATAACGGCAGACGATCATCAAATTCTCCTCGCGCTAACAATTCAGGCGCGATAACAATCGCCGAAGGCGTGTTTCCTAGACAAGGATTAGTTCTCCAACGCGGGCGCATTCCTTTTTCAGACGTGCGGAAATTACGATCTCTTAGAGGTATTACTAGAGACCGCTAGATGGAAATAACGTCGAACGGATTTTAAAATTGTACCGGCTCACCATTGTCACTGACACCTAGCGGTGAACGTTCAAATTTGATAGAGTGTTAATCAAATCTAGGCTACAAATTTAACTTCACACAATTGTTGAGTAGTTCCAACTTTAATTACCAGATACCAGTGTCTCTGACACCTAACGGTGAACGTTCAAACTTGATGGAGTGTTAATCAAATCTAACCTACAAATTTAGCTTCACTCAATTGTTGGGTAGTTTCAATTTTGGTTACCAGATACCATTGTCACTGACACCTAGCGGTGAACGATGGAACTTAATAGGGTGCTTATAACCAACTAAATATATATTTTTAAGAAAACACACCGTACTTACCTAATTAGTAAGGTATTTTCAAGTCCTATTCCAACACACAGGTAGTCTGTAGGGATAATACGTTGTCAACTGTCGTTCACGAGATTCAAGTACAAAGTGAGAAAGACCTTTCCCCTCCCTAGCTCTTTTATAACACGACCACACCTACGTCATGCGTGTACCTGCGTCGCATCAAATATCTGTCAATGTAACGTTTCTCATGCTCGATAATAAAAACCTACATCACGTGACATCATACATCTGTAAGAATCATGTTTCGCACATCTGCATCCTGTTACACAGCACCTTGCTTCCAGAGGCAAGATCATGTTTCACGTGACATCCTACGTCTGCAAGAATCATGCTTCGCACACTTGCTATTTTGCAACGCTAACCTTGCATCCGGTGGCAAGTTCTTTATTTCGCTGACATCCTACGTCAGCAAGAATCATGTTTTGCACACTTCCTTACCCTAACGCTGACCTTGATCCGGTTGTAACACCTGCATCGCGTGACGTCATACACTGCAAGAGTTGCCTTGTTTTAAATCATACATTGCAGGCTTGCCTCATCAACCATAAAAACTGCATGGGATAGTTGTTTGTGCCAAATGTACTTGGGTGTATGAATTAGCCCCTGCTCTAGAACACATTTACTCACCCGTTTGGTTCTGGTTTATTTCGGTTCCGGTATGGTTTGGCTCAGTTTGGTTCGGTTCCGTTTCGGTTCCAGTTTGGTTCGGTTCCGGTTTGGTTCGGTTCCGGTTCAGTTCTGGTTTGGTTCAACTCATTTCCGGTTCGGTTACGGTTCGGTACGTTCCGGTTTGGTTCCGGTTCGGTTCGGTTCCAGTTTGGTTCGATTTGGTTCGTTTCTGGTTCAGTTCCGGTTGAGTTCCGGTTTGGTACGGCTCAGTTCCGGTTAGGTGGGCTAGGCTAGGTTAGCTTGACTAGGATAGGTTATGTAAAGCTATGCTCACTATCTTTATTTGCAAAGCGCGCCATGTGAGTGGTTGCGCGCGGTCGCCATCTTGTACGAGGAAGCCGTAGGAGGTATTAGAACTGTCCAAAAACCACTACTAACGAAGTATCCCATTTTGTAGAATTGTAGAACCTTTTGAGAATATCCGACAACTGTGTATATTAATGCGATTTTTCTACATCTTCGAATTGTTTTAATATTTTTCGATTTTATATTTTCATCGCTATGTCATGTAGAAGTTTCATTTTCGATTTTCATCGATTTTTAGCCTACTTTTCCCATTTTGCAAAAATGAGGAAAAAGTAGACTTATGAGATCGATCCGGGAAAATGTGTGTATGTCTGTCTGTCTGTCTGTCTGTCTGTCTGGCTGTGTGTGTGTGTCCCCCTATCAACTCCTAAACGGCTGCAGCAATCAAAACCAAATTTAGTATGAGTAAAGATGAGCTCCGGAAAATATCACGTCCATATTTGAAAATGATGTCAGTGTTACCAACTGCTGAAAAAACGCACTAGAAATTTGAGCTCACTGTTGGATATCTTGCAAGGTATGCATGGGAGCTATTCCAAAATTGGCACACATGTAGATAATACTATTTCAGTTTAATTTCCAGGAGGCCAACCATGACAGTGTTGCCAAAATAATTTTAAGCCTTCCTATAGGTCCAATGTTTAAATGCATATAACTTCTACACTATCAATTGGTTTTCAACCAAATTTTGTATGTAATATCTGTGCATAAACAGATATCACTGAGCGTATTCTTAAGAGCCACCAGGGCTGCCAACTGTTAATAATTGTTCTCTCTATTTTTTTAAATCAAAATACCAATATATCAGAAAGTATGCAAGCCAACAGCTTAAAACTATGCACACGTATATTCTGACATTTTAGATTAATTTGGAGTAACTTATATACGTCAGTTCTACCAACATGATTATAAGCCTGCTGATAGTACCAATTTTTAAATACATGTAACTTCTATACTATCAGTTGGATTTCAACCAAATTTCGTATGTGCTATGCGTACCATATAATATAAGACTATAAGTATTGTTAAGAGCAATCATGGCTGCCAACTGTTAATAAATGCTGTCTATATTTTTACCCTAATACCAATATATCAGAAAGTATGCAAGCCAACAGCTCTATACTTTGCACACGTATAGCACCTGACATTCTAGATTAATTTGGAGTATTTAATACAAGGCAGTGCTGCCAACATGATTCTATGACTGCTGATATGTCCAATTTTAAAATACATGTAACTTCTATACTAACAAATGGATTTCATCCAAAATTGGCACAACAAGATATAATATTTCAGATTATTTCTGACCAGCACACGCATGATATTGTTGGCAACATGCTTTTACGCGTGCTGATAGATCCAGTGTCAAACTGCATGTAACGTCCATTGGACTTCAACCAAATTTTGTATTCTGTACCTTAAGAGATGGAACTAAGAATATATTCAGTCACCAGGGCTGCCAACTGTAGTGCTCTATTAGGCTACATTATACCAGGTATATTTTGAACTAATTAGATATTTCGATATTACCAACTTAATTTCGTCATTATTCTAGATACTGTAGAATAATCATTGGCATGAAAAGTAGGCTGTATAGTTCTTCACGGAACTTCTTGTTAGATTTGCAAGCGATTTTTCGACGATTTAGATTTGCTATTTGGAATTAAGAATTGTATGCAATTTCAAATTTACTTGATGGAGATTTTATCGTTTCTTCCAAATTTTATTGTTTTTCATTTGACTTCTGTTTAGATGGAATTTTGTTACATTCGAATTGTATTTCGAATTTAATTGTTAAATCGGGTTATATCGATTTTTGATAACGAAGGAAATTTAATGGTAACTATGTTCCAAGAAGTTATATTGAAGTTTAGTTTAAAGAATGCGATCGTTGATGATCTATTTTGAGGATCTGAACGAAGTTATAGTCTGATAACTTATTCGACAGATCTGGTTGTGAATATTTATTGACATGATTCACAAATGTAAAAGTATGGAACTTTATAAGAATTGTATTAGAGAAAGAATTGGAATAAGATTGTAATATGAGGAAAGGTAAATACAAGTTACAACGTAATATTGAAAGAGTGAGTGAAATATTTGAGCTGATAGAAGCTTGCATTGACAATGTTATCTATGAAGAGAATTTAAGTGTTATTGAAAGAATAGTATTTTATTATATTACCTGTTAAGATAATTTATCGAAAGATCCGACATTTTTATTAAGGTATTTTTATTGAATGTGTTTGAAATGCAATAAGAATTTAGGAACGAGAAGTTATGTATTTTGAGAATACAATGTTCTATGAGGAAGGAACTACGAAGTATACCTAGGAAAGATATTTATTATATCCCCGTGTTGACGGAGGAATTGTTGTAATTATGGCAATGAGCACAATTCTGTCATTGTTTCATTTGTTGAAATATCCGTAGAGACAGATCTACGTAATAATTATGATTTTGAAAGTAAGCATTTTTAGGAGGCAGTATTATGGTACAGGAGTATTTGAAGTTATTGAGATAGTCTCAACCGTTGAAAAACCTTGAAAAGAGTAGGACAGCGGATCCTAGTTGAAATTGAATCTGAATGAAATTATGGGAGCAATGGATCTTTGTTAAAGCTGAGAATAAGCCGAATTCTATTTAAACGGTTCTAAGTAGACATTAAATTAAAGGTAATTATTCAACGGAGAGGAAAGTTATATTTATTGACTATTTTTATTTTTACGACAGACCAGTAAGAGGAGGTGAACAAACTATGTCTGTACTTAGCTGTACGGATTATAGAATCCTGGATTGAAATATTTTTACCGATAAAGACATAGTAATGTGAAGGATTTTCTAGATTCTGAAAGAATTAAGTCGAGAGAGGAAGGAGGAAAGAAAATATATATATTTCAAGTTTGAAGTAGGCATTTTTGCCAGTTGTAAATATTTTATTTAAAGATGTTTAGTTGACGAACTTCATCGTAAATGTTTGTAAAGTATATAAACCGTGTATAATATTGATAGGAATTATTTAATTTTGTTGTTGTTGTTTGAGTCTTCAGTCTTTTGACTGGTTTGATGCAGCCCTCAATGCCTCCCTGTCCTGAGCTAATCGTTTCATCTCTACATAGCTACCACACGCTACATCCGAGGCAATCTGATTAACATATTGTAATATTAGTCTACCCCTACAGTTCTTGTCCTCGACCCTTCCTTCCATAACTTACTAAGCTTGCTATTCCTGGGTGTCTTAGTATGTGTCCTACTAACCTATCTCATCTCTTCATTAGCAGTCGCCAGAAACATCTCTCCTCTCCCACTCATCTTAATACCTCTTCGTTTGTAACCCTATCTACCCATCTGATCTTCATCATTCTCCTGTAACACCACATTTCGAATGCTTCAATTCTCCTCTTTTCTGCTGCACCAATAGTCCAAGTTTCACTTCCATAGAGGGCCACGCTCCAGACAAAGGCTTTCAAAAATGATTTCCTAATACCTAAATCTATATTCGATGTCAACAGATTCCTTTTTTGTATAAACGCTTTCCTTGCCTGAGCCAACCTACTTTTTATATCCTCTTTGCTTCGTCCATCACTGGTTATTTTGCTTCCTAAGTAACAGAAGTCTCCTACTTCCTTCAGCTTTTCACCTGCCAATTTGATGTCCATAGAGGTTTCTGATTTATTTCGGTTGCATTCCAGTATTTTTGTTTTACATTTATTTAAAACATATTTTTAACAGTAACTTATGATGGTAGTTTTTTATCGCTTCTGAGGAAGGATGTTAGGAAAGAAGGAGACGGGAATTATTTTGTATAGATTAATGAATAGTATTTGTAATGACGGAGATCTACGTCAGGGGTAAATTCATTTGTTTTGCGGGGAATTTAAATTAACGACATTAATTTTATTTTTGTTGTTAACTCCCGTGTGCAATAATTTATTATGAATTATTTTAATTGAGCTTGCATAAGCAAGGTAGTTTATTATGTTTCCTAGAGGAACAAATTATTAATCTGTGGAAGTTTAAATGTTATTAACGTACTATTTTCAAACTGAACGTAAGTTTCTAAGACGTGTTGAACATGTTTAATTGTAACTGGAATTCATATTTCCAACGAACGTGTCAAGAATCAATGACAGGCACGTGACTGACGTTTCCCTGATCTTTTATAGAAATTTGGCATTGTCTTTTGTAGTTAATTAGTAGAGGAATGTGCTATAGGGTGAAGGTTTTCCTAGGGACCAGATCCGCATCCTTACGCCCGAGATTTTTGATTCTCGTATTCCCGAGTAGTATTGCGAACCCTTATGTTTCGTAGGTAGTTACAATAGCACATTCAGATCTATTCCTCTGTCCCTTATCCAGAGTGTATTCGCTATGTAGCACTGTGTAGTTTTTCTAGCCGGGAACTTCAAGATGCTACGATCCATTTTCCATCTGCGGATATTGGTGGATCATTCCTGGAATTCGGGTATAGTACCAAGCAAAGTATTTCTCAAGATAATCTTGAATCGCCTAAAGAAGTCTATTGAGTCGAAGCTGAGGAAAGAACAAGCTGGATTTAGGCAACACCGCAGTTGTGTGGACTTAATTAACACTTTACGGATTATTGTGGAGCAGAGTAACGAGTGGCAAGCAGCACTGTACACCACGTTTATTCATTTTGAGAAGGCCTTTGATTCCATTAATAGGTAGGTCATGTGGGAGACCTTAAAGGAGTATGGTATACCAAGTAAAATAGTTAACATCATACGAGAGATGTATTCTGGTTATGAATGTCAAGTCCTACATAAGGGTCAGCTAACCCAGCCATTGACCATCCAGACTGGACTACGACAAGGATGTATACCTTCTCCCACCTTGTTCCTGATTGTTCTTGATAATACTCTTAGGAAGGAGGGAGAGGAACGAAGAGAGGGATACAGTGGGGACTTTGAGACAGGTTGGAGGATCTTGATTTTGCTGATGACATCTGTATGCTAACACAGCGCTTCAGAGATATAGAGGGAAAACTGGCAAACTTAGAACTTGAAGCTGCTAAGGTTGGACTTAAGATAAATTCAAAGAAGACTAAAGTGCTAAGAATTAACTCGACAGCACAGGCTGGCCTCGCTGTGGGAGGAGTAGATGTAGAACAGGTGGGATACATTTGATTACTTGGAAAGTTTGGTAACGAGAAGGGGAGGGGCAGAGGAGGAAGTCGAGAGCAGAATACGAAAAGCAAATGAGGCTTTTGTACAGCTCTATCCAGTCTGGAGAAACCGTAACATATCCAGGAAGACGAAAATAAAACTCTTTAATACCAATGTTAAAGCTGTCCTATTGTATGCATTTGAAACATGCAAAGTTACCAATCCCATTAGCCACCAACTTCAAGTATTCATCAATCGTTGTCTGCGTCGAATTCTTCGTATACGATGGCCAGATATAATCCCAATTGAAGAGCTGTGGCAAAGGGCTAACCAACAACCTATAAAAGTTCAAATCAAAGGGAGGAAATGGGGATGGATTGGACATACTCTGCAGAAACAGAATGATGCAATAGAAAGGGGAGATCTGGACTGGAATCCTCAAGGGGCTCGAAGACGAGGAAGAAAAAGGAAGACCTGGAAACGCACCTATGAAGAGGAGGCCAGGAAAGCTGGATAGACTTGGAGGGAAGTGAATAAGTTGGCAGCAAACAGTGTCCGATGAAAATCATTCTAGGATGTCCTATGCTCCGCACGGAGCGAAAGGAAATAAGTCAAGTTAGTCGAAAGACAAATAAAATCATTACATTTAACTGTACAAAAATAATAAAAATAATCACATGATAAATGAAATCAACCCTTCTCATCGTCATTATCTTCAGTCATCATCAAAATCAATTGTCCAAATAATTTCTGTAACGGTTCCTTTGTTTTATTTTTAAGTATATAGCTTGAAGTATTGCCACTTCTTGCTGGGGCATTGCAAGGAGTCTAGCACTTGTGCATTTTGCTTATTCATGGAAGTTGCCATGGTTAGGTATTGAAAAAATTAGAATGCTGTTTAGATTTACTATGGATAAAAATGATAATAAGAGAGGTTATCTGTTATTTGAAAGAGAAAAATGTAGAATCTGCTTGTTGAGAATGGTGATGTTTCAGTCTGTTTCTCAGGATGCTTTTTGGAAGATTGGGTTATGTGTTGACTTGAGGAAATGGTATGGTTTCTTTTTATTGTGGCGGAGACATCTAGCGGGAATAACGTTTACTTGTACCGGTAAATGTTTTATCTCTGACGAAAAGAGAACCTTTACGTGTATATATTTTATCTCTGACTCTTTCTTATTTTTTTAGTATTGTTAATCTGCTAGAGATAATCCCTCGCTAGTTCGTCTTCTAAAATGTGTATTTTATTCCCTCATAATAAAGGAGTCAAACAAATGTGAGTACAGCATCATTATAACCACAGTGGTGACCCTGACGTGATATTTGAGTGAATGTTAAATTATCGTGTAATAAAATAACGACATTGACCATGCCTCGCACGGACAACACACCAACCGATGCGACGCTATCAGGTATGCCTACATCTCATAACGAACCTGAAATTTCACGAGTGTCAATTAAAATCCCACCAATTTGGCGTAAAAATGTTAAGGTTTGGCTACTGCAGATCGAGGCCCAATTGGCTACAGCTAACATCACAAAAGAGCTTACGAAGTTCAACTATGTTATCGGCTCACAGGAGCCAGACGTTGCCGAACTGATAAGTGATTTGTTAGTAAGACCACGTTCGAATACGCCTTTCTTAGACCTGAAGGTCCGGTTAATTGCTGAATTTGAAGAATCAGAAGGACGGAAAGTGACGAAATTACTCACAGAGCTTGACTTAGGAGACAAAAAGCCGAGTCAGCTTTTACGAGAATTGCGCGCCCTTGCGGGGACACAGGTCAAGGATGATTTTCTACACACAATCTTTCTGCAACGACTCCCAGTTAATTTAAGATCGATACTAGCATCCTGCAACGATACTCTAGACAACCTGGCCGCATTAGCTGATAGAATTTTAGATTTCTCAAACCCCTCGCAATTTCTATCGGTGATTCAATCTCGCCAACCCGCGGCAGAACCTCCTACGCAGCAGGTGGACAGGATTTTCAGACTAGAGTCGCAATTAGAACAACTTACATTATCTATAAACAGTCTGATTTCGAACCCACATACAACAGTCATCGACCGAGAGCTCGATCTAGACCTAGATCACCTTATCGCCAATATCGACCAGATAGTTCATTATGTTGGTACCATTTCACATACCAAGACAAAGCTAGGAAGTGTGTCAACCCATGCTCATATAACACAGCCTCCTCTGCTTCGGGAAATGCTCAGGCCCCTCGCTAGACGCGGCACATAGTGATGTGGGCCAAGGAAATTCTTGCCGTGTATTTGTAACAGACCGTTCCTCTGGTACACGATTCCTGGTTGATTCAGGAGCAGATGTGTCAGTCCTACCGCCCACTGCACATGACAGAGAGCAGACATGTAAACGCATACTTTATACGGCTAACGGCACACCAATTAAAACCTACGGCGAGCGTTTAATGCAACTTAACCTCAATCTAAGACGTCCATTTTGCTGGCCATTCATAATCGCTGATGTCCAACACGCTATCATTGGTGCTGATCTCCTCAAAAACTATGAACTGCTTATCGATGTCAATCATAAACGTCTTATCGATAGCACCACCAGTATGCCCACCTCTGCAGTGCCAGATAAACGTCTAATTTCAGAGAGCATCCATTTACTTGACCCTCAGAATAAGTATCCAGAACTATTGGGAAATTATCCAAATATATTTCGTGACAATCTCAATTATTGTGCACCCGATATCAAATTCTTTCATACCATTTCAACGATAGGCCCTCCAGTTTCAGCCAAGGCTAGACGACTATCCCCAGATAAGCTAGCACAAGCAAAGATGGAGTTTCAGAAAATGATAAATCTAGGTATATGTAGACCTTCCAAGAGCCCTTGGTCCAGCCCACTCCATTTAGTTCCTAAATGTGATGGTTCCTGGCGACCTTGTGGAGACTACAGGGCCCTAAATGCAAAAACTATTCCAGACCGCTAGCCTATTCCACATCTACTGGACTTCAACAGACGCTTTTGTGGCAAAACAGTTTTCTCCAAAATAGATTTGATTCGAGCTTTTCACCCCATTCCAGTCGCTGAAGAGGATATACCTAAAACTGCTGTCATCACTCCTTTCGGCCTCTTTGAATTTCTTAAACTTCCATTTGGGCTTTGCAATGCAGCACAATCATTTCAAAGGTATATCGACGTCATTTTGAGAGATTTAGACTTTGTTTTCTGCTACCTTTATGACATTCTCATAGCGTCTGTCGATGAGCAGGAGCATGAGATTCACCTGAAATTGCTTCTGGAACACCTAGATAAATATTCTATCAATGTAAACCTGTCCAAATGTATGTTCGGGGCTTCTGAAATTTCCTTCTTAGGGTACTCTGTTCCGTCTACAGGAATCAAACCCTTACCTGATCGAGTTGAAGCTATCCTTTCATATCCAAAACCTAGTTCAATCGTTGATCTAAGACGATTCCTAGGATTGGTAAACTTTTATCGTCGGTCACTTCCCAATGCGGCAAAGACCCAGCAGACCCTCTTCAGCCTATGTAAGGACACACGAAAGCGTGACCGCAGAGCAGTTAAGTGGACACCAGAGGCTGTGCACGCTTTTAACAACCTCAAGAAACAAATTGCTGATGCTACCCTACTTGCACATCCCTCAAGTGATCTACCATTGGGATTGACGGTTGACGCTTCCGACTTTTCGATTGGAGCCTCACTGCATCAAATCCGTGATGGTACAGCAGAACCTCTTGCATTTTTCTCTAAGACTCTAAATGACACACAAAAAAGGTACTGGACATATGATCGTGAGCTTCTCGCTGCCTATTCTGAAATAAAGTACTTCCGCCATTTATTGGAAGGTAGAAATTTTACACTTTTTACATACCACAAACCTCTAACGTTCGCATTTCAGCAGCGCCTAGATAAAGCATTTCCACGGCAACTCCGACAGTTGGATTGTATAGGCCAATTTACAACTGACATGAATATCTTCCGGGAAAGGATAACATTCCAGCAGATTTTTTCTCCCGCATCTCATCCATCTTCAATACATCACAATTGTCATTTGATGATGTAGCTAAAGCACAGGCATCCTATGAAGACCTAAAAGCTCTGCTACAGTCAACTACCACATCTCTTCAATTCAAGACCATCAATTTACCATCCGGAGCAGAACTAGTCACTGATGTTTCAACAGGAGAGGTGCGGCCATATTTACCTATCCAATTCCGCAATCTTGCATTTGAAATGCTTCATAATATGACGCACCCAGGAATTAAAGCATCTACCACACTTCTACAGAAAAGATATGTATGGCCATCACTCAAGGCAGATGTCAAACTCTGGACAAGATGCTGCATAGCCTGCCAGCGCTCCAAGGTTACCAGACATACCAACAATGCAATTAATACATATGATCCAGTGGAACGACACTTCTTTCACATACATGCGGATATTGTTGGCCCCCTTCCACCATATGAAGGATATACATATATTCTTACAATCATCGATCGATTTTCAATTTGGCCAGAGGCTATACCATTAAAGGACATAACAGCAGAATCAGTAGCTCATGCCATCCTATACTTTTGGATAGCTAGATTTGGTGTACCAGCCGTCATCACAACTGACCGTGGCAAGCAGTTTGACTGCTCGTTATTCAGTCATCTGATGAAAATACTGGGCATACACCACATTAAAACGACAGCTTACCATCCTGCAGCAAATGGGAAAATAGGACGTTGGCACCGCCAGCTCAAAGGCGCACTTCGGACTCAGTTAACCAACAGCTGGGTACCCCAACTTCCAACAGTCCTGCTAGGCCTCAGATCACTCATCATACCTCACCTAAATTCCTCCTCAGCTGAAGTCATTTATGGAGAGCCTATTCGCCTACCAGCAGACATCTTTGAAGAATCACCACCAACAGACCTTCCTGCTTTCGTCCTCAAGCTCAAACAGCATGTTCAATCCTTACGCCCAGTCCAACCAAAACATCATGCTGTTAAAAGAACATTTATACATCCTGAACTGTTGCGTTCATCTCATGTGATCATCCTGCATGACTCTCATCGTAAACCCTTGCAGCCTATCTACGATGGACCATTCCGTGTAATATCTCGCTCCGACAAACACTTTGTGGTTATTACCAACCATGGTGAAGAGACTATTTGTATTGATAGCATTTCTACTAAATAGTGAATACACTGGCACAGCTACCACAACTTGTGCCAGTAGCCAACAGCAGATCCATAGGGACATCTGCATCCCACAGACTCAACTGAAAGAGTCCTACACCCGTTCTGGAAGAACTGTTCGATTCCCATCACGATATCTCTCCGTTGCCACTGGGGAGGGAGTATGTGGCGAAGACATCTAGCGGGAATAACGTTTACTTGTACCGGTATATGTTTTATCTCTGACGAAAAGAGAACCTTTAGGAGTATATATTTTATCTGTGACTCTTTCTTATTTTTTAGTATTGTTGATCTGCTAGAGATAATCCCTCGCTAGTTCGTCTTCTAAAATGTGTATTTTACTCCCTCATAATAAAGGAGTCAAACAAATGTGAGTACAGCATCATTAAAACCACATTATGATAATAAATGGAGAAAAGCTTTGAGGAAAGTGTTTTGATGAAGTGTTTTGGAATGGTGCTAGTAAGATTGTATTGGGGGCAAGTAGAGTAAGGTGAACGATATGAATTGCTTGGGTAGCAAATCTGAAGGAGGTGTGTCCAAGCCAGAGTCATGTATTACCAGGAATTGATTGTGTTCCCTTTGTGTGCATAACACGAAACGACCCCAAATAAACCCCATCATACAGTTAAAAAGTTACAAAAGGCACCTCAACATCGAGCACGGATAAGGATGAGTAACATAACGTGAGTACAGTGCAATTAGAAAAAGGAATGGGTGGGAGTATGGAGTCCACGTTAGTCCAAATGCGTATTAGCAAAATGACAGAGCAGTTAGAATCTTTGAGTGAACAGATGTGTGAGCAGGTCGAATCTATGAAAGTGCATATAGTTGAAAAGATAGAGTCAGTGACCAAGCAGTTCAAACAGTGGAATGAGTCTATAAGAAAGGAAGTGAATGAGATAAGTGAAATTAAGGATCATGAAAATTATCGGAGAGGAGGGGGGCGTAAGGAAAGAGGTAATGAAGAGGAAGAAAATGAAGAAGACATGAAAGATGGACAAAGATGGACAGATGAAGAAGAACAAGGTCAAATGGAGGAGGAGGATGAGATAGAAGACAAGGTGAAGAAAAGGGTGGAGGATAAGATAAAAGAGGAGAAAGTCAATGTACAAAAAGAAAATGGAGAAGAGGAAAAGGATGGACATGAGGGAGAACAAGCTGAAGGAAAACAATGTCAAATGGAGAAGGAGGATAAAACTTAAGACAAGGAATAGGGTGAGATGGTAGACAAGATGAAGGAAAGTGTGGAGAACAATATAGAAGAGGAGAAATACAACATTCAGGAAACGATAAGGTGAAGAAGTTGTGGAGGACAAGGTAGACCAGGAGGACAAGGTGGACGAAGAGATAGGAACTGTTGAGCAAGATATGGCAGATGAGGAAGAGGAGGAAAATGAGGAAGGGAAGGAGAGAGAAGCAGGATTAGAAGGCAAAAGAAGGAGTAGGAAGAGAACGAGATGTCTTGCAGATGAAGATAAAAGAGTGAAAGATAAGAAGGAAAAGGAAAAGAAGATAAAAGGGACAAAGGTAAAGAGGAAAGAAAGGATAAGAAGAAAGGAACTGTTGAGCAAGATAAGGCACATGAGGAAAATAAGGAACAGAAGGAAAGAAAAGCAGGAAGGGAAGGCGAAGAATAAAAAAGGGAAAGGAGAAACAGAAACAGAAGAAAAGGAAGAGTAAGCTGGAAGGTAAAGAAGGAGGGGATGTGGAAGAAGGTGAAGAAGGAAAGAAAGCAGATGAAGGAAGGAAAGTGGTATAAGGGAAAGGAAAAATGAAGGAGGAAGGTGAAATGGAAGAAAGTAAGGAAGGAAAGAAAGCTGATGAAGGAAGGAACATGTAGCAGAGAAAGGAGAAAGGAAGGGGGGGAGAAGATGAAACGGAAGAAGGAAGGAAAGCATGTGATATGGAAGAAGCTGAAGAAGAAAAGGACGCAGATGAAGGAAATGAAAAGGTAGAAGAGAAAGGAGAAACGAAGAAGGGAGGAGGTGAATCGGGAGAAGGAAAGAGAGCAGGGGATATGGAGGAAGCTGAAGGAGGAAAGGAGGTAGATGAAGGAAGGGAATAATTAGAAGAGAAAGGAGAAACGAAAGAGAAGAAGTTGATAAAGGTTGAAGATAAAGTTCTCAATATTGATAACTTCATGATTTTTGATCCTGTTAGTGATGGAGAATCTGTTGGCAACCAGTCTCGTAGTACATTCGATTTTACTGTAGTTAACAATTATGGGCATTCTGTTTTGAATGATATGGTTGGGGTATCAAGAGAACATTCACATGCTCCGATTATAGAAAGTGAAGATTCTACAGGCGATGATGACATTGATGGGCGTAATAATACTGAGTATCAACACTACCTGAGGGAAGTTGTGAACCACTTTCATGGTTCATTTATCGTAACCTATTTATTATATTTATATTATTTGTGTTTCATGTTTCTCGATCTGCCATTTAAATTTACCGCCCGCCATGTAGGTTGGTGCGAGTCGTAACTTTACTTTCGTTTATTCCTTTTAACTTTGGTACTCAGGCCTATCTTTCTGTGATTGGTCTCTTCCTTCTTTGTTGTCAAGCTGGCGCTAATGTCGGTGTCCATCTTGGCATTTCTCCGCCATTCGAGTACGAGGCTAGACGTGAATTATGTAAAGTTCTTATTTTAATGCCTATCCACACATTGTGTTAACTTCTGTTTGTCTTCCGTGTTCGTTCTGGAGTGAGCTCATATCGTGTTTTAAAGTTAACTTTCATTTTTAATTGTGTTTGTGTTTGAGTTGCGTTTGTGCTTCGTTCATTTTAGTGCATCTGAATTCACGTCGCATCTTGGTGAGTTGCAGAAATGTTTATTTGTTTATTGTTTCCTTAATTTCCTTTCCTCCCTTTTCTCTTGAGTTTGGTACGCGTGTGTTAACCTTTGCCTGGTGGCTTTTCGTTTTGAGCTGGGTCTCTTTTATTTATGTCTTGAAGTCAGGGCTGGTTGAATTGTTGGATTCCTTCCACTTTCATCATGCTTTGCCTGACACTCATATGACCATGTCATGTTGGTATTTTAGCCGTGTTTTTGTGCATTCAATTATGGCCATTTCAGACGATTCTGTGTTTGCCACGTTCGTTCTGGGTCGGAACAAATACCGGCAAATCCACATCTTTGGGACCAGTAAAGCGATATTATGATCAAGTTGCATCACGTAGCATACTCAAGTATTTTTGTGTATCTCGTATTTATTGCGATTTGATTTATTTCCTGTTCCTTTCTCTTACTGCAACCTATTTTTGTAATTCATTTGGTGCGATATGGTTCCGAAGTATTCCGTCTTTAATTTCTGTATTTTATTGTTTGCGGTTTGCTCGATATTTTGCCTTATTACGGTATGTACCTCTCCCTCCACAACGACACGCATTTCACTTAATTTATTGCAACGTCTTGTTTGTCCGTCCCTCGCTTAGTATCTTTACATCGCACGTCTAGCCTAGTCTACTCATATCCTTTCGTTCTGTTTACCTGTGATCTTTATGTCACTGCACATTTATTGCAGTACTTCGGTACTATTTTATCATTTTGTAATATCTGCGTAACTCTGCCCTCCCCCCCCCCCCCCCCCTCTTTCATATTAGCGTGTACACGTTCCTCTCCGCATCGTCATTTACTTGATATTTTATCTGAATACATCCTCTCGGCCTGTTTCCTATTCCTTCGAGTTTCATTTATAGTAGCAGTCTTCCCTCCCGGTTGCGTTATAGACCGAGTGATGGCGTATGTTGTCTTGGGGATTTCGGGTGTGCTTATTTCATTGCCGAATACGCACGCCCGCACCTCTGGAGGAGTCAGTTGTCATCTTCTCTGAATTGCACGTAATTTCCACTGCGTTTTCAATCTTTTGCTCTGCGAGAAGATCGATGCTGTTCATCATCTAATTGAGGGTAAGTATCTCCATCACTCGTAGGTAGTTCAGTTGATGAGAAAAAATGAGTAGGTTTATGAGTGGGAACAATTTTTTTTGGCAAAGAGGAAGAGAATCCAACACAAAACCGAAAGAAAATAAAGATTTAGAAAGAGTTTTTACTGCACAAGGCTAACGGAGAGTGCAGCGTGAGCTGAGGTCGCCTGCAAGCTATCGCTAACTGCTCTTTCCCTCCCGAGCCGGTATTTTGGTACTATGGGAGTAGGTAGTGCGCTGGCAAGGCAATGTATGACAAATGGCAAGGATTTGGGTACTTACCTTTCAAAAGGGTGGTATTTTCTAAAGCATTTAGAAATGCTAGAAGTATTTGAATTAGTCGTAATATTTTTATTACTAGACACTGTTGGATTCCCGACCGAACGGCCGAATGCCTCCAGGGTAGGCAGTGATGAAGCAACGATAGTGCTCTTTTGCAATATGTTTTAATGTTTAGTGAGAATTTTTAAAACCTACCAATTGTTGCACTTAAAGCATGCTAAACCTTTACCCAGCACGGTGCTAAATAAAATTTTAGAAAGAAGGAAAACCTCAAACCTTACTAGAACGAAACCAAAATTTTGAATAGTGAAAATCTCTACAAGTTGGAAGCTGGCAGAGCGAGCTATACTTGCCTTAATGATTTACTAGAATTAGCTGTGACAGCTAAGAGAAACTTTGCAAATGTTGTTAATCGAAGTTTTGTTTTAAACGCAACAAGTGATAGTGTTTTTAATAAATTTTCTTTCAGAAATTGGCCATTTTCCTGGAATATAGAATAATTTCAGGAGAAATATTAGGGAAGAGAAGGTCCTGCCTAACGGTTTTTCTAGCAATAGAAGTAAGAAACCAATAACAATGAATTTAATTAACAACTAATAGAATTTAGAAGAATTAACAATATTTTGTATCTTGGATCTTATTTTGAGCGTAAGAACAACATTTTTTTTAGTTTTATAAAGATTAAAGGTCTCAGACCTATAATAAAAGGAAAGTTTACAATAAGCAATGTTAAATCAGTTCCAGGTTCAAACCTATTACAAGCACTAAACCCGTACAAGGGTTTAGAAATGTTCATGCAATTAAGCAGTTTAAAGCCTATAATGACAATAGTAAAGTAATTACAACTTTGTTTGATGTTTAACTAAATTAATTAGGTAGAATATTAAATTTTCAAAAATAAGGCTCTAGAATACCTCAGTAGTGAGGAAAGAATTAGTCATTCCTGGCTTATATAACCACTGCTAATTACGCAGAATTTAAGAGATTCTAAATTCTAAATAGGGCGGATCACCTTTTGTGAAGCCTGGATTACAATAAGATAAATGTTTAACAATTAGAAAACGCTTACTTCTTAGACGAAGCAGGAAATAATACGTATTAAAACGTGGATTATAACCACGGTTATTAGTACAGAATGAATAACTAGTAAGTGGAACATGTTTGGGAGGGCGCCTATGTGTTTGCGAGGCGTCGTAGAAAAAAAACAGTTACTTAAATTAACTTAAGTTTGTTAGTAAAAGGTATTTGGAGGACAGGAAATAGGGATTCATAGTTCTGGGCAATAGTATTGCTCTAATGAACGCGACGTGGTTGAAGTTCGCACACACACTTTTGAAGCACTAAAACTTTGTTGAACATGAGAAATGGTATCGCAGTTTATGAATTCACTGAATTTGACTTGAATAGGTTAATTGCGTTAGAATGTTTTTGGATTGCAGTTAATAGTTCGGTTTCACTTAAAGTTTTGGTAATTTAGACAATATGATTGTAGTTCACACGGTTGACAGTTTAATTTGAATGGAATGTTCCAGAACTGTAGTGACAATTAAATGGAGCGGCATTAATTCCTCGGAGGCAAGTTAAGTTTTAGAAAGTTATTAATTGGCATAAATCCCTCGTTGTAGGGAAGTCATCCCCTATTTAGTACAAGAAACACCAACATTCAGATTTTAAAATAAGCTTAGTTTAGCTTAGGCATGACAATTCCCTCGTGGGCAGTTATTTCACAAGTTTGCGAAAATCTTAACACTGCATATAACTTTCATACAAGGCATTCAAAATGTTGTTTAAAACCTTCCTTAAAACATGATTAAAATCAATGTATGAGTTACATAACTTGCATGATGAATAAAGATGGAAGATCCCTGTAGCCGTTACTTTTAAAAATCAGACATGGCGCCGATTTGGAATTTAACCTCAGTTTTAAAGGAGGTAGGTCTCTAAAAGAGGATAAACTATTTACTCGAAGTCCGAACTAGAAGTGGATGAGTAGAGAAGCACACGAAAGAGCCCGAAAGGCGAAGGAGTGGGGGAAGGCAACATAAGAGTGTAAACAGTGTAGGGACTTAATATTGGAAAGCGAATTTCAGCTTGCTGATGGCTTGGATTCAGAATATTTAGTTGCTGCCTATGCTCACATTAAATAGTCAAGGGAAGATGTTTGTGGAGCAAATACAAAAACAGCCTGCAAATTTTCACCATTTGGGGAATGATTCAAAAGAGAAGAAGCATCTCAGAAGTGGCTTTTCGGGAACACCTGCCAGACGCGGACAAGTTAACAACAGTGAAGATTTATCCAAACCTCGGCCTCTTTTTGGTCAGCATAAGCCTGGAAAATTTCTTGCTTCACGAGTGGAAGAACCAAGTGCAAATTGTGTGGGCAAATGACGTATGTCGACTATCGAATCAGATGGCTTTTCTGAAGATGATGATCTATAATGTGTTTTACTTTGGGTGTGCTGTGTTTTTTAATAGTGTATGTTAAATGTGTATCTTGAAAATTTATGTATTCAGTGTTTTTTTAATGTGATTCCTACGTGTTTCTCATGCAAGAATAACATTTGGGGGCGAATTGTAACGGTTCCTTTGTTTTATTTTTAAGTATATACTTAGAAGTATCGCCACTTCTTGCTGGGGCATTGAAAGGAGTCTAGCACTTGTGCATTTTTGATTCTTTGTGGTGTCCCAGCAATGGGTGGCAGGAGACTTTGCTTATTCATGGAAGTTGCCATGGTTAGGTATTGAAAACATTAGAATGCTGTTTAGATTTACTATGGATAAAAATGATAATAAGAGAGGTTATTTGTTGTTTGAAAGAGAAAAATATAGGATCTGCTTGTTGAGAATGGTGATGTTTCAGTCTGTTTCTTAGGATGCTTTTTGGAAGATTGGGTTATGTTTAATGATGGTCTGGTGTTGACTTGAGGATCTGATATGGTTTCTTTTTATGATAATACATGGAGAAAAGCTTTGAGGAAAGTGTTTTGATGAAGTGTTTTGGAATGGTGCTAGTAAGAATTGTATTGGAGGCAAGTAGAGTAAGGTGAATGATATGAATTGCTCGGGTAACAAATCTGAAGGAGGTGTGTCCAAGCCAGAGTCATGTATTACCATGAATTGATTGTGTTCCCTTTGTGTGCATAACATGAAACGACCCCAAATAAACCCCACCAACCAGTTATAAAGTTACACTTCACTCTTCCTCACTAATTAAATTTCATGAATAAATTAATTTCCATGAATAATTAGCCTCTCGTAACTAATTCATTAGTATTGATCTTCTCACATTACTAAGTTTCAATTACATCTCACAATTTAATTTCAATTACACCTCTCGCCAATTATTAAATTTCAATTTGACCTCTCACAAATTAGATCTCAGATACAACTCTTCCCTTCTACTGTACAACATGCTAATTACTGTAAGTGTTTATCCATCATGCACCATTCAATTTCAATACGGATCAACTTCGTTTTATTGTTGAATTACGTTCAATATGGGCTACCCGTCTTATACCTTCGACCAGGACCAATAAAAATCACATTACGATCTCGCCGGCGGATGGTACATATTATTATTGTTATTACTTCATCGAAGTGGCAATTATAATCCCATTTACATAACTTTTCGCAAGGTCTTATTCATGACCTGAATACAACTGATAGCAACTCTTTTCATAATGATATCTCAAGCCTATCATTGTTTAAATAAGTTGTAATATTAATTACCACTAAGACTAGAATGGGCTACGGTCCCTAGCCACCCCCTGAACTCGTGCTGGCTGTGACCATGCTTAAACAAAATTTATGGCTTTAAGGACACTCCCCTTTCATGATGGACGCGGTCCGTGATTAACAGATCTATTCAAACACCAACTTCCTTCTCAGTGACCGAGATCCTGCATGGTCACTGTGCTAATTTGTGGAACTAATTACATGGGCAATTCCCTTTTATACCGTGAACATTTAATAATTCTCGAAAGATTTCAATTATTTATCCTCGACATGACTTCCTACATAAATTCACGGGCCACGTTATCGGCCTCTATAATTGTATTCCTGAAGGATTAGGTAATATAGCAACGGATCTATTTCTGGGGAGGTTGAATGGACAGATTACAATGTATATCTGCCCCCAGGGAATCGGACCTCACACCTGGCTGTTCAGAAGCATCCTTTATCGTGACTCTAGGTGCACAACATGGCTACCTTTAATTCAACTGATGCACGCTTGGCACATCTACCGCCATCATCTGTCATTACAGCATGAGGGCTCATCATTCAGTGCATTAGGCACAATTCGACGAACATCCAAAATCACTCAGACCTCTCTCAACTCACCTCGTGCTATATACCTTCCTTCGAACCTCGATGTAATACACTGGCATTTACACTTACTAGCTTAATACAGCAGCAAATCAAAAGTCCTGAGGTCTCGGGTTTGAATTCGCAACTAAGGTTGTCAGCCAATGAGTTACACTACAGGAAACTTTTATTTTTGTGTTGTGTTGCATGATAATTTGTCCATTTCGCGGTGTAGTGGCTAGTATACTTGGGTGTTATCCTGAGATCTTGGGTTCCAACTCAACTATGATCAGAATTTAATTTGATCTGAGGGAAGGGAAAAACAATACATATTAATATGTGGGCTGGCCACATAGATTGACGCAGAGTGAATATATGGGAAATGGAACTAAGTTGGGAGGGCGCTCAATTCTATGTGAAGCCACATACAAGTTTGTCTTAAATTTAAATTTAAATTAATTTTGTTAGTAAAAGGTATATGGGAAAAAGGAGATAGGAATTCAAAGTTCTCGCCAGTTTTAAGGCTCTCAGTCAAACGCGGTGCGGTAGATAATTAAACGGACAGTGTTTTGCACTAAAGTCTGTTGATAGATTGGAAATTTTCACTATTGCAGCACAGAAAGTTCAGGGAACAAGCGAAAAGTTATTGCAGTTTATGGGGAACAGTTGAATTTAGCTCGAGTAAGTTTATTGCGTTGGAGAGTTTGTGGGTTGCAGTTTTTGGTCCTATTTAATTTGAAGTTCCAGAAATTTGACGGTATTGAGCATAGTTCTTTACGGTTGAAGTATATTTTGAATGGAAGATTCCAGAACTGTAATGACAGTTAAATGGGCCGGTAATGATCCCTCGAAGGCAAGTTAAGTTTTAGAAAGTTATTAATGAGTTTTGGCAAGAATTCCACGGTGAGAGAAAGAATCTCTTTTATATCGTACTAGAAGTACTGAATTTCTTGACTGGTAAAGAGCTTTGGTAGCTAAGAATAGCGATTCTCACGAGGGGCAGAGTTTTCACAAGTTTGTGAAATTACATTACTGCCTATAGCTTTTAGTAAAAACATTCCAAAAATTGTTTGGAAACCAATTTAAAACATGTTAAAAGTTTAGTGTAGGTACTTAACTTGCATGTTGAGCAGGCGATGGTTCATTATAGCCGTTATGTTAAAAATCAGACATGGCCGACTTTTAAAAATGCCTCATAGAGACAGGAGGCTGGTCTCTAAGCAAGAGCGCCAAACTGTTCACACAAATTTCGAACAAGAAGTGAGAGCGGGCAAGGCAGCGCACTACACAGCTAGGTAAGCAAGGGGGAAGGGGAGGGAAACAAAAGAGTTTATAGCAGAATGGGCAACATTAAAAAAAATCTTATACAAAACATTTTATCCTTCATGGAGCAGTGTCTTCAAGCAGATGGTAGATGACGACGAAGTCGACGCCTGGTGGATTGGTGTGTAAATCCTCTTGACTTGAAGAGTTTGAAGAAATTCATCCGGTAGTCGCAACATGCTGCTAGGTATGTTTCATAGAAGAGACTCATCTAGAACAAACTTAAAAACAACATAAGCGCGTGTACGGAGCAAATAGAACACAGAAAGTCGCTGTTTGTATCTGCAAGGAGGGAAATTAAATAAAGGACGCTAATTGAAAAAGACAAAGAGTTGAAAAAGCTAATTGTAACTGAACGTGTATTCCAAAGAATACACCATACTGCGGGGGGGGGGGGGGGCGGACACTAGCAGAGAACAGAAAGGAAACAATTTTAAGGATTCCAGGCGTCAACATCGTCGTCAGCTAACATCTCTTTGAAGACACTGCTCCAGCCACCCTGCCAGAGATCCAGGATTTAAAAGAAGCCACTTCTGTTGCCGTTGCAAAGAAGTTAAGTACTCCAATTTCAACCTTTTCCAGAAATAATTACGAAGAGCTTCAATTTTAAGCCAAACAATAGGCAAGCTAGAATCTCTGTGAGAGTCAGGAAGGGGGGGGGGGAGAAGAAAGAGAACTACCAATAAGGAAATGAACAGGGGTTAATGGAAGTAAATCATCAGGATCAAGGGGTCAAGGGGGCGAGAATTAACAACACCTTCAATTTATTAAGATAGACGGTGAGTTAAATTCTACATAGGTTAGAATACGATTACCTAAAACCTTTTTAGATGACGTTTGGTAAGCTTGACACAAGATTCCCACCTGCCGCCGTGATGGGGGCGTAAGGATTTATGAATCGCCATTTAAAACCTTTAGCGAAGGAAAAGTTAGAAATTTGTTCCTTGGCAGGAGAAGATGTAAGAGCTTTCTTCCACAATGAAACTGAGCCTTGAAAGGTGGAGGCATCATCGGAAAACATTTCAGAAGGAACTCCACGCCTGGCAGTGAAACGAGAAACAGCTGACAGAAAGTAAGAAGTAGAGGCATTTGTTACAAGTTCCAGGTGGATCACACCAGTAACCATGCAAACGAAGAGAGAAACACAGAGTTTTCCAAACAATTTGCGTCTAGTTTCAGGGGAATTGCGCTGATATTCAAATGGACCCACGTAATCCATGCCAGTTAAAGCAAAAGGACGGCTAGGGGACGAGCGGAAAGATGGTAGATCGCCCATAATTTGAGTGCTAACCTTAGGTTTAACCTTAAAGCAAGGGATGCATTTGTGTATTACTGAAGAAATTTTATGAACTCCATTTATTATCCAGTACTGTTCCCTTAATAAACAAAGCAGGGTTCGAGTACCAACGTGAAAATTTCGATATAAAAAAGTCGCGTATGATTAAAGAAGTTACGTGATGTTTGGAAGGCAAAATGACAGGATGCTTTTTGTCTTCAGAAAGTGAAGAATGAGTAACCCATTTTCATTAAGGAAAGGGGCTAGGGCGCAAAGACGACTAGATTTTGAAAGATCTTTCTTACCTGAAAGCAAAGACAATTAGTTAGGGAAGGCTTCTTGCTGTGTGAGATGCAAAACTTTGATAGTAGCAAGAGTTAATTCATGATTAGTTTGATGCGGTTTAGGAAGAGTAGGCTGGTCAACAACGAAATATTTCCATCTAAGAAGATAGGCAAAAATCCGAATTAGTTTATGAAAGGAGAATAGCGGGATAATAAGGGAAATGAAACTCTGGAAATAAGACATGAAGCAGTGGATTTAGCTACTTTAGTGTCAGGCAAATTAGACATTGAAACTGGAGGTTTAGAAGTCTAGCAAGAAGAGTCTTCGACTAGAAACGAGGGCCCATACCAGTACAGTTGAGATCCTGCCAATTGAAAGGGTAAGCAACCACGTGAGATAATGTCAGCGGGGTTATCAGCGCTAGGCACATGTCTCCATTGACATCCCAAAGAAAGGGTTTGAATTTTAGAAACTCTATTGGCAACGAAGGTGTGCCAGTGGGTGGGAGATTTGGCGATCCAAGAATCGCTCCATAAATAAATTTGAGAAAATTGAATTTTTAAAAATTTCTGCAATTCTTTTGTGAGTTCTGCGGCCATGAGAGCGGCACTAAATTCATGTCTAGGCAAGGTGATAGTTTTAAGTGGGGCTACTTTGGATTTAGCACAAATGAGACTCGAGCGTGAAGATGAGTTTAGAGGATGGCAGTAAACAAGTTGTGCACAGCAACCGTAAGCTTTTTCGGAACTGTCGGCAAAGACATGAAGAACGAAAGATTTATTAGAAAAAGTGTTGATTAAATTTCTGGGAATTACAATAAACGATAGATAAGTAAACTACATCGAAAATAAAGCCATCTATTAACGTAAGAAGAGGGAACAGCTTCGGCCCATTCCAAGAGACCATAGCTCTTGCCTAAAAAGCTTAGCAATGACAATAACTGGAGCTAGAAATTGAAGCGTGTCGAAGATTTTAGCTATTTCAGACAAGATTTGCCTTTTTGTGTTAGGGAGCTCGTCGGCAAGCGAGACTTTGTAAATGAGAGTATCAGTGTGAATGCACCAGTGTACTCCTAACGTCTTTATTGTGTCGGAATCGCTACAGGTTTCTACAGAAGAGGGATCTACATCTTCGACAGGAAATAGAGCAAGAAACTCAGGTGAATTTGAATTCCACTTGTGAAGTGGGAATCCTCCATTCTATAACAAAGTCTTTAATTCAAGAGATATGAGAGAAGCTTCTTCAAGAGTTTGAAAAGATTGCAGATAATCATCGACATAAAATGAAGGGGGTAAATTTCTGAAGCTTTAGCGTTAAATAAATGACAATCATGAGAGGCAAACATATGTAGAGATCGGATAGCTAGGAAAGCGAAAGGTTTAAGACCGTATGTAACGGTTTTTAATCGGAATATTTTGATAGGCTTACAGGTTTCGTCACGCCATAAGATTCTTTGAAGATCTTGCTGTTCTGATTGAATTAAAACTTGACGGTACATTTGTTTTATATCTGCTATGACGGCTATGGGGAATAGGCGAAAATTTAAAAGTATGGTAGACAGTTCGGACTGAATAGCAGGACCGGAGTGAAGAGTATCGTTAGGACTATTGCCATTAGCGTCAAATACAACTCGAATTTTGTCGTTAACAAGAGGGTTTTTCCACACAGGATGGTGATTAAAGAAGACAGTTTCGACTGTAGGATGAAATTCGTCATCAGATTTAGTAAAAACTTCCATGTGATCTAAGCTTTCATATTCTTCCATGAATTCTGTATATTGTTGTTTGACAAGAGGTTCTTTTTTGAATTTACTATCAATGGCGAGGAGAGCTTTACGCGCTTCAGACTGAGAATAACTTTGTTTTGGAGAATTGAGTAGTCTCGTCATTTGAACTATGAATCGGCCTTCGGGTGTGCGAGTAGTGGTAGAAATGAAAAGTTGCCCGCAGAATTCGTTTTCTGAGGAGGTTGAGCTAGGGGGATCGATATTTTCAAGTTTCCAGAACTGTTCCAAATCGGTACTTACAAAATGCCATTGCGACACAGGTTGAGTGGTGTAATGAGAGAGTTGACCGGTAACAATCCACCCAAAATTAGTGTCTCTGGCAAACACATTGGAAGACAATTGACGAATTTGCTTGCGAAGGCAATTCCAGAAGACATTTGCACTAAAATTATGTCAATAGGACCTTGTACATTAAACAGAGAGTCGGCAAGCCTTAAGTGGGAAGGAACATTTAAACAGGAAATGTCAACAGAGTGACTAGGGGTATCCTCTCCTATACTGTTAAGAATGAGACAGTTCAGTTTGAGAAAATTATTTCTTTGACAAGTATCCTTTATAGTTAATTTTGAGAATTGCAAAGCTTGTGATTTTAAACTGTTAATGCCTGATACATTTATAGAGGTGGGGTTTACTGGAAGACCAAGTTTTTTGATTAAAGAGTCAGAAACAAAATCTTGGGTTGCAGCTGAGTCGAGAATGCCACGGGCGCGAACCCAGTTGCAAGATTTATCTTGAACCTTGATTTCAACAGCACTACGCAAAGATTCTGCGTTTTGAATATAAGATGATGCGTTGGTTTTACTAGGGTTTTCACTTTGATTAGGAGTGGAGGGTGTTGATGACCTCGATTGATCATGACGATGCAATAGTGTGTGATGCGCCCTTTGACAATGACAACAGAGTCTAGTGGAATTACAATTAGAAGCGGAATGTTTAGATGAAAGACAATTGAAACAGTACTTGTTTTGAGATACCAATTTCCTTCTGTCATCAATTGATAGCTCTTTGAAAGACTTACATAAGTATAAAGCGTGAAAATCTTTGCACACTATGCACTTTAACGGCTCATTAAGACTTTTGCGGGATTCACCTTGGGTACTTAATGCAAGATAATTTGTAGTACGGTGTTCACTGGACCTAGTTTGGTAACCAGTTGCGTACGGCTTAGGTTTAGAAGAGCTAGACCCCGGTTTTTGAGTATGGGAAGGTGGGCCACAGTGAGACATGGGCCACAGTGAGACAAGCTCATTAAATCCTTTTTTTTTTTTTTTGAAAGAGGGACATTTTTCAATATTTCTTAGAGGTTGGCTCTCCTGGTAGCAGACATTTTGAACCTGTTTACTCTTTGAAAGAAGCATGTTATGTAGGAGATAAACAACATCTTCGTTTTTGAGGTAAGAAAAGTAAAATTTTCTTCCTTTTTTATAGTTATGTGTATCATTGTACATTAATGAATATATGGTCGAAATACATACATATTACTAAATAATTATTGGAATTGTCAGCTTGTTCAGTATTGTAGGTGAGATAGTAGACAATGAGATAGTAGACATAATTGTTTTTACATGTCGCAAGTGGGCCACAGTGAGACACAGTAGGGTGGGCTACAGTGAGACAGTGAGAAAGATATACGGAGTTACCCCAAAGCTGAGGAGAGGGCAGAGTCAACTTCTAGGAGAGAAAGGGGAGACCTTTCATTCCAAATCACACCCCAGAATGAAATAAAACTTGATTTTAAGTCCACAAATAAAAATTAAAAAATCTAAAGAACTGCAAGAAGAATTTGTTCAGCCAAAGGCAGCCCTAGCTACAGACATTTCCATGGATGATGATGTTGATGATTCTTCTAATTCAGACAGCTCATCAAATAATGAAGAAATCGAGCTCCTAACATTTCATCAACTTGTTCGCAAACCTAAGGAAGGTGACTTCGTTCTGGTTGAGTTTTCAGGGAAACACTCAAGATTTTGCATCGGGGAAGTGAAATGAGATTTAGATGATGAAAATTATTAAGTAAAATTCTTAAGAAAAAGAGCAAAAATGATAGGCAGTTCTTTTTTTACCCATAGGGTGCAGATATTGCTTCAGTCCCCGCGAAAGGCAACAGATCACTGTGGCCGGTTTCCTGAGCATATGTCAAAACAAATAGACAAAAGTCATATCTCAAATTTTCTGTAAATTTTGGGAATCTGAATGTGCTGTAGTGTTTTCTGGCATTAATTATTTGTTTTAGTGTTTATCAATGTATTTAACCAGTCAAAATAAATTCTTTTCATTGTTTCTCAGTGTGGACCATCATCTGTCTCAGTGTGGCCCACGGGTGGGCTACAGTGAGACGGCTGCAACATGTTCACAATTTATTATTTTTACAGAAACGTGTGGATGTTTTGGAAATTCTAAGGGTATGAAATTGATGAGCAACAATCAACTTATATTTCAGTATATAAAGACATTCTCATATATCAAAAAATAAGACAGTATACTAAAATATATTTTTCTGTCTCACTTTGGCCCACCTTCCCCTACTGGTAGATGAATATACATGTTTAGATTTGGGTGACATGGATTCACGTTTAGAATTCGATGAGGCGGGTTAACTTTGGTTAGCTAAGGCAGTTAAGAGTTGACATCTACTATTTATAAAGGTGACAAAATGCTCATAAGAATAATCATCATTATTAGAAAGTTCAATTTCCCAAGCTTTGAGAGTAGCAGTATCGACTTTAGAAACCACTAGGTGTATTAAGAAGGTGTCCCAGTGATCAGTGGGCTGATCCAATTGGGATAATGCTTTCACATGAAGTTGGGTAGTGTCGACGAGGGTACGCAAGCTAGTGTCGTCATTATGCTGTGAGGAAGGCAAGTTAAACAGAGATTTCATGTTACGTTAAATTCTTAAACGTACATTACCGTATATTTCTTTCAGTAAATTAAAGGCAATAGGGTAGTTTTCGGCGCTTACTAGGAGTGCTTCAACTAACTGCAGTGCTTGATCGCGGAGAATTGATCTTAAGTGAAATTTGTAAATAACTTGAATATCTTCATTGTCATGGACAAGAGAACAAAAAAGTTGATAAAAAGAATCCCATGCAGACTCGTCTCCTGAAAAATGAGGCAAATTTGTTTTTGGGAATATTGGTTTAGGTTTATAAGTGCCCTCACGAGACGAGGTTTGTTGTTCGTGGAGTGAGCTAAGAACTGAAGCGTCCTTTTTCTGGTCTTCCTGAAGTTGCCGTTATATTTTGAAGACAGCGCTTATGCCTTCATAGTATTGGGTTACTACATCCACTCGATCATCTGTTTGATTGAGGATGCATGTTTCAATATCTGTTTGAACAGTGTTATAATTTTCAAAAATCGTTCGTAGTCTTTTAAGCGAAGTTTTATTATGTCTAAATGAGATTCTGAGGGATCCAGATCTTTGATATATTTTCTAAAGCGGGTGATTTGTCCCTTATAAGACGCTCGTCTTGCGGTGAGCTTATCATCCCTTTCTTTACCTTTATCCTTTTCTTTATCCCCGGGGGCCATAATGAAGTTGATAAATTGGAGTACAACTTACGATAATGTGGAGTTGGTGGAAATGCTGTCAGGTTGGCAGCAGCAAACAGCTTGAAAGTGATAAACACTGAAGGAGACAGGAGCGACCTCTTTCTCTCTCCACCAGCCCTGCGCAGTATGGTTAATAGCTGAAAAATTCAAAGTAGATATTAGTAATTTGCAAAATATTAACAAATTGAATTCTCCCAGGTTTCTGGAACCAATTTTTGGTAGGTTAATACTGAGTGTCAACACTACCTGAGGGAAGATGATGAGAAAAAATGAAGTAGGTTTAGGAGTGGGAACAATTTTTGGCAAAGAGGAAGAGAATCCAACACAAAACCGAAAGGAAATAAAGATTTAGAAAGAGTTTTTACTGCACAAGGCCTGTGAAGTACCTAAAATGTGCGGGGACTTATGTAAGGCTAACGGAGAGTGCAGCGTGAGCTGAGGTCGCCTGCAAGCTATCGCTAAGTGCTCATTCCCTCCCGAGCCGGTATTTTGGTACTATGGGAGTAAGTAGTGCGCTGGCACGGCAATGTATGACAAAAGGGAAGGATTTGAGTACTTTCCCTTCCAAAGGGTGGTATTTTATAAAGCATTTTGAAATGCTAGAAGGATTTGAATTAGCCGCTATATTTTTATTACTAGACACTGTTGGATTCCCGACAGAACGGCCGAATGCCTCCAGGGTGGGCAGGGATGAAACAACGATAGTACTCTTTTGCAATATGTTTTAATGTTAATAGTGAGAATTTTTAAAACATACCAAATGTTGCACTTAAAGTAGGCTAAACCTTTACCCAGCACGGTGCCAAATAAAATTTTAGAACGAAGGAAAACATCAAACCCTACTTGAACGAAACCAAAATTTTGAATAGTGAATCATAAGTCAGAGTGAAAATCTCTACAAGTTGGAAGCTGGCAGAGCGAGCTATACTTGCCTTAATGATTTATTAGAATTAGCTGTGACAGCTGAGAGAAACTTTGCAAATGTTGTTATTGGAAGTTTTGTTTTAAATGCAATAAGTGATAGTGTTTTTAATAAATTTTCTTTCAGAAATTGACCTTTTTCCTGGAACATAGAATAATTTCAGGAGAAAGATTAGGGAAGAGAAGGTCCTGCTTAACGGTTTTTCTAGCAATGAAAGTAAGAAACCAATAACAATGAATGTATTAAAAACAAATAGAATTTTGAACAATTGACATTATTTTAGATCTTGGATCTTATTTTGAGCGTAAGAACAACTTTTGTTTTGTTTAATTTTATAAACATTTAAGGTCTAAGACCTATAATAAAAGGAAGGTTTACAATAAACAATGTTAAATCAGTTCCAGGTTTCAAACCCCTTACAAGCACGAAACCCGTACAAGGGATTGGAAATGTGCATACAATTAAGAAGTTTAAAGCCTATAATGACAATAGTAAAGTAATTACAACTTTGTTTGATGTTTAACTAAATTAATTAGGTAGAATATTACATTTTAAAAAATAAGGCTTTAGAATACCTTAGTAGTGAGGGAAGAATTAGTCATTCCTGGGCTAGCAGGATAAGAAAAAAAAAGAAGATTATTAAGTGGTTTCTAATACCACTGCTAATTACGCAAATTTAAGATATTCTAAATTCTAAATAGAGCAGGTCACCTTTTGAGAAGCCTGGATTACAATTGGATAAATGTTTAACAATTAGAAAACGCTTACTTCTTAGAAGAAGCAGAAAATAATAAGTATTAAAACGTGGATTATATAACCATGGTTATTTTTACAGAATGAATAAGTTGTAAGTGGAACAAGTTTGGGAAGACGCCTATGTTTTGGCGGGACCTTGAAGAAATAGAACCAGATAGTATAATTAACTTAGGTTTGCTAGTAAAAGGTATTTGGAGGACAGGAAATAGGGATTCATAGTTCTGGCCAATTTTATTCCTCTAACGAACGCGATGCGGTTGATATTCGCACACACACTTTTGAACCACTTAAAGTTTGTTGAACATGAGAAGAGTTATTGCAGTTTTTGAATTCATTGAGTTTGACTTGAATAGGTTTATTGCGTTAGAATGTTTTTTGGATTGCAGTTAATAGTTCGGTTTCACTTAAAGTTTTGGTAATTTAGACAATATGAGTGTAGTTCACACGGTTGAATGGAAAGTTCCTGGACTGTTGTGACAGTTAAATGGAGCGGCAGTAGTCCCTCGGAGGCAAATTAAGTTTTAGAAAGTTATTAATTGGCATAAATCCCTCGTTGTAGGGAAGGCATCCCCTATTTAGTACAAGAAGCACCAACATTCAGATTTGAAAATAAGCTTAGGTAGCTTAGGCACGACAATTCCCTCGTGAGCAGTTATTTCACAAGTTTGCGAAAATCTTAACACTGCATATAACTTTCATACAAGGCATTCAAAATGTTGTTTAAAACCTTCCTTAAAACATGATTAAAATCAATGTATGCGTTAATTAACTTGCATGATGATTAAAGCAGGAAGATCCCTGTAGCCGTTACTTTTAAAAATCAGACATGGCACCGATTTGGAATGTTACCTCAGTTTTAGAGGAGGTAGGCCTCTGAAAGAGGACAAACTGTTCACTCGAAGTATGAACTAGAAGTGGGGCGAGTAGAGAAGCACACGAGAGAGCCCGAAAGACGAAGGAGTGGGGGAAGGAAACATAAGAGTCTAAATAGTGTAGGAATCATAGGAAAAAATCAAATATTAAACAGTATGACAATGGAGTACATCAAATAAATCTTCATTCAGATGATAGGTGACGACAGCGACGACATCTGCTTGAATAGTATGGAACAATTCTTGAGACTGTTGGATTCAAGAGCTACAACTGGTTGCCGCATGTTGAGACAGTGAAGTTTTCACGGAATAAGCAACTGGAACAAACTCAAGAACACAATAAATGCCTCATCGAAGGAAAAGGGAAATACAAAGGTATCACTTTTGGTGTCAGCGAGAAGAGAAAGAAAGAACCAATGAAAGAAAGAAAGCAAAGAGCAGCAATTGCTAACTTTAACTAACCGTGTATTCCAAAGAATACACCAGCGTAAAGTGATTAATCCGGATATTGATAGAGATGATTATTCATATATTCGGGATAATAACAACATCGAAAAAAGCAGTTCAGATGATGAAAAGTGTGGAGATGGTATGTCTTTATCAAATGACCTCAATTTCCAGCTCTTCGAGACTTAATATTGGAAAGTGGACTTCAGCTTGGTGATGGCTTGGATTCAAAATATTTAGTTGCTGCCTCAGGGACATCACACTAGATAGTCAAGGGATGATGTTTGTGGAACAAATACAAAAACTGCCAGCAGTTGTTACAGCTGACGCATCATCGCTTTCCGAGCTAGTTGAGGGAGCAAATTTTCACCATTTGGGGAATGATTCAAAAGAGAAGAAGCATCTCAGAAGTGGCTTTTCGGGAACACCTGCCAGACGCGGACAAGTTAACAACAGTGAAGATTTATTCAAAACTCGGCCTCTTTTTGGTCAGCATATGCCTGGAAAGTTTCTTGCTTCACGAGTGGAAGAACCAAGTGCGAATTGTGTGGGCAATCGACGTAGGTCGGCTATCGAATCAGATGGCTCTTCTGAAGATGATGATCTATAATGTGTTTTACTTTGGGTGTGCAGTGTTTTTTAATAGTTATGTTCGATGTGTATCTTGAAAATTTATGTATTCAGTGTTTTTTTAATGTGATTCCTACGTGTTTCTCATGCAAGAATAACATTTGGGGGGCGAATTGTAACGGTTCCTTTGTTTTACTTTTAAGTATATAGTTAGAAGTATTTCCACTTCTTGCTGGGGAATTGAATGGAGTCTAGCACTTGTGCATTTTTGATTCTTTGTGGTGTCCCAGCAATGGGTGGCAGGAGACTTTGCTTATTCATGGAAGTTGCCATGGTTAGGTATTGAAAACATTAGAATGCTGTTTAGATTTACTATGGATAAAAATGATAATAAGAGAGGTTATTTGTTGTTTGAAAGAGAAAAATATAGGATCTGCTTGTTGAGAATGGTGATGTTTCAGTCTGCTTCTTAGGATGCTATTTGGAAGATTGGTTGTGTTTAATGATGGTCTGGTGTTATCTTGAGAATATGATATGGTTTCTTTTTATGATAATAAATGGAGAAAAGCTTTGAGGAAAGTGTTTTGATGAAGTGTTTTGGAATGGTGCTAGTAAGATTTGCATTGGAGGCAAGTAGATTAAGGTGAACGATATGAATTGCTTTGGTAGCAAATCTGAAGGTGGTGTGTCCAAGCCAGAGTCATGTATTACTAGGAATTGATTGTGTTCCCTTTGTGTGCATAACACGAAACGACCCCAAATAAACCCCACCAACCAGTTATAAAGTTACACTTCACTCTTCCTCACTAATTAAATTTCATGAATAAATTAATTTCCATGAATAATTAGCCTCTCATAATTAATTCATTAGTATTGATCTTCTCACATTACTAAGTTTCAATTACATCTCACAATTTAATTTCAATTACACCTCTCGCCAATTATTAAATTTCAATTTGACCTCTCACAAATTAGATCTCAGATACAACTCTTCCCTTCTACTGTACAACATGCTAATTACTGTAAGTGTTTATCCATCATGCACCATTCAATTTCAATACGGATCAACTTCGTTTTATTGTTGAATTACGTTCAATATGGGCTACCCGTCTTATACCTTCGACCAGGACCAATAAAAATCACATTACGATCTCGCCGGCGGATGGTACATTTTATTATTGTTATTACTTCATCGAAGTGGCAATTATAATCCCATTTACATAACTTTTCGCAAGGTCTTATTCATGACCTGAATACAACTGATAGCAACTCTTTTCATAATGATATCTCAAGCCTATCATTGTTTAAATAAGTTGTAATATTAATTACCACTAAGACTAGAATGGGCTACGGTCCCTAGCCACCCCCTAAACTCGTGCTGGCTGTGACCATGCTTAAACAAAATTTATGGCTTTAAGGACACTCCCCTTTCATGATGGACGCGGTCCGTGATTAACAGATCTATTCAAACACCAACTTCCTTGTCAGTGACCGAGATCCTGCATGGCCACTGTGCTAATTTGTGGAACTAATTACATGGGCAATTCCCTTTTATACCGTGAACATTTAATAATTCTCGAAAGATTTCAATTATTTATCCTTGACATGACTTCCTACATAAATTCACGGGCCACGTTATCGGCCTCTATAATTGTATTCCTGAAGGATTAGGTAATATAGCCACGGGTCTATTTCTGGGGAGGTTGAATGGTCAGATTACAATGTATAACTGCCCCCAGGAAATCGAACCTCGCACCTGGCTGTTCAGAAGCATCCTATATCCTGACTCTAGGTGCACAACATGGCTACCTTTAATTCAACTGATTCAAGCTTGGCACATCAGTAGGTAATATAAGCCGAAGGGCTAATGGTCAAGATGGCCGCCGCGTGAGTCCAATCCTATGTTATTCTTATGGAGGGGTCAGTCATAGCTGGACCAGGGGCTAATGGGCAAGATGGCCGCTATGCCCTGAGACCGTAAATGACGTCACAGGGAGAGGTCGACCATGTTGTTTGCTAAATGGAATATTTATTATTATTATTATTATTATTATTATTGGGTAATTATTGATTGATCATGTACAATCAAGACCAGCCTTATATTGTCCACTTTTGGTGTAGTGGGTAGCATTTTAGCCGTTTCCCTAGTTTCTTTCCCGCCTCAACCAAGAAATTTTATTCTGGGCTGAGAGCTGGAATGGGGGTACACTCAACCTCATGGGGTGAAAGTCAGAAAACGTGGGTTTCATTCATACCTCATCCATTCTGCCTAATCCAACTTTACCTAACCTAACCTAACCTTACCTAACCTAACCTAACTGGTGTATTCTTTGGAATACACGGTCAGTCAGAGTTAGCTTTTGCTGCTCTTTGATCTATTTGTTATATTAAATTCTTTCTTTCCCTTTTCGCAGACACCAACAGTTATTACTTACGTTCTATTTTCTCCGTGCCCTTGCTTATGTTTTTTGTAAGTCTGTTCTATATATATATCTTCTATGAACTACCTAGCGGCATCTAGCAGCTATCCACTGAAGTTCCTTATCATCTCCAAACTCAATAGGACTTCCTCACTAATCTACTAGGCGTCGTCATTGCCGCCAGCTAACATCTGCAAGAAGACAGATTCCTGAAGAAAGTTCGTATCTATGAAGAGTCTTTTATTTTTGTAATGTTGGTAATTATGATGTACACTTTCTTGTCTAATAACCCCTCTCCTATTTGCTTCCCCTACCACCCCTCGCTTACCTTCCTCTGCCGTGTGCGTGTTCGCTCGTTCTCAGTTCTGCTTTAGCCTTTGAGCATACAGTTTGAAGTCCTCTCAAGGGCTTGTCCCCTTTCTTAACGAGGCGTTTTAAATTAGACGCCATGTCTACTACATAAAACCAACCGTCAACAGGATCCATCGCCAGCTCTACATGCACAGAAAGATAAGTACCAAACTTCAATGTTTTAACCCCCTTAGCGTGTACGGCGCAACGGTGCGCCCACTAGCCTGCTACGTTCACAGCGTGTACGGCGCAATGGTACGCCGTCGAATTTGAAACGCCCGCTACGTGGACTTCGTAATAGTTATTTATTTGGTCGTAAGATGGCAGGAAGAGGCAACTTTTGGCTATACTTCGAGCTACTTATTATTGCCAGGAGGTGTCGCATATCTTCACAGTCATTTATTTTTCAGATCTCTGCACACGTGTTTCCTCTTTTGCGGACCGTGAGTTTGCTTGTAAACATGGCAGGTCGTGGCACAGTTATTGATGACAAAGAAATAGCTAATTTGCTCGATATTAGTGCAAACGAAAGTGATTCAGAGTGTGACAGCGATATAGAGGATGCGTTCGCTATAACTTCCAGTGAAGATAGTGATGCTGACGATGTAATTCGTGATAGAACGCCAAGAAATACGAACACATTAGGCGGCTGTGATATTGTCCCAGTATTGACGTGCCGCTGACAGGGATAACCAGGTTATTAATAGTTTATAATATTATGTTATATGTTGTTCTTATTGTGTGTGTTTTTTGAAAACTTTTGCCAGTGCGTTTGGAAATTATAGCGAAATGCATATGACAACCGCGCTTACCATTGGGAGTAGGCTAGAAATAATGCACGTTGTGGGTGCAGCCCAGAGTTTCACAATATCACGCTTGAGGGGTAAGGAATTTAATGGTTTTAAATAGCTAAATGCTTTTAATCCAATTTTATAGACAGTGTGTGGAATTGCGAAATGTTATGCCATAACCGTCTTCGAGGGATTTTTCTTTGTCAGGCTATGTCTATCAAAGCTGACTTTCTAAAATGAAATTTAGTGCTTCTCTTACTAAATAACTGAGAATACTTTCTCACATCGAGGGATTTCATTTAAATTACCCACTGTCTATAAAACTTAGCTTTCCTCCGAGGGATTTCTATTGCCACATTTAACAGTCATCACAGCTCTGGAACTTACTATGGCAACCAATCTTTCTACTATTCAAGCAAACTAGTATTTTCCACTCTAAATTTGGGAATACTTGTCCTCACTGAGGAATTTACGTTTCATCAACCGCTGGTTAACACCTAACTTGCTTGCCACCGTGGGTACGTTACCGCGCTATTCTACTGCAACCTCTAAACTCTACAACGCAATGAATATGTTCAAGCTAATATTAAACTAAGTGTTCATAACCGCAATAACTTTCTCCTGTCTTACGAACTCACATACATTGCAATAGCGAAGTTTTTCAGCTTGTCAAATAACTATCAGTGTTTCCAATCTGCGTGTGAAAATTATCTTCCGCGCAGCGTTCGGTTGAGATAAAATAAAATTGGCCAGAATATTATATACCCATTCTCCTTTTCCAAACACCCTCAACTAACAATATTTAAATTAACTTATGTACCTGGTTATTTCTCTATGAGGCTTCGCCCTAAGTTTGGCGCTCTCCCATGTAAAATTTATTCATTCTGCGAAATTATAAGAAGTTGTAGAAATTTCTTTTTATCATTTCCTTTTTATCCTGCTAGTACAGGAATTGTTAACTTTCTAATCATTAATCTTTTGTACTCAATCTCTTTTCTTCAGGATTCGTCAATACGACCTGTACACGTTGTATGTTTAACATAGAATTTCTGTGTAAAATAGCGGTTATTTCCGCTTGTAGTTTCTTCTTTCCTGTAACTATCAGAAATCAAAGATTTGTTTATAGCCTTTCAGATTGTCATAGTGGCGTTCTAAAAGTGCTTGAATTGCACATAATCAAACTATCAAAATTATGTTTGTTTTATAATTATCTCTCCATTTCTTATTCAAATGCATAACCTTGAAAATCTTTGAAAGATTTTGGTGCTTTCACAAGTTCGAAACTTGTACACTATTGTTCATAGTAAACTTTTTTACCTTTGGATTTGTAGAACTAACCAAAGAAAAGATTCTTCTAACTTTAAAAGATAAGATTTTGAATCTACCAAATGTTAAGTTTCCAAAGTTTATATTTATTGCTTAAATAAACTAGTTGTTTTCCTTTGTTCTTTATCTTTACCGTTAGAATTACGAGTAGGCAGGACCTTCACTTCCCTGATTCTTCCTTTAAGTTTAAACTCTTTTTTCGATTCTCTAAACCAACCAAGTTCTTACTACTTGTTGCATTTAACTTAAAACTGCGAATAACAACATTTTTAAAGTTTCTCTTAGCTGTCATAGCTAATTCCAGCGGGCCATTAAGGCAAGTATAGCTAGCTCTTCAAGCTTCCTATTTGTTGAGATTTTTTTTCTCTTACATATGGTTCGTTTCCAAAAATTTCAATTTTGTTTGAGTTAGGTTTGAGATTCTCTTCTGCCCTAAACTGTCAGTCGGCACTCTGCTGGGTAAAAGCTTAGCCTTCCTTAAGTGCAACAACTGGTATTTACATAGGATTTTCACAAAAAAAATAAAAACTTCGCGAAAATCATCAAAATAACTTCCTCTCTTCCCTCTCTGGGAGCATTCGGTTGGTCTGACGGAGATCCAACAGTGCCCAGAAATAAACTTATTATACCAAATTCAATTCTTTACAGCATTATTGAATGCATTATAAAAAATAACCTTTCCGAAGTTAAAATTAGTACGTCCTTTCCTTTTGGCTTACTTTGCTTTGCCAGACTGCAACCCTTCCCCATAGTAACGATATACCGGCTCGGGAGGGAAAGTGCAATCGCCTAGCGCTTCCTGCAACCTCAATTCACGCTATGCTCTTCGCTTGCCTGAAACAGGCCCCCACTAAATTTAGGTTCCTCTTAAGTTTTGTAGAGAGAAATTTCGTTCCATATATTAATTTACTTAAATTTGTGTGGTGGATTCTCTTCCTATCTACCAATACTTTTCTCCAAACCGAAACCCATCTCCTTTTCTCTTTTATCATCATCCCTTAGGTAGTGTTAATCCCTAGCTAAAACCTACCCAAAATTTGTTCCCAGAAACCCGGGAAGAATCCAGTGGTAATATTTTGCAATATACTAATATCTATTTTGAATTTTTGAGCTATACTTTCGCTGTGCAAAGCTGGTGAGGGGGAAAGAGGTTGCTCCTGTGTCCTTTGGTGTGTCTCTCTCTTTCAACTTGTTTGCTGCTGCCAGTCTGACAGCATTTCAAAAATTCCTCAGTTTCGTAAGTTATACTTTGATTTATTCATTCCATCATGGCTCCGGATACAGATAAAGATAAGGAGGGTAGAGATGAAAACCTTACCGGCGAACGAGCTTCTTATAAAGGCCAAATTACCCGATTTAAAAATACATCAGAGAGCTGGATCCTGCAGAAGCTCAATTTGATTTATTAAAACATCGTGTAAAAGACTATGAACGTTCTTTTGAAAATTATTGTAATATTCAAACTAAAATTGAAACTTGCATGCTCAATCAAACATACGGTCGAGTAGAAGTAGAAAATCAATACTACGAAGGCATAGGCTCTGCCTTCAAAATAATTCGCCAACTTGAACAAGAACAGAAAAGGGACGTTTCTGTTCTTGGTTCCCTTCACGTACAACAAACGATTCTTTTTACGAACTCTTTTGCTCCTTTGTTCATGACAATGAAAACATTCAAGTCATCTACAAATTTAATTATTTGAGATCCATTCTCTCGGGTCAAGCCCTGCAGTTAGTTGAAGCACTTCCTTTAAGTGCCGAAAACTACCCCATTGCCTTTAACTTATTGAAGGAATGATACGGTAATTCACGGTTACGTATTCAACGCCATATGAAAGCTCTATTCAACTTGCCTTCGTCACAGCATAATGACGTCACTAGCCTGCGTACCCTCATCGATACGACACTACTTCATGTAAAAGCATTATCCCAATTAGATCAACCCACTGACCATTGGGACACTTTCCTAATACATTTAGTGGTTTCAAAAGTTGATACTGCTACCCTCAAATCTTGGGAAATGAACTTTCTAACAATGATGATTATTCTTACGAACTTTTAGTCACCTTCATAAATAGATTGATAGATAGCTTTATTTTGTCTGGCAAGATTAGGGCCATTGGGCCCTCTCTTCCATCTAACCAGATTTTACAATTAATACATTATTACATTATTTGCAGAACTTAACAAAAGTACTTAAATCTAACAGGAATACATTTCAGATCCGATCACAATACATATAATGGCAGGTAAGCATGGCGTAGGAAAAATTATTGTAATTAGTTAATTATAGCTAAAGTAAGGAAATAATAGGGAAACAAAACACTAATAAAACAGAACCTGATGATGATGTGATGATGTTGATGATAAGCATCATGGATGAGTTATTACTATAGCCTAATATTGATTTTGCAAAGCGCATTTAAAAGGATGTAAGAAAATATTTAGGTAACTAAACAGAAAATAAATAAAATGTAAATTAGAAACACGAATATAACACAGCATTAAGAATCAAATATTTGACTGTTGAGTTCAGCTTTGATTTCTTTTGTGATATGTACACCTGGCATTGCTGCCTGAAGCTAGACGGGGTTTCTCCTCTGACAGAGCGCGGCAGGTTGTTCCACAGTCGTGCAGTAGAAACTACGAAGGAGTTAGTGTAGCGGACCGTACGGTGTATAGGTATGAGCATGAGGGAATCATTTTTTGACCGTGTACCAAGACTATGTTCGTGTGAGAGGCAGTGAAACTGAGAATGCAGATAAGCTGGAGAGGAACTTAAGAGTATTTGTCGGAAATGACTTAAAGAATGAAGATCGCGGCGTTGATTTAGTCGCAACCAGCTGAGTTGTTCGTACGCAGGGGTGACGTGATCGTAATACCGTAAGTTGCATATGTAGCATACACAGGCATTTTGTGCTAGTTGGAGTCTGTTTTTAAGAGTAGCAGACAGGTCATTGTATACCACATCGCTATAGTCAAAATGAGGCAGTACTAGGGAGGAAACAAGTCGTTCTTTTAACACGCGAGAGAAAATATTCCCAAATCATCCCAATGAATTCAGTGCGGAAAATACTTTTCTAGAGACGTTGTGGACTTGCTGCGTCCAAGAGAGATGTTCGTCAATAATCACGCCCAGATCTTTGACTGATTCTCGGAATTCGATTGGGGAGTCGCGCAAGCGTAAGTTTGGTAGGGTGGGATTATTTTTTATTTTACGGAGAATTTTTGGGTGGGAGATTATGATAACTTGAATTTTTGTCTCATTGAGTCGTAGTCCACGTGAATTGGACCAATTACAAATTTCAGTTAAGTCCTCATTAAAAGCTTTGATTGCTTGCGATAGTCCTTCTGGTGCAGCATGCAGATAGAGTTGTACATCGTCAGCGTATAAGTGATATTTTCATTTAGTTATCGATGAAGTGATATCATTTATGTAGATCGAGAAGAGAAGGGGTCCTAGAATTGATCTCTGAGGGACTCCTGTCACCACTGAGCGCCAAGAAGACATTTGATTTGAGTTACTTTTAGCGCGCTGTTGGCTCCCGTGTAGATATGAGTCCACCCATTGGATACTGTTCATAGAGAGATGAATTTTGAATAGGCTAGAGAGTAATATGTCCTGATCAACAGAATCAAATGCTTTGCTGAAATCAAGCAGTGCTAAGAGTGTTGCTTGCCCACTGTCCATAGCCTTTCTTATATCATCCGTGACCTTAAGTAGAGCCGTAGAAGTGCTGTGAATTTTCCGGAAGCCAGATTGGTGCTCATCAAGAATGTTGTACGCTTGAAAATAGCAGGAGAGTTGTTCGTACACGATAAATTCGAGAGATTTGGAGATGGCAGATAACATGTTCACTGGGCGATAGTCACTCACGTTTTTGGCTTGTGTGCTTTTAGGGATTGGAATGACAATAGCCACTTTCCATAGCGATGGGTACGTACCGGTCATTAACGAGTAGTTGAATATGTGTGTAATTGTGGGAAGTATAATGTCAATGATTCGTTTGAATATTTCTATTTCTATATTGTCGATCCCTTTCGATTTTGATTTGATTCTAAGAATGGCACGTCTGACTTGTGACGGGGTAACATGCGAGAAATAGAATTTTTCTCTGTTGGGGGTAGGGGTGTTGTAGTTGTTGGTGAGAGTTCTGTGTTTTATGTCTGGGTTGACAGAATGTCCTGTACTAGTAAAATAGTCATTGAGTGTGTCATGAGGTAAATTAATGGGGTTGTCATTTTTTTCTTTGCCTATTCCCATGTTTCTTAGTTCATTCCACGCCGCAGAGGGTTTGATATTACGCCCGAGCAAGTTGTGAGCATGCCTGGTTCGAGCGTTACGTACTGCTTGGGATGTTCTATTTCGGAGGTTTTTAAAGTCATCATAATTCTGTTGCGTGGGTAATTTCTTAAACTTTCTGTGCGCAGAATCTCGCTTAGCCATTAGTTCTTTCAGTTCCGTGCTGAGCCAGTGTGCTGGAGGTCGCGTCGCTCGAACAGTTTTCACTGGAGCATGTTTATCATATAGTCCTGTCAAGTAGTCGTTCATTTTGTGGACTTTATCATCTATATTGTGAATATTCAGTATGTCATGCCATGGTACATTGAGAGCATCTTCTATCAAGGATAGCGTGTCAATTTTAGAGAGATCTCTGTACGTGATGGTCCTTGGTTTGGTCTTCTTGTATTTTAAAGAGTAGGACAAGTAGATTAAGACGTGGGCAGAAATTCCAGGTACAGATGTCTGCCCGTATTGAAGCACTTTGTGTTCTTTACTGATATCAGGTCAATTTTCGTGTGTGATGAGCGTGTGTGACGTGTTGGTAGTAGGTCTAATATTTTCATGTCACGTGACGCAAGCATATTCAAGAGTTGCCGAGTTTCAGCTTTGGTATTATCGCCTATATTGGTATTGAAATCGCCCATGACTATTACGTGCTGGTAAAGAGGCAGGATGCGTAATAACGCGTTCTCTACGTCATCTAAATGGCCCAGCGAAGGTTGTAAACAACGCAGACAGCACACTTTTGATGGGCGGTCTCTATTTCGAATAACATAAATTCGGGTATTCTATTGTACTGGCTATCTGAAAATGCTAGGATTTTAGGATTTAAGTTCGTCTTAACAAAAGCTCCAACCCCACCTCCTTTCTTTCCTACTCGGTCGTTGCGTAATAATGTGTAGCCGGACATGTTAAATGATTATGAAAGATGGAGTGGCGATAGCCATGTCTCACTCATCAAGCAAATATGGAATACGTCAGGTATAATAAGTTGTAGTTCATGAAAATGTGCCGATAAGGACTGTACATTTACGTGCGCTATGTGAAGACCTGTCGGATGAAGTAACAGTTTTTCGAACAGGTAATCACGGGCTGCGGTGGAGTCATTGTTCCCTGGAGCTACTTCTGGCTCTCTGTCACCTTCACAAGGCCACGGTGAGAGAGGGGTGGGACGGGTGGAATTCCTTTCACTGCAGGGGGTAAGCTGTACCGAGCTGCTGTCAGAGGTCGTAGACCCACATTCTAGGTTTGCCAATTTGGGAGATGAAAACTAAACTAACCAAATTGTACTATACTGAACTAAGACTAAGATTACACTATACAGGTGAACTAATATTAATTAAAACTAAAGTAACATACAGTGGCCGCTGTCAGCTAGGTGAATGTTCTTTGACTACAGTTTCTAACTAGTTTGGTAGGTCACATATGCGATTAATCCTAATCTTGCTACCATCGGGTTGCTTGATAAGGGTATCGCCCTGCGAACTCCAACAATTTCTAACAGAGAAACGAGAAATTGCAGTCTTCAAAATGGCCAGCCTGGTGGAGGTGAGAACTTCGCGAATTGTCACCTTGCTACCTTTAAGCATTCTTTTTTGTAGAAACACCTCCTGCCTGGTACGGAATGACACAAATTTCACAATAATAGGCCGCGTTTTTGCCGGGGATTTAGGTCCAACTCGATGGCTCCTGTCAATATCATGAAGGTTAACACTTGCGCCGATATCACTAGAGATGTTTAGAGCTAGTTCATCAGTATTTTCTTCGGCACTTTCGTGCACGCCAAAAATCCTGATGTTCTATCTCCTGCTATATTGATCTAGGGAGTCATACTTTTCTTCGAGCTCGTTTCTAAGGGCTCGTATTTCACTCTCGCGACTCTCAAGCTTTTTGGTGAGATCTGACACCAAGTCCATATTGAACTGTAGTGACTTCTCCAGTTTGACGACAAGTTCAGTCACTCTCTCAGATATGGCAGAGATAATTGTATCGAGGAACTTACCCGAACTGAGAATCTCGTTGTGCACCTTATTTACGGCCTCCTCAACTAAGTTGGCACTACCGTTGGCGTCACAGGAGGAGCGCTTGCCCTTGCCTCTGGTCATCTTGATTAAGTTATATATTTACTATATAACTACGGAGTTATCACACAAAATAACTTAACACAGTTTACACTTATTATATTACTCACACGTGTACCACTTATTTTCAATGTGCCTACACAATAACACCTTCTAATTCACTTTCACTGATGAGCCGAGCTTACACGCGTATGCCAAGCAACATAGTCACCTCAAAATGCTAGATGTCAACTTTTAACCGCTTTAGCTAACCAAAGTGAACCCTCTTTTCCTAACTTCAGATTTGAATCATTGTCTTTTAAATCCAAAAACGAATATGCAGCGTCTAGCACTCAAAAACCTGGCTCTAGCTCTTCTAAACCCAAGTCACACGCCACTGGTTACCAAACAAGGTCTAGTGCACGCCGTATTGCAAGTTCTCTTGCTTTAAATACTCAAAGTGAACCCCGTAAATGTTTAAATGAACCGTTAAAGTGCATATTTTGCAAAGATTCCCATGCTTTATACTTGTGTAAATCCCTTAAGGAACTATCAGTTGATAACAGAAGGAAATTAGTAGCACAGAACAAATATTGTTTTAATTGCCTCTCTCCTAAGAATTCTGCTTCTAATTGCAAGTCCTCCAGACCCTATTTCCATTGCGAAAAAGCACATTACACCTTATTGCATCGCTATGATCAATCGAGGTCATCAGAAGCATCCACTTCTCAAAAAAGTGAACATACTAGCAGTCCCAATGATTCATCTTTTATTCAAAACGCTAAGTCTTTGCGTAGTGCTCAAGTACTATTATCCACTGTTCAAATTGAAGTTCTGGCAACCGCGTACAAGGTCTTCTTGATTCAGCAGCCACGCATGATTTTGTTTCCAATTCATTAATAAATAAACTAGGCCTTCCTGTAACTCCTACTTCTATCAATGTGACAGGCATTAACAGCTTAAAATCACAAGCTTTGCAATTCTCGAAACTAACCATAAAGGATACTTGTCATAAAAATAATTTCCTCAAACTTAATTGCCTAATTCTCAATGGTATTGGCGAAGACACCCCTAGTCACTCTATTGACACTTTATGTTTAAATATTCCTTCTCACTCTAGGCTAGCTGATTCTCTGTTCAATATACAAGGTCCCATTGACATACATTTCAGTGCCAATGTTTTTTTGGAATTGCCTTCACAAACAAACTCGTAAACTGTCTTCAAGTGTGGTTGCCAGAAACACTAATTTTGGATGGATTGTTACTGGTCAACTTCCCCATTATTCTCCCCAACCTGTGTCACAATGTCATTTTGTGAGTACTGATTTGGAACAGTTCTGGAAACTAGAAAATATTGATTCTCCTAACTCAAGATCTTCAGAAAACGAATTCTGTGAGCAACTCTTCATTTCCACTACTACTCGTTCACCTGAAGGCCGATTCATTGTTCGGATGCCGAGATTACTCAATCCCCCCAAACTTACTAATTCTCAACCCAAGGCTCGAAAAGCTCTCTTTGCTATCGAGAGCAAATTTAAGGGAAAAAAAACCACCATTAAAAAATAGTACACTGAGTTTATGGACGAATACGAAAGTTTGGATCACATGGAAGTTGTCAGCAAATCTGATGATGAATTGCACCCCCCAATTGAAACTGATTTTTTGAATCACCACCCTGTGTGGAAAAACCCTCTTGTTAAGGATAAAATCCGAGTCGTGTTTAATAGGTCATCACCTGACGCCAATAGCAACAGTCTCAATGACACTCTTCACTCTGGTCCCCCTATTCAGTCCGATTTGTCTACTATTCTTTTAAATTTCCGCCTATTCCCCATAGCAGTTATCGCGGATGTCAAACAAATGTACCGTCAAGTGTTAATCCAATCCTAACAGCAAGATCTTCAAAGAATCTTATGACGTGACGAAACCAGTAAACCTATTAAAATATTTCGCTTAAAAACAGTTACGTATGGTCTTAAACCTTCCGTTTTCCTTGCCATCCGGTCTTTAAATATGTTTATTTGATGCTAAGGCTTCCGAAGCACTAACTACATCCTTTTATGTTGACGATTACCTCCAGTCCTTTCCGACTCTTGAAGAAGCTTCTTTCGTATCACTGGAACTGATAGCATTGTTATAGAACGGAGGATTTCCACTTCATAAGTGGAATTCCAACTCCCCTGAGTTTCTTGCCCAATTTCTTATCGAAAATGTAGATCCCTCTTCCGTCGAAATCTGCGAAGATTCCGAATCCTTAAAAACGCTTGGAGTACACTGGTGCACTCGCACTGATACTCTTATCTACAAAGTCTCGCTTACCGAAGAGCTCCCTAACACAAAAAGGCCAATTCTCTTTGAAATTGCAAAAATTGTCGATCCTCTCCAATTTCTCGCTCCGGTTATTGTTATCGCCAAGCTTTTCATGCAAGAGCTATGGTCTCTCAAATGTGAATGGGAAGAAGCTGTTCCTCCTTCTTTTCTCAATATATGGCTCTCTTTTCGATGTAGTCTACCTGATCTTTCTCTTCTTGAAATTCCTAGAAATTTAATTAGTTCTCCTCCTAATACATCTTTCTTTCTTCATGTGTTTGCCGACAGCTTCGAAAAAGCTTACGGTTGCTGTGCATACTTGGTTTATCGCAATTCGTTAAATGAATCTTCATTTTCAAACCTTATTTGTGCCAAATATAAAGTAGCTCCACTTAAAACTATTATTTTGCCTAGGCTCGAATTGTGTGCTGCACTCATGGCCGCAGAACTTGCCAAAACACTGCAGAAAGTCTTAAAGGTCGAATTTTCGCAAACCTATCTGTGGATCGATTTCATGATCACTCTTTCCTGGATCGCCAAAACCCCACCCACTGGCAAACCTTTGAAGCAAATAGAGTTTCTAAAATTCAAACCCTTTCTTTGGGATGTCAATGGAAGCATGTGTCTAGCGCTGATAACCCCGCTGACATCATCTCTCGTGGTTGTTTACCCTCTCAATTGATAGCTTCTCAGTTGTACTGGTATGGGCCCTCGTGGTTAATGGAAGACTCTTCTTGCTGGCCTTCCAAACCTCTGGTCACAAACTCCAACTTGCCAGACACTAAAGTAGCTAAATCTACCGCTTCATGTCTTATTTCCAATGTTTCATTTCTTTGTTATCTCTCTACTCTTCCTTTCACAAATTGATTCGAATTTTTGCCTATCTTCTCAGAAGGAAATATCTTGTTGTTGACCAACCTGTTCTTCCTAAATCGCATCTAACTAATCATGAACTAAATCTCGCTCATATTAAAGTTTTACAGCTAACACAGCAAGAAGTCTTTTCTACTGAATTGGCTTTGCTATCCGCGAAGTAGGATCTTCCGAAATTTAGTCGTCTTCGCGCCTTAGCCCCTTTTCTTGATGACGACGAGTTACTCAGGGTAGGTGGTAGGCTTTCTCACTCTTCACTTTCTGAAGACAAAAAGCATCCTGTCATTTTGCCCTCCAAACATCACGTAACCTCTTTAATCATACGTGACTTTCATTATCGAGATTTGCGTGTTGGCACTAGCACTCTGCTTTGCTTATTAAGGGAAAAGTACTGGATAATAAATGGAGTTCATGAAGTTTCTTCCCTAATTCACAAATGCATCCCTTGCTTTAAGGTGAAACCTAAGTTCAGTACCCAATTGATGGGCGATCTACCTTCTTCCCACTCTTCCCCTATTCGTCCTTTTGCGTTAACTGGTGTGGATTATATGGGTCCATTTCAATATCAACGTAATTCCCCTGAAGCTAAACGCAAATTGTTTGGAAAACTCTATGTTTCTCTCTTTTCGTTTGCATTGTCACTAGTGCGATCCACCTGGAACTCTTAACAAATGCCTCTACTTCTTATTTTCTGTCAGACGTTTCTCGCTTCACTGCTAGGCGTGGTGTTCCCTCTGAAATGTTCTCCGATAACGCCTCCACTTTTCAAGGTACAGCTTCCTTGTGGAAGAAAACTCTTACATCTTCTCCTGCCATGGAATAGATTTCTAACTTTACTTACTCTAAAGGTTTCAAATGGCGGTTCATAACTCCTTACGCCCCTCATCACGGCGGTAGGTGGGAATCCTGTGTCAAGCTGACTAAACGTCATCTAAAATAGGTTTTAGGTAGTCGTATTCTAACTTATGAAGCATTTAACTCGTTGTCCATTCTGATTGAAGGTGTTGTTAATTCTCGTCCGTTGACCCCGCTTTCTAATGACCCTGATGACCAGCTTCCATTAACACCTGGTCACTTCCTAATTGGTACTTCTGTTTCTGCCCCTCCCTCTTTCCTAACTCCTATAGAGATTCTAATTTACCAATCGTTTGGCGTAAACTTGAAGCCCTTCGTAATGCTTTCTGGAAGACGTGGAATTCGGAATACTTAACTTCTTTGCTACGGAGACAGAAGTGGTTTCTTACTAATCCTGACATCAAAGTGGGGGACCTGGTTCTTGTTAGGGATGCTTCCCCCCTCTTTAGTTTGGATCTCTGAAAGGGTGGTTGAGTGTCGCCCGGGAAGAGATGGAAAAGTCAGGGTGGTTAGGATCTTGACCAAAATGGGCATATTTCAAGACCCCTGTCTTTAATTGCTCCCCTTCCTCTCAACCTTTAGCATTGTGTTTCTGCTCTCTGTTGGTGTTTTCGCCCCAGTATGATGTATTCCTTGGAATACACGGTCAGTCAGAATTAGCTTTTGCTGCTCTTTGATCTATTTGTTTCATTTAATTCTTTCTTTCCCTTTTCGCAGATGTACGAAGGGTATGAATGCCAGGTTCTTCACGAAGGCAAATTAACAGAAAAGATAGAGGTCAGTTCCGGAGTGAGACAGGGGTGTGTCCTTTCCCCCACTCTGTTCCCTCTCTCTTTCCTGTGTCATGGCGGACTGAAGTCACCGAGTTGTGTCGCTTAGAAGTGTAGTGTATTTTTAACGTGTTCTCGCGATCGTGTGTCCATTTAAACCAACAATCCGGTGAGTGAAATTACTGTACATCAGTCGTCAAAAGAAATCAGGCTGCCAAATATACTCTAAAACCCTTAATCATCTACATTTATACATAGTAGAACTCAATTTTAGGTTATACAATGTCTGGAGGGAAAAATAAAAACACGAAGCGTAATGCGCAGAATCGCCAACAGGTGCAGGAAGACTGTCAGCGCTCTCCCTCGGCAAATATGGGAAATGCTGGCATTAACCACACAGAGGGCAGCACTGATGAACATGGCGACTTGTCATCATTAGTGCAAAAATTCGTAAATGACTTGGTTAGCCAGCCCTCCTTCTTGTCAAGGCTTGTTGATGAGATCACCTCAAAAGTAATAGAGGGTCTCAAAGCATCCATTGATTTCAACACTAAGGTGATAGATGATATGGAAAAGAAAATTAAGGCCAGCGAGGAGGAAGTGCAATCACTGAAAGAGGGACTGCGTGAAAGGACTGATACAATGGAGCAATACTCCCGACGGAATTGTATCCGGGTGTTTGGCATGGAAGAAAAGGATGGCGAATCGACTGATCAGCTCGTCCTTAACTTGGCAGAACAGCTAGGAGTAAATATAAAAATTGAGGACATCGACAGGACCCATAGGGTAGGCTCAAGAAACACCCAGAAGCCACGCCCCATCATATGTAAATGTCTCCTTTGCCAAGCGGAATGCGCTCTTTCAGGCGAAGAAGAAATTGAAGGGAACTGGGACTGTAATTAGGGAAGACCTAACCAAGTTACGGTTGGATTGCTCCACAAAACAATCGACAAGGTGGGAGTTAAGCATTGTTGGTCCAATAATGGCGTCATCTTTGCAGTTAGCCGAGGTATTCGGCACAGGCTGACTAATTTCAATGACCTCAGATTGATCTAAGTTAGTGTGATCAGTGTTATATCCCTTACTAATGTAATTTTAACTTTAACCAATTGATTGTACCAACTGTATACCATAATACCGGTACCTATTGCTCGAAAGTAAGTAAGGCTAGGAAACTTAAATTTATGAAAAAGCACATTCCTCTTAGGCAACAACATTTAGAAAATTGTCTGCTAAATTCTATAACGTTTGTAAATCTGCCTTTACCAAATAGACACCAATACTGGGCTATACTGCTTGCTATTAGTTCCAAGCTTCCTTCCCTTATTGAACAGGTTGGCAAAATGATTTTTTATAAATATTAAGCTTCTCTCTTAGGTAGCCTACCAATACCAAGCCTTTTCCAACAATTAATCAGCTTTAAACACTACTTGCGTATTTACTTACTTGCTTACTTGCTTTCACCTTTCGCTCCCAGCCCAAACCCATCTTTCTTCTCCTATACACGTTGTTAATGTTAATGGTGAGTGTGAGCTATAGGCTACTGCATGACATAGATATTGTCATACAGATCAGTCAAAACAAAGTTAACCCAGTTCGCAGTTGATTTAATGGCTGCTAGCTCAGGACTGCAAGAGTCCTCTCTCTCTCCTCTGACAGACATTTAGTGAGATTAACCCCAATGGATGGTAATTATTATAAATAATAGTTCTTCAGCTGCCACCTGTAACCATCACTGTTATGTTTTCAGATTAACATTTCCTGTCTATCCTTGCATCATGCAATGTGAATACATTTTATGTTCTGTAAGTAGACCTATTTTGGGCACAAGCTGGAGACTAGTAGGCCTGCTTTAAACCACATTCAACTTTAATCTCATTTTATCCGTATTTCCTTTTTTGTTTGTTTTTTAATTCAAACTATCACAAATGTTAAATTAAATGTATTGTCTATATAGCTACAACGTACACTATGTCTTGAGATATAAAACCTTAATGGCATTTTCAGAGTGTGTTGGTTGGTGAGTGACAAGTGACTTTAAACTATGCCTAGCTCAATTCTAGACAGATCTGATGACATGACTGTGTATTTCCAAAATGTTACCGAAGATTGCAGTGTGTTTAACTGTGTCATTATTTAACTCATATATTTATGTGCCATCTGTCATAACTTAACTTTTTCTTTAGCTTCTAAATTGTGTTGTAGTTTGTGCTATTGTAGATTATGAATGACGACATATAATGGTCACTGTACTAATTTCTCTTCTGAGTGACTAGGCAATGCCTTTCACTACTTTACAAGATCTTTTATCTTGTACCTATGGATGTATCTGACCATAGTCTATCAGACATACTTTCCGCTATCAGCCTGAAAAACACAAACTGCCTAAAAATTGCTCATATCAATGCTCAATCATTAGTTGACTCCTCTCACTATTCCGAATTTTGTCACGTCCTTGGTGGTTCGTCTTTTGACATAATTGCAGTAAGTGAGTCCTTTTGCAAGCCCTCAATTCCAAATGCTGCTGTCTCTCTCACTGGCTATAAAGTCATTAGAAATGACAGATTAACCGTAGGTGGAGGTGGTGTTGCAGTTTACCTTAGGGATAGCATAACGTATAGCGTGCTAAGTCAGTCTCCTGGTGAATATAATAAGAGGCCTGAATACATTATACTTGACATTTCTCTTACCGAAACTAAAATTCTCTTTGCTTGTGTGAACCGTCCACCGAAAGCTGGCTACCTAAATATATTTCTGAATGACATGTACAGGTTCATTCTTGATTATAAATATGTTTTTATTGTTGGGGACGTCAATTCTCGGTTTGGTAGTGGAGCTTTTGAAACTGAACAGGTATGTGATGTGCTCTGTTCCTGCAATGTTGAATGTTTACCATTCGATACTACATTTCACACAGCTACTTGTGATAGCTCTCTCGATATTATCTCTTCAAACTGTAATGACCTCGTTGTTGACTACGGACAAGAACCAGCTGCTGGATTCTCAGCCCATGATCTCCTGTATGCAGTGTTTTCTCTATCTACTCCGAAACTTCGACCAAAATCAATCTTTGTACGTGACTTCAGCAAATTTAATTTAAATGATTTTAAAACGGACGCAGAATTACTCCCTTGGCAGAATTTCTACCAATCCACTGACATAGATGAGAAAGTGACTCTATTTAATGATTGTGTAAATAAACTCTATGATATGCATGCACCGCAAAATAAAGTGGATATAAAACATAGCTCTGCTCCGTGGATCAGTAAAGAAATCAAAACGCTTTTAAAGAAACGTGATAAAGGACGTAGAACATTTATTAAATCTAAACTTACCATTGACTATGAAGAGTATAGAATTCTGCGTAATAAGACAAAACAAACAATTAGGAACACAAAAGTGAAATATATGTACAACCTCTTCGATGACTGCAAAACCACCTCCGCCAGATGGCGTGCTGCAAAATCATTGGGAGTTGGTGCCAGTTCAGTCACTGATGATGAGATGCCTGTCTCTGCATCACAATTAAACGAACATTACTCAAATGTTGCGTCAATTGGTGATGTATTAAGAGTATCAGAGACCGTCATGACATACACATCCATCCCTCCCCCTGCCCATGAAAAATGTTTTTTTATGTATGTTTACCCACACCAGAATGTGAAAGCCATCAAATCAATTCGTACAAAAGCAAGAGGCCCTGATAGCATCCCAATTTCTCTTATTTCTAACTGTCTTGAAGTATTTCTACCCCCAATTATCCATCTATTTAATTTCTCTCCACAAAGTGGAGTATACCCGTCTCTTTGGAAGTGTGCTAACATACGTCCAGTACCAAAAAATAAAAACCCCACTAGTTGTAGTGACTTTAGACCAATAAATATCCTTTGTGCCCTTAGTAAAGCGCTTGAGAAAATTGTTCATGAACAAGTATGTGAATACCTAACAAAATTTAATATATTCAATCCTTACCAATCTGGGTTTAAAAAGGGGCATAGTACCACCACTGCATTGTTAAAGGTCAGCGATGATATACGCTCAGCTATGGACAAGCGTCAGCTTACAATCTTATGTCTTTTCGATTTCAGTAAGGCTTTTGACTGTGTGAATCACAATATACTTCTTGAAAAGCTTAAATCTTTTGGCTTCTCTCAGAGTGCTCTTTCCTGGTTCAAATCATACCTTTCCATGCGTACACAGAGAGTGGTCATCGCGGATGGCTCCTCCTCAGACTGGAAATCGGTAGAAAGTGGAGTACCTCAGGGATCTGTCTTAGGTCCACTATGCTTCTCGATATATATAAACGATGTTTCGAATGAATTCCGAAATAGTTCTTTTCATATATACGCTGATGACCTTCAAGCCTATTTTCACCTAACGCCTAGCACTGCATGTGATCCTATAAATCTGTTTAATGAAGACATTGACAGGCTTTGTGAATGGGCCCTAAATCATAATCTTAACTTGAACATATCTAAAACACAACTTATATCCATTGGATATACAAAACTTCTAAATTCAGTAGATTTTAATTCACTACCACCCATCAAGATACTAGATAATAATATTAAATATAGCAACACTGTCAATAAACTTGGAGTGATATTTGATAGAACACTGTCGTGGGCAGATCATACGTGTAATGTGGTAAGGAAGGTTGTATCAACTATGCATCTCCTGAAAAGAACTGTTTCTTACACCCCTCCTAACATACGTAAGCTCTTCGTCCAAACTCTCATTTTTCCAATCATTGATTATGGCTCTCCTGTATACAATGATTTACCAGAAACACAGAACATCAAATTACAAAGAGTCCAGAATGCATGTGTTCGGTACATTCTGGATGTAAGGCGAGATGAACATATCACACCTTACTACGTGCAGCTGAAATGGCTGAAACTCCACGAGAGCAGGCAGCTATCAGTTGCCATTCTGACACATAAAATATTACATACCAAGACCCCGTTATATCTCTATAATGCCTTTACACCAATGCATTCTGTTCATAATCGAGAAAATAGATACACAAAATTAACACTCCAGATTCCTATACACCGAACCATGAAGTTCAATAAATCTTTTGTTTGCACCGCCTCACGCCTCTTCAACACCTTCGATTTATATAAGTTCGTCAACATTGCAAGCACTGCAGCTTTCAAAAGACATCTTTCATCCTGCTTTTTGGAGCAGTATACCTCTCACATTTGATTACTGCATTATGTTAAAATACTTTTTTTAAAGTTCAATTATAACATCAGGACAATAGCTGACAACCTGTCTAATTTAATAGCTTTTCTTGTACAGTATATGATGTTTGCTTTTCGGGCTGATACTGTGTCTGTAAGCTCTCTTTTGTAGATAATCTTTCCATTATCATTATTAATATTATTATTATTATTGTTGTATTATTACTGTCTTTTTGTTACTATTGTTAGACTATTATTATTTATATTGGGAATGTAAGTGAAATGTTTTATTTGTATAAGCCCTAACCTTATTTTATGTAGGGCGCTACTGTAAAGGAGCTCTTAAGCTCTAAGTGTAGCCGTGCAAATAAAATCAATCAATCAATCAATCAATCAATCCTGTTGGTCCTAGATAGTGTGATGAAGAAGGTAATGGGAGGACGGAAGAGGGGTATTCAATGGGGTATAAATGACAGGCTTGAAGATCTGGATTTCGCAGACGACTTTTGTCTTATGGCACAATGGTACCGAGACATAGAAGATAAGCTGGGGAGGTTGCAGAGAGAAGCAGATCGTGCAGGACTGATGATCAACACCAACAAGACCAAAGAGATGAGGAGAAATTCTGACATCACGATTAGTTTGACAGTCAACGGTAAGGACATTGAGCGAGTTGAGTCTTTCCTCTACCTTGGAAGTATAGTCACAAATGATGGTGGAGCAGAGGAAGATGTTCGAAGCCGTATCAGGAAGGCAAATGGTGCCTTTGTCCAGCTCTACCCCATCTGGAGAAATAGAAACATTTCCAGGAAGACCAAGCTCCGCCTTTTCAATACCAACGTAAAGTCGATTCTTCTCTACGGCTGTGAAACATGGAAAGTCACAAAACTGATCAACAACCAGCTACATGTGTTCATTAACAGATGTCTGCGTAGCATCATGAATGTGAGGTGGCCGGACATAATCTCAAATGAAGATCTTTGGACCATCACCAATCAACAACCGATTAGCATCCAGATCAAGGAGAGGAAATGGTGCTGGATTGGTCACACACTAAGGAAGCCAGACGGAGCTATTGAGAGGGCGGCGCTAGACTGGAATCCTCAAGGCGCCAGGAAGCGAGGTCGACCTAAGAAGACCTGGAAGAGGATGATCGATAATGAAATTGCAGAGGTGGACAAGAACTGGAGTTAAGTGAAGAGAATGGCCAGGAATAGTACTGCGTGGAGAAATTGCGCCAAGGCCCTATGCTCTGGAAGGAGCGGCAGGAATTAAGTAAGTAAATAAGTTCCCTTTTCGCAGACACCAACAGTGATTCATTACGTTCTATTTTCTCCGTGCCCTTGCTTATGCTTTTTGTAAGTCAGTTCTAGATATATATCTTCCATGAACTACCTAGCGGCATCTAGCAGATAACCACTGAAGTTCCTCAACATCTCCAAGCTCGAGAGGACTTCCTTACTAATCTACTAGGCGTCGTCATTGTCGCCAGCTAACATCTCCATGAAGACTGATTCCTGAAGAATGTTCGCATCTATGAAGAGTCTTTTATTTTTGTAATGTTGGTTATTATGATATACACTTCTTGTCTAATAACCTCACTCTTTTTGCTTCCCCTACCACCCCTCGCTTACCTTCCTCTGCCGTGGGCGTGTTCGCCCGTTGTCAGTTCTGCTTTAGCCTTTGAGCATACAGTTTGAAGTCCTTTCACGGGCTTGTCTCCTGTCTTAATGAGACATTTTAAATTAGACGCCATGTCTACTACATAAAACCATCAACAGGAACCATCGCCAGCTCTACATGCACAGAAATCTAAGTACCAAACTTCAATGTTTAAAAGGATTTTAATGGTTTTAAATAGCTAAATGCTTTTAATCCAATTTTATAGACAGTGTGTGGAATTCCGAAATGTTATGCAATAACCTTCATCGAGGGATTTTTCTTTGTCAGGCTATGTCTATCAAATCTGACTTTCTAAAATGAAATGTAGTGCTTCTCTTACTAAATAACTGAGAATACTTTCTCACATCGAGGGATTTCATTCAAATTACCCACTGTCTATAAAACTTAGCTTTCCTCCGAGAGATTTCTATTGCCACATTTAACAGTCATCACAGCTCTGGAACTTTCTATGGCAACCAATCTTTCTACTATTCAAGCAATCTAGTATTTTCCACTCTAAATTTGGGAATACTTGTCCTCACTGAGGAATTTACGTTACATCAACGGCTGGTTAACACCTAACTTGCTTGCCACCGTGGGTACATAACCGCGCTATTCTACTGCAACCTCTAAACTCTACAACGCAATGAATATGTTCAAGCTAATATTAAACTAAGTGTTCATAACCGCAATAACTTTCTCCTGTTTTACGAACTCACACACATTGCAATAGCGAAGTTTTTCAGCTTGTCAAATAACTATCAGTGCTTCCAATCTGCGTGTGAAAATTATCTTCCGCGCCGCGTTCGGTTGAGAAAAAATAAAATTGGCCAGAATATTATATACACATTCTCCTTTTCCAAACACGCTCAACTAACAATATTTAAATTAACTTATGTACCTGGTTATTTCTCTATGAGGCTTCGCTCTAAGTTTGGCGCCCTCCCATTTTTCTCCATGTAAAATTTATTCATTCTGAGAAATTATAAGAAGTTGTAGAAACTTATTTTTATTCCTTCCTTTTTATCCTGCTAGTACAGGAATTGTTAAGTTTCTAATCATTAATCTTTTGTATTCAATCTCTTTTCTTCAGGATTTGTCAATACGACCTGTAAACGTTGTATGTTTAACATAGTCATTTCTGTGTAAAATAGCGGTAATTTCCGCCTGTAATTTTTCTTATTTCCTGTAACTATCAGAAATCAAAGATTTGTTTATAGCCTTTCAGACTGTCATAGTGGCGTTCTAAAAGTGCTTGAATTGCACATAATCAAACCATCAAAATTATGCTTGTTTTATAATTATCTCTCCATTTCTTATTCAAATGCATAACCTTGAAAATCTTTGAAAGATTTTGGTGCTTTTACAAGTCCGAAACTTGTACACTATTGTTCATAGTAAACTTTTACCTAGTAGGGTCTTGGATTTGTAGAATTAACCAAAGAAAAGATTCTTCTAACTTTAAAACATAAGATTTTGAATCTACCAAATGTTAAGTTTCCAAAGTTTATATGTATTGTTTAAATAAACTAGTTGTTTTCCTTTGTTCTTTATCTTTACCGTTAGAATTACGAGTAGGCAGGACCTTCACTTCCCTGATTCTTCCTTTAAGTTTAAACTCTTTTTTCGTATCTCTAAACCAACCAAGTTCTTACTACTTGCTGCATTTAACTTAAAACTGCGAATAACAACATTTTTAAAGTTTCTCTTAGCTGTCATAGCTAATTCTAGCGGCCCATTAAGGCAAGTATAGCTAGCTCTGCAAGCTTCCTATTTGTTGAGATTTTTTTCTCTTACATATGGTTCATTTCCAAACATTTCAGTTTTGTTTGAGTTAGGTTTGAGATTCTCCTCTGTCCTAAACTTTCAGTCGGCACTCTGCTGGGTAAAAGCTTAGCCTTCCTTAAGTGCAACAACTGGTACTTACATAGGATTTTCACAAAAAAACAATAACAACTTCGCGAAAATTATCAAATTAACGTCCTCTCTTCCCTCTCTGGGAGCATTCGGTTGGTCTGACGGAGATCCAACAGGGCTCAGATATAAAATTATTATACCAAATTCAATTCTTTCCAACATTATTGAATGCATTATAAAAATAACCTTTCCGAAGTTAAAATTAGTACGTCCTTTCCTTTTGGCTTACTTTGCCTTGCCAGACGTCCACCCTTCCCCATAGTAACGGAATACCGGCTCGGGAGGGAAAGTGCAATCGCCAAGCGCTTGCTGGCAACCTCAATTCACGCTACGCTCTCCGCTTGCCTGAAACAGGCCCCCACTAAATTTAGGTTCGTCTTAAGTTTTGTACAGAGAAATTTCGTTCCATATATTAATTTACTTAAATTTATGTGGTGGATTCTCTTCCTATCTACCAATACGTTTCTCCAAACCCAAACCCATCTCCTTTTCTCTTTTATCATCATCCCTTAGGTAGTGTTAATCCCTAGCTAAAACCCACCCACTAACCTAACCTAACCTAACCTAAATTGGAAGTGTGAGCAAGTATGAGGGCAAAAAGTGGTAGCTAAAAGTGAGAGCAAAAAAGTGGCAGCAAAAAAAAGCGAGAGCAAAAAGTAAGAGCAAAAAGTGGAAGCAATAAGTTGGGAGCAAAAAGGTGGGAGCAAATGTGACACCACAAATAATAATAAACTTAGTTGTAACCTAACTTTACCTAACCTAACCTAACTTTACCTAAACTCCCTAACTTTACCTAACCTAACCTAACTTTGCCTAAACTAACCTAACCTACAGAACCTCGTTTAACAATTTAAATTAATACGTGTAAGATTTTTTATTTTTACATTTTACATTTTAGATTTTTTATTTTTAGATTTCAGATTTTTAGATTAAAATTTAAGAATTTTTAATTTTAGATTTTACATTTTAGATTTTCCCCCTAGAGTAAACTACAAGGTCACATACCTAACCTCACCTAACCTAACCTTACTTTACCAAACCTAACTTAAGCTAATCCAAAGTACATAAAGACACATGCAACTATCCTTATGATAGTCCTATAGGCAACTGTACAACATGTTCACTACCCCAACAGGCTTAATTTTTCTTCATGTTGCTGCTTACACTTTTGTCAATTTCCCAATTTCTCAGTTCCAGTTTTTAATATGTCAGTTTTAAGTTTTCGAATTTCATGATATGGAAACATGGAATTTCCATTTTTGCTGTTTACACATTTGTCAATTTACCATTTTCCCATTTCCAGTTTATAAAAATGTCAATTTAAAGTTTTCTGATTTTTGTCAATATGGAAACATGGATTTTCCAATTTTGTTGTTCACATGTTTTTGATTTAGTCCATATCGAAAGTTCATATTTGCGAAACACGATTTTTCATTACATGTAACAAGGCTGTATACCTAATCCCAAAGCATAGAGGTAATACATGGGTTATACCGTACTATACTTTAGGCTACCTAGTTTTAGCTACCTAAGGACAATTTCTTAACATTTCAAGAGGTTAACAGTTTGGATTAGGAGTAGGAGGTGGGTAGTAATTAAAATGTACAAGCTGTGTCCATACAATATTTTTTATTTATTTATTTATTTATTTTAAATAAATTAAAATATTTACACATAATACATTTTTGTTGTTGTTATAAATTGCACACTTGGTTTTATTTGTTTTCTATTTTTTATTGTTAAGTATGAATACCATTTTTTTTCTTTTATTGCTTGATTGGTGATGTTTTCTATTTTGTAGTATTATTGTCTTATTTCCTAAATTGTTTTTGTTTTATGTATTTGCTACATGCAGGTAAAGCATTTTCAAATCCATAACGTAACTCTTTAAGCATGGTCAATAATTGAGTAATGGCCATAGGCATGTGCACCTATACCATTCGAATCAATCACTCTTTTATCATCACTAGGAAACAAAGCAATTTTCTTTAGTCATATAGAAGATATGTCATGTTGCTTAGAAGCGATAATGTTCACTGATATTCTTTTTACCCCTTTTTTCACAACACAATCCTTGTAATTTTGAAAGTTTATACAATTTTTGACAACGCCTCTGCTAATACCTTTAATCTTTTTGATTTCTTTACCATTTATGTCTAAAGCATACATTTTAGCTCTAAGTCCAACAAATGCTTTAATAATTTGTCCGCAAGCCTTGTCTTTAAATTTCCCTAACGTGTTCTTGTTTGATGTAGAGTAACACGCATGATTAGCAGGATAATCAGATGTGTCCAGGTGTTCTAGGAAATCCAACTTGTCTTGATATACATCTTGGGTGTTAACCAAATAAATGAACGAGTCGGTATCCATATACATGAGTTTAAGATTGTTCATTCCATAATAGGGTAGCAGGACATCATAGTGGTGGGATTACATTAGAGTTTCTGAAATATCCAGTATACACATTCCAATATATATATATATAGGCTTATTGAATACAATGTTACGTTTAGCCATGAGGAAAGCAGCTAGGTTAGGACCATAAATTGTTCTGTCAATAAATGTCGGCTTTGCTATTAGCTTTTCAGCCTTTTTGCTGTCAGTCACAAGACGTATGTCTATTCTTTTACGAATATTTTCCATTGTTTTTCCAAAAGTAGCATTGTTGAATAATTTGAACAGATTTTTCTCAAAATCATTTTTGGCTTGTTTTCGAAGGTGGTTATTAAAATCAACGTATGCCTTTAGCCAATGTCTATGTTTAAACTTGAACACACGATGAATTTTTATCAAATTTAGCCCATGATCTATAGCTTGTTTAAGTGTCATGAAGTGAACAACGTAACGCCTTCGATTTCCAAGATGAGGAATTAGTTTTTTCAGAGACGAATTCTTAGGTTGTGTACACTCTGGTAGGAAAGGTAAATCGTTGTGTAGATCATGAAGGTCATATGGATAATCAACATCTACGTCTAAAATGTATCCTACAGGATCGTCTTCGTTTAGTTTTTCTAGATCAACAGTATCTGGAGAAACCCACTGAAATCCACCATAAGGAAGAGATTGGCACATAGCCCACCCGTATTGGTTGTTGGCATAATCATAGGTAATAAACTGCGATGGTTTCTCAGAATCATAGGTTTCCATGTATTTATTGTTAGCTTCAGCATACCGATGAGACACCTGGCATATGCCTCCACGTATTCCAGATTCGATTAGAAGAATCTGATCGTAATCCTGCAGCAATTCCAGTTCAATTCCTGTGCAAAGGAGCATTGCCTCAAAACTTAAACCAGGCGAAGTAAAAAAGTGTGCAGCATCCACTCGACGTGTTTCTAGTGTTTTGTTTCGAAATGTTTCAAAGGTGTCTGCAAGAAGGAGTACATCTGAAGTTAGGTAGAGGTCACTATATTCCCCTAGAGTTTTAATGTTGAACTGATTCCACACATTTTTGGCATGTTCATAGTATTCATTTCTAATATCTTCTTGACTTAATTTGTTAAAGAATGCCTCTTTTGGAGATAAAAACGTCTCCCTTAACTTTTGCATTGAATCGATGTAATCATAACAAAATACCCCATTACGAGTCATGAGCGTTGCATTTTCTTTCCCAAAGTACTTGTCTGTTTCAGGGTATGATGTTAAGTTGGAAACTAAGTTTTCCAAACTACTTGGCATTAACCGAAACGTGTCCACAAATCGAAGCTTAACATTTCCTACATATATGGTGAAGGAAATGTACTTTTCTTTGGAGTTAGCGATAACATCCACTCTCTCAGTAGTACATCCCAATTGTTTTACGATGAAATTTGCTTCATAGCCACTCATATTATGTAGAAATACAGGAACGGAGTTACGTGTTTAACACCTCAAATTACAGTTATTTTGAGCACTTCCACGGTATTCCCCCGCAATATGGCAATGGTCTCGAACTTTCTAGTCCTCTTGGGTAAATGGTTTTTGACACAAATGACAGGTTTCAGAAGATTGGAACTCTGCTTTTTGATCCTCAGTTAGAGCCTTTGAAACATTTAAGCTGTAAAGGCGATCAATTTCATTAGCTATTGAGATCAAACAGTCCATAAACCTTTCTGCAGCGTCAGATCTACGATAAATAACAGGTTGGCTAGGAAGGTTTGGCTTTATGGGTTCCACAGCTGGTGAGGGTTTAACGTATATACCAAAGCTCATAGGGACATGACTCTGGTATGGGGCAGTATATCTTGCCTCAGGATTAGGTAGACATGTTTGATATGGTAACAGTATACTTTCGAAATCTGCATAGATAACTTAAGGTATTCTCAGCATTTTTTCCAGATTTAAGAATTTCACAATTGAGTTTTTGGTAGGCATTTCAACCCTAGCAATGTCATGCTGGACACAGAAAGTTCTATGTTATTTCAATTTATCTATTCCTTGTTGACCATATTGATTATCAAAGTGAGTAAAACACCGTTTACACGTATATATCATATGGCCATGGCGGGTAATCTGATGTCCTACTAGTTTATCAAAATCTTTCATAAAGACGTTGTGGTTCTGTCCGGATGATGGACTTAGCAGAAGGAGGTCGCGATGGTCTTGTAGCTCTTGATCCACAACCTTTAGAGGGAACAATTTGTTGTCTTGTTCCAATCCAAATACATTTATGGATATGTCGTTGACTTTCTCAAATTTGGGAATGTCAGCTAGTGATGTAGTGTGCCCTTCTGACATTATATGAAGAACATGTGATCGTATCCCGATTGCTCACTGTCTTTCGGAGTATGGTACGTCCAACCCACTGTACGACCAAATGCTCTGGATTTGAGTCTATCAGGTGAATACTCTACATGGAAAAACAATAGATTCCTAAATACAGCATTAAATATTACTCAAATCATGGGAAAAATACAACAAAAACACAAATTATATGTACATTTAAATTCCCACAACACAAATAAAATATATGGAGCGCACGGATGATAATTACATCCAGTCAATTAAACCCTAATCTGATTCATCTGCACTCCGCAGCTATGATTCACTAATCCAAAGATCAGATCAACTTTAATGCACTGAGCTCATCAGGCATGCTGCAGCATCTCTTGTGAATCTTTAATATGTGTGGCGCTCTTCCGCACCCAAATCTACCCTACACTTCCTAGAAATATACTCTTAACATTGACGAATGTTCATATTGTCTTTCACATAGTTTCATTGACATTAATTAATGCATCACAACACATCAATCACTAAATAAACAAGTTATTTAAATCACCAAATAAACAAGTCATAAAAATCACTGAATTATCTTTAAATGCAATCATTGTTGATCTAAACATGCAGTCCATTCTGCATCGGAACATTTATCTTTATAATTATAATTCAACAATATCAATCTTATTGCTTTACTTTACATTTTATTTGCTTAGTTTGCATTGTTTGTGTAAACAATCGTTTTCTTTCCCATCTGTTTCAAACGCGATATGAGTACTTCTCTCTCCCCAACACGAATTATTTATGATTTAGCATCACCATACAACAATCATTTAGGTCTAATCAAGTCGTTACTAACGTAATAATTGTGCCAATCCATGCATTAATGTTACCCATCTGAATATATAACATTAAGTAAGCAATTACTTCTTAAACGTGCATTTCTATTGTTTAGCGAAGTTAAAATGTCACAAGACATTAACTTGGCTTAATATTATACGATTTTTATGAGCCTTCAAAATTTCTGTACGTTCAGCATGCGTACAACTAATGTATATAATAATATCCAACATTATTTAATTAGGTCAGGTTATGATTTTGTGTATCTCAGTATGCCAGAACCAATTTAAGGGGTCGCGGTCACTGTTATCTACCCTGCCTTGTTGACAATAGGCACGCTAAGCTCCATCCTTTACCATGATGGCTGCTTCTCCTTCCATTCTCCGTCTGGTCCCCCTGACGTAGACTTCAAACTTTTGTAAACAAAGCCTTGACAGTTGTCTTTCTATTATTTGCAGGGGTAAGGGTTTGGATGTGTCATGATATGAACGGAATCTCATCTAAATATTTAACACCTACATTTAGCGTAATTCTAATTGGCTCAATATGGCTCTCAATTAATCTTCTTAACAAGGGATGGATTTTCAATAGCTATGTCGTCCTGGGAAACAATCTGTGACTCTTAATACCTGCCAGTCGGGTTTCTCATGTTTTCCCGCTGCACGAATACGAATATGTGGTAGAAAATCGCCATGATTCCTCCACGAAGAATTGTCTTACCACCACGAGCAGATCAATTATTTAATTAGCTTACACAGGGTAGCCACGAAGACGCTGACAGTGGGCCACAGGTGCCATACCTGCCCCAAAGCTGTCGCTACACTTTGGTACGCTCTCAGGCTGTACATAATACATTGTAGATTCGTAGAACGGCTCACACGATCTTCCGACGAACTCCCTAATTGAATGATCCCTGAAATTACTTACGCAAATCTCTGGATCCTACATTTACATTTGCTCGCTTACTGCGGCTACAACAATATATCTGTTAGATGCTTCGGTTCATAATGCACTCCCATAACTTCCCTGATTCAATTATTATACCATGGCTCTACATAGGCTTTCATTACTGGTATAGTTTACTGGCAATTACATAATTGACACTATTACTGGCTTTCATTATTAGCAATTATTTAGCTATTATTATTATTAGCACACCTATTACATTGAAATATATCTTTACACCTCTTAACACACGTCTCTCACTCCTCCACACACAATACAACTGTATATTCTTATTGGATCTGACACAATTTAATGTTTTAAGGCATCAACATGCCGACTTTGCGTTTATTTCGACTTCGACCTTTTTTATTATTATTATCAATTAACTTTATCGTTATATTGATCGTTATCTTACGCAATAGTTGTCGTAAGCAAATGATTCTCAATTCAAGTTATTACTGAAACACGAGGAATGCAAACTCGTACAATTCTTACTGCAAATTCCTTACGGTATTTTATAGAATGATATGGTTGTATGGTGAGCGATAGTATCATATTAACATATTGGAGTGTACTCACGTTTTCTGCGGGCTGGAGTTATCCAATGGTACAGCAACTCACCCACAATAGTGGCTTGCCTTAGCACATCGCTATTTCCATCTCAACTAACACTTTATATTGTTTGAATACGCTAATTACCATTTTAACTGGATACATTTTACACTTTAAATTATACCAAATTCTTATCACACAATTAAAACACTTTATAATATAACACTTGAACACAAAACGTTGTACAATTGCATTTATACACACTGCCTTCTTTGGGCTTCTCGCTACTGCGTGATTTCAGAGTTGCGGGCACTGCAATCCCTGACATCTGCTTGTTTCCACCGAATATTTTATCTCGAGTAGATGTGTACACCTCCTGCCTTCTAAGACTGTGTCCTCTATCGTGTGTTCCTATCTCCTCTTCAGATCATCTAGTCTGTCAATCTAGTGTCTGTTCTCTATGCGTTTTATCACAAATACCTGTGATACAGTTCTTGCTCCCATGATCTATCGTGTACTTTACTACTGTACTTGTACGATACTTTACAGATCAATATTATCTCTGCGGATACGTCCATTGTCGACGATAATACTATGCGACATTCCTACGCTATAATAAGTTATATCTGCGTATAATATAATGATTATCTGCATGTCGTTGAGTGTGTATGATTTTATATCACCACTTGAACTAGGCTGCATAGTGCACCTTCCGTTGTCTATATGTTCTGTCCTGACTTCGGAGATCTTGTGTGCTCCGCGTACTACTTTACATCAACGAACTGCATATCACCAGCCTGGGTTGTCAACGAACTGACGCTTCCCTGCTTCCCAGAGCTTACAAATGATTCTGGTAAAACATAGTCCCTTTTCGCAGCTGGAGCGGCTCTTTCCTCTCATAGGGCATCTACCGACAAGGTAATGCGTGATTCTTGATCGTAGTTTTATGAAGGTTCCAATTCTTCCTGAGTGCAATGAATTCGCTCGATCAATTAATTAATATTAATTGTTTTTCTAAACGGCGTGGGCACGCTTCCCTGCGGTTCTTCCCGGAAGTCGTTCCGCTAATGGGCCTAAAACTACCTTAGCTGGTCCTCTTCCGCGTTTATTCTTTATAGGCTTCAATTTAGGTATCTCAACTTCCCTAAATTAGCTCTCTTTGAATTCATGCATGTGGGTGTAAGTCTCATCCCATATGAATGTCTCGTTTGCCAGCAATCAATTAATTTCTCTTGGCTAGTTCCCCCACTCTAGTACTTCTCTTTGTGTCCGGGTGGTTTTTGGTTTGTTCTTGGAGCTTCTCATCCCACTGTAGGCGTAAAATTAGGTCGACAGTGATGTAGCTGGTGTCTGTCTGCCACGCCTACTTTCCAGGGACATCGATCAACTGTCAGGGTGCTCCAACTCTCCGAACTTTTACTAGATTTCTGTATGTTAGCTCCCAGTTCATACAATATTCTGCCTTAAAATTGCTTGTCATTCCTGTCCCTGACATGGAATTAAGCTTCAATTACCTCAGTAATTGTTATTTCAACTGTCTCTCGGGTTCAATGCGGCTGTTCCCCCTCAGAGATTAAGGGTTCGGTTCTCTGGAAAATCATAGGCATGATTCTTCCTCCTTAGAGTCCCAGGTTCGTTGCCAGTCAGCATCCGTCAGATCGGGTACAGTAGGAAACGATATTACAGAAAAATCACACTTGTTTTCCAGGTCCTTGTATTTACTAACGCGTTCAGCTTTCGTTCTAACTAGTTTTGCTAAAATGGCATACATAAATCACTTTTCATCCTTTAAGTTTTGAGGATTAATGCAGGCTTTTCTTGCTTTTATAGTTGCTGGTAATGGAATATATGTGCTACCACGCAAGGGATTGTACTTATTTATTTTCAATCGTACTCCTTCTACTGCTAATAATGCCCAATTACTGCCTTTTGGCTCAGATTATTCCATTTCTGTAGTTAACTTTGTAAATTGTGTTTCCAAAAGATACTTAAGTTTGTTTCAAAAAATAGGCCTGATTTCGTGTTTTAAAAGCACGATCTGTAATTTCGTTAGTGGACGTACGAATGAATCTGCATTCAGCCACAACATTAACTTTTATTGACTTGTGCATTGCTAGTTCTTTGTGCATAGCTTGTATTATTTGCTGTTTGGACTATTTAAGGTATGAATTTAAATCCTTACACGTATCACAACGTATGAAATAGGATTTAAATCGACCTTCAAAAGATGTCTCATATTCAATAAGTCCATTTTTGTCTGGGACCATTGAAAGTAGTTAATGTTTTGTAGGCTCTGCATTTTGTCTTTTAGCTGCCTACACAACATTACAACATTCTTCATGCCAAGGTCCGTTGTACACATTGTTGAATGTACTAGCACAGGTCTTGCACTCATGGAATTGACCACACGATAATTCATGTCGCTTCCTATGATAGTCTCGAAGAAAAGTTTTTCCACACTTTTTGCACATTTAGCTAGGAATGGGTTCTTCCATCATGGATGTTGTTTTCTGCCAAACAGCTGCTCACTGTGTAGTACAAGGCTGTACAATGGTTGTTTCGACAGTCTTTCACGATGTGAACACCGTGAGAGGTAGTAGTCAGCTGGTGATATTCTTGTTAAGGGTCATTTAATATTCCCTAGTATAGACCAACAGCTCTTTACAGCGTATGACAAGGCTGAAGACTGGACAGTGAGACGGTCTTTCACGATGTGAACACTGTAACAAGTAGTAGTAAACTGATTGTATTCTTGCTAAGGGTTCTCTAATATATCATAGTCAAGACCAATAGCTACTTACTGTGTAGTACAAGGCTGTACAATGGTTGTTTTGACAGTCTTTTACGATGGGTCACTGTGAGAGGTAATAGTTAACTAGTGATATTCCTGCTAAGGGTCCTCTAATATACCCCTAGTTAAGGTAACAGCTACTTACTGCATATGACAAGGCTAAAAATTCCTTGTTTCAACGGTCTTTCACAATGTAAACACTGTGACTGGTAGTAGTCAACTGAAAATATTCTTATACCCTACGCAAGGTTATCAGGTACTTATTGCATATCCAAAGGCTGTACACTCATGTGTTAGGCACTCTTTCTTGCTAAGGACCCCAATATTCCCTACACAAGGCTATACATGTTAGTTCTGAACACTTAGTAGTTAATTGTATATTCAATTTATATACAAAGCTTATACAAGCAGTTTTTCACGCGGTAAAACTTTGTTAAACAGCAACATGTGACACGCAAAGTATGTTTCTGCTTTCTAGCGGTGACTATAAGAACTACCTGAACGACCAACATCCTACCTAGCGCTCCATTTCAACATCACTCACTCACTGAACGACCAGCATGCTATCTAGCGGTTGATATCAATACTCACCCAACTACCAGCATGCTATATGGTTTTTTATCGTTTTTTGTTGGCTTTTTTGTTGGCTCTTGTTGGATTTTTGTTGGATTTTATTGGCTTATTTGATAAGTTACTGTTGTCAATGTATTTAGTGGGTTATTTCTTTTGGTTTTGGAAAGTATTTCAGTCTTTTTTTTTGACAGCATACTGCTTACCACTATATTTGTAAGCAACAACAACAACACACTAAAATTCCAAAAATCGAAAGTACTCTAAGGTTACGATTGACTCTTAACTCTTACTCTTACCTCTATTCCACACCTAGTCAAAAAAATATAATTTTAAGTTTTTTGCTAAAAAGTTCAATTGTAAAAATAGGCTATATGTTTAAAATAAAAATTCTAAAAAGTCATATCTTAATTCATACACTTACCCCTATACCACTCTCAGTCCAAAATTAGTGAATTTTTTAAATAAAAACTTATTGGAAAGTAGGCTATTATGTTTGAAACTAAAAATCCTAAAAAGTCATATGTTAACTCTTACACATATCTCTATCACTCCAATCTAAAAATAGTGTATTTTTCAAATTTTTCCCAAAAATATTTTCCAAATGGGTTATATTTCCAAAATTAGGAATTTTAGAAAAAAGGTTGGATGACGTAAATCAATGGACTTTACACCCTCTACCAGTAAACCAAGTCTTAGGTCTCTAGGACAACAACAATGAAATTTTCAATAATGGGCTATATTTCCAAAATTAGGAAGTTTACAAAAACGATTCTCTGACGTAAATCAATGGTCTTTACCCCCTCTGCCTGTAATCCAAGTCTCAGGTCACTAGGACAAAAATATAAAATTTTGAAAAATGGGTTTTATTTCCAAAATTAGGAATTTTACAAAAATGTTCGTTTGACATAAATCAAAGGTTATGTCAACCAAACTTTTTTGTAGAATTGCTAGTTTCCGAAAATAGTGACCATTTTCAAAATTTTATTTTTGTTGTCCGAGAGATCTGAGACTTGGTTTACTGGTAGAGGGGGTAAAGACCTTTGATTTCTGTCAAACAAACATTTTTGTAAAATTCCTAATTTTGGAAATATAACCCAATTTCAAAATTTTATTTTTGTTGTCCTAGAGAACTGAGACTTGGTTTACAGGTAGAGAGGGTAAAGGCAATTGATTTATGTCAGACAAACGTTTTTGTAAAATTCCCAATTTTGGAAATATAGCCTATTCAAAAAAATTATTTTTGTAGTCCTATAGATCTGAGACTTGGTTTACTGGTAGAGGGTGTAAAGTCCATTGATTTACGTCAGCCAAACTGTTTTCTAAAATTCCTAATTTTGGAGATATAACAAATTTTGAAAATATATTTGGAAAAATTTGAAAAATACACTATTTTTAGACTGAGAGTGGGATAGAGATATGTGTATGAGTTAACATATGCCTTTTTAGTATTTTTAGTTTTAAACATATAGCCTACTTTCCCAATATGTTTTTTTTTCTTTCAATAATACACTATTTTTGAACTGAGAGTGGTATAGAGGTAAGTGTATGAATTAAGATATGACTTTTTAGAATTTTTATTTTAAACATATAGCCTATTTTTACAATTGAACTTTTTAGGAAAAAATTTAAATTATATTGTTTTTGACTAGGTGTGGAATAAAGGTAAGAGTAAGAGTTAAGAGTCAATCGTAACCTTAGAGTACTTTGGATTTTTGGAATTTTAGTGTGTTGTTGTTGTTGCTTACAAATATAGTGGTAAGCAGTATGCTGTCAAAAAAAGGGCTGAAATACTTTCCAAAACCAAAAGAAATAACCCACTAAATACATTGACAACAGTAACTTATCAAATAAGCCAATAAAATCCAACAAAAATCCAACAAAAGCCAACAAAAAAGCCAACAAAAAACGATAAAAAGCCATATAGCATGCTGGTAGTTGGGTGAGTATTGATATCAACCGCTAGATAGCATGCTGGTTGTTCAGTGAGTGAGTGATGTTGAAATGGAGCGCTAGGTAGCATGCTGGTCGTTCAGGTAGTTCTTATAGTCACCGCTAGAAAGCAGAAACATACTTTGCGTGTCACATGTGGCTGCTTAACAAAGTTTTACCGCGTGAAAAACGTGCTTGTATAAGCTTTGTATATAAATTGAATATACAATTAACTACTAAGTGTTCAGAACTAACATGTATAGCCTTGTGTAGGGAATATTGGGGTCCTTAGCAAGAAAGAGTGCCTAACACACGAGTGTGCAGCCTTTGGATATGCAGTAAGTACCTGATAACCTTGAGGAGGGTATAAGAAAATTTTCAGTTGACTACTACCTGTCACAGTGTTTACATAGTGAAAGACCGTTGAAACAAGCAATCTTTAGCCTTGTCATATGCAGTAAGTAGCTGTTACTCTTAACTAGGGGGTATATTAGAGGACCCTTAGCAGGAATATCACTAGTTAACTACTACCTCTCACAGTGACCCATCGTAAAAGACTGTCAAAACAACCATTGTACAGCCTTGTACTACACAGTAAGTAGCTATTGGTCTTGACTATGATATATTAGAGAACCCTTAGCAAGAATACAATCAGTTTACTACTACTTGTTACAGTGTTCACATCGTGAAAGACCGTCTCACTGTCCAGTCTTCAGCCTTGTCATACGCTATAAGGAGCTGTTGGTCTAGACTAGGGTATATTACAGGACCCTTAACAAGAATATTACCAGTTGACTACTACCTCTCACGGTGTTCACATCGTCAAAGACTGTTGAAACAACCATTGTACAGCCTCGTACTACGCAGTAAGCAGCTGTTTGGCAGAAAACAACACCCACGATGGAAGAACCCATTCTTATCTATATGTGCAAAGAGTGTGGAAAAACTTTTCTTCGAGACTATCATAGGAAGCGTCATGAAGTATCGTGTGGTGAATTCCATGAGGGCAAGACCTGTGCTAGTACATTCAACAATGCGTACAACGGACGTTGGCATGAAGAATGTTGTAATGTTGTGTAGGCAGCTAAAAGACAAAATGCAGAGCCTACAAAACATTAACTACTTTCAATGGTCCCAGACAAAAATGGACTTATTGAATATGAGACATCTTTTGAAGGTCGACTTAAATCCTATTTCATACGTTGTGATACGTGTAAGGATTTAAATTCATACCTTAAATAGTTCAAACAGCAAATAATACAAGCTATGCACAAAGAACTAGCAATGCACAAGTCAATAAAAGTTAATGTTGTGGCTGAATGCAGATTCATTCATGCGTCCATTAACGAAATTACAGATCGTGCTTTTAAAACACGAAATCAGGCCAATTTTTTGGAAACAGGCTTAAGTATTTTTTGGAAACACAATTTACAAAGTTAACTACAGAAATGGAATAATCTGAGCTAAAAGGCAGTAATTGGGCATTATTAGCAGTAGAAGGAGTACGATTGAAAATAAATAAGTACAATCCCTTGCGTGGTAGCACATATATTCCATTACCAGCAACTATAAAAGCAAGAAAAGCCTGCATTAATCCTCAAAACTTAAAAGATGAAAAGTGTTTTATGTATGCCATTTTAGCAAAACTGGTTAAAACGAAAGATGAACGCGTTAGTAAATACAAGAACCTGGAAAACAAGTATGACTTTTCAGTAATATCGTTTCCTATATCACTAGCTGACATTCCCAAATTTGAGAAAGCCAAAGTCATATCCATAAATGTATTTGGACTGGAACAAGACAACAAATTGTTTCCTCTAAAGGTTGTGGATCAAGAACTACAAGACCATCGCGACCTCCTTCTTCTAAGTTTATCATCCAGACAGATCCACTACGTCTTTATGAAAGATTTTGATAAACAAGTAGGACATCAGATTACCCACCATGGCCATATGATATATACGTGTAAACGGTGTTTTACTCACTTTGATAATCAATATGGTCAACAAGGAATGGAAAAATTGAAAGAACTTAGAGCTTTGTGCGTCCAGAATGACATTGCTAGGGTTGAAATTCCTATTAAAAACTCAATTGTGAAATTCTTAAATATGGAAAAATGCTGAGAATACCTTACGTTATCTCTGCAGATTTCGAAAGTATACTGTTACCATATCAAACATGTCTACCTAATCCTCAGGCAAGTTATACAGCCCCAGAGCAGAGTCATGTTCCTATGAGCTTAGGTTTATACGTTAAACCCAGCTGTGGAACACATAAAGACATACCTTCCTAGCCAACCTGTTATTTATCGTGGACCTGAGGCTGCAGAAAAGTTAATGGACTGTTTGATCTCAATAGCTAATGAAATTGATAGCCCTTACAGCTTAAATGTTTCAAAGGCTTTAACTGAGGATCTAGAGGCAGAGTTCCAATCTTCTGAAACCTGTTATTTGTGTCAAAAACCATTTACCCAAGAGGACTGGAATGTTCGAGACCTTTGCCATATTACAGGGGAATACCGTGGAAGTGCTCACAATAACTGTAATTTGAAGTGCAGAACACGTAAGCCCGTTCCTGTATTTCTACATAAGATGAGTGGCTATGACACAAATTTCATTGTAAAGGAATTGGGATGTACTACTGAGAGAGTGGATGTTATCGCTAACTCCAAAGAAAAGTACATTTCCTTCACCATATATGTAGGAAATGTTAAGCTTGGATTTGTGGACACGTTTCGGTTAATGCCAAGTAGTTTGGAAAACTTAGTTTCCTACTTAACATCATACCCTGAAACAGACAAGTACTTTGGGAAAGAAAATGCAACGCTCATGACTCGTAATGGGGTATTTTGTTATGATTACATCGATTCATTGCGAAAGTTAAGGGAGACGTTTTTACCTCCAAAAGAGGCATTCTTTAACAAATTAAGTCAAGAAGATATTAGTAAAGAAGACTATGAACAAGCCAAACAAGTGTGGAATCAGTTCAACATTAAAACTCTCGGGGAATATAGTGGCCTCTACCTAACTTAAGATATATGGGCCGATAACTTCGATGTTAGGCCCCTTAAAACAACAATTATCATCATCATAACTTAAGATGTACTCCTTCTTGCAGACACCTTTGAAAATTTCGAAACAAAACACTAGAAACACATCGAGTGGACGCTGCACACTATTTTACATCGCCTGGTTTAAGTTTTGAGGCAATGCTCCTTTACACAGGAATTGAACTGGAATTGCTACAGGTTTACGATCAGATCCTTCTAATCGAGTCTGGAAGACATGGAGGCATATGCCAGGTGTCTCATCGGTATGCTGAAGCTAACAATAAATACATGGAAACCTATGATTCTGAGAAACCATCGCAGGTTATTACCTATGATGATGCCATCAACCAATACGGGTGGGCTAAGTGCCACTCTATTCCTTATGGTGGATTTCAGTGGGTTTCTCCAGATACTGTTGATCTAGAAAAACTAAAGGACGACGATCCTGTATGATACATTTTAGACGTAGATGTTTATTATCCATATGACCTTCATGATCTACACAAAGATTTACCTTTCCTACCAGAGTGTACACAATTGTACATATTGTATATATTTTTCACCTGTATTCTCAAACATAGATGTTATAGCCTAAGTGTAATGGATCTGATGATGATCGCTTGACGATCGAAACTGGTCATCCTAGTGTATTTATTAATCTTATGTAATTTATTTCAGGATCAGGGCATAACCCAGCTCTATTTGGGTACATTCGTGTTGACCGACTGAAAAGCACCAAACTTTTGTTACATCTTTAATCTTACAATGCTTTATATCTGGCCCATTCTAATCTTTTCTGTTGATAGCAGTTCACTCGGTCAATGTTTGAACTCGCCAGGACGGTCAAGCCTCAACCAAATAAGAGTAGCCTGTACAATACAATCTGAATTGGTCATTTACAGCAACCACATATTCACTCCAAACAGGCAAATTTCGGACGTTAATCACCACTTCAAGTATCTCAACAAAACATCACATAGACTACAACTAACCAATACTGACGAGTTGCATTATCTCAATTAATACTGCAAGTAAATGTGTATACATATTGTAAATGTTTTCACCCTTACTTTCAGACGTATATTTTATAGCCTATGTGTAATGGATCTGATCATGATCACTTGACGATCGAAACTGGTTATCCAAGTGTATTTATTAATTTAATGTAATTTTTTCTGGATTAGGGAATAACCCATCTCATGTGGGTACAATCGTGTTGACTGACTGAAAAGCACTAAACGTTTGTTTACTAAGGCAACACTGAAAAAGGGCTTCGAACACCATAATATTATCAAACTTTAGCGTGGGCACGCTTAGATGTGGGGAATTCCCGTTAACTTTGCGCCAACACTTTACATCAGTGTGCTTCCACGATGATTCTTAATCTTGCTCTAATTAAAGCGTTTTACATTCTCTTAAATATCTACTTAAGTTTTCCGTTTTCATGGTGTCTTTTATGAATTTTTACACTGTGCCAATCTCTAAATATTGCTGGGATGGGCGTTACTCCTTTCCCCACCATTCGACTTTCCTCGTTTTAGACTCATTCCGGCGTCACCAGCGGGATTTACCCTCCGCGAAAGTAGTGCTGGGTGACTGACGTTAACGCATATAGTAGACAGTCTCCCACGCCTACTCGAGAAGTCAATTTGACAACTGTCAAGTCCCCTGGACTCCGTGAGTTTTAAGCTTGAAACTGGGAAAAACTTTACTAACTGAGCGATATATTTTATTCAATGTTTCTTTCTTTCCAAATGTCCCATGACATGATCAAACGTGAACAAGTAGCGGATCCTTTTAATTTAGGTAATGTCGCTGTATCTCAGGTCTTGGTTCCTTTCCAATAAGCCTGGGTTCACATCCAATTTATCTTACTTGAATATGCGTTATCCATAAGCTACTTGGTTCGTATCCAGTCATCTGAACCATTAAGGGTACAGTACCTGGAGTAGACTTGGGGAAGCACAAGGAACCACTTTTTGGCTGGCTGGAGAGGGAATTGAACCCACCTCTTGCCTAGTGAAGGTGAGTATATTCCTCAACCCTTAAACAATTCAATTGTTTGTCAGAGCTAGAAATCAAACCCAGAACTTTCGAAACCGGGGTCTCAATATGTACCCGGGTACCTAGGAAGATGGTGTCATTTTTGATCATATGTTTGAAATACATAGAAATAAAACAATGATGACTTTTTTTCGTGTGGCCTCCTGAGAGGCCGAGTGCAGGTCATTCTAGTTGACGCCCGTGGGCGACCTGCGTGTCGAAATGAGAGATGAGATGAATGGATGAAAGTGGACAAGGATGTGGAAGGAAGTGGCCATGGCCTGTCAGAAGGTATCATTCCAGCAATTGCTTCGTGTTGAAAATGGGGAAACCACGGAAAACCTTTTCAAGGACGGCCGACGCTGGAGCTAGAACCCACGCGTCTACCTAGTCAGCAGAGATCTTCGCCCAATGGCCTAATGCCACGCTTTTGTGCGCGTAGCCACTGCTGTCGGTACATTGATGATGATGATAATAATATGTATGGGTCTTAACATCTAGGCTATCGGCCCCTCAATAATACAGAAGCCTGGGTTGAACAAGTAAAACAAAATAATAAAATGTATTCAGTGTTGAGGTAATTCACAAACAGAGAATCAAAATGACAAGATTCAGTACATGTAAAAATCAATATTGCATACAATTTCGTATCGTCTTACTTGATCATGAGCTCGAAATGCAAATAAATAATACAGTAGCCTGAATTGAACAGGAAAACCAAATAGTCGATTGGTGTCAAATCAGGTGCAAGTGGCGGCCAATTTATAACGCCTTCACGCCCAATCCACCGATCAGGAAATAGAGTTAGTCTAGCCACTCGCGAGTAGTGTGCCGAACACCATTGTGTTCAAACCACACTCGGGAAGTTCTCTAATTCCACTCAGGCTCGAAAGCAGTATCAGCCTCCTTCCCTAGCCTACCTAATTTACCTTTTCCCCTCTTATCGTGAAGAAACAGTATATCTCAGTGTCCGCTGCCACCTGGATCCCGATCTGCAGTGCAGTGACTTACTTGATTTTTCATTCAATCTGCTGTAGCCACGCTTGAAAAGCCAACTCTTTTCCTGAAGAACGCCACAGAAGCATTAAAAGTTTCTATTAATAATGTTATTAATGCAGCCATTAGCCATGCATTTTCTCTTCAGGATGGGTCAGGGAAGGGATTTTGGAAGGCAATCGGCCGTGGGCCTATTGAAAGGAACCGTCCCGGAATTCACCTGGTGGTGGAAATGGCAACCACGAAAACCATTTTCAGGATGGCCGAGGTGGGATTCGAACCCATGCTCTCCCGATGCCAGTGAGGAATGAACTAGTAGGCTACGTTAACGCTCTCTGCAACGTGACTCTAATAAATAAATTAAACCAACTGTTTAAATACTTTTTCAACTTGGAATATTCTGTTCGTACTGTATTTGCAAAACATTACGCTTTCCCATTTCTTGTTATCCACTGGTACATTTAAAGCTTTGCCTCCCTTAAAACAACAATAACTAACTAACATTTAAAGCTCCCGAAGTGTGTTACGCACCGTGAAGTATTTATTCTACATGTGATAGCAAATCAAAAGCCATGTACGCCACAGCTAGTGATGTAAGAAATTATCAGACAACAAATGAAACTTCATTTTTAAATCACTTATTTGCATTTCCCAAAGTACCAAACTCCGATAATAACGACTACGATTCTGATTTCAGGATATCCATTCAGTTATGAAGCAGATTACACCTGTTATCGAGGCTACGCTATGTAAGGGCACCAACAAGCCTTGACTCACATTCAGCCACCACGTAAGAGCCATTCGCACAACGCGTCACCAAAAGAAGGCGTGGCCTAGCACAATTTGCATATCCTCGATTTCTCAAAAAGTACGTGTCCGATTTGGGAAATAATAACACCGTTGAATTTGTCCCAGTGAAAATCTGTTACCCTGTACCGTATGCAAATATTAGAATAGTTCCATAAAAATAAAATAAAAAGTTTGTACCAATATCTCAGCTATTCACAATGAAAGTGAAAACAGTATAAGTTAGTTTATGAGCCCCTCAGCACCATTCACAAAAGTGGAAACAGAATAATGATATCTTAAACGGTTTAGAAGATATTGGCGAGGGACATCATAGGTGACTAACCCTGTAGGCTATATGCAAAATTATGCAAACATTTGCACCATTGATAGTTGTATAGAAAAACATACATTTTTTTCATTGACCGTCAAAGAAGAAGTCTTCTTATTAGCCTATTTTCATTTATAAAAAATAGGCTAATGAGATCACCTTTTATCGGTGTGTGTGTGTGTGTATGTGTGTATGTGTGTGTCTGTGTGTCTGTGTGTCCCTAAATAAATCTAAACGGCTGGAGCGATTTCAATGAAACTCGGGAAGAACATAGTCCTACTTGTCTGATCCCGAACGTGCCCTTTAAATGTTATTACGGCTCACCAATCCAACATGGCGGCTGTGCGAAATATTTCACCGGCATTATATATCTCCGAAACTATTACAGATATCACTGCCATTTTGTACGGTGATAAAGAGCACTACTAGAAGTTCATCTATGCCACTTTCAAAAACCTTGTAAGTACAAAACGAACATAGCGGCCAAGCTACTTTGAAATATTTAAATCGATTTTTCTCGCGATTAACGATTCGAGCCCAGAGAAACATGGTACAGCAAATGTCTGTAACATTATAATGCACTGACATTTAATTTAGTTCAATTGTTTACATAACCTCAAGATGGCGGCTATGCAAAATTTTAAAATTAAGTTTATATTTCTCGTGTCCCAATCATGCGATCGAAGTCAACGTTTGAATAATGAACCTACGCAATAATCGTCGTCTAAATTTTCATAACTGCCTGCATGTATAAAAATCCAACATGGCGACAATCCGAAATATTTAGACGGTTCTCAATATCAACTAATCTATGACAGCAATCAAACTGAAATTGTGTATGTTGATAGAGGCTATTAACATAAGTTCATCAATGGGACTTTAAATAACCTGGCGAGTACAAATCCAACGGCGACGTGAAATTTTAAAATTTAAGTGGACGTTTCTCGCGATTTAACCATCTGAGTGCAGTGAAAATTGGTACGGTGAATGCTTATACAAATTTTAATCCACTGACATCTAATGTATTGCATTTGTTTTCATAATCTCAAGCGGCTGCGCGATTTTTAAAATAACGTTTTCTTATTTCGTGTGCCCTAATCATGCGATTGAAATTTAAATAATAAACCTACGCAATAATCTTCAACTAATAGTACATAACTCCTTGACCTACATATTGAGCTCGAATTCACATCTGCAATGTGACCTCCATGGCTCATGAGGAATTTAATATCTTTGATTGAAGCGAGGACTTCCAAGGAGAAGGCATGAGTAGCGCTCATTTGATTTATTATGAGTTGCCGCGCCACCAATGTTTTTTTATATTTCTACGAGACTGGATTGTTAATCATTTTTGTACGTATTTTCGATGCACTGGAAGAATATTTAATTTATGCTGAAAAGGAAACATAAATATGAAACCCCGCAGAGAAAGCCATGGACATTTCACAGTCGTACATTTGACTGATAGCTAGATCGAGCATCCGGTATTTTGGAGAGCACCACTCTTACTGCAGGCATGGTCCTGATGTGACGTGTAAATTTTGTCATCGTCATAATCAACGAGTATCTTGTGGAAGAAACTTAATCTAGTGAACAGTGATGTGCCTAAGCACGCAGCAAGGCTGCTATGTTAATTTGGAACCATTAGTGAAAGCAGATTCCGAGTATTTGCGGAATTATAACATTTTGTCCACGCTGACACCGAACACGCCGTTCAGCACGTGTTTGCCGAGTGCACATAAAATTTTACAGTGTTACCAGGTAAATGTACAGCGAATAATGCTAATCGAAAGGAGCACGTGTGATTTAATGCACCTAGTTTTGAGTGAGCCTAGTAGCAAAAGCTGCTAAATTAGAATCTGTGAGCGGAGGAAACCTATGGCCATTTATTGCTCTTACCCGCTATTAAAGAGTAGATTCAGTGAAAATTACTAATAATAATTCAACATGAATAGAGTCAGTGCAAATCTTAAAAATACCGCATTACCATGGAATTAATTCCGCACATTCAACATGCTGAAGAAACGATTATTATCCCTATGTTGACGGAGCTTGAAATGGATTAAAAACCCCATGATGGCAGGGTCGAGTGATGGCTGAAAATTACCAGGAAGGAAGGACGGAGTTCCTTGGCATATTACCACCATGCCACCTTTGCAACTGAAACCAGGCAACCAAATTCACAATGGAAATGTGAAGTCCGACTAGCAGTCGAAAACACTTTTTATGTACGATCTCGTTATGGGGATTAGTTGTAGTAAGACCTTACGCCGCACATTCCTAGGTAGGGCCTTAATTGATATGTTTTTCCTAGTGGTTAAGTAACCACAACCTTATTCGTATCATTTGCTAAAACTTGGGATAAATGCTTTTGCCCACATTATTTTAAATACCGGTACACATTTTATAGTTCAACTGTGCATAAAACCAACACTCTTTTACGTGTAGGTATTTTTTGTTAGATAATCACGAACTGCACCTCACTGGAACAGTAAATCCAGCAACCACCTGTTGGCCGTGAAATGAGCCAATGTCACATACTTTTATTGACCTTGTAGGCGCGATGACAGCGCACTCTTTACTTGTGATATTATTTAGAAGGCAGTGAGTGAAATGAACGCTCGCCAACACTGCACAAAACCTGTTTACGATACATGAAGAAGCGGGAGTGTTACTTTATTAATTTCGACATTCAGACGACTATGATACAAGCAATGATCTGTATTTTTGGAAGATGAGCCAAGCAGGCTATCTTGGGTTCAAAGTGAGCGGTCATTTCAGGACTGTAAACGAAGGACCCTGGTTTATTAATACAAGTTTCCCCAGACCATAGATGTCTGATATAAGAGCACATGTTGCACACTTTCTATATGTTCGGAATCTACCGCTGTTAGTACAGCAGAGGAAGATCTTGTCCACAAGCTGGAACTGTATAAAATTAGTGAAATTATTGTTATGTTTGAATGCACTACAGAGGTAGGATATGATTACCCTTAGTTGCCCAGCACACGACTTGGTACTATATAAGCTGATAACGTGAACGACTTTTGTCTCGTTAATCAAGCCAATGACCGACGGGTCAGTGTTGTTGGTCAGCACACAGAGGTGCTAGATGAAGTTTGGAATGGATTTTACATCCAATGATGAGTATGATATTGGATCCTTTTACACCAATGTTTCACACTTCACGAAGTTAACATGGTCAATAAACAAATACAATGAAACTGATAGGACTGAACTAATCTGATAAATAAGAAAGTTATAATCAAATATCAGGATTTTTCTACTTAATCATGAACATAAATAAAGTACTAGGAATTCTCTTAAAACCTAAATAAACCAATAAACATAAAGAAACCTTGATGACCAGTACTTAGATTTGATTCTTCGACACATCTAAATACAAATATAGCTATTCCTATTGTGAGACGACAATCAGTTAGTTACGAGTTTAAACACGGTAGCTAACTTGATAATGCGACATTAGACATGTTTTACTCATGCAGTTGCCGACCTAATGTTCTCTCCCCACGCAAATCATGACCCAACTTCACAAAGAGTGAAGCTGCAAAGTAGGCAGGTAGCCAAGTGGCGTTGATCGCGCCGTATTAAAAGGGTTACATGTTATTAATTTGTGTTGTAAATTAGGATAGCTTTTCATGTGTTCTGTTAGGTTCAGGATGTGCTTAGATTTTGCTTTGGAATAAATTTTGGATGAAACGCTTCCCGTTTACATCATTGCTATTATTAACGTACGATAGGTATTGTTCATGCCCTAGGGTCCCTACGCCCTAAGGACCTTACACCCCCATGGAAGAGATGCAGCCAAACGCCCCTGAACCTACAGGCGGCTACACAAATAATCATCCAAACACAAATCCCATTTACTACAAGACTACGCTTCTAACCCTAACGCTCAACACCCAGATTCACCCCAAAACCACCCTCAAGCCAACAGCGGCATACGAATCTAATACACGCAGCCAGACAGAGTTAGAGTAGCAGCTATTGCCAAGGCTTGCAACATCCACATACATGTACACTTGGAGGTGTCTGGATCACAAACACATGAAGAAATTCTGACGTAGCACTTTCCAAAGGAATAAAAGGAACAGCCCCAACGAACCCAACATCTGTTGTCCGCCGAAGGCCTTGACCATCGAACCTGTGATCGTCCTACCGAGGGTAAGTGTGTCACTCAGCATCCTAGAACTTGTATTTTTACATTCCCAAACTGACACCTGATTGATTGTTATACTTTACACACTGCTCAAACATTTCCATTTGAAGGAATACACACCAACACTCTGGTGCTCATAGCCCGGCAGTAAATTAGTCACAAACCAATACAGACCTTTGTTACTACTTGTATTTCACCTCTCACTTCCCCGCCTGGCATCCTTAATTGACGGTGTCCGCTATTTAGTAAAAGTGCTTTGCTAGGTGATTTCCATTGTGCTAACCTTGAAGAGTGCAGACTGTCAGAACTGCACGCGCAGCGGCCAGGCAAGTAGGTTGCATACAAGTGATTATCTCATTAATTTAATAGCTCCCCCACGATCGCACAACCCCCAGGGTGCGACCGCATACTGTTACAGCTCGCCCCAATTCCCCCTACAATCTCTCACTCTCGCCCTTTTGGAACAGCACCCCTAAATTCTACAATTTACACCTTTGTTCGACCCACTCCCAACCCCGGACAGAACAGCATTAGCTTAAATGACTGTAACGTTAAATGTTGGAGGTGACACCATTATAGCGTAGCTTTAAACTTATTGTGCAGTAAATGTAACGAATTCCTTGCATTGTAAACAAGTAAATATCTTTCTTTGCTGTAGATTCATGCTTGTACTATTATTATTATTGCATCTCTGAAGTAATTGTATAGGGAAGGTCTACGTGTCATTCTCTTAGCTTGCATTTTGATTTCTTAATTTTTGCTTAGGACTTCGAGAGGATTAAGTTTTTAGGATTTTTCGTACGGAGACGAATTAAATTATTATCCCCATTGTTTAGCACGGATTGGCCGTTTTTACCTCTCTGAAGTAGTTGGGGGTCTGCCACTTTTTTTAATAAACTGAGTGAGATTTAAATGTTAGTCTGGCCTCTTTATTGTATCTTTTGAGTTTGTATTCCTCTGGACTGGTTGTTTCACCTCTCATTATACCCGACACCCCCCGAGTTAAGTTTCTTTAGTGCTTCCCAGTCCAAGAATGCATTCCTTCCCGTCCTATATGTCTTCCTGGGAGATGGGGGTTTCGGAAGGGTCATCCAAGGTCTATGGCTCCCCGAAATCCTCGTCAAACGGGCACAATATATAAAAATCCAACATGGCGACCATCCGAAATATTTAGACGGTACTCAACATCTACGAATCTGTTACAGCAATCAAACTGAAATTTTGTATGTTGATAGAGGCAATTAACATAAGTAAGATATATGAAAATAGGCGATTTAGTTCTTCACGGAACTACTTGTTTTATTTTTGTTGCAAAGATCCAAACACGGTACGCAAAAACCGCTAATTGTAGCTAACTAATAAATATTTGAAACTTTTCACAGTTCTCGCGTAAAAGTTTGCTCATTTTGTGGAAAATCAACAGTTTCGCATTTATTTTGCAGTAAACGAATGATTTCACATGTTCAGTCAATTGCGCATTTTATCACGAATTGAATACAGGGCTGCTATGATCCAATCATAATGGTCACAAAACATGGATGAATTTCACAAACCACAAACCCATGAATACCAAACGACGTTCTTCAGATTTAAAAGCAGTCCTTCAATGAAATTATAGTTTTCTCGGTCGAGCGTTGGTGGAGTGTCCACCTCCTGATGCCAAGATCGATTGTTTGAAAGTAGAGAACCTCAGCACTCCGAGTCGTACGATGTTGGCTCGTAGAATGTCTCTCGTATAACATTTTGTGAAAATAGTACTAAACTATATTACGATATCTCAAATACAGGTCACCAAGTAAGATTCCGGTGTCGTTCCCAGGTAACAGTGCAATATTAATAACAATGATCCGAACGTAGAAATTGGAGAGTAGAGTGCCTACGTGGCTCTAACTCAAAAGAGCTACACCAGGTAGCTGATTATTATATTTGTTAATATACCTCTTAAGAACAAGCAACAATTCTTTATTGTCTTTGTCTGGAGTCCCTCTGTTTCCAGTACTCTTTCATACGTTCGCTGAATTATTGCCTTTGTCCTTCCGTCCAAACTCTTCCGTTCTTTGCAGGTCTTGTTTCTTGCTCCTAAAAATATCCCTTTCTAACATTTTAACCTCCGCGATGTTGTATATTTCTAGGTCTTTCCAAACTGCCTTAATCCACGTCGTAGTGGTCTTCTTGTTCCCGAGATAGTCGATAATCGGTTGTTCAGTCTATTCTTCAAGAAATGTCAGCCTCTTTTTCCTCATGGTCTCCAAAATTCTCTCTCTATTTTGAAAATAATTTTATGATGCTCCGAAGTTTCCGGCAAGCTCTATTGTGGATTGTACCTTTGATTTTCCATAGGATTCTCCTTTGTAGGACCCTTAACTTCTCTAGCTTATAGTCAATCGATACGTATTCGCAGGTGTACAGGCATTATGTCTTGATCACAACGTTCAAGTGTCTCATTTTGGTATTCCAGGAGATTCTTCTTGTAGATTTATTTTTGAAAACCCATATGCTCTCTCCAATTATTTTGGGATCCGATCGACTACAACAGGTTTTTCAGGTCCTTTCTCTTGTGTTATCTCCCTGAGGTACCTTAATTCCTTTACCCTATCAATTCATCCTCTCTCCGTTTCAAGGTATTTCATTCCTTTTTTGTCACCTGATATGAGTTGTTTTTTTCTATCGACATCCTGAGATCCGTTCTGCCACCAATATTTTCTAGGAATCTGATCTGGACGGGTGCTTCCTTTGGGACGCCCGTCATCCTCAAAGGTCATGCTAATGACTTTATCCCTACATTTTCTCATGGTTTCCGAGATTCCCTCCACATTCTGGTATACGTTTTTTGTTGCTCAGATGTGTCCAGCCAGGTGATTTGTGGCCTTGAGTTTACATAGGTGTCTCTTTAGTAGTGGGGTAGTGAGAGAGCTGTGACTCCCCCTACTTTCATATAAACTTTGCCGATATCTCCCGAACGCATGATAGGATTTTAACGAACGAGGTGTTGTTGGCGTTAGGATGACGTCCTCTTTGCTAAGAATGTGTGTTGGTGTATTTTTTTGAAAAATCTTGTTTTTGAGATTGGCGCTATTCTGGAAACGGCGAATTTTAGAAAAACGTTTGTTTGACGTTTATGAAAGGTGCCTATGCCCTCTAGGCGGACAGCAAGTTTCAAGTCTGTAGGAGAAAAAAATGATAGCCTACTTTCTGGCGATTATGGCGATAATTCACGAACGCATGATCGGATTTTAACGAATGAGGTGTTGTTGGCGTTGGGATGACGTCCTCTTTGCTATGAATGTGTGTTGGTATTTTTTTTGAAAATTGTTGGTTCTGAATTTGTCTTTATTTTGGAAACGGTGAATTTGAGAAAATAGTTTGTTTGACGTCAATGAAATATCCCTATGCCCTGTAGGCAGAAACCAAGTTTCAAGTCTGTACGGCAAAAGAATATGAATTTTGAAAAAATGATAACTTTTGGAAACGGTAAAGTTGACAAAAAAAGTTTGTTTGACATGAATGGTTGGTATTTACCCCCCTCTACCCGCACCATAAATTTCAAGTCTCTAGGTGATGCTGGAAACTTGTTTTTTTTTTGTCGAAAAGGTGTCTTCGTTATTTTTTGAGATATTTGGGAACGTAAAATATTTTCTAATATTTGGGAAACGGAAAATATTTCCTGAACCCATGGTCGGATTTAAACAGATGGGGTGTCGTAGGACTCGTGGTGAACCCCCCTTTCCTATGGACGAGGTATGTCCACCCCAAAATAAAAACTACCCTTACCCGGGGGTGAAATAGTAATTATTTTTTGTATGCATACGAACTTGGCGGCTTTTTAAATGGTTGTTGATAGATGAGTTTTTTAAGTATTTATTTAAATAAACCCAAATAACTAATAGGTCATCGGCTTTTCAGTATCTCGCTAACCAATAATCGGATTTAAACATATGGGGTGTCGTGGTGAACTCCCCTTTTCTATGAACGAGGTATGTCCACCCCAAAATAAAAACTTCCCTTACCCGGGGGATTAATATTTTTTGTATGTGTGCGCACTGACGGCTTTTGTCAAAAGGCCCTAACTACACTTTTGTAAATATCTCGCGAACCAATCATGCTAGGGACTTGTATGAAGAGTCCTAGCACTTGGGGTGACGTCCCCCTTTGGGGGGGGGGGTGAACCTACCCCCCAAAATTGAAAAATCATTTTCTTGGAAACTTAGACCCTAAAATTGGATGTGATAGCTGAAAAATAGGTGATGATATATGCTTTTACCTCGATAGGTCATATCTCCCCTAAAACAGTAAATAGTCATTTTACGAGAAAAAACATGATAAACACTTAAAAATGATAAATAAACCTAAGATCTTTTGTTTTTGATGAAAAATAGCAGGGAGGTGAAAACTACCCCTCAAATTGAAAAATCGAAACCTTGGAAACTACGAACCCTAAAATTAGGTGTGATAGCTTAAAAATATTTCATGACATACGCTTTTACCTGAATAGGTCATTTCACCCCTACAACAGTAAATAGTGATTTTACAGGGGAAAAGGTGTTTAACGGGTAAAAATGATAATTGAACCTAAGATCTTTTGTTTTTATGAAAAATAGTAGGGGGGTGAAAACTACCCCCGAATTGAAAAATCGATATATTGCAAACTAAGAACCCTAAAATTAGGTGTGATAGTTGAAAAATAGGTGATGACATACGCTTTTACCTCGATAGATTATTTCACTCTTAAACAGGGAATAGTAATGTTACAGGGGAGAAAGGTATTAAACACCTAAAAGCATAAGCGTTTTGTGAAACTATGCTTTAATGGACGTGTGTATGGAGGATTATTATTATTATTATTATTATTATTATTATTATTATTGTGCCGATAATTCGTCACTTTTTACCCTCACAGCTTCTAGGCCTATGCATAAGCAATTGCTGCCTGGTTTGACACCTGCAGTTCTCTGTTTCCCGCTAGAGAGCTGCACCGTAAGGTAAGATCTTGTGTCCGTCTTATTCTACAGAATGTAGTTGGTGCCCTGGTCCAGAGAGTGAACGCCAAGATGGTCGTCATTTGTTTAGTTGTTATTTTGAAGTAAAGTAGAGTGGTACTTGGAGCTTATAAATATAAAGGTTAGAATTGGATCCCGGTGGGAGAAAACTGTAGATGAGTTTTGAAGCTAGTCCCGTTTTAGAATCCATGTGGAGGCCTGGGAAACGTTTATTGTTCTATTCATCTTTGATTCCAGAGAGGAAATGTCTGTACCTTATGATGTAGCGCAAACAGCATTAACATTTAGATGTTAGTTTTATTTGTCTGGTAAGAATAGTGTTCGCCGAGAAAGGAAAGGATAGGCCTAGGAAAATGTGGTTAGTTGCTTCTTTAGTGTGGGCCTCGAATGTCTTATTGGGTCTATGTTTGCTTGGTTTTTGTTTTACTTAATCTTCTGTTGGCGAACGATAACATTGATCGTCTGTCAGCTGGTTGTGAATCAAATAAGTGTGCGAGTAGCCATGACAGAGAAGAGATGTCTTGAAAGTTTACTGCCAGGAGAGTCATGAATTATTTTGAGGGTTAAATGAATTCTGACATCTTAACATGTAGTAAGACATGTATGTGTATAGAGCAGCAAATATTGATACGTTTGAAAAAGAGTGCTAATAGCAATGACAGAGATGAGACGGCTAGTAAAGTTTGCTGCCGGGATAGTTGGGTAGATTATTGGCTGAGGAATAACCTAACCACCAAGAGAAGATGATTAAGAAAAGGAGGTAGGTTTCGGACTGGAGAAAAAGGATAGAAAAATAGGAGGAGAGTCCCACAAAAGTTATGAATTTAACTTTAAATGCACTTAGAGGCTGTTGTCACTGCAAATTCGTTCTCTGATACCTAAAGTGGGTAAGGACTTGGCCCAAGCTGACGGGAAACGCAGATAGGACTTGGGCGGTTTGCAAGAGAGTGGCTTTAGTATATTCCTTCTCAAGCATGCATCTGCTTACTATGGGGAAGGGTGATGGTCTGGCAAGACTGAGAGTAACAGATTTATTGTATGTCTGTTCAAAGAAATTCGTTTTTGCAAAGTAATTCGAAGAATGCCAATAATTTGAATCAGGTTTGGTATTTCCAGTTTTCGAAGTTATAGAGTTCCTGAAAAAGCGACCAAGTGCTTCCAAGAAGGATAGTGATAAAAAATTATACCTTGGGGAGTAATTTTGGTAAATGAACCAATGGTTGCACTTGGAAATTGCTAAGCTCTTACTCAGCAAGAAGCCGGTTTAGACAAAGAGAAACATTTATCTTTTGGAAAACCAACCATAAGTTTTCGGAGAGAATCTCCACAAGCAGGTAGCTGGCGTAGCGAGCTATACTTGCCTTACTGGCCAGTTAGAATTAGTTAAAGAGAAACTTTAACGAGATTACCACTAAGAGTTCACGCTCAAATGCAACGAGTGGTGAAAGCCCTATCAATAGATTTAATGGCATTGAGTAGGGAGAGCCAAGGAGGACAGGATCTTGCCTAACCGTTGTATTAGAGAAATGATAAATCAGAAAACAAATATTTAATTTATTTAACAAGGCAAAAGAGTCTAATAAATTTGACAAGTATATAGTTTCAATTTTTAGTAACAATTTGGGGTCGCAGACCTCCTAACATTTAAAGTTTGCTCCAGGCAATTAACATTTTTTTTAGATTACAAACCTTATATATGTACTAAAATCTTTGTAAGATTAAAAAAGACAAATGAAGTGATTAAAGTTTAAACATTAAGGGGACTGATGAGTGAGATTTCATGAAATTCGGCCAAAATATCGAATTTTGGATTTTGCCCAAATTTGAGGCCCAGACCTCTTGTGAAGTAAGGAATGATGAAATTTTTCCTATGGCACCATTTTTAAAGCCCTGGCGGTGATTCAAAGATTGTTGCGCGCCATTATTAAATACCTCAGCGCGACACACCCACATGTCAAATGGACTGCCACACTTCGGATCTTTTTTTCATGTCATTGCTAACACGTTACCACAAAGTCCACTTGCGGAATTGGTCAGGCAAGTGTCTTATGACATCTAGGAACAGAAAATTATCATAGTTTACTATGGTAGTCAAGTTATAACTTTATACACAGGAATGAAATAAGTTCTGTCCAAATATATTGAAATAATTACCTTCTAATTTCGAGTTTTATTTTACTTCATGCCGTAAAATTCATCTTTATTATCAGTAATGAAGTAAAAAGAAGAAATAAGTAAATAAATGACCTGCTCATTTGATTACCATAGTTACTTCCTACCTCTGCACTATGATCTTTGTTGACATTATCTCCATCAGTCTCAGTACATTATTGTACATAACAGTGTTTGGAAAGAGCTGATTCAATGTTTATTGTGTGGAGAATGTAAATCAACTCTGTAGTAATAGAATTAAGGGAAAAGAAGAGGTTTGAGGGTTGTACATATGGTGCAGGGTAGTTCTGATGTAAGTAACTAACCATTCAAATTTATTTGCTGTTTTCTCATGAAGTGATTTTTAGCCTACTTTCGATTTTTGCAAAAAATGAAAGTAGACTTATGAGATCAACACAGGGCGAAAAAAGTGTGTCTGTCTGTGTGTGTGTATGTGTGTGTGTGAGTCTGTGTGTGTGTCTGTGTGTGTGTGTGTGTCTGCGTGTGTGTGTGAGTGTGTGTACTCTGAATGTCTGTCCCCCCCTATCAATTCGAACACGGTGAATGCGAATTGAACGAAATTTGGTACAAAGGTAGCACTAGCAAAGGACACCTCAGTGTCATATTTAATATCGCCGCCATCTTGACGGAAACGTAATGGCGGCCACACAAATGTTCAAAGCTTAAATCAAATTACGACTAACCTAATCATCCGATCTCTACCAAATTTTGCAACAACATACCTTTATGGGGGGAGCATCCTTTGACCAAACCAATAGGCCATAAGCGTAATAGTTTGCGGATGGCGGCCATCTTTGTGTGAAAATCGATTCCCCCTATTAATTCGAACACGGTGCAACCGAATGGAACGAAATTTGGTACAGAGGTAGCACTAGCAAAGGGCATCTCAGTGTCATGTTTCATATCACGGCCATATTGACAGAAACGTAATGGCGGCCACACAAATGTTCAAAGTTTAAGTTAAATTACGACTAACATAACCATCCGATCTCTACCAAACTTTGCAACAACATTCCTTTATGGAGGGAGCATGCTTTGACCAATCTAATAGGTTATTAGCCTAATGGTTTGCGGCTGGCGGCCATCTTTATGTCAAAATTGATTCCCCCTATTAATTCGAACACGGTGGAACCGAATGGAACGAAATTTGGTACAGAGGCAGCACTAGCAAAGGGCACCTCAGTGTCATGTTTTATATCGCCGCCATCTTGACTGAAACGTAATGGCGGCCACACGAATGTTCAAAGCTTAAATCAAATTACGATTAACCTAATCATCCCATCTCTACCAAATTTTGCAACTACATACCTTTATGGAGGGAGCATCCTTTGACCAATCTAATAGGTCATTCGCCTAATAGTTTGCGGATGGCGGCCATCTTTGTGTCAAAATCGATTCCCCCTATTAATTCAAACACGGTGAAACAGAATGGAACGAAATTTGGTACAGAGATAGCACTAGCAAAGGGCATCTCAATGTCATGATTTATATCGCCGCCATATTGACAGAAACGTAATGGCGGCCACACAAATGTTTAAAGCTTAAATCAAATTACGACTAACATAACCATCCGATCTCTACCAAACTTTGCAACAATATACCTTTATGGAGGGAGCATCCTTTGACCAATCTAATAGGCCATTGGCCTAATAGTTTGCGGATGGCGGCCATCTTTATGTCAAAATTGATTCCCCCTATTAATTCGAACACGGTGGAACCGAATGAACGAAATATGGTACAGAGGTAGCACTAGCAAAGGGCACCTCAGTGTCATGTTTTATATCGCCGCATCTTGACGGAAACGTAATGGTGGCCACACAAATGTTCAAAGCTTAAATCAAATTACGATTAGCCTAATCATCCGATCTCTAGCAAATTTAGCAACAACATACCTTTATGGAGGGAGCATCCTTTGACCAATCTAATAGGTCATCAGCCTGATATTTTGCGGATGGCGGCCATCTTTGTGTGAAAATCGATTCCCCTTATCAATTCGAACACGGTGAAACCGAATGGAACGACATTTGGTACAGAGGTAGCACTAGCAAAGGGCACCTCAGTGTCATGTTTTATATCACCGCTATCTTGACGGAAACGTAATCGTGGCCACCCAAATGTTAAAAGCTAAAATGTAATTACGACCAACCTAATAATCTAGTCTCTACCAAATTTTGCAACACCATATCTTTATGTGGGAAACATATTCAGACCAAACTGCAAGAACATCAGCCCAAAAGTTTGCAGATGGTGGCCAAGTATGTGTGCAAATCGATTCCCCCTATCAATTCAAACACGGTGAAACCGAATTGAACGAAATTTGGTACAGAGGTAGCACTAGCAAAGGGCACCTCATATTCATGTTTAATATCCCTATAGCACGTTGTATTTCAACAAGCTACTACAACCAACATTCGATCATACTCCTTGAAAAGGACAAAGAGTTATAACAATACCCATGCATTTAGGAGAAAGTAGGCTATATGTTCTTTACTGAACATCTTGTTCTTACATGTATTATGATACAAAATGCTCCTTGTATTGCAGTTTTCAAGATATTCCTGCCTATAAATGGCTTCAAAGTTGGTTTGCATATTTAAATATGTGTGCAAATTATAATTTGCTCTGGATTTTTATGTCAATAAAAAATAACTGCATTATTTGGGCTTTCAAATATATAAAATTTCTATTTTTTGGGTTTTACTGAAATTTTATCATTTTCATTATCTCTCCTGACTCTCATATCAAAGGCACATCAAATTCCAGAGCAATTTCTAATTGTGTATGTATTTAGCAACTTTTTACCAAGTATGGAGGAAAATAAATGAAAACTCCATCGCAAGGAACTTTTTTATGACCCTATGTTTTTGAAAATATTATTATTATTATTTCAAAAACCATTTGACCATTCAAGTCAAAATTTAGAATATGCCCTCACTATAGGCCTATCTATCTGTGGTTCAAATTTGAAAATGATCCGTACAGTAGTTTCAGATTTTCAAAACTCACTCATGAGTCCCCTTAAATTGAGTACAAGGAGTGTACTTTAATAATTTTAATTTTAGAAAAAGTTACAACTTCGAAAATAACAAAAAAGAAAGCGGGTAGAATGAAGGAGAAGTTCCTATAACTTCTTATATTTATACAGAATTACTGTTGGTTATTATACAAATAAGGGCAGGTCACTTACTGTGAAACCTGATGAGAAAGTCAAAAGGAAGGTCCTCGACCTCCTATGTTTAAGTAGGAATCAAGAGCCAAATGGGGCAGTTTCCCTTTCGTGAGACCTAGAAATAACTCACTCATGAGTTGAGAGAATTGTTTTCCCTGATTATAGGGTAGAAACAATGTAAGCTTGAACCGTGTATAAAACACGTAGTTATGCAGAAATTAATTAACGATAAACAAGCAAAATGGAAGGGCACTTCGTTAGAGTGACACCTCATAGAAAATGATCTAGAGTTACAATTTTATTAATATGGTTTGTTAGTAGAAGGTTTAGGAAAGATCAATTGGGATTTAGGATCAATGTTCATGGCCTCATTTAATGTAAACGGACGATCGCGACGCGGTAGAAAAGTTGAACAAGCCCTAGTTATCACTATAGTCTTTTGAATAGATGAAAAATTCACTGTAGTAACACGAAAGTTTATGGCAAAGAAAGTTATTGCAATGATGAAAAAGGACTGGTTGCACTAGATAGGTGAAAGTCTATTGCTTGAGAAAGTTGTGGATTACAATTAAATGCGCCATAGAACATTCCAACGGTGAAAGAAAATTCGCTATTGAGCTTTAATTCAGAAGTGAGATTCTTCAATTTTAAATAGTATTCTCACAAGTGAGTGAAAAATACATGACGGCAGGACTTGTAGATAAAGTACAGGATCTGGAAGGTTCCAGAACGATCTTAATAGAAGAATGGGGCCAAAGATAATCCAGCGGAGGAACTAGCTTGGTAATTTATAGACAGCGGGTATTAGATAATATCCCACGTGGTGAGAAGATTTCTCATTTAAATAGCTTAAGAAAAGCTACTTTCTATTAAGGTTGGCTTAGACAGACAAAAGCCCAACATAGCAAATCCCGCGAAGAATGATTACCGCCCCAAATAAGTAATCTCACGCTGTCTATAAAATGATCAATAAAAGCATGTAGATAATAAAACTGATGAAGATGAGGTTAAAACCTTAAGTCTGTACTTATCTTGGTTGCATGTCGAAGGTGAAGTTCCCTTTGACGAATACTTAATGTGCCAACATGGCGTAGAACGTAGAGAGTGCCTCTTGGTTTGAGGAGACTGGCTCTAGTTGAGCCTTGACTGACCGAGTCAACTGCCGACTTACAAGTGAGACCCACTCAGCGAAGCGCGGAGGGTCCAAGGAAGGGAAAAGAGTGGGGGTAGGTGACAAAAGGAGAACATATACGCATGACCAATATTGTAAACTTAAATTCTCTCGAGGAAATGGTCTTCAAATAGTTGATAGCAGGCGATACTAGCACAGCCTGTTGGGTGAAAGAGTAGACGAAGTTCTCTTAATCACAGAGATAATAGCTGGCGATGGCAACGAGATCTGGTGGCCAGATGGAAAATGAAGTCCTCTTGCACCAGGAAGAATTGAGGAGCTTCAGAGATTCGCTGCTAGATGACGCTAGGTGGGTCATGGAAGATATATATCTAGAACAGACTCACAATGACATAAGAAACATGAGCACCAAAGAGAAACTAGGAGATCACTGTTGGTGTTTGAGAGAAAGGATGAAATGAACAAGCAAAGAGCATTAAAAAGAATACTCTATCTTACCGTGTATTCCAAGAATACACCAATAGTCATGAATTATTTTGAGGGGTAAATGAATTCTGACATCTTAACATGTAGTAAGACATGTATGTGTATCGAGCAGCAACTATTGGAGTTTTGAAGGAGTCGACGAGTAGTCATGACAAGAGAATGGATGTCTTGAAAGGTTTACTGCGGGGATAATCATGAATTATTTGTGATGGATAAAGGAATTCTGATATCTTAACATGTGCTAAGACATGGTATGTGTATAGAGCAGTAATTATTGGTACATTTGAAGAAGTGTACTGAGAGCTATGACAGAAATTCGACGGATTTGTAATGCTTGCTTTGGGGAAAGTCTTGGATTATTTGAGGAGATAATGTATTCAGACTTCTTAACATGTGCTAAGGCTTGTATGAGCATCGTGCAGAATCTATCGGTAATATTGGAGTGTTGGAAAAGAGCCGGGTAGACGCGAAGTGAAGAGATTACGTTGATAATTGTATGGTGTAATCATCTTGGTTTTTGATGCTGAATTATTATGAATGTTGCCACGCCTGTTAATAATAAGGCAAGTACCGTGAGTAATGATATTTCCATATCTTGTTCATAATGTTATGTTTATTGTTTTGTTATTATGTTAATGTTTGTAAAGATTACCGTTTTGTGAATAGAAGTAGTTTCCTCAGATCGAAGCAGTATATTATTTGTAGGTCAATACTTGAAACCGTAATCTCGAGGTATTCATCTGGGTTATATCGCAAATGGGTCTGGTCCTTCTGAATACACGAGGGGTGTCAATTATTATTATTATTATTATTAGGTAATTATGGACTAATTTGTATATAACTAATGAATAAGGCTACAGAGTTGTATGAGGTGTTGTACAAATCAGGATGGCCAACCCGTTGCCATGCCCCACGAATTTACCCAAAAGAGCCAAAACGTTAAGGTTATCGACCTCAGATTTTTAAAAATAATTATCGGAGAGGGTAATGTAAGGTGTTGTTTCGGACTGATAATGGCTAACCCTTTCCCTTGATTCATAAATTGACCAAAAACGTTTTACCTGACAAGACTGAGTGTACCCTGTTGTAGCCTTTAGAAAATCGAACCCGGGCCTCTGTGGTGACAGTGGAGTTATATTAATTATGCTTTTTAAACAAACACATGCTTGCATACTACCACTGGATTGAACCTGCACAGAGACACTGGCTTTGTTTGTGTAGTGAGTCTTGGTGATAAGAGCACGGCGATCTTGCCAGCAAGTTTCATATTACTCGTCTGCTTGATAGTGGACGTGCTCTGCACCGTGTTAACGTACATGACTAGATAGTTGTTAGGTAAGGGTTGACAAGGCTCAGTGAACCTTATTGCAACCTTAACATGGAAATTAATTTCTTGATATAGTCGGGGTTGGTAACCAAGACCTTAAGGTTGACAAACAAGTATGTTAACCCCTACACTGTGAGATGGTCAAATGATAATGTAACAGAACATATAGAAAAGTTTTCTGTAGTTTAACGAATTAACTAAGAGCCATACCATCAGAGGTGTAGGTAATTGAAATTGGATCCTTAGCGGATGTCCCTACTACATGTAAGCTATAGCAATGCCCGCCTATAAGCTATCATGTTAGAAAAAGAAATTTATAGGTTGTTTTAAACGGAGAATGATTGTGTTTACTGTGAAATACAAATCTGAATTAAAAATAGTTCATGTCCTACATGATGTTTGAACTCCTTTTTTAAATTTATACTTTAGACAAACGCTAACATAATTGTAATTCAGAAGCCATGGCCGCCTCTTTTCCAATCCTACACCGTGCACTGAAGTTAAAATGAATAATGATCACGTTACAGACAGCCAGTTTCAAAGCCATGAGAAATAAGTGAACAAAGTATAAAAATCATGACCCAGTCAGGAATTCAACATGGTGTTGTATCAAACAAAAAACAAGCGTTCTAGAAACTTAACCACCAAGCTATCCTATCGACACCTAATGGTTGGGCTAATGGTGAAAATAAAATTAAATGTAAACTATAACTAAAACTAACTATACACTTATAACTACAAAAAAGAAATGTAAGACAAAAGGATAATAGGACAAATAAAGAACAGAAGGAATAAATAAATGCCCCTCGACCCTCAAGAATGTGGATTGAGGGACTTGAAGGGAAGGAGAGTCATAAAAGGTGGATATGAAAGTAAAAGAGAAGAGGGTCCCGCTCCAGAGGTAATCCATAAAAAGGAGGGAAACTGGACCCAGCTCAGGAATCCCTTTGGGTCGCCAACTTCCAAACTGATCAGCCGTAAGCCAAAGAGGGTGTAGCCATATCCAGGGTGCACCGCAAGTGGTGGGGCTACATACACCCTACCTTTAGTGTGGCTTGAGCAAAAGGCAGGAAATAACATGAAAATAAAAAGAAGGCTGCCTCCTCACACAAGGAGGGAATCAGAAAAAATTAAACAAGTGTCAATTTAGTCGAAAAGGAAGAGACTCCCTAAGCCTGGGATACCCTAATAATGTCCGAGTCGGTAGAGAAAAAGAGTTGACCAAGTGTGGTCGACAGGAAAATAGACAGAGAGGAGCCTAGCACAAGTCAGTGGAAGCAATGATGGACTCAACTGGGGCTTCATGGTCGTCAACCTACATTCCACTAGATGTAAGCCCATGTTGGGGGGGGGGGAATAAAGAGCTCTTTTGTTTTATATCACTGGCTTTAAGGACGGTAACACATGGCATGCGATACTGGTGCTAGGGGTATGCAAAATAGTATTAGATACTCAGCTAATAATAGTGTACATGACCCATTATTATTTTTTCCTAAGTACAGTACATGGGAGTGATGACCATGATTTCCAAGCCCCAAAGAGAGACAAAAACAAATTATTTCCATTTCCAAACAGTTGGGGGTGAGGTGATTGTTCTAAACGTCAAACTCATGTGGTTTTCCACTTTTATTCCAGGTAAATGCCATGGTTGCCCACAGACAAGTGCAAAGAAAATCAAAACATGTTATGTTTGGATCAATTCCATACCTACACGACAACATGTACTTAAAATAACACGTAATGCGCATTCCATGTTAACAATAGTGAGATGGTTGCAATCTGCCAATGCTTAGAGCTCATTAGCGGCCTTTAAGGGTGGCATGGAGTACACATACTTGAAAAACTAACACGAGGAGTGTTCGATTTTCGCACAACACCCATCCTGGAAGTGAATATAAATGACTATGCACTTAAGTCCATAACCACCTCCTCTTCAGTCAAAGGCACACATTAATACAGGCATCACAGTGACAGAGGTTATTTGTAAAATACCTAAATATCTGAGATTTATGTTGAAATTGACCAGAATTTTTTTAAATCCACTAAAATTACCGCAAATTTAGCAAATTCCACCAAATTGCAGCAAAATCCAACAAATGACTACCAGATTTATGGAAATGCCATTGATTTATCACAGAATGGTTTAAACTACCTCAAATTCATATAAAATTACCCGAATATAGATGAAAATTCACTAGAATTTACCAAACTTACCCAAGTGGTCTACAAACCATGAAATATAACCTTTTTTTAAAATTCACCTCATGTACTGGCAAAATTCCATAATATTTCCCTTTACATGTATGTTTTTTTGTTTGTTTCGTTTACCGCATAGTCTGGCAAATACCTGAACATTACATTGTCCTAGGCTATGACCTGTACATTCAACATCATAGTTTAGTTTCATCTCCCATAAACTGCTGTCTGTGGTGGATGTGAGAAAGGACTCAACTTTACCTTGTAACGTCACCTAACCTAACTTTACCTAACCTAACTTCACCTAACCTAACCTTTCAACTCTCAGATCAAACTTACATTCTGGGCATAGTTGAGCTCGAACCCAAGACCTCAGGGATAACACCCAAGTATACTAGCCACTACACCGCGAGATGGGCAAATTATCATGCAACACAATACAAAAATAAAAGTTTCCTGTAGAGAAACTCATTGGCTGACAACCATTGTTGGGAATTCAAACCCAAGACCTCAGGACTTGTTTTGAACATTATAAGAAATATCATTCCATTTACATTTTGCTGCTGGTTATTTTAAGTACATGTTGTCATATAGGAATGGAATTGATCCAAACATAACATTTTTTGATTTTCTTTGCACTTGTCTGTGGGCAACCGTGGCATTTACCTGGAGTACAAGTGGAAAACCACATGAGTTTGACATTTAGAAAACTCACCTCACCTCACCCCAACTGTTTGGAAATGGAAATAATATGTTTTTGTCTTACTTTGGGGCTTGGAAATCATGGTCATCACTCCCATGTACTGTACTTAGGAAAAGATAATAATGGGTAATGTACACTATTATTAGCTGAGTATCTAATACTATTTTGCATACCCCTAGCACCAGTATCGCATAATAAATGCATGCCATGTGTTACCGTCCTTAAAGCCAGTGATATACAACAAAAGAAGTCTTTATTTTCCATCCACCCCCTCCCCCAACATGGGCTTACATCTAGTGGAATGTAGGTTGACGACCATGAAGCCCCAGCTGAGTCCGTCATTGCTTCCACTGACTTGTGCTAGGCTCCTCTCTGTCTTCTTTCCTGTCGACCACAATTGGTCAACTCTTGTTTTCTACCGACTCGGACATTATTAGGGTATCCCAGGCTTAGGGAGTCTCTTCCTTTTCCGACTTAATTGACGCTTGTTTATTTTTTTCTGATACCCTCTTTGTGTGAGGAAGCAGCCTTCTTTTTATTTTCATGTTATTTCCTGCCTTTTGCTCAAGCCACACTAAAGGTAGGCTGTGTGGTGCACCCTGTATATGGCTACACCCTCAGGGGTTTACGGCTGATCAGTTTGGAAGTTGGCGACCCCAAGAGATTCCTGAGCTGAGTCCAGTATTCCTCCTTTTTATGGATTACCTCTGGAGCGGGACCCTCTCCTCTTTTACTTTCATATCTACCTTTTATGGCTCTCCTTCCTTTCAAGTCCCTCAATCCACATTCTTGAGGGTCGAGGGGCATTTTCTTATTCCTTCTGTTCTTTATTTGTCCTATTGTCCTTTTGTCTAACATTTCTTTTTTGTAGTTATAAGTGTGTAGTTAGTTTTAGTTATAGTTTACATTTAATTTTTATTTCACCATTAGCCAAACCTTTAGGGGTCGATAGGACAGCTTGGAGGTTAAGTTTCTAGAACGCTTGTCTTTTGTTTGAAACAACACCATGTTGAATTCCTGACTGGGTCATGAATTTCATAATTTGTTCATTTATTTCTCATGGCTTTGAAACTGGCTGTCTGTAACGTGATCATTATTCATTTTAACTTCAGTGTACGGCGTAGGATTGGAAAGGAGGCGGCCATAGGTTCTGAATTACAACTATGTTAGCGTTTGTCTAAAGGATAAATAAAAAAGAGTTCAAACATCATGTAGGACATGAACTATTTTTTAATTCAGACTTGCATTTCACAGTAAACACAATCATTATCCGTTTAAAACAACCTATAAATTTCTTTTTCTAACATGATAGCTTATAGGCGGGCATTGCTATAGGTTACATGTAGTAGGATCATCAGCTAAGGATTCACTTACCTACACCTCTCACGGTATGGCTTTTAGTCAATTCGTTAAAGTACAGAAAACTTTTCTATATGTTCTGTTACATTATCATTTGACCATCTCACAGTGTAGTGGTTAACATACTTGGTTGTCAACCCTAAGGTCTTGGCTTCCAACCACGACAATACCAAGAAATTCATTTCCATGTTAAGGTTGCAATAAGGTTCACTGAGCCTTAACAACCCTTACCTAACCACTATCTAGTCATGTACGTTAACACGGTGCAGAGCACGTCCACTATCAAGCAGTCGAGTAATATGAAACATTCTGGCAAGATCGCAGTGCTATTATCACCAATACTCACTACACAAACAAAGCCAGTGTCTCTGTGCTGATTCAACCCAGCGGTAGTATGCAAGCATGTGTTTGTTTAAAAAGCATAATTAATATAACTCCACTGTCACCACAGAGGCCCGGGTTCGATTTTCTAAAGGCTGTAACAGGGTACACACAGTCTTGTCAGGTAAAACGTTTTTGGTCAATTTATGAATCATGGGAAAGGGTTAGCCACCGTAAGTACAAAACAACACCTTACATTACCCTCTCCGATAATTAGTTTATAAAATCTCAGGTCGATAACCTTAACGTTTTGGCTCTTTAAGGTAAATTCATGGGGCATGGCAACGGGTTGGCCATCCTGATTTGTACAACACCTCATACAATTCTGTAGCCTTATGCATTAGCTATATACACATTGGTCCATAATTACCTAATAATAATAATAATAATAATAATAGTAAAAATAATAATAATCGTACATACACACGTCCATTAAAGCATGGTTTCACAAAACGCTTATGCTTTTAGGTGTTTAATACCTTTTTCCCCTGTAACATTACTATTCCCTGTTTCAGAGTGAAATAATCTATCGAGGTAAAAGCATATGTCATCACCTATTTTTCAACTATCACACCTAATTTTAGGGTTCTTAGTTTGCAAGATATCGATTTTTTCATTTTGGGGGTAGTTTTCACCCCCCCCCCTACTATTTTTCATAAAAACAAAAGATCTTAGGTTCAATTATCATTTTTACCAGTTTAACACCTTTTCCCCTGTAAAATCACTATTTACTGTTTTAGGGGTGAAATGACCTATTCAGGTAAAAGCGTATGTCATGACATATTTTTTAAGCTATCACACCTAATTTTAGGGTTCTTAGTTTCCAAGGTTTCGATTTTTCATTTGTGGGGTAGTTTTCACCCCCCCCCCCCCTGCTATTTTTCATCAAAAACAAAATATCTTAGGTTCATTTATCATTTTTAAGTGTTTAACATGTGTTTTTTTCTTGTAAAATGACTATTTACTGTTTTAGGGGTGAAATGACCTTTCAAGGTAAAAGCCTATATCATCACCTATTTTTCAGCTATCACATCTAATTTTAGGGTTCTTAGTTTCCAAGATATTGATTTTTCAATTTTGGGGGTAGGTTCAACTCCCCCCCCCCTCGTCAAAGGGGGATGTCGCCGCAAGTGATAGGACCCCTCATACAAGTCCCTAGCATGACTGGTTCGCTAGATATTTACAAAAGTATAATTAGTTCCTTTTGACAAAAGCCGTCAGTGCGCACATATACCAAAAATATTATTTATCCCCCCGGGTAAGGGTAGTTTTTATTTTGGGGTGGACATACCTCGTCCACAGAAAAGGGGTGTTCACCACGGCACCCCATATGTTTAAATCCCATTATTGGTTAGCGAGATACTAAAAGCCGATGACCTATTAGTTTTATTTGGGTTTATTTCAATAAACATTAAAAAACTCATCTAATAACCATTTAAAACACCCGCTCTCTTAAAAAAGTCGCCAAGTTCGTATGCATAAAAACAAGAAGTTCCGTGACGAACTAAAGAGCCTGCTTTCTTAAAATTAATATGCATGCCAATGATTAATCTACTGTATATGAACCTATCTAGAATATTGATGAAATTACGTTCTTCATATCGAAATGGCTAATTAGTTCGAAATTTACCTGGTATACTGTAGCCTAATTGAGCACTACAGTTGGCAGCCCTGGAGAGTGAATATATTCTTAGTTCCATATCTTAAGGTACAGGATACAAAATTTGGTTGAAGTCCAATGGGCGTCACATTCAGTTAGACATTGGATCTATCAGCACGCGTAAATGCTTGTTGGCAACAATGTCATGCGTGTGATGGTCAGAAATAATCTGAAATGATGATCTATTGTTGTGCCAATTTTGACTGAAATCCATTAGTTAGTATAGAAGTTACATGCATTTTAAAATTGGACCTATCAGCAGGCTTAGAATCATGTTGGCAGCACTGACGTATATTAGTTACTCCAAATTAATCTAGAATGGCAGGTACTATCCGTGTGCCAAGTTTAGAGCTATTGGCTTGCATCCTTTCTGATATATTGATATTAGGGTAACAAAAAGAGAGACAGAATTTATTAACAGTTGGAAGCCCTTGTTGTTCTTAAGAATACGCTTAGTCATATCTGTTATGGTACACTTAGCACATACGAAATTTGGTTGAAATCCAAATGATAGAATAGAAGTTATATGTATTATATTTGGACCTCTCAGCAGGCTTAGAATCATGTTGGTAGCACTGACGTACATAAGTTACTCCAAAGTAATATAGAAGGTCAATTACTATACGTTTGCATAGTTTAAAACTGTCGGCTTGCATACTTTTGATATATTGTAACGTACCTGTGAGGGTGGCCTGTACAAGGAACTAACCTAAGGGATGAAATTAGTGTGATTAGGGGGCGAGTTTGGCAATTGCTGTAAGAGGTATGGATTATTTAGTGATTTGCGATCGTCAGTGCGATCCGCAAGGAGAACTCCCCAATGTACTGTTTGACAGGGTAGTTCCGGGTGAGGTGGTGTTTGGAAAGGTAATTTAATTACTACTCTGTGCGCGCTAGCGATACCCAGCGGTCTAAAGCAAGTCGTACGCAGGCGGTCTGATAGCCTGCTTGTGTCAGCGCTGTGCGGTAGCACTCGGCTGACGTCACGAAACAATTAAACAGTAGACTGTAAAGCTTATTCTAGAACCTACCTGATGGGGAAGCTAAGAGGGTAGGATCTTATCAGCTAATTATATAAAGGATAAGACCAGTGGCTTCTATTACTTTTAAATTTAATGTGTACTTCGATTTTGAGGTACGCTTGCAAATAGCAGTTCAAATAATAAAAATAAGGAATGATTACAGTCCAAGCACAGGGGGATGTGAGTGTAGTGTGATTGTGCGTGTAGTGATCGCTTGAGTCACTTACCCTTTCAGCTAACAGCGGCGGTTCGTCACGTCGGTAGCACTTAGACAGACTGATACCGGGTGCATGACCTCCGGGGTTCTTATAGGTTTCTTGTGCTACGTCTGCGGAATCCGTACATTCCTCCTAAGTCATAGTCCTTTCTAGGGTCGTTGCCTGGGACACGAGGCTACTTGAGTTCATATAGGTGCTAACTTATTAGTCTTATAATTTTGTAATTATATTTGTAGGTTTTTTAAGGTAATTGCTTGGAATTTGGATTTGTCGGGGATTTTATTTAGGGGATGAGGGTAGCGTACCCTAGGGGTACAACAACCCCCTTTGTAGGGTAGTTATCGTCCTCGATAACTGGACGAAGACGTGGGGGTGGTCTTTGTAAAATAGGGCATCTTCTTCTTCCTTTGGAATTCTTCTATCTTCTGTTCTTCTCTTCTTTTCTTCTTTTAATTTATTCCGTTAATGTATGGGTGGCGTCGTCGGGGGTGTGTGGGTAGCCTCGTGGAAGATAGGGGTGAGTAAGGGGGTAGATATGAAATTCGTAATATAGGAATAATCGTCGAAGGTTGAAGGCTGTGTACAAGTGTGCGTCCGGGCAGTGCTCAGCGATCATGTGTAAGTGTGTATGGAGAGGGGAACAATATTTCTTTACAGTGGTTATTCAAAAAATGCAACAGTGGGTCGTGAAGTTTACTTGTTTGTTATGTAACATTATTAACCTGGCGGGATACAACATCTGTCCCTATTGGTATGTGTAACATATGACAAAGTATATTGAGCAACAAAACAGTACATACAACATAAACATAAAACATCATTATCCATTCAATTAAAGGGGTGCTGGAACACAACGAGAGGAAAAAACATCCTAGGGGTGGGGGGAGGATATATAAGCAACGTACCTCAGGTGCGGATGAAAAACTGCCCTCGCGTGCCCTGCACGTGTGTAAGAGAGATAGAGTGGAGAGAAAGAATGAAAGAAATGTCGCAGGGTGTAATTTAAGGGAATATAGTGAGAAGTGTTTTATTGTGGGGAAGAAATACGACATTTTTACAACGGGGAGTCTAAAAGAATAGAAAGGAAAAACAATGTGTAAGAAAAAGCAATCAAAATACCATCATACTTTCGCAATCTTAATCTTATCTGAACAATACCATCCATTAGAATAATCTGAAATGCTTTCAACGAAAATCTCAACGCAACAATACCATATGTAGTCATTTTTAAAACAAAACTCTATTAACTATACCAATATTCTACATTTAAAACAAAACTCTATTAATTATACCAATGTTCTACCAGTACCAAAGTTGCGCAACTATATTGCTGTTATATTCTTTCATTTACCAAAATATCGTATTCTATGAATGCTAATACTACGTCGAGTGCACTCTTACTTAATATCTATGCGTAAATTACTATCTAAAACCTGCAGGCTATGTACGACAAATCTATAGTAGGAATATATTATGACTCGCTCCCTGTGGGCAAGCGAAGTCATCTTGGCAGCACAACTCGTCCTTTACATAAATAGGAGCGAGCTGTGTGGCCGTAGTGCACCTCTCATTACAGGTGTCAAATTGTTTAGTGTTGATCCGACCTCCAGTGGGGGGATATCCCACAGGTATATCTCCACCGTGGTGCGGATGTGCGCCTGGAAATATGTATCATGTGTGGGGGGGATTGTGTATTGGCCGTGTGAGTGTGAAATGTGGGGGAGGGAAATTTGTGTAGTAAAATACATACTATTATTGCATATATAACGTCGCCATCTGTTGGGACCAAAAAGACATATAACATCTTAATAGAGGGTATCCACCCTCGGCATCTGTGGGGTGAACCTGTGGAGGTATATAGAGAAACATTTCATCTGGCAAATATATCACTTATGTCACTGTCATTGGTAATCTCGGCGAGTGCCCAAAATGGAGCTACTCCCGATGCAAAGTATGCACCACTATGTGCGCTGTGTCCGGATTCGGCGCCTCAGGTTTTCAACCTGCGCTGAAAAATTAATACAGACATCATCAGCATCATCATTTCCCCTTATCCAGCTCCTGCCGGGTCGGGGTATTTATGGCACTTCTCCACTTTCCTCTTTCCTTCCACAATTCTTCTTCCACGATCTTGTCCCAGTCCAGATTTCTCTTTCTTATGCTGTTCTTCACTGATTCAATCCAACTTGTTCTAGGTCTTCCTCTTGCTCTCTTACCCTTGCACTTCGCCTCCAGCATCTGTCTTGGTATTCTATTTTCCTCCATCCTCTTTACATGTCCAAACCACCTTAGTTTATTCTTCTCAATTCTCTCATTTAGTTTTCCCATCCCAACTTCCTTCCTAAAATCTTCATTCCTCACTCTGTCTTTCCTTGTCTTTCCTATCATATTTCTTAGGGATTTCATTTCACTTGCTTGGATTCTACTCTCTTGCCTGCTTGTCAGGGTCCAAGTCTCAGCTGCATAAGTTAATATGGGAACATAGTACACTTTATACATTACCTCCTTGCTTTTCCTTGGTACTTCCTTATCCCAAACAAGTTTTCTTACACTTTGATAGAATGCATTGCTCTGCTGTACCCTCCTGCCAATCTCCATGTCCAACCTACCAGTTTACATCAATTCACTTCCTAGGTATTTGAACGTGTCCACAATTTACAAACACTGACTTCCAATTTTCACAGTGCCCTTTCCTTGTCTTTCGCCTCTTGTCATCACCATGGTCTTGCTTTTCTCTATACTGATTTTCAGGCCATACTTCTGAATATTTTCGTTCAGTGCATCTAGTTGTTTTTGCACTTCTTCGGTGTTCCTTCCCCAGACCACAATATCGTCTGAAACTAATAGTAACTTCATTTCTTTATGTCCATATGCTTCCTTTGTTTCCTCTACAATTTCATCCATTACCATTACGAATAAAAGAGGTGACAGCACACTCCCCTGTCTTAGTCCAGTCTTGTTCCTAAACCAATCTGCCTTTCCAACTGGGGTCAGTACCCTGCTAACACAGTTGTTGTACATTGCTTGCACCATATCCAACATTTCTCTTCCCAGTCTCTTCTTAACCATGGTTTCCCATACCTTCTCTCTGGGGACACTATCATATGCCTTTTCTAGATCTATGAAAGTCATGATCAAATCCTCTCCATATTCCCAGTTCTTTTCCATCACCTGTCTCAAGCTAAATATTGGGTCCACTGTGGATCTTCCACTCCTGAAGCCATCCTGTTCCTCTTGCAACTCTCCTTCCACCTTTCTTCTCATTCTTCTTTATAATATCCTTTCCAGTATTTTTACTATCTGTGATATGAGGGTGATCCCTCTATAGTTAACACACTCTTTCTTGTCCCCTTTCTTAAACACTGGAATTATTAGCCCTTTCTCCCAGTCTTCTGGTACACATTTCCGTTTCCACACACACTTAAGCAGTCGATACTGAACCCGCTGAGCTAAGGTTCATGTGATATTTTTTTATAACAGCACATTTATGATGGGATGTACTACCTTTGAACACACCCAGAAAGCCACGTGGAGCTGAGAGCTCGCGCTATAATCTTTGAAGTAGCTGTGAATCGCACTTTTGACTTTGGTGAAGTCTACTAATTGCTTATCTGAGGTCTTATTAAACAATTTTATCTTTCCATGAGACTCAGAATATTCCATTTCGTCATGCAGCATTATTAAAACATTTTGGAGAATGCTATTTTCGCTTAAGGTAAGGTAATATCCTTGCAGATACGCAAACAGGAATGTAAGTAGTCGCTCAACGACTTAGGTTTGACGACCTACATCCTAGAGGAACTCAGTGCCTGGCACTACGTCTGGAGAATCCGCCCCGTGTAGGCGTGAAATTGCATCCGTCCTATAAGACGTAGAAAATATCCGCTGTTTAGCGTGGAAGTTATTATCAGGTGCCATCGTGCACGAATATACTGCAAATCACTGTTATTTATGCACAGTGAGCAACAAGAAGCATATTTTGAAATAATTGGCAAGTATAGTGAATTTTATAACATTACCGTAACACCACATTTTTGTTCCCACGTGTTTGTGGAGGGCCGAGTGCCTGGTGAACAATATAGAGGTAAACGTGTTATAACTACTTTGAATAAGTGTGATTATGAATGTATAACATATTTGAATTGCCACAGTGGATTTTTCAATTCCAAAACGACGCACATTTCACGGATGCCACGTGATGTAAAAGTGGCGTCAGCACACGTGAAGAACCACAGAACAGTGCTTGCCCACGTATTAATTCATATCTGCGAAATAAAGACTGTGTTATCTATTGCAATTAAAGCCTGTAACATTTACTACGAACATTGTGATTTTGAAGTGAAAGAATGAACTGCTACACGATTTATTTTACCACCCACGTGAACAAATTATTCTACACCATGTTTGAGACCGACATCAAGGGCTAATAACGCTATGGTATGAGGGTGATGTTTCTATTGGAACTAGCATGACGGTGGAACTTACAGAACAGCGAACGAGGAGGAAGGAACCCAGGATGCCATTCCCAGGCATGTCCAGTACATCCACGAAGTTATCGACAGGGACAGATAGAACCCTGGTCTTTGCAGGAGTCCAGATGGGAATCCTAATGGGGATGATACCGTTCCGGAAAGCCAGAGATGAATTTGTACAACCCTTGTCGTTGAACAGAGGGCTGAGTGAGAGCTCCTCCATTTCGTGAGTTTTTGTACACCCTTTCCCGTTCTAGTTTCTGGTGGTATAGTAGGTTTAATGTAGTTTGTGAACCAACCGAACTCAGTGTCAGCCATTTTTATAGGTAGGGAATGTAACTAGTCTAATTAGATGTCATTTATTTCAGTTAGAGTGAGACACCCTTGGGTCAGACATTTTGGTCAGCCCTGGTGCAGCTTGATGAACGTCGTAGTACGTCAATGCCTATCTTTTGCTAAACGTGACCGTAGTCTTTGAGGCTACTTTGTTCAACCCTATTTGGGGTGATTTTTCAAGTCTTTGCTGACTTTAGTTATGGCAATCAGATGCCATGGTTATTACTTTAACTGCATTCTTTGCAGCCAGTCTTTGTTACACCCCTGACTTCGTTAGAGCAGTCGTATCAGTTAGGTAATCGACTGTAATTACCAGTTTTGTAACTGCATTATATTTCATTTGAAATGAGCTCAGGAGCCATTCCTGGTCAAGTGTGGACCTAATAAGTAGAAGGGATGTTTCGTTGTCTAGCATCGAACCCAGTTCCCAACGTATCATTAAGCAGATCCAGCGTGTGGAATCTGCGCCACAATTATTATTTTGTTAGTGTCATGTGAAGACACGTATTTATTTGATGTTGTACAAGCAACTACAGAATTTTATCTTTGTGAGCAAAGAGCTCCAGCAATGTGACATTACTATTATTTAGACGTCTTTGGTTTGAAAGACGGAATTATATTATTGTATTCAGATTTATAGCGTGTTTTTATACACGTATTCTTCGAGGTTTATAACCTATGGTAAAGATTTTATGATGAGGCCAGATGTACATTTTTTATTTTGTTTAAAACGCCGGCCTTGATAGTTAGTGTGTTGTGTCAGATGAGCGCAGGAATGTTGTAGCCTGCCAGCGAAACAAACTGGTTTGTGACCCAGTGCCCTTGAGAGCACGCTTGTATTGTGAGACAGAATTACTTTGACTAGAGACAGAATGCTTGTTGTATTCGCTTTTCCTTTCATTGCAACTTAGCTCATGGAACCCAGTGTCCATTCTTGTATCTGATCACATGTTTTTATAGATTGTTTTTTGTTAGTTAAACGAACTGTTGCGTGTACCGTCGTTTGACGTGTACAGTTATGTCAGGTTTTCTATAGTATGTTGTAGGCTACCCTGTTATAGGAGATATTTATTGTATGAAGGTATTTTGTGTGCACCTTGTCCGGGATTGTTCTGTTGACCAGATGTTATTGGAGGGTGACTGAGTGTGCAGGCCCATCCCAGAGTTATTGAACGCGAGCTTTGCGCCGCTGGTAACTTGTGTTATTGTGTGTCCGAGTTGTTATTGCTCGTTGATTATATTCCGAATTTGAGTCGAGGCTTTTGGTGGAGATTGATCTCAGTGGAGACACTCCGTGCCCAGGCTATTGTCAGTATTATTCGCCATAAACCAACGATAAACCTAAACCTACATCTTAATAATAAAACGCATAATTTTTGGTAAAACAAAAGCTAACTAACGAATTCTTTCTATCTAACTTTGTTCTTTTGCATTTGGAACCTGCTGACATGGCCGTGCAGATGAAGGTATTTCCTTTGAGGAAATGACTAGGACAGCTGATACTTTTGAAGCGACCTGAAGCATGCTCGAACCTTGAGTTCGTAGCTTGTGGAGCGCAGGCCATGCGATGTTAGACGTAGTCTTTACTACGCAGTAGTCACCGTAACTACACACATTAGATGACTATGGCTTACAAAGAGTAAACCAAGGTACAGGCAGGCATTTTAATAAAACTGTTGTCTCTTTCATTACTTATTTATGATGTACAAGTGTATGAATCCTACATGTTACCTTATTGTGTGCTGTTAGCTCGTAGTTCCTAAGAATAATTAAATGTTTTTTTTACATGGCTGTTCACTTAGCTTTGAATGTAATTGTTTTCTCTTACGGACGTCATCGCCGTAAATTTTGTTATTAACTGATAGGATTTAGCTAGATGAATTAACGTTAAATGTAAATGTGGAGATGGTATCATCCTAACTTAGATTTGTTTTGCTACCCTGTTAAATGTAAATTCAGATATTAGCTTGATTTTGTAACTTGACCTAGGGATTTGCGTCGTACCATTTTCCTAGTGTTGCTGTTGTTGCTTTATTATTGTGATATAGATCTTTCGCGAGTGTTTTCCGTAACTTCTCAAGTAGGGACCTGCTCTTTATTTTTGTTTGTTTATTAGCTTGCGGACTAGCCGATTGAAACCCTCCGAACTAGGCTAGGGGCTTGTGAATTTTAACAATAAATTTTCACGGCGTTTTACATAAGTCTGGATGTTTATTTTCTCAGTCTAGTTTTTAAGGTGAACCTTTCCTTAGGCAGTCTATGACCATCGTCACAATGTACCACGATCCCTGTGGACTACAGTTTCTCGTGCCGCTTTGGCCTATTTGGAAGTTCACCTGATCCTCACGGCAATTATGTCCGACGGATGGGACGTTACGGAAGTCATTTCGGCTGTTGGCTATCCTGACAGCTCCACCGACGTTCTCATAAAACGGCGCCCAACTCATGTGCCGACGTTAACGTGGTGACCGTCAGTTCCATGTTATTTAGGAGGATCTTAATGTTGATTAATGGTAAATTGACAGGACTGGGATGAACTTAGAAAGTAGTACTGCAGTTCAATTGACCGCATGGCATTCATGTTTGATAGAAGTCCATGGGGTGAGGCTTTAGTGTTAGATAAATGATGGATAGGATTTTCTTTGATGATGCCTCATCCTGAGTAAATGTAATACTTTGCTTTGCTCGCCGTTGTCTTTGTAAATGTAGAAGCACTTAGTTTGCATACTCCAGCTGTACTCGTGATATTTATATAAATGAAACAAGCTTTATACCACAAAGTAACTAATCATAGCTGTAAGTTCCATTAGAGATTGATCCCTCACTTTCTCATATATATTTCTTGTCAATGGATGAGGAAACTATTCGTCGTGTGTTTGGGGAGATGATGGCAGGTGTTAGTGCCAACCTCCAGCAGATTACTGCTGAATTAGGTACTGTAAGGACGGATTTAGGTGAGAATACCCAAGCTGTCAACAATGTTAGACAGGACTTAGAAGTTAACACCCAGCCAGTTAGCAATGCTAGACAAGATTTAGAGGATAACAGTCAGTCAATAAACAATGTCAGTGGTCATGTGGACCAAGTTAGGGAGGAAATTAACAATGTCAGACCGGACTTAGAAGTTAACACCCAGTCAGTTAACAATGTTAGGACTGATTTAACGCAGGTCAGGGCCGACATGGACGCATTTAGAGTCGAAGCTAGGAATGATCTTATGGCAGGTTTAGCAGCTGTTAGGGTTGATGTCATACGACACCATCAGGAGGCTAACCAGCGTATAGATTGCTTAACCGACCAGATGAATAGAGCTAGGGAGGATGTCCAGACCCGATTGGAGGAGCACACAGCTCAAATTCAAACGACAATAAACAGAGTCCAGATAGATATGAGAGCCGACCTGGAGCACACTCGAGAAGAATTTGGGACTCGATTGACTCACGTCGAGGGATTTTTGGACACCGTGAAAAAGGACATGGCAACCATGAATATTGGATTGATTTTGATGAGAGGTGCTGCAAATGCTGTGAATAACAACGTCAAGACGATCGTCGATGGCATGATTGAGGTCAAGGACGAATTAAACACCAATAGTAGAAATATTACGGAGTTAACAGAAACCGTAGCAGGCCTACGTGAAACAGTTGACGTTCATCGTGAGGAACATAAAATCGATCTCATGTTATTGAGGGGTGACCTCACCGACCAGAAGACTACAGTGGAGGCTAAGGTAGCCGAGGTCAGAGACGATGTTGGAAAGATCCAAGACAACGTGACGAAAGTCGAAGGAGAAATCGATTCCTTAGAGAAACGATTCGAGGAAGTCGCGGTAACCGAGAAGTTAGACCTTAGCTATAACCTCAGGACGGCAATACGCGAAGTTGACACGAACCTCAAAGGAAAAGTCGATAGGATCGTGCTACAACTTAACGACTTAGGTAACAAAGTCGCAGCTAGAACCATCCCAGGACTCGAGGTTATTGAAAGACGTCTGAACAGACTTGAGACGCTTCCTAGAGAGAGACACTTACCCCCACAGACGGGAGACCCCAGGAAACACCAGTATCACAACCCGCAGGGATGATGCCTACTCATTTCCAACCCAGCGCACCTATAGAACCGCAACCATCTCAATTCACTGGTTCAGCGCAAAGTCAGACTTTGAACTTTGACGCCCATCCATTTCAACCAACACCCAATCGACTTAGTCACGAAACGAACACACCTACGCATAACTACATGCAGAATTCATTTAGACCCGCTCATACGCAGGGAAATGTAACTATTATCCGTTCGAGAGAGGAGCAACCAGCTCGCTTCTATGGCACTGGAAGTGGTATCACTCCAGTTGAATTTCTGGCCAAAGTAGAAAGCTACTTGAGAGACACCATGGTAACTCCGGAGAGGGAGCTCCGAGTTATAGAGCGATTGCTTGAGGGGCAAGCCAGCACCTGGTTTAGAGCATTCCGATACTCGTTTGTGGGATACCAGGATTTCAAAGAAGCCTTGTTGAGAACGACTGGTCGAGCGACATCCAGCAGAGCATCAGAGCTGAGATGTATACTCGCCGATACAGCTCTAATACTTCAACGCGTTACGCGAACTACTTCGCAATCCAGCTTGCGAAGCTTCGTTGTCTTCAACCCCCATTATCTGAACAAGACTTAGTAAACACCATCGTTTGGCAATACCCTGCAGACGTGCAACGCGTATTGATTGCTGCAGGGGCATCCACTTTTCAGCAGTGTGACCAAATCCTGCGACGGATGGATCCGAACACTGAACAGTTCCCGACACACCGTCAGCAGAAGGCTGACAGGCGTGAGGAGAGACATGTCAACTTAACTACTGTCGACAAAGTGAGCCAGACGCCACCGCAGACGCAAACCCAAGAGAGCTCTGGGCAACGCAACAACTACAACTACGGTAGGAGAGAATGGAACAACACTCCATATACTCGAGACCAGCGGGATGACCGTCTTAGTCATTGGAATCGGCGATTCGACCGAGGGACGAACGACGACCGTCGTCACGAAAAAGGCCGCCGAGGGAATAATGGCAGAAACCCACAGCACGGAAGTATCCGTAGGGACTACCGTTACAGTAGAAGGTATAACAGAGATCGAGACCCTAGATACCAGCCAGATAGAGATTGGAGAGGAAGAGCACGGGAGAGCCGTGAGTATCTTCAACCACTTCGAGAACCCCAAATCCGAAAAGAGGGAGATCAGAACCGAACTCCGAGGGAAGACTCACGCTCCAAAAAGAACAATCAGAAGACTTTCGAAGCTGAAATCCACTGCATAGAGCTGGTGATGGACAAGCGACGATTTGTCAAGACTTCCGAGAGGATGGACGATGCCAGAGGCAAAGGAACGACGATATTACGAGGATGAAGATGGAATAGGAGAACTCTTCGAAGAAGACTCCGACAGAAGAACAGTATCTTCGAGGGAGATTCTTGCTGACGAACGACGCAATCCAAGAAAAGAACCACCGATATAATGATGGAAAAAATATCACTTATGAATGAACATTAATTCAAATAAAAATGTCATCCCAACATTTTATTTGAAACGACGGAGAGGCAGATGAACCCGCTCAGCTAAGGTTCATGTGATATTTTTTCTAACAGCACAATTATGATGGGATGTAGTACCTTTGAACACACCCAGAAAGCCACGTGGAGCTGAGCGCTCGCGCTATACTCTTTGAAGTAGCGCTGAATCGCACATTTGACTTTGGTGAAGTCTGCTAATTATTTATCTGAGGTCTTATTAAACAATTTTATCTTTCCATGAGACTCAGAATATTCCATTTCGTCATTCAGCATTATTAGAACATTTTGGAGAATGTTATTTTCGCTTAAGGTAAGGTAATATCCTTGCAGATACGCAAACAGCAATGTATGTAGTCGCTCAACGACTTCGGTTTGACGACCTACTTCCTAGAGGAACTCAGTGCCTGGCACTACGTCTGGAGAATCCGCCCCGTGTAGGCGTGAAATTGCATCCGTCCTATAAGACGTAGAAAATATCCGCTGTTTAGCGTGGAAGTTATTATCAGGTGCCATCGTGCACGAATATACTGCAAATCACTGTTATTTATGCACAGTGAGCAACAAGAAGCATATTGTGAAATAATTGGCAAGTATAGTGAATTTTATAACATTACCGTAACACCACATTTTTGTACCCACGTGTTTGTGGAGGGCCGAGTGCCTGGTGGACAATATAGAGGTAAACGTGTTATAACTACTTTGAATAAGTGTGATTATGAATGTATAACATATTTGAATTGCCACAGTGGATTTTTCAATTCCAAAACGACGCACATTTCACGGATGCCACGTGATGTAAAGGTGGCGTCAGCACACGTGAAGAACCACAGAACAGTGCTTGCCCACGTATTAATTCATATCTGCGAAATAAAGACTGTGTTATCTATTGCAATTAAAGCCTGTAACATTTACTACGAACATTGTGATTTTGAAGTGAAAGAATGAACTGCTACACGATTTAATTTACCACCCACGTGATCAAATTATTCTACACCATGTTTGAAACCGACATCATGGGCTAATACCGCTATGGTATGAGGGTGATGTTTCTATTGGAACCAGCATGATGGTGGAACTTCCAGAACAGCGAACGAGGAGAAAGGAACCCAGGATGCCATTCCCAGGCATGTCCAGTACATTCACGAAGTTATCGACAGGGACAGATCGAACCCTGGTCTTTGGAGGAGTCCAGATGCGAATCCTGATGAGGATGATACCGTTCCGGAAAGCCAGAGATGAATTTGTACAACCCTTGTCGTTGAACAGAGGGCTGAGTGAGAGCTCCTCCATTTCGTGAGTTTTTGTACACCCTTTCCCGTTCTAGTTTCTGGTGGTATAGTAGGTTTAATGTAGTTTGTGAACCAACTGAACTCAGTGTCAGCCATTATTATAGGTAGGGAATGTAACTAGTCTAATTAGATGTCATTTATTTCAGTTAGAGTGAGACACCCTTGGGTCAGACATTTTGGTCAGCCCTGGTGCAGTTTGATGAACGTCGTAGTACGTCAATGCCTATCTTTTGCTAAACGTGACCATAGTCATTTGAGGCTACACTGTTCAACCCTATTTGGGGTGATTTTTCAAGTCTTTGCTGACTTTAGTTATGGCAATCAGATGCCATGGTTATTACTTTAACTGCATTCTTTGCAGCCAGTCTTTGTTACACCCTTGACTCCGTTAGAACAGTCGTAACAGTTAGGTAATTGACTGAAAATACCAGTTTTGTAACTGCATTATATTTCATTTGAAATGAGCTCAGAAGGCATTCTTGGTCAAGTGTGGACCTAATAAGTAGAAGGGATGTTTCGTTGTCTAGCATCGAACCCAGTTCCCAACGTATCATTAAGCAGATCCAGAGTGTGGAATCTGCGCCACAATTATTATTTTGTTAGTGTCATGCGAAGACACGTATTTATTTGATGTTGTACAAGCAACTACAGAATTATATCTTTGTGACATTACTATCATTTAGACGTCTTTGGTTTGAAAGACGGAATTATATTATTGTATTCAGATTAATAGCGTGTTTTTATATACGTATTCTTCGAGGATTATAACCTATGGTAAAGATTTTATGATGAGGCTAGATGTACAGTTTTTATTTTGTTTAAAACGCCGGCCTTGATAGTTACTGTGTTGTGTCAGATGAGCGCAGGAATGTTGTAGCCTGCCAGCGACACTAACTGGTTTGTAACCCACTGCCCTTGAGAGCACGCTTGTATTGTGAGACAGAATTACTTTGACAAGAGACAGAATGCTTGTTGTATTCGCTTTTCCTTTCATTGCAACTTAGCTCATGGAACCCAGTGTCCATTCTTGTATCTGATCACATGTTTTTATAGATTTTTTCTGTTAGTTAAACGCACTGTTGCGTGTACCGTCGTTTGACGTGTACAGTTATGTCAGGTTTTCTATAGTATGTTGTAGGCTACCCTGTTATAGGAGATATTTAATGTACACACATCAAAAAAAGTTTTGCATCACCTCGGTTCCCAGATCTCCGGCATATAGACGTTGACTGTGTATATTGTATCCAAGATACAGTCCCTTTGACTGTTCATAGATGTCACTAAAACTGCTCAAAGATGTAAACAACCATGCATGAGCAGGGCCTATTAGACGGAGGGGGTACGACAGCCGATCAGTTCCAGTCATTCCACCAGGACGAAGGTACGCTGCTCATGTTGTCTGTAGTTCTACCATGCCTAGAAGGTCAATACCGCAGTTCGATCGCGTCCGCATTGTTACTTTGTGTCAAGAAGGGCTCTCAACAAGGGAAGTTTCCAGGCGTCTCAGAGTAAACCAAAGCGATGTTGTTCGGACATGGAGGAGGTACAGAGATACAGGAACTGTCGATGACAGGCCTCGCTCAGGCCGCCCAAGGGCTACTACTGTAGTGGATGACCGCTACTTACGGATTGCCGCTCGGAGGAACCCTGACAGCAATGCCACCATGTTGAATAATGCGTTTCGTTCAGCCACAGGACGTCGTGTTTCAACTCAAACTGTGCGCAATAGGCTGCATGATGCGCAACTTCACTCCCGACGTCCATGGCGAGGTCCAGCTTTGCAACCCCGACACCATGCAGCGCGGTACAGATGGGCCCAACAACATGCTGAATGGACCCCACGGAATTGGCATCACGTTCTCTTCACCGATGAGTGTCGCATATGCCTTCAAACAGACAATCGTCGGAGACGTGTTCGGAGGCACCCTGGTCAGGCTGAACGTCTTAGACACACTGTCCAGCGAGTGCAGCAAGGTGGTGGTTCCCTGATGTTTTGGGGTGGCATTATGTGGGGCCGACGTACGCCACTGGTGGTCATGGAAGGCTCCGAAACGGCTTTACGATACCTGAATGACATCCTCCGACCCATAGTGCAACCATATCGGCAGAATATTGGAGAGGCATTTGTCTTCATGGACGACAATTCTCGACCTCATCGTGCACATCTTGTGAATGCGTTCCTTCAAGATAACGACATCGCTCGACTACAGTGGCCAGCATGTTCGCCAGACATGAACCCTATCGAACATGCCTGGGATATGTTGAAAAGGGCTGTTTATGGACGTCTTGACCCACCAACCACTCTGAGGGATTTACGCCGAATTGTCGTTGAGGAGTGGGACAATTTGGACCAAGAGTGTCTTGATGAACTTGTGGATAGTATGCCACGGCGAATACAGGCATGCATCAATGCAAGAGGACGTGCTACTGGGTATTAGAGGTAGTGGTGTGTACTGCAATCTGGACCACAAATGCTGAAAGTCTAGCTGTATGATGGTACAACATGCAATGTGTGGGTCTCATGAGCAATAAAACGAGCTGAAATGTTGTTTGTGTTGATCTCTATTCCCTTTGTATTTAACGGTTCCGGAACTCTTGGAACCGAGGTGATGCAAAACTTTTTTTGATGTGTGTATGAAGGTATTTTGTGTGTACCTTGTCCGGGATTGTTCCCGTTGACCAGATGTTATTGGAGGGTGACTGAGTGTGCAGGCCCATCCCAGAGTTATTGAACGCGAGCTTTGCGCCGCTGGTAACTTGTGTTATTGTGTGTCCGAGTTGTTATTGCTCGTTGATTATATTCCAAATTTTGAGTCGAGGCTTTTGGTGGAGATTGATCTCAGTGGAGACACCCGTGCCCAGGCTATTGTCAGTATTATTCGCCATAAACCAACGATAAACCTAAACCGACATCTTAATAATAAAACGCATAATTTTGGTAAAACAAAAGCTAACTAACGAATTCTTTCTATCTAACTTTGTTCTTTTGCATTTGGAACCTGCTGACATGGCCGTGCAGATGAAGGTATTTCCTTTGAGGAAATGACTAGGACAGCTGATACTTTTGAAGCGACCTGAAGCATGCTCGAACCTTGAGTTCGTAGCTTGTGGAGCGCAGGTCATGCGATGTTAGACGTAGTCTTTACAACGCAGTCGTCACCGTAACTACACACATTAGATGACGATGGTTTACAAAGAGTAAACCAAGGCGCAGGCAGGCATTTTAATAAAACTGTTGTCTCTTTCATTACTTATTTATGATGTACAAGTGTATGAATCCTACATGTTACCTTATTGTGTGCTGTTAGCACGTAGTTCCTAAGAATAATTAAATGTTTTTTTTACATGGCTGTTCACTTAGCTTTGAATGTAATTGTTTTCTCTTACGGACGTCATCGCCGTAAATTTTGTTATTAACTGATAGGATTTAGCTAGATGAATTAACGTTAAATGTAAATGTGGAGATGGTATCATCCTAACTTAGATTTGTTTTGCTACCCTGTTAAATGTAAATTCAGATATTAGCTTGATTTTGTAACTTGACCTAGGGATTTGCGTCGTACCATTTTCCTAGTGTTGCTGTTGTTGCTTTATTATTGTGAGATAGATCTTTCGCGAGGGGTTTCCGTAACTTCTCAGGTAGGGACCTGCTCTTTATTTTTGTTTGTTTATTAGCTTGCGGACTAGCCGATTGAAACCCTCCGAACTAGGCTAGGGGCTTGTGAATTTTAACAATAAATTTTCACGGTGTTTTACATAAGTTTGGATGTTTATTTTCTCAGTCTAGTTTTTAAGGTGAACCATTCCTTAGGCAGTCTATGACCATCGTCACCATGTACCACGATCCCTGTGGACTACAGTTTCTCGTGCCGCTTCGGCCTATTTGGAAGTTCACCTGATCCTCACGGCAATTATGTCCGACGGACGGGATGTTAGGGAAGTCATTTCGGCTGTTGGCTATCCTGACAGCTCCACCGACGGTCTCAATACAGCCATTGCATACCAACAGGTCCAGCAGCCTTTATCATTTCGACACTGATTTCATCTACCCCTGTTGCTTTTCCCATCTTCATTTTCTGTACTGCTAATTCCACCTCCAGCATTGTTATATCATCTTCTGTTATAGAGTCGTCAGGCTGTGTCACTTCGATCTCACCAGTACAATTGCTCACATTCAATAGCTTATCGAAATACTCCTTCCATCGTCCCTTTATCTCTTCTGTGTGTGTTAACAACTCTCCATCTTCCTTTTTCACCAGCTTTGTAGTAACTCTTTCTTTCCTCTTACTTCTTAGAAGCCCATACAGCGTCCTTTTACTGCCACTTATATCTGTTTCCATTCTTCGTGTAAATTCTTCCCAACTTTTCTTCTTTTCTTCTCCTACCACTTTCTTACACCTCTGTTTGCTGTCGTGATACTTCCTTTTGCTTTCTTCTGTTTGATCTCGGTTCCATTCTTTCCATGCAGACTTCTTTTCTTTCACTGCTTTCCTCACTTCCTCATTCCACCACGGTGTCTCCTTCTCTTTAAGTCTTGTTGACGTCCTACCACAAGCACTCTCTGCTGCACCAGCAAATGCCTTTTTAAAGTGGGACCATTCCCCTTCTACATTTCCCACTTCAGTAACTGGGATTTGTTGCTTCAATCTTTCCTGAAAATCTTCCTGTACATCTTTGTCTTTCAATTTCCATACTTTGATTTTACTTTCTCTGATCTCCCTTAGGTTTTCCAATTTTCCCCATCTAAATTTTGCCACCCCATCAAATGCTTCTCCTGGTAAAGCTGTCACATCCATCAGCTTTCTGCGATTTGTCCTTTCCACCAGGAAGTAGTCAAAAAGGAAGGAAGGAAGCTTGTAGTTTAACGTGACCGTTAATCTCGAGATCATGAGCCACGGGACCTCCTTTTTACGTGGAATCCGAACCACAGGACATGGCATTTCACATCGAAAATCTCACATGCATTGACCGGGAATCGAACCCGGACCGCCTTGGTGAGAGGCATTCAGCTAGACCGCTGAGCCACCACGCCCCCGAGGAAGTAGTCAATTACTGATTTTGTTCTCCTATCACCCCACCCATATCTCGTAATTTTCCTGCTGTTTTTCTTCCGAAACCATGAATTACCCACTATCAGTCCATTCCTTTCACAAAAGTTTACAAGTTCCTTTCCTTCCCGGTTCTTTTTCTCATATCCATATGGTCCAACGACTTCTTCCTTTCCTTGTCTCTCAATTCCGACTTGTGCATTCATGTCTCCCATGATCACCACTTCTACATCTGAGATTACTCTTTCTACATCCTCCAGGAATACTTCAATATCTTCTTCTCTGTTTCCAGTCTGTGGTGCATACACTTGTTTGAAGTCCATCACGTCATTTTTCATCTTCATTCTAATTTTCATTATTCTGTCACTCACACACTCTACCACTTCAACATACTCCTCCAGTTGTTTCGAGGTTATCAGTCCCACGCCATTTTTTGCCTCTTGGCCACCACTCCAGTATAAAGTATATCCTTTCCTCAATTTCTTCCTTCCTTTACCTTTCCATTTCACTTCACTCAGCCCCATCATTCCAACCTTCTCCCTCTCCATGAAGTCTATCACCTCCACCACCTTGCCTGTCAGGGTCATGACATTCATGATTCCCACTTTCATTTCGGTTACTGGTCGCCCATTTCTCACAGTTCCCCCAGTACCAAAGGAACTGCTCGTCGCCTGCAGGGTACGCCCTAACCTTTTCCGAATCATTGGAAGTGCCATTTCCATTTTAGGCTATTATTACGATGGGGTCGCCACTCCCAAAGGCATTTTATGAAGCTCCTGCCAGCTATTATTCAGGCCGCCCCTAACATGGAGAACAGACGCCCTTGCCGCCACCCCTAACATGGGAAACAGACGCTGCCGATTGATGCTGTACTCATACTATTCCCTGAGTACTGGGTTGCCTCGTCCGCAATCTCCACCGTTCTGAAGTCCATCTTCTCCGCTGTAGATTCCGTTGAGTTCTTCGCACGTAACCCTGTGCATGGGGCCTATGTTATACCCCATAGTACTGGGTCCTCACCGGAACTTATCCGGTACTGTAGTTCCATGGTATATTACAGTACCGTTGCCCACCCCCGCGACGTGGACGCGCCTGGCAAGAATTATCCATGTAGCCAATTAGGATTGACTCATGGACCGGGTTATGGAGCTGTCTAAATCCAGCCTCAAGGCTAATAATACAGACATATAAGCATAAAATATAGACTTATAACTACTATTGGCCATTCGTTATTTTATATTGTCATATACCTTCCTGTTTGTTTTATACATCATTTCTTATTTTCTATACCTTCGCATTTCCTTATTCTTATTCATCCTTTTCCTATATCCTTGTGCTACTTCATGCTTTATTCCTTATTGGCTATATCTTCGAATTTCTTTATTCCTTCTTACTCCTTATTTCCTATAATTTCACGTTACTTTAGTTCTATTCTTTCTTTCCTATATAATTGTGCTACTTCATCCTTTATTCCTTATTGGCTATATCTTTGTATTTCTTTATTCCTTCTTACTCATTATTTCTTATAACTTCATTTTACTTTATTCCTTTTCATTTCTGCCCTATATCTTTGCGCTACCATTTCCTTTATTCAATATTTTCTATGCCTTAGTAGTTCATTGTGCTATCGGCCCTTCCATTGAAGGATACTCATGTGAACGGTATGGACCGTTCCAATATGTTATCGTACCTTCCCTTGAAGGACGATCACGTGAACGGTATGGACCGTTCCAATATGCTATCGTCCCTTCCATTGAAGGACAATCACGTGAACGGTATGGACCGTTCCAATATGCTATCATCCCTTCCATTGAAGGACAATCACGTGAACGGTATGGACCGTTCCTATCGGGCTTACGCATCTGCGTAAGACCGCATTCGGCGCTCATATATTGCCACTTAAGCAATATCAATATATTCCTCCCCCTGGGGCACAATAGTAGTTGTAACCTCGGCCAGGGAGAGAACCGTAGTTTCGTCGTATATTTTCTTCTTTCTTGATGCTTTGGTCAAAGGGGGCATGAGCAGAGAATATTATCGGTGCTACATACCTCGGCCCGGGAAATTATATCCTCTTCTTTCTTGATGATTTGGTCTACGGGGGTATCAACAGAGGAGGTCATCTGTGTTAGATACCTCGGCTCGGGAAATTATATCCTCTTCTTTCTTCACCTGTGTGTGATAACCAGGTCTCTAGCTCCGCGCATAGAGCCGAAATTACTTAACCTTACATACTAACTATCGTCAAGTCATGTGGGTCGTCTTGGGAAGGAGGATGTATCCTGTCCGATGTGGGGGTATTTACTTCCCTTATCGAACCATCAAGCCTCCATCCGCAGGTATAGCTTAGACGACGTTAGGGCATAAGAAAATGGGTATAACGGACCCTGTGCTAAGGGAGACAGGCTAGGTACGTCCTCTAACACAGGCGCTTGCCCGCCCTAACACGTCACCACTATGACCTCCCGTCGGACGTCAACGTCGAAGTCATATCCTGTCAGGTCCTGGGCCATCCTTGCCGTCAGTCCTGGGTACAACTTACCAATATCTATTTTCCCTTGGAAAATAGGGTCACATCTATGAAAGTGCACCTCCGTGCGCAAACCATGAAAAGAAAGTGTCAAGCGGTATTGTGTTGTGTGGTATGTCATAGTTATACGGGGGGGATAACTGTGGTGGCACAGTGCACTTTAGTTGCGCCTGGCTCGTCGGATATCCAGCTAATGTCATCTGCGTATTATTCCCTCTCACATGTTAGTGGGTAAGTTGAGGATTTGGTAAGGTATTCCCGTGTTAATGGGCAGTTGTAATTATGTTAGAATTGGTAAGTATCGGTAAATAGATGGTAAGATAGGTCCAAGGAATCGTGGTCCTATGGGGATATATGGAAACGTTAAATGGTAGGAATTCTCGACCGGTGTGGGTGAGGATTTTATTGGTTAGGACCTGGGTGTTCAGCGTGGTTGTTAGGTACCGTGCTGAAGGAGTTAGGTTGGCATTTATGCTCTGAGCTGGCATGCAGGGTAAAAATGTTGGTTATCAAAATAAAACAATGCATGCACTGGTGTTAGCGGGTTAAGCCTGGGACGCCAAACTGTTAGCTCTAAAGTTCCGAATGTTAATTAACATATAGCCACGAGCGATAAATCATGGCGTACACCCTGGTAATTGCATGATTACCAAGTGCCGTGCTTTATAGGGAACAATAGTGCAAGTGTGTATCTGTAGAGTGTTAATAAGTATCTTGGGAGGGCGATGTGCTTCTAAGCTTGGACGCACTAGTCGCAATATATGGCATCTGGAGCCATAATAATAATATAAGACTGCTGTCCATACTGGTAAAATATATACTCTAGACTTATATACTATAAAGTCTATATTTAAAAACTGGTCATTTAGGATTATTACATAACATGATCCCTTAACTAGAGATACTGTCTTATATGTATATATTCTAAACCAGGTTATATTGCAGCGCACTATATGTGTGGCCTAAGTCCACCCTATAGGGGGGCATAATGCTGCAAAAAAATAGTCTATCCACCCTATTGAATGTGGGGGATCCATAAGTGTGTATTGCCATTCTATTAGTTGGGGAGATGGTATATGTGAATGCCATCTACGTGGGAAATGGGGCTAGAAATTCCACTAAATGTGGCGTTTTAATTATAGAGTACAAGAGGGGTAAAATGCGGGGGGGGGGATATTAATGCGCTATCGCTGTAAATAAGTTTGCTCTTCCAAATCTGGAAGAGAATATTTTGTTCAACATCGCTGTGCCGCGAATAAACTAATTTAAAACCTCCTAAGTGGGAAGTAGATTTATATATATATGGTCGCGGAGACATGCTCGTGTTTTCCTATGTTGGATGGCGTGTCTATATAAGGGTGAATTCGAGGACAAATGTATATTAAAGCCCGCTGAGAGATAAAATACGGTGTATTTTGTGTGACGCGGTGCTGTGTGAATATCACCGATAATACTGGCTTCTGGCCGTGAAATATGCTGTCCCGGTGTTAAGTATTGAGGGATGAAGGGGGTGAACTAAAAGAAAAATATTTGGTTACCCCGCTGTGTATAGTATATTCCGAGAATTATATGTCTCGCCCTTACTGTCGTTTGAATTCAGCGCGCGAGAGTATGCCTATATCCATTATGGCTGCCTGCTAGTTACTCGTCACGTGAGAGGCGTGGCTGGTGATAACGTGTGTATATGGAAGTTATCAGCTATCGCTATTGCGAAGCGTTACCTGAGGCGTTGATTGGCTGGCGGGCTGTAGTAGTGCATGTTTATCGTGGCGCTCTTCTGATTGGACCTGAGCTCTAAGAGTGGGTGTCAAGCACGGCGCTCTGTTATTATGCAGTAACTAAACTGTCAAAAGCACGTGTTATGTGTCAAATGGAGTGGTCATCAATTATGTATCATCAAATGGTATACAGCCTGTGTATTATGTAATCTGGGTATAGGCTATTGACTGTCCGTATGTATATCGGGAAGTTACGCATGTTTTTTGTTGGGGAATTCTAATGGGATTACGCTGTCATCATATCGTACTCAAATGTGGCAAACGATATGTATATAACTATTGTGTTTCTTGTATACCATTTATGGAATATGCTGGAGTGTGTTATGCATGTCCGGAGGCATATGGCGAATTCCTGTGGCTGTAAGAATTCTGGGTGTCACTATGTAGAAAAGTGTTTCAGTGGTTTGCACTCGTCTACTCCGGGAAAATGAAAAATAATGCGGGGCGCATTAATATGCTAGGTGTCCATCTATAGACAAATGTTTCTGTGTTTTACTTCCACTTCCTGCGGGAAAATGGAAAATGGTGTCTATAAAGTATATTTAGGTTTTCTGTATTTAAATTACGAATTGTATTATACCATACTTGTCAATGTGTGGCCGCATGTAGCGATTACATTCGGGTGTAGCAATGTTGGGTGTCACCCTATAGGAAAAGTGTTTCCATGGTTTACTCCCGTCTACTCCGGGAAAATGAAAAAAATAATGCGGGGTGTAGTAATATGTATATTCATAGTGAATGTTGTATTCCATGTGTTGGATCGTCCGTGGAGTAGCATAATAGGCTACATTTACCGGGCATTCTGCTGTTTGGAAGTGAAATCTATATACTGTATTCTCCTAACTGAATGTGTTGTCGTGGAGATGATGTATTCCTATTTCGTATACGCTGTTTGTGGAATCAAGAGGATATTTAGTCTTTATATATTAAATAAAATCATCGGGCCTTTGTTAATCGCTATCTATAAAATTCGGCATGTCTATGTCTATGGTCGATACTTATTCCTTATCGTGCTCCCAGGAAAGTAGGATTTAACCTTCCTTTGACTTGCTGACGCCTTAGGAAAACGTGGAATATCTATGTACCATTAACGTATTAGTTGCCGAATATATTTATATCTGTACGCTCACGGCTGATATTCATCCTATTGTGTTGTGACCCAGGAAAGTAGGACTGAACCTGCCTTTGACTTGCTGACGCCTTAGGTCAACTAAAGGACATTTATGGGCCATGGCGTTGTTGTGCTACTAATGAACATATATATATATATGTATGTGCCATGTCGTATCACGTTGCCTCAAAACGAAACTTTGTAAGTTTAATATGGCCAACTTATGATTGTAATGCTTAAGTGTGGTTCTACTGTGTAGAAATGAATTAAAGGGGATCTATATAAGGACTTGTGGTCCTGTTGGAGCCTTGTGGCACGTATGCCATTATGAAAGTATTTATAAAATTACGAATATAATTTCGTCATATAGTAGATCATCATGAACAGCTTGTACTTAGCGTAAGGATGATAAATGGATTCCTAAGTCGACTGTAAGGGGAATACCCCAATCACCTAGAATGTCTAGGAGTTCAATCGGTCGTCGGCTAGGATGAGATGATTATAATTATAATTGTAATTTAAATGATTTCCCTGCTCCGTGGTCTCTAAGGATGGAAAGTCGCCTTGTATGAAAACTGTTCATTTTGTCTGTCTTTATGACGGTACTTGGTGGTCAATGTGATCTAGAAAAATAGATTTTAAAAGATCCCCTATGAGAATAAAAAATATATGGACAAGAGTAAGTGTTAATGTCAGGCGTGCTGTATATAACTTGTGAGTCTGTGAGTTCTGGCGTCTCGGGTGTCGAGAATCTGTGTGCGCATTTCTCTCATCCGGCATTGCATGCAGATCGCGCCTCACTGTCTGTCTGCAGTTTGCAGTACCTAGTATGTGAAGTGATTTCCTATGTATTGAGCCCGTCAGAGGAGCTGCCAGGAAAGCCAACAACCGCAATGACTCTCCTAACATCTCATCCGTCGGACCTAACTGCCGTGAGGATCAGGTGAACTTCCAAGTAGGCCAGAGCGGCACGAGAAACTGTAGTCCACGGGGATCGTGGTACATGGTGACGAAGGTCATAGACTGCCTAAGGAAAGGTTCACCTTAAAAGCTAGACTGAGAAAAGAAACATCCAGACTTATGTAAAACACCGTGAAAATTTATTGTAAATTTTACAAACCCCTAGGCTAGTTCGGAGGGTTTCTATCGGCTAATCCGCAAGCTAAAAAATAATCAAAAATAAAGAGCAGGTCCCTCCCTACCTGAGAAGTTACAGTAAACCCTCGCGAAAGATCTGTCTCACAATAATAAAGCAACAATAGCAACACTAGGAAAATGGTACGACGCAAATCCCTAGGTCAAGTTACAAGATCAAGCTAATATCAGAATTTACATTTAACAGGGTAGCAAAACAAATCTAAGTTAGGATGATACCATCTCCACATTTACATTTAGCGTTAATTCATCTAGCTAAGTCCTATCAATTAATAACAAAATTTACGGCGGTGACGTCCGTAATAACAAACAATTACATTCAAAGCTAAGTGAACAGCCATAAAAAACCATCTAAGTCATTCTTAGGAACTAAGTGCTAATCAGCACACAAAAGGTAACATAGAGGATTCATTCACTTTTACATTATCAAATGAATAAATAAGAAACCACACGTTTTATTCAAATGCCTGCCTGCACCTTGGTTTACTCTTTGTAAGCCATAGTCATCTAAAGTGTGTAGTTACGGTGACGACTGCGTAGTAAAGACTACGTCTAACATCGTATGGCCTGCGCTCCACCAGCTTCGAACTCAAAGTTCGAGCAAGCTTCGGTCACAACAACAAAAAATGTGTCAGCTGTCCTCAAGTCATTTCCTCCAGGAAATACCTTCATAAACACGGCTATGTCAGCAGGTTCCAAATGCACATGAACAAGGTTAAGCAGAAAGTATTCGTTAGTTAGCTTTTGTTTTATCAAAGTTATGCGTTTATTACTAAGATGTCGGTTTAGGTTATCGTTGGTTTATGGCGAATAATACTGACAAGCCTGGGCACGGAGCGTCTCCCCTGAGATCATCTCTGCCAAAAGCCTCGACTCAAAAGTCGGAATACAATCAACGAGCAATAACAACTCGGACACACAATAACACAAGTTACCAGTGGCGCACAGCTCGCGTTCAATAACTCTGGGATGGGCCTGGACACAATCAGTTACCCTCCCTAAATATCTGGTCAACGGGACAATCCCGGACATGGTACACACAATACCATCATACATGAAAAACCTCCCTAGCGGGGCTAGCCTACAACGTACTATAGAAACCTGACATAACTGTACTCATCAAAAACAACGGTACACGCAACAGCGTTTAACTAACAAATGACATTCTACAGAACATATGATCAGATACAAGAATGGACACTGGGTTCCATAAGCTATAATTGCAATGAAAGGGAAAGTGAATGCTAAAAGCATTCTGTCCTATGTTAACATGAGTCCGTCTCACTTAGAAGCATGCGCTCTCACACGGGCGCTGAGTCACAAAACCTGTTCGTGTCGCCGCAGGCTACAAGATTCCTGCGCTGAATGACACAACACACTAACTAGGCCGGCAGTTTAAGCAATATAATAACTGTACAACTGGCCTCACAATAATACCATTACCATAGGTTATAAACCTCGAAGAATATGTGCATAAAAAGCACGCTATAAATCTGAATACAATCATATAACTCTGTCTTTCACATCAAAGACGTTTAAAAGGTAGCAATGTCACTCATTGCTGGAGCTCTCTGCTCTCAAAGATACAATACATTATTTCTGACTTGTATCAAACATCAAACAAATCACGTGTCAACACACTTGACACTAACAAAATAATAATAATTGTGGCGCAAATTCCACTCTCTGCTGGATCTGCTTAATGATACGTTGGGAACTGGGTTCGATGCTAGGCAACGATGAAATATCCCTTTTACTTATAAGGTCTACACATGACCTGGATGGCTTCTGAGCTCATCTCAAATGAAATATAATGCAGTTACAAAACTGGTAATTATAGTCGATTACCCAAATGATACGACTACTCTAACGAAGTCAGGGGTGTAACATAGACTGGCTGCAAAAAATTGCAGTTAAAGAAACATAACCATGGCATCAGATTGCCATAACTAAAGTCTGCAAAGACTTGAAAAACACCCCAGATAGGGTTAAACAAAGTAGCCTCAAAATGACTACAGTCACGTTTAGCAATAGATAGAAATTGGCGTTCTACGACGTCCATCAAGCTGCACGAGGGTTGACCAAAATGTCAGACCCAAGGGTGACTCACAATCACTGCAAATAAATGACATCTAATTAGACTAAATTACATTCCCTACCTATGAAATGGCTGTCACTAAGTTCGGTTGGTTCACAAACTACACTAATCTAACTATACCACCAGAAACTAGAACAAGGAAGGGTGTACAAAACTCACGATACGAAGGAGTCCACACTTAGCTCTCTGTCCAACGACAAGGGTTGAACAAAAGCGCCTCTGGCTTTCAGGGTTGGCATCGTCCTCATCAGAACTTCCATCTGGGCTCTCCCGAAGACCAGGGTTTGGTCTGTCCCTGTAGTTGACCTCGTGAATGGACTGGACATGCCTAGGAAAGGCATCCTCGGTTCCTTCCTCCTCGTCTGATGTTCTAGAAGTTCCATAATCAAGCAGGTCCCATCCGAGACATCTCCCTCATACCATAATGGTATTAGCCCATGGTCTCGGTCTCGAACATGGCGTTGAAAAAGTTAACCACGTGGGCGGTAGTATAAGACTTGTAGTAGTTCATTATTATCACTTGAAAATTACAGGATTTCGTCGTAGATATCACAGGCTTTAAATATAACTGACAACAATGCCTCTACACTTTGCAGATGTAAATGATAAATGGCCATGCACTGTTCTGCGGTTCCACACGTGTACAGACGCTACTTTTTCTATCACGTGGCATCCGTGAAATGGGCGTCGTTTTATTACGGATAAATTCACCGTAGCAATTACTATATAATGTACTTTTATAATCACACTTGTTCAAAGTAATAATTTCACATTTACCTGTATATTTCCGCACCAGGCACTCGGCCCTCCACAAACACGTGGGTGTAAAAATGTGGTGCTACAGTAATGTCGTAAATTTCACAATACTTGCCAAATAATTCACTGTACAATTCCTGTTGATCACTGCACATCAACAACAGTGATTCGTAGTACTATTGTGCTCGATGGCACTCGATAATGATTTCCACGCTGAAAAGCGGACTGTTTGCCACGTCTAATGCGACGGATATAATAACACGCCTACACGGGGCGGATTCTCCAGACATAGTGCAAGGAACTGCGTTCCTCGTGGAAGCAAGTCGTCAAACTAAGTCGTTGAGCGACTACTTACATTCCTATTTGCGTATCTGCAATAATATTACCTTACCTTAAAGTGAAAAAAACATTCTCCAAAATGTTTTAATAATGCTGAATGACGAAATGTAATATTCTGAGTCTCGTGGAAAGATAAAATTGATTAATAAGACCACAGATAAATAAGTAGCAGACTTCACCAAAGTCAAAAGTGCGATTCTCCGCTACTTCAAGGAGAATAGTATAAGCTCTCGGCTTCTCGTAGCTTTCTGGGTGTGTTCAAAGGTACTACATCCCATCATAAATGTGCTGTCGTGAAAAATATCACATGAACCTCAGTTCAGCGGGTTCATCTGCCTCTCCGTCGTTTCAAATAAAATGTTGGGACGACATTTTTATATGATTCAAAGTTCAATCATAAGTGATATTTTTTTAGATTAGCTGCGTTGAAGGTTCCAATGTGCTCTCCTGTCCGAATGTCTTCAATCACTTAACTTCCATTGTTCAGAGGTTGTCGGATATGACTGGGGCCATAATATAAAGACAGAAATTTCCCATATATGAGGTCTATAGGACTTGAAATTCCGGGTCTCCTTATAAGGACAAGGTCTCCCGCGACTAGTGGTTCTCTGAATCTCTGACGTCTAGTTCTTCTCAAGCGTTTGGCAGCTTGTCTGTCCAAAGTGTCCCTTGCAGCTAAAAGTCTGCTGGCGTGTGATGGTTGTAAACAAGGTGGATTTACAATCACACGATTCCATATTCTCATTGGCATCTGGTTCAAATGCAAAACCATGTGTATTTGACCAGTGCTTTCATGGACTGTTGAGTTAATACATTTTGCCATAATAACTAGGACTTCGGTCCATCGCCAGTGTTCTTCCTGACAATAAAATCGACAGAATTTTGCGATAGTAGACATTACGCATTCTGCTGGGTTGCTCTCTGGATGGCGAATAGACGATAAAACATGACCTATCTCCAACTCGTTCATAGCGTTAGCAAATTCTGCGGAGGTGTACTGCGATCCATGATCAGTCAACAGGAATTGTGGCTTTCCTGCCGCCGGTATCACTTGTCGTCTAATTCTCTGAATAATCTGATGTGCGGTGGCTTTCTGAATCGGATGAAGCATCGTATATTTCGTGAACACATCAATGGTTACAACAATGAAGCGATTCCCACGACGGGCCTTAGGTATTGGGCCATAAAGGTCCTGTGCGTATAACTCTCTAGGTTGAGTTGGGAGTATTGGTCTAGGTGGTTCCTTCAACAAGTGTGACGTGTACTTGTTCTGCTGGCATGCGTCGCAAGCACGTAAACACTGTCTAACGGTGGTTCCTAGCCTTTTCCAAGTAAAAGACTCCTTGATGGTTGCAATGGTCTTGTCAGTCCCACCATGTCCAATGGATAGATGAACCATAAGAATAACAGATTCTTGATATCTCCTCGGTATGACTGCACGCAGTTGAGTGTGGTCCTCGTCCACAAACTTATACAAGACACGATGATAGGTCAAATAGTCATCTGCAACAGCAGCAATCCTCGCATAGTGAGCATCCTGTTGATCCATTCGTCGTTCCAGGAAACGGATAATATGCCTGAGTTCCTCCTCACGTCGTTGTCCTTCAGGTAGATGACGAAGTCGGCGAAGGTGTTCCTCGCATTCTCCCTCGATGTCAATGGCATTCACAGTGTCTTCAGGATTCCGGCTGAGAATGTCGGCCAACACATTCTCTCTGCCTGGTCGGTAAACAATTTCCAAGTCAAACTGTTGGAGAAACAGCGTCCAACGTGTGATCCTGTCGCTTGCCAGTCTTGTTCGTAAAATGAAGGTCAGCGCATGGTGATCGGTCCTCACAATAATCCTCTGGCCTAACAAAAGTTTCTGCCAGTACTCAAGCGCGTAGACAATCGCAAGTGCTTCAATCTCAGTGGTGAAATAATGAGATTCATGCGCTCTCAAACGTCGACTTAAGAAAGCGATGTAATGACGGTTCTTCTCATCTACCTCCTGCAGTAGGATGGCACCTATTCCAATCGCAGGTGCATCAGTCTCTAGAATAAAATTCCGGGAATAGTCTGGATATTCTAACTGAATCGAATCAACCAGCATCTGTTTAGCTTTTCTGAAAGCTGTCTCGCACTCGTCATTCCAAGCCCATCTGCAATTCTTCTTCAGTAAACCTTGCAGTGGTGCGACAATCTCAGAATACCTCTCACAATGAGCAGCAAAGAATTGGAGAATTCCTAGGAATTGTCTCACGTGTTTCACACGGGTTGGCGTTGGAAATGCGGCAACGGTTCTGATCTTTGGTGGATTCGGCCTGTATCCATCTCCATTAATTATGTGTCCCACAAATTTGACTTCTCTCTGGAAGAATCGACACTTGTCGAATTTCACTTTAAAATTAGCCTGTCGAAGATTCTCAAAAACAAGGCGTAAAGTTATTAAATGTTCTTCCTCTGTTTCCGAAGCTATAATGATGTCATCCACGTAACATATCACCTTCTGTTTCACTTCAGGTGTCAGCTTCGCATCAAGTGCTCTAATTAATGCAGCTCCGGCATTTTTCACTCCAAAGGTTAGTTTTCGAAAGACATAGGTGGTCTGATCGAACAGAAACCCTGTATACTTCTGAGTATGCTCAGATAATCTTATATGGTAGTAGGATTGTACCAAGTCCAAAGACGAAAATATCTTCTGTCCCTTAAACTTCCTGAGGATGTCCCTAATCTTGGGCGGTCTGTCATGCTCAGGAGCTAAGCGTTCATTTAAGGCCCTTGCATCGAGACAAAGTCTCAAGCTTCCATCCACCTTAACCACAGGTGTTATAGGATTCAAGAAAGGAGTCGGTGACTTCTTGATTGTACCTGCTGCTTCCATCTCATGGATCTTCTTAGCAGCTTCCTCGCGGTGTTTCTCTGCGATAGGATAAATCTTCTTCTGGAATGGGGAATCATCCAGCAGTACAAGATCGTACTCGTAGTCCAATATCTCACCAGGTGTGGTGTCGAATATATCCTCGTATTCGCTCAATATTGCATCTAGTTTCTCTCGTATGGGTGCTGATAATGGTTCTGCCTCTTCGTGGGCATCTTGTGTCTCCTCAATTGCCTTGCCATTTAAATTCTCAACAACGTTGACTTCGGATTCAAATTCCGGTTCTTCCTCTAATAAGTTCATTTGAATGGGTTCGTTCGGCTTAAACTCATCCGTATTACGTCCCATATCAATGATTCCATCATACTTCCGAATGAAGTCCGCACCCAATATGGCATCATGATGCAAGCCTTTCATCACAAGGAATTCGTGCAAGTACACGTGGCTCGAAATCTTCCAAGTGCATAGAATCTGGATTTTGCACGTTACAACACGGTCAGGTATGACTCCTCTGACTCTTACTGCGGAAACTGGCAGCTCTGTCACCTCAGAGTTTGCTTTCCGTCTGGCATGGCAATCGGCGGAAATGACACTTATCATCGCCCCAATATCGATGAGAATGACTACGTCACATCCATTCAGGGTAGCTACAATCTTCGGTAGACGCGTCAATTCGTAGTTGTGGTTCGTCGTTCGTCTAATAGATCTTCCTGAATTGGCCCCCAGAGTGAGATGGTGGCAGTTACTCTGTGCTCAATCGGGTAAGAATCTATTGGTTTTTCGGCGGTTTTTTTCCTTCTTGGCGGGAAGTACCGGGCTGGTTTCGCTCCGTCTCTTCCGCCGTTTTACGTGTTTCCCTCGAAGTAGGGTTTTGATCTCCCTCTTCTTGTATTTCTTGGAGTTCTCGGAGTTGCTGAAGATATTCACGACTCTCCCGTGCTCTTCCTCTCCAGTCTCGATCGGTTTGGTATATTGGGTCTCGATCTCTATTATAACCTCTGCTATAGCGGTAATCCCTACGGATACTTCCGTGTTGTGGGTTCCGACCATTATTCCCTCGGCGGTCGTTTTCGTGACGACGGTCTTCGTTCGTCCCTCGATCGAAGCGCCGGTTCCAGTGACTACGACGGTCACATGAACCTCAGCTCAGCGGGTTCAGTATTAAAGAACATCTATTGGATAACAGTGTATGGGATATGTAATATGTGTAAGTATAAGTCAACCTTATTCTCAGTGTTTCCTAACTGTGTGTTCAGCTGACCTATATATGCTGACGCTGTGACGGTATGATAACCTGTGTTTTGTGTTACCTCCTATTGGCTGTGGTGGTAATAATCCACCTGTGTACTAGCGCAATTGTGTGCGGAATTATACTAAGTGTCGCTATATCCTGTCATGAGTATTAATCTGCTTTGGCCGATAGTGAAGTCCGCTAACCTGTGTTGTTGTATTTCTACTTCTATGCCTTCGCGAAAGGTCGCTAATCTGCGTTAGTGTATGAGTAGCGTTCCATTGGTGAAAGGCCGCTAACCTGTGTTCTTGTAGATGTTATGCCATTGTGTGTATGCACTGCGGCTAACCTGTGTTATTGTGTTGTCTGTAGCTCTGTATGTGCTTTCGCTACTGCTGGAGTAATGGCGTTCGCTATAGAAATTGTATTGTATGTTCCGTAGTGTATTATATTTGGCCCTATGTATCAACTTATTGGCCTATTCTGTGATAATGTAGTGTATCGGCCTGTCATCCCGCCTTAATATGGGGTGACTGTTATAATCCGTGCACTTTCTAAAGTTGTTCAAGTAAAAATTTTGTGTATTAATCTCCTAAATGTGGTCATTAGGCATGGGAGTGTTAGTTCCTCTAGTGTTATGGGAAATGTATGTAAGCGCCTATAATTTATCACATCTGTCGGAATTTGTTATCGGTCGCTGCCGAAGGTATATATATATATATAAACAATTAAGTTATGTAGTGGTGCTCCTCAACTGTGAATATGAATATAAAGTGTTTTGCTATCTTTCTATGGTGAAGGAGTCTTTCCGTGGTTTGCTATGTGTCCTCCATGTGTGTGAATGACCCGTGTTACGCACGGCCATGTATGAGCGTGGTAGTTTGCGTGACTGGGCGGAAAGAGCTGTTGCTATGCATGCGTCGTGTATCGCTGATTGAGCATTACAGCTCTCGTTACTTCCGTATGTTGGGATAGAGGATTGACCTCGCTTGCCGTGCACTGTGTATTACATTTGCAAGGCCTTGTCCATAATATATTATCTGCAAAAACATTTATGCACTTTACATATTATAAATATGGAACTATGATTAAGAATGTTAAGTCGTTATCTCCTATTTTTAATTCTGCAACTGAAGACTACTTATGGTGTGGGGACAAACTGGGATTGGTGTTGACCTCTATTTCAGACTGTGGTTACTAGATGCCATAGCGCAATTGGCGCTATTGCCAATGCTTATTTGGCGCACCGTGTTTATGGGGACCTAAGGGGAATGTGAGGCATATGTGATACTAAATATATATCTAGCCTTGATCTGTCTGAAACTAGCGTGTGTGAACAGAATTCATTATTTTATACATACATGAAACAAAATAAATATAACTTGGTATACATCTTTATATCATTTATAACTAAACATGCAACTTATAATTAAGCTTCGTATTTATGGATTGTGGGGAACTGTCAGTGACTGCTAGTTGTGAGCATGGCTACTAAATGCCATAGCGCATAGGGTGCCTGTTTGATTCACATGGTTCTGGGTTTGAGCTATGTGTGGAAAAAATACAGTTTACTCCCTGAGACTGGTGATTTAACGCTTTCGTTTCTTAGCCACTGAGGGTTGAGGTGTGGGGGTGGTTTTTCGGGAATTGTATGTTTTCATACGCCGTACATGAATCGTATCCTTAATAATTTTGTGGTTGTGCCGAATGTTGACAAGGTATTTTAGGTCCGAAATTTTCCTCTGGATTCTGAACGGACCTGTCCATTTCGGGATAAGGAATTCGGACACGTTTTTAATGCGAGTGGGTGACCATATCATAATGAGTTGTCCGGGTTTGTATTCCTGGTGTATGTGAGTTTTATCATATGTGAGTTTCTGCCTGTTTTGTGAGGTGCGGATATTATGTCGCGCGGTATCACGGGCTGTGCACAAGTACTGCAACCTTTCAGCGTTGCTAGGGAGTGTATCCTGTGGGATGTAAATATTGTCGATCGGAGTGCATGGATGGTATCCGTGTAAGAGAAAGTGCGGGGTGTGTTTGGTCGCCTGCGACACGGATGTGTTGTAACTAAATGTTACTGCTGGGAGGTAATTATCCCAGTCAGTGCCCTTATCGTTAGTAAAACGAGCTATCGCGCTGCCAAGGATTTTGTTCATGGCTTCAGTTAATCCATTCGTCTGAGGGCTGAAACTAGTGGTTGTATAGGCTCTTATGTGAAGTAATTTAAGGAGCTGTGTAATGACATTGGATGTAAAAACTGTTTCTCTGTCGGATAATAATGTGTGGAAAATACCATACTTGGTAATGATTTCCATGAGGAACTCTGCAATTTGGTGTGCGCTAGCTTTTGGGACCGCTTTGGTGATAATGTATCGGGTAAGGTATTCGGTTGCTACCAGTATGTATTTGTTACCTTTGTCTGATGTTGTAATTGGACCCTTACGTCAATACCTATGCGGTGGAAAAGTTCACCTACGGGGATGGGGTGACTAATCCATGGGGTTTACCAGGGCGGTGTTTGTATCTCTGGCATGTGTGACAAGTTTTAATGAACTCTGTAATATCATTTTTCATGTTTTCCCAATAGTACTTGTTGCGAATACGCAAATATGTTTTATGGACTCCAAAGTGTGCGCCGTTAAGGGGTGGGCAGTGGTATTCCGTCATTACGTGGTTTCGGAGTGTAGTGGGAAGGGCAACGGGTGTGACGTCATGTGTGGCCGTGGATTTGTACCTAAGGATATCGTCCTTATCGATAAAAAAAATCTGCGTGATAAGCGGGCAGTTTTACTGTCTACCTGGTCGCGATTCTCTAAGGCAATCCTAATTTGTCCCAATTGGGGATCGTTTATTTGCTCTTGTTTTATATCAATGTGAGTAACGGCAAATGTGGGTAAAGAGTCCCAGGCATGATTGATATCCTCGTCAGGTGGTTCGAGTACAGGTAGTCTCGAAAGACCGTCTGCATCAAGGTGTGCCTTACCTTTCTTGTGTTTAACCTCAAATGTGTAGTCATATAATTTAAATATGAACCTGTTAAGCCGGGAATTGGGATTTTTAAATTTATCCCAGTAAAGAAGGCTGGCGTGATCCGTAACTACCGTAAAGTGGATACCATACAGATATGTTCGGAAGTAATTTACGGCCCAAGAGAATGCGAGCATCTCTCTTTCGGTCGCGGAATATCTGGTTTCTACCGGTGTAAGTTTTCGGCTAGCATATGTAATTGGGTGTTGTTTGCCATCATCGGCTTCTTGTAATAGGGCTGCCCCGATGCCAAATTGGCTTGCATCCACATGTACGAAAGTGGGTCTACCTTCCTGAAAATGCTGGAGCAGGGGCGGTGTAGTGAGTAAGTGTTTAAGTTTATCGAAAGCCTCTCTATGTATTTCTGTGACTATAAAAGGTGTTTTCTCGTGTGTAAGCTCGGTTAGGGGTTAGCTATTTGTGCAAATCCGTGAATGAAACGACGATAATAACTCGCGAGACCCAAAAAAGAACGTAACTGTTTAATATTTTCCGGCATTGGAATGTCGGTGATGGCGGCGACTTTGGCAGGGTCGGGTGTGATGCCGTCGCGGCTAACAATGTGACCGAGAATGTGGACCTTCGTTTTTGCAAATTGACATTTGGATGGTTTTAGCTTCAACTTAGCATGCCTAATCCTGTCAAAAGCTTCGTTCAAGTGTATGATGTGTTCTTCAAATGTTTGTGAGTAGACTGTTATGTCGTCTATATAGGTTAATACCGAGCGGTATTTGAGGCCCGCGAATGCCTTGTCTACCAATTTCTGGAATGTTTGGCTGGCATTCTTTAAACCCATGGGAAGGACGGCGTAACCAAAGAGGCCGTTTTCGGTGACAAATGCCAACTTATGCCTATCGGGTTCATAGACAGGGATTGAATAAAATCCGGAATAACAGTCCATTATCGAGAAATATTTAGCTCCGCTTAAGGTCTCTAAATAAGTGTCTGTGCGCGGTAGCGGGTAATTGTCACTCTTAAATAGTCTATTAAGGCGTCGATAATCTGTGCAAAACCTATGGGAACCATCGGGTTTACGAGTAAGGAGTACCGGAGCACTATAATTGGACACGATAGGATGGATGATGCCGGCTTCCAACATCTCCTGAATTTGTGTTTCTATGGCTTGTCTCTCCTTGGCGCTAACTTTGTAAGGTGCCTGGTGAACCGGAGCATCACTGGTCAATTCGACACTGTGGTGAATTAAGTCGGTCACTTCTAAATCGGCAAGAGAATGTGCAAAAATATCCTGATATTCTTCTAATAGGTTTTCAAGCTTTCTATTCTGCTCTGGGGTTAGTGACTGTGTTTCCCCAGTGGCGGGCGTGTCTGTGTCAGCACTTGTGTTCGTTGGTGGAGATATGGTAACCAACGGAGAGACCTGGTGCGCGCTCGTGGATTGTATGTGTTCCGGGCGTACGATATTGGGTGTGTAGTGATAAGGTCTCCGTTCACTAATCGTATTTCATTAGTGACAAAGCTAATGTTGGCTTCGAACTTGGCAAGAAAGTTCGTGGCAATGATGCCCGGAACGGAAAGTTCCTTAATTACAAACATAGGATATCTAGTTTCAAAAGAAACTATCTGGAGATGTATGTCAGTAATTCCTAAGCATGAAATAGTTTGTGAATTAGCAGCCACAAGGCGAGTGTTGAGAGGCATCCTATGTATGCGCTCGCCGTTAATGTACTTACTGCTGACACAGCAAATAGCTGACCCGGTATCTAATAAAATCTGAATTTGATACCCGTTAATTTTGGCCGGGCTAGAGAGGGCTGTAATGTTGTGTCCGTCCTGTGCAGTATACATGTTATTAAGAGTATATGTAATGATCGGTGCTGTGGACTCTTGGGACGGTGAGTCATGTTTATCGTTCTTTGTCGTATCCTGCGAGACTGTTTGTTCTGCCGGTCTGTTACTTGTGTTGAGCAAACGCGGTGTTGTGGTCTGATCACTGAACCTGACACGCTTTGCTAAGTCCCGTGAAACTGGGATTCGCACTTCAGCTGTGTCATGCCCGTCTGCCATGTGTATTGTCCTAAGATTTCTCTTGAGCTTTCGGTGGATTGATAAATATCTAGAATGTTGTTTGCTGTCCCGGGATGTTAATCCTGGCCTCGGCAGGGGTGTTCTAAAGGGCCGGTGTGTGTGAGTGGTTGTGGGTTTACAGCCGGCTTTCTGTGGAGGTAACTTATTCGCGCCAGTGGCGATACAAGTCACCGGCTTTGCCGCACCTGGTTTAGTGGTCTGGCCGCTTGGGTCCGCGGGTGGAATCATTGTGGGTGGGCGTATCACGGGTAGTTTAACGACGCTGGTTGTGGAAACGTCCTTAGGGGTTGTGATCTTATTACTGGTTTTTAATATGCCTTTAGTGTGCTCTTTTCCAACCTGAGGGGTGGAGGGTTGAGGTTTGTGAGGCGATTTGTTAGTGAGAGGGCTGTAGTGACCCGCATTTGGATTGCCCGTGAACAGAAGGTATAGGTGTTTGTCATATCCTACTGTGGAAAAAGTGGGTTCCATCTTGTCCAGTGTATATACATGGATGTTTGTCTTAAGGACATGGCCTAGAGCGGTAACCTCCGTTGCACCAGCGTAGGTGCCATTTCGATGCATATAATCCCCTTATGCATATTTATTGGGTAATAAGGCATCATTACCGTCGGCGAGGAAATATTTGTACTCGTCCCAGTGTGCCATAACATACATGACCAGCTGTGTTCTGAGCTCTTTATGCTGGTCCTCATTTTTATGGAGCAGGAAACTGAGTGCTCGAAAGAGGCAGTTACCGTCCCCTTTGACCGTATGTGCCTGGAGCTGCGATCGGGGAGGTATTTCCTGCGCTGTATTCTGGCGGGCGGAAGTTGGGGGGATTTTCGGCTTATTGGAATTGACATGGCAATTGTTCTGCGAGGGTTGTTTGGAATGCTCAATGGTTACCGGGGAAGGGTTATCCGATTGTGTGGGTGCTGGCCTTTCCCTAGCTAATAGTTTTTTGGCTGGGAATAACCTCTGTTGTCTGTATAACGAGGTTGTCCCCTGGGCGCCTCGTCTCGCCAGTTGTTTGGCCGGGGCTGATATTGGGGGTTGGGGTGTAAGCCTCGTCTATCACGCGGGGGTGAATGCCTTCGTGAATCCCGTGGAGGGTGGTCGGGCAGTGGATAGTCCTCCAGTCCTCTTTCTCTTTGGAGAGGGACGTATTGAGGGTATGCTGGGGGAGGCCTTTCGTATTGAGGCTCATACCGTTCCTGCTGCGGGGGAGTTTTTGGCTGACGATATTGAGGGGCATTGGGTGGTTGTGTGTATCTGGAGTTTTGGTTACGATGCCAAGTTCAGTCGTCCCTATATTGGGGATGACGGTTTGGTGTATGATCAGGGGATGGATTGCCGCGTGGGGGAGTATTTGCCAGATACTGTGTCTGCGGGAAGGGATGGGATTCGTTACGGCGTGGCACTTCCTCCTGGTGTTGCGAATAATAATTCGCCTCTCTTACCGGGGGTGAATTGTGCCAATGGGGGTGGTTAGGTCTACCATGATCCTGTTGATCGCCCCTTGGTGATCGCCATGTATCCCTAGGGTTATCCCTACGAGGGCGGGTTTTAGGACTAGCGTGGATGGCCGTAATCTGCATCTCCTGCATCTGTTTGGTCAGATCGCGGATCTGCTGATGCAAATCACCGTTGTCCATGCGGATGTGCTGGTCCACGGCTTTTTGCGTCATTTTATTGCCCTCTTCGATGAATCTAATATTGGCTTGTAACTCGAGTACGGTGTTGCTTTGCAATGTGCAGAGCTTGTCCACCAAGGTAGGGCGCATTCCCTGCATAAGGGGCCGTACTTTCTGTCTGTCTGGCATCTCCCTATTATATCCATCTCACATTAATAATTTTGCATTAATGTATGCCTGTGTGCCTTCCGTGGGACCTTGTGTGCGAGCGCGGATTTTGTCATACAAGTCATCCTCATCAGGGTGTAGTTGAAATGTATTGACGAGGGCGGCTGAAAATTGTTCCCACGTGGCATCGGCCAAGGTGGCTTCATGGAGTTCATACCACGTGAGGGCCGATTTAGTGAGGTAGGCTGGTAAGAGGCGTTTTTTATCCTCAGCTGTCCAGCAGTTAATCTTAGCCGTTGGATTGAAGGCTCTCAGATATTCCTCGGGGTCCTGCTTGTCACCTGGGTATTTAGTAGGTTGTATCATTGGATACTTCGTAGGCATGGCCATGTCCGCGCTGTAGGAAGTGTTGGGGGTAATTAAGGGGGTGCGCTCAACTGGGGAATCTAAGTCGCTGTTATGTAATGCAACGTTAGAGTGTGCGTGGCTTAGGGGTTGGTGGTGAACCTGAATTGGTGTGATATAGGTATTTCCGCTTTGGGAAGTGCCTGGGTGGTTAGGGGTAGAGTGTGGAGCGTCCTGGGGGTCGAATCGCTCAGTACCCTGGATATAATCCAGCGACAAGTTATGCTCAATATTAACCTCCTGTAGTGTGGAAAGCGCCTTGTTAATATTGTCGCCTAGAGTTAAGGCAATGGCGTTTATATCTTCGATTAGTTTCCCGTTTGAAGAGTGGTGTGGAATTTCGTTTAACTGTTGTAACAGGACCTGCAACCCGTTGTAGGTTTGCTGCGTGTCACTAATGTGTTGTAATATAGCGTATGGTAATGTGGGGGTGAATTCCTCACTATCACCGCTATCTGAGGGCGACTGTTGAGCGTTCTGTGTTTGTGCTCGTGTGATGGGGCGTTTTTGCCAGATTGCGTTTGGGTACTTGAGTTTAAGCTATAAAACTACGTCCTCAAGTTCGGTAAGTAATTGGCCTGCGTTATGTTCTGTTATTAAGTCAGGGTCCTTAACCAGGATTTTAGGGCGTAGTGGTTTGGTGGTAATGGCGAGGGTGTGTGCTGTATCTCTAAATGCACGCCTGACCTTACTAGGATGTTGGAATTTGAGCATGGATTTCTACTGTACGTCCTTCGGTAAGGGCGTATCTATGGGGATATAAATCGAGTATGGCTAGGTAAGGGTGGCGATTAAAAATGTATTATCTATCGGGGTGGGTTTGGGTTGACCCTTATTTCAAAAATTTTCCCAATTTTGGGTGGCGTTTGCTTGGCTTAGAAAGAGGATTTAGGTTCTAGGGATATTTTCCGCGGAATACGTTGTCTGTATTACTGTAGGCGTTGTTTTAATACAACGTCACGGTACCTAGTGCCTCCACCATTTGTAAGGTACCTGTGAGGGTGGCCTGTACAAAGAACTAACCTAAGGGATGAAATTAGTGTGATTAGGGGGCGAGCTTGGCAATTGCTGTAAGAGGTATGGATTATTTAGTGATTTGCGATCGTCAGTACGATCCGCAAGGAGAACTCCCCAATGTACTGTTTGACAGGGTAGTTCCGGGTGAGGGGGTGTTTGGAAAGGTAATTTAATTACTACTCTGTGCGCGCTAGCGATACCCATCGGTCTAAAGCAAATCGCACGCAGGCGGTCTGATAGCCTGCTTGTGTCAGCGCTGTGCGGTAGCACTCGGCTGACGTCACGAAACAATTAAACAGTCGACAGTAAAGCTAATTCTAGATCCTACCTGATGGGGAAGCTAAGAGGGTAGGATCTTATCAGCTAATTATATAAAGGATAAGACCAGTGGCTTCTATTACTTTTAAATTTAATGTGTACCTCGATTTTGAGGTACGCTTGCAAATAGCAGTTCAAATAATAAAAAAAATAAAGAATTATTACAGTCCAAGCACAGGGGGATGTGAGTGTAGTGTGATTGTGCGTGTAGTGATCGCTTGAGTCACTTACCCTTTCATCTAACAGCAGCGGTTCGTCACGTCGGTAGCACTTAGACAGACTGATCCCGGGCGCATGACCTCCGGGGTTCTTATAGGTTTCTTGTGCTACGTCTGCGGAATCCGTACAATCCTCCTAAGTCGTAGTCCTTTCTAGGGTCGTTGCCTGGGACACGAGGCTACTTGAGTTCATATAGGTGCTAACTTATTAGTCTTATAATTTTGTAATTTTATTTGTAGGTTTTTTTTAAGTAATTGTTTGGAATTTGGATTTGTCGGGTTTTTATTTAGGGGATGAGGGTAGCGTACCCTAGGGGTACAACAATATTGGTATTTGAATTTAAAAATAGAGAGAGCAATTATTAACAGTTGGCAGCCCTGGTGGCTCTTAGGAATACGCTCAGTCATATCTGTTCATGTACACATATTACATACAAAATTTGGTTGAAATCCAATTGATAGTGTAGACGTTATATGCATTTTAAAATTGGACCTATCAGAAGGTTTAAAATTATTTTGGCAACACTGTAATCTATGGCCACCAGGAAATTAAACTGAAATAGAATTATCTACATGTGTTTCAATTTTGGAATAGCTCCCATGCATACCTTCCAAGATATCCAACATGGAGCTCAAATTTCTAGTGCGTTTTTTTTCAGCGGTTGGTAGCACTGACATCAGTTTCAAATATGGGCGTGAGATATTCCGGTATACATCATTACTCATACTAAACTTGGTTTCGATTGCTGCAGCCGTTTTGGAGTTTATAGGGGACACACCCACACAGCCAGACAGACAGAAGGACAGACAGACAGACACACATTTTCCCGGATCGATCTCATAAGTCTACTTTCTCCTCACTTTTGCAAAATGTGAAAAGCAGGCTAAAAATATTTCACCCCCGGGTAAGGGTAGTTTTAATTTTGGGGTGGACATACCTCGTCCATAGGAAAGGGGGTGTTCCAGCCCCCGCCCTTATACAAGGACTGTGCCTATACCTACATAAAAGCTAATTAAAAGTAACTACGTAAAAGACGGGAATAACGACATAGCAACATGACTGCGAAGTAAGCGCCAGGTCATAGCCCTAAGGTCTAACAGCAAGTAGGTTAGACAGGACACAGCGGGCATTACACTCCAAAGATACTGCTGAGTAAACTGACAATGCACATTTTGCCTATAAGTAGAGGGTACGGACACGCGCCACGCTCTCTAGCTCTAGCTCTTTGAAACCGGGCGGCCCTCTCTCACTTCGACGCTATTACAGTCTTACACTCTATCGGAGTTGTGCTACGACGGACCGGTATATGCGCCGCCCCGTATCGAGTCCCAACGCCACCAACATCATAGCAGACCGGGATCCACGGTGGGGTGAGTGAACACGTGTCTGCTAGACTCCTTTTTCCCCGTAGTTTATTATTTCACTCCTCCCCTCTCTTCATCGCCACTGGTACTCAATACACCCCCTTTTTGAACAGTCCAATGATTATCACTTTATTTCGCTTAGATTAATAAGCCCGTCCCTTTAGATTAGAACCTAGTTTAAGATCTCCACCGAACGCTGCCCAGCAGGAGGCGGTGCACAGCAAGCGTGTGGCCTACTAAGCCACCTTAAGGTAAGCAAGGTGAGTATTCCTCCCCCCGGTTCCCCTGTACGTCAATTGCTCTCTAGACGTGTCCGCAGTACTTCATAAAACACCAGACACCTTAAACACGAGTTCTACACAAAAGTAGAACAAATGGGGGACAGGTGCCGGGTTAAACTCAGTAGATACCGGTAATGCCGTCCAGCCCCTTCACAACAACAGTTCCACACAAAAGTAGAACAATTGCAAGAGGCTCGGAGGGGGTAATTCTACACAAAAGTAGAACCAATGGGAGGAGCGGGATGAGTTCTAATCAAAAGTAGAACAAATGGTGGAGGCGCGGGGTAAGCTCTACAAACAGATCCACTCAGCCCTCCTGCCAAGCACTTTAAAATAGTTCCACACATAAAAGTAGAACAAATCGTGGGAGGAGCGGAATGAGTTCTAATCAAAAGTAGAACAAATGTAAGAGGCTCGGAGGGGGTAGTTCTACGCAAAAGTAGAACCAATGGGAGGAGCGGGATGAGTTCTAATCAAAAGTAGAACAAATGGTAGAGACGCGGGATAAGTTCTACAAACAGATCCACTCAGCCCCTGCCAAACACTTTAAAATAGTTCCACACATAAAAGTAGAACAAATGGTGGGAGGAGCGGAATGAGTTCTAATCAAAAGTAGAAGAAATGGTAGAGACGCGCGGGGTACCGTGACGTTGTCGTAAGACAACGCCTAAGGGGGTGCAGACAACGCACCTCTGTGGTCAAGGTCCCTAAAACCTCATACTAGCCTAGCAAAAGTCACCCAAAATTAGGAAATTTTTTTGAAGTACGGGTCAAATAATATTTTTGGTACCTACCCAAACCCGCCCCAGTAACTAATGCATTTTAAACGCCCCCATCTTAAACAACACGTCTAGTAACAAACGACCCTGTACTCATTACATTAGCCAAGCGAGTGAGACAATTTAAATCCCCCCCCGAGCAGGATTTTTTAGTAGATTAATTTAGAGGAATTTTTTACACAATAATTATAATTCCCCCACCCCCACCCTGTTAAGATTTAGTGACAGACACCTCTTACGCCAAGCAATTTAAATATTAACAACCCCTATCTAATAAGTCACTAAGAATATTAACGGAAGACTAGTAGGAAGAGGTATTGATAACTACCCTACTCTATTCAGAAAATTGCTCCTTATTTCAGATTAAACCCCCCACAATGAAGCTCTATTAGGAATAAGATTGTGATATCCCATAGGATAAGTTGGCATGAGTAAATAACTCTGTATTTTTTTACAGCAGTGCAACTATACATTGTATATGATTGTAGGCTATAATATTTTCTTCTGAATCCATATTAGTATAACTTAGCGGAAGGTAGTATTGACTACATGCTTACATAGAGTTAGGAGACCTTGCAATCACATTTCTGCAAGGTGCCGCATTAATTAGTTTGTACACGCATTCAGTCAAGACGTACTACAGTTTCTCTTTTGTTATGAAATCCGACCCCAGAGGAAATGCTTATTTGTCCATTGCAACACAATCAACTATGCCATATGGCAGACACGTGCTGAGCACACCGTCTGACGGGCGAATATATTTAACCCGACACTGTCTTGCTAGCCCAGCGTACAGACGCACTCGAGCGGAAGCCAGACACCTTGAGTTCAATTCCTGGCACTATTCACTCACAAGCCAGATGACTTTGCATACATTTGCCTTTATTCTTTTTGTTTTCCATACATTTATTCACGTATTGCGAAGCGTGCGGTAGTAGAAAAACGCACTAATGATTTTAAAGATGTAAGCGTAGAGTACACTCTTAAGGTAGAATTCTTTTTCCAGCAGTACATTTCAAACAGGAGATTCAGTTAGCAAAGAAGACACCGTTCCCTCACGACGTAACATAGGTGAGAAAGTAATCCAGTAGGAATTTATGAAAAACGCCGACAAATGGACGGCGATATCAATATAGCATACACGCGTATTCACGGACTTGAGAATAGCAGGGCAACATCGCAACGTACGACAATTGTTATCAAGAGTATCATCTCTATATATATAAAAATGAAAGTTTGTCTGTTTTTTCTGAATTTCCACGGAATTTTGCGATATTTGCGCGTTTCAGGCTGTTTTATGACGGATGCGCGCAAAAATAAAATTTTTGTCTGTCTGTCTGTCTGTCTGTCTGTGTGTGTGTCTGTGGACAACTTCTACGAGTCCTTATAACTTGAGAACGGCTGGGTGGATCAACGTAAAATTTGATACAGATATCCATCAGAGGCACCACACTAATCATTGATGTAAATCTTCTCCGTATCTCTCATAAAAGGGGCCCTAACCCCTTAAAATACATGCTGAAATATGCGTAGAAGGGTGAAACAAAGCTCATTTTCAGCCCCTCAATGTGAGAAACGAAACTTGGGGGCCCTAAAAGGACCCCGAAAACCACATTTTAAGGCCCTAAAACCAACAGTTTTTGAGATATTCCCAAAAAACTAATTTCACATAATAAATTATTGAAGGAATGCATGCCGGTAACAATGGCAACAGAATCTCAGAGGTCCACCTATTTCTGTAAGACGCAATACAATTCCATTTATTACATTACTGTGAGGGTTTGCAAACGGCAATGAGGTTATAACGGATCCAAATTAAGCTGAAATATTCATCAATACATATAATGCGCTTAAGGGGTCAAGGGGTAATCTAGAATTTTTTAACGCGATTTACACGTGCGGGTATGGTCCGGAAGGTCTATTATATCCCTATCCCTATTTTGTTATATTATTATTATTAGTAGTAGTATTAGTCTTTTAATTATTATCATTATTATGGCGTACAACGAAGAGACAAAGCTCATTTTCAAACCCTTGGGGTCAGAAACAAAACTCGGGGCCCCTCAAGAGCCGTAATGGGTCCCCGAAAACTATATTTTAAGGCTCTAAACCCAACAGTTTCTTAGATATTCCCAGAAAACTAATTTCATTTAATAAACTAAAGAAGGAATGCAAGCCACTAACCATGACAACAGTATCTCAAGAGGTGGCATCCAACTTTCCATCTATTTCTGGAATAAGTAATGCCACTCCATTTATTACATTTCTGTGAAAGGTTGCAAATGGAGTACCCTAGATTTTTTTCACACGACTTACACGTGCGATATGTCGTACAGAAGGTCTATTATATCTCCAAACATCAACATTATTTTCAAAAATTCCTGAATAGAAATAGTATACTGTTTTTTGCTGATTTTAGGAATTTGGGCCATTGGAGGCTAAGAACACTGAATTTTCATGCACCACAAGCCTTTATCTAATATATAAAAGTGAAAGTCTGTATGTATGTATATATGTTGGTTCCGTATACAAATCTACACCGTTCCACCAATCTCAACCATATTTTGCATACACATAGTTTAGGACCCAGAAGGAACCGCTGGCTACATGAATTTTCGATAGTCTTTCTCATTCTTCTGATTTTGGCCCTTTTTCACTCAAAAACAGGCTAATCAAATCATAAAATATACTCATGAAGGAATGGCAAGGCAGATAGTTTCCATGGCAACATAGCTCAAGTCGAGACACGGCCGACTTGATGCCAATTGTGCTCAGCACTACCGGTATAGAAAATGAGGATCTTTACTTGAAATCCCGTTAGTTACTCAACTGCTCACACAGCACTGTCAACCGAGTTTAGCATAACAAAGACTTGACACTATCTTCTTTCTACTATATATTTTTCAAATACCACTCACTCACTCACTCACTCACTCATTCATTTATTCATTACGAAATCTCAGAAACCACCGAACGGATTGGAATGAAATCTGGTATGCAGCTTCCTCAAGGGCTGCAAATGCCCACTAAGAGAGAAATTTTGGCTATTCAGGTTCTAAAGGGGTGTTAAGGGGGTAGACCTGCATTTAATTGAATAGCAATATCTCCCGATTGGTTTCATGGGGGGATGTGATACTCGGCATATAAACTCATCATTAAAAATAAGAAGACATGTGTCTGAGGGTTTTTCGATGTGGTGTATATTATGAGGTGAAAGGGGTGAAAAGTGGGGATTAAAAGATTCTTAACGGAGCGTGTGTCTCTTAAACGACATAGGCGAGGAGTTTGAAACACAGCGAAAAAAATCAACATAAAAAAGAAGTAAATATGTGTTTGACAGTTTTTTCATAAATACAATTTAAGGGGCCAATGGGGAGAGTTGAAATTCTGGGGGGGGGGAACAGGAAAGAAAGTGCCCTAACTGATTGACTGACTGGCTCACTCATCAAACTCAGGGGGAAAAACTGCTTTAAAGTAAGTAAATAGCTGTTCGACAGTTTTTTTTTCATAAATCAAATTTAAGGGGTTCATGGGGAAGGGTGAAATTCTGAAAAAAGAAAATTGAAAGAAAATGTCCAGACTCACTCACTTACTCACTCACTCATCATCGCCTAGCCAAAATTATTGAAGTTAGAAACATGACAGTTTGGGGATATGTTCATTGTATGTCAAAACCGTCTACTAAGGGATGATTTTCGGATATTCAGGTTCTAAAGGGGTCTTAAGGGGTTTAAACCTGCATTTCATTGAATAACTATATCTCCCGATTGGTTTCATTGGGGGATGTGATACACGGCATATAAACTTATCATTAAAAAGTAACAAGACACGTGTCTGAGGGTTTTTCGATGTGTTTATGAGGTTAAAGGGATGAAAAGTGGGGATTGAAAGATTCCTAAAGGAGCGTGTATCTCTTAAACGACATAGGCGAGGGGTTAGAAACTCAGCGGGAAAAAAATCAGCATAAAAATAAGTAAATATGTGTTTGACCGCTTTTCCATAAATCCAATTTAAGGGGCCCATGGGGAGGGGTGAAATTCGGGGGGGGGGGGGACAGGAAAGAAAGTGTCCTAACTGATTGACTGACTGACTCACTCATCAAACTCACGGGAAAAACTGCTTTAAAGTAAGTAAATAGCTTTTCGACAGTTTGTTTTTCAATCAAATTGAAGGGGTTCATCGGGAGGGGTGAAATTCTGAAGAAAAAAATTGAAAGGAAATGTCCTGACTCATTCACTCACTCATCATCGCCCAGCCAAAAATATTGAAGTTGGAAACATGACATTTCGGGGATATGTTCGTTGTATGTCAAAACCGTACACTAAGGGAGGTTTTTTGGATATTCGGGTTCTAAAGGGGTCTTAAGGGGGTTAAACCTGCATTTCATTGAATATCAATATCTCACGAGTGGTTTCATTTGAGGATGTGATACTCGGCATATAAACTAATCATTAAAAATACGCAGACATGTGTCTAAGCGTTTTTCGATGTGGTGTATTATTATGAGGTGAAAGGGCTGAAAAGTGGGGGTTGAAGGATTCCTAATGGAGCGTGTAGGCCTATCTTTTAAACGACATAGGCGAGAAATTTGAAACTCAGCGAAAAAAAAATCAGCTTAAAAAGTAAGTAAATCGGTTTTCGACTGTTTTTTCATAAATTAATTTAAGGGGCCAATGGGGTGGGGTGAAATTCTGGGGAAAAAAGGAGAGAAAGTGTCCTAACTGACTGACTCAGGGGAAAAAGACAGATTAAGAAATAAGTTAATATGTGTTCAAGCGTTTTTTAATCAATCCAATTTAAGGGGCCCATGGGGAGGGGTGAAATTCTGGTAAAATAAATGAAAGAAAATGTCCTGTCTGACTCACTCACTCATCACGCCAAGCGAAAACTATTAAAGTTGGAAACATGAAATTTTGGGAAGATGTTCGCTGTATGTCGAAAACGTTAACTAAGGAATGATTTTTGTTTATTCGGGTTTTAGAGACGTGTCAAGGGGGTAAACGTGCATTTCATTGAATAACGATATCTCATGAGTTGTTTGTTTGGGGATGTGATATTCGGTATACAAACTAATCATTAAAAATAATCAGACATATGTCTAAGGGTTTATCGATGTGGTGTATATTATGAGGTGAAAGGGGTGAAAATTGGGGGTTGAGGGATTCTTGACGGAGCGTGTATCTCTGAAACGACATAGGCGTGAAGTTTGAAATTTGGTGGAAAAAAACAGCTTAAAATACAAGTAAATAGGTGTTCGAATGTTTTTTCATAAATCCAATTTAAGGGGCCCTTGGAGAGGGGTGAAATTCTGGGGGGGGGGGGGGACAGGAAAGAAAGTGTCCTAACTGATTGACTCACTTACTCACTCATCAAACTCAGGGGGAAAACAGCTTTAAATAAGTAAATAGGTGTTTGACCGTTTGTTTCATAAATCCAATTTAAGGGGTTCATGGGGACGGGTGAAATTATCAAAAATAAATGAAAGAAAATGTCCTGACTGACTCACTCACTCATCATCGCCCAGCCAAAATTATTGAAGTTAGAAACATGAAATTTTGGGGATATGTTCGTTGTATGTTGAAAACGTCCACTAAGGAAAGAGTTTTGGATATTCAGGTTCTAAAGAGGTGTTAAGGGGGTAAACGTGCATTTCATTGAATAACAATATCTCACGAGAGGTTTCATTTGGGGATGTGATACTTGGCATATATACTAATCATTAAAAATAAACTGACACATGTCTAATGTTTTTTTTCTATGTGGTTTATATTATGAGGTGAAATGGATGAAAAGTGGAGGTTGAAAGATTCCTAACGGAGCGTGTATCTCTTAAACGACATAGGCGAGGAGTTTTATTTTCTCCGAGTTTCAATCAGCTTAAAAATAAATAAATAAATAAATAAATAAATAAATGAATAAATAAATAAAATATATAGGTGTTCGACCGTGTTTTCATAAATGCAATTTAAGGGGCATATGGGGAGGGGTGAATTTCTGGAAGAAAAACGTCCACTAAGGAAGGATTTTTGGATGTTTGCTCTCATCGACCAACCAAAACTATTAAAGTTAGAAGAATGATATTTTGGGGATATGTTTGTTTGTTGTGTGTCGAAAACGTCTACTAAGGAGGGATTTTTGGGAATTCAGGTTCTAAAGGGGTGTTAACGGGGTTAAACCTGCATTTCATTGAAAAACAATATGATACGACTATGACGCGAGCGATGCGAGGCTAAAATTGAGATGGTGTGTGTCTGTGTATTACTCAATCTCGCAAGTACCACTGGTCCGATTTACGTGAATTTTACATGGAAGTAGCTGATTTACCTGGTTAACATATAGGTTACTTTTGATTTTAATACTTTGCACTATTTAAAATGGCGAACATTTTAGTGACGTCACTACACCCTTTGGTTTCAAACTTTCATATTTCCATTTCAAATAAAAAGAGAACACTAAGAAATAGCAAACTTTTGATGGCATATGCGAGGTTTAAAATTACATTTTCTATCCGAAAGGTAACTGCAACTGTTAGCGAGTAAAACCTAAATTTGTGCTATAAAACACGGTCAACGCCGAGCGGTGTAGTTGGACAAAATGTTCCATCCTTAATCTCCCTCTGCGCAGCACCTCGCCTATCCCCTGTTTTAACTGTTACCTTCACATTTTAATTTATTTATGACGCGTAGCGAAGCACGGGTACTTCAGCTAGTCTTATATATAAAAGTGAAAGTCTGTATGTATGTATGTGGGTGGGTTGGTTCCGTATACAAATCTACACCGTTCCACCAATCTCAACCAAATTTTGAGTACACATAGTTTAGGACCCAGAAGGAACCGCTGTCTATATGAATTTTAGATAGTCTTTCTCATTCTTCTGATTTCGGCCATTTTGCACTCGAGCAAAGGCTAATAAATTCATAAAATATACTCATGAAGGAATGGCAAGGCAGATAGTTTCCATGGCAACATAGCTCAAGTCGAGACACGGCCGTCTGGATGCCGGTTGCGCTCTGCACTACCGGTATAGAAAATGAGGAGTGTTACTTGAAATCCTGTTAGTTACTCAACTGCTCACACAGCACTGTGAACCGAGTATAGTATAACAAAGACTTGACACTATCTACTAGATATTTGTCAAATACCACTCACTCACTCACTCACTCACTCACACATTCATCACGAAATCTCAGAAACCACCCAATGGATTGGAATGAGATTCGGTATGCAGCTTCCTGAAGGGCCGCAAACGCCCACAAAGACAGGATTTTTGGATATGCACGTTCTAAAGGGGTGTTAAGGGGGTAGACCTGCATTTCATTGAATAGCAATATCGCCCGATTGGTTTCATTGGGGGATGTGATAATCTGCATATAAACTCATCATTAAAAATAAGAAGACACGTGTCTGAGGGTTTTTCGATGTGGTGTATATTATGAGGTGAAAGGGGTGAAAAGTGGGGGTTGAAAGATTCCTAACGGAGCCTGTATCTCTTAAACGACATAGGCGAGGAGTTTGTTGAAACTCAGCGGAAAAAATCAGCGTAAAAAATAAGTAAATAGGTGTTTGACCGTTTTTTCATAAATCCAATTTAAGGGGTCCATGGAGAGGGGTGGAATTCTGGGGGGGGGGGAACAGGAAAGAAAGTGTCCTAACTGATTGACTCACTCGCTCTTCAAACTCAGGGAGAAAAACTGCTTAAAAATAAATAAATATGTGTTCGACAGTTTTTTTGATTAATCAAATTTAAGGGGTTCATCGGGAGGGGTGAAATTCTGAAGAAAAAAAATGATGGAAAATATCCTGTCTCACTCACCCACTCATCATCGCCCAGCCAAAAATATTGAAGTTGGAAACATGGCATTTTCGGGATATGTTCGTTGTATGTCAAAACCATACACTAAGGGTGGATTTTTGAATATTCAGGTTCTAAAGGGGGTCTTAAGGGGGTTAAACCTGCATTTCATTGTATAACATTATCTCACCAGTGGTTTCATTTGTGGATGTGATACTCGGCATATAAACTAATCATTAAAAATAAGCAGACATGTGTCTAAGGGTTTTTCGATGTGGTGTATTATTATGAGGTGAAAGGGGTGAAAAGTGGGGGTTGAAGGATTCTTAACGAAGCGTGTAGGCCTATCTCTTAAACGACATAGGCGAGAAATTTGAAACTCAGCGAAAATGAAATGAGCTTAAAAAATAAGTAAATCGGTGTTCCACTGTTTTTTTCATAAATTAATTTAAGGACCCAATGGGGTGGGGTGAAATTCTAGGGGAAAAAATGACATTAAGTGTTCTAACTGACTGACTAACCCACTCACTCATCAAACTCAGGGGGAAAATTCAGCTTAAAAAATAAGTTAATATATGTTAAGCGTTTTTTCATCAATCCAATTTAAAGGGCCCTTGGGGAGGGGTGAAATTCTGGTGAAAATAATTGAAAGAAAATGTCCTGTCTGACTCACTCACTCATCACGCCCAGCGAAAACTATTTAAGTTAGAAACATGAAATTTTGGGAATATGTTCGCTGTATGTCGAAAACGTCAACTAAGGAACGGTTTTTGTTTATTCGGGTTTTAAAGAGGTGTTAAGGGGGTAAACGGGCATTTTATTGAATAACGATATCTCATGAGTTGTTTCTTTGGGGATGTGATATTCGGTATATAAACTAATCATTAAAATAATCAGACATATGTCAAAGGGTTTATCGATGTGGTGTATATTATGAGGTGAAAGGGGTGAAAATTGGGGGTTGAGGGATTCTTAACGGAGCGTGTATCTCTTAAACGACATAGGCGAGCAGTTTGAAATTCGGCGGGGAAAAATAGCTTAAAATATAAGTAAATAGGTGTTCGACCGTTTTTCATAAATCCAATTTAAGGGGCCCTTGGAGGGGGTGAAATTCTGGGGGGAAAAAAGGAAAGAAAGTGTCCTAACTTAATCACTCATCAAACTCAGGGGGGAAGAACAGCTCAAAAATAAGTAAGTAGGTGTTCGACCGTTTTTTTTTTATAAATCCAATTTAAGGGGTTCATGAGAGGGGTGAAATTCTGAAAATAATTGAAAGATAATGTCCTGACTTACTCACTCACTCATCATCGACCAGCCGAACTTATTGAAGTTAGAAACATGACATTTTGGGGCTAAGTTCGTTGTATGTCGAAAACGTCCACTAAGGAAGGAATTTTGGAAATTCAGGTTCTAAAGGGGTGTTAAGGGGGTAGACTTGCATTTAATTGAATAACAATACCTCCCGATTGGTTTCCTATGGGATGGGATACTCGGCATATAAATCCATCATTAAGAATAAGAAGACACATGTCTGATGGTTTTTCGATGTGGTGTATATTATGAGGTGTATGTGTGAAAAGTGAGTGTTGAAGGATTATTTACGGAGCAAATATCTCTTAAAAGACAGAGGCAAAAATATGAATCACAGGGAGAAAAATCATCTTGAAAATGTAGTAAATAGGTGTTAGATCGTTTTTTCATAAATCCAATTAAAGGGGTTCATGGGGAGGGGTGAAATTCTGGGGAAAGAAGTCCACTAAGGAAGGATTTTTGGATATTCACTCATCATCCCCCAGCAAACCTATTGCAGTTAGAAACTTGAAATTCTGGGGATATGTTCGTTGTATGTCGAAACAGTCCACTAAGGAAGGAATTTTTTGGATATTCATGTTCTGAAAGGGTGTTAAGGGGATTGAACTTGAATTTCATTGAATAACAATATCTCACGAGTTGTTTCATTTGGGGATGTGATATTCGGCATACAAACTAATCATTCAAAATAAGCAGACATATGTATAAGGGTTTATCGATATGGTGTATATTATGAGGTGAAATGGGAGAAAATTGGGGGTTGAAGGATTCTTAACGGAGCATGTACTGTATCTCTTATTCAACATAGGCGATACGTTTTAAATTCAGAGGAAAAAGCAGCTTAGAAAGTAAATAGGTGTTCGACCATTCCTTCATGAATCCAATTTAAGGGGCCCATGGGGAGGGGTGAAATTCGGAGGAAAAAGAGGAAAGAAAGTGTCCTAACTGATTGACTCACTTACTCACTCATCAATCTCAGGGGGAAAAGGAGCTTTAAATAAGTAAATAAGTGTTCGACCGTTTTTTTTTTTCATAAATCCAATTTAAGGGGTTCATGGGGAGGGGTGAAATTCTCAAAAATAAATGAAAGAAAATGTCCTGACTGACTCACTCTCTCATCATCGCCCAGCGAAAATTATTGAAGTTAGAAACATGAAATTTTGGGGATATGTTCGTTGTATGTCGAAAACGTCCACTAAGGAAAGAGTTTTGGATATTCAGGTTCTAAAGAGGTGTTAAGGGGGTAAACGTGCATTTCATTGAATAACAATATCTCACGAGAGGTTTCATTTGGGGATGTGATACTTGGCATATATACTAATCATTAAAAATAAACTGACACTTGTCTAATGTTTTTTTTCTATGTGGTTTATATTATGAGGTGAAATGGATGAAAAGTGGAGGTTGAAAGATTCCTAACGGAGCGTGTATCTCTTAAACGACATAGGCGAGGAGTTTTATTTTCTCCGAGTTTCAATCAGCTTAAAAATAAATAAATAAATAAATAAATAAATAAATGAATAAATAATTAAAATAAGTAGGTGTTCGACCGTTTTTTTTTTCATAAATCCAATTTAAGGGGCCTATGGGGAGGGGTGAAATTCTGGAAGAAAAACGTCCACTAAGGAAGGATTTTTGGATGTTCACTCTCATCGACCAACCAAAACTATTAAAGTTAGAAGAAGGGGATATGTTTGCTGTGTGTCGAAAAAGTCTACTAAGGAGGGATTTTTGGATATTCAGGTTCTAAAAGGGTGTTAACGGGGTTAAACCTGCATTTCATTGAATAACAATATGACACGACAATGACGCGAGCGAAGCGAGTCTAAGAATGAGATGGTGTGTGTCTGTGTATTACTCAATCACGCAAGTACCACTGGTCCGATTTACGTGAATTTTACATGGAAGTAGCTGATTTACCTGGTTAGCATATAGGCTACTTTTGAGTCCAATACTTTGCACTATTTAAAGATGGCGTCCATTTTAGTGATGTCACTACACCCTTTGGTTTCAAACTTTCAAATTTCCATTTCAAATAAAAAGAGAACGCTAAGAAATAGCAAACTTTTGATGGCACATACGAGGTTTAAAATTACATTTTCTATCCGAAAGGTATCTCCAACGGTTAGCGAGTAAAACCAAAATTTGTGCTATAGAACACGGTCAACGCCGAGCGGTGTAGTTGGACAAAATGTTCCATCCTTAATCTTCCTCTGCGCAGCACCTCGCCTATCCCCTGTTTTAACTGTTACCTTCACATTTTAATTTATTTATGACGCGTAGCGAAGCACGGGTACTTCAGCTAGTAATTTATAAAATGGGTCTTCCTGTAGTTGGGCACTTGACACAACGGTTATGGTCAGTTCGTATGTGACGTGTATTGCGATTCTTCTACGAAGTTTTCAATTTTATTTTCACGCCAGGAAGAACACGTTAGGTAAACTTAGTTTGAGAGCACATTTTAACTAATAATTTTTCTTTGCCAACAAACAGGTTCCATGCCCCTAAACATTGCAACAGTAGCTCAATTGATAACATCTGGTTATTAATACCGAAGACCGTTCGAAGAATGGGTACTTCTGCTAGTCTACTATATAAAGCTCAAATACCACTCACTGACTCATTCATTCATCACGAAATCTCAGAAACCACCGAACGGATTGGAATGAAATTTGGTATCCAGCTTCCTCAAGGGCCGCAAACGCCCGCTAAGAAAGGATGTTTGGATTAGGTTCTAAAGGGGTGTTAAGGGGTTAGACCTGAATTTCATTGAATAGCAATATCTCCCGATTGCTTTCATTGGGGATGTGATACTCGGCATATAAACTCATCATTAAAAATAAGAAGACACGTGTCTGAGGGTTTTTCGATGTGGTGTATATTATGAGGTGGGGGTTGAAGGATTCCTAACGGAGCGTGTATCTCTTAAACGACATAGGCGAGGAGTTTGGAACTCAGCCGAAAAAAATCAGCTTAAAAATAACTAAACAGGTGTTTGACGTTTTTTCATAAATCCAATTTAAGGGGCCCATGGGGAGGGGTGAAATTATGGGGGAGGGGGGAAACGTAATATGTCTGAGTGTAAATTTATACATGGCCTATGTTGTAGACAATAACACATTACATCTTTTTTGTCTCTTGCTATTTCATCATACGACGAATACTTAGGGAGTTATTAATGATTTTGTCCCAGGAATGACATAAAAATTGATTCGAATGAAATTTCAAAAAATAGTTTTTTTTTAATGGTTTTTTTTCGTCCCATGCATTTTTGGTTTCAGATGATAGAATTATTTTCCACTAGGACCCATGCTTATCTATCTATTTAACTAATGTTATAACAGGATTACAAATGTTATTGCGGGCGAAGCCGCGGGTACCAGCTAGTCGTTAGTATATTAGTAATAAGTGTTAAGTGTTTTAAGTGAAGTTGAAGAAATATATTATAAATATCTTGAAGCTGGCACAAGGGTTCGCACAGCCTCGAGAAAACGACGTTATAGATATCTTGCAGCAGGTCCAAGAGTGCACCTCGCTTTGAGGTAAGGGAAGCATGGAAGAGATAAAGGAGATATTAACATACCTACGTTGATAACAAATGTCATTAATAAATACAATTATTGTCCACACCGTGGCCCAAAGCCCACAATTTACGCAAGCCAAATGCTTAAAAGTAGAAACGTCACACCCAGAGGGAAGTAATTAGTTACAGGTATATTGGTCAGTATAATAATGACAACCGGCGACCGAGGACTATCATTTCAGATTCAGGGACCTAGCCAACCCACTGAACACGTAAAAAGTAGTCCGGATATTAGAACGCTACTGAACACTGATAGGAACTAGCCACCCCTTTCACGTAGATGACGTTCGTTCTAATACTTTCGGGGAATTAGTCCCACCACGTTCTACATCTTGTGGCGGTCGATTCAAACTTAATACATAGTGGATTTAACGTCCGTGGGGATGCGTTCTGTATCGAAGTACGAACAGCCTGCCAACAGACGATATCTTTACAGTATTCTGATAAGATGTTAGGAGATATTTATATTAAAATAAACCTAATACATCGTGGATTTAACGGCCGTTGGGATGCGTTCTGTATCGAAGTACGAACAGCCTGCCAACAGACGATATCTTTACAGTATTCTGATAAGATGTTAGGAGATATTTATATTAAAATAAACCTAATACATCGTGGATTTAACGTCCGATGGGATGCGTCCTGTATCGAAGTACGGACAGTCTGCCAACAGACGATATCTCTTTGGTATTATGTTTAACATGAGGAGATAGTGACACATTTTATGATATTGTAGCATAGTAGGTAATCTGAAACCTACACCGCTGGATACATTTGCTGATTTTCTATATAGAGAGTGACCAATATTGAAAAGGAAATTACACATGCGCTGAAACTAGTAAGTAAAATTGAATTAATATTTTTTTCAATGTATTATGCTTATTTGTGATAAATTCATAATTTTCTATGTATTACCATGATTTGCGATAAATTCATAATTTTTCAATGTATTATTTGCAACGGAAAGGGATGCAACTTCCACATGTATCATATACCAAGGGTGACAATGCGCGTGGGAGGTCCCTCGATACGTAGGTAACTCCTAGCGCAGGCTATGTAAGAGTAAACCACACCACCATATGTATGGGTCAACTGGTTAGGCCCTTTTGAACAGAGAACTTGTAATTTTCCCAAACCACAATCTGCATTCGTAGTCACTCGGGTTACCGATACAACATTGCAAATTGGACGGTCACTAGGATTACTATACGTACTTAAGGCCCCATACCATGTTACGTATTTCGCCGGTCCACTGGTAAAGGAAGTCCTTCTAGGCTCTCTTAGTTCCGATACCACCCTGCGTATTAACCACCATTTGGTTAAAATACATCATCACACGCATCCGTATTTTCTACGACACGAAGGCAACAGAATATATTTCATGAATAAAACTATGCAACTCAAGCATACTATTAGTAATTCAATATAGAGCAACCCCATTAATTTTCTTACGGAGCAAAGATTATCATTTCAGTGAAGATACAGCCCCATTATTTTTCTTACGGAGCAAAGGTAGGCATTTCATTGAAGACACAACCCCATTAATTTTCTTACGGAGCAAAGATTATCATTTCAGTGAAGATACAGCCCCATTAGTTTTATTACGGAGCAAAGGTAGGCATTTCATTGAAGATACAACCCCATTAATTTTCTTAAGGAGGAAAAGTAGCCAGTTCATTGAAGGTACACTTTAAAAATTATCATGGCAGCGGAGACACTCTAGAGAGAGCTTAAATATTTAAGAAATACCTTTCATATATATATATATATATATATATATATATCCCCCCCTTCGAGAGATTTTTTCACCCCTGTCCAGACACGTGGTTCCTCCCTACCCCATGTATATAGTATATTCAGCCAAGGGAAGGCAGTAATATTAGGCTTAGCATTCAGAATTAATTTAGATATTAAATCAACCCCAACCCCCACCCCTATCTAACGTGGCAAGTTTAACAAAAGGGTCTTTAATACCATGTCATTAACAGTGTTATTTTTTACAGGCAATTATCACATGTCAATAACACATGTCCTTTTTTTTCAGATCATATTATCGTGTTAATTTATATTTCATGAAGTTCTATACAGTGCACAGAATTCCCAAGTTAGCCCGTAGAGGCAATACATAATTTCCAATTTCAATAACTTCCCGACGAAACAGTCGCCATTTTAACGACAATCCATTTAAGCTTAACGATCGAGTATACACGAAGTGTGAGTATCCTTACATAATGTCTGCATATCTATAGATTAAGAAGCGAATACGTCGCTTAAGTCACGCTGAGAAAGTGCAAAAGTAATACTTAAGGATTAATTCTCAGCTATAGTATAGGTCTACGACGAAGTATAAGGAAGTTTTTTTTACAAATATAAATGATTCAAGTTCTACGAAATATAAGAGTATCTACGCAACTAAATGCTTAAGGAAGCATGTTGCAGTTTTACAACGTCGCATATAGGACGTGGTATAGTGAATGACCACAATGGCCAATATGTCAAAGAATACATATTGCACGTTAGTTTATAAGAATATTAGTATATATGTCATAATGCAGACATTAAGTAACGAGACTACCTCGCACGACGTAACGAACTTCAGTGAAAAATTAACGGTACCAGGGTGAACCAATCCCTCTGTACAAAACGTTAAGAGAGATTTCTGATTTCAGACTAATTATACGCTGTACAATCCTGTAATCCCCCAGTAGGCCCTTAATGCAGGATGCTACCCGGACGAACGTGACGTAAAGACCAAGGTTCCAACACGCATGGCAGCAACAACAGTCAAAACCTGCAAACCATACTAGACTGTCAGCCGATTTAGGCAGGAACCTTCAGCTATTTCTTTCCAACACTTCGATGTTAATTTTTTTTATCTTAATACCATAACTACATTTTTTACGCACATAATCAAGCAACTTTGACGGAATTTCACGTTTTCTAGGATATTTCTACAATTTTCCTTTCTTTTATCATCCCCACGTTGTAAGGAAGTTAATCATAGTAGCGCACCCTCGCAGCTACACATGGCCTAGAGTAGCCCATACGATACACTATTTTTTTCTCTCTCCCTCTTTTACACACGTTACAAAGGTTGCGTACTAGCTCACGAGGGCTCGCTATTACTTAAGCTCCTTACAGCATCATTTTCCATCGTAGCAAAATTACGGTTATGCATGCACCCTCGCGGCAGGGCTCGGCTTGACGACGTCGTACGCAAGTCACGCACTGGTCCGAGTGCGGTACTCATACTTTACATTTCCTATGCCATTCCATTCAAGATATATCTTTCAACTTCATTTCTTTCACTTTATATCTCCGCTGAAATTCCATTTTGTATTTTTTTTCTCAATTTTAGCAAAACAATGTTAATATTTTTATGCAACTTTCAAGTCTGCCAAATAGGCAACACAGATTATGTCAATAATGCAATATGGGATGTAGACAGATACAGAGAACTATCTGCTATGAAATGACTGTATAGCAAACCACCCCAACCCCCTTGCCACGCCTCCCACCTCTTAGTACGGCACAATTTCGCTCACCCTCCCATCTACGAAGAAGACCAGAAGCAACGAAGGACGATACGACGAAACGAAAGCAAATTCCAATCGACGAAAGGAAAGAAAAGAAGAATAAGAAAGAAGAAAAGAAAAGTTTCCACCCCCACGTCTAGTCCAATAATAGAGGACGATTATTAAAACAGGGAGGCGACTTGTTCCAGCCCCAGCCCTTATACAAGGACTGTGCCTATACCTACATAAAAGCTAATTAAAAGTAACTACATAATAGACGGGAATAACGACATAGCAACATGACTGCGAAGTAAGCGGCAGGGCATGACTCTATGGTCTAACAGCAAGTAGGTTAGACAGGACACAGCGGGCATTACACTCCAAAGATACTCCTGAGTAAACTGACAATGCACATTTTGCCTATAAGTAGAGGGTACGGACACGTGCCGCGCTCTCTAGCTCCAGCTCTTTGAAACCGGGCGGCCCTCTCTCACTTGGACGCTATTACAGTCTTACACTCTATCGGAGTTGTACTACGACGGACCGGTACGGGCGCCGCCCCGTATCGAGTCCCAACGCCACCAACATCATAGCAGACCGGGATCCACGGTGGGGTGAGTGAACACGTGTCTGCTAGACTCCTTTTTCCCCCTAGTTTATTATTTCACTCCTCCCCTCTCTTCATCGCCACTAGTACTCAATAAACCCCCTTTTTGAACAGTCCAATGATAATCTCTTTATTTCGCTTAGATTAAGAAGCCCGTCCCTTTAGATTAGAACCTAGTTTAAGATCTCCACCGAACGCTGCCCAGCAGGAGGCGGTGCACAGCAAGCGTGCGGCCTACTAAGCCACCTTAAGGTAAGCAAGGTGAGTATTCCTCCCCCCGGTTCCCCTGTATGTCAATTGCTCTCTAGACGTGTCCGCAGTACTTCATAAAACACCAGACACCTTAAGCACGAGTTCTACACAAAAGTAGAACAAATGGGGGACAGGTGCCGGGTTAAACTCAGTAGATACCGGTAATGCCGTCCAGCCCATTCACAACAACAGTTCCACACAAAAGTAGAACAAATGCAAGAGGCTCGGAGGGGGTAGTTCTACACAAAAGTAGAACCAATGGGAGGAGCAGAATGAGTTCTAATCAGAAGTAGAACAGGGGGTTCACCACGAGTCCTACGACACCCCATATGTTTAAATCCGACCATGGGTTCAGGAAATATTTTCCGTTTCCCAAATAATAGAAAATATTTTACGTTTCCCAAGTATCTCAAAAAATAACGAAAACACCTTTTCGACCAATAAACCATGTTTCCAGCATCACCTTGAGACTTGAAATTTATGGTGCGGGTTGAGGGGGTAAATACCAACCATTCATGTCAAACAAACTTTTTTGTCAACTTTACCGTTTCCAAAATAGTTATCATTTTTTTTCAAAATACATTTTCTTTTGCAGTACAGACTTGAAACTTGGTTTCTGCCTACAGGGCATAGGGACCTTTCATTGACGTCAAACAAACTTTTTTCTCAAATTCACCGTTTCCAAAATAAAGACAAATTCAAAACCAACAATTTTCAAAAAAAAATACCAACACCCATTCATAGCATAGAGGACGTCATCCCAACGCCAACAACACCTCGTTCGTTAAAATCCGATCATGCGTTCGGGAGATATCGGCAAAGTTTATATGAATGTAGGGGGAGTCGCAACTCTCTCACTACCCCCACTACTCTCTTTTCCAAGACCTCCAGCTTCTCAAGTTCTGGTTTCCATGGGCAGATTGACTTATTCCTTGATTTTCAAGTTCTGTATTACAAATTCTCATAATCGTTTCTAGGAAGTATTTAAAACACGGTCGTAGCGGTGATAGTCCTTCGCCTTGTCTGACGCCTGTCTTGATTTCAAACGGTAGGGGCAGTTCTCCCTTGAACTTCATTGGAGGTTATAATTGTTTTAAATTATTATTATTGAAACCTTAGTCAAAGCTAGGTTATGACAGTTCAGCCAGGTAAAACGTATGGACTAAAAGAGAATAGCCAGAGTATGGTTGGAGAAGTAACTAGATGGCAAGAGGTCAAGGGGTTAGCAGGGAAGATATGGATTGAGCAAGTAAAGAGGGATATGGAAACACAAGGAATGGGTTGATAAAAAGCAAAATGGTAAAATTTACAGGAATAGACATACAGTGTTTATTCAACATACCCGGGGAACTGAAGACTGAGGGGGTTTCAGTCAAGGAATAAGACTTTGAAGTATTGTGTTGTATTATTTATTGCATGTTAACATTAAACTTCATTCTTTGGGTTATTACAGTCACAGACGGGTGAAGTGCGGAAGCGAGGTTCCCCTGGTCCAACTCCACCCCCAAAGTACATAGGTTCCATGGGACACATCCGTTCATTGCCCATGCCATAAGGTGATGAGGACACACGTAGATTGTCATTGTCTGTTACCGTCAGTGAAATCTGCTTGGGCCCAAATTCGTACGGCTCTGAAAACTTCTGCAATATAAACAGTACAATAATGAGACACATCATCATGGCAGACAAACAAAATAATGTTAATTTCGCAAACTTACAAGGGAAATATTAGGACCAAACGTAGAGTTTTGAAATAAATGAATGATTGTGTATGATACATTAGGGGTCGTGCTTATGTTCCAATAAAAGAAAAGAGCGTGATGATGGAGCAGACAGACAGATGCAAATAGATTATCTGTCAGCATTCGCCTTAAATAGGCGTGAAAGTGTAGAAAACCGAATTGTAATGAAGATAATCAAACGAACAGGATAACGTTACTGTTTAACAAGATAGAAAGCAGATCCAGAGAAATAAGAGTAAACGCATGAATCAATTACACGTTACAAACCATAATACTGAGCAGTGGCGGCTCGTGCATTTAACACTAGCGGTGTGCATTCATAATTACTGAATTTTACCTTATTTATAGATGAGCTGCATTCGGCGAGACTTGTAAGTTGAAAATTTGTTGATAACCTTCTCATATAAATTTGGTATATTTCTCATCCAAGTAGTTTCCATTGACAGAATTGCCAGAGCTGTCAGTATTTCTTCACCCTTAGTGCTGCGGAGGCTTAGAAACACCTATCTGGTTCACTCGTGGTAGTTGGCAGAGTTGCTGCAATGCGAAGAATGTTCACTACTTCTGAAAGTGATGACTGAAGATTGTTCGAGATGTTGAACTGAATCAGCTGGATAGCACTAGACAGTGATCTGAATTCTTCTCTGGAGTATAAAACAGATAGTTAAGTTTCTAGTTTTTCTTTGTCAAAAGTAGGAAAACGTCGTACACAGTCATTTAGCTCTTTCTCAGGAAAATCTGATTTGAAGGAAGAAATATTCGACGGCATCACCAGTGTTGACACTTGGAGATGATTTGTAAATTGAAACCTGCTATTTGCCTGGGTTATCATTACATCACAGACTTCCTTGGCCGCAGACACTCTTGACGCAGTTTCCTGAGCATGGCGCTGTTTGTTTACATTTCCGGTTTCAGAATTTTCGTTGGAGTCCAGTATTGTATTTCTCACATCATTAACAGCTTTAACAAATTTTGAAACATGGCAACGAATTTTTGCTAAATCTGCCTGCTGATTTTGAAGTTGATTGTACAAAATATCAATATGAGGCATGATATGATTTAAAAAAAACAGCCAGATGTTGAACTCTTCATCCTGAACGTACTTGTACAAAGCCGAAGCTTCTATGATTATGATGTCACTTGAAGAGATTCCATCAGTAGTTCAAAACAATCTATTAAAGCATCTTTTTTCTCGAATACAGCATTGACTGGTCTCGATTTAAAATTCCATCTTGTGGCTCGAGCAGTAGGTATCCGTTTAGCCACACAAGAATGTAAAACAGACACTCTTTGGGGTGATCGGGAAGAGAATGCCGGTGTTGAAGACAAATTTGCAAAAAAAAAAAAACTCTTGCTTTCGTGTTTTGCTTAGCAGCTCTCTCCATTATCAAATTAAGTTGGTGTGCAAAGCAATGTATAAAATGGGCGTTCGGGTACACTTCCTTAACTCTCGTCTGCACGCCACTGACGGGACCACTCATAACTGACGCGCCATCGTACGTCTGGGCAATGAGTTTATTCTTCTTATCTTTCAGAATAACGCCAAGCTGGGAAAGAATACATTCTGAAATAGCCTCTGCATTTTGACCAGAAGGATTAAAAAATCCCTAAAACCGTTCTGCAGCATTACCTTGCGAATCGCAGTACCTTAGCACAAGAAAAAGCTGAAATCCATCCGACACATCCGTCGTCTCGTCAGCCATGATTGCTACAAATTCGAACTCGGATACCTCTTCCAAAATAGCCTCCAGCACACACTACAACAATTCTTCCTTTGAAACTCGAAGCACTCTCTAGATGTGACTTAAAAATGAGTCTAGTTCACTCGTGTATTTAATTAAATTAAGAAATATACCAGGATTCTCGGAGTCTGTCCTCTCGTCATGTCCTCTCAACGCCAGCTCGTTTGACCCACACAACTTAATACAGTTTAGTATTCTGGATAGTACTTGCCGATTTTTGCTTACATCATTGTTATGACGCTCTACAGCTGATTCTTTTCTTTGAAATTGGACCACTGGATGCGACTCTGAAATTCTAATATGCATATTTAACCAAGAATCAAACCCAGTCCAAAAATACACAATGACTTTAGGTTCACCTAATGTTGGAGATTATTTGGGTGTGGTCTTGGCTTCTAGGATAAAAGAAGCGGGCCTCTGTAGGAAGGGTGGTTGGCCAGTTAAGAGTACGGTACTTAAGCCCTGAGCTTGTATTTCATCTTTACTTTTCCTTACGTTAGTTTATTTTTAGGCTATCTGTAAACAAAACAAACAGTGAATGTAGCTTATTTGTTGAATCCTGAGCTCTAAGAACTTCACCCACGTATACAGTAATTCGTAACTAACAAAACTTTCCTTGTTGTGGCGTAAGGACTACGTATCTTAGTTATAATCCCTCAATCATACACTCCTGTTCAGCCCTCGATAATATCATAACTTCATAAGATTTTAAAAAAATCAAGCTGTCGTGATTTTATTCTGTGTATTGACCTAGCCCACCTCGTAGTACTTGGCAATTAATGTTCATTCAAAGGAAGTTTGTAGTTTTACGTGACCGTTGATCTTGAGATCATGAGCCACGGTGCCTCCTTTTTATGTCGAATCCGAACCACAGGACATGACATTTCACTTTGAAAATCTCACATGCATTAACCGGGAATCTAAACTGGCCCGCCGTGGTGAGAGGCCAATAGCCCTCTAAGTTCATTTAGGGAGATGCACTAATTTATTATTAATATGAAATAAAAGTGTATACTTGTTGCTGCTATAATAGCCATACAAAGACGTGACATTAATGAAGGCGAAGAATAGAAACAGCACATAATGTAAGTTTATTTTATCATGAAACTTGAAAAGAACATTGCATAGATCCCCTCACATCAACATTACTTTTTTATTGACTAAAGAATTGTCCGGGTATTTACATTAGGGAGTTGAGAATATTAAAAATTAACACTTAACTTGAAAATGTATACATTTCCACAAGGACATCCGCCTGGCATTCCCGGAGACCATAAGATCCAGATTAATAAGGTACATTGTTTGCTCTACAGTACATACAGTATACATCACGTACACCATACAAATGGTTACGCAGTATGTGGATTATAGCTCTCAATATGCCAAAGCAGACCTTCTCAAGATTATCCTCGATGATCCCAAGCTCTTTCAGGATGTTCCCCGAGCTCCGAAAAGGAGGCCGTTCACTTTCCATGCATTTTTAGTTACTGTAGAAAACTTGAATTGCATGCATGAGCTCTGACCGCAAAAGCTTACGAAACGAAAACCACATTTCCCCCACACTTTTCAATATATTGTGTGTTAATTTAATAATTTGAAACATTCCATAACCTTTCATCGTTACTATGATATCATAATGCGACACCACAGGAGCGAAGGAACGTGGTGTTAAACATTAAATTACACACTTCTTACAATTAAAACTCAGTAATATTAACACTTTCTATTTTCTAGTTATTTATTTTCTTAAAATATCTGATTATAAAGAGAGCTAGTGTGTTGAAATCGAGATAAATTACATAAAATATACATTCAGCATTCATTAATCAGCTGTTTATCATGTGTTTGTCCATAAGTGGTGCTACCTAGCGGTTTACAGGTGTATTGGTGCTCCCCCTTATCAATTGTTTTTTAGAAAATCCGTTCTTCCGGTTTCGCCGAAGTGTCCATTTGGAGAAGATGTAGTAACAAGAAGGAAAGATAGAAGTAGAAGATTATTAAGTATTGTGATTTGGTTTGTCCATGTAGACAGGCAAGTATTGAGGGTTGTGATTCCCAGAGAACGTTTAGTAAGATTAAGGAAGGAAAGAGAAGTTTTTGGAAGAAGTGTAAAGGATTCAAAGTGCCAACAAGTCAGGAGGAAGGCTTCGAGTTGTGTTTGCGATTGCCAGAGTGGATCATCGAATATTGAGGAAGATTATCCGAGAGGGAATTTGGATTTGGACTGTCACGACAGTCGGAGAAAATTAACGTGTATGGAGAGATGGGAATTGAGTTGGCAGAAATTATATAAGAAACAGAGGCATGCTAAACACAGAAGCGATTAGGATTAAGAAAATAATGTTCATTGTAACGTAACAACCAGAAAGGAAGGATCTGAAAGTGGACACCATAATATTTTGATGAAGAACAGACATATTGTGTAGATCGAGACTTCAACCTTTTTCCAAGGAGTTTCCCAAACCAGAGCCATTTCCCAGGCAGTGATTGTTTGTTCATTGTGTGATTGAATGCATTACTAGTATCTCATACATGTCAGAGATACAGATACAGTACATCTTTTCTCACGGAACACAATGTTAAGGTATTAATAAATCAACTATATTTTAGTAGAGTTACTTTACTTTTGTGTGATTCATTTAGCGAGTACATCGCCCTGCTAACCTGAGGTGGCAAGCAAAATGCTAGGTTATCCCTACTTAGCATGAAACCATTCTGTAAAGGATACCTCGAGGAAGGTTTCTGTAGAAAATTAATTATTTATGATCAAATGAAGCCAAGCAGTAACGATTTCAGAGAAAAAGTCGAAAAATACCTGGCGTCCGCTCGCTTTTTAAGCTTACTCTGGGCAAACCGTTAAACATATCTACATACTATGAGTGGAAGAATTGCTCAGCGTGGAAAGTTCTACAAAAATGTCCGTGAGAGCATATCTCTATTTTCAATACATCACCCACTATAAGTGTTTTTACGTTTTCATTTCTCCCAACAATCTCCATTCGATTACTGAGTCGACAGTTTACGAGCTAGCTAGGGGCGAGCCTATGACTCCAGTTACAGCCTAGCTAGAGGGCGAGCCTATTACCTCAGTTACAGCCAGCAGCAACCTGTCGAGTCGTGTTGAGTTAAGACTTCAGAGAAGAGGGGATGTGTTTGGAGTTTGTCTGGAAGTGCAACTCGGCTTTTCTTCATTTTTCCTGTGAACTTGTCGTTCCACAAAATACACAGTCAAGTTAAGATTGGGCGGAAGGGATTTGTGTTTCATGCACCTCGCCATTCATAAATTACGTATGTTAAGAATTCGTTGCACAGCCTCTCCATGATAATATAATTAATAGTCCAGTCAGTGATTTTAACCCATCATGCCAAGTCGTAAAACGGATACACAGAAGGTCGTAGCTCATTGACATCGAAAAAGAAAAGTGCTAATCACGTAATGCATTCATAATTGTTCCCGGGTGAAGCCGGGGAGGGTTGCTAGTGATAAATAAATAATACAATACTCTTCTGATACGAACAGGTGAAAAGTGGTGTCTAACGATTGTCCATCTTCGAGTCAATTTTATATTACTGAATTTCCCTTCTTTGCGCTTTGCGTCTCCGCTCCTGCAAAGAATCATCGAAAGCCAGTCCACTATTTTCTTCTATATCTAGAGCGTCTCCATTCTCGTAGTTGTTTATGACATCTGCAACGAAACCTAAAGCTGTCATCAAGAGCACAAAGGAGACCCAATTCACTATTGTTTGTGTAATATAAAAGTTAGTTGATATGATTCTTACCAATCACGATGTTCAGAAACTCTCGGTTCTTGGCTAGTAATCGCTACTATTGGGCCACCATTGGGTCATTCCAGGTGCCACATTCACTGCCATTGCAAATACAAATCCCTTAAAAAAAAGCCTGTATCACACGACACTCGCTTGCATGGAAGCTTCTACCAGTACGGGTATACATGCTGGTATACACGCGTCTATTACCGTGTGATTTGTACCTTCCATACTAGATTCAGCCTTCCATGGTAGCTTCCTTACAACTCACGAAATTGAACCGGTGCTATTTTTCCTGGCAGTTTCCATGGAAGGTTGAGTACAACAACCAATCGGATTGCTTTTCTCGTTCTAGTAGAGATCTTAGCGACAACGTAAACAAATACATTTGTTATGTAAGTAGGCCCTCGAATAAATACATCTGAACGAAACTATATTTTCTCTAAACAGCGTTTGTGTGAAAAGCGCTTGCTTTTCGCGAAGTCAAGAGACGGTGTTGCCGTTATCTGGAACTCGCGGAAGGGTGATGGAATCATAACAAACAGATGCAATAACATGTGATTTGATGTGTGTGCTCTTCTCTCCTTTTTTCAGATATTTTCATAAAAATAGAGGCTAAAAGAAGTGTAATATAATTGCTCAGTTCCGCTGTGCTCCTCGAATACAATAATTGCCATATCAATGCATTACTTCCACAAAAAGAAAGCTTTACAGACGGAATGGAGGCGATTGCTTCGCGTCGCAAAGCCGTTTTCGAAGTATATGATCGCATGCAGCTGGCATTTTACAAAGGAGAATTATATATTAATAAATACTAATGAATTTCTTACAATAACCAGTACCCTACATTCTTCCCTGCATTGGCCTCTCACCAAGGTGTACCGGGTTCGATTCCCGGTCAATGCATGTGAGATTTTCGATGTGAAATGCCATGTCCTGTGGTTCGGATTCCACTTTAAAAGGAGGTCCCGTGGCTCATGATCTCAAGATTAACGGTCACGTTAAACTACAAGCTTCCTTCCTTTCCTTCTTACCTGCACTACGAACTAGGCGACTTAGCAAGGTCGATTTGACAGCTGTTCTTCCCATGAGGCAAAAATTACTTTTAGGGTTCGCTATATCGTAGGCCCACATGTGGTCGTCTTTCCTTAACTTGCCCCATTGCTGCTTCAAATCTGTGAAACTCTGGTCTTTTAAGTTTATAATCAGGCGCCTATTAAAATTTTAAAAAATCTTTATACGGTAGTCAACTTGTAGGCTAAGCTACAGTCGTTGATGTATTGACTTCGACAGTATTATGCTACCGGTTTATCTTCCAGATTTAAATGTATCTACTTACTGAAGTATGTAAAAGCAATGTACCGACTACACGCTTATTAAGCCTACATATTCCTGAACAAATTATTTTTTCTTGGCAACTGGTAACCGAACTTCATTTTGAATCGGATAAGGTACTCCTTTCGAATTACTAGTTTGTAAGCATAAAGCTTCAAGTCTCATAAAACCTTCTGTTTCTAGCACTTTCCCGCACATAATTATGTGTGCTTGGCATCTAAAAATGCCTGCCCTTCAACAAGAACCCGCCTAGAATAGCCAACAACATTCAACACAATCGTAGGCTATATGAAGTCTATCACCCTTGTCGCGACCGACCTACCACTTACATTCGATTCAGTTCGCGAATATCCAGTAAATACGGAACGTGTCATATTATTAGGTCTATTATTCTGGGATGAATTTTGAACTGTTTAAATTCCAATAGCTATCACGAATAGTATCCGTCCATGGTTTCAAACAGTACGGTATTTAGGGAAAATAGAATTTTATGAGAGAAAACATGTTTACTATCGTCCTCGTTGATCATGTAGAAAAAACTTTTTTTTTTAGTCGTTTACCCTCCAGGTTGGTGGAACCCACGGACTCAGCGAGGAAACTCACCACTACCGCCTCTACGGGCAGTGTCCTAGAGCTGGGAACATCGAATCGGAAGGGATACAACTGGTGAGGTGGGATTGGCACCTTGCCCAGGCGGCCTCACCTGCAAAGCGAACAGGGGCCTCATGAGGGAAGGTAAGGGATGGTTAGGATGGATAGACAAGGAAGAGGGAAGGAGGCGGCCGTGGCCTTGAAGAAGGTACCATCCCGGCATTTGCCCGAAGACGAAGTGGGAAACCACGGAAAACCACTTCGAGGATGGCTGAGGGGGAATCGAACCCCCTCGACTCATTTGGGCCACCCGAGGCTGAGTAGGCCCCGTTCCAGTCCTCGTACCACTTTTCAAATTTCGTGGCAGAGCCGCGAATCGAACCCAGGACCTCCGGGCCGGCAGCTAACCATGCTGACCGCTACGCTACGGAGGCGACGTAGACATAACTTTTTTTCTTTTTTTTTCTTTTATTTAGTCAATTTACCCTCTAGGTTGGTGGTTCCCACGGACTCAGCGAGGGAACTCACCACTACCGCCTCTATGGGCAGTGTCCTGGAGCTTGGAATATCTGGTCGGGATGGATACAACTGGGGAGGTGTGATCAGCACTTCGCCCAGGCGGCCTCACCTGCAAAGCGAACAGGGGCCTCATGAGGGAGGGGAAGGGATGGAAGATAGGGATGGATAGGCTAGGAAGAGGGAAGGAGGCGGCCGTGGCCTTACAGTAGGTACCATCCCGGCATTTGCCCGAAGACGAAGTGGGAAACCACGGAAAACCACTTCGAGGATGGCTGAGGTGGGAATCGAACCCCCTCTACTCATTTGGATCACCCGAGGCTGAGTAGACCCCGTTCCAGTCCTCATACCACTTTTCAAATTTCGTGGCAGAGCCGGGAATCGAACCCAGGACCTCCGGGGCGGCAGCTAACCTTGCTGACCGCTACGCTACGGAGGCGACGTAGACATAACTAGGTTGCAATATTGTTGTACGACGTGAGGAGAATATAATAAAATAATTAAAAAGAAGTAAAAATGTTTGCCGTGGATAGACTTGAACCCGGGATCTTCAAAAACAGCAAGCAGACACGATACCACTTGCACACTTTTCCAACAGACTTCATCGCATTTTGTTACGCGTCTTATTAGTGCGTATGGTTATATACCAATTATTTCAGTTAGATCTTAAATATTGATTGGAATGCATTCATTCAGTATCAGGCATGTTTTCAAAGGTACTTAAAGCAAGTTTCACGACCGCTTTGCGTTAATAATGCGAAACGACTGCAAATTTTACCCACAAACGACAACCGTCGAATTCATACAGGATTTTATACCAGCGATCACAACAGCTTCCATGCTAGCGAGTGTCGTGTGATACAGGCTTTTTACGCTACAGAACCGTACTTGGTGGTCGGAAATCAAGCGATTATGGTAAGGCGGGACGAGTGGTGTACAACCGGCGTGAACGGTCGTTTAGAAGCTGTAGGCTTCAGCTGCGTTACCCTAGGCTACGTCTAAATTAAGCTAAGTTTTCACGAGACATTGATTTCTGGGCTTGATACAATGCATGTGAGCTATATTTCTTCAGTAAATGTGAGTTTAAATTGATGTTCCCCTGTGAGACAAGGATACAGTATTTCACCAGTTCTTTTCAATTGTATCCATGAAAGATTATCAGTGAATCGAGATCCAAAATGGTCGAAAGTGAGCCCCGGAAACGTATAAAGATTGTATGTGAGAAAAGTGCAATCACGTATTACAGTCTAGCTTTCGGGGATAATGATGTACGATTGGCAGACAACATCCACTCTGCCACGAAGCAGAATAAAGAATTATCATTTTATGCCCCCCAAAACTGGTTTGAAATATTTATTGAGAAATCCGCATACATGGACACAGACAAAGCAGATACCACTGATACTGTAGGATTTAGATCAAAATTTGGAAAATCCACCGAGTTTATAAGTTACCGTATCTAGGAGAACTTTCACACCGAATGGAAGCTCTAAATGGAAGGATGAAGAAGGCGGGCATGGTACCTACAAATCCTAGGTCATCTTCATTGGAATGTGGTCGGAACTCAGTGTCTTAGGTTACGCGGTGGAAACCCTGATAAGGGGAACGGACCGAATCATTGACATTATTAGTGAAATGAGTTTCCTTACAAAAACTTCGGTGCAAATAATTCACGAGATAAGCTACCTATTTTCTACCAGAGATCAAATCAAGGGCTTGTGAAAAGGTCGAGGAAATAATAACTTCCATTAGGGAAAGATTACTAACTTAGTATGGGCAAATTAAGAGAATGACACGGAGAGACTGCCATAAACGATACTCAGTATGCGGGAAAATTGTTAGACCCAACCTTTGTGATTTAGAGAGGTTCACAAGGACCTAGAAGAAGTACTTGTGCAAGACAGAGAAATACATGAAGGAAATTGCAGGAATGTGGGGAAACAATACTAGCTAATCCACGCAACATCAAGGCGTAAGAGCAAGCGAGGAGAATCCAAGACTTAAGAACCTGCGGCTGGAATTAAATGATCTGGTGGTGTAAAAGAGGCCGATAGATGACCATAACGAATTTTATTAATAGGGGAATGAACATATTCCAGTCAAAATATTAACTGGCGCAGCGAAAGACGAGCTTGTCCAGTTGCCTATTGGTTGATTAGAATCTCTACAAGGACATGATCAATTGCTACAGCCACCCACAAGGCACGGCAAGTTCCCGATCGCTGGCCGATACGAGTAGTCTCGCGCTAACAATAAAACAGACTAACCGCAGCCATGCAGTACGACTTGCACATCAAACACTTGGAGGTGCGAGTAAACACCTCCACTTTATCCTCTGTCGCCCCTTCGGCTTCCTCCACACATTTCTTGACCTGCAACAGATCAACCATTATTCGTGAATGTCATTTCGAATTAGGTATGCAATCACACGATTAAGAATATTGAGGCAATATTTCTTACCAGCTGCTGATTGAAAACTCCACTGATGCACTGGTCAAAATTGCACATGGAAGTTGCGTTCATGCCGTTTCCATCTTCGTCGCTCTGTTGAAGCAAAAACAAAACAAAAAAGGCTGATGAATGTAGTCAGGACATAACACATTATTTTAAACAGTACAGTACATTCCTCTATGACAGTATGACCAGAGAGTAGAAATGAAAATAGCGGGGCAGTCAGGAGAAGCGTAAACTTGCCTGTTTAGCATTCATTGCCGGTCTTAATACGCACTATCAGTGCCCATAAACGTGGGAGTTGCAACAATCATGCATTTCTCCAGGACTGTTGTCTGCTAACCCCTATGTAGGCGGCTTCGGTGGCGTAGTTGGTAGAATGCTTAGATTCTATGCCCAAGATCGCGGGTTCAAATCCGGCCGAAGTCGTCGGCTTTTTTAAGAGCGTTAAAAATCCCTCAGTATGCCTTCCTTCGGAGGGGAAGTAAAGCCGGCGGTCCCATGACATAGATTTATGGCATGTTAAAGAACCTTCCACTAATTACACCTGTGTGAAGCTGAATTGTATAGGTTAAGAATGTAAACAACGCTCTTAGGTTCCTACGTTCGTTGCCAAGAGCCGACTGCGGTGGCGTCTGGTAGCTAAGTTCTTAACTAGTAGTCGTTGACGGTGGCGTTTGGCAGCAAAAGTAGCAACTATTTGAAAAATTCAAAAGTCTGCAGTCCTTACTTGAATTAAAAAACAAATAACACACACTAATACAGTCATCACAATTAACACCGGTTATCAGACAGATTCTACACACACCCAAAATACACGGGGCTACATGACCGCGTTGTTGCAGCCCCTAAATTTAAGAACCAACCAACCAACCCCTATGTATACATATTGAAATGCTAACAATTTAATAATAATAATGTAAGCGTATTTGCATGTAGGATTTAGTAGGAATTGCTTTATTTGGTATGTAATACCTTACAATGCTTCTCCAGACCACTTACCAGAAGAGCCTCTGCAGTCTGCCAACTGTTTCAACAGAGCTTATGAGCGTTTTGGCCTGACTGTCAACATTCATAAGACCAAAGTGCTAACTCAGCCTGCTCCTGGAACCATCCCCCCCAGGTTTTTAATATCAACATATCTGGCTCAGCTCTGGAAAAGGTGGAACACTTCTCGTACCTTGGTAGTATTCTATCAGCGAACTGTACCTCTGAGAAGAACGTGGAAAACCGAATACAGGCTGCTCATGTGGCATTTGGACGTCTCTCACATCGTGTGTTCCTCAACAAAGATCTAAGTAACTGCACGATAGTATTGGTGTACCAAGCTGTTGTTATTTCTACGTTACTCTACGGATGTGAAACCTGGACCCTATATCGTCGGGACATCAAGAAACTGGAACGCTTTCATCAACAAAAACTTAGATCAATCATGAACATCAAATGGGATGACTTTACCTGTATAACTAATATAGCAGTCCTTGAGAAAGCAATGCTAAACAGTATTGAAGCCACCATTGTTGGTCATCGGCTTAGATGGACAGACCATATCCATCGTATTAGTGACAGCAGACTCCCTCGGCAAATCCTGTCGAGTGAACTCAACACTGGAAGGAGGCCATGTGGTACTCCTTTAAAACGATATAAAGACCAGCTGAAGCAGACCATGAGAAAAGTAAAGAAAACCCCAAATACTTGGCATACTCTTGCACAGGATCGCCCTTGCTGGCGTGCTACATCTCAGCTGCAGTTGCGCAGTTTGAGCAGGAAGACAGGAAGAGGAATTTCGCCAGAGGAAGAAGATACCGTACGTCAAACACTATCACGTCCTCGACCCTCCATCGGATGCAACATATGTGACCACATGCTTTATGCAAGAATTAGTCTGATAAGCCATCTGCGCCATCTTCATCGTCTGGACAAGGGATTATGGAACTGCAGGCGAGAAACGTAAACTTGGATACTAGTATCGGCCGACGACAACGACGATTACCTTACAAGGGTTGGAGTCATAAGATATTCGGCTTTAAAGTATTAACTGTATTAACACACCGTATATTTTGATTTTTTTAATATCCATGTAACGCTTAAGGAACCTGAACGTTCACAATCGCACTTGATTCTTCCATATGCTAAAAACTGAACATTCTGCATCATATTTAAGTTTCGTCGGGACGCTACAGCAGTTGCCCACTCGAACTCATGATCCCCTCTTTCTCTTCTGCCGTCATGAGAAAGCTACTTCTCTAAGACCCTAAAAGTTTCATGATTCAATTAACTTCGCTAGACCATTTCTCAATTGATGTTCTTTGGAATATAAAACTGACATAGTCTGTTTTCATATCTTATACTGGCATTTCAGTTAAACAGCTTGTCCATGTGACAGACTAAACAGCCTTTCGTTTATGATTAATGAATGCAACATTTAAACTACTGTAGTATGCATCGTTCATCGTACTAATATAGTTTATCAACTTTCACTGTGTTAGGATCAATAGACATTGGGAAACAAGCGTTTACTTTAGATGATAACACGAGTGCCATTATACCGTACTGCAGATTGTTTCACTCATAGCATCGGGCTATCACCGATAGTATTCGAAATACCTCGGGGCTATCATACCAAATTTCACTGCGAACGGGTCAATTCGTGACGAGTTGGAGGAATTTAATTTTTGAGGAATTGACATAATATACCATCGACAACTTGTGAAAAGAAAGCAATGTATGAACCAGTACATTATTATATATGAATTGCAGCTAATGGCCATAGCTGAGTATTTTTGATTGAACGCCCGAGGGCTCCCAAGAAGTGCAATATCAAGTAGTTCCAACTTTGGCTACCAGATGCTCTGTCACTAACACTAGCGGCGAACGTTGGAACCTAATAGAGCGTTCCTAACTAGGCAAATATAACCTAAAAATTTTGCTATACACCACCAATTTCAGTGGAAGGTTCTTTTACATGCCATAAATCCATGAGATGGGCCCGCAGGCTTTACTTCCCCTCCGAAGGAAGGCATACTGAAGGATTTTAACGCTCTTAAAAATGTTGGTTGGTTCCTCAGTTTAGGGGCTGCGACAACGTGGTTATGTAGCCCCGTGTACTTTTGGTGTGTGTATTAGTGTGTGTTATCTGTTTTATTTCAAGTTAGGACTGCAGACAGTAATTTCAAGTACTGTAGTTCCTACTTTTGCTACCAAATGCTACCGTCCACGACACCAGCTTGCGGACTTGGCTACTAGATGGCATCGCTGTCAGCACCTGGCGGCGAACGTTGGAACTAATAGAGTGCTATCAATTCTAACCTACACATTTTTGGCTTCACACAAGTGTAGTTAGTGGAAGGTTCTCTTTCATGCCATAAATCTATGACATGGGACCGCCGACTTTACTTCCCCTCCGAAGGAAGGCACACTGAGGGATTTTAACGCTCTTTAAAAATCCGTCGACTTCGGTCGGGGTTGAACCCGCGACCTTGGGCATAGAAGCTCAGCATGCTACCATCTACGCCACCGAAGCCACCTACCTGTAGATAAATTATGGTAATGGTTTATTATACAATCTTAACTCCAATCACTCGAATAGGATACGAGAAATAAAAGTCTCTGTAAAAATATTTCGCTCAGCCACCATCATGAATTTTGGAAAATAATTGTACACTATTAAACGATAATATGTTTAGATCCAAGCATTCACTGTGCCATATTTAATTGTGCTCGGATGATAAGATTGCCAGAAAAGTCGATTGCATTTCCAAAGGACGTTTATGAAATGTTACATTTTGGGTAAATACATAAGGCCAGAGTGAAATTCCATTTTGATTTCTGGTTGTGGAAAACAATGTGGGCTTTGAAAAGTCGAAGTAACTGTCGCTGTTGGTAAAATCAAGACCAACTACAATACTCAGACCTTAATGCAGGTCTCGAAAGTGTGAAAATGGCGATTGCAGAAGCCCGATATATTGTTTGTTTACATTCGTTGCTGGGATACAATATTAGCTTTGATTAGCTTCGTTTGATGAAGGTTGGAATAAACTATCGCTCATCTGTAATTTTTAGTGTCTTCAGTATGTCTGTAAAGTCCAGTTCGCGTTAATGTACTGCAATCGGGTGTAAATATACGCTTATTATGGACTAGTTCGTTTGTGTGATGATTGTTCAGTCGACCGATGGCATTGTGTCACTTATTAGCAACATATGTCTCCGTAAATCCTTAAGCGGGCCATACACGCTGAGATCTGTATCGAGAGACTGTCACATGAAACGCATATCTGATACCAGCTGTGTCGTGTGTAGCGTTGTCACAGCTGGTCTCACATGGTATCATGACGCAACGGAGCAGATATCACGTCTCTCGCTCTGGACAAGAGACCTTGAGATAGATACAAGCAACACGATACTAGTATCACCAAGTTTACACGTGTGTAGGGAAGTATCGCGTGTATCACAGAGCACGGCCGACTGGATGCGAGCTGCACTCTTTACCGGCCTTGACTGTCGCAGTTAGAGCCCATGCATAACGTGCAATTTGAAAATTTCTACTCGTCGCCGATAGTGCGCACTTCCATCCCATTATAGGTGCGATTAATAAACAGCTGTAGAGTACGTTTATTAAATGTGTAATCTCAAGAACCACTGGATGGATTTTGATGCGGCTTTCACCATTCTGTAAGGCCCGTATCACACGGCACTTGCTGGCAAGGAAGCTGTTGTAATCGCTGGTATAAAATCTTGTATGATTCTGTTCATCCTCGTCCGTACACCTGCTTTTATGGCTGAAGTGTATCACACGCTAGCATTTCGTGCCCCAAGTTGTAAGAAATAAAACATGGAGGACGTTTGTCGTTTGGGGGTAAAATTTACAGTCGATTCGCATTATTAACGCAAAACGGACATGAAACTTGCTTTAAGTACATTTGAAAACATGCCTGGTACTGAATGAATGCATTCCAATCAATATTTAAGATCTAACTATAATTGGATATTTAACCATATGCGCTAATAAGAAGCGTAACAAAATGGGGAGAAGTCGATTGGAAAATTGTAAGAGTGGTATCGCGCCCGCTTGTTATTTTGAAGATCCCGGGTTCAAGGCTATCCAACGGAGAATATTTTTAATTATTTTATTATATCCTCCTCACGTCGTACAACAATATTGCAACTTAGTTTTGTCTACATGATCTACGAGGACGATAGGAAACATGTTTTCACTCAATTAAAATTCAATTTTACCTAAATACTGTTGAAGTAATCTTATTCTTATATATTTTTAGATAATTTCTATTAGATTCTATTATATTGTTCGATTGAATAAATAAAACAGACACAACGTACACTTATTTTTACGTAACGCGATCGCCGCAGTGTAGATTTTATTTTAAAAAAAAACAAGGAGCAGAGGGTTGCCAACTTCCAGAGATAACAAAATGACTTTTTATCTAACCTCAACAAATACTGTTTAAAACCATGGACGGATACTATTTAAATAGTTCAAAATTTATCCCAGATTAATATTATGACACATTCTGTATTCACTGGATATAGCAAGCGCTTTTCACACAGACGCTGTATAGAGAAAATAGTTTCGTCAGATGTATTTATTCGAGGGCCTACCTACATGAAAATGAAAATCCACAGCCTGCTTCCAGTCTCCGACCGGGTCAGGAATGGAATGAATGAAGCCCCCATCTAGCGGCGAGGATATGGACTGTGCCGGCTGCCGAGGCCTGACGCACTCCTCTGGGGCAATGATTAAATGAATGACAGATGAAATGAAATGATAGTGGAGAGTGTTGCTGGAATGAAATTTTGACAGGGAAAACCGGAGTACCCGGAGAAAAACCTGTCTGCCTCCGTTTTGTCCAGCACAGATCTCACATGGAGTGACCGGGATTTGAACCACGGACTCAGCGGTGAGAGGCCGGCGTGCTGCCGCCTAAGCCACGGAGGCTTGAGGGCCTACCTACATAACAAATACATTTGTTTTTGTTGTCGCTAAGATCTCTACTAGATCGAGAAAAGCAATCCGATTGGTTGTTGTACTCAAACTTCCATACAAGCTGCCAGGAAAAATAGCACCTGTTCAATTTCGTGAGTTGTATGGAAGCTACTATGGAAGGCAGAACCTAGTATGGAAGGTGCAAATCACACGGTAATAGACGCGTGTATACCCGTACTGGTAGAAGCTTCCATGCTAGCGAGTGTCGTGTGATACAGGCTTTAAGGTAATCTCGAGGAAGATTTCTGTAGAAATCCAAGAATTGGGGACTTTGTTTTACACTAAGTAGAGATAAGTCTTTGTCGTGCAATGCTTGGTCAGCAGCGCTGTGTGAGCAGTTGAGTAACTTACAAGATTTCATGTAAAAGGTCTCATTGTCTAGGCCGGTTGTGGAGAGATCAGCTCGCATTCAGTCGGCCGTGCATAGAGTTATCATGAGCGGAGAAATATCTGAGCGTGAATTTTGGGAAGAATTTATAAATTCCTACCAAAAGTACACATATCTATGGGACTCAAGAAATGATAGTTACAGCGATAGACGTGCCAGAAACAATGCGTACGATAGTTTGCTCTCTTTGTTAACCCACAGGTCTCTCGTCTCCGTGGCGCTACACACGCCGAGATTACACATTTAATAAACGTACTGTACAGCTGTTTATTAATCGCGCCTATAATGGGATGGGAGTGCACTCTATCGGCGACGAGTAGAAATTTTCAAATTACACGTTATGCATGGGCTCTATAACTGGGATTGTCATGGCCGGTAAAGAGCGCTGCTCGCATCCAGTCGGCCGTGCGCTGTGATACACGCGATACTTCCCTACACACGTTGATACTTGTATCGTGTTGCTTGTATCTATCTCAAGGTCTCTTGTCCAGAGCGAGAGACGTGATACCTGCTCCGTTGCGTCATGATACCATGTGAGACCAGCTGTGACAACGCTACACACGACGCAGCTGGTATTAGATACGCGTTTCATGAGACAGTCTCTCGATACAGATCTCAGCGTGTATGGCCCGCTTTACCAGTCTGGCAGATGATATACACTGCCTTGTATACACGCCAAATATTTCAGTGAACTTCTGTTTTATGGAAGATGTTTCCCCTGTGCCAAACAGTGAACTCATTGTGTTCCGTCATTATTCATACTTTTGTGATTCTTACAGCTTACAGGTTATTTTAAATTATGGTGTGTGTAATAAAGTGTTGTGAGTAACTTGCCAATTATGTACTTATATTGCGAGATGGTGTGCCGCGAAAATTCTGTAGGGGAGATAGTGCTTTCCTACCAACATTACTTTACCAAATCAACTATTTCCAGCGTACAACAATTCCAAACGGTAACAACGAATGTTTAATAGGTTAGATGGTAACATATTATAGTGTCCCTTGTGTGTAGTATTCTCCATAATTATATTCTGATATCCACACGACGACTTCTTTGCATATTTCAATCAACTAATTCGGTGTGGTGTTTTACCCGAGATTTTAGACAATTCCATGAGAGGTCTTAATTGAATTGTATTTCATGGCGTTGGTTCGATTATTTCAGACAACTATTCTCATTCCGATTGTGTACACAAATACTCTGCATGTGCTGGGACAGCACTTCAATAACCGGGTACTTTCTTCTCTCCTACTTCAGAATCTGTTTGATTTTATGCTAATAATATTAATCTATAATTACTGAACTTAAATACAAATCGTGATTACTCGCCAAAAAGCTTCTTATTCAACCACAGAAACAGTGAGACTATTGTAGCTGCCCCTTGGGTGAAGACGAAGAAACCTATAATTCGAGGCCAGCATTATATAGATCAATTAATTCAGGTAAGTCTAAATTATTGATGCATATTTCTTCGGAACCTAGTCTCGTCTTGTGATATCTTTTGTGCTCTTAGGTGAGTAAAAATAATAATTTACACGAACTGTGACAATCCCGATGACATGATCTTAGCTATTGTTAGGGCAACCATCGCCGTCATGTTTTTTCTACATTGAGGTCTGAGGATTGTAGTTGGTCTTGGCAAAAAGTACTAATAAAGTAAATGCAAAGAAACAAGCTCAAAAAGGGACAAAGAGATTTTATGTCTAATCAACAAGAACGAACAGCCGACTGCATCTTTTGTGATGGGAACTTCTGTGATGCCATGTTTCAAAGTCTGGTTACTGTATAAATAGGGCCTACATGAAATGATACAATGTTCGATGACGACCGTCAATTGTTTTTAAATATCAAAACTTCTGTCTCTTATAAATGTGCTTGTTACATTATTATTAAAAATGAATAAATAAGCCCATTATAATCCCTTTGGGGCAAGGGCGTCCTACCGATTCGTAGTGTGACATTTTTATGAAGCCATAGAAGATGTTTGCTATTTGTATGTGGTATGTAATAAGAGCGCTCAGGTGTTGAGATAAAGAACTAGGTGTTTGTGAGTGCATATCTGTGGAGTCCATAGAAGAGGATCCAACACTAGGTAGTGTGGCATATCTCTAGAAGGCAGAGAAAAAGGTATTAAAAGACAAAGGAAGTAAGTGGATAGTTGTTTATCTTAGACCATAAATTCAATAGATGTCTGATGACGTCACATTGTTGATACCAACATCTCGATCAGCTGACTGAAGGGAACTGCGGATAGTGATAATAGAATTATCCAATATGGAGCTCCTTTTGTATTCCTTGACGTTGCTTAGCATTCGCCATTAGCCAATTGTAGTCGGTCTTGAGCCATTACCCTTCAGTCAGCTGATCGAGATGTTGGTTTCACGTCACAGTACAGGCGCAGTGTGGCAATGCGCCCTCTATTGTATTTATGCTCCAAGTTGTTTATATATGAAGCATGACGATATTCGTCATGTATGAAGTTTAAGAAGTCCTCTCGGCACGCCGGAAGGCGGAGGTAGATTTCACCGGACAAACTTGGGGATAGGCGAAAATAGGCAGAATATGCAGGTTTTCGTAGAAGGATCAGACCTCATTTATTGCGAGAAGGTAGTTTATAATTGGAGCTTAATTAACTTTGATTTTCGTCATTTTATGCTTATTTTAAACATTTTATTGTCTCATGGGAACGGTAACCTTCTTGTCATTTGGGGTCAATTTTTATACTTGTGGTCACACTGTCCTTATGCAAGGTTTCGACACTGATGTGTAACTATGTAACGGTCTGTTACTTCTTCACGCAAAATTATATCTCCCGCAGAGATTTTGGTTGGTTCCTCAGTTTAGGGGCTGCGACAACGCGGTCATGTAACCCCGTGTACTTAGGGATGGCTGTATTAGTCTGTAATGTAGGTAAGGACTGCAGACGGTCAATTTCAAGCAGTAGTTCTTAATGTTGCTACCAGGTACTAACCGTCAACGACACCTAGCTGTGAACTTGGCTACTAGATGCCGCCGCAACCAGCAACTCGCAACGAACGTTGGAACTTCCCCTCCAAAGGAAAGCATACTGAGGGATTTTTAGCGCTCTTAGAAAATCCGACGACTTTGGCCGGCTTTGAACTCGCGACCTTGGGCATAGACTTTCAGCATGCTGCCAGTTACGTCACCGAAGCCGCTTCACACTTAGTCAAATGGAAATCTGAATGTGATCTCGTGCAAGTGCGTTATCTTGGCAACGTCTGATGGCTCATCCGTCATCAATTTAGTAGTGTTGCCATGGCAACCACTGAGAGCTCTTGGCATTTTCTTATAATTCCGAAATCATTTTTCTCATCCCTTGGCATAATGGTGGGTCATATCAAAAATTCTTTCAGACAAAAGTTTTAGGTAATTATTAGGGGAATATTGTCCATTTTGTACGGTTTTGATATTGTGCTTATTAAGAGAGATATAATTAATGTTTCCCGAAAAACCAACTTTTTCCCACCCCTTTCGTCAATGGCTGGTGCTATAAAAACTCTTCAAACATAAATTTTTGGGCTTTATCCGACACATAGTATGAACTTTGAACGGATTCGATATTTCACATATTAAGAGAGTTATAGCAATATTTCACTTTTTCGAAAAAAAAAGCCCCCCATTTTCACCCCTTTCGACCGATTTAGCCCAGTAACGAACTCGACCGAGATTTTATAGGTATACATATTCGGTAAAAAATTCAAAGTGATTGGTGCAAAATTACGGCAGTTATCGTGTCCACAAGAAACTGATATACATATATATACATACATAAATTATATATAGCCTAAACTTTTGAACTGACGGTGGTTTTGGGGTCTGGGGGATGTGAAACGCGAAGATATGTCGAAATTTTCCGGAAGTCGAAACATGGTACCCATTGCAATAGTTAGCTTTCTAATGAAATCTACCTCTGGTTGGTTCCTCAGTTTAGGGGCTGCGACAACGCGGTCATCTAACCCCGTGTACCTTGGGTGAGTGTAGAATCTGTCTGATAAACGGTGTGAATTGTAATGGCTGTATTAGTCTTGATTCAGGTAAGGACTGCAGACGGTCAATTTCAAGCAGTAGTTCCTAATGTTGCTCCCAGGTACTACCGTCAACGACACCTAGCTGTGAACTCGGCTACTAGATGCCACCCCAACCAGCAACTCGCAACGAACGTTGGAACTTCCCCTCCAAAGGAAAGCATACTGAGGGATTTTAGCGCTCTTAGAAAATCCGACGACTTCGGCCGGCTTTGAAACCGCGACCTTGGGCATAGACATTCAACATGCTACCAGTTACGTCACCGAAGCCGCTTCCCACTTAGTCAGATGGAAATACTGAATCTGATCTCGTGCAAGTGCGTTGTCATGGCAACGTCTGATGGCTCATCCCTCATCAATTTAGTAGTGTTGCCATGGCAACCTCTGATAGCTCTTGGCATTTTCTTATAATTCCGAAATCATTTTTCTCATTCCTTGGCGTAATGGTAAGTCATATCAAAAATTCTTTCAGACAAAAGTTTTAGGTAATTATTAGGGGAATATTGTCCATTTTTTACGGTTTTGATATTGTGCCTATTAAGAGAGATATGATTAATGTTTCCCGAAAAACCAACTTTTTCCCACCCCTTTGGTCAATGGCTGGAGCTATAGAAAAAACTCTTCAAACATAAATTTTTGGGCTTTATCCGACACATAATATGAAGGTTGAACGGATTCGATATTTCACATATTAAGAGAGTTATAGCAATATTTCACTTTTTCGAAAAAAGCCCCCCATTTTCACCCCCTTCAACCGATTTAGCCCAGTAACGAACTCGACCGAGATTTTATAGGTATACATATTCGGTAAAAAATTCAAAGTGATTGGTTCAAAATTACGACAGTTATCGTGTCCACAAGAAAGTGATATACATATATATATATATATATATATATATATATACATACATAAATTATGTATAAACTTTTGAACTGACGGTGGTTTTGGGGTCTGGGGGATGTGAAACGCGAAGATATGTCGAAATTTTCCGGAAGTCGAAACATGGGACCCATTGCAATAGTTAGCTTTCTAATGAAATCTACCTAACTGGAAGTGATTATAAATTGTATGAAGGTGTCTAGACTGCATGATTATAATAATCCCATAAATCTTCTAAGTAAGAAGAGTACTTATAATTAAAAAACTATAAAATCATATAATTTCACTGCAGTACTACATATATTATGTATCATAATATTACTACTGAACCGTAAGTAATATTCTCAGTAAATGCTTGTATGTTACAGTGAATATCAGAACTACTTCCCAAACTGATTGTATCCGGGTTGGTATATAATTTTACCCTACACCCTGATATCATAGAGACCTCGTGTTTATCTTGTTTTGAACTAAAGTATATTACTCTAATACATTTGTATTTGAGTTGGCGCCCAACGGGATTTCCCTATTTTATATTCTGCTTGCTAGGGGGACTCTTCATGGTTGGTTACAGAGGAAGCTACTTAGGAGAACATTACAGTAGGGCAAGCTCAATTTAACTCGTACGGTGAGCCGGTCCGTGCGAGTAAACATTTACATGTTAACCTTAGGCATGTAACCCAACAAGATAGATATTAATCATTTATCACTGATCTGGGCTGGCTAAGTCTTTTAATATGTCTCTCCACTTGTTTCTGTCTCTAGCCGTTCTTGTCCTTGTTGCGCCTAATGTTCTCGTGAAGTTTTCAGACCATCTTCGCCTTGGACGTCCTCTGCTCCTCTTTCCAATTCGGGGATACCACACTGTGGTACATACGCCCATCTGTCATGTTTTAGTCTGGATGCATGACCTCCCACTTCCATTTTAGTGTCCTTGATTGTCTGGCCACATCCTGAGTTTTTGGTCTTCTTTTTAAGTTCTGCATTTGTCACTCGATCACTCCATTTGATGTCGAGAATCCGTCCCTCCATCTTACGTTGGCATCTTTGTAGTATTTCTGTTTCCCTTTGTGTTCATGCCCATGTTTGGCATCCATAGATTAGCACTGGAATGACACAACTTTCTCGTATTTCTACTTTTGTCTTCAACTGGAGAGATTCATTTTGGAAAATGAACTTCAATCTCCAAAACTTACCCCATGCTAATGTCTTTCTCTACTCTCTTTTTTAATGATATTGATTGACCTAAGTAGATATATTCGTCGGTATAATCAATTGGTGATCCATTCAATGATATTGCTATTTCATTTGAAGGTGACATTGTTATTAGCCATTGATAAATCCCTTGAAGGCCTCCTGCTGCAAGGTAGCTCTGAGATATTTCATCAGACGAGCTAGACTGATGAACATTTACCTTATCAGTACCTTAAAACTGAACTATTTACACTCCCATCCATCTTCCTCACAAATGATCGTATTGTATTAAACACAATTTCCACTGGTACAACTTGGACCTGAAGATTTAACTAAGCTGACGATGAGTCTAAGGATGTTTGGAACAGACTGTTTCGACGACAGTCCTCCACGAACTTCGTTGACCTGCCGCTCTCATCCATCGCTTTCCGATCGTCGACTGGAACTCGTCTGAACGTCTGGTCTTCGGACGGCCGGGAGTTTCTTCTTCCATCTCTGGGCTCCCACACTGTAGTGTTGAATAGTCCCACCTCGCGTGATCCATTCTCAGTACATGGCCTATCCATGTCCATTTCAGTTTCCTGGCCCTCTTGATGACATCCTCTAGCCCTTGTTACATACTTAATGGTAATTTTTGTGTTTGAAATATTGTTATAAAGTTATAAAGAAACAAATTAGGATTGAACTGCAATCCTGTAATTCTTCTTTATTGTAACCCTTATGTTAATATAGCAAGTAATGCTAGAACAATCAATACCAATGGCCGACCTTCCCCTGCCTCAAAATGAAACTCAATTGAAATGATCAGATCAGACAAGACAAGACAAGGAATGGAGACAAGAATTATTCCTAGGCTATAAGCCTATTGTTCATCTGACATGTAGTAGAGGAAAGGAACAACAGTGTAAGGGATTGTTTGTTGTGAAAAAGATATTTGTCGCTGACACTCACCCAAAACAAATTGTTTCGTAAAGAACAAATCAGTCGCCTCCGTAGCGTAGCGGTCAGCACGGTTAGCTGCCGCCCCGGAGGTTCTGGGTTCGATTCCCGGCTCTGCCACGAAATTTGAAAAGTGGTACGAGGACTGGAACGGGGTCTACTCAGCCTCGGGTGGCCCAAATGAGTAGAGGGGGTTCGATTCCCCCTCAGCCATCCTCGAAGTGGTTTTCCGTGGTTTCCCACTTCGTCTTCGGGCAAATGCCGGGATGGTCCCTTCTTCAAGGCCACGGCCGCCTCCTTCCCTCTTCCTTGTCTATCCATCCTAACGATCCCTTACCTTCCCTCATGAGGCCCCTGTTGGCTTTGCAGGTGAGGCCGCCTGGGCGAGGTGCCGATCCCACCTCACCAGTTGTATCCCTTCCGATTCGATGTTCCCAGCTCTAGTAAACTGCCCGTAGAGGCGGTAGTGGTGAGTTCCCTCGCTAGTCCGTGGGTTCCACCAACCTGGAGGGTAAACGACTAAAAAAAAAAAAAAAGAACAAATCTCCTACTTCTATATTTGAAATTCAGTGCCTCATTATTATATTTTTTTTATTTGTAATGCTATACAGTTTTTATATAAGATTTCTCTTTCACCAGATTGAGTGCCAATTGCTTTGCTATATCCAGTTTGACCAAACGCAAAAACGCATTAAAACTATGAAAAGTTGGATGTCCTAAGGGAGGATATGAAACATACCAATTTTTGTGGATTTCTGTGCAGGCGTTCAAAATTTATAAGGGGGGGGGGGCACACAGACAAGACAAACGGATAGACAAACATACAGACTAGTCGATACTCAAAAAGCTCCTGATAATCTCATAATCCTACTTTTACTCATTTTTAGCCTACTTTCGATTTTTGCAAAAAATGAAAGTAGACTTATGAGATCACTACAGGGCCAAAAATTGTGTGTCTGTCTGTGTGTGTGTGTGAGAGAGTCTGTGTGTGTGTGTGTGTGTACTCTGAATGTCTGTTCCTCCTATCAATTCGAACACGGTGAAACCGAATGAACGAACGAAATTTGGTACAGAGGTAGAACAAGCAAAGGGCACCTCAGTGTCATGTTTTATATCGCCGCCATCTTTACCAAAACTGAATGGCGGCCACTCAAACGTTCAAAACGTAAAATCAAACAGCGACTAACCAAATTATCCGATCTCTACCAAATTTGGTAACAACATACCTTCATATAGGACGCGTCTTGTGACCAAACTACAAGGTCATCCTCCGGACCATTTCAGGATGGCGGCCGTGCAAATTATGCAAACTTTATAATCCATATCATGGGACCCACCAGTTCCGATTATCGAGCCGAGAATCGATTTAACTGTTCTAAAGGAAGAGGCACGTTCGAAATTAAAAGTTTATTTTGTAATACTATAGTGCAGAAGTGATTTTAAAAAGCTGAGCCGTCTCGGTAAGAAGACAAGATGGCAGCGGATATCTTGTGCCTGACATATATTTCACTAATTTGAGTATTGCATGCAATATAGCTACTGATACAAAATAAATAAACTTTGTATGAAATGCTTTATAAATAAATAATATACTCCACTGATAAAATCGTTTAGTCTAAATCATTATTTGCTAACAAGTTATATGTAAGTCATTTTATATAGAACGATGTTCCTTGGCATAATTGGCTCCGTGGTAAAGCGTTGGCCTATCACTCTTATGCCTATGGTTCAAACCCCATCAGAGTTCTTTTTTTTTTTGGTTGAAATTTTATATATTTATTGTTTTGTAATGATTCAGACGTTTTAAAATTAAGCGTTATATTGTGCATATTACAGTGGAAAATATATATTTAATTAAAACATAATTCACCAGCAGATTTGCTCGAGACATCTAGCAGCCAAAAAGGTAACTGCAAGGTACTTATTAACTTCAAGATTTTATTGAAAAGTTTCTTCTTATGGCCACTAGAATGCACTCGCCCTGTTAGGGTTATATTGTTCGATACTTCTCCACTAGATGTCACGACTAGTCTACGTGGGACTCCATTGGTTAGTACCGTATACCATTGGCATTCTATGCGCATCGAACTTGAAGAATGGCAAGATGATACTACGATAAATTTTTACTTTTTATTTTAAAGGGTTTGTAACAGCCTATTGTGCGTTATTTGAAAATGTTATTTGAAGTAAAGAACCAAATGATTTCACATAGTAACTGAATTCTAGCCGATGGTGCTAGTTCAGGTTATTAATTAATACTTTTATTTCAGGCAAATAGCAATCGAAAATATCTACATAGTTTGTATACACATGTCTCTGTAGGGTCATGGAAAGATTTGTTAATTGAATTAGGGTTGTGAAAGCCATGCACAACCAGACGTGTAAAGACATGCCTCAACTCAAAGTTGGATGTTGCCCACGGCAGGTCGATTATGTAATAATAACAATAATAATAATAATGTTATTTGTTTTACGTCCCTTTTAACTACTGCTGCTTTTAGATACGCCGGGGTGCCGGAATTTTGGCCCGAAGAGGATTTTTAACGTGCCAGTAAATCTACTGACATGGCTCCCTCGCATTTGTGCACCCTCAAATGCCAGCTGACTGCGCCAGGATACGAACCTGCAACCTAGGGCCCAGCAAGCGAGAACGTTACCGCTGAGCCACGCAGCCAGTCCGGTCGATTATGTCTCCAGATCCATAACATTCTTGAGATACGTCTTATCTATCTTTCTTCAATGATGGTAGTAGTTTTTTTTTTCTAGGTTGTGGCGTTTGGTAGAGGTAAATAGTTTCTAAGGTCTTCAACCAAGACATGATTCTATTATACTCTTTGATAATAACAACGAGTTATAACTATACTCATACATTTAGGAGAAAGTAGGCTATATGTTCTTTACTGAACATCTTGTTTCCTACATGTTCTAAGTAGACTAAACATACACCAAAACCTCTACAGCGGCTTCGGTGGCGTAGTCGGTAGCATGCTGAGCTTCTATGTCCAAGATTGCGGGTTCAAATCCGGCCGAAGTCGTCGGATTTTTTAAGAGCGTTAAAAATCCCTCAGTATGCCTTCCTTTGGAGAGGAAGTAAAGCAGGCGGTCCCATGTCATAGATTTATGGCATGTTAAAGAACCTTCCACTAATTACACATGTGTGAAGCTAAATTCTATAGGTTAAGAATGTAAACAACGCTCCTAGGTGCCTACGTCCGTTGCCAAGCGGTGACGTCTGATAGCTAAGTTCTGAACTAGAGTCGTTGACGGTGGCATTTGGCGGCAAATGCTAAATTATATCCTGCTTTATCAATTCTTTATTTATTTTTAATTTTTTTTATTTAGTCAATTTACCCTCTAGGTTGGTGGTTCCCACGGACTCAGCGAGGGGACTCACCAATACCGCCTCTATGGGCAGTGTCCTGGAGCTTGGAACATCTGGTCGGGATGGATACAACTGGGGAGGTGTGATCAGCACTTCGCCCAGGCAGCCTCACCTGCAAAGCGAACAGGGGCCTCATGAGGGATGGGAAGGGATGGAAGGTTGGGATGGATAGGCTAGGAAGAGGGAAGGAGGCGGCCGTGGCCTTACAGTAGGTACCATCCCGGCATTTGCCCGAAGACGAAGTGGGAAACCACGGAAAACCACTTCGAGGATGGCTGAGGTGGGAATCGAACCCCCTCTACTCATTTGGACCACCCGAGGCTGAGTAGACCCCGTTCCAGTCCTCATACCACTTTTCAAATTTCGTGGCAGAGCCGGGAATCGAACCCAGGACCTCCGGGGCGACAGCTAACTATGCTGACCGCTACGCTACGGAGGCGACCGTTATCAATTCTTAGATTTTAATTGCAGGCCTACGTCTGGCCGCTATCTTGAAAATGCAAATAAGCTACGAGGGAATCGTCTCCTCAGAGAGTGAATTTTTTGCATGGTGCTACATACTTGCCAAGTTTAGAAATTGTAATTTATTAAATGGTGAGTCATTGACTTTCATATCTTATATTCAAGATGGCGGATCTGAGCAGTTTTATTGTATAATTTGCAAGTGAAATTTCTTATACAAGACACCTCTTTCACAAAATCATGTTCGCATTGCTCAATATATCCTGCTTTATCAATATTTAAGTTTTAATAATACGCATGGCCATCATTTTGAGTTTGTCAATTCTAGGCACTTGTCCCTATAGCACAATAAAGTTCTTGCATGGTCTAGCTAAGTTACGAAATACCGGTAGTAAGTTTATAAAATGATAATAATGTTGGTGATGGGATTGAGCGATACGCTGCCCTGCGGAGAGATCTTTCCGTGTCAATGGCTACAGAAGGCAGCAGTAGACAAATAAATAAATATTTATTTATTCAAGATAGTGGATGCACGTTATTTTTAAAAATTATATATCTATGGTTTAAAAACACATGATTTTTCTTGTGCGTTGCATCAATGCATTAAATTTCGTATTACCATAGTAAATGTTTTCAGAGCAATGGAGTTCAATATTTCTTTATCCCTTATTTTTACCAAAGGAGACCCACTAAAATTCAAAATGGCGTATATTTGAATTGGCAGCAAATTGGGCTTAAAACTATGAAAAGTTGGGTGCCCTAAGGGAGGATATGATACATACCAATTTTTGTGAAATTCTGTGCAGGCGTTGAAAAGTTTTAAGGGGGGCACACAGACAAGACAAACGGACAGGCAGACAGACTAGTCGATACTCAAAAAGCTCCTGATAGATCTCATAATCCAACTTTTACTTTTTTTTTCCAAGATGTTCTAAGTAGACTAAACATACACCAAAACCTCTACTTCATGGCACTATCAGAGGATAAACTAAATAAGAATACCCTTCTCTTTCTATTCGATTACTAAACTCTACGGAGTTAGTGCTTTGAAACCTTCAGTTGATAGAAACACTTTTAAGGACACGTGGCGCGTACGCGAGTAAACTCGACTCATCCGGTGCTGTGAATGAGAAGATCTCACACCACCTCGTTACAAGCTGCCCTGCAGAGAGCATTATATCTGTGTCAATGGCTACGCAAAGCAGCAGTCATTTACGACCAGTAGTGTTTTTAACGGGTTCTATACGCTCCTCCACCTCCCCATCTCCAAAAATGCGACAGCCCACATGGAGGGCGCGCTTTTCAAATAAAGATGGTGAGCATAGCTTAACCTAACCTAACCTAGTCTAGCTAACCTAACCTAGCCTACCTAACCGGAACCGATCCAAACCGGAAACAAACCAAACCGGAACCAAACCAAACCGCAACCGAGCCGAACCAAACCGAACCGACCCAAACCGGAACCGAACCAACCCAGAATAGAACCAAAATCGGAACAGAACCGAAAGAAACTGGATCCGAACTGAACCGAACCTGTGGGTGGATGCTCTCATTGGGGGGGGGGGGAGGTAAAATGGAAAGGGAAGGGAGTCGGTTATCGTTAACCCACCTTTGCTATACCTTTACCGCTCTACCTCTACCGCTCTCCCACCACCGCTCTACCTCTACCACTCTACCGCTCTACCTCCATCGCAAATGGTCTGCGATGTGTGATTTAAAAAGAGCAGAATCCTTCAGCGTATGGCGTCACGCGATGCAGGTGTTACAAGCGGATGCAAGGTGTAGCGTTACAGTAAGCAAGCGTGCGAAACATGATTCATGCAGACGTATGACGTCGCGTGATGCAGGTGTATATCAACAACCATGAGAACGCTGCTTCGACTGATATTTGAACCGACGCAGGTGTTCACGTGGGAAGTAAAAGGTGTTTATTATTCTACGATTACGTCAGCGAACCATGAACTGACTTATCAAACCCTAAGAACGCTGATGCAACAGATATTTGATGCAGCGCAGGTGTGCACGGGTGAACATAGCTGCGGCGTGGGAACATAGCAGCAAAACATGAACTCTCTTGTCAAACCGTGAGAACGCTGATTCAAGTGATATTTAATGCACCGCACGTGTGTTCGTGGTATAAAAAGGTAAGGAGGGGGAAGGTCTTTCTCACTCAGCTTACTTGTGGCTATAGTGGTGGAAGAGGACCTGAAAATACATTACTATTTTGGTAAATATGTTTTCATTTAAATCATATTTAGTTGGTTATAAGTGCTCTATTAAGTTCCAACGTTCACCGCTAGGCGTCAGTTACAGTGCTATCTGGTAACCAAAGTTAGAACTACTTGAAATTAGACTTGCTGGGAGTTCACAGACGTTTATTTAAAATACCCTGCTATGACCATTGGCTGTAAATAATATATATAATAATTCAAATATTTATATTTTATCTTGTTTTATCATTTATTAACATTTATGATTTCTTCCTCTTATTGGTAATTTGGAAAGTGATTGATAATCATCATGTTCAGGTGTGGTGAATGTAATAAACCGTTTTCAAGACCTGACAGCCTTCAACGCCATGCAAGTACTAAAGAAGGGGCAGATGACCTCGTAGTTCCGCCCCTTAAAACAACAATAATTAACACTAACTAAGTACTAAACATAATCTTAAATTGATTGTGTCCAGTCTTTGTGCTACCACATCTAACAGACAGGATAATCTTGCACGTCATGTAAATTTAAAGCATGCCAGTTCAGCACCTATTTCGTGTCCAGTTTGCGAATAAAATGATATCGATCTCACATGGTAGAAGTGCATGATGAACAACAGGAAATAAGAACTGCAAAACCATCAACTAGCACGGAACCTTTGAATGAATGTAATGAAGTAGGAGGTGATAGTCTTGAAATAAATACTCGAAAGCGTAAAAGTTCTCAAGATTGTGAAAATAGTTATACAGCAAAAGGAATGAAAAACGGTGAACCTTCGATAACACATTGTGAAGGATGTAATATTGATGAACATTCTTCATTCATTCATGGACATTTACGCAGTATGAATCATAATAACCACACTTGTTATGAAAAAAAATTCTGCGAATATCCAACGAAATAATAGTGCGTTTGAAAGTGGAATTGCTAGTTACAGACTTCATAGTGAAGAAAAAACTAAACGTATTGTAACATTTTTACAGAATGTTCAACCTAGTGTGTTTGGCTTGGTAGATAATGTTTTAGTGGAACATAAAACATTTAAAATGAATTTCGAACTCTTTGGACTGTAAGTAAAAACTGGGAGTGAAGGTGAAATTACTGATATATCCTTTAATACAAAAACGTAATTATTAGGGAATCGACTAATATCAATAATATGTACCAAGATATTTTAAGTGCTATCATCGTGAAGAGTGAAGAGTTCCAGGAAAGGGAGTCAGGCTGGGCGTTGGTTGATGTACTTTATTTAGAAACCAACATGAATAAATATAACCCCCTTCGAGCATCATCATACATTGATTTACCTGTACGGATCAATCTAAATAAAGGTGTTGTGAACGTTATGAATAATGATCAAGCATGTTTTGCGTTGGCTGTAACCTCTGCTCTTCATCCAGCAGTGGAGCATATGGATAGAGCATCATCTTATCCTCACTATTCCTCAGTGTTGAATTTTAAAGAAATGGAATTTCCTATGGATATAAGAGACATTAAACGTTTTGAAGAGCTGAACAATGTAAGTAGTAATAGGTATTGAATTGAAGACATGAGTTTAGTAGGTCCTCTATATTATATTCAGAAAAAAGGATGCTCATGTAAATTTATTATACAGGTTTATTATTCAGGTTGTGTCAGTCAGTTAAAAATTTTCAGTGGTAGATACTGACTCATAGCCCATCCATATTGGTTATTTGCATCAAGGTAGACAATATACATTGACTGTTCACAAGGGTTATAACTAGGTTCGTTATGTATTTATTATTCGCTTTAGAATATCGCCCACAACATTGGCTTAATCCACCTCGAATTGATGATTTTATAAAATTAAGCTTGTCTAGGCCTATATCAGTTATCAATTCTAATTTTTCATTCGTTTCTTTCAACATTGAACTGAAACTTAACTCAGGAACAGTAAAATACTGACCAGGGTTAAGGTCATAAGTTTTCATACAAATATTCAGGAAATTTTCAAAAACATCTGCTAATAGTAACACATCTGTCTTCAAATATATGTCTGAAAATTCACCTAAAGTTTTAATGTCAAACTGTGCCTATGCACATTGTGCATGTAAATATTCCTGATCACTGATATGACTTGTGTTTACGGTACTGTAAAATGTATCTTTTGGTGGCAAAGATCACTCCTCAAGACGTTCCAGACAGTTAATATATTAGTAAGGGAATATATCCTTTTGACGAATCAAATTAAAATCATCCTCTTTACGAAAGACACGTTGAATTTCTCGAAACTGATCTGATTTTAAATTACTAGCAAGCTTATCGAGACTACTCGACATAAAGCAGAATGAGTAAAAATCACAGTTTTATATTATTTTCCCTGTCAGTTTTGAGATATTTTGTGAACGATATGTATTGTTCCTTATTATTTGGAATCACATCAATTTTCGCATCTAAAGCTCCAAATTCTTTAACAATAAAGTGGTTATCGTATTTGCTACCATTATGTAGAATGAGTGGAATACATTTAGTTACTCTATACTTTAAATTACATTCTTGGTGAACAGCACCTCGATATTTTCCTGTTAAATGGTCATGATCGCGAATCCTGTCCGTATATAAACATTCACCACATATAAATCAATTAGTTTCAGTTTCAAAACGCATTTGCTGTGATGGTGTTAGTGGCTCCATTGGAATGGTAGTATTTAAAATAGATGATATAAATGGATTGCATCTTTTTCAAGTCTTTCCATAAAAACTTTAGGAGCATCAGGTCCTCTATAGAGCTCAAACTTATTTAACGAGTCATCGTAGCTACATTTAATATAATAAGCAAAGATAAAAGGTTCATGAATGCGAGTAGTGTTGGTAAAAGGTTTGGTTGGATTCGATGAACATGTGTTAAAGGGTTTTAGCAAAGCTTCAAAGTCAGCATATTTAACAAATGGCACTCGAAACTGCTTCTCCAAGTCCTTAAATTTCAGAATGTTATCTCCAGGAGTAGGTAATACCGTACTAACAATGATTACAACCCCATTTTTGATGTTGAGTTAGTTGATCCTCCTTTTTAAAATATAGCAAGCAGCCATCTTTTGATAGTTGGCTACCGACAAGTCTACTTAAATGTTTGTCCAACACTATTGGGCATTTTCACCTTTAGTTATGTACACTAAGTTTACATGAGCATCCTTTTTTCTGAGTATAATATAGATGACCTACTATACTCATGTTTACAATTCCATACATATTTATACTTAAATTGTTCAGCTCTTCAAAACGTTTAATGCCTCTTATATCCATAGGAAATTCAATTTCATTAAAATTCAACACTGAGGAATAGTGGGGATAAGATTATGCTCTATCCATAGGTTCCACTGCTGGATGGAGACCAGAGGTTACAGCCCACGCAAAACATGCTTGATCATTATTCATAACGATCACAACACCTTTATTTCGTTTGATCCATGCAGGTAAATCAATGTATGACGATGCTCGAAGGGGGTTATATTTATTCATGTTGGTTTCTAAATAAAGTACGTCAACCTACGCCCAGCCTGACTCTCTTTCCTGGAACTCTTCACTTTTCACGATGATAGCACTTAAAATATCTTGGTACATATTACTGATATTAGTTGATTCACTAACAATTACGTTTTGTGTATTAAATGATTTTATATCAGTAATTTCACCATTACTCCCCGTTTTTACACACAGCCCAAAGAGTTCAAAAATCATTTTAAATGTGTTATGCTTCTCTAAAACATTACTACCAAGCCAAACACACTAGGTTGAACATTCTGCAAAAATGTTTCAATACGGTACTTTTAGTTTTTTCTTCACTATGAAGTCTGTAACTAGCAATTCGACTTTTAAACGCACTACTAATTTGTTGATATTCGCAGATTTATTTTTTTCATGACAAGCATTCTTTTTATGATGAATACTGCGATAATGTCCATGAATGCATGAAGAAGGTACATCAATATTACATACATCACAATGTGTAATCGAAGGTTCACCATTTTTCATTCCTTTTGCTGTATAACTATTTTCACAATATTGAGAACGTTATTACTTGCATGGCGTTGAAGGCTGTCATCCTGAAAACTGTTTATTACATTCACCACACTTGACCATGATGATTATCAATCACTTTCCAAATCTACTATATAAAGCTCAAATACCACTCACTCACTCACTCACTGACTGATTCATTCATCACGAAATCTCAGAAACCACCGAACGGATTGGAATGAAATTTGGTATGCAGCTTCCTCAAGGGCCGCAAACGCCCACTAAGAAAGGATTTTTGGATATTCAGGTTCCAGAGGGGTGTTAAGGGGGTAGACCTGCATTTCATTGAATAGCAATATCTCCCGATTGGTTTCATTGGGGGATGTGATACTCGGCATATAAACTCATCATTAAAAAAAAAAGACACGTGTCTGAGGGTTTTTCGATGTGGTGTGTATTATGAGGTGAAAGGGGTGAAAAGTGGGTGTTGAAGGATTCCTAACGGAGCGTGTATCCCTTAAACGACATAGGCGAGGAGTTCGGAACTCAGCCGAGAAAAATCAGCATAAAAATAACTAAACAGGTGTTTGACCGTTTTTTCATAGATAAAATTTAAGGGGCCCATGGAGAGGGGTGAAATTATGGGGGAGGGGGGGGGGGTAAACGTAATATGTCTGAGTGTAAAATTATACATGGCCTATGTTGTAGACAATAACACATTACATCTTTTTTGTCTCTTGCTATTTCATCATACGACGAATACTTACGGAGTTATTAATGATTTTGTACTTTTTGGTCGGAATTTTCTAAGTCCCAGGAATGACATAAAAATTGATTCGAATGAAATTTCAAAAAATTGTTTTTTTTTTTATATTTTTATTATATTTTTCACGTCTTTTAGGGTCCGAAACCAACATGATATTTTGATGTTTTTTTTTCGTCCCATGCATTTTTGGTTTCAGGTGATAGAATTATTTTCCACTAGGACCCATGCTTATCTATTATATAAAGCTCAAATACCACTCACTCACTGACTGACTCATTCATTCATCACGAAATCTCAGAAACCACCGAACGGATTGGAATGAAATTTGGTATGCAGCTTCCTCAAGGGCCGCAAACGCCCAGTAAGAAAGGATTTTTGGATATTTAGGTTCTAAAGGGGTGTTAAGGGGGTAGACCTTCATTTCATTGAATAACAATATCTCCCGATTGGTTTCATTGGGGAATGTGATACTCGGCATATAAACTCATCATTAAAAATAAGAAGACATGTGTCTGAGGTTTTTTCGATGTGGTGTATATTATGAGGTGAAAGGGGTGAAAAGTGGGGGTTGAAGGATTCCTAACGGAGCGTGTATCTCTTAAACGACATAGGCGAGGAGTTTGGAACTCAGCATAAAAATAACTAAACAGGTGTTTGACGTTTTTTCATAAATCCAATTTAAGGGGCCCATGGGGAGGGGTGAAACTATGGGGGAGGGGGTGGGGGGTAAACGTAATATGTCTGAGTGTAAAATTATACATGGCCTATGTTGTAGACAATAACACATTACATCTCTTTTGTCTCTTGCTATTTCATCATACGACGAATACTTACGGAGTTATTAATGATTTTGTACTTATTGGTCGGAATTTTCTAAGTCCCAGGAATGACATAAAAATTGATTCGAATGAAATTTCAAAAAATTGTTTTTTTAAATATTTTTATTATATTTTTCACGTCTTTTAGGGTCCGAAACCAACATGATATTTTGATGGTTTTTTTTCGTCCCATGCATTTTTGGTTTCAGGTGATAGAATTATTTTCCACTATGACCCATGCTTGCTTATCTATTATATCAAGCTCAAATACCACTCACTCACTGACTGACTCATTCATTCATCACGAAATCTCAGAAACCACCGAACGGATTGGAATGAAATTTGGTATGCAGCTTCCTCAAGGGCCGAAAACGCCCAGTAAGAAAGGATTTTTGGATATTTAGGTTCTAAAGGGGTGTTAAGGGTGTAGACCTTCATTTCATTGAATAACAATATCTCCCGATTGGTTTCATTGGGGAATGTGATACTCGGCATATAAACTCATCATTAAAAATAAGAAGACACGTGTCTGAGGTTTTTTCGATGTGGTGTATATTATGAGGTGAAAGGGGTGAAAAGTGGGGGTTGAAGGATTCCTAACGGAGCGTGTATCTCTTAAACGACATAGGCGAGGAGTTTGGAACTCAGCATAAAAAATAACTAAACAGGTGTTTGACGTTTTTTCATAAATCCAATTTAAGGGGCCCATGGGGAGGGGTGAAATTATGGGGGAGGGGGGGGGGGGGTAAACGTAATACGTCTGAGTGTAAAATTATACATGGCCTATGTTGTAGACAATAACACATTACATCTTTTTTATCTCTTGCTATTTCATCATACGACGAATACTTAGGGAGTTATTAATGATTTTGTATTTTGTGGCCGGAATTTTCTAAGTCCCAGGAATTACATAAAAATTGATTCGAATGAAATTTCAGAAAATAGTTTTTTTTAATACTTTTATTATATTTTTCACGTCTTTTAGGGTCCGAAACCAACATGATATTTTGATGTTTTTTTTTCGTCCCATGCATGTTTGGTTTCAGGTGATAGAATTATTTTCCACTAGGACCCATGCTTATCTATCTATTTAACTAATGTTATAACAGGATTACAAATGTTATTGCGGGCGAAGCCGCGGGTAACAGCTAGTTACCTATAAAAGGAAGAAATCATAAATGTTAATAAAAGACAAGACAAGGTAAAATATAAATATTTGAATTATTATATATAATAATTACAGCCAATGGTCATAGCAGGGTATTTTAATTAAACGTCTGTGAACTCCCAGCAAGTCTAATTTCAAGTATTTCCTACTGTGGTTACCAGATGCCGCTCTCACTAACGCCTAGCGGTGAACGTTGGAATTAAAAGAGCGCTTATAACCAACTAAATATGATTTTAAAAGAAAACATAGCCTACTTACCAAAATAGTAATGTGTTTCAGGTCCTCTTCCACCACTATAACCACAAGTAAGCTGTAGAGTTAATGTGTTGTTAACTACCGTTCACGTGATTCAACTATAAAGTGAGAAAGGCCTTCCCCCTCCATAGCTTTTTATACCACGAACACACGTGCGTTACATCAAATATCACTTGAATCAGCGTTCTCACGGTTTGTCAAGTTGGTTGGTTGGTTCTTAAGTTTAGGGGCTGCGATAACGCGGTCATATAGCCCCTTGTACTTTGGGTGTGTGTAGAATCTGTCTTATAACCGGTGTATTCTGTGATGACTGTATTAGTGGGTGTTATCTGTTTTTTAATTTAAGTACAGACTGCAACTTAGAATTTTTCAAATAGTTCCAACTTTTGCCACCAAGCGCCACCGTCAACGACTACTAGGCCAAGTTCAGAACTTAGCTACTAGACGCCACCGCAGTCGGTTCTTGGCAACGAACGTAGAAACCTAAGAGCGTTGTTTACATTCTTAACCTATACAATTTAGCTTCACTCAGGTGTAATTTGTGGAAGGTTCTTTAACATTCCAAAAATCTATGACATGGGACCGCCGGCTTTACTTCCCCTCCAAAGGAAGGCTTACTGAGGGATTTTTAACGCTCTTAAACATCCGGGTTTGACAAGAGAGTTCATGTTTAGCTGCTATGTTCACACGCGTACACCTGCGTCGCATCGAATACCAATTGCATCAGCGTTCTCAGGATTTGACAAGTCAGTTCATGTTTCGCTGACGTAATCGTAGAGTAATAAACACCTTTTACTTCCCACGTGCACACCTGCATCGGTTCAAATATCAGTCGAATCAGCGTTTTCATGGCTGTTAATAAACACCTGCATCACGTGACGTCATACGTCTGCAAGAACCATGTTCGCACACTTGCTTACTGTAACGCTACACCTTGCATCCGGTTGTGACACCTGTATCGCGTGACGTCATACGCTGTAAGATTCTGCTCTTTTTAAATCACACATCGCCACTATTTGCGATAGAGGTAGAGCGGAAGAGTGGTAGAGGTAGAGCGGTGGTGGGAGAGCGGTAGAGTTAGAGCGGTAAAGTTAGAGGAGAGGTGGATAAACGATAAACGACTCCCTCTCCTTTCCTTTTTACCTCCCCCAATGAGAGCATCCACCCTCCGGTTCGGTCCAGTTCGGTTCCAGTTTCATTCGGTTCGGTTCCGGTTTTGGTTCGATTCTGGTTTGGTTCGGTTTGGTTTGGTTCCGCTCGGTTCCGGTTTTGTTCAGTTCCGGTTTGGTTCGGTTCCGGTTTTGGTTCGGTTCCGGTTTGGTTCGGTTCCGGTTAGGTAGGCTAGGTTAGGTTAGCTAGACTAGGTTAGGTTAGGTTAGCTATGCACATCATCTTTATTTGAAAATCGCGCGTCCATGTGGGTGGTTGCGTGCGGTCGCCATCTTGGAGGTGGGGAAGTGGAGGAGGGCATAGAACCCGAAAAAAACACTACTACAATCACTTGTCTATTCTCTATTGCATGGCATCCCCACTATTACAGCAGGAGAAATGCGTATCAACGCACTACGAGTTCTTGAGCTGACTCTACATTTGATGATTGTTTGATATAATGTATTAACGGGCTGAATAAGGAATAAATGTTCGATGATAGCTCAAACTTCACTTGGATAAATACAGATTTCAAGTTCATCAAAATATATGTAGTATTTGCACAGTTTCCTGTCGCTTTACTATGGTGAGGAGTATAAATCGCTCTGGGTTCTACCACATTGGAATGAATCTCCCATATGGACAAGTTTCTTACCTCAAGCAGGGAGCCACATTCACTGAACATGCTGGTCTCCAAGTGCAACGTGAAGCACTCCTTCAGTTTGCCCACGGAATCTGAATCCTGAAATAGAACAATCGACACATTTACAATTTATGTTTAAAAAGTCGAAGATTATCTATTCTGTATGTACGGTATTGAAATTTTTGTTTATATTGAGCCAGTACGAGAATATAATGTTCCAATACATCCCATGTTTATTTGCTGTCTGTTTGTTACGGCTTCGCGTTAAAACGACTCGAGTGAAACATTTCTCTCTCTTAAGTTAACAGCCCTGGGGCTGGTTTGCAACAACTCGCCAATCTTCTCTATTCTCCGCCATTTCAAAAAGTCAAAATCTAAGTATAATGCACCCCCAGACGTAAAGTAAGCTACAGTATATTTGTTTAATGTGTAACATACTTTTTCTTTGTTTTCATCAAAATGGTTGGTTTAATTTGGAAAAGAAGTAAAGAAAAGAGAGGTTAAATTCAAGTTTGAACATTTTCTTTCATAATAATTTTTTGATAAAATAAACAGTGATATATCATAATAATAATAACAATGCTATTCGTTTTACGCCCCTTTTAACATCCACGGCTTTTAGAGACGCACCCAGTGATATATCAATAGATGTACGGTATGTTACCCCATAAAATTAATTATTCATTTTTTCATGGAGTCAGTGTATGTTTTGTGTCCTATATTGCGTAAGAAAAGCAAAGTCAGAAAAAGGAAAGAGTTTGAATATTTCAAAACAGACAGTGATTGTGTTTTGCCCATACTTTTGGAGAAGAAAGAAAGTTATAACAAAGGGAGTTTTAGCGTGGTGAATTATCAATATTGATGAGGGACAGAAATAGCCAATATCTGGTCAATTATCAAAGTTGAATGCGGTATTAATAAAACAGTGAGCATACATCTTAGGAAAGGTGTCGCTCAGGTAAATTGCAAAAGATGAAGCTCCACCACAGGAACTTCAAAATATCGTTGCTAATAGTTTAACTGCTATAAATGCTTCAAAATGCAGAATGAGGAATATTAAAGAAGGGAACCTTTATCAAAGAAATGTTGTTGCACTTGCAATGACTGCTTTGGCATGTGTAAAACTAGGGGAAACCACAAAATACCGAAATGTAACTTTTGAAGATGAAATTGTTTTTGACAAGAGTAAATTGATAAATAGTTTAGAAAAGGATCTGAATTTTCTTGTTTATTGAAACCAGACCAAAATTTAAACACAATTATCCACTATATATTTTGGTCAAGTCAAATTTTATACAATACAAGCTGTACCAATCAAAGGACGTGTTGGCGTTGAAGTGCTTTTGGATACCGTAGACAATATGCTTTTCAATTTCCGTTAACTGCCTCTAAACTATCGTAAAATGGATTAACTTATTTAGAGACATTCGTGGGAGCGTGTCCAACAACTCACCAAAGTTTCATCGCAATCGGATGAATATCATATGAACGCATGCGGGATTGTGTTTAAACGATTCGTGCGCTGTCACTCATTTGTTGAATCTACTCGTGCACCACCTACTCTGAGATGGATTTACTAAGTTAGAAACCATCACGTAAGTGTACACAACAACTCATCAAAGTTTCATAGCAATTGATGAATGGTATAATATGAACGCATACGGAATCTTGTTGAAACTCTTCGCGCGTCGTCACTCATTTGTTGCATCTACTCGTGCGCTACCTATTGTAAAATCGATTTACTAAGTTAAAAACCTTCACGTAAGTGTACACAACAACTCATCAAAGTTTCATCGCAATTGATGAATGGTATAATATGAACGCATACGGAATCTTGTTGAAACGCTTCGCGCGTAGTCACTCATTTGTTGCATCTACTCGTGCGCTACCTATTGTAAAATCGATTTACTAAGTTAGAAACCTTCACCTAAGTGTACACAACAACTCATCAAAGTTTCATCGCAATTGATGAATGGTATAATATGAACGCATACGGACTCTTGTTGAAACGCTTCGCGCGTCGTCACTCATTATTTGCATCTACTCGTGCGCTACCTATTGTAAAATGGATTTACTAAGTTCAGAAACCTGTAAAGTACAAAAAGAACATGGCGGCCAAGCGAAGGTGAAACCTTTTAACAGACTTTTCTGGCGATTTAACCATCTGAGCGCAGTGAAGTATGGTACAGTAAATGTTTATACACATTGTAATGCACTGGCATCTAATTTTGTTCAATGTTCACATAACCTCAAGATGGCGGCTGTGCGCAATTTACTGATACTTGTTACAATTTCGTATAACTTGAGGTTTTATTATTTATTTATCGTATGGCTAGCAACTAGGTGAATTCATATTCGTTTGAAATGGCGTATTTTCATGGAATTTTCATTTGTTTGTTTCCAGGTAAAAGAAAATGTATAATTTTTGCATGTTTTATACATAAATAGGTTCAGAAAATTAATTTGAATGGATCGGGGTGCGCTTGTATAATCATAATGCAAAACTGTAAACTGAATTTACTCAATAACTAAGAATTGTGATTTCCACAGTCAAGTTGTAAGTGCTACCGCTAGTGGTTTTGGTGTCATCTGCGAGAACTACTGTAAGTCTTCTCTATAACTTTCAGGAATTCGCCGCTATACGCTGTCCATCTTATTCTAATTATTGTGAATAAAGACTTGGAAATTAATAATAATAATAATAATGTTATTGGTTTTCCGTCCCTTTTAATTACTGAGGCTTTTAGAGACGCCGGGGGGCCAGAATTGTGTCCCGAAGGGGATCTTTAACATGGCAGTAAATCTAATGACACGGATCTGCGCAACCTCAAATGCCAACTGACTGCGCCAGGAACAGCTGGCGAGAACATTACCGCTGCGCTGCGCTGCGGCTTAACACACTTGGACGGACAGCAGGAAATTTGGGTTCAAATCCTGACTGCGGTCTCATCTTCAAGTCTTACCCCACAGATAGCCAGTTATAATTTATATGGGAGTATAGTGATCTTCAAAGTGGGTATTGTGGGAGAAACACAACATTGAAAATTCCTGTCAATGTACGAGAATAAATTTGGCACAAGAACGTCTAAAATGTCGTTGGCTACAACATTGCTGCAATATTGTGTGTTATACTTTGAAGTTGTCACGAGTAAGTTGATCTGTTTTCCAGCCTGGACAGCTAGCTGCCATTATGCACAGGTCAAGTTGTGTTCAAGAATGAAAATAGTGAAAAGTAATCCTTCCAGCATGTGCAGTGTTTCAATTATCCCTGGGAGTTTTCTAATGGTTACCTTAATTTATTATCGTTATTGTAATTCCCAAATCTCTTCTTTTTATGCAAATAGAAGAACACTGTAATTTATATTGTGACACAAAAGTTTGTAACTTTTACTCAGGATAAGCTGGACAAGTTCGAGGCAAACAGAAAGCAAAGTATGAGATAATAGGTTGTTGGCAACCTATGGAGTAAAGACCTATTGTATTACAACATGATAGCTTGCAGATTCCGCATTAATTGATCTATTATGTTAGGTTTCAATTATTTGAAATGCCTATGAAGGCGTTACTATTAACATTTATCCCATGAACAACAAGTAGTTCCCTGAAGAACTATACAGCCTATTTTCATATATCCTATTTATGTTAATTGCCTCTATCAACATATAAAATTTCAGTTTGAATGCTGTGATAGATTCGTAGATATTGACAACCGTCTAAATATTTTGGATGGTCGCCATGTTGGATGTTTATATATGTAGGACTTAGAGTTATGTAGATTACTATTATATGAAGATTATTGTGTAGATATAGTATTCCAACTTCAATCGCGTGATTAGGACACAAGATATGAAGATCAGATTTTAAAATTTTGCACAGCTGCCATTTTTAGCGTATGGCTTTTAGTGCCGGGAGTGTCCGAGGACATGTTCGGCTCGCCAGTTTTTGTAGCTGCTTCGAGACGGACACCCAATGGGTGAGCTACAAGTACCGTTGGGGAGGAAAGTTGGAAGGGAAGGGCGAGGAGTTGGAAGGTAGCGGCTGTGGCCTATAGTGAGGGACCAACCCCGGCATTTGCCTGGAAGGAAGATGGGAAACCACAGAAGACCATCTTCAAGGTTGCCGGCGGGGGGATTCGAACCTCCTCGCCTCCCGGATGTGAGCGACTGTCATTAGTCATGCCGTAACCACCACGGCTAACTCACCCGGTATCTTGTGGTTATGAAAGCAATTAAAATAAATTAGATGGCAGTGGATTAAAATTTGTATAAGCATTTACGTACCAAGTTTTACGGCGTTCGGAAGGTTAAATCGCGAGAAACGTCCATTTCAATATTTATATTTCACGTCACCGCAATGTTGGATTTGTGCTCACCAGGTTATTGAAAGTCTCATAGGTGAACTTGTGTTCATATCCTCTATCAACATACTAAATTTCAGTTTGATTGCTATCATAGATTAGTAGATATTGAGAACCGTCTAAATATTTCGCTTGGTCGCCATGTTGGATTTTCATATATGTAGGCCATAGAGTTATGTATATGGCAATTTGCGTAGGTTCATTATTCAAACGTTCACTTCGATCGCATGATTAATAGACAAGAAATAAAACTTCATTTTAAAATTTCACACAGCCGCAATCTTGAGGTTATGTGAACAATTGAACTAAATTAGATGCCAGTGCATTACAATGTGTATAAACATTTACTGTACCATATTTCACTGCGCTCAGATGGTTAAATCGCGAGAAAAGTCTATTAAAAATGTTTCACCTACGCTTGGCCGCCATGCTCGGTTTGTATTTTACAGGTTTTTAGAAGTCTCATAGATGAACTCCTAGTAGTACTTTTTATTACCGTACAAAATTTCAGGGTGATATCAGTAATAGTTTCGGAGATTTAGAATGTCAGTGAAATATTTCGCACACCCACCATCTTGAGGTTATGTAGACAATTGAATTAAATGACATGCCAGTGCATTACAATGTGCTTAAACATTTCCTGTGCCAAGTTTCATTGCGTTTGGATGGTTAAATCACGAGGAAAGTCTATTTAAAAGTATACATTTCGTTTGGCCGCCATGTTCGTTTTGTAGTCAACAGGTTTTTGAAAGTCCCATAGGAGACCTTTCAGTAGTGCCCTTTATCACCGTAAAAAATGTCAGGATGATATCAGTAATAGTTTCGGAGATATAGAATGCTGGTGAAATATTTCGCTCAGCAGCCATCTTGAGATTATGTAAATAATTGAACTAAATTAGATGCCAATGCATATCAATGTGGATAAACATTTGCTGTACAAATTCTCATTACGTTTGGATGGTTAGATCGCGAGAAAAGTCTATTTAAAAGTTTCAAATTCGGTTGACCGCCATGTTGGTTTTTTAGTCAACAGATTTTTGAAAGTCTCATAGGTGAACTTATAGTAGTACCCTCTATCACCGTACAAAATTTCAGGGTGATATCCGTAATAGTTTCGGAGATATAGAAGGCCGGTGAAATATTTCGCACAGCCGCCATGTTGGATTGATGAGACGTAATCAAATTTGAAGAGCACAGTCGCGATCGGAGAACTAGTACTGTGACCTTACTGAGTATCATTGAAATCGCTCCAGCTGTTTAGAAGTTATTAGGGACACACACACACACATATGCACATACACACACACGGACAAAAAGTGATCTCATAAGCCTTTTTTTTTTCACAAAATGAAAATACGCTAAAAAAAACAAAGCCTATTCCTGATGTAATAATAGAGCAAGCCTATGTGCTACATGTGAGCATATGGAGAAATCAGAGATAATCTGTATTACCTGCATGTCCAGGCTGGCTCGCCAGAAACAGCCATAGCAGGCATCCGAGTCGTGAGAGGATTCCTGGTTGCTGTCTGAACACAAAGTGTTCACCATGATCTTCACCGCTTTCCTGGACAATCAACAAATATGAAGATATCAATTAAAATGCCTTCCGTCTATATACGTTGGTTTTCAAATGGGAATCTGCTTGCCTTTGAGAAGGTTCGAATCGCTATTCAACTCGAGCACTCAACATCTTAAATGCACTGCCACTTTGTGGCCATCTCACCAGATAACAAATAGCTCGCCTTCGGTCAAAATACTGTAATATCATTTTTCACCATTGTCCTATAAGTTTGTTAGACAGTCTACCTCTCAACATGTAGCCTACACTCGCCGACGCAAAAGAATCTGACGAGCATCGTTCCATGCGACTATGATGCTGTAGTTCAGCAGCGTCCAAAGTACGTCACACTGTGCAAAGTCGCACAGCTGCAGCACCTGTGAATGTACAGTGCAGAATCGTGGTAGGCTTGGTGCCTGGTCGGTTGACAACGCACAGTGGGTCGAAATCGAAATCTAGGAGGACAAAATTATTTCTTTTCATATATAAAAAATCAAAATGTATTACTTCTACAGCATTCTCATATAATTGCCACTCACTATTCTGGGATATAAACGCGTCTTAGTGTAAATCTGTCACCGCTGTTCGAGCAGTCTGAATTGGAGGGTGAATGTAAGTGGCTGTGGTTTGTTTGTCTTTGTGGTTAGTGTGATGCTTTAGGATGGAACATGCAGCTGAGTCACTCTGCGTCTCTTTCGACTTAATGTTAAAATGTAGATAAAGTCTTTTAGTTTACGCCTGTTATAAGATTCTTTGCATCTTTTTGCAACTTACTTAGTTATTTTACGTTTTAGAAGATGCCGCGCAACCAGTTCTCACACGTTTACAGTTATTTGAAGCACTGGGTTCGACTATTATGTCAAAAGTGGAACTTTGTGACTTTGTTAAAAGTAAATTACGGGTAGAAAATTGTTCTGAAGAGATAACTGAATGCTCTATCCAACTCCTAGCCATAGACAATTTCTTGCATGTGCAGACGTAGCTTAAAAAGGTCTTAACTGATGTTTATTATGAAGTAATCAAATTATATACGTTGCTTTCACTCTAAATTCATGATTAAAACGTAAAAATAATTTTGTCCCCTAGAATTCGATTTTGACCCACTGTGCAACGGTGCGCGCGCATTATGGGAGAGACGTATCCTGCAATGCTACTCGTTGTAGTCTTGCGCATAATAGTTCGCGGCTGGGAGCGATCAGTTTAGTTCGCAGCTCCTTAGCGAACTAGTTCGCTCTTCTAGTTCATTAGCTCCTACCTCGAAGACAGATCGTTCGCTCGCCTTGCTACTGCCACTGCACGCGCTCTTTGTTTGTCATAGCAGTCTGTCACCACTCATTACTCGTCACCACTGATTGCTCATTCACATTGCTCTCGTTTCAAGCAATACTGTAGGCTACCGTTTTTCAGCTACTATGCTGGCTGCACGTGCAGTTCGTGTATTAGATATTGACATGTTGCGTGTGTAGTAATGTGTTTTACATTTTGATATTAGAAGATAAAAAATACAAAAATATGAGTATTGAAACATTAGTGAAATTCCTTATTCCTTCCTTATTTCCATTTATTCCTTGTAGGAACATAGGGTAGCTACAAACTTCTTCCATCTCACTCTATTGTTGGCCATCCTATTAATTAGGGTCCATGTCTTTCCTTCTAAGAAAACTTCTCTTTCCATTGTTTAAAAAGCCAAAAGTCGTCATTTGTTTATCATTAGTAAAATACCGGTACCGTACCTAAAATAATAACAGTATGGACGATGTGTTCGAAGAAGCATACACTTATTATTCTATTTTTTTTTCTCGCGTGGAGTCGAGAACCTAGATGTTAGGCCCCTTAAAACAACAATTATCATCATCATTTTTTGCGTATATCGATCGGCGCGTCACCATCCAATTCCATTTCCTATTTGTCACTAGGTGATGATAAGACGTACCCCCCCCCCCCGCAATTTTCGTTTCATTTCTTACTTGCTTCGTGATATTCATTATTTGGTTGCTCTGAAACCGTTGAGTACATTATCTTTATGGCATGAATGGGAGGAATAGGTTTTTTAGTTCCGAGTTTTTGTCCGTAGAAGTTCGCTTTTCTTTGTGAATCATCGTCATAATGTTCATTTCTTAAAAACAGGTAAAAGTAGTTATATCACCATGTATCGAGAAAAATAAATATCAACCAGTTCAATAAAATGGTAATGTTAATCCAGTTCGCCGATTTTCTTAATAATTGGACATATTTTCAAATAATCCAAAATGACTAAGTTAAATAAAACTGTGGAATTGTCCCCACATCTAAATCCGTTAACTATCAGTAAATTCAATTTATGAACCGCCACTGTATTACATTATAAATATAAGGTAGTTATTACCTATTAGCGTGTTAGCACTAGTAGTGTATTATACTGTTATTATTATAAACCAACATTGAACAATCGCCGTGCCAAAACTTGTCAATCTTGCCACTAACAACAGATACACTCAATCAACTGAACTGACTGAACGCAAGAAAACGCATGTGATTGTGCAATGAGTGGTGACGTGACGAGCTGACGAGCTACGGCGGACCCGCGCTCTCGCGCTGTTACAAGTCGGTCAGCGGAAAAAGAGCGAACGAACTAACACGCGAGGGATCTGGGAACTAGTTCGGTAGTTCGTCTGTGGGACCCGCTCTTCCGAACTAGTTCGTTCGCGAACTACACAAGACTAACTCGTTGTGAAAGCGCTACGTTTGAAAATTACGTATGTGTTCACGAAGACGTGAAAGAGCAATTTGTACACAGATTTCAAGAACTTTCAGCTTTGTTTCCTGTGTTTCACTGTTTTGCACGGCCATTTTCTATCTCAGTGAATAGCGCACCAACTAGCTTACAATTGGTATTAATTGATTTACAGTGCAATGCTCGGTCGAGAGACATGTTCTTTGCTGCAAGAAACTTGACCGAGATCTACGAAAACTTTCCCCATAATGAATTTCCTCGCCTTCATCACGAGACCGCCAAACGTATGAGTATATTCGGTTCTACCTATGTATGTGATAGATTTGTTTCCATATTAAAACGCAACAGACCGAGGTTCCGAGCGAGCATTTCAGATGAGAATTTGAGAAGTTGTTTACGCTTGTCTCTAACACGTTCATTTGCGCCTAATTGTAACAAGATTTTTAACGCACATAAACAAGGACTGTAAATGAGAACAGCAATAAACATTATGTGTATCAGCCAACATGTACGGTACTAGTTTTTAATTGGTGTGTGAAATTAGTTGTACGTCTGCCATTGTAGAAACATTATGTATTTAGACTTTCCGTAAAGCTGTTATTGTGAAAAATGTTGTCTTTTTTCCTTTTGCATAGGAAGGGAGACATGTACATGAATGACTATACATTTTGTGCGTGAAACAGTCCAGAGTTAACGTGAACATAATTTTGAAAGGAAACGTATTGCCGCTCTTTCCTAGCCCTCCCCTTCATATGACAAGCAATTTGATTAATGCAAAATAATATTTCATGAACAATACGTTCGGTGTTCTTGCTATGTTGTCTGCAAAGTACATTCGTCGCCTGCTAATTGACCTCTTACCGTTTCTTGAATGATGACACTCACGCACCGTGCGGAGTGGAGAGGAAGTAAGGACGTGCGCTAAGGGAGGGGATGCACACCTGCTATTCTGAGACACACACTGCCTGCACCGTTCAGTTCGACCTTGGACGGTGTTGCTGTAGTTCCTAGTCCGAAACTCAAAGGCAACGATACATTACTCATGTAGAAGTTATCATCATAACTGAAGTATCTACGAGTGCGAGAAGCAATTCAATGTAGTTGCCTGCAAGGGTAGAAAGAGCCTTGAGCCCATAAAGCCATAAATCTGACCTGAATCTAGTTGGCTCGTACCCCATATTAGTAAAAAGAAGGAACGAAGGTTTTGAAAGGCAACCGCTCGATCATTGGTAGTTATTACTAAGGTTCGGATGTTAAGGAAAAGTAATATTTTTTTCCTGAACTCATTTTACCGAAAATCTGAAAAATACGTTTGAATGATGTGTCTCTGACCACGTTTAAAGCAATTTGATGTTACCTATAAATGCATTTTTATTGTTTTGGTCATATTTGGTCATATTTTAGTGATATAAGGTCATATTTGGTTATCATTTCAGATTTTGTTTGTTTAAATTGAGGCGTCGTTAACAAGGTACGTGTTATCTGTGTCGAGTTTCAAACACAGAATTTCCGAATAGTGTAGTAGATAAATTTGTATTTCTTTTCCCGGAACAGGCAGATAGCAGGTTTAGAAGATCTGATTCCAAGATGGCGCTCCTCTACGGACGTCTTTTAGCACATCTTTCTGGACAAGTTGGATTGCGACACTATACGCATGAGGTCACGGAACATGACGATAGTGTGCTTCCGCCTTTCAACAGGAATGTCACTCCAGTAGATATATTTAGCTCAGAAGCAATTAGCAAACAAGGAAATTGTTTTTATCCATAATGGTCGGTATTGAATTTAAATTGCACTAAATGACTTACTCTTATTTCCGTCTTTTCAATACTTGTAATATTATTAGCACTGTTTAGTACTGGTATATGTTTCGAACAATAATGTTGTTCTTCATCAGCCAGATATATACATTATAAACACTTATGGGCATAAAATACATTGCAAATACACATAGTTCATTAAAATAAATCACTTGTAAAATCGAAATATCACATGCCCGATACACTGGAAAATTGTTTTGGCACTTTAGACGTTTGCTATATGTTAGTGATACTCTAACTATCCCAAAAATTCATGTCATATTTCATAGATTTTTAGGTCATATTTTATATTTTTAGGTCATATTTAGCTAGTTTTTAGGGCATATTTGCTTGCATATTTTGTACTTCTTTAGGTCTTAAACTTCCGAACCCTAGTTATTACAATCAGAAGTCCCTCACAACCCTGTCACTGTTGATGGTTTGTGTCTGGTAAAATGCACGCTACTCAAGGAGGCAACTACAGTATAGCCCCTTTTCAGGTGTTGTAACGACCTTAAATACGAGCGAGGTGGAAGGTAGTAGGCAGACTAATAATTCTGTTACTCGTGCCTCTTCAAGAAGCGCCGTAAACTCAGGTGCCAAGGGGAAGGTGGCCCTTTCGAGTCTGCTTGTTTTTTTTTTTTTTACCCCCACACCACTGCCAGCAACAGCGGGATAACCAATCAGATTGCAGGATGCCCCAACCACGCTTGTCACATGCAGGTTCTTTCTGCGACTATGGCATACCAAGGACCTCACATCCACGAGCTGGTAGTCGCTATTGTTGCACAAGAAAATCTAACCGCAATAGAATCTGGACAACGTAACGCCATCCCACAGATTACGGCGATGCTGGTCCCAAAACATACAAACATTTTAAGCCTATCACCCACCACCACCATCACGCCCATGATAAGTTCAAAAGTATGACTTCTACGGTAGCAAATAGCTAACTGGGTAACTCAGCACTTAAAAGGTTAAAACTAAAATCTATAACAAATGTCTGCATCAAGTTTCGCATTAATTATTCATCCCTTGTTCAAAATATAAACCCAGTTGCTGGTCTAACTATTTAACTACTTTATTATCAAACATTTGGATTCTCATGGAAATCTTGGAATCTAGCCCACAATGGGCAACAATAGCAGTATGAGAGGCTTGCGCCATAGATGTACCCTAGCTATGAGAATTAAAGTCTCTCTCCGCATTAGGTCAGAGGCAGAGCAACAGCGTACAAAACCAGAGGTAAAGGTTTGAGTCCCGCAACATTAGACAATTCTCTACCTTCCATCTGAATGCCTTGTGCTATTTGTACAATACACGACCTAATAGCTGATTCACTCTGCAAATATAAACGAGACAAATGTGACAACGAATTCGACGAGCAGTCCCGGACCCTTCAACTTGATGTACTTGATTGTCTCGCACTACGACTGCATCAAGTCCGGAGATCAGTGATTTGAATCCCGACGTTGATAGTGGCCATTCTTAATGTGGGTAAATAACGGGATGTTACCTATTATCAAGTCCCAGGACAACTAACCCATTTCCTGACTGTAATGATTATAGTTACAAACACTACTATAGTCACCAGAAAAACACAGGTTATCAGACAAATCCAGCACACACTCCAGTTTTCTCTGTTTTTTTTTTTGTGACCTTTTTGCATTAGGATCTCCTTGTACCACGCAGATTGCCGGCTCTGTGAGGATTTCAATTGTGTTAAAAGAGTAAGGCCGTAGCTGAAGGGAGAGAGGGCATTGCGCCCTTGAAATCCCCCCCTTACTCCACTAGAAAGCCCTAAATTACGTGCTAGACTCATTATTAAAAATAAATTTAAAAAATAAATTTTAAAAACCTGATAGCTATCAAATGTTAACAGCATTGAGATTATTTCTTTTATGCACCCCTTACCAATTAAAAACGTTGGTCATCCAGTTTTGCAGCTTGCTTGCTACAGTACAAGATTGGAAAGTAACAACGATACACCATCCTCCTCTCCCTAACCCCCAAAGAAAAACGGTTTATAGCCTAATTCAACCCGCGGTTTGAATGGTAACCTACATATTGTACAGAATATTCAAGCCATAATAAGATTTCATTATACGAACTTGCACTGCATTTACATCAATAATTTATTAACTCTTCTTATCTGCTGACTTGACTTTTTAAAACAGTTAAGACGAATTACTCGCTGGTACGGGTTCATCTACACAATTTCAAAACGCATGAGTTACTGTATTAGGCCATCAGAAGGAACAACTTAATTTTAGAAATTTATGGATTTGCCATATTGACTTTATGCTTTGCTTGATTCCTGAATACACATTTATAAATTATTTTTATAAAAGTTGATCAATGTAGGCCACTTGAATAGTTTCCGAGCCAATGTACTGTGCCCTTTTAAATCCACCTATCAGTATCCTGATGGACGGATCGTAGCTTCTTCGTGGTCCCAGCTACATAAACCACTGAAAGAAATGCCTGGCACATTGGATAAGTCGGGAGACATAGGCTACGTTTTTCCTAAAATGACATTATACTACGGAATAAGGACTTAATCCAACACTGGTCGAGTGAGAAACTTGAGCTTCTCGGGGTAAATGGGATTTAAAAAATACTAAATTGGGCGCCTATCCTTAATTCCATAGCATAATCTCACCTTAATTATTAGACATCGATAACGCTTGGTTTCTATAAAAACGATGGACAGACGAAAAACCTCGTGTCCTACGGGTTATTATCAATTAGACCAGTGGTTCCCAAACTGGGGTACGCGTACCCTTTGGCAAGGGCGGCTGGCTCTAACGGGCCAGTGGGCCAGGGCCCTCCTTACCATTGACCTACATTAGTAATTCATTTTATAATCCTTAACGCTCGAAATACTGGCCAATTTGTGCGCTCCTCACTATGAAAATGCCCCAGCATGTTTGAACAACGCGCCACATATCTTGTCACGGAGTTCGCATTGCTGCGGGCTACTCGGGGCCCAGGCCTTGGTGGGCCCAAGGCTCAATTCAACTACAAACAAGGACAGGTCTATTGCGCGTGCGCGCAAACGCTGTTCTAACGTCGGCTATGGGCCCAGAGTTTGCGAGCCCACGGTTACAAGGATGAATAACAATTGGAGCAGTTGTATGGGCTGTGGAGAGAACGTTGGATTGCTGAACTGCTACGTTCAACTCAAACTTACAACATCTATGGCCATACCCTGCCCCTTACCACCCCTTCTTCGATGCGGTTTGAAATGATTCGCAAGACGGCCACTAGATGGCAAACAGGGCACCACCCTGGTGTCATTACAGTAGTTCCAAGGTTACGTAAAACGAGAACTAATGGAAGAATATATCTCCCCATTCTCAAATCTCAATTACTTAATGTTTGGTTACAACAATGGCAGGATTATACACGCACGAAAGCCAGGTTATATTATAGAATTCCACCCACCATCCCTAGACACCCATGGTTTTATAATGGATCTTACACTCGACATCATATTATTACGATTATCCGTTTACGTTTTCATCATGCATTAACTCCGGTATATATGGCCCGCTGTAAGCTTCGTCCTTCGGATCTCTGCGACTGTTCTATGGCAATCGGTACTATTAATCATTTAATTTAATTTATTTTTTTCAATGCCTTATTTATGACACTCACCGTGCCCCCTTTCTATACACGTTACGTTCGTTAGGTTTCCCCCTCCCTCTCAATATTTCTGTTCTCCATCATTCTCCAATTCCTTCTGTTATTCATGCCTTCCATAGATTTCTGCAAGAATGCTCCCTTAAGTTTTAAATTCCATGCCCTTAACCTTCGGGCGGGCGCGCCTTTTGCACTAACACCATTTGGCGCGCTCCGACATTTTGGCCGCTCTCATTCTCGTTCACTTCTCAATGCCAGAAGTGTTTGTTTACATGAATTTCATTGGGATTTCAATTGTTACACTAAAGACACATTACGTGAGCAAATAACTTTTATTTTAGAACGAATTTTATCACATCTGCAAAATGAAAAGGAATAACTCAACAAACATCTCAATGAAAATAGTACTGTAAAAGAATAATATTCCAAATATATCACTTGTGTAAAGATTTTATCACATCAATGTGTTATCACACTTCCATTTGGAATTAGACGTCTTCATCTTCATCCTCTACTTCAGGGTGTGCACATGAGTTGCATGTGATTTCTTGGACTGAATGCTTTTTACATACATATTTTGTACATTTCTTGCAGGACATCCGAGTCCGATTGTTCTTAGATCTACCACAATAAAAACAAATTTGTATTTTTGTGGAAGGTGTTACTTCAACCTGATCAGGTTCTTCCTTATACTTTTCTAGAAAACAACGTAGTTCTCGAGGAAGAGAAGTTATTGTGGCCCAGTATTTTAGATTTTCTTCCATGAGGGCAAAACTTAAGTTGGAAACATAAGTTCTTCTCCTCAAATCACTATTCCGAGTATTGGCCTTGAAGATCTTGTAGGAATTAATCCCAGCCACATCAAGAAGACGGTAAAATACCACCATTGGCCACCTTCGAATTGTTCTGGAACACATGAGGTCCACTGTGTCCACCTCTCCTTTGGTGCCGTTATAGTCCTTACTTTGGTGTGGTTTGCCTGTCTCTTCATCAGTTTTACTGTAGTCATGCATCGTAGACATGACGAGCACTGCTTTCTTTCTCTTTGCCACCATAGAGATCAACGTCATATCAGGTTGTGCACCAAACTTGTAACTTCCGGGTACTGATGTAGAATTGCGCTCCACAAACTCTGGGGGAATCTCCTTTTTGTTACTTTTCAGGGTGCCCAAAAAGGTCAATCCGTCCTTCAGCAAATCCTCGGCTAGAGGATCGCTGCTAAAGTAATTATCTGTAGTGACATTTCGATTTGTTTTCTTGATGGGATCTGTCAGTCTGACAACAATATCATGAGGTTTGTTGGTGGTAGCATAAGGGCCAGTTTCTTGCTTTCCACAATAAATTTCAATATTGTACGTATAGAATGTACGAACATCACATAAGGCATACATTTTGATGCCGTATTCGGCTGTTTTTTTAGCCATGTACTGCACAAATCGTTAGCGGCCCCGGAAAGCAACCAGCATTTCATCGACGGTCAGGAATTCAGTAGGAGAATATGACTGTTGTGAATTGTGGACGAATTCATTCAGAATGTCTCGAATGGGAGCTAGTCTGTCACTGTTCATCCGCTCCGTTCGTGTATTCGCATCGTCGAATCGTATACATCTCAATAAAAATCGGAATTGCCTTTCGCTGATATTGTATACCCAGTCCCGTTTGTCGCAAATGGTTCAGCTAGATTCGTACGATTCTCCCTTTTGACCACCATAAATAATAATGCCCCTAAAAAGCACGCATTTATTTTATATCAGTCAACCTAAAATCCCTCTCTGGACTTCAAGTTTCCTTTTCTGAATGTATATATTGGTGTTCTCAACAATACTATCAATAATATCAGGGGTCATTATTAGTGAAAAACATTCGATTTCAGTCATAAAATGTCGGGCAGTTACCTTAGAGCCTGGAAAAGTTTTGATAATGTTCCTTCCCTTTGTTTTTACGATATTTGCTACAGGTTGATTCGCCCACAATGTTTCTCCATCGTTACTGATTTAAAAAAACGAAGGCTCTCGCTATTTTCAGCTTCTTCTTCACCTTAATTATCAATTTCCAATTCAGATCACTGTCGTGGTCGTCCACATGTATTTCTTCAGTCTCGAAATCTGGATCGTTCTCTTCATCTTCCGTCAGATCTTCTAGCTGATCCATTCGTTTGTCTTCCTCTAACTCTTGAAGTTGTTTGAGTCTTCAGTCTTTTGACTGGTTTGATGCAGCTCTCCATGCCTCCCTGTCCTGAGCTAATCGTTTCATCTCTACATAGCTACCACACCCTACATCCGAGGCAATCTGTTTAACATATTCTAACCTTGGTCTACCCCTACAGTTCTTGTCCTCGACCCTTCCTTCCATAACTAAGCTTGCTATTCCTGGGTGTCTTAGTATGTGTCCTACCAACCTATCTCTTCTCTTCATTATCAGTCGCCAGAAACATCTCTCCTCTCCCACTCGCCTTAATACCTCTTCGTTTGTAACCCTATCTACCCATCTGACCTTCATCATTCTCCTGTAACACCACATTTCAAATGCCTCAATTCTCCTCTTTTCTGCTGCATCAATAGTCCAAGTTTCACTTCCATAGAGCGCCACGCTCCAGACAAAGGCTTTCAAAAATGACTTCCTAATACCTAAATCTATATTCGATGTCAACAGATTCCTTTTTTGTAGAAAGGCTTTCCTTGCCTGAGCCAACCTACTTTTTATATCCTCTTTGCTTCGTCCATCACTGGTTATTCTGCTTCCTAAGTAACAGAAGTCTCCTACTTCCTTCAGCTTTTCACCTGCCAATTTGATCTCCATAGAGGTTTCTGATTTATTTCGGCTGCATTCCAGTATTTTTGTTTTACATTTATTAATTTTCATCATGAAGTCCTTCCGTAAGACGGAATCCATACCATTCAAAAACTCATTCAAATCCTCAGGCTTGTCTGCCAAGATGACGATGTCATCAGCAAATCTCAGAGTTGAAATTATTTCTCCTTGAATCTTCACTCCCACTTTAAATTTTTCTCCAATTTCCTTCATTGCTTGTTCAATGTAAAGATTGAAAAGCATGGGTGATAAGTTGCAGCCTTGCCTTACACCTTTCATAATACCAGCTTCTCTCTCATATCCTTCAGCTCGAATGACTGCTGTCTGGTTTCTGTATAGATTGTATATCACCCTCCTATCCCTGTACTTTATTCCAATAGATTTCAAAATGTCAAACAATATAGTCCAATCAACGTTATCAAAAGCCTTTTCTAAGTCTACAAATGCCATGAACGTTCTCTTATCTTTCCTTATTCTACCTTCCAAAATCAGCCTGAGACTTAGTACAGCTTCCCTTGTTCCTACATTTCTCCTGAAACCAAACTGGTCTTCACCCAACTCCGTTTCTATCTGGCTTTCAATCCTCTTGTAAATTATTCTAGACAGGATCTTTGAAGCATGAGTAATCAAGCTGATTGTACGGTAATCTTCACATCTGTCAGCTCCCACTTTCTTTGGTATAGAGATGATAACATTCTTCTTGAAATCAGGGGGTACCTCACCTGTCTCATAAATCCTACACACCAAGTGAAATAACCCGATCAGACCTTCATCTCCTATGCAGCGTAGCAACTCAATCGGTATATCATCTATGCCTGGTGCTTTGTTCCTGCCTAAGTCCTCTAATGCTCTGTCAAATTCTGATCTCAATATTAAATCTCCTTTTGCATCCTCATCAATTTCCTCCTCCCTTTCCATTACATGATTCTCAATCTCCTTTCCCTTATACAAGCACTCTATGTAAGCTTTCCATCTCTCAACCTTTTCTTCCCTATCTGTTAGAGGCTTTCCATTTGTGTCCCTAATATTACAGCACTTAGTCTTCTTTTCCCCAAATGTATTCTTAATCCTTCGATAAGCTGTGTCTACTTTTCCTAATTTCAGACACTTTTCTATACCTGCACATTTCTCTTTCAACCATTCTTCTTTCGCTGCCTTGCACTTCTTGTTAACCTCATTTCTCAGACGTCTATATTCTGCTTTCCCCTCTTCATCTCTTAGATTCTTGTGTCTCCGCCTTTCATCCATCAATTCTAGTATATCCTGAGTGATCCACGGTTTTCTACCTATTCTTTCTTTCCTACCAATGTTTTCTTCTGCGGATTTTGTTATTTCATTCTTCAAAAGTGCCCATTCGTCTGCAATTGAAGTTTGTTTAGGGTTTTTCATTAGTCCTTCCTTTATACTCTTCTTGAATCTTTCGTTTACATCCTTCTCTTTCAGTCTGTCTATTGGCCACCTTTTTGGCTTTTGACTTTTCTTCAGTTTCTTCAACTTTAATCTGCATTTCATTACAACCAGATTGTGGTCAGAGTTTATGTCAGCACCAGGATATGTTTTACAATCCAAAATCTGGTTTCGAAACCTCTGCTTGACCATAATGAAGTCGATTTGGTAACGCCCTGTATCTCCTGGTCTCATCCATGTGTATATTCTTCTATTGTGGTTATTGAATAAGGTGTTAGCTATGACCAACTCATGTTCGGTGCAGAATTCCATCAGCCTGCTTCCTCAATCATTCCTTTCACCTAATCCGAAATCTCCTACTATCTTCCCTTCTCTCCCTTTTCCTACCACAGCATTCCAATCTCCCATTACTATAACATTTTCATCACCTTTGATATACCTCAGAATGTCATCTATTTCTTCGTAGACCTTTTCAACATCCTCATCATCAGCTTGACTGGTAGGCATATAGACTTGTACCACTGTGGTGCACGTAGGTTTAGTATTGATTTTTGCTACAATAATCCGTTCACTGTATTGCTCATAATATTCCACCCGCTGTCCAAGTTTCCTACTCAATATGAGACCAACTCCTGCTTGGCCATTGTTTGATTTAGTGCTAATGACCCTATAGTCTCCTGACCAAAAGTCCTGTTCTTCCTGCCAGCGCATTTCACTAATCCCAACCAAATCCAACCTCAACCTATCCATTTCCCTTTCTAAGTTTTCTAACTTTCCACTTCCTAGCAGACTTCTAACATTCCACGCTCCGATCCGTAGAATGTCAGATTTCCTCTTTGTCACTTCTGTAATGTTAACCCCCTCTCGAGTAGTCCCCACCCGGAGATCCGAACGGGGGACTAGTTTACCTCCGGATTGAAATGTTACAAGGGAGGAGGCCATCATCACATGTAATTATGCATAGAGAGGTGCATATCCTCGGGAATAGCATTACGGCTGTAGTTTCCCGTTGCTTTCAGCCGTGCAGCAGAACGCAGTGTAGCCATTTGTAGGCTTATATTATCAATATCTTAACCGTCTATTAGACTAGTAAAGGATTGATTTATTTTGAAAGGCTGCTACTCCCTTTCAGAATAAGTAAAGAGCAATTCTACTACAAAATACTAACCTTCTACTAACAATTAAATACCAAAATTCTACTAATGAAAAAAATACTAAAGTTTCACCAACAACAAATACTACCACTAAAACAGTCTGTCACCAGGCCCACTCTTGAAGAACTGTACAAATATCCTCAGGTCTGAGGTAATTTTCCCTGAAACCCAAAAGTAAATATTGATTAAATCGTAGGTACTCATAAAATCCTAGAGAGTAAAACCGAGGGAACGAGTGAGATGAAGGACAGTGAAATAGAGGTGTAAAGCATAAATATTTGAAAAATATATCACACTGAAATATATGATATTTGAGCAATTCATCATATAATATTATAAATCAAGTAAAAAGTAAAGAAATAAATACTTACATTGAGTGTGGTGGACGGTAAACGCTCAGCACTGTTAGGCGCGCGGCGGCAATAAGGCCGGTCGAACCTCCTACCGTGACATAGACAACTTGCGTAATGAATTGCGCAATCCCTCTACAAATCTGAGGTGGGGTTGGCCTGCCATCTGACGTCTTAGCTAGTAGTTAGAGAATAGTTAGGGGCGTGGTTGTCCTTCACGGCAGTATAACAATGTAGCGCGTCTTTTTTAAAAAACCCGGCCAATTTGCCGCGTGCGCGCCCGCCCGAAGGTTAAGTGTGACGCTATCATGTTTGTGTTAAAGTAGTAAGCCACTAAGGTACGTCGCTTGGTGTGAAGATTAGAACCTTTCTGTGTCCTTGTATGTATGTGTTACATTTTTCCAGTAATTTTTAGTTCAAATATTGGATACTCTTCACGTGTAATAGTCTTTTTCGAGCTGTAACTGGGTTCAGTGCACGAGTGCTATGCCCATTACCTAACCTACAAAAAAAAAAAAAAAAAAAAAAAGGAAGAATACTTCAAATGGTGCAGTAACAAAATCATTCATACCTAGTGTCAAGGATAGGTTAAAAAGAAACTTCCCATTAACTAGCAATGTAAATACTTTCTTAACAGGACATGTTAAGATAAATTCGTATTTCTTTCGTTTCAAAATAAAAGACAGCCCATTGTGGGCGTGTGGCAGTGAAGAACGAACAGTTTATCATTTGTTATTTACATGCGTGAAACTGGAAAAAGAAAGACAGTTGTTTAAGGACAATATGGTAAATAAACATAGAAAATGGACGTTCGAAAAAATTAAGCTAATGAAGCATTATATATTATAATATAATTTTATATTTTAATTTAATAGATTTAGAAAAAATGTCAAGCAGTTGAACAGATTCTTAATATTGGTGTAGCTCATAAAACAATAAGTTAATAGATATAGACAGTTCCTAGAACAATATATCACCAAACAAATAGCCATATAACAATAATGAATAATACATAGGTAAATGTATGTTATTAAAATTGTAAACATTTTGTAAACATAGCATGAAGTATTACTTTAATTGTAGTGGAACATGCTGTTAAAAATAAATAAATAAATAAATAAATAAATAAATAAGGTTACGTAAAGAGGTCTCTTCTGGAATTCTGTGACAAGTGTTACCAATTAAAAAATTTTGTTTTTCACCTAGGCCTAGAGTTTTTAACAAATGTCTTAGTGATAGGCTATTATACAGTTCGAATTAAATAGCGATTTAGAGGGTCATTTAAATTATATTAAATGTACAACATAACATTTTCCCTAATGAGACAAAATTTAATGGATATTGGCAAACACCCAGCGTGCTAGCGAGTAATTTTTACTGTGCATGATAATTTATTGTGTGTGCCCTCCCAATCACTAAGACCACCAGCCGCCGCTGCCCTTTGGTAGTACGCAACGAACCGGTTAGGGGTACGCCAAAAGTAAACGGTAATGGCCGGAGCCAAGTTCACATTGTATATGTCAGTCGTAATGTACCAGCGCGCAGTGCCATCTTATTCACGCCCCCACCCTACCCTAACCCCAGTCACTTTCACTGCTGCACTGCTATTATCTTGATTTGTCTATTTTTGTCAAACTAATCGCTAGAATTTATTGGTTTTCAATAAAATCAAAATTAAATAATCTTATGTGCTGTGCTGCAATTGTATATTTTCCTTAGCTAAATGTCTATACATCTTCATTTGCACAAGTAAATTAAACTAAAATGAAAATTATATTTAGCATTTATTGAAATGAAATGCATACTAACAGCACACAAATAATAAATTAAAAATATTAGTTATACTGTATTAAAAAAATAAGTTATAAATAGTTGTGTTACTTTTTATTATTAATGTTTTATTAAGTTATGTACATATTGCCCGTAAAATATTAAAAGTTTTTAAAGTTTACTTCTTAGGGGTACTATTTTAGTTAAATATGTACTGTATAAAGGGGTACGGGAGGAAAAAAGGTTGAGAACCGCTGTTTCAGACAATACAAAATTTAATTTAAACTGGGCTCTCCCATCCATCAACCAAGACAAAATTAAATAACGAAATAAATTATATCTTAAACCTCGATCTCAAAATAAAATTAAAACTGAATCCATTTTTCCATAATGCCAACTGCATTTTAAAAAATTGCTGGAGTTCGTAAATAAAATAAACACCCTAAATTACATTAATACCATAGTTTCGGTTCATCTAAGCTAAATACAAATACTTATTTTACTCTATACAACTAGAAAAAACTCCACCCTAACTCCATGAAAATTATTTACACCAGTCACCAGTCAGCTGTTACTATTTCCAATCTATCTGAACTATTTACATGCTATTTATACCACTCTTACGACATCTACATCGTAACATTGTCTGAATGCGAGTTTTCACTTCCATAACTTGTCTTAAGGAATTTATGAAAAAGGAACCACCAACTTTAATTACCTTACTTATACGTGTCTCAATCGTGATAGTCATTGCCGTTCAATAAAGCCTAGCCCATACTTAAATTATCCACATCAGGTTAAATAGGATAATAAGAATAATGATAAAACATTGCTTCAATGCAATTTCTTCATTTGTGCATTTTCCGGACCTTCTATAGTCACTTTCTAACATCAATTAACGCATCTTCCATCTTATACAGCTTTCTCATACAACAAATATGTGGAATAAAACTTCATATAAGCCTACAACGTCGTAAAATAACTGATCCCTACACGATTCAGTTCCAAAATAGCTTCTCTCTTGCACTTGCACGAATAGGCTATAATCCAAATCAACAACTTTCAACTATTTACTGCAGTTACAAAAAATTCCCAACGTCGACATGACCGATTGGAATACAATTTCCCTTCAAAATACCATCTTTCGCGCTTCAATATTACAACAATGCGTTCTTCCAACAATTTAAAATAAGCGGACTATCTCTCTCCTACTCAAGACATGTGTCACATACTTGCAGTACTTCAAAGAATTTAAAATCCACAACATTCATCATTACAAGTTAATAATAATACATTTCCTGTCCTCCCGGCTTATCGTTCATAATTATTGCACTCAACAATACTTAGATTCTCTCTTCACAATATGTAATCTCATGTTGCACTCAAATGCTTTAAGTGTTCCATTAGAACCAATACAATCTTTACAATTCGTTTTATTTATAGAGGTAACAAAACCTTAATTGAGTCTCTGTCACAATTCAAAATTTATCCTGCGTGATATTGAATGATCAGCTGTTATCGTCTGATACTCCAGAAAATCTCAATTATTTCCGTTCCGATTGACAATCATTGGTTGTCCTATATACATTTCAATGTCTATATTACATTATAATCCAATGTTTAAATAAGAACTAACAACAAATCAATATACTGCACTCTCCTTTAAAATCTAACGATTTATTTCCTATAATCCTACAAAATACAGTCGCATTACGCATATCTCCAATCTAAAATATTAACGAAACATTTAATCGCACTCAAAACCTAAATTTACGATAAAATCCACTACTTCAAAACAACACTCATCGAAGAATAAAATCCAAAACTAAATTCAGAAATAAAATATTTACAAAGTCAAAATTTTCCAAAATCGAAGAATAACAAGTAGTTCCGTAGAACTATACAGCCTATTTTCATATATCCTACTCGTGTTTGTTGCCTCTATCAACATACAAAATTTCAGTTTTAAGATAGTGATAGATTCGTAGATATTGAGAACCATCCAAATATTTCAGATGGTTCGCAGGTTGGATTTTTATTTATGTCCTATTACATGAAGATTATTGTGTACGCGTGGTATTCAAACTTCAATCGCTTGATTAGAACACAAGAAGTAAAAACGAGATTTTAAAATTTCGCACAGCTGCCATCTTGTGGTTATGAAAACAATTGAAATAAATTATATGCCAGTGGATTAACATTTGTATAAGTATTTAACGTGCAATGTTTCACTGCACTCGGATGGTTAAATCGCGAGAAACGTTCATTTAAATATGTATAATTCGTGTCGCCGCCATGTTGGATTTCTGTTCACCAGGCTACTGAAAGTCCTATAGGTGAACTTATGTTCATAGCCTCTATGAAGATAAAAAAAATCAGTTTGATTGCTGTAAAAGATTCGTAGATACTAAGAACCGTCTAAATATTTCGGATGCTCGCCATTTTGGATTGTTATATGTACTGTATAGGCCATAGAGTTATGTACCTTTAAAGGAAAAATTATTGCGTAGGTTCATTATTCAAACTTTCACTTCGATCGCATGATTACGACACAAGAAATAAAAACTTAATTTTAAAATTTCGCACAGCCGCCATCTTGAGGTTGTGTAAACAATTGAACTGAATTAGATGCCAGGGCATTACAATATGTATAATCATTTACTATACCACATTTCACTGCGCTCAGATAGTTGCCAGGTTTTTGAAAGTTACATAGGTGAACTTTTAGTAGTATCCTTTATCACCGTACACAATTTCAGGGTGATATCGGTAATAGTTTCGGAGATACTGAATGCTGGTGAAATATTTCGCACAGCCGCCATGTTGGGTTGGTGATATACAATAAAATTTGAAGGGCACGGTCGGGGTCGGCCAGAATGTTGCCATGATCTTACCGAGTCTCATTGAAATCGCTCCAGCCATTTAGAAGTTATTAGGGGTGACACACACACACCATCACACACACACGCACACACACACGGACAAAAGGTGATCTCACAAGCCTATTTTCTTTCATAAAATGAAAGTAGGCTAAAAATATTGAAAAAGGTTGCTCATAGATATTCTAAATACTCTACAAAATTCTACATAAAGGATTCTGTTCTACCTTTCGATGTCTTCAACAGCTGATGAAATATATATCGAGTGATATACCGATGCTCGTTCCGATGTCTTCTCCTGGTATTATCTCGTTCCCTCCAGCCATTAGAACTGCGTCTCCGCTGACTCGTTCCGGACTTGAACTGGCCTCGCCCTCGCGTTGCCCTAGTTCTGGAAACGAACTGGGATCTTGATCTGGGACTACCCTTGTTCAAACCATCTTCTTCTTTCTTCCTGCCGCTTATAGATAGTCATCGTTAGGTGTAATTTCATCGAAAGTATTTAAATCATTTTCATGGTTGAATTTTGAATAATCTTGAGTAATGTTAAGTTATTCCGGAATTTCTCATGTTTGTAGCTGATGTTATCTGGTTACTTTTAGATCTCTCCATATTCCCATTGTAGGGTTCCCTCTCGCAATTTACTCAACCATCTCCACTGCCATTTCAAACTCGAATGCTGTTCCTCTCGATGTGGAAATGAAATTCATCTTCAATAGATTCTCGAAAATGTTGATTGAATTTCCCTTGTAGTCTCCGTTGAAATGTGTCTGATACATCACAATTGCTTTGCAAAATGTATGCAATAACCAAGCAATAATTCTAGTTCGAAAACAATAGAACTATCGTTGCTGGAATATTTGTCGGGATTCTTTACTAACAATTCCCTCGTCGAAGAAATTGATGGATTCACTTAGAATATCTGTTCGGAACACTCTCGAAGAAAAGTTCAAAGAGGATTGAGTATAAACTCACTTATTAATGTTCAGCGATATCGCGCACTCTTTATCGCAGATTCACACTTGTGAAAAATGTTTAAGACCGCTTCAGAACTATATGTTAATTTTTCAAGAGCTGAAATTATACAAGTCCGCACTGTGCTAAATCGTAGTCCGCCTTTCAATGATGGCTTGGCCGTCGATGCCCCCGCACTCGTCGTCAAATGTATTTCCTCAGGACCGTGCCTGGCCTCGAACTAGACAATACGTCTTATCACCTCAACGGATCATAATAAAAAATCCTCTCTTAAATTGGCGCATTTCCTCACGAGAGAATTTTGGCACTCGAGCTTCGTGAAAATCTTGATATTAACTTTAATACTTTCATTATTAACATTCCAAACACATAACTATCGTGTTAAATTTCCTCTATTCTGAGTGTAATCACTTATCTTCTGGTACATCTGTAACAATTATTTTACTGTAATTACCCTCTTCGTTTAATTTCGGAACTCCTATTTGAATCGGGTCATGTGATCACAAAGCTACGAAATTTTCCTCGCGTCATAGCACACTCCAGTTTTAATTTTGTTTATTCACTGCACGTGCCACTCGTGATTTTATTTTCCTCACTTTTTTTTAGCCAGAGCCGCTCTTTTCTCAGCCTAAACCCTGTTTGACTGGCTTGCCCTTGAGCTCGGATGTCACGTGACTCCTTTTCTTTGAAGCCAAGTGCAATTTCCAGCGTCAATAAATCTCATTTATACAATGCTAAAGTTTGAAACATTTTAAATCAGATTTTCAGACTAGAAATTCGGGCTCAGTATCTAGTATACTGTTGGAATTCTTCATAGTCTAGCCGTGTTAAACAGTTAAGAGAATAAAAAAGAACAGAGAAATCCCCTGAAGTAGAACTAACTATCAAGTTTCAGTCAAAAATCTCCAGCTTGTAACTACATTTTATTTGGTCGAATAAAAAAATAAGAACACTCACGAAATTTGAAAAGTGGTATGAGGACTGGAACGGGGTATACTCAGCCTCGGGTGGTCCAAATGAGTAGAGGGGGTTCGATTCCCACCTCAGCCATCCTCGAAGTGGTTTTCCGTGGTTTCCCACTTCGTCTTCGGGCAAATGCCGGGATGGTACCTACTGTAAGGCCACGGCCGCCTCCTTCCCTCTTCCTCGCCTATCCATCCCAATCTTCCAACCCTTCCCGTCCCTCATGCGGCCCCTGTTCGCTTTGCAGGTGAGGCCGCCTGGGCGAAGTGCTGATCACACCTCCCCAGTTGTATCCAACCCGACCAGATGTTCCAGGCTCCAGGACACTGCCCATAGAGGCGGTAGTGGTGAGTTCCCTCGCTGAGTCCGTGGGAAGCACCAACCTAGAGGGTAAATTGACTAAATAAAAAAAATACTACAAATTATGTTTGAAAATTATTTGAGGTCGAGTCAATCAAAGTGCTCCTCCATGTGGAAGAATGTATTTACCCGTATGGCACGTCATAATCTCGACAAGGTTAGTCGTTTCGCAGAGTGATTTTACAACGTAGTAGGCGCACAGCTTTCTGTATTTAGTTTTCTGTCATCTTGTCTTGTGTTACTGACCAACGTTTTTGTATCGAAAGACAATCCTTCTGTCCATTAAAAGATTTTGGTCTCCATAATTCATGCAAAATGAGGTTTGTATGATTGAGGCCATAACCCCCTCCTTTTTCAGGTATTAGTCTACGTAGACTAGGGTGAGGATGCAAATTAGAATTTTTATTTTGTCACCAGCTGCTTGGTTTAATAACCTAGAATTTTTCATGTTTTCCATGCTGAAAACTAGGCCTGATTGGATATTGAGATGCAACCATTTCTTCTATCAAGTAGGCCTAGCGCGTTCTTGCAATAGCCTACGAGAAATAAGTATAAATACTTTAAAATAATTATTGGTTAAATAATTATATACCGGTATTATTAAAATAATAATTATTATTATCTCTACTGAGTATAAAACAAAGTAATCTCGAGAACCACTGGATGGTTTTGATGCGGGTTTCTCCATTCTGTAAAAGATTTCTGGAGGAAGGTTTCTGAAGGAAAAACATTCATTTATGACCAAAGGAAGCCCAGCAGTAACGATTTCAGTGAATCGAGTCAAAGATAAACCTGCCATCCGTGCGCCTTTTAAGCTTATCTATCGGCGGCTTCGGTGGCGTAGTCGGTAGCATGCTGAGCTTCTATGCCCAAGATAGCGGGTTCAAACCCGGCCGAAGCCGTCGGATTTTTAAGAGGTTAAAAATCGCTCAGTATGCCTTCCTTCGGAGGGGAAGTAAAGCCGGCGGTCCCATGTCATAGATTTATGGCATGTTAAAGAACGGAAATTTTAATTAGCTTCGGAGCGAGTTGACGAGCTAGTCCATCGCCCCAGCTTCGGCCAGCATCAAACTGTCGAGTCGTGTCGAGTTAAGACTTCAGAGAAGAGTAGGTGTGTTTGGAGTTTCGCTGTTCACCTCGGCTTTTCTGAATTGTGTCTGGGACCTGCCGTCCATTCAACTTTTAAGCTCGGTAAACCGTTAAAGATACCGGGCGAAGGGTGGGTTGCTAGTATAAATATTAAACAAGAAAAGTTGATTTGTTGGTAAATGTTATAGCCTACAAATGGTAGCCTTTCTCCACAGTCCCATTTAGTACGGCATTTAAACGGGTCTGGTTGATGCATATCCGTAATATACCAAAGTAATGACTGGAGAGCAATTGCTAACAATATTCACACATATAACATACTTAATAGACACCATTGTAACACAATTATGGTCCAGGAGTTATATGAAGTTTGACGTTTGAAATGTGCAAATCGCACACTTTGTAGGCAGGCTGCTTGTTTGGGTCTTTTCTGTTGCAAAAAAAAATCCGGGACAGCACATCTCTATATTTAATACATCGCCCACGATAAGCATTTTTACGTTTTCATTTCTTCCAACAATCTCCATTCAGTGGAAATTTTAATTAGCTTCGGAGCGAGTTGACGAGCTAGTCTATCGCCCCAGCTTCGGCCAGCATCAAACTGTCGAGTCGTGTCGAGTTATGTTTTACTATCTATTCTTTTAGGAGACACTTATCTTTGGGATATCTAAGAAAGGCCAGCCCTCTATTTCTTATTTCATAGGCTGTACACTTAAAACAAAACCTCAATCCGAAAAAATATCGGACGATTCATTGTCAATGAAAATCAAATGAAGCCTCGCGGATCGGAAGTTCGCTTTGCATACAGTTCGGAGCCATTTTGACTCGTGGAAGCTCTTCACTTATGTGCCAAGTTTGGTTTCAATAGCTGCAGTCGTGTAGGAATTGGTACCCTGGGAGGGGCGCACACACACACATAGCCGGAAGGACAGACGTCTGCCCGGGTCATCTCATAAGTCTACTTTTTCATCATTTTTGCAAATAGGCTAATACTACAGTCTGTAAAATGGAGGACGCATTTATTACATTATTATTATCATTATTACTACTGCACTGTATTTGAACATAGAAATGGCTTTAGGACATAACTCTCCTCGGAGCGGTCACATGTGCCGTGTACGACTTGAAAATGTGACCGCAGACGGAATTTGAACCCAAATCTCGTGCACATTTGTGTCCTGTTCGGATTGGAATCGACACTGCGGTCACATTTTCAAGTCTTAGTCAACAGGTATTATTATTAGTATTATTATATAATTATTTTCGGAAGTACGTTACCTGTTTATGATTAAACACCACCACCAATTATGTTAGATGAGTCAGCTATTTTTCAATTAATTACATTTGAATTTCAAATAAGTTTGGTTGGTTGGTCCTTAAGTTTAGGGGCTGCGACAACGCGGTCATGTAGTCCCGTGTACTTTGGGTGTGTGTAGAATCTGTCTGATAACCGGTGTTAATTGTGATGACTGTATTAGTGTGTGTTATCTGTTTTTTAATTTAAGTACTGCAACTTAGAATTTTTCAAATAGTTCCTACGTTTGTCGCCAAGCGCCACCGTCAACGACTACTAGGCCAAGTTCAGAACTTAGCTACCAGACGCCACCGCAGTCGGCTCTTGGCAACGAACGTAGAAACCTCAGAGCGTTGTTTACATTCTTAACCTATTCAATTTAGCTTCACACAGGTGCAATTAGTGGAAGGTTCTTTAACATGCCATAACTCTATGACATGGGACCGCCGGCTTTACTTCCCCTCCAAAGGAAGGCATACTGAGGGATGTTTAACGCTCTTAAAAAATCCGACGGCTTCGGCCGGGTTTGAACCCGCTATCTTGGGCATAGAAGCTCAACATGTTACCGACTACGCCACCGACGCCGCTTCAAATAAGTTTAGCGTACTATATTCTTCAGCCCAAATGGGAATACAATATTCTGAAAACAGTTCACATAATCACGCCTTTTATCTTCAGCTGAGATGGCGCCATCATATAATGGTTAGCGCTGTGGGCTGCCATACTTAACGTCCCGGGTTCGATTCCTGGCTCTGCCTGGGGGCTGTAATGTGTGTGGATTCTATTCTTTCCTCAGCTATCTAGAAGTGGTATTGCGTGGTTTCCTCAAGGAAATGCAGAAATGAGTCGAGTGGTGGCTGGCAGATAATTGCTCTGGGTGTTGCACTATTTACACTAACGAGAGGTGAGGTAGGGCAAGAGACTGCTTGATACTAGACAAGACGATACACTCGTGCTCGGTAAAACAAAAGTAATTTTTTTCGTCACGAATGCCGTGGTCCTGAGAATAACACATTCACCTCGAAATTAAATTGATTAATTGACAAACTTCACGAGAACTAAACCGCGTAAACTATAGTGTCGCACTCACGCTCAAATAACTTTGCGAGACAATGGTATCGACAGTAGACGACACATCTCGGATGTCTTCGTCCGCCCCTCTCCCACCGTGTTGCAATCAGCGAGCAACGACCAGTCGAGTTAACTGTTGGGATAGGACTTAGGCCTACTCTGCCATACCCTCCACTATTGAGATTTGGTCGGTGCTCGGGCCTGGCAACGACCAAACTTGAGCGCTCCTGAACAGTAGTGATGAAGCGCTTCGCTTTCTCAAATAGTTCACACTTCTACGCGATTATCTATTAAATAACAAAACTATGAGTTCCTGTGCAAGAAAGAGGCACTCGGTTTTTTATTGCACTAAGGGTTTTTTTAAATACATCGAGTTGATCCTCTATGGACTGCGTGGTAACAGCCAACTTCACTTTAGTGTCTAGGTCTTGTTCTTGTTCCGACTTTGACTTCCTGCCAGAATCGACTGCTAATGAAGAGAAGAGATAGGTTGGTAGGACACATACTAAGACACCCAGGAATAGCAAGCTTAGTTATGGAAGGAAGGGTCGAGGACAAGAACTGTAGGGGTAGACCAAGGTTAGAATTTGTTAAAGAGTTTGCCTCGGATGTAGGGTGTGGTAACTATGTAGAGATGAAACGATTAGCTCAGGACAGGGAGGCATGGACAGCTGCATCAAACCAGTCAAAAGACTGAAGACTCAAACAACAACAGTATCTTCTGATCCCAGGGACGAGTGCCTGATTATGTTCTTCGGACAAAGGTCCTCTCCGTTTTCCGGAAGTTGATACCATTTTAAAACCTTGGTATTGTTCACCAATCTTCTGTGTTCCTGACAGGAATTTCTTATTTGCCTGAGTCCTTTTTCGCATTCCTCGAACCATCTCGGCCTTGTTGCCTTAAACTTACCGCAATGAAATTCCATATTCTTTTCGTTAATCGATCATCAGTCATCCTCATGAGGTGACCGTAAAATAGTAGCCGCCTCTTCTTAATTAACGCTATGTTAGTGTATATTTTGTTGTACAAATCCTCATTTTCTCTCATTCGCCACTGTCCATCAACCCATCTATTACCTAGGATTTTCCTTAATATCCTGCGTTCTCGTTTTTCCAGTTGCTCTAAGATTATTATTACCGTACTGTTTTTTTTTTTTTTTTTTTTTTTTTTGTCGTTATGTCCTAGCTGAAGACCATACCTGCCTCCTTCCCAATCGTAGTCGCAATTACAAATACTGTATGTACACTACTACAGTCAGCGGCTTCGGTGGCGTAGTTGGTAGCATGCTGAGCTTCTGTGCCCAAGATCGTGGGTTCAAACCCGGCCGAAGTCATCGGATTTTTAAGAACGTTAAAATTCCCTCAGTATGCCTTCCTTCGGAGGGGAAGTAAAGCCAGCGGTCCCATGTCATAGATTTATGGCATGTTAAAAACCTTCCACTAATTACACCTGTGTGAAGCTAAATTATAGTCTGTATAGGTTAAACATTTGACTAACGCTCTTAGGTTCCTACGTTCGTTGTCAAGAGCCGACTGCGGTGGTATCTGGTAACTAAGTTCTGAACTAGTTGGTCGTTGACGGTGGCGTTTGGCGGCAAAAGTAGGAACTAATTGGAAAAATTGCAGTCTGCAGTCCTTACTTGAATTAAAACAGATACACACACTAATACAGTCATCACAATTAACACAGGTTATCAGACAGACCCAAAGTACACGGGGCTACATGACCACGTTGTCGCAGCCCCTGAACTAAGGAACCAACCAACCGACACTACTACAGACCCAACAATAACACACAACTACAAGGGCTGATGACCATGATGTTCAAGTTCCTTAACGAATCAACGGCTTTTGCTAAGACGACTAATATCAGGTGGTGTTGCTTGCGCAGTGAGCAGGGGAGGTACAGTAAATCCCTACCATGCCAATGCGAGCTGTAGCTGTAACATGTAGGCTACTTACTCATTGATGTGCCTCATGGGTGGTGGTCCTGGTCTGAAGTGATGTGGAGGCATCATACAGCAGGCAGTGTGGATCACTACAGCCGTGAGGACGAGCAGGTACATGGCGCTGGTTTGCATTGTCAAAGAATGAACTGCGCAATGCCATCATCATGCTCTTATAGGCGTGTAGCCGGATGTTTCACGCTCAGGGAATCACATCACAGGAAGCTACGATACTAACGTGTTCTTCAGCTTTGTCACAATGGGAGAACGAGTCCTTAGTCGATCGTGGCAATTGCAACCATGCCTTATCTTGGTGAAAGAGACTGTCTTCATCTCCAAGAGAGGTTACCTCGTTAGTTCTTTGCTAAATCCAGTGGAAACGCATCATGTGATCACTCTTCTAACAAGCAGTCGTTGAATGTTATGCCGTGTGAATTCTAGAAAATTGTGGTCATGACTTTTCCACACGATCACACCGGATTTGCCTCATTTTGAGCACTTTCGCCAACATGCTCTGTTTTGATTCTTGCTAGCTCTAAGGTTGGATGCAATAAGTCACACCTAAAAGGCTCACTTGGCCTGCGATTCAACATGTCGAAATATTACTTTGGAGTGGTCACACGACTCCGTTTCTTGTCTTCTTTCAGCGATCACTGCAATTATCTTATCTTATAGCTTCCTCATACGCAAATGGTCTTAAAGTACAATATATTAAAAGCAAGTTCACCTGAGATATTAACAGCCACAGCTATTTCGGGTAACTTTAGTTTACTCGACGATCATCCAAGACATTAGTAGATTTCATTGATTGTCACTCCAGGTGTGACCTCATTTGTACGTCCTGATGGGCTACTCATCATCATTCGTGTTCGTACGACTACAACGGAGTTCAGTTGACCAGCAGTCGGCCATTCCATGCTATGGAGCGAAGTCCACACAACATTTTGGCAAAGTTCACTCAGTTCTTTTTACGCATTGTTTTTGTACACACGAAACTCATATTTTACACTGCAACAAATAAATATGAGTCTATCCGGTTCCCAAAGCTGTCACCAATATCTCAACATGACTCAATTTTGCTTTCCGATGTCATAAGAAAAAAATACGAGCCTTACAGTAGTCGCATACGATGTGTAACATCGGACATAGAAGAAACATCACGTGAATGATACACCGGTATTTTATACTATTATTAGCACAAATATTAATCTATTGTAAAAAGGAGTGTTTTACAGATATTGTAGTTTATAATACGGAACTCATTTTATTAGATGATTTGTAGCTTCCACCAGCACTAGCCTAAATAAAGAATACGAAATGGATCAACTAAATTAATATAGACGCGACACCGCTCATAACCTTAAATTCCTTATAAACAGCTCCTCTTTATTCACAGACCAACACGTAATTTTATATGGATTCTGTTAAAATGAGTTATATTGATATGATCAATATCGTTTAAAATTATAATCTGGTAGTAAAAATATCTACCACATCCGGGATTCGAACCCAAGATCTCTACATTCACAGTCACAAGCACTAACCCTAAGGCTATTTCGACTACACAAATTTTGTGCACAAGATGGTGACTTATTTCCACGTTCCAATAATACTGCATACTTCCGTTATCCACCGCTGCCAGCTAGTACACTTCCGTTCGATTGATCTAGCGGGCAGTGCATACTTCCGTTTTCCACCACTGCCAGCTAGTACACTTCCGTTCGATCGATCGAGCGGGCAGTGCATACTTCCGTTCGATCCACCACTGCCAGCTTGATCGTTCCGATCCACTTCCGTCCCCAATTTTCAAAATCACTCCCACAAAACTATCCAGCAACCGAGCGGAAAGATGTTACACATCAAAAATTAACATGTGATTTCAGCGCCATCTCACATGAAAGTCACAGATTTATCAAACCACCTTTATAGGATTTAAGAATAAATCATGAACACACATATAAGACAGGCGTGGATTCACGGGGGGGGGGGGTCACGGGGGTCATGAACCCTCCCCCCCCTAATCGGAGACCAAATTTGTTTTGCAAACTCAAAAAACGAAAACACAATAACCAGACAAATAAAAGTTAACGAATTTTAACTGAAAAACAGATTTTTTTCAGTTTATTCAATACTGAAAATATCTTTATTGCAATTATTATGTTCTGTTACAACTGTACATATTTACAACTTCATACCTGTTATATAAAAACGATTATTTATATAACAAAATCAACTCATCTATTTTGTTTAGCAAACCTTGTGATTACCGAATCGATGTTTATAGTGATGCCACGATGAATGTGCAGCAATGCACGGATAGGAATTTGGGGCTTTATTCGCACCAAAAAATTTTGCCGACGTCCAAACTGCAAGCTTGGTTGGCAATTTAAGCTGTGACTTTCTCCCTTCGTTGGTACCAACTCGATTTGCCGAAACTGTAACGTACCTTGATACTTTTCTCGAAGCTCGATGTAAAAGTCGCAAAACACGCCGTTGCAATTTGTACGAATATTTTTGGTGCGCTAAACGCATCAAATTTCTATCCATGTAGCTTGCAAAAAGAATTGGTCTGGTTTTGTACGTTTGGTTATTTTGTGATTGCGTTTTTAGTGATACCATTTTTCTTAACAATTTCGATTCTCCGACACTCCCTCCAGGCCAAACTCTAGATCCGCACCTGATATAAGACGTGGTGGGCTTTTAAGGCTTCAGACAATACAATTGCTGTCAGTTGCGATGGCAGAGCGCTGTCATCAATAGTCTATAATTAAAGAAGTTTGTTAATACATATTATGCAAGTTTCGAGTTGAGATGATACGTCCGTTATCGTACGTTGGGACACCAAGCGAGAATGCGTCATCCGTACCAAGTTTACTCGAAATTGAGTATCGTCACTACCAAGTTAACTGCCAGCGTTGAATGTATGTCTACCCCTTATTATTCCCGTTTTTCCTACGGGGTCGGGGATGAGATGCGATGGAAGTCTTTGTGGCGGATGATTTTACGGCCGGATGCCCTTCCTGACACCAACCTCATGAGAGGAGCTAATGAGAGATGAAATGAATGATGGTGAATGAAACTGGGCAAGGATGTGGAAGGAAGCGGCCGTGGCCTGTCAGAAGGTACCGTCCCAGCATTTGCCTGGAGTTGAAAATGGGAAACCACGGAAAACCATTTCAAGGACGGCCGTCGGTGGGGCTCGAACACACGCGTCTACCGAGTCAGCAGAGAGCATGGTCCCATGGCCTAACGCTGCGCTTTAGCGAGCGCAGCCACTACTGAATAACTCATAGAAATGTAAAGATTTATTGGCATAATACTGTATTTTATCAATATATACTTTTAGTCAGTCAAAACGCTTTTGCCGAATTAGATTAGGTGGTATCACTACAATATATGTATATATATGTATAACACACTTGTATACATTTAAACTTTAACCCTAGTGACCATGGTCTGATGATGGCCGCGTGACTGTCAAAACGCGTAATCCTAAAATTCCCCTTTATCAGTGAATGATATTAATACTTGTAGTCTCTTTCAGGAAAGTCGAAATCACCGTTGTAGTATGGTGCACCAAGAGCTCCATCTTGCTCATGATAACTTACACCCCCATATCGCAAAACGCAGAAGGTACGCCAACTCAAGTGGGCGACATTCGAGCATCCTAGTCTCTCTCCATGCAATTATCACGCCTTTAGTCTCTTAAGGGACACTGGGACTGAATTTTTCAACTTCCACATTTTTTTTCGGAATGAGTTGAAACTTAAATTGCATACTTAGAATAGTAACACGAAGTCACATACCAAATTTGAGAACAATTGGATGAAATGTAATTGATTTTTTATTAATTATATTATTAAAATATACCGCGTGATCAAAATGCTCCATGCGCATTAGAAATTGTGTAAAACGCTTGATATTTTCATTACATATACATAAAACTATTCTAAATATTATATAACATTGAGACATTTCAGGAAAGTATAATAATAATAATAATATCGTATGGCCTCGGGTGCCTGGTGCAAGCTTTGTTAATTGACACCCAGAGGGTAGCTTGCATGTCGAATTTCGTCGTTCCTTTGAACGCTATGAAATTCAAGGAGGTTAGATATCTAAACTCCTTGACACTACAGCGCTTTCAAGTAGAGAATGGAGGAACTTTGTGTTGGCGGAAAATCCCGAGATTAATTTTGCCATTGAACACGGCCTACTGAATTCAAATGGGTTCTTTAACATGCCAACAACGTATGACATGAGTATCGTGATTTTTGTCGCCTTCAAAAATCACTTACCATGGCCAGGGGTGAACCTGCAATCTTGGGGTTGGTAGTCCGATACTATAACCACTCACCCACCGTGGCAAGCTTTCAGGAAAGTGATACATGTATGCAGTCAGATTAATTTTTTCTTGATGTTTTAAGAATTTTGATAATTTTCCATAGTTTTTTAAATTTTTGGTCTGTAATTTACAAAGGGACGGAAGATATTCCAATGTTATATTACAACACATGCATTTCTGAATATACAGTGATGTTTTAGTAAAATTGGAGAATATCTCATGCACATGGAGCATTTTGATTACCTAAAAATGTTGTTTGGAGATAAAAGCATTTTTATAAACTCGCATGTTATATTAACCAGTTTTTTTTTTTTTTTTTGAAAAATCTGAAAAAAATTACGAGCCTTACAGTAGTCGCATATGATGTGTAACATCTGACATAGAAGAAACCTCACGTGAAATTGTTGATACACCGGTATTTTATAGTATTACTAGCAGGTACCCGCGGCTTCGCTCGCGTGATAGTCGTGTCATTATGTTATTCAATCCATATCCGAAATGAGACACGTCGTGTCGAGACTCGCAGTTCATGGGTTCCACCATAAGGTCTGCTCACGAAAGACATTTCATGACCCGGATGAGAGGTGTATATGTGAGCTGTGTAGGAACGAATGCGGCAGGTACCATATCACGACATGCCCCAACAGAACTTTATCAATAGTGGCTTATAGTAAGGACTAGAAGCGAACCATTGTATCTAGTAAGTGTACATATCTGTAACATGTAATATGGCCAACTGGCTGCAATAAAGGCTATTATTATTATGTTATTCAATGAAATGCAGGTTTAACCCCGTTAACACCCCTTTAGAAGCTGAATATCCAAAAATCCCTCCTTAGTAGACGTTTTCGACACACTACAAACATATCCCCAAAATATCATTCTTCTAATTTTAATAGTTTTGGCTGGTAGATGAGAGTGAATATCCAAAAATCCTTTCTTGGTGGACGCTTTTCTTCCAGAATTTCACCCCTCCCCATGGACCCCTTAAATTGGATTTATGAAAAACGGTCGAACGACTATTTATTTAATTATTTAATTATTTATTTTTAAGTTGATTTTAATGATTAGTTTATATGCCAAGTATCACATCCCGAAATGAAACCACTCCTGAGATACTGTTATTCAATGAAATGCACGTTTACCCCCTTAACACCCCTTTAGAACCTGAATATCCAAAATTCTTTCCTTAGTGGACGATTTCGACATACATCGAACATATCCCCACAATTTCATGTTTCTAACTTCAATAATTTTGGCTGAGCGATGATGATGAGTGAGTGAGTCAGTCAGTCAGGACATTTTCTTTCATTTATTTTTGAGAATTTCACCCCTCCCCATAAACCCCTTAATTTGGATTTATGAAAAAAAAAACGGTCGAACACCTACTTACTTATTTTTAAGATGTTTTCCCCCCTGGGTTTTATGAGTGAGTAAGTGAGTCAATCAGTTAGGACACTTTCTTTCCTGTTTTTTTTCCCAGAATTTCACCCCTCCCCATCGGCCCCTTAAATTGGATTTATGAAATAACGGTCGAACACTTATTTATTATAGGCAAGAAATTTGAAATTCAGCGGAAAAAATCAGCTGAATTTCAAATTTCTTGCCTATGTCTTTTAAGAGATACACGCTCCGATAAGAATTCTTCAACCCCCAATTTTCACCCCTTTCACCTCATAATATACACTATATCGATAAACCCTTAGACATATGTCTGCTTATTTTTAATGATTAGTTTATATGCCGAGTATCACTTTCCCCAAGGAAACCAATCGGGAGATATTGTTATTCAATTACATGCAGGTCAACCCCTTGCCACCCCTTTAGAACCCGAATATCCAAAAATCCTTCCTTAGTGGACGTTTTCGACATACAACGAACATAACCCCAAAATTTCATGTTTCTCACTACAATAATTTTGGCTGGGCGATGATGAGTGAGTAAGTCAGGACATTTTCTTTCATTTATTTTTCAGAATTTCACCCCTCTCATGAACACCTTGGATTTATGAAAAAAAAAACGGTCGAACACCTATTTACTTATTTTTAAGCTGTTCTTCCCCCTGAGTTTGATGAGTGAGTGAGTTAGTTAGGACACTTCTTTCCTGTTTGTTTGTTTTTTCTTCCAGAATTTCACCCCTCTCCAATGGCCTTTTAAATTGGATTTATGAAAAAACGGTCGAACACCTATTTACTTATATTTTAAGCTGATGTTTTACGCTGAATTTCAAACTTCTTGCCTATGTCGTTTAAGAGATACACGCTCCGTTAAGATTCCTTCGACCCCCAATCTTCTCCCCTTTCACCTCATAATATACACCACATCGATAATCCCTCAGACACATGTCTTCTTATTAGCCTATTTTCAATTTTGAAAAAATAGGCTTATGAGATCACCTTTTGTCCGTGTGTGTGTGCGTGCTTGTGTGTGTGTGTGTGTGTGTGTGTGTGTGTGTGTGTGTGTGTGTGTGTGTGTGTGAGAGATGTGAGTGTGTGTGTCCCTAATAAATTCTAAACGGAGGGAGCGATTTCAATGAAACTCTGTAAGTTCATAGCACTATTCCCGGCGACCCCGACCGTGCCCTTCAAATTTTGTTACGTCTCACCAAGCCAACATGGCGGCTGTGCGAAATATTTCACCAGCATTCAATATCTCCGAAACTATTACAGATATCACCCTGGAATATATTACGGTGATAAAGGGAACTACTAGAAGTTCACCTATGTGAGTTTTGAAAAACTGGTAACTGCAAAACCAACATGACGGCCACGCGAATTTTCGACTTTTAAATTGACGTTTCTCGCGATTTAACCAACCAAACGCAATAAAACTTGGTACAGTATATGTTTATACACATTGTAATACACCGACATCTAACTTCGTTCAATTGTTTACATAACCACAAGATGGCGGATGTGCGAAATATTTCACCGGCACTCTACATCTATGAAACTATTAGCGGTATCACCCTGAAATTTTGTACGGAGATAAAGGGCACTACTGGAAGTTCATCTATAAGACTTTCAAAAACCGGTTAACTACAAAACGAATATGGCGGCCAAGCGAAAATGAAAATTTTAAATAGACTTTTCTCGCTATTTAATGTTCCAAACGCAATGAAATCTGGTACAGGAAATGTTTATAGACATTGTATTGCACTGGTATCTCATTTAGTTCAATTGTTTACATAACCTCAAGATGGTGGCTGTGCGAATTTTAAAATTAAGTTTTTATTTCTTGTGTCGCAATCATGCGATCGAAGTGAACGTTTTAATAATGAATCTACGCAATAATTTTCCTTTAATGGTATATGACTCTATGGCCTATACATTTAACAATCCATCATGGCGACCATCCGAAATATTTAGACGGCTCTGAATATCTACGAATCTATTATAGCAATCAAACTGATTTTTTTTATGTTCATAGGGGCTATGAACTTAAGTTCACCTATAGGACTTTAAATAGCCTGGTAATCACAAATCCAACATGGCGGCGACGCAAAGTATAAATATTCACATGAACTTTTCTCGCAATTTAACCACCCGAGGGCAGTGAAACTTGGTACAGTAAATCCTTATACGGATGTTAATCCACTGGCATCTAATGTATTTCAATTGTTTCCATAACCACAAGATGGCAGCTGTGAGAAATTTTAAAATCTCCTTAATACTTCTTGTGTCCTAATCTTGCGATTGAAGTTTGAATGCTACACGTACATAATAATCTTCATGTAACAGTACATAACTCTAGGACCTACATATATAAATTCCAACATGGCGACCATCCGAAATATTCAGTCGTTTCTCAATATCTACGAATCGAATATCTACAGCAATCAAACTGAAATTGTGTATTTTGATAGTGGCAGTTAACAGAAGTAGGATATATGAAAATAGGCTGTAGAGTTCTTCATGGAACTACTTGTTTTTAATGATGAGTTTATATGCCGAGTATCACATCCACAAATGAAACCACTCGTGAGATATTGTTATTCAATGAAATGCAGATTTAACCCCCTTAAGACCCCTTTAGAACCTGAATATCCGATAATCCTCCCTTAGTGTACGGGTTTGACATACAAAGAACAAATCCCCAAAATGTCATGTTTCTAACTTCAATAAGTTTGGCTGGGCGATGATGAGTGGGTGAGTGAGTCAGGACATTTTCTTTCGATTTTTTTCAGAATTTCACCCCTCCCCATGAACCTCTTAAATTGGATTGATGAAAAAAACTGTCGAACACCTATTTACTTATTTTTTAAGCAGTTTTTTCCCTGAGTTTGATGAGTGAGTCAGTCAATCAGTTAGGATCCATTCTTTCCTGGTTTTTTTTCCAGAATGTCACCCCTCCCCATGGGCCCCTTAAATTGGATGTATGAAAAAACGGTCGAACACCTATTTACTTATTTTTAAGCTGATTTTTTCCCGCTGAGTTTCAAACTCCTCGCCTATGTCGTTTAAGAGATACATGCTCCGTTAGGAATTCTTCAACCCCCACTTTTCACCACTTTTACCTCATAATATACACCACATCGAAAAACCCTCAGACATGTGTCTTCTTATTTTTAGCCTACTTTCGATTTTTGCAAAAAATGAAAGTAGACTTATGAGATCAACACAGGGCGAAAAAAGTGTGTCTGTCTGTGTGTGTGTATGTGTGTGTGTGAGTCTGTGTGTGTGTATGTGTGTGTGTGAGTCTGTGTGTGTGTGTGTGTGTGTGAGTGTGTGTACTCTGAATGTCTGTCCCCCCCTATCAATTCGAACACGGTGAATGCGAATTGAACGAAATTTGGTACAAAGGTAGCACTAGCAAAGGACACCTCAGTGTCATGTTTTATATCGCCGCCATCTTTACTAAAACTGAATGGCGGCCACTCAAACGGTCAAAACGTAAAATCAAATAACGACTAACCAAATCATCCAATCTCTACCAAATTTGGTAACAACATACCTTCGTATAGGATGCGTCTTGTGACCAAACTACAAGGTCGTCCGCCATACCATTTCAGGATGGCGGCCGTGCGAATTATGCAAACTTTATAATCCATATCATGGGACCCACCAGTTCCGATTATCGAGCCGAGAATCGTTTTAACTGTTCTAAAGGAAGAGGCACGTACGAAATTAAAAGTTTATTTTGTAATACTATAGTGCAGACGTGATTTTAAAAAGCTCAGCTGATTCATTAATAAGACAAGATGGCAGCGGATATCTTGTGCCTGACTTATATTTCACTAATTTGAGTATTGCATGCAATATAGCGTACTGAAACAAAATAAATTAACTTTGTATGAAATGCTTTATATATAAATAATATACTTCAGTGATGAAATCGTTTAGTATAAATCATTATTTGCTAACAAGTTCTATGTAAGTCATTTTATATAGAACGATATTCGTTGACACAATTAGCTCAGTGGTAAAGCGTTAGTCTGTCATTCATATGCCTATGGTTCAAACCCCATCAGAGTTAGTTTTTTGCTTGACATTTTACATATTTGTTGCTTTGTAATGAATCAGACGTTTTAAAATTAAGCGTTATATTGTGCATATTACGGTGCAAAACATATACTTAATTAAAACATAATTCGCCAGCAGATTTAATCGAGACATCTAGCTGACAAAAAGGTAACAGTTTTTATTGAAAAGTTTCTTCTTCTGGCCGCTAGAATGCACTCGCTCTGTTAGGATTATATTGTTCGATATTTCACAACTAGATATCACGACTAGTTTTTATATTTATTGTTTCTTGAGTACTGAGACGTTATAAAATAAAGCTTTATATGGTGCTTTTTGCAATGGAAATTATATATTAAAAAAAAAACGACATTCTCCACTGGAGTGACATCTTCCAGCCTTCAGTTGTACTATGCAGAAACTATAGATTCGAGCAGCGCTCTATACCGGCCAGTTAGTGAACCCAGTCTTAACGACTGCTAGGAGTAATAAGACAGTAACATTCGTTTATTCCTTGTGCACAGAGGCGTTGTTGATAATCTCAAAACTTGCAATATGGATGATTTGGAGATGGATTATTTTGTTATACCGTGTATTTAAGATTAGCCTATAAATTAACGGGTTGCGAAGTTACTTCACTTAGTTCTATATCATTCGTACACGACACAGAACAACAACGTGACGTCAGTTTCTGATCTGCTCTGATTGGCTATTACATTGCTGCAGTCGGGTAGTTGGCAGTCAAGGATAAAATTCTCGACTGCCAACTGCCAGCTACCAACTGCAACTTCATGTTGTGTATGGTGCCTATAGTATACACGGAGTCGATCGCGACTGCCGACCGAGGACTACCAACTACGGACTGCCGACTGCGCATTGTAGATGGGCCTTATTAGAGCAACGAAGTTTCAATTATTGTAAGTAGTCGGTGTTTGGAGTGTTTGCTGATGAAATTGCAAAATGCTGGGGTAAATTATAAACTATGGTTTGAACGCCACTGTTCAAATCCTGTGTGCCAATTTGCACTTCAAATAGGAAGAAATTAGGAGATGATAAGGACAGAGAGTTATAACTATACCCATACATTTCGGAGAAAGTAGGCTATATGTTCTTTCCCGAACATCTTGTTAATGTTGAGTTTATATGCCGAGTATCACATCCCTCAATGAAACCAATCCGGAGATATTGTTATTCAATGAAATGCGGGTGTACCCCCTTAACACCCCTTTAGAAACTGAATATCTAAAAATCCTTCCTTAGTGGGCGTTTTCGACTTAAAACGAACATATCCCCAAAATTTCATGTTTCTAACATTAATAGTTTTGGCTGGGCGATGATGAGTCAGTGAGTGATTCAGTCAGTCAGGACTCTTGGTTTTATATAAGAGATTGGCACAAATGTTATTTTATTGTAAAAGGGAGTGTTTTACAGATATTGTAGTTTATAATACGGAACTCATTTTATTAGATGATTTGTAGCTTCCACCAGCCCTAGCCTAAATAAAGAATACGATATGGATCAACTTGATTAAAAGACGCGACACCGCTCATAACCTTAAATTCCGTATAAACAGGTCCTCTTGATTCACAGACCAACACGTAATTTCATATGGATTCTGTTAAAATGAGTCATATTGATATGATAAATATCGTTTAAAAATATAATCTGGTAGCAAAACTATCTACCCCGCCCGGGATTCGAACCCAAGATCTCTAGATTCACAGTCATACGCAATAACCCCACGGCTATTTCGACTACGCAAATATTGCGCACAAGATGGTGCCTTATTTCCACGTTCCAATAATACTGCATTACGGAATTAAGTTTCATTTATATTTATATTTATATTTTGCTTGTTTCGATAATGTTCCTGAGTGTCATTGAGTTAAAATGCCTTATGCCAATGCAATGCCAACTACTTACAATGTTTGATAATAAGGCATTTTACCATTTAAATACTAGTACGAAGACTTCGAACATGTACCATGTCATTTGTCTAAATCACTTGACACCAGAGTTCGCATGAGCGTTTTCCGTTCAGTATGTCATATACATTCCACATGGCCGAGAGTGCGTCATGGTATCAATTTTCGACACCGCGCGCTGATTGTTTCTCTTACCAGTGCCAGCTGGATCGATCGATCGAGTTGGCAGTGCGTCTTATACTTCCGTACTTCTTATACTGCCAGCTAGGGCACACTTCCATTCGATCGATCCGTTGTCCACCACTGCCAGCTAGTACACTTCCGTTTGATCGATCGAGCGGGCAGTGCATACAACTGCCAGCTAGTACACTTCCGTTTGATCGATCGAGCGGGCAATGCATACTTCCGTTTGATCCACCACTGCCAGCTCGATCGTTCCGATCCACTTCCGTCCCCAATTTTCAAAATCACTCCCAGAAAAATATCCAGCAACCGAGCGGAAAGATGTTACACATCAGAAATACAATGTTTTGTTGTAGACATAAAGAGCATAGAGACTTTTCGTTTGAGTTAACCTACGACTTTCTAGGATTTCTAGTTATAAAAGTATAGCCTACTTTCATATGATTTGCCTTCCATCTTCTTCTTACGCAGAGGAGATTTAAAAATGTCACTGAGCCTTTAAAAATGGCAGTGCATGAAAACTGTTTTACTGAAATGATCCACAGGGGTCCATAAGATATATATATAGGCTATATGGGAAAAACAAAAAACAGTTATTTTGTCATTTTTTACTAAAAACTCAGTCCTAGTGTCCTGTCGCAAAACGCAGAAGGTACGCCAACTCAAGTGGGAGACACTCGAGCATCCGCGATTATCACGCCTTTGGTCTCTTAGAAAGAGGCTGTGACGGCTCGACAATTCCTGTCGGACGAGGATGTGCAGCGCGCGGTCACGGACTAGTTCACGCAGCAGGACTCGGTGTTTTACCACACGCGGATCTTCAACCTGGTGCGTCGCGTCGATGGGATGTGTCCCTTAATGCTCACGGCGATTTCGGCTGATTGGCTTACCGATCGGCCATCAAACGGAAACTTATTGATCACGCCTTATATATTAAAATTGGCACTGATTTTATGCAAAATTTTGAATAGCATTTTGAGTTATCTTTATAAGCTACAAGCTGTACCCGGCATGCGTTGCAATGCCAATCAAAGAAAGTGTTGCCGTTGAAATTCTGTTTCTTGAAGTGCTTTTGGATACACAACATGTTAACTGCCTCTAAGCTATCGTAAAATGGATTTTCTAATTTAGAACCATTCGTGGAAGCGTGCACAACAACTTTCAAAAGTGTCATCGCTGTCACTCATTTGTTGAATCTACTCGTACGCTACCTGTTGTGAAATGGATTTACTAAGTCGAAACCCTTCCCTGGCGTGTACACAATAACTCATCAATGATTCGTCGCAATCGGATGAATTGTATATGCACGTATACGGGGTTTTGTTTAAACGATTCGTGCGCTGTCACTCATTTGTTGAATCTACTCGTGCGCTACCTATTGAGAAATGTATTTCTAAGTCGAAGCCCTTCCCTGGCGTGTACACAATAACTCATCAAGGTTTCATCGCAATCGAAGAATGTTATATGAATGCAATAGGGGATTTTGTTGAAACGCTTCGCGCGTCGTCACCCATTTGTTTCATCTACTCTTGCGCTTCTTATTGTGAAATAGATTTACTAAGTCCCCTTCCCTGGTGGGTACACAATAACTGATCAATGTTTCATCGCAATCGGATGAATAGTATATGAACGCATACCTGATTTTGTTTAAACGATTCGCGCTCCGTCACTCATTTGTTGAATCTTCTCGTGCGCTACCTACTGTAAAATGTATTTACTAAGTTAGAAACCGTCACGTAAGTGTCCACAACATCTCACCCAAGTTTCATCGCTATCGGACTAATGGGATGTGAAGACTGTATTGAAACGCTCCGCATGTCGTCGTTCATTTGTCGAATCTACTCGTGTGCTACCTACTGTGAAATGTATTTACTAAGCCAGAAACCTTCCTTGGAGTGTCCACCATATTTCACCCAAGTTTCACCGCTAACGGCAGAATGGTATATGACCTTATACGGGACTTTGCTGAAACGCTTCGCGCGTCGTCCCTCATTTGTTGAATCAACTTGTGCGCTGCATATTGTATAGTGGATTTACTAAGCCAAAAATTTTCCATGACGTGTACACAACATCTCACCCAAGTTTCATAGCTACGGACGAATGGTACATGAATGCATACGGGACTTGGTTGAAACGCTTCGCGTGTCGTCGCTCATTTGTTGATTCTACTCTTGCGCTACATATTGTAATATGGATGTACTCAGCCAGAAACCTTCCCTGGAGTGTACACAACATCTCACCCAAGTTTCATCGCAATCGGATGAATGGTATGTGAACGTATACGGGACGTTGTCGAAACGCTTCGCGCGTAGTCACTCATTTGTTGAATATAAACGTGCGCTTCGTATTGTAAAATGGATTTACTTAGCCAGAAACCTTTCCTGGAGCGTACACAACGATTCACCAAACATTTATCACTATCAGACGACTGGTATATGACTTTATACGGGACTTTGTTGAAACGCTTCGCGTGTCATCGCTCATTTGTTGAATCTACTGGTGCGATACCTATTGTAAAATGTATGTACTAAGCCAGAAACCTTCCCTGGAGTGTTCACAACATCTCACCCAAGTTTCATCGCTATCGGATGAATGGTATATGAAATTATATGGCACTTTGTTGAAACGCTTCGCGCGCCATTGCTCATTTGTTGATTCTACTCGTGCTCTACCTATTTTTAAAGGGATTTACTAAGCTAGAAACCTTACCTGGAGTGCACACAAAATCTCAGCCTAGTTTCATCGCTATCGGACGAATTGTATATGAACGCAAACGTGACTTTGTTGAAATGCTTCGCGCGTCGTAGCTCATTTGTTGAATCTACTCGTGCGCTGCCAATTGTAAAGTGGATGTACTAAGCCAGAAAATTTCCCTGCAGTGTACACAACATTTTACGCAAGTTTCATAGCTATCGGACGAATGGTATATGAATGCATACGGGACTTTGTTGAAACGCATTGCGTGTCGTCGCTCATTTGTTGAATCTACTTGTGCGCTATCTACTGTGAAATGTATTCACTAATTTTGAAACCTTCACGTAAGTGTACACTACATCTCACCCAAGTTTCATCGCTTTCGGACGAATGGTATATGAACACATACGGGACTTTGTTGAAATGCTTCGCGCATCGTCGCCCATTTGTTGAATCTACACGTGCGCTACCTATTGTAAAATGGATTTACTAAGTCAGAAACCTTCCTTGGAGTGTACTCAACATCTCACCCAAGTTTCATCGCAATCGGACGAATGGTATATGAACGCATAGGAGACATACAGACATACCCACAGACAAACTATCACGTTACATTGATTTATATATATATAGATTTGCTATTAGTATATATGCGGCTTCGGTGGCGTAGTTGGTAGCATGCTGAGCTTCTATGCCCAAGAGCGCGGGTTCAAACCCGGCTGAAGTCGTCGGATTTTTAAGAGCGTTAAAAATCCCCCAGTACGCCTTCCTTCGGAGGGGAAGAAAAGCCGGCGATCCCATGTCATAGATTTATGGCATGTTAAAGAACCTTAAACTAATTACACCTGTGTGAAGCTAAATTATAGTTAAACATTTGACAAACGCTCTTAGGTTCGTCGCCAGGAGCCGACTGCGGTGGCGTCTGATAACCAAGTTCTGAACTAGTAGTCGTTGACGGTGGTGTTTGGCGGCAAAAGTTGGAAAAACTTGAAATAATTCATTGTCTGCAGTCCTTACTTGAATTGAAAACAGAAATACACACTAATACTGTACAGCCACCACAATTAACACCGGTTATCAGACAGATACTACACACACCCAAACTAAGGAACCAACCAACCAACCTATTAGTATGTACAGTATGATGTACTGTATGTAAAGCTTGCTTGAGGAGATGTAATCTGCGTTAATTAGAGGGTCTATTATGGGATCGGCGGTACCGCATTGTTGTCCGTTGGTTCCTCAGTTTAGGGGCTGCGACTACGCGAATTGTTGTCCGTATTTAACGTTTAATTGAGACCACCTCGTGGTGTAGCGGCTAGCGTTCTTGGCTATCGCCCCGGAGATCCCGTTTCGATTCCCGGCTCAGGCAAGAAATTTTAATTCAGGTGTGAGAACTGGGACGGGATACACTCAGCCTCGTGAGTAAAAACTGAGAAGAAAAGGCTTCGATTCCCACCTTAGTTATCATGGCAGTCGTTATCTGAGGTTTCCCCACTTCTACTCCAGGCAAATGCTGGGATGGCTACTACCGTAAGGCCACTGCTCCCTTCTTCCCAATGAAAAATGAAAATCCACAGCCTGCTTCCAGTCTCCGACCGGGTCAGGAATGGAATGAATGAAGCCCCCATCTAGCGGCGAGGATATGAACTGTGCTGGCTGCCGAGGCCTGACGCACTCCTCTGGGGCAAGGATTAATTGAATGACAGATGAAATGAAATGATAGTGGAGAGTGTTGCTGGAATGAAATTTTGACAGGGAAAACCAGAGTACCCGGAGAAAAACCTGTCTGCCTCCGTTATGTCCAGCACAGATCTCACATGAAGTGACCGGGATTTGAACCACAGACCCAGCGGTGAGAGGCCGGCGTGCTGCCACCTAAGCCACGGAGGCTTCCCTTCTTCCCAATCATATCCCTAATTTACTCATATAGGCTACACACTAGTCACAATAACACAGATTATCACGCAAATTCCACACACACATCAAATACACGGGGTTATACGAACACGATGTCGCTACCTCTAAAATAAGCTACAACAACGTTTGATTGAGGTATGTGGGTATTTCTATCGGCCTTCTTTCATATTGGAAATCTACCAAGGCATTCATATCCGCAAGATAATACGGTTCATAGTAAGGTACTATGAATAGTGAATTCGAGATGTAATCAGCCTTGTTTTATTAATATTCTTCCAAATTTATTTATTTATTATTATTTATTATTTAGCGTATGGCTTATAAGACAATATCGGTAATATATATGTACATATTTACAGACGAGAAACAACGTCATTTGTGCTTCACAATTGAATGTCTTAGTTTTCAATCCAGTCTTCCAAATTAATAAATAGTGATACATCGGCTTGTCGAGTTTTCTTACCCTAAAGCGGCTTCTAGATTTCTCAGTTGTGGATTAGGCAGAGTCATTATGAATTAAGGAACAGAAACCTATTATTGTTAAGGCGTCATGGCTCATAGATTTCTTAGTTGTGCATTAGGTAGTCATGGTGAATTAAGGAACAGAAACCTATCATTGTTAAGGCGTCATGGCGCTGTGGTATGATCGCATGCCTCCTACGAAAGTTTACCGGTTTACGGGTAGCCTACTGCATACGTGAGTTTCAAGTTGAGATGACGTCCGGTATCATATGTTCGGCTCCATGTAAGAAGGAGGGCCCGTGGGTTTAAAACGTGAGGTTGACGGTCACGTAAAACCTCAGGTTTCCACTCAGTACTAAGTAATGATAATAGGTCTATAATATAGTTGATCGTTGGTGATAATCCTTAGTAATGATGAATCAAATAGCACTTTTACATGGCCAATTCTATATTTAGAAAATATGTACTTTGATGATAATTAATTTAAAAAAAACCTTTTTCTATTTCCATCGATTTCAGAAAACCTCGAATACAGTATACAATATACAGTAGGAATCCTGGGTGCTGAGCATTTCACTTATGCCATCGCTCATTGTTTATTTATAGCTTATAGTCGTGCCATAATGTTATCTCGAAGTGTTTTATTTAGCATGTATTTCATTTTTAGCCTACTTTCGATTTTTGCAAAAAATGAAAGTAGACTTATGAGATCAACACAGGGCGAAAAAAGTGTGTCTGTCTGTGTGTGTGTATGTGTGTGTGTGAGTCTGTGTGTGTGTGTGTGTGTATGTGTGTGTGAGTCTGTGTGTGTGTGTGTGTGTGTGTGTGTGTGAGTGTGTGTACTCTGAATGTCTGTCCCCCCCTATCAATTCGAACACGGTGAAACCGAATTGAACGAAATTTGGTACAGAGGTAGAACAAGCAAAGGGCACCTCAGTGTCATGTTTTATATCGCCACCATCTTTAATAAAACTGAATGGCGGCCACTCAAACGTTCAAAACGTAAAATCAAATAACGACTAACCAAATCATCCGATCTCTACCAAATTTGGTAACAACATACCTTCGTATAGGATGCGTCTTGTGACCAAACTACAAGGTCGTCCGCCATACCATTTCAGGATGGCGGCCGTGCGAATTATGCAAACTTTATAATCCATATCATGGGACCCACCAGTTCCGATTATCGAGCCGAGAATCGTTTTAACTGTTCTAAAGGAAGAGGCACGTTCGAAATTAAAAGTTTATTTTGTAATACTATAGTGCAGACGTGATTTTAAAAAGCTGAGCCGATTCAGTAATAAGACAAGATGGCAGCGGATATCTTGTGCCTGTCTTATATTTCACTAATTTGATTATTGCATGCAATATAGCGTACTGATACAAAATAAATAAACTTTGTATGAAATGCTTTATATATAAATAATATACTCCAGTGATGAAATCGTTTAGTATAAATCATTCTTTGCTAACAAGTTCTATGTAAGTCATTTTATATAGAACGATATTCGTTGACACAATTAGCTCAGTGGTAGAGCGTTAGCCTATCAGTCAAATGCCTATGGTTCAAACCCGGTCAGGGCTAGGTTTTTTGCTTGAAATGTTATATGTTTATTGTTTTGTAATGACTCAGACGTTTTAAAATTAAGCGTTATATTGTGCATATTATGGTGTAATATATATTTAATTAAAACATAATTCGCCAGCAGATTTACTCGAGACATCTAGCTGCCAAAAAGGTAACTGCACGCCGACCTACTTATTAACTTCCAGATTTTATTGAAAAGTTTCTTCTTCTGGCCGCTAGAATGCACTCGCTCTGTTAGGATTATATTGTTCGATACGTCTCCACTAGATGTCACGACTAGTCTACGTGGGGCTCCATTGATTACTATACCATTGGCATTCTATGCTCATGGAATTTGAAGAATGACAAGATGATACTACGATACATTTTTACTTTTTATTTTAAAGGGTTTGTAACAGCCTATTTTGCGTTACTTGAAAATGTTATTTGAAGTAAAGAACAAAACGATTTCACATAGTAACTGAATTCAAGCCGTTGGTGTTAGTTCAGGTTATTAATTACTACTTTTATTTCAGGCAAATAGCAATCGAAAATATCCACATAGTTTGTATACACACGTCTCTGTAGGGTCATGGAAAGATTTGCTAATTCAATTAGGGTTGTGAAAGCCATGCACAACAAGACGTGTAAAGACATGCCTCAACTCAAAGTTGGATGTTGCCCACGGCAGGTCGTATATGTAATAATAATAATAATAATAATAGTAATAATAATAATAATAATAATAATGTTATTGGTTTTACATCCCTTTTAACTACTGCTGCTTTTAGAGACACCGGGGTGCCGGAATTTTGGCCCGAAGGGGATCTTTAACGTGCCAGTAAATGTACTGACACGGCTCCCTCGCATTTGTGCACCCTCAAATGCCAGCTGACTGCGCCAGGATACGAACCTGCAACCTAGGGCCCAGCAAGCGAGAACGTTACCGCTGAGCCACGCAGCCAGTCCGGTCGATTATGTCTCCAGATCCATAACATTCTTGAGATACGTCTTATCTATCTTTCTTCAATGATGGTAGTAGTTTTTTTTTTTTCTAGGTTGTGGCGTTTGGTAGAGGTAAATCGTTTCTAAGGTCTTCAACAAAGAATAGTTCTATTATACTCTTTGATAATAACAACGAGTTATAACTATACTCATACATTTAGGGGAAAGTAGGCTATATGTTCTTTACTGAACATCTTGTTGTATATTGTGTTGGCGTCTCTAAAAGCCAGTGTAGTTAAAAGGGACGTAAAACCAATAACATTATTATTATTATTATTATATTGTGTTGTCGTTGATGTTGTTGTCGTCCTTCTTGATTTAAAGTGATGTAATTCTTTGTTATTTAGTTTCAAAGATCATAGTTGTTCGAAGATTCTCATCATTTTCAATGTTACAAAACGCTAACAAATCACTAGTATCAAGCTATATTAATAATATCTATTTTGGTATCAGTGATTAACTTATAAATGTAATTGAAAACATGAGAATAATTTAACTATGGTTATGAGATTCCTTAATTCCTAGTTGTTGTTGTTGGTGTTTGATTTGAGGGACTTGGGTATAGTGGTCATTTAGCCTCGTATACTTGGCTGTGTGTGTTTAAGGGCGGCGAGGGGTGATGGTGCAGTGGCGTAGCTGCTAGTCTTTCACCAGGATGACCAAATCGAATTCCAGTGACTGCAAGGAAGGGCATCCCGTCAAAACGGAAAAGAGCCAGGGTGGCTGCAATGACCCCAAACAATTGTGATATCCTGAACCAGCCGGGGTTATTACGTGGATTTAAATCCAAGGCCATGAGGCCAGCCTATCACCAGACTAGAAAGACTACTGGGTTTGAACCCAACCTTTGGGCGTTTTTGAAATGGTTGAAGTAGTTTCCTTTTCTTAACTCCAGTAAATACTGGGGCAGTAGCTTTTAATAGGCCACGGACACTTCCTTCATGGCCTCTTTAATTCGACTTCATTCTTTTCAAGAAACTGGCGTCACTCATCTCACTTCATTCCAGAGCCCAGAAACATGCCATAATTAGTTTGCTGAACGATTGTATACTTCCATTCATAACTGTGCTATCACTCCAACTACACTATTTAATGATCACCATTTTGTTAACAGAGCGAGATGCCGGGTAATAATAATATCGTATGGCCTCGGCTGCCGGGTGCATACTTTGTTATTTGACACCCAGAGGGTAGCTTGCAAGTCGAATTGTGTTGTTCCTTGGAGCGCTATGAAAATCAAGGGGGCTTGATATCTAAGCTCATTGACAGCGCTTTCTAGTAGAGAAAGGAGGAACTTTTGTGCTGGCGGTAAATCCCGAGAGTAATTTTGCCATTATGAACACGGCCTACCGAATTCAAATGGGTTCTTTAACATGCCAACAACGTATGGCATGCGTGTCGTGATTTTTGTCGCCTTTCAAAAATCACTTACCATGGTCAGGAGCGAACCTGCAAGCTTGGGGTTGGTAGACCGACACGACAACCACTCACCCACCGTGGCAAGCGAGATGCCATGTAGGAACTACGAATACCGGTAGCTGAAGAAGGATCCACAGCCTTACCACTGTTCACTTTTAAAGAAGGCTTCCCAGTCGGTCAACACAAGTTATGTTGGAAAGCTTTCTTTAATAGAATTAGGCAACACTAAAAAATGGCTTCTATCACTTCAACGGTTCACTTTGTAACTCCAAGCACGGAAATGTTGAAGTCGAATGACTCAACACTTTTCAACATAAGGTAGTCCGGCTCCATGGCCTGCTAGGCTTTGGCCCGAAGGGTCCCGGGTTAGATTCCCGGCCTTCAATTAGGGATTTTAATCTCCTGGGGTTAATTCCCGCGGCCCGGAGACTGGGTGTATGTGACGTCTTCATCATCACTTCATCCCCATTACGACGCGCAGGTCGCCCACGGGCGTACACTGGAAAGACCTGCACTCGGCCTCCCAGATAGCCACACGAAAAGAATAAAAGAAATTACGGTAAGATATCCTGCAGTGTTAACTCGTTAACGACGGATAATGGAAACTAGTACTTTGGAAAAATCATATGTTATTGTTTATTTTGAGGGGCTTGGACGTCGTGGTCATTTATCCCCGCGTACTTGGGTGTGTGCAGAATTTAGTCTCATAATCTGTCTGTGTTATGGTGATGGTTGTATGTGTGTATTTGTAGTCCTGGAAAGGATTGTGAAGTAGAACCTGGAGTAGAAATGGGAAAACCCAGGAAAACCACTTCCAGGATGGCTGAGGTGGGAATTGAACCCCACCTCCTCTCGTTTTTGCCTCACAAGGCCGAGTGTACCACGTTCCAGCCTTCAGACCAGAATTACATTTATTGACATAGCCGGGAATCGAACCCGGACCCTCGGGACGACAGCCAAGAATGCTAGCCGTTACACCACGCGGTGGTGTTTTGAAAATCTTATAATTGTAGTTGTTGCTTTACGATATGACGTTAGGGTTTGTTGGTGTGCCAGGAAGTGAATACCCCTAACACCATTAAATGTCACCCACTTTAGATGGAACGAAACTGCTCCAGGTCACACAGTCTACACAACACAATATTTGCTGTCACCCCTTAGTTCAGTACGTTATTATAAGCCACACTGCACGCTGAGGACTGAGAACAAGGGGATAGGAGGATCGAATCGCCATCCTGAGTGTGAGTGTGGTGTCTGCACGGTTTTCCCCTCTCAAGCTAGTTAAATGGTGGAATTGTAACCTATTTTACATCCTGGAGCACCTATTCTCAAAATGACAAGTAGAGGCTCTCAGCTACTTCAGCTGTTAGGTCGTGTATTGTACAATGTGTACAAGCCACATACATAGAAGGCAGAGCATTAATATGTCAGACCCACGCAGGAATTGAATCTGCAATCTCCGGATGTGTACGCTGTTGCTCTGTCCCCTTAGCTAATGGGGAATACATTATATTCCTCTGTGGCTAAAGCTCAACCAACACATTGTGTTAGTACCCAGCTGGGGGCTTCTGATTCCAGAATAGATTTTCACGACCCAAAAGTACAACTCGGGAATATATTCAAAATAATTACAATTACAGACACTGCTGCCAGCAGAAACATACCGCAGGTTGATCAGACAAATCTGAAAGACACTCAAGTATACGAGTCAGATATCCATGGTCAACCCCAACACGAAATAATATCAACAAAAACTACAATTATGAATCTTATTTAGATATCAGGACATACCGATCTGTGTCAGTCCATTAAATTGAAAATACTCTACTCTTTTCACTGACTTCCGGCATGACAATTTTTTCCCCACTTCCGGTTGTCATCCACAATAGTGCTTGGTCACAGAAGATACCGGAAGATTCGTAATGCCCGTGTCACTTCCCACTGCTGGAAATCTCGCCAGTTCACCACGATGTGGAACAGAATGGAATGTGATTCTACTTTCAGGGATTCCTAGCCGAGCCTTAGTCTCTTATTATATGAAGGTCTTCAGGAGTTGATGAGCAGGCTAAATTATTCTGTGACTAACATGTCAACAATTACCATAGACGTGGCTGATGATGGGCGCATCCCCTCATAATTTTGTTCAAGAAAGCCATTCTCAATATTTCAAGTATGTAAACGTACATTTTATTCGAATTGTCTTCTTTTTCAGGTAGTTAGAAAGGAATTTTCCCTCGGTTGTTTACTTGAAAAATATTTACACTAGAAGAGAAATAAGTAGATTATGATGGTTGCAACAATATATTGATAAAAATGCTGCTTTCTTCTTTAATTTGCAATAATTATGTAGAACTGAAAAGATGATTAATCCAACAAAATAACTTTTGGCACCATTGAAATTTGAAGATAGAGAACGTTCATGGCATTTGTAGACTTAAATTTGAAAAGGCTTTTGATAACGTCAAATTGGCAGATGAATGACTAAAGGAAGTAGGAGACTTCTGTTACTTAGAAAGAAAACCAGTGATGGACAATGCAAAGAGAATATAAAAAGTAGGTTGGCTCAGGCAAAGATAGCATTTCTACTGAAAAGGAATATGTTGACATCGAATATAGATTTAGGTATTAGGAAGTCATTTTTAAGGCCTTTGTCTGGAGCGTGGCGCTCTATGGAAGTGAAACTTGGACTGTTGGTGCAGCAGAAAAGAGGAGAATTGAAGCGTTTGAAATGTGGTGTTACAGGAGAATGATGAAGATCAGATGGGTAGATAGGGTTACAAACGAAGAGGTATTAAGACGAGTGGGAGAGGAGAGATGTTTCTGGCGACTGCTAATGAAGAGAAGATATAGGTTGGTATGACTCATACTAAGACACCCAGCAATAGCAAAGTAAGTTATGGAAGAAAGGGTGAAGGAAAAGAACTGTAGGGGTAGACCAAGCTTAGAATATGTTAAACAGATTGCCTCGGACGTAGGGTGTGGTAGCTATGTAGAGATGAAACGATTAGCTCAGGACAGGGAGGCATGGAGCTGTGCATCAACCAGTCCAAAGACTGTATACTCAAACAACAACGGAATTTGTACTTTTTTCCTGTACTCCATCCCCACCCTAGGCGCAGTTGCCACAGTCAAGCACTTTTCATAACGCCACAGGTTAGATTAGCTTACCCAGAACTCCTTATTTCGGATAACCAGAGATACTCTTATGACTGTCCGGCTCCGTGGCTAAATGGTTAGCGCGCTAGGCTTTGGCCCGAAGTGCTCCGGGTTTGATTCCCGGCCGAGCCATCAGGGATTTTAATCTCCAGGGGTTAATTCCCGTGGCTCGGGGATCGGGTGTATGTGACGTCTTCATCATCACTTCACGACACGCAGGTCGCCCACGGGCGTCAACTAGAAAGACCTGCACTCGGCGTCTCCGGAGGCCACACGATCATCATCATTACTCGTATGAGTAGTGTTAGAGAGGTATGGTTTATAATGCACCTAATCTACCACGTGGCGCAACCACATCCTGAGCAACTGAATATGTTATTAGTAGACCTGGGATTTTAAGGCAAATGCCTATTTCGTTCCTTACGAAATAACATGATTTTTTTAAAATATCTTGACGTTTCATGATAAATCCCTTACATTAATAGAGTTTTATAGTGCCCTAAAATGCCTATTTGGACCTTTAGAGCCTATTTTACTATTTTAGTGCCTAAAAATGCCTATTTTCTACATTTAAAATAAAATTCAACTTCTGTAATTTTTACAATCACACAATGGACATCCCTGGAACGAGCAGAACAGCAGAGGGTGGGTTTTTCACAGAAATGTGCTCTTCCCAGACAACTGTCACCAAAGGAATGCTGAGTGAAGGGTGGATGTGGAGGATTAGCTCAGAAGAACAACGAGCAGGTAGTCAAGGACGTACTGTGTCGAGTGACGGGGTGAGGGGGAGGATTATCTAGGAAGAACAAGGAGCAGGTAGTAAAAAGCGACATACTGTGTCAAGTCGCCAGTGAAAGAACATCTGTTTAAGTGAATATAGTTCATCATGCCTAAAACGAAATCATCTAAGAGTGCGCTTATACAACAATGGCTTGTACAATTTCCAGGGATGACTTTTGATGGTAAGATTATTTTCTGCCAGTACTGCAATAAACAGGTATGTGCCTATATCTTAAATTTCATATTAATCTAAAATTAAGGTTTTGATATTGGCTTCTCTAATTAATTGTAGAGACCTACTGTCGGCGCAGAAAGTATGTGCAGTCGAGTTTAAACGCTAATACAATTTGAACCAGTCCACCAATCTAAAATATAAATACACCATCGTAAAGCGTGTTTTATTCTGCGTTATCTCCTGTTACATGCATATTTCTATTGTGTTTCTGGTGAAAGATATATTAGGCGGAATGCAAAAAAATACCTATTTTCTTGTCCGTTTTTTGTAAACAACAACTTTGTAGTTTAATTACATGAAAACGGAGAGCCTGTCGCTCGATTTCAAATAAAAATCGGTATAAAATACAGAAATCATTGTAAGTTTTCGGTATACAACGATTTGAAACAAAAACCTTCAGACCTTTGATGAACTCAGTCTCGATTTCGGAAGACCACCCAGTATCAAACGGACAGTCTTTTACAAAAACAATAACTTTTTTCCAACGTGTGTAGAGTAATTAAACTTCATAAATATATTTATAATAGTGCATTCCATAATCCACCTAAATTTCATGAAAGTCGAACAGTACGTTTTCATGTAACGGTACTACAAAGTTGTTGTTTACAAAAAACGGGCAAGAAAATAGGTACGTTTTGCATTCCACCTAACATAACTTTCACAGGAAACATAATAAAAATATGCATGTACCAGCAAAGAATGCAGAATAAAACAAGCTTTACGATGGAGTGATTGCATTTTAGATTGGTGGACTGGTTCAAATTTTATTAGCGTTTAAACTCGACTGCAGATACTTTCTGCGCCGACAGTAGTCCAGGCGACCTGGGTTCGATTTCCAGTACCGGCAGTAATTTAGAAATCTATGAGGTCTGGAAGGGTGTTGACCCAGCATCGTGAGGACAATTGAGAAACTACGATGGGCAGGGGTCACGGAGGCAAGGCAATACGGCTGAGGGATGTATCGTGCTGACCACACGCCACCCAATATCTGCAGGCCATGAGCTGGGCAGCAACCGTTATTGAAAGCCAAGGCCCTTCGGGGACTGTAGTGTTCTTGTTCTTAATTAACTTTAGAGTAATAATGGCTTAATTTAAATAGTTCAAAATTACAAATTTTATTTAATAGCTCACCTTTTCTATTCCTCATCTTAGTCTCTAATTGACATCACTTTATTGTGTTTTAGATTTCACATGAGAAAAAATGCCACCTTCAGCAGCATGCAGATAGTGCCAGTCACAGAGCGAAAGCAGCCATGAAAAGTAACATTAGACAGACTCTGCTCACACAAACTATATCTCCTACAACTCATAATGGTGTCTATGCTGATATGTGTAGAGCCCTAGTTGCAGCAAATATCCCCTGGAATGCTGTGCATAATCCGGTTTTCAGAGATTTTTTACAGAAATACACCACGCAGCACCTCCCATCAGCATCTACATTAAAGAAAAACTACTTAGATATTTGTTACAATGAGGTCATTTTGTCAATCAGGGAGGATATTGGGGAGTCTTGCATGTGGTTGTGTGTGGACGAAACCACCGACTCTGTGGGCAGGTACATTGCTAACCTTATAGTAGGAAAACTGGAACCCAATCAGGCATCTACCGCTCACCTTCTTTGCTCTAAACAGCTTGAGAAAGTCAATAGTCGAAGCATTGCATACTTCATCAACAAGGGGTTGCAATTGTTGTATCCTGGGGGTGTTGATGATTCTAAAGTCCTTCTCCTTGTCTCCGATGCTGCTTCCTACATGATTGCCACTGCACCTCTCCTCAAAACTTTCTATCCTTTAATTCATGTTACTTGCATGTCCCAAGCCTTGCATAGACTCGCAGAAACTGTTAGGGCCGAGTTTCCTGCCGTAAATACTCTCATTTCAACAATGAAGAAAGTGTTCTGTAAGGCTCCATCAAGAATAGCCATCTTTCGAGAGAAACTCCCCTCTATTCCCCTTCCACCACAGCCAATCATCACCCGTTGGGGTTCCTGGATGGAAGCTGCCCTGTATTATGCAGAACATCTTGAGGAAATCATGACTGTGATAGACAATGTGCCTTTAACGGACAACTCTGCATGTGTGTCGTCTTTCAAAGAACTGTTAAATGATTGTTCCAGTGTTCAGAGAGACATTGCGTATATTCAGGCAAATTTTTCATTTCTTCCAGTCACCATTACAAAAATGGAGGAAAAAGGAAACAGTCTCAAACAGCAATTTTCTGTAATTGAAGAAGCTGAGAATAACATACAAAGTGCTAGGGGCAAGGTAGGAGATAAAATAAGAGACAAGTGGTCTAGTGTACTGCTGAAGAACCCAGGTTATTCAATGCTGAAAAGGGTACATCAGGTAATGGATGGGGAAAAGGTAGACTTACCAAGTGAAATTGAATTGAAAAATGTAGGTAAATTTTCCTATGCCCCTCTAACATCTGTGAGTGTGGAGCGCTCTTTTTCTGCTTTCAAAATGATTTTAACAGACAAAAGACACAGCCTGACTGTGGAAAATTTGGAGAAGATTATTGTTATGTACTGTAAAGCAAACTACGAATGAAAGTACTGTAGGAATGTTCCTCACAAATAAGTAAACACATACTCCATTCGCGTTTCCACCGTTATTGGATGCCTAAAGTGCTGTAATTGTGTACAGTGATTTTAGTATTAAGGTTTTAGATCAGTACTGATAATGATATATCATATAATCCAAAACATTTTTTGACACATTACTTTTTATATTGTTTTTCATAAATGTCTTTTTTATTCTGTCTTAATTTTGCAGTTATTTCGGTTAAGAATAGGGATACCACGTTTGTTAAAGAAATAAAGTATCACGTTACAGTTTAAGTGTATATTGTAATATTTTAAAGTCTATTTCCTGCCTATCCACACATTTTGAAAACATATTTTAAGTGCCTAATTTCTCTTTTAAAAGCCTATTTACTTGTTTTAAAAGCCTATTTACTTGTTTTAAAAGCCTATTTTAGGCGCCTAAAACTAATTTTTTTAGAGCCTAAAATCCCAGGTCTAGTTATTAGCACGCCCACCCGCTGCGCCGGTCCTGTCTCTTGTATTGGTACAGTATCTCGTATGAATCTACCTTCTTGCGAAGTTTCGTCTTTGTTGCTCAAATAGATTAAGTTATGGGTTATTGATTTCATTAACTTATATAATCAAGATGGTGCGTACGTGCTATATTCAGGAATGCGTGGTGTCTAATATGACACTCATCTCTTGCAAAGTTTCATGTTAATTGCGCTAGTACATCCTGAGGTATTAATTTTAATGTTTTGTACAGTACGCTCATTCTCCATCTTGAAAATATGAAGTCGCTGACCTCTTGTCTTTGGCATAGAAAGTCACTTAGCCTACACGTGCCAACTTATTACTAAGTTTTGCCATTGTAGCTATAATAAATATGGGATATCAATTTTAATAACATACAGTACAGTATGTTCAAAATTGCGGCTCAACGCTATATTCGTTGTGATAGTCTTGAGGCTTGTACTAGCGAAGCAATTTTTATAATGCTTCTAGTTTACGGAGCTTCATTCGAATATCGTGCATCCAGAGTAATTGATTTTAATGTATTATCAGCACGCTCACCCGCCAGATTGAATTCATTAAGTTGCAGAGTTTCGTCATTGTAGGTCTAATAGATTGTGGGTTATCGATTTTAATGACTTACATTTTCAAGTTGTGCTGTGTGCTGCATGCTGTGTGGCAAAATTGAAGTGTTGTCTAGATCTATCTAAGCTTTTTAGTCGGTCAATACAAATGTATGGCAGCCTTAAATCGAATGCTAGTGAGGTCCCTTGTCTTATACCAAGTTACGTGTTTATAACTCTAGTACATACTGAGTTATTGATTTTAAGATTTGAATAGTACTCCTGGATTATAGTAGTTCGTACAGCTAGTTCATCTGGTGTTTGTAACCTCTTCATCATTCATGTTATCCTTATTACTAGGCGCCGGTCACCCACGAGCGTAAATTATCAAGACCTACACCAGGATTCTCTGTAGGCCACACACCCCTATTATTGCCTCATCTGACAAGGCAAAAGCGTATTTCTCTAGGAAATACAATAACGACAAACAGATGCAAATAAAATTTGGCTCTTAAAGGAAGTCACCGCGGTACGGCCTCCTCTGTTATTGCTAGCAAGTCGAGAACTTACACACTGTAAAACAGGTCTCCAACTAATTGGTGAGATACAGCATAGTTTCAATACTAATATATCTCGAACTGAGAGGACTCTTTTAGCGCCACAAAATGCATTCTTATTCTCGTTCATGTCTCTCCAAGACTTTCGACAGAAATGTCCATGTTTGTAATTCAAACGGTCTTTAAAGAAATCCAATTATCTGCAGCGAACTTCGCTATTTAGGATTTAGACACTTATTTACCTCCCTGTTTGAGAGAATTTTAATTCAGGATCTGAACGATTCACTCCAAATTTTACACTTTCATCTGCATTCCTCATCCCTACTCCTGGCCGGAAACAGAGTTTAAATAGTGTACGCATGGTCTCACTCCACGGTCCATGTGAAGTGACTTGATTGAGGTACATGCATTAGTAGGATATAAAGGCCGAAATTGGGGCAGGGGCTAATGCGCAAGATGGCCGCCGCACGCAACCAGCCCTGTTATTCTTATGGAGGGGAGTGTCATAGCTGGGGCAGGGGCTAATGGGCAAGATGGCCGCCACACCCTCAGACTGTGTATGACGTCACAGGAACAGGTCGGCCGTGTAGTTGCTAAATGTAATATATTATTATTATTATTATTATTATTATTATTATTATTATTATTATTATTATTAGGTAATTATTGATTGATCGTGTACAATCAAGACCAGCCTTATGTTGTACACTTCTTGGTGTAGTGGCTAGCATTCTTGGATGTCACTGCGGAGTCCCGGGTTTGAGTCCTGGCTCTGCCAAGAAATTTAATTTCTGGTCTAATGGTTGGAATAGGGTACACTCAGTCTTGTGAGGCAAACGTGTGAAAAGGTGGGTTTAATTCTTACCTCAGCCATTCTGCCTAACCCAACTTCACATAACCTCACCTAACCTAACCTCACCTCACCTAACCTAACCTAACCTAACCTAACCTAACTTCAAAGTCAGAGCAAAAAAAAAGGAACAGCAAATGAGAGAGCACAGATAATAAACTTAGTTATAACCAAACCTAACCTAACCTAACCTAACCCACTGAAACCTCATTTAAAGATTTTAGATTTTAGATTTTAAAATTTTACATTTTAACATTTTTGATTTTTGATTTTACATTTTTTAGATTTTACATTTTAGATTTTTTTTTTGTATTTTAAATTTTAGTTTTTAGATTTTACATTTTAAATTTAAGATTTTTTGATTTTAGATTTTACATTTTACATTTTCCGAAAAGAGTGAACTACAAGGTCACATACCTAACTTCACCAAACCTAACTTTACCAAACCTAACTTAAGCTAATCCAAAGGCTAATGCACATACACAAAGTATATAAGGGCAAGAGTTTAGTGCTTTTCAGTCGGTCAACACGAATGTACCCAAAAGAGATAGGTGACCAGTTTCGATCATCAAGCGATCATCATCAGATCCATTAGACTTATGCTATAAAATCTATGTTTGAAATACAGGTGAAAATATTTACAATATGTACAATTATTTAGTTGCAGTATTGGTACTGCAACTGTCGGTGTATGCTAAATGCAGTATATATGATGTTAGGTGAAATGCTAAATGGTGATAGATATCCGGAGTTTGTAATTTGGAGTGATTATATGGTTGTAAAAATCAACTATGGTTAAACTCTAATATTATTGGCTAACTACTTATCTGATTGTCTTCCTTACTAGAGCTACGCGCAGTTTTCGTGTTCACTGTAACTCACGGTGCGGTCGACTGCGGTAGGTTGTAATCTTAACGACTGGTTTTCCCCTGCTTTCTCCCCCCTGTCCATATGTGCTGTGCGGAGTCATTGCGATGTGTTTATGTGAGGTGTTACCAACCTAGATAAGACGTATGTTATTGAATGAGGTGGGTCTACAACTATTAAAGACCTGGATTAGCCCTCGCCACGCGTGGACCATAAGCCATTCAACTAAGCGCTGCCCGGTCTTAAGAGGACGTCCCAGCACCTTTAATACTGCCGCGAATATGGGCCTTGGTTTATTGCAGAAGAAAAGTACATCGTACACCTGATCCAGATAACATTTACCTATTAAAAAAACCTAATCCCCCCCTTTCTTATCTAGCTTGGCTGTGTCACTAAATTGTGCCTTGTTTCCGACAGGGTGTGTTTTTAGTAGCGTGAAGAGGGGTGAGCTCTCCATGAACGTGTGTTCATTTAGTTTGTTGGGATTGTATCGTTTGGCTAGGTGTATCTCGATTGCTTCCTTTATGTCGAGAGCTCTGCCTATCGATTCGTGATGAATTATTTTTAGGTCAGTCTCGATTTTAGTAAAGCTGTGCCCCGTGTCACACATATGTTCGCATACAGCTGAATGTGTTCCGTATCTTATCGCATTCCTATGTTCATTATAACGTGTGTCTACTCGTCTTCCACTCTGTCCGATGTAATTAGCTTGACAACCGGTGTCTTGGCACGTTATAGAATATACCCCTGACCTCGAATACGGGTCTTGTTTGTTTAGATGACTATTTAGGAGGTGCCTACCGGTTGTGTTTTTCGTTGTTAAAGCTATCTTTATGCCTTGCTTTTTGAATAAGTTAGTGATTATATATGTATTCGCATTCACATAGTTGAAACGCGCAAATTTTTTCTCATTACTGTCCGGTTTGGGAATCGTTTTATCTTTATTTTTAAGTTTGGCTATAATTTGGTTTATATTGCTTGGCGGGAAATAGTTTTCCTTTGCTATTTGCTTAATGGTTCTTATTTCCCTATTATAGTTGTCTTTTGACATGGGTATGTTTAAAGCCCTGTGCACCACTCAATTGAAACCTGCTAGTTTGTGCGTACTGGGGTGATTAGACTGATTGTCGATTGCATGCCAGGTTTGTGTTGCTTTCCGGAATATGGAATAAGAAAGCTCGTTGTCATTATGTTCAATAGTTATATGGATATAATTTATTTTTCGGTCTATTTCGGATTCCTCAGTGAATTTTTTTGAGTGGTGTAGGCTATTAAAGGATTGGAGAATTGTTTCTTCGCTTGTTAGTTCAGTATCGTAGATGCAAATTACATCATCCATATTACAAAAATCTGACAGAAAAAGCCATGTAGCATGCTGGTAGTTGAGTGAGTTGTTATATTAACCGATAGGTAGCATGCTGGTAGTTGAGTGAGTATTGATATCGACCGCTAGATAGTATGCTGGTCGTTCAGTGAGTGAGTGTTGAAATGGAGCGCTAGGTAGCATGCTGGTCGTGCAAGTAGTTCTCATAGTAACCGCTAGATAGCGGAAACATACTTTGCGTGTCACATGCAGCTATTTAACAAAGTTTTACCTCATGAAAAACGTGCTTGTATAAGCTTTGTATAAAAATTGAATATGCAATTAACTACTAAGTGTTCAGAACTAACATGTATAGCCTTGTGTAGGGAATATTGGGGTCCTTAGCAAGAAAGAGTGCCTAACACACATGATTGTACAGCCTTTTGATATGCAGTAAGCACCTGATAACCTTGAGTAGGGTATAAGAATATTTTCAGTTGACTTCTACCTGTCAGTGTTTAGATTGTGAAAGACCGTTGAAACAACCAGCCTTGTCATATGCAGCAAGCAGCTGTTACCCTTAACTAGGGGTATATTAGAGGACCCTTAGCAAGAATATCATCAGTTGACTACTACCACTCACAGTGACCCATCGTGAAAGACTGTCAAAACAACTTGTGTACAGCCTTGTACTACACAGTAAGTAGCTGTTGGTCTTGACTATGATATATTAGAGAACCCTTAGCAAGAATACAATCAGTTGACTACTACTTGTTACAGTGTTCACATCGTGAAAGACCATCTCACTGTCCAGTCTACAGCCTTGCCATACGCTGTAAAGAGCTTTTGATCTAGACTAGGGAATATTAGAGGACCCTTTACAAGAATATCTCCAGTTGACTACTACCTCTCACGGTGTCACATCGTGAAAGACCGTCTCGCCGACCAACCTCTAGCCTTGTGATACGCAGTAAGCAGCTGTTTGCAGAAATCAACATTCGTGATGGAAGAAGCCATTCCTAGCTATATGTGAAAAGAGTGTGGAAAAGCTTTTCTTCGAGACTATCATAGAAAGTGTCATGAAGTTTCGTGTGGGGAATTTCATGAGTGTAAAACGTGTGGCAATAAATTCAACAATGCCTACAATGGCCGTCGTCATGAAGAATGTTGTAATGTTGTATCGGTAGCTAGAGGACAAAAAACAGAGCCTACAAAACATTACCTACTGTCATTGGTCCCTGACAAAAAATGGACTTATTGAATACGAGACATATTTTGAAGGTCGACTTAAATCTTATTTCATACGTTGTCATGCGTGTAAGGATTTAAATTCATACATTAAAGAGTCCAAACAGCAAATAATACAAGCTATGCACCACGAAATAGCAATGCACAAGTCAATAAAAGTTAATCTTGTTGCTGAATGTAGATTTATTCATACGTCCACCATCGAAATCAGAGATCGGGCTTTTAAAACACGAAATCAAGCCCTATTTTTGGAAACTGACTTAACTAGTTTATTGGAAACACAATTGACTAAGTTAACTACAGAAATGGAAGAATCTGAGCTAAAAGGCAGTAATTGGGCTTTGTTAGCAGTGGAATGAGTGCGATTGAAAATAAATAAGTACAATCCCTTGCGTGGTAGCACATATATTCCATTACCAGCAGCTATACAGGCAAGAAAAGCCTGCATTAATCCTCAAAACTTAAAGGATGAAAAGTGTTTTATGTATGCCATTTTAGCAAAACTGGTTAAAACGGATGCTAAACGCGTTAGTAAATACAAGGACCTGGAAAACAAGTATGATTTTTCAGTAATATCATTTCCTACATCGCTAGCTGACATTCCCAAATTTGAGAAAGCCAAAGTCATATCCATAAATGTATTTGGACTGGAACAAGACAACAAATTGTTTCCTCTAAAGGTTGTGGATCAAGAACTACAAGACCATCGCGACCTCCTTCTTCTAAGTTTATCATCCAGACAGATCCACTACGTCTTTATGAAAGATTTTGATAAACTAGTAGGACATCAGATTACTCACCACGGACATAAGATATATACGTGTAAACGGTGTTTTACTCACTTCGATAATCGATATGGTCAACAAGGAATGGAAAAATTGAAAGAACATAGAGCTTTGTGTGTCCTGCATGACATTGCTAGGGTTGAAATGCCTATTAAAAACTCAATTGTTAATTTTTAAACGTGGAAAAAATGCTGAGAATACCTTACGTTTTCTATGCTGATTTTGAAAGTATGCTGTTACCCTATCAAACATGTTTACCCAATCCTGAAGCAAGTTATACAGTGCCATACCAGAGTCATGTTCCTATGAGCTTTGGTATATACGTTAAAACCTCACCTGCTGTGGAACACATAAAGACAAACCTTCCAAGCCAACCTGTTATTTATCGTGGACCTGACGCTGCAGAAAAGTTTATTGACTGTTTGATCTCAATAGCTAATGAAATTGATCGCCTTTACAGCTTAACAGTTCCAAAGGCCTTAACTCAGGATCAAGAAGCAGAGTTCCATTGTTCTGAAACCTGTTATTTGTGTGAAAAACCATTTACCAAAGAGGACTGGAAAGTTAGAGAACATTGCCATATTACAGGGGAATACCGTGGAAGTGCTCACAATTACTGTAATTTGAGGTGTAAAACACGTAAACCCGTTCCTGTATTTCTACATAATATGAGTGGCTACGAGGCAAATTTCATTGTAAAGCAATTGGGATGTACTGCTGAGAGAGTGGATGTTATCGCTAACTCCAAAGAAAAGTACATTTCCTTCACCAAATATGTATGAAATGTTAAGCTTCGATTTGCGGACACGTTTCGGTTAATGCCAAGTAATTTGGAAAACTTAGTTTCCAACTTAACATCGTACCCTGAAACAGACAAGTACTTTGGAAAATAAAATGCAAAGCTCATGACTCGTAAAGGAGTATTTTGTTATGACTACATTGATTCCTGGGAAAAGTTAAGTGAAACGTGTTTACCTCCAAAAGAGGTATTCTTTAACAAATTAAGTCAAGAAGATGTTAGTCAAGAAGACTATGAACATGCCAAAAATGTGTGGAATCAGTTCAACATTAAAACTCTAGGGGAATATAGTGACCTCTACCTAACTTCAGATGTACTCCTTCTTGCAGACAGCTTTGAAACGTTTAGAAACAAAACACTAGAAACACACCGAGTGGATGCTTCCCCCTTTTTTACTTCGCCTGGTTTAAGTTTCGAGGCAATGCTCCTTTACACAGGCATTGAACTGGAATTGCTACAGGATTACGATCAGATTCTTCTAATCGAGTCTGGAATACGTGGAGGCATATGCCAGGTGTCTCATCGGTATGCTGAAGCTAACAATAAATACATGGAAACCTATGATTCTGAGAAACCATCGCAGTTTATTACCTATGATGATGCTAACAACCAATACGGATGGGCTATGTGTCACTCTCCTCCTTATGGTGGATTTCAGTGGGTTTTTCCAGATACTGTTGATCTAGAAAATCTAAAGGAAGACGATCCTGTGGGATACATTCTAGACGTTGATGTTGATTACCCATCTGACCTTCATGATCTAGACAACGATTTACCTTTCCTACCAGAGTGTACACAACCTAAGGATTCGTCTCTGAAAAAACTAATTCCTCATCTTGGAAATCGAAGGCGATATGTTGTTCACTACATGGCATTAAAACAGGCTTTAGATCATGGAATAAAATTGATAAAAATTTATCGTGCGTTAAAGTTTATGCGAAGACCTTGGTTAAAGGCATACGTTGATTTTAATAAAAACCTTCGAAAACAAGCCAAAAATGATTTTGAGAAAAATCTGTACAAATTATTCAACAATGCCATTTTTGGAAAAACAATGGAAAATATCCGTAATAGACATACGTCCTGTGACTGACAGCAAAAAGGCAGAAAAGCTAATAGCAAAGCCGACATTTATTGACAGAACAATTTATGGTCCTAGCCTAGCTGCTTTTCACATGGCTAAACGTAACAATGTATTCAATAAGCCTATATATATTGGAATGTGTATACTGGATATTTCTAAAACTCTAATGTATTCCCACCACTATGATGTCCTGCTACCCTATTATGGAATGAACAATCTTAAACTCATGTATATGGATACCGACTCGTTCATTTATTTGGTTAACACCCCAGATGTATATCAAGACAAGTTGGATTTCCTAGAACACCTGGACACATCAGATTATCCTACTAATCACATATGTTACTCTACATCAAACAATAAAACGTTGGGGAAATTTAAAGACGAGGCTTGTGGACAAATTATAAAAGCATTTGTTGGACTTGGAGCTAAAATGTACGCTTTAGACATAAATGGTAAAGAAATCAAAAAGATTAAAGGTATTAACAGAGATGTTGTCAAAAATTGTATAATCTTTCAAGATTATAAGGATTGTGTCATGAAAAGCAATGTAAAAATAATACCAATGAACATTATCGCTTCTAAACAACATGACATATCATCTATAAGACTAAACAAAATTGCTTTGTGTCCTGGTGATGATAAAAAAGTGATTGATGCTGATGGTATAGGTACACATGCCTATGGTCATTACTCAATCATTAACCATGCTTAAAGAGTTAAGTTATGAATATCAAAATCTTCTGCCTGCAACTAGCAAATACATAAAACAAAACAATTTAGGAAATAAAACAATAGCACTACAAATTAAAAAAACAAAAATAAAAAATACATTAAAAAATGATGTTCATAATCAAAATAAATAAAATAGAAAACAAAATAAAAACAACTGTACAATTTAAAACAAAAAAAGAATATATATAAAAATGTATTATGTGTAAATAGTGTACATGTATTTAAAATAAAAATAATGCATGGACACTGCTTGTACATTTTTAATTACTACCAACCTCTCTCCACTCCTAATGCAAAATGAACATGTAAAACACAAATTGGAAAATCCATGTTTCTATATGGACAAAATATAAAAAAAAACATTAAACTGAAATTTTAAAAACTGTAAATGGGAATTTGGTAAATTGACAAATGTGTAAACAACAAATTGGAAAATCAATGTTTCTATATCATGCAATTGAAAAACTTTAAACTGACATTTTAAAAACAGTAAATGGGAAATTGTGAAATTGATAAATGTGTAAACAACAAAATGCAAAATCCATGTTTCCATATTATAAAATTGAAAAACTTAAAACTGACATTAAAAAAAACTGAAAATGGGAAATTGGAAAATTGACAAATGTGAAAACAACAAAATGCAAAATCCATGTTTCCATATTATGAAAATGAAAAACTTAAAACTGACATTAAAAAAACTGAAAATGGGAAATTGGAAAATTGACAAATGTGGAAACAACAAAATGCAAAATCCATGTTTCCATATTATAAAATTGAAAAACTTAAAACTGACATTAAAAAAAACTGAAAATGGGAAATTGGAATATTGACAAATGTGTAAACAACAAAAAGAAAAAATACCCGGTTGGGATAGTGATCATGTTGTACAGTAGCCTATAAGACTAGCACAAGGATAGTTGCATGTGCCCTTATATACGTTGTGTATGTGCATTAGCCTTTGGATTAGCTTAAGTTAGGTTTGGTAAAGTTAGGTTTGGTGAGGTTAGGTATGTGACCTTGTAGTTTACTCTTTTCGGAAAATGTAAAATCTAAAATCAAAAATCTTAAATTTAAAATGTAAAATCTAAAAACTAAAATTTAAAATACAAAAAAAAATCTAAAATGTAAAATCTAAAAAATGTAAAATGAAAAATCAAAAATGTAAAATGTTAAAATGTAAAATTTTAAAATCTAAAATCTAAAATCTTTAAATGAGGTTTCAGTGGGTTAGGTTAGGTTAGGTTAGGTTTGGTTATAACTAAGTTTATTATTTGTGCTCTCTCATTTGCTCTTACTTTTTTTTGCTCTGACTTTGAAGTTAGGTTAGGTTAGGCTAGGTTAGGTTAGGTAAAGTTAGGTTAGGTTAGGTGAGGTGAGGTTAGGTTAGGTTAGGTGAGGTTATGTGAAGTTGGGTTAGGCAGAATGGCTGAGGTATTAATTAAACCCACCTTTTCACACTTTTGCCTCACAAGACTGAGTGTACCATATTCCAACCATTAGACCAGAAATTAAATTTCTTGGCAGAGCCAGGACTCAAACCCGGGACTCCGCAGTGACATCCAAGAATGCTAGCCACTACACCAAGAAGTGTACAATATAAGGCTGGTATTGATTGTACACGATCAATCAATAATTACCTAATAATAATAATAATAATAAATATTACATTTAGCAACTACACGGCCGACCTGTTCCTGTGACGTCATACACAGTCTGAGGGTGTGGCGGCCATCTTTCCCATTAGCCCCTGCCCCAGCTATGACACTCCCTTCCATAAGAATAACATAGGGCTGGTTGCGCGCGGCGGCCATCTTGCGCATTAGCCCCTGCCCCAGCTTCGGCCTTTATATCTTACTGTGTTGTGACATATCCATGTCAGGAAGGTATCCTTCTCCCCGCACTACTCAGACTAGCGGTATCAAGCAAGTCACCGAACCTTTCTCACACCTGGCCTTGTCATGTCAAGAGATGGATACAGATTGTGCAATGGCCTTACTGCCCGGATTTTAGACTTCGGCTTAATCCACTCACCCTTGTGTATTACATAAGTAGTATTACATAATAGTTGTATTGTTGTTGCTTATTTTAGGGGCTTTGCGACGTTGTAGTCATGTAGCTCCGTGTAGTTGGGTGTGTGCGTGTGTGAAATTTGTTTGATAACCTGTGCCATTGTGATGGCTGTACTAGGGTGTGTGTTTGTAAATTGGGAAGGAGGCGGCCGTGGTCTGAAGTTAGGAACCATTTCGGCATTTCCCTGGAGTAGAAGTGGAAAACCGCCGAAAACCACTTCCAGGATAGCCTCACGAGGCTGAGTGTACCCCGTTCTAGCCCTTTCACCATAATTAAAGGTCTTTGGCTGAGCCGGCAATCGAACCCGGCCCACCGGGACGACAGCCAAGAATCCTAGCCGCTACACCACTAGTTTAATCGTATGAATGCCATTTACTTAATAGTTTATACCATTCGCTCCTGTAGGTAACCTATAGCAAACGACAAGATAGGAAAAATAAAAAGGAATAACACACACACAAACATTGAACTGAGGGTAGCCTGTATTTGGTCATGATACACCTCATTCGGGATAAAGACAAATTTTGAGCCAAAAATTCCAAATGTTCATATGGAAAGCTGACTTTATTTATAGAGATTGTTTAAACGTACGTGATATGAAGTTCAGAGGAAATGTGCTCCAGGTAAGTTTAGAACGTCTTCCTTGCGCACTCCTCCAAGACATGCCATATGAGGACGAAAATAGTGTTCTTCATTGAGAAGGTTGTGCAGGGGTACAATGACGTCACCACACAACGTCACTAGCGCCAACATGACGTCGACTGATCGATAAGGCCTTTCGACCTATCTATGACGGTGATATAGATGACCCAATTACTGCATAGCGGAGATAGATGAATCATATCAACCGTGAATTAAGCGTGCTTATTTATAGCCTGTGAAACACGATATTGTAGCATTAATGTTTGGTAACTCAGTATACAGTAACATACATATTCTGTAGTCTGCATTTTATAAACCAGGATATAGGGATAATATGGGGGCTTTAAACACATTACTTTCTCACTATGTACCGGGTGTGTCATCACGCATATTTTCTTTTAAGATATACAGTAGTTGAACCTCACTTATAGGTAGGTCTACTTCAAGATGTATACAAGAACTTACAAGTGCCACTTTTAGGAAAGTGATAGGGTAAACTGTACAGTCATTAGCACTACTTGTTTGTTTGAATATAACCTTATGTTTACAAGAATATCACTGACAACGAGTGTTTTTATCTTTCCATTCCATTCAACTGAACATTCTAAGAAGAACAAGTTCTTTGAGTGGAAATACACTGGATAATGTATGTTATTTTGTTATTCTTAGAATTTCTATTTTTTGTAATCCGTAGCCTATTAGTTTTTGTTTCATTAATACAGTATTACGCTCTTCTCATATTTAGGCGTCCACTTCAAAGTTTCAAGTAAGCCTAATTCGTATAATTTTATTTGTGTTAAGAGGAGATGACCTCGGTATTCAACCCTTTAAAACAATAACTAACAATACAACTTTTGACCGCTATACTTCATGTAACTGCCACAAGGTGAACATTTCGAATTGGCTGAACATCACTTCTTGTTGTTTTTTGAAATCTTTCGTTGTTTTCTTTTAAGGGATGCCAGTTCAAAAATTCAACATTTATAGCTCAAAATACGAATCGTACTTTAAGGCTAGCCTTGGTGTTAAAACGTTTTGAATTGGCCTTAATATATTATTGCAGTGTTTATGAAGCACTCTAAATACCAATTGCTGTACTATAAATGGAGTACTGCATGCAGGCTACTGCACATAAATATTATATTTATTTTTTCTAAAATACAAGTATGAAGGATAATAGCCAAGCTGTGAGACAAACCATCAAAGAAGCCCGTGGATTTCAGGAAAAACCTCGGAGGAAAGGTACTCCCTGGACAGTGGAATGAAAGAAGTTGCATCGGGAGAAGATGCGACAATATTGGGCAAAGATCAAGGCCCATCGGTTGAACAAGCTTGGTCCAAAGTAGGCCTATTCGAAAGAAGAAGAAGAATAGCCTAGTCTTTGAGAGCTCAGAATACTAACTGTATACTGTATTATGAGTTAACGTTGATGTAAATGTTGGCCTTCTCTTAATCTATTAGCCTATCTGAATTTCTAGAAAAGCACGGAGCCAAAAACTGTACCTGCCCAAGGTTTCAAGAACTAAATTTAGGTAGCAAGCACTAGTCATTTCGTAACCAATTTATAATATGTTAGTCCTCTAAATGTTTTCTTTTGATAATTAATATTAATGATTTGTAGAGTATAAAAAGTAAATGAATAAAAACAGCACATTTTCTATTCGTATTTAATTGCTCAGTGTTCCTAAAGTTCCAATGACTGTCAAGTTTACCCTATGTTATTGCTTGCACGGTGCCCTGGATTGAAGAAATAACAATGTCGAACTTTCTAGCTCTTGATGCTTTTTTATTTATTTTCTCTCTTAATTACAGCTGCTAAAAAGGACGGAAGCTCTAAACGTTGAGAAATACTGAAGTAATTTCCATTAACCATATCCAGTACTTTTCATTTCATGTCAAGTATTTACATCTGTCGATGAAACCATTATTTTTGAATTCACTAGCTATGAGGACTATCTTAGAAGCACACAGCGTCTCTTACCGAGACTATTCTTGCTACGTCTGTTCCTTTAGGGAGCTCATCTGTCTTTAAGCGGTAGAAAACTGACGTCATTAACTAATTCCAAACTCTTATTTTTCCAGTCCTACACGTCGGGAGACAAACCAACCTCATGCAGATGAAGGATGAGAGTTTCATTCTGCCCTCCACGCCTTCGGAGCAGCACTACGGCACCTCACTCGGTATTGTCAGACTACTCCAGACGACCGTGGTGTGGAGACGCGCGGTAAATTTTCATAAAACACTTTAAGCTGTGTCTCGTCGATAACTATTATAATTCTACCCCAATCGAACTAGAATTTTGGAAATTATAAGTGCATTTGCACACATCTGAAGTAAATGTAACAATATATGCGGCAAAAGTACTAGCAGAAATCGGTTCAATGGTCAAAATCCTGCTTGTAATGTTTTAAGTGTTGATGTTTGGAATACCTATACGAGCATTTAGTGTTTTCTTTCTTTCATTCTTTCCTTCTGTCTTTCCTTCTTTCTTTCTTTCTTTCTTTCTTTCTTTCTTTCTTTCTTTCTTCCTTTTTAGCTATACTGAATGTACGGTTACCTTAAAATCTGGCGTGTTTATGCCATTTGTGCATTTGTAAGTTTATTCTCTATTAATATTCTACACCCACATTCCGTTAACATGTTGACCATATGAAGAGCAGTCTACAGTTAGAATTAACTATACAGCACTGAAACATACTCTATGAAACTTGTCTGATGAATGTACATTTCACTGAAAGTCCAAGAAACGCGATTAACACTGCAGTGACGGGTTCCTTAGTTGGACTTTCTATTTAGTCCCAGCCACCTTCAGAGATCTATGGGTACATATTCATACTACAGAACCAAACGACCTGGGTTCGATTCCCAGTTCTGAGGGTGAGGGTTGGAATAGGGGTACATCCAGCTTCGCGAAGCAAAACTCTGTAGAGATGGCTTCGGTTCCCACCTCAGCTGTCCGAGAATTGGTTTCCCTTGGCTTACCACTTCTACTCCAGGCAAGTGTCCAAATTGTTTCCTAACCTAAGACCTCGGTCACCCCCTTCCAAATCCTAGCCTGAGTTACGAATACACACACTAGTACAGCCATCACAACGACACAGGTTATCTGACACAATTATACACACACCCAAATACACAGGGCTAAATGACCACGATGTTCAAGCCCCTCAAATGAAACAAAACAACAATCTTTAAGTGACGTATTTTTCAAAGAGATCTGAGTCGTAAGAATTGCAGTGTGAACGAAACTAGAGCAGACTACGGCTGAGCACAAGCGCATGGAGCACAACTTTTTTGTACGTGACAGGAATTTTGAGCTTGCAGTGAAACTATTTATGATGTATTCAATATTAAACAAACGTAATATTTTAGTGGTATGGATGTGGCTTTCTATAATTTACGTGACTGGCTGCGTGGCGCAGTAGTAACGTTCTCCCTTGCTGTGCCTAGGGTAGCTGGATCGTATTGTGGCGTGATCAGTTGTTATTTGAGGGTGCGCAAATGCGAGGGAGCCGTGTCAGTAGATTTACTGGCACATTAAAGATCCCTTTCGGAGCAAAATTCTGGCACTGCGGCGTCTCTAAAAGCCGCAGTAGTTAAAAGGGACGTAAAACCAATAACGTTATTATTATAATTCTTCTTCTTCTTCTTCTTCTTCTTCGCAAATGGGTCACTTAGGACCACGCGAAATCAACACTTCCTAGCCCTCCTGTTGGCCCAGTATTCCTTCATTCGCAACGAGTGGGTCTGTTTCCGTTGCTCTGACCATTAATGTTGTGTAGTCTTCTTCTCTTCTTCCTCGAAACCCCGCGTCTGAGTAATTTTCCTGATTTCCTTCCGGTCATGCAAGTTTGGTGATCCTAATTCCTTTAAGTCTTTTTCTGTAAATTTATACCAATTCGGTCTAGTAGCCTTGTTCTTTAAGAAAGTATGTATTTTGTGTGTCAGTCTGTTCGGGTCCATTCTTTCTATGTGTCCGATAAATTATTATAATAACTATTATTGTTGTTTTGCTGTCGTTTCGGCCATATACGGACCACGCTATTTGAACTGACCTTTTCCGTTTCTTTGCGCCTGGGCTTTAACGTTCGTCCAGTATTCCCGCATTCTTTTCATATGCTATTCTTTCCTAGCTTCAGTCCATGGCTTTTCTTGGAGTTTCGTCTTGACCGAAAATCGTTTCTGGATATCCTCTTGGGTTATTCCCACTTTATGCAGATCTTTATCTTTCTCGGTGGACCACCTCTCCTCGGTTGGTTTTTTTTTTTTTTGTTAAGGAAATAGCTGAAGATCCTATCACTCAACCTTATAAAACTCAAACGAGCAATGTGGTCAGATAAATAATCCCTCTCCTACGAATGGTTTCCGAGATGTTTCCTATGTCTGTGTAGAGTTCATGATTGTGTGGTATTATTATTATTATTATTATTATTATTATTATTATTATTATTATTATTATTTACGTGAGCATATTTGTCACATATGAAATGTTTCCACCACACGGCATATCCCCAACGGAACTTGATATGATCGCTATGGTGTAGGGGAGAAGGGGACATGTTGTTAACAGGGGCAAGTTGTTACATGTTAGTTTTAAAATCAACCATTTGGCTCCAGCACGTAACGAACATCTGTTTATGCGTGGGACCCCTCTCTGCAGATGCTGTGGAGACATGGAGGCCATTGTGTGTATTCGAAGGGAGTTATGAAGTTTTGAGTGATTTTTAATGTGAAAAGTAAAAATAAATATTCGACTTCGAACTCATCTGTCTTCTTCTGTGTTGAAGGTAAGTTCTTACATGTCTCGGAGAATTTAGTTTGATATCTCACGAGATAAATGTTCGTGAAAGTAGTTAGCTAGACAACTCGATGCCAAAGTATTAACCTGGAACACAAAATGTCGGCCGGTGAGGGAAGTTGTTACAGTAGGCAAGGGGCATGTTGTTACAGTGTAACAACATGGCCCGTCGTATCTCAATATTACTTAATTGCTAATTATTAACTTATTAACGTATTTGATAGTTTAATATTATATATTAGTCTGTAGCCTCCGTGGCTTAGGCGGCAGCACGCCGGCCTTTCACCGCTGGGTCCGTGGTTCAAATCCCGGTCACTCCATGTGAGACCTGTGCTGGACAAAACGGAGGCAGACAGGTTTTTCTCCGGGTACTCCGGTTATCCCTGTCAAAATTTCATCCCAGCAACACTCTCCACTATCATTTAATTTCATCTGTCATTCATTTAATCATTGCCCCAGAGGAGTGCGTCAGGCCTCGGCAGCCGGCACAGTTCATATCCTCGCCGCTAGATGGGGGCTTCATTCATTCCATTCCTGACCCGGTCGGAGACTGGAAGCAGGCTGTGGATTTTCATTTTCAATATTATATATTAGTCTATCGGTTAGACAGATTATTTGATTATTTACTAGGAAACATGGTGCCAACTTACAAACGGAAATCAGATTGAGGAAATACATTACTAGAGACATTTCAATTAGCATCGCTTGATGTTTGATATTGATATCAGGTAGGCTGCTGAGGCTCATGGGATAAAATTCATGACTCCATATAAAATAGGGAAGAAAACAAGATGGGGACCAACAATTATAATTGGGTTACACTAAGTCGCGTCAATTTTTTCCAATGCAGAGGAATTAGAATTAGTTGAACACTGTCAGCACTCGTCGAGTATTATTATGGGCTAACAACGACAGAACTGAAGTGCCTTGCGTATGAACATGCAATCATAATCGGAACGAAGGTTCCAGGTAATTGGAATGATGCTGGAAGGGACTCCTGTGACTGGGTGAAAGAATTCCTCAAAAGGTACCGCACGTTATCCATTAGCACCCCGTAAGCTACACGTTTGAGTACACAGATAGACTACCGATCGTCAACTTCCACGTCAGGATTAGAATTCTATTATAGATGGAAGTGCTCCAACATCAGGTGAAATTAGAATAGGCCAACCCTCCAGTTCAAGCAAATCGAAAGTAGACCAATCCTCCACATCAGGCACGTCGAATATTTATGCCAGCACAGATGAAAAGGTCATCTTCACAAACACACCTATAAAAATGTCCCAGAGAAGCAAGAAATGGAATGGCTGGAAAGGGAAGCTTGGAAGATTAAAGTTAAGGAGGGGAAAAGAAGGATCTCTTCGAATGGTAGGGTTACAAAGAAAAAGACTGGCAATATGAGAACACAGGGGTTTTTCTCTACCAAACAAAATAACTACAAAGAGATGGTATATTGGCCTTCACGGCCACTGAATTAAAACTCAGCAATTTTTCTAGATTTGTGCCGTGTCTTGTGTGGGGTTTCGCCTAGGACACAAAGCTGGCTCATCAGTGGGCTCTTGGTTTCCCCGCCCGGACTCCCACAGGAGTAGCGAACTGCGCGCTACCTCCCTTTATATAGAGTGCAGTTGCACTCTCTAGGCGAAACCCCACACCAGACACGGCACAAACCTAGAAAATTGCTGAGTTTTAAAATAACTACAGTTGAATCAGTAAATATGAAGATAGTTTGTGTCTTGTGTGCCCGAATACATGGTCACTTCCCAAGTCAGGTGAAAAACGGTACCAGTGTAGAAGTTGTGAGAAATGGTCACACACTGCATGTGCCTCAAATGATCCCTACTTTATATACATATTCATTGCAAATCGGACTTGGATGACAGTGTACAATTGAATTCAGAATAATGGAATGTAGTAAATGCATTTCAAGATTGATTATTATGCTGTTTCGAATTTAAAGTACACGAATGTAGGTACAACATGTCGCATTTTACTATAAAGTGGATTGTAACAACTTACCCGTGGCATGTAACAACTAGCCCCGTTTACAAGATACCATATTAACAAGAAAAATATTTATGCCCGAAATATTTCTATTGCAGACTTCAAATTCCTCATGAACGAAGCCAAATACTGATACTTCATTACCACTGCCAATACAGGTAAATATCATCCAGGAGAAAATTATTAAAAATTAAAATTTGAAAATTGTAACAACATGCCCCTCTCCCCTACCCGGCCGTCACATCACACCTAGCTCATTCCGCTGTGATGTTAACAAACCGTGCGATCGATGTTAGGCTTGCTGTGTTATGAGGAAAGTTTAATCAAGAAGGCAAACTTTATTTAAAACCTTTTCTCATATATGAGAATAAACATCCCGGCACACATGCAAACATGAGTAAATGCAGTAATTCCTTTAAATTGTAGCACAGCACAGCACAGCACAGCTCTGCCCACGGCACGCAATTCGTGAGCTGTTTGTAACTCGGCTGTGACTGTCGGGCTCCAAGCGTGCCCTACTTGGCTCCACGAAAAGAAAACAAAAATAAAATAAAACACGTTACTAGAGGTAAATAGCAATAGTGATGATAACACGGTATTCAGGAGTTGTGTTCCCACTGAGTAATGGGATCAAATTAATTTCTTATGAATTCACCAATGCCCATTTTTGCATTCACGAAGTTAATTTGAGCTATATTCGAATAATAATAATAATAATAATACCAGCTTGTGCCGACAAAGAACTATTTGAAGTACTGTATATTGTAAAGGAGGAAAATACTGAGTTTTATGCATGCAGATTATGTCACAGTGACTTACTTCTGAGACAAGGCAACGCATAACATCCGGCTGTCTGGTATTAGCCAACACAGACTACACGCCAAAGGCAGAATAATGTCGCCAAAATCATTCACTACAAACTTGCTTTTCTTCAAAACCATTCCAGCTAAATTAATAGGTCAGACATCATTCTTGTGGACAATATCCCAAAACACGCGCAATGCTGTGCCAAGTACTCACAACATGCAACACGCGTTCAGTCAAATACAGAGAGTTGACAGATAAAGACATATAGATGATTTGGCATCAAGAAAGGACGACTTGTCCTATCAACAACAGGTGTTGTACCTACATCTCTGAAGAGAATCCTGCAAGTGTGGAACTTCCCATCAGTACAGTGACATGTGTCCAAACACTTGCTCCTCAGTTGGAGAGTTTTCATACCTCCCCACCACATGCATGAAATAGAAGAGCATCAACTTGAGAATGCCGTTTGTGATCGTTTCCCGTCTTCTGTAACAATAGGCGTGTACACAAGAAATAATAATAGTATTAATAATAATAAAAATAATAATAATAATGGACACAAGAAAGAAGACAGGCACATAGCGAAAGGATGAAGTTTTGGGAAGATAAGAAGAACAAGAAGACCAATGTTAACTAATGGTTCTACGTGCTCCTTAGGGGGCCAAACGCATTATATATATATATATAATAATAATAATAATCGGGAAGGAATCTTTATCCAACTTCCTCTCATCAAAGATTTCCAAATGGCGCAGTATGATATAGCATCGTGTATTTAAAAAGTGAAGGTAATCTCAATTTTAAAAAAAATATAAATGGTATAAATGACTTCTCATTACAACTATTGAAATTATTAGTGTCGTGGTAACTACTGTACAGTAACTTATGTCTGGTGGTGAGTTGCGTTGACTTTGTATCACAAACAGCTATCTGCAATGCTTCCAGCGTTCTCTGACTTATTCTTTATTTATTTATTTGTAAATATCTTTGTTTAATTTTTAAAACGTGTATTGATTGTTTATTCTACATTCATTGTATTCTATTTTTGTTTATATTTGGCTGTTTTTTTATTTAGACATTCACCTCTAAAATAGTACATTATGCAACGAGCCTATAATGCAATAATTAAGACACGAGTGTCTTAATTATCATTACAGGCGAGTTGCATACGACTGTTTATGTTCGACGATAATTATAACTATTTTATGTTCGAACATAAATATTCATAAATATCTGTCGATATTTCACCAGTTTTATGTACTGAACAGAGCGCATGGGAAGCAGAGAATACCTTGTATTTGACCATGGCCTCCTAAAATACCCCAAGTAGGGGAGCAGTGACAGTTCTAAATAGTGACACGAGCAGCTCGGCTACGCTGACCTTTTATGTATATTTCGCGAAACCATGGGCATGCGACATATCGTTGGACTCGGGCTGACGTGCTCTTTCCTATGGACCATTCGTTATATTTTTCATTTTTTTTAGAAAAATTTTGTTTTTGATAATAGGTGATAGTTTGAAAACCAAACATGATAGAATGTTGTGCCATAGCTTAAACGAACGGTCTCTAAGTCCTTTATTTTTTATAATAACACTTTTTTATTTTTATGTTTTTTTAGAAAACAGTCCAATTTTGAAATTCCTATATTTTGGAAACTAGGAACTTTACAAAAACGTATGTTTGACGTAAATGAATGGCCCTGACCCCCTTTACCCCCAAAATAAATTTCAAGTCTCTAGGACTAAAACTGTGCAGTAGTGTGGTAAGGAGAGTTCTACTTCCCCGCCTACTTTCACATAAACTTTGCCGATATCTATCGAACGCGTGGTCGGATTTTAACGAACGAGGTATTGTTGGCGTTGGGATGACGTTTTCTTGGCTAAGAATGTGTGTTGGTTTTTTTTTTATTCTTGTTTTTTGGATTGGCACTATTTTGGAAACGGTGAATTTTGGAAAAACGTTTGTTTGGCGGGCAGCAAGTTTCAAGGGTGTAGGAGGAAAAACAAAATGATAGCCTACTTTCTCGCGAACATTGGTAATCATTGGCGAACGGATGGTCGGATTTTAACAAATGAGGTGTCGTTGGACTCGACCTGACGTTCTCTTTCCTATGGACCACTCGTTATATTTTTTTTTTAATTGAAAAATTTTGTTTTTGAAAGTAGGCGATAGTTTGAAAACCAAACATGATAGAAGTTGTGCCATAGTTCAAACCAATGGTCTCCATGACCTTTATTTTTTTTATAATAAAACTTTTTATATTTTGAGATTTTTTGAAAACCCTTAAATTTTGAATTTTTACTATTTTGGAAACTAACACGTTGACAAATAAGTTTGTTTGACATAAATGAAAGGTCCCTACCCCCTCTACAACGAAAATAAATGCCAAGTCTCTAGGACAAATAAAAACTATGCATTTTTTTTTTAATAAAAGCGTGTTTGTAGACAGAGAGCCGGTAGCGCTTGACGTATGTTACAACGAGGCTATGACTGAGCATGGTGAATACTGTAAATGGCTATTTCGACGGGGGCGATGTATGGCATAACGAGGGATTGCCTTTCGATTTTTTTTCCTATGACGAATGAATGAAGGCGAATATTTTGAAATGTGACAAGCATGCTAAGATTTTTTACCCCTGAAGGGGATCTTTAACGTTTTAGTTAACGGTGATGATCGAGATCGCTCTCTGACACAACAGACGGTTGTAGGATATGACCAAGTGATTCTTAGACGTTGGCGATCTCGGTGACCGTGCCCAGAAGAAATGAATAGCTATTTTGGTGGGATGGCGGGGGCAGCTTATGACGGTTGGTTTTGTGACATTTCCTATGACGGATAGAGGCGAATATTTGAAAATGTGTTAAGTGTGCTAGGAATTTTTTAACCCCTGAAGGGGATCTTTAACATGCTAGTAAACGGTGATAAGCGAGACTGCTGTCTGGCACAGTAAATGGTTTTAGAATATGGAAACCTACAACATTTGCTCAACCAAGTCATGTGCATGTACGCAAAGAGCCAAAACGGTAAGGTCATTGGCCTGAAATGTTATAAACTAAATATTGAACTGGGTCAAGTGATGTGTTTTAGGATGAAAGTATGTGGTTAACATGATCATGTATTGAGGATGGCCGCTTGCTAGTAATTATTATTACAGTAAAATGTTTAATAATAATAATAATAAGAAGACACACACACATGTTTTGAATGCCAACACGCACACAGTCCAGCTCACTGGTGACTGAATATTGTACCTAGCCAGAGGACTCGTGAGAGCTGTTGCTGGTGCTGACGAGGCAGGAATGTCTACGTCAGCAGGAAGTGTGATATCAGCTTACTTGCTACGTAGTGGCTAGCAGGTGTGCTGTTTAAGCAGAGACCGCCATTTTGGTTCTGAGACAGTAGGACTACCGATGTATAAGAGGTAGCCATTTTGGTTCCTTGTTAAAAACATGAAACTAGTATAAGGTACACGAATCTTATTCAAATTGAGGAATGTGAAGTGGCGTGGGAACACGTGCGAGAGAGAGACAGAGAACCATTCAAGGTCAAAACGCTGAGAAAATACAACTTTTTCTGTTGCTAGGCTAACTGATAACGATTGCGTTAGTTATGCACTTGCCATTTTAGCACATGGACGTATTCAGTAGAGCTGTGGAAGAAAAATCCTTTTATTTTTTGGTAAGTACCTATGAATGATAATTTTTATAATGTCATGCTAATGAACCTTAAATTTCTAGTTATTGATTAGGTAATTATTTATTTTTTAATTTATTTGTTTGCAGATAACCGGTATACCTTACATGTCTGAGATACAAGAAACCAGTTTACTTTTGAGCCCACTAGAAGGAAACAGCAACCAGCCACTGCAAGTGAAGGTGGGATTATATTTTTTAAACTAACTTGTTTCATTTTTTGTTTCAAATTTTATTTTATGAAATGCATGTACTAATCTGAATTTAGGTATTTATAACGGTTTATTTTATTTATTTTTAGAAACATGGAAAGAAAAGCCTTACCGCCGTAGCATCCGCTGAAAACCCGAGACGCAGTAAAGTGCAACCATTGTTTCCAGGCAGTGAACTATTTAAACCTCAGGTAAGCACACATAAAATGCTATTCCATTTTACCACTACTGAAAACTCGTAGACAAAAAATTCATTACCTGTACATGACTAGGACGGTGATTGCTTTCTTGATTAATGACTATGTATTGGCAACCGGTACAAGACCATATTGGTTGTTTACCGGGAAAGTACAAGGCCATACTGGATTTTGGAAAAAAAAAATTAATTTAACTGACATGTCGTTCCCTATAATAATAATAATAATAATAATAATAATAATAATAATAATAATAATAATAATAATAATAATAATAATAATAATAATAATATCGTATGGCCTCGGTGCCGGGTGCAAGCTTTGTTATTTGACACACAGAGGGTAGCTTGCATGTCGAATTTAGTTGTTCCTTGACTATGAAAGTCAAGGAGGTTAGATGTTAGATAGCTAATCTCCTTAAACTCTATAGCGCTTTCTAGTAGAAAAATGAGGAACTTTGTACCCTATGAACTCAAAGAATATTCACAGGTTTGAACATGATAATCTGAACAAAATGACATGACATTATTATTTTTTGTTTATGTATTGGTTAAAGGGGAATGTAAATGACTGCAGCTTTATAAAAAGAAAATAAGTACATGGGTTACTGTTAGTGCCGACATACAGTTTATTATAATGTTTATGGTATTTTGATATATTAATGCCAATTAACGTTAAAGTTTTATTTACAAGTATTGATTGATTGATTGATTGATTGATTGATTGATTGAGTGATTGGTTATTTTGTTTGCTTTTAGGTGTCGTCATGCGCCATTAACGTAATGAACAGACAGTGAACAAGCATACATTGTGCTTTAAAGTACTCTGTGCAACGTTAATAATTTACGATAAGAAAAAGTTTTATTATAACACATGGCGTTAGTACCAAATAAAACAAGTGAGCAAGTTGGTTTACCACGTGGGTTAAATTTAAAATCAGAACATGATCGCTGGTTAACATTTGAATCCTGGCCTGTAGGCTTTTTGTCGACACATAAACTTGCAAAAGCCGTTTTTTTTTACTTGAACCGAGAAGATGTGGTGCGCTGTGTGTTTTGTTGTATTGAACATTCACACTGGGAAGAAGGGGATGATCCCTTTAGAGACCATTTGCGATGGTCTCCTTGTTGTCCTTACATGCTTGGAAAACAAGTGGGTAACATACCCGTGTATTCATTTTACCGATCCACAAGACCATTCGCCACTTCTTACGTTGCTGAATCACAAATAAATAACAATAATAATAATAATAATAATGTATTACCAGCCAACAACGGTAGTGTCGATATATGTGGTCCATATGCCATAGACAGTGTTGAATTGGCATGTTCTTTTGAAAAATCGGGAGTTTGCAAGACTAAAGCACTAGCACACCCAGAGTACAGCTCTGTTGAAAAACGTTTAGAATCTTATAAAAATATTTGGCCATTAATATTAAAACACCTTACCAAACAGCTAAGTGAAGCTGGATTTTTTTATACTGGTGAAGGGGATAAAACAATATGTTTTTATTGTGGATTTGCTTTAAGGGATTGGCAAATGACTGATGACCCTTTTGTGCAACACGCTCGTTGGTTACCTAACTGTAAATACATGGTGTTGCTTAAAGGTCAGGAATTTGTGAACACTATTCGTAAAGAAAACGTGATTGCAGCACAAGACATAAAAGTGCCTTTAGAGTTAGAATACATGAGGCTGAAAAAAAAAATGCCTCACGAACAGATACAAAAGTGTGACCAAGAATTATGTAAAATTTGTTATCAAGATGAACTAGGTGTTGTATTTTTGCCTGTGTCAAGTGTGCATTAGAACTCAGCACTTGTGCTATATGCAGAAAATCAGTATCTGCTACAGTTAGGGCATTTCTTGCATAACTTGTAAAATTTATCAGCCATGCATAGTGCAAAATCCCTAATGCACAATATTATTAAAGCTGTTTTAGAGTGTAATAGATATGCTTTTCTTTTGTTTATAGACTACTACAATGAATGTTTTGAATTCTGTGGGTCAAGCATGTGGTTTAGAGAAAAAGAAGCTCAGCGAATTGCCAACGCATTTTCCATTCCGCATTATCAAGATTCGGAAATTGAAAACAGCATATGGTGATCGTGTACTTTGTGTAAGTGAATACTTTGAGACATTTCTGCCTACACGGTTTAATGATATGTCGGAGAGTGTTTTTGATGAAGTCAATAATGCTGTGCAACCTGTACACTTAATTTAAGAAGGTTTTAAAAACAATAGGTGCATGGTCCGTTTTAATTAAATTAAAAAAACAAATATGAAATAATAATGGAAAATATAAGTAATGACAATGGACTGAAAGAAAAAAATATTTCTATAGAATAATAATGTTTTCGTTTTTAGTATTGTCTTAAAAAATATTATCATGAAACAAAAAAATGTATATATAGTTTGTAAATAAATGCATAATGATGTTACAATGTTGTTTTATTTTATACAAAGTTAGAATATTTAACATTGCAGAGTATACATGATTATGACAATTGATGCACACTTAATACAACTATTTCGCTCTTTACAATAGTCTGTTATAGTTTTTAAACACAAGGCTTGTTGTAGATCTTTTTATAGCAATGTCCATTCACTGTTGTTTTCAACAACTGGGGAAGCCGCAATGGTTTTATAGGCATAAAAACCTTATTGTTATTACTATTTATTCATTTTGATCCTCTTGCAATACTACGGTACCTTTTTGCATATCAAGACCTAGTTGTTCCACTCCTTAAAACGACAACAACAACACTACCTCTTGCATAGTTTGTGATGTTGATGGCTCTTGCGGTGTGGAAGACGGATTAAACATAACTTTTAGAACAGGGGTTAAACGTTGCTCATTCAACAATCCACTATTGTGAGTAGCAATATGGTTTTCTTTATTTTTTTTGTCGACGGCAAATGTGTTTCATGCAGTACACTACACTAGTGCTTTAGTCCTGCAAACTCCCAATTATCATTCATAGGTACTTACCAAAAAATAAAAGGATTTTTCTTCCACAGCTCTACTGTACACGTCCGAGTGATAAAATGGCAATTGCATGACTAACGCAATCGTTATCAGTTAGCCTAGCAACAGAAAAAGTTGTATTTTCTCAGCGTTTTGACCTTGAATGGTTCTCTGTCTCTCTCTCGCACGTGTTCTCACGCCTCTTCACATTCCTCAATCTGAATAAGATTCGTGTACCTTATACAAGTTTAATGTTTTAATAAGGAACCAAAATGGCTACCTCTTATACATCGGTAGTCCTACTGTCTCAGAACCAAAATGGCGGTCTCTGCTTAAACAGCACACCTGCTAGCCACCACGAGGCAAGTAAGCTGATGTCACACTTCCTGCTGACGTAGACATTCCTGCCTCGTCAGCACCAGCAACAGCTCTCACGAGTCCTCTGGCTAGGTACAATATTCAGTCACCAATGAGCTGGACTGTGTGCGTGTTGGCATTCAAAACATGTGTGTGTGTCTTATTATTATTATTATTATTATTATTATTATTAAACATTTTACTGTAATAATAATAATTACTAGCAAGCGGCCATCCTCAATACATGATCATGTTAACCACATACTTTCATCCTAAAACACATGACTTTACCCAGTTCAATATTTAGTTTATAACATTTCAGGCCAATGACCTTATCGTTTTGGCTCATTGCGTACATGCACATGACTTGGTCGAGCAAATGTTATAGGTTTCCATATTCAAAAACCATTTACTGTGCCAGACGGCAGTCTCGCTTAATACCGTTTACTAGCATGTTAAAGATCCCCTTCAGGGGTAAAAAATTCCTAGCACACTTAACACATTTTCAAATATTCACCTCTGATCACTTTTGTGATACTTTCAATGTTTAGCTTGGCCCATTTGTCGGTCAAATTTTATTTATTGTTACTGAGATCCCCGAATGGTAATTATTTATTTACAATTGTTAATTGCTTAAACCATATGCATAATCTTGTTATCAATCACTTATTCATAGATATTATAGTTCTCACCTCGAGTGTTTCAGTCGCTCGCTATCTCAGGCGTCCTCACTCACGACATACCAGACATCTACTGGTTGATCCACTGTCTGCTGAGTAGTGTCGACTGACGTCACCCTGACTTTCGTTCGACCAATGGCAGGTCTTTGTCTGGTCGGGCGATCTCCAACCTTCGAGAGAGTTCTATGGTCCCTATTTAAGACGCCGCTTGCTGGCGTTCTTCATCACTTCGGATCAACCGCCACTTCTTCACCCACTTCAACACTTCTGATTCACCACTGCTGATCACTTCAACCCGCTGGTCACCGCTACCTCTCATGACACCATCGCTGATATCTACGCTAGCGAGCAGTTACGTCACAAGATCTGCACCATGACGTATTGCTCAAGATGGCAAGAATAATTGCCAGCCGCTGTACTCTTCAACATCACCTTAGAGGGGATACTTGGAATCGTCCTTCGAAATATCTCTGGATCAGCTCTTGGAAACTATAAATGTCATTCCTGCGCAAGAAAAGAAAGTTGACATTTTATCGATGGTGCACATAACTCTAGGCCATGTACGCCTCCTTCCAAGAAAACCGTGAAGACTTTTAAATCAACGTGTGCTAGCTGGAACTTTTTAAGGAGCTGGCTCTTCAACTCTCTTCAACTCTCTTCAACTCTCTTCAAAGATAAGTTTAATTTTATAAAGAGCTTATATCATACCAGTTATTACACTCTTAATTATTTTTTATGGTTCTCTCTTTTTATAAACTGCATTTTTATATATTAAGCTCAACTTTTCTCCAATCAAGCAAGCTTTTCATGGACCTTTCTATAATCTGGGTTCTGTAATCAGGCCCTCACACTTTGCTACATGTATAATTGTTAATTTCTGTAATAAGCACTTAAGTGCAATTTGTTTGTACATTATAAATTTATTATTAGGAATAAAAATTGTTAATGCATTGCTCCCTATATTGGTTTTCTAGTCACGTATTTCATGCCCAATACCCCCGCACCGTTTCAGTCTAATTTTCTTGACCACAGTAGTTATTTTGGCCAGGCTTTCGCCTGATGCGTTTCGTTCTCCCGTATGGGGAAGTTTTAGGACAGAATTTATACTTCTCCATTTTGTTGGTGCCGAAACCCGGGAAACATATCTGTTGCACCCTGGATCCCTATATAAGTTTAATATTGTGAATTTTGCATTAACAATTTTTGTTCATTGTGTTTCAACACTAATTCACATTGTACGTTTCAGCTTAAGGCGCATGTGCGGCAGAGGAGAGAAACGTAAGCTAAGCCGGTTTCTTCCGCATCAGACTAAACCTTACTACATAGCAAGCTGTCATCCTCTGACTTCCAGTACTCGAAGTCACAATATTGACGTGAGTAACAAACAACTTGTAATATGCCTAACCTTGATGAAAAACTTAGCAACTCCAGAGCCTCTTGTAAGGGCAAGCTCACACGGTTTCGTACTTTCTTAACGGAACTCGAACCCCAAGAGCATAATCTTGACATAATTTCGCAGAGGCTTAACAATTATGAACAAGCCTTTGAGAAATATGATGAGATACAATGCAGTATAGAAACTCAGCATCCGGACCAGCAAAGTGATAGGTTGGAAGTTGAAAAATTATACTATCAGGGATTTGCTGAAGCTAAACAGCTTATTAGGGCTTTAACTTTAAAAGAAAAACAAGAAGATCAAACTTCTGCAGCATCTTCTACATCTTCTTCACGCATTATATTACCCAAATTAGAAATACCCAAATTTACTGGTAAAGACATAGAATGGGAACCATTTTTTGAATTATTCAATTCTTTAGTACATGAGAATACTTCTATACCAGTAATACAAAAATTTCACTACTTGCGTCTGGCAGTTCAAGGCAACGCACTTAACCTGATTCAAGCACTTTCTTTGACCAGTGATAATTATGAAGTTGCTCTGAATCTTCTTAAGGATAGATATGGGAACATTCGTTTATCTATTCAACGCCATATACAAAGCTTATTCGAGTTACCTAACGTGCAAGCAGATAACAGTTTATCACTTCGTAAGTTGATTGACACCGCAGAGTTACACGTCAGAGCATTGTCCAATTTAAACCAACCTGTAAATCACTGGGATTTATTTCTAGTTCACCTCATTTCTGCAAGATTGGATGCAAATACATTAAAAGCCTGGGAAACAGAACTTTCCCAGAATTTGCAATGCACTTATGAGGCGATTATTAACTTTTTGAAGGCCAGAAGCCAAGTCTTTTCCGCCATAGCTAATCAAAAAACTAGTAGTTCAGATTCAAAAGCCTTCTCAAAACATAAGGTTAGCAGTTCTAATCAAAGAATTTTAAGATCACAGGCTCTTCCTGTTGATGCTCGGTCACCTAACCAAATGCAAACGTGCGGTCTGTGTCAGCAATCGCATAATTTATACAATTGTGATGAATTTAAATCTTTATCAGTAGATGAAAGACGAAAGTTCATTACGAACAAAAAACATTGTTTCAACTGTTTGTCAGGAACGCATATGTTAAACAATTGCCGTTCACAACGTTTATGCTTTCATTGTAGGGCAAGACACCATTCACTTTTTAGGCATGAAAGACCACGGTTATCAGGACCAAGCAGTTCCAATACCAAGTCTAACTCGGAGACTTCTCAAAATAGTGCGCAGTCGTATGCTCAAAGTTCTACCTCGCTTGGCAAAGTCCAGGTTTTATTATCTACCGTGCAGGTTCTATTGAAAAATTCTCACGGAAAATGGGTATCTGTTAGGGGATTATTGGATAATGCCGCTACCAACAATTTTATTAATGAATCGTTGGTACAAAAGTTAGGCCTTCCAAAACATCCTACCTCAATAGAGGTTACAGGAATAAACTGCTCTAAATCACAATCCTTAAGCTTTGCTAAAGTGGATCTTAAGGACTCTAATAATCTTGGTACGCAGTTGCAATTAGATTGTTTGATTATCAAGTCTATAGGCAACAATATTCCTGGCACTTCTTATCCCATTCAAAGTTGGAATATCCCGAATTTTGTCCAGCTAGCTGACCCTCATTTCAACAGAGCTTCACCCGTAGAGCTTCTTTTCAGCTCAAGCGTATTTTGGCAATATCTTCATTCCAATAAAGTAAAAATTGCTCCTAATGTTTTCTTCCGCGAAACTGATTTCGGTTGGATTGCTACTGGCCAAATATACCGTAATCCTATTCAAACTGTATCGAATTGTTATTTTGTTGGTACCGATTTGAGCCAAGAGCTAACCAAGTTCTGGGATCTTGAGAATGTTCAGGCTACTTCTTCTTCTTCTTCTTCTTCTTCTTCTAACGAAATTTGTGAAAAGTTATATAAGGAAACCACTGTCCGTAATACTGAAGGCAGATTTATAGTAACTCTTCCACGTATTCCCAATCCTCCCGCCATTACGGGCTCGCATTCCAGAGCACTTAGGGCACTATTTGCTATTGAAAATCGGTTCAAACAAGATGCTTCTGTCAAAACTCAGTATGCTTCCTTTATGGAGGAATACGAATCATCCAATCACATGGAGGTAATTTCTAAATCAGAAGAAATTGACCATCCTTTAAATGAAATAGTTTATTTAAATCATCATCCGGTATGGAAAAATTCCTTAACACAAGACAATATAAGAGTAGTTTTCAATGGCTCATCACCAGATTCCAATGGAATCTCTTTAAATGATACCTTGCAATGTGGTCCCGCGATTCAAACAGATCTCACCTCTGTTTTGCTTAATTTTCGAAGGTTTCCTATTGCTGTAATCTCAGATATTAAGCAGATGTATCGGGAGATTCTCGTAAATTCTGAGCAGCAAGATCTGCAAAGAATATTGTGGCGCGATGAGAGTTCCAAACCCATAAAGATATTTAGATTGAAGACTGTGACATATGGCCTGAAGCCTTCAGCCTTTCTTGCGATTCGGTCTCTCCACATGTTAGCCGAGCAAGATGGCCATCTGTATCATCCTTTGGCCTCTGAGTCATTGAAAACGGCATTTTATGTCGACGATTTCTTGTGCTCTTTCCCTAATATTTCTGAAGCGCTCCTTGTGTGCGAAGATTTGAAATCCCTACTCCTAGGAGGTGGTTTTCCGCTCCATAAATGGACTTCAAATTCCACTGAATTTATATCAAAATTTTCATCAGAGGTCCCAGTTGATGAATTTGTTGCCATTCCTACTGATGAAGCAGCCGTAAAAGCATTGGGTGTTTTTTGGTGTCCTTCCTCTGATACCTTTTCTTATCAGGTACATCTGTCAGAATCTCCCCCTGTAACTAAGAGACAAGTTCTGTCAGAAATCGCAAAGATCTTTTATCCTTTGCAATATATTGCTCCTATAGTTATTGTTGCAAAAATGTTCTTGCAAAAGCTTTGGTCGTTAAAATCAGACTGGGATGAAAATCTCCCCCTTCCTCTTGTAGAAGAATGGTTAGAGTATCGCAGCAGTTTGCTGGATCTCTCCAAGGTTTCTATACCCCGCCCTTTAATTTCTAATCCCTTATACCAGCAGTATGACCTGCATGTATTTTCTGATAGTTCAGAACGAGCTTATGGCTGTTGTGCATACATAGTAGGACGTTCCTCAGATACTTTCCCTGGATTTTCTAATTTAGTGTGCGCTAAATCTAAGGTTGCTCCACTTAAAACAGTATCATTGCCGAGATTAGAATTATGCTCTGCTTTAATGGCAACAGAATTAGCTACTAAACTAAATGTCAGTTTAAAGTTAAAATTTTCCCGCACATTTTTTGGAGCGATTCTTCTATTGTATTAGCTTGGATTTCCAAGCCTTCTTCTCATTGGAATACCTTTGTGGCAAATCGCGTTTCTAAGATTCATGAAGTCTCTCATTCTGAACAATGGAGACATGTTCCTAGCCGTGAAAACCCCGCGGATATAATATCACGTGGTTGCACGCCTAAAAAATTGATTTCTTCAGACCTGTACTGGAATGGTCCTCCTTGGCTAAGTCAGGAATCATCTTGCTGGCCTCGCTTAGCTAATCAATCTGCAGAAGAAATACCTGATGCCCGTAATGACCCTGTCACGTCGCATCTTACTTCTACTTCTACTAGCCTTTTTCATAGATACTCTTCATTTGATAAATTGATTCGTGTAGTGTCTTATATCTTCCGATGGAAATATTTAGTAATTGATCAACCATTGAAGCCTCAACCCTTTCTTTCCAGAGTAGAGTTAGAATTTGCTACTTGCAAGATTTTGTTACTTGTTCAGCAGGAAGTATTTGCTCCTGAAAAGCAAGCTCTTATAAGTGGTAAAGATTTACCCAAGTCTAGCAGGCTTTCACCACTCACTCCTTTTCTAGACCAGGACGGCATAATACGTGTGGGTGGAAGATTAGCTATGTCTAGTTGTGAGGATGGGAAAAAGCATCCCATCATCATTCCTTCAAAGCATCCTATCACTACCCTTATAATAAAAAAAGTTTCATTATAAACACCTTCATGCTGGCACTCGCACCTTGCTCTGTCTAATTCGTGAACTCTACTGGATCATCAATGGCGTTCATGAGGTTTCTTCTGTTGTCAAAAAGTGTATACCTTGCTTCAAGGTTAAACCAAGGCCCGCCACGCAGATTATGGGTAATTTACCTCCATTTCGTTCAGAACCTAGTAAGCCCTTTGCTCTTACTGGGATCGATTACGCAGGTCCTTACACATATCAGACCAATCCCTCTTCATCTAAGCGCAAAATCTTAGGTAAACTCTACATCTCGTTATTTGTATGTATGGTGACGGGAGCTATCCACCTTGAGTTGGTTACGAACGCTTCTGTATCCTACTTTCTGGCCGCCTTTTCTAGATTTGCTGCTAGACGGGGTGTTCCATCTGAAGTTTTTTCAGATAATGCAAAAATTTTTGTAAGCGCTTCTGATCTCTGGAAAAAAGTGTTAAGCTCCCCTTCTGCTAAAGAAAAAATTTCCAACTTTTCCTATTCTAAAGGTTTCAAATGGCATTTCACCCCGCCTTATGCTCCCCATCATGGGGGCCGATGGGAGTCCTGCATCAAACTTACTAAAAGACAGCTTAAGAAAACTCTTGGTCCTACCATACTTTCTTATGAGGAATTCAACTCTTTGATTATTCAAATTGAAGGTATTGTAAATTCCAGACCTCTGACCCCTCTTTCAAACGATCCTAAGGATCTTTTACCTTTAACACCCAGTCACTTCCTGATTGGCTGTTCGCTTGCTGCTACTCCGCCTTTGCTGGTTCGACGCTGTGATCCTAACTTGCCTATCTTTTGGAGAAAAGTAGAATCTTTGCGCTGTTCTTTTTGGCGCCGATGGAAGTTAGCATATCTCAGCTTGCTAAATAGGCGTGAGAAATGGCGGCTTCCTCAACCAGATGTACGAGTGGGGGACATGGTTCTTCTTCGAGACCCATCTCCGCCTCTCGTGTGGAATCTAGGTAGAGTTATTCACTGCCACTTTGGCCGTGATAAACGTGTCAGAGTTGTTGATGTTTTAACTAGTAAAGGTCGTTATACTAGACCCATCTCTGCTATTTCTGTTTTGCCTTTCGAGTCTTAGTTTCTCCTCGTCTGTTATTCATGTTTTGCTTTGACTGATTCTTTTGTTTGTTTTCATTCGGAGTTCTCGGAGCATGATCACTTTTGTGATACTTTCAATGTTTAGCTTGGCCCATTTGTCGGTCAAATTTTATTTATTGTTACTGAGATCCCCGAATGGTAATTATTTATTTACAATTGTTAATTGCTTAAACCATATGCATAATCTTGTTATCAATCACTTATTCATAGATATTATAGTTCTCACCTCGAGTGTTTCAGTCGCTCGCTATCTCAGGCGTCCTCACTCACGACATACCAGACATCTACTGGTTGATCCACTGTCTGCTGAGTAGTGTCGACTGACGTCACCCTGACTTTCGTTCGACCAATGGCAGGTCTTTGTCTGGTCGGGCGATCTCCAACCTTCGAGAGAGTTCTATGGTCCCTATTTAAGACGCCGCTTGCTGGCGTTCTCCATCACTTCGGATCAACCGCCACTTCTTCACCCACTTCAACACTTCTGATTCACCACTGCTGATCACTTCAACCCGCTGGTCACCGCTACCTCTCATGACACCATCGCTGATATCTACGCTAGCGAGCAGTTACGTCACAAGATCTGCACCATGACGTATTGCTCAAGATGGCAAGAATAATTGCCAGCCGCTGTACTCTTCAACATCACCTTAGAGGGGATACTTGGAATCGTCCTTCGAAATATCTCTGGATCAGCTCTTGGAAACTATAAATGTCATTCCTGCGCAAGAAAAGAAAGTTGACATTTTATCGATGGTGCACATAACTCTAGGCCATGTACGCCTCATTCCAAGAAAACCGTGAAGACTTTTAAATCAACGTGTGCTAGCTGGAACTTTTTAAGGAGCTGGCTCTTCAACTCTCTTCAACTCTCTTCAAAGATAAGTTTAATTTTATAAAGAGCTTATATCATACCAGTTATTACACTCTTAATTATTTTTTATGGTTCTCTCTTTTTATAAACTGCATTTTTATATATTAAGCTCAACTTTTCTCCAATCAAGCAAGCTTTTCATGGACCTTTCTATAATCTGGGTTCTGTAATCAGGCCCTCACACTTTGCTACATTTATAATTGTTAATTTCTGTAATAAGCACTTAAGTGCAATTTGTTTGTTCATTATAAATTTATTATTAGGAATAAAAATTGTTAATGCATTGCTCCCTATATTGGTTTTCTAGTCACGTATTTCATGCCCAATACCCCCGCACCGTTTCAGTCTAATTTTCTTGACCACAGTAGTTATTTTGGCCAGGCTTTCGCCTGATGCGTTTCGTTCTCCCGTATGGGGAAGTTTTAGGACAGAATTTATACTTCTCCAACCTCTATCCGTCATAGGAAATGTCACAAACCCAACCGTCATAAGCTGCCCCCGCCATCCCACCAAAATAGCTATTCATTTCTTCCGGGCACGGTCACCGAGATCGCCAACGTCTAAGAATCACTTGGTCATATCATACGACCGTCTGTTGTGTCAGAGAGCAATCTCGCTCATCACCGTTAACTAAAACGTTAATGATCCCCTTCAGGGATAAAAAATCTTAGCATGCTTGTCACATTTCAAAATATTCGCCTTCATTCATTCGTCATAGGAAAAAATATCGTAAAGCAATCCCTCGTCTTGCCATACATCGCCCCCGTCGAAATAGCCATTTACAGCATTCACCATGCTCAGTCATAGCCTCGTTGTAACATACGTCAAGCGCTACCGGCGCTCTGTCTACAAACACGCTTTTATTTAAAAAATAATAATTAAAATGCATAGTTTTTTTTGTCCTAGAGACTTGGCATTTATTTTCGTTGTAGAGGGGTTAGGGACCTTTCATTTATGCCAAACAAACTTATTTGTCAACGTGTTAGTTTCCAACATAGAAAAATTCAAAATTTAAGGGTTTTCAAAAAATCTTAACATATAAAAAAGTTTTATTATAAAAATAAAGGTCATAAAGACCATTGGTTTGAACTATGGCACAACATTCTATCATGTTTGGTTTTCAAACTATCGCCTACTTTCAAAAATAAAATTTTTCAAAAAACTTTGAAAAATATAGCGAGTGGTCCATAGGAAAGAGAACATCAGCTCGAGTCCAACGACACCTCATTTGTTAAAATCCGACCATCCGTTCGCCAATGATCACCAATGTTCGCGAGAAAGTAGGCTATCATTTTGTTTTTCCTCCTACACCCTTGAAACTTGCTGCCCGCTTAGAGGGCATACCCACCTTTCATTACCGTCAAACAAACGTTTTTCCAAAATTCACCGTTTCCAAAATAGTGCCAATCCAAAAAACAAGAATTAAAAAAAAAAAAAAAAAAAACACACATTCTTAGCCTAGAAAACGTCATCCCAACGCCAACAATACCTCGTTCGTTAAAATCCGACCACGCGTTCGATAGATATCGGCAAAGTTTATATGAAAGTAGGCGGGGATGTAGAACTCTCCTTACCACACTACTGCACAGTTTTATTCCTAGAGACTTGAAATTTATTTTGGGGGTAAAGGGGGTCAGGACCATTCATTTACGTCAAACAAACTTTTTTGTAAAGTTCCTAGTTTCCAAAATATAGGAATTTCAAAATTGGACTGTTTTCAAAAAAACATAAAAAATAAAAAGTGTTATTATAAAAAATAAAGGACATAGAGACCGTTCGTTTAAGCTATGGCACAACATTCTATCATGTTTGGTTTTCAAACTATCACCTATAATCAAAAACAAAATTTTTCAAAAAAAATGAGAAATATAACGAATGGTCCATAGGAAAGAGCACGTCAGCCCGAGTCCAACGATATGTCGCATGCCCATGGTTTCGCGAAATATACATAAAAGGTCAGCGTAGCCGAGCTGCTCGTGTCACTATTTAGAACGGTCACTGCTCCCCTACTACCCCACTATGACACTCACCACGCAGTGAAATTTAAAATAGGGGGCCATGGAAGTGAGCGCAGGTGCGATGCTATCCTCACCTAATTGGTCACACAACTGTTTCTTGAGCTCTGATTGGTGGGAGAAACTGTATCATAATGAAAACTTGTACTATAATGAGCCTTATTATAGTATAGTTTTCTGACATATAATATTTACATACATTTCGCCAGGGTCGAACATAAAGGTTTAAAATGTTTCAATGCGTTCTTATCTTGGTTCGGAGGGGCAAATTACCTCACTGTCCCGCTCCTTAAAACAACACTCATATTAATTTTGGGATGCAGTGCTGGATTAAGACCCTCTAAACTCTTGCTCAGTGCACGTCAATTCTGGTTGGTTCCTCAGTTTAGGGGCTGCGACAACGCGGTCATGTAGCCCCGAGTACTTTGGGTGTGTGTAGAATTTGTCTGATAACCGGTGTTAATTTTGATGGCTGTATTTAGTGTGTGTTATCTGTGATTCAGGTAGAAGGACTGCAGACGGTTAATTTTTTCAAGTAGTTCCTACTTTTGCCACCAAATGCTACCATCCACGACACCTAGCTGCAGACGTTGCTACTAAATGCCATCGCAGTCAGCACCCTGTGGCGAACGTTGGAACTAATAGAGTTACCAAACTAACCTACAAATTTTAGCTTCCACCTAGTGGAAGGTTCTTTTTCATGCCATTAATCCATGACGTGGGATTGCCGGATTTACTTCCTCTCCGAAGGAAGGCATACTGAGGGATTTTAACGCTCTTAAAAAATCCGACGACTTAGGCCGGGTTTGTACCCGGGATCTTGGGCATAGAAGCTCAACATGCTACCAACTACGCCACCGAAGCCGCTAACACGTCAATTCTACCTGAAACTTTCAGTAACACTAACAGTCGTGTCCGACAATACTCCCCCAACGTTCCTGGCACTGTAGTGAATCCATCGTTACTTCCGACTGGACGTTTCAGTGCTACACTAGAGCTATCTAGCGGTCAGAAGTGAAATCACTTTAACCAGCCAATCACAGGCAGCCATTTAATGGATATAATCACCACAAATCGAGTTTTGTTGGCATCGCGAACGAAGCTCGATTTAATGGGTGCCGGTGATTGGCTGGTTAAAGTGATTTCAATGATAATTGCTAGATAGCTCTAGCAGAGCACTGAACCGTCAAGTTGGAAGTAACGATAGTACCACTAATAGAGCGCTGCAATCCTGGCGGATGTAAGTAATGTTATAGCAGTAAATTGTTTTGAGGATACTTTCTGATTGTTCTAACGTTTAATTGGAATTCGTTCAGGTAGTTCAGATCTCTTAATAGCCTATCATCGTTTTTGTTTTATAAATGTCTTGTAACGTGGTTCGTCTATGTCATATTCCCGCGGCTGTATGAGGCAAAACTGGACTCTGCTATCACCTTCTGTGATCTCCAAGTATGTATTGAGACACCGGGCCCTGCTCTGCCAAGAAATTTTAAACTCTATTCTGAGGGTTTGAACGGCATATACTCATCCTTGTGAGGCAAAAGTGAAAAGATTCGCAACTTAGCCATCCTAAAGTGATTTTTCGTTGTTCCCCATTTCTATTCCAAACAAATGCTGGTAGAGTTTCTAATGTAATGCCGCGACCTCCTCCTTCCCAATCCTAGCCTCAATAAATAAAAACACACTACTACAGACACACAGAAACATTGGTTTTCAGACAAACTCTACACACACTCTAGCACAATTTCCTAAATAAATCAACAAGAATAACAATATGAACTCACAGAATGAAGTTTAAGTCTCTTACAGTAGGTACTACCCTACCAGGGAATTGTTACCGCTAGACGTGGAGGAGGCCTGTAGTGTATACATTACGTCATCTCGCCTCGTTATGGCTGCAGCGAGCGGGAGCGGGGCAAGACGGGGAACGCATGTACAGGCATACAATGATAACACACCACACAGCGCACGACCCAGCACGAATCATGCACACAAATGACAAGCGATGAGGTTTCGCTGCACATCTATCGCAGGCGTGTGGCTGGGCGGAGCGCATTGGTTCCGATTTCCGCCACCGGCAACAATTCGCTGGTAGGGTAGTATACAGTATATTGTGCTTAGAAGCGGGACTCAAATCCGAATTCCCAGCATTCCAAGGCAGTTAGATAGCCCTCCACACCATGGTAGGTCACTACATTTAATTTGAAAACTGGAGTGTGGTAAAGAAACTGCCTCTGCCCAGAACGCTGTTCTTATCTCGAAGTTCCGCCCCTTAAAACAACTCCCACCACATCAGAGATTTCATGAAATGCATGAGCCAAATAACGTCTTGCTCAGTGTGGCCTCTCGGCTCAATTCGCCAGTTTGCAGGACCTTGAAGTGTGAGCAATTAGTTCCTCCATCGTAATCCAAGTCCAACGAATTGCTCAGTGGCTAGTCATGCTCTCCGTGACAACCATTATATAATTTTGAATTCTGTTCTTGCTCTGAAATGACTTATAAAACAAGCCTCACTGGAGACATATTTTCAACTAAAAATGCTCCAATGGAAAAAAATTCTTGGATGTCCTAAGTTCTTAGAGTAAGTTCTAATGTGCAATAGGCTAAACGATCACAGATGTAAAACAGTTGAGCTAAACATTTGGAGGGACGTTAAACAATAATTTACATTTGTTGTTAGATTTTGACTTAATTCTTTAGCAACTCATTGATGAATTTATAAGTTTTGATTAGCGTTATCAAACCCACATCCAAATCCCAATCACGTACAGTATACTTTGAGACATCTGTATGCAACAGTATTGACTACTTCTCCAAGTAGGATGTCGGTGCTTGTCTGCAAGAATAGATGATTTGGATGATTGATAATGGTCATTGTGCAATAATAATAGTAGTAATAATAATAATAAGAATAATAATGATAGCAAAGCAAAGGCCTTAAGTACAATAGTACGCAAACACAAATTCATGGAGAAACCCAAGAAGAAAACTGGTAGGAATTGATCCACAGAACGCAAAGTGTAACACAGTGCATTCATTAAGAGATTTTGGGAGGGTAAGAGGCGAAAACCATCAGGTCAACTAACAAGTTCAATAGACATAACGAAGAAGAAGAAGAAGAAGAAGAAGAAGCCAACTCAGTACAGGCCCTAGGAGTAGTGGAAGGTAGAGGCTTCCACTCTTTGTGACAACAGCACAAGATGGCATGGAGTTGTCAGCTTACCGCCCGGCCGTCTTTGCTCCCAGTAATTACCCTGGTACTCATTTCTGGTGTAGGCTGAGTGAACCCCAGGGCTATTTGCGTTTCCGGAAGTGGTAGTTTTGTTTCTAAACTCCACTACCTGGATGGGGATCGAACCCACTCTCTTCCAGTTAGAAGCTCAGCGCCTCTATTGACTGCGCTTCGCAGCCCCTAATAATAATAATAAATAAATGCACATCCCTTTTACTATATTCTCGTTTTAGGTAGATTTCTTTAGAAAGCTAACTATTAGCCTACTTTCGATTTTTGCAAAAATGAAAGTAGACTTATGATATCAACACAGGGCGAAAAAAAGGCGAGTCTGTCTGTGTGTGTGTATGTGTGTGTGTGAGTCTGTGTGTGTGTGTGTGTGTGTGAGTGTGTGTACTCTGAATGTCTGCCCCCCCCCCCCCTATCAATTCGAACACGGTGAACGCGAATTGAACGAAATTTGGTACAAAGGTAGCACTAGCAAAGGACACCTCAGTGTCATGTTTTATATCGCCGCCATCTTGACGGAAACGTAATGGCGGCCACACAAATGTTCAAAGCTTAAATCAAATTACGACTAACCTAATCATCCGATCTCTACCAAATTTTGCAACAACATACCTTTATGGGGGGAGCATCCTTTGACCTAACTAATAGGTCATCAGCTTAATAGTTTGCGGATGGCGGCCATCTTTGTGTGAAAATCGATTCCCCCTATTAATTCGAACACAGTGAAACCGAATGGAACGAAATTTGGTACAGTGGTAGTACTAGCAAAGGGCACCTCAGTGTCATGTCTTATATCGCCGCCATCTTGACGGAAACGTAATGGCGGCCACACAAATGTTCAAAGCTTAAATCAAATTACGACTAACCTAATCATCCGATCTCTACCAAATTTTGCAACAACATACCTTTATGGGGGGAGCATCCTTTGACCAAATTATAGGTCATCAGCTTAATAGTTTGCGGATGGCGGCCATCTTTGTGTGAAAATCGATTCCCCCTATTAATTCGAACACAGTGAAACCGAATGGAACGAAATTTGGTACAGAGATAGTACTAGCAAAGGGCACCTCAGTGTCATGTCTTATATCGCCGCCATCTTGATGGAAACGTAATGGCGGCCACACAAATGTTCAAAGCTTAAATCAAATTACGACTAACATAATCATCCGATCTCTACCAAATTTTGCAACAACATACCTTTATGGAGGAAGCATTCCTTGACTAATCTAATAGGTCATTAGCCTAATAGTTTGCGGATGGCGGCCATCTTTGTGTCAAAATCGATTCCTCCTATTAATTCGAACACGGTGAAACCGAATGGAACGAAATTTGGTACAGAGGTAGCACTAGCAAAGGGCACCTCAGTGTCATGTTTTATATCGCCGCCATCTTGACGGAAACGTAATGGCGGCAACACAAATGTTCAAAGCTTAAATCAAATTACGATTAACCTAATCATCCGATCTCTACCAAATTTTGCAACAACATACCTTTATGGAGGGAGCATCCTTTGACCAAACTAATAGGTCATTAGCCTAATATTTTGCGGATGGCAGCCATCTTTGTGTGAAAATCCGATTCCCCCTATCAATTCGAACACGGTGAAACCGAATGGAACGAAATTTAGTACAGAGGTAGCACTAGCAAAGGGCACCTCAGTATCATGTTTTATATCACCGCCATCTTGACGGAAACGTAATCGCGGCCACCCAAATGTTAAACGCTAAAATGTAATTACGACCAACCTAATAATCTAGTCTCTACCAAATTTTGCAACAACATATCTTTATGTGGGAAGCATATTCTGACCAAACTGCAAGATCATCAGCCCAATAGTTTGCAGATGCTGGCCAAGTATGTGTGCAAATCGATTCCCCCTATCAATTCAAACACGGTAAAACCGAATTGAACTAAATTTGGTACAGAGGTAGCACTAGCAAAGGGCACCTCAGTGTCATATTTTATATCGCCGCCATCTTGACGGAAACGGAATGACGGCCACCCAAATGTTAAAAGCTTAAATCAAATTACGACCATCCTTATAATTTGATCTCTACCAGATTTTGCAACAACATGCCTTTTTGTGGAAAGCATCTTATGACTGACTACAAGGTCATCAGCCCAATAGTTTGCAAATCGCGGCCATGTATGTGTGCAAATCCATTCCCCATATCAATTCAAACACGGTGAAATCGAATTGAATGAATTTTTTTTCAGAGGTAGCACATGTTTAATATCCCTATAGCACGTTGTATTTCAACAAGCTACTACAACCAACATTCAATTATACTCCTTGAAAAGGACAAAGAGTTATAACAATACCCATGCATTTAGGAGAAAGTAGGCTATATGTTCTTTACTGAACATCTTGCTTTTGTTATGATGAGACGGATCTTTATACAGTAGGCTACTGTATATCGAATGATATTGCTGCAGCCAGTGTCACTTTTTGGCGCCGACTTCGTAAGAGGAGTTATTCAGATTTTAAATGAATGAAGACGAACGAAACTGGACAAGGAGTTAGAAGGAAGTAGCCGAGATCCATTTGAAGGTATTGCGCTGGCATCTTTCTGGAAGAAAAACTGAAACTAAGGAAAACTATTTCAAGGATGGCTGGCGTTGAAGTTCGAACCCACTCACCTCCCGAGTCCGTAACTAGCCTGGCACCATGGCCTTGTACCCCAACGCGCTGAGCTAACTCAACCTGTAATAATAATAATAATAATAACAATAATAATAATAATAATAATAATAATAATAATAATAATAATAATAATAGTAATAATAATAAGAAGAAGAACTTTCTTCGACTCATCCCAATTAATCAAATTAAATGTATTTATATTAAATTCATATTTTGACAACTGCCGTCAGTGTCATCTCCCCGTGTGGGTGATCCTGGTCGCTAATGAACTGTTAAATATGCCATCCTAAATTCTTTCTCTCCCTATTACCAGACGAAGTATTTCAGTGTCACTGAAAATGAAGTCAAGTCGGCACAGAGTCACGGTATTGGCGCGCTTGCCGCTGCGTGCTACAGGGATTTAAAATATTACCCCCGATATTGAACGAGCTCGCCTGATTGTCTCCAACAAATCTCGTCGCAGGTCATGTTGTGTAAGCGATACATTACTTTTACATTCTGATAATACATTACGATCAGTACTCGCCTAGAATACACGTTTCAAATGAACAGCAACGAGTTATTGAGCTCATAAAATTACCCAGCCATTAACATTTTATGGCTGGCAGGCTGTGCCGTGTCCTAGACGCATCTGTCACATGTACGATTGTACGAAATCAATTGCTTTTAGATTGTTTTTCCATTAAAAATTATTCTTGGCCTGATGTAGCGTGATTGCCTCTCTTGTCGTGTTGAATCTGATTGCTTTATTTTTATGAAATTCTGATAAACGAATGGAAGGAAAGGGTTCTTGTGACCTCAAGGTTTTACGAAATATTACTTTATAACTACAGTAGATACAGTAACTAGACTATTGGTGACAATGACACTTACCAAGGCCATACACATGGAACTGAAAACGATAGGAGGAGAAGCCGATCTATGAAAGTGTTTGGTCTTACTTGGGTCGCTCAAAAATGATTGACACTCCCCTTCTTTCTTAAATCCAGAATACTGTTGTTAGGAAATGCCCATCTGGTAGAAGCTTCCATTATCGAAATCTGCATGTTGGTACTCGCACCTTGCTTTGTTTATTATGGGAAAAGTACTGGATAATAAATGGAGTTCATGAAGTTTCTTCAGTAATACACAAATGCATCCCCTGCTTTAAGGTTAAACCTAAGGTTAGCACTCAAGTTATGGGCGATCTACCGTCTTTCCTCTCTTCCCCTAGCCGTCCCTTTGCTTTAACTGGCGTGGATTACATAGGTCCATTTCAATATCAGCGCAATTCCCCTGAAGCTAGACGCAAATTGTTTGGAAAACTCTATGTTTCTCTCTTCGTTTGCATGGTTACTGGTGCGATCCACCTGGAACTAGTAACAAATGCCTCTACTTACTTTCTGTCAGCTGTTTCTCGTTTCACTGCCAGGCGTGGAGTTCCTTCTGAAATGTTCTCCGATAATGTCTCCACCTTCCAAGGCGCAGCTTCATTGTGGAAGAAAGCTCTTACATCTTCTCCTGCAATGGGACAAATTTCTAACTTTTCCTATGCTTAAGGTTCTAAATGGCGATTCATACCCCCTTACGCTCCCCATCACGGCGGCAGGTGGGAATCTTGTGTCAAGCTTACTAAATGTCATTTAAAAAAGGTTTTAGGCAATCGTATTCTAACCTATGAAGAATTAAACTCACTGTCTATCTTAATCGAAGGTGTTAATTCTCGCCCCTTGACCCCGCTTTCCAATGATCCTGATGATTTACTTCCATTAACCCCTGGTCATTTCCTTATTGGTAGTTCTCGTTCTCCCCCCCCCCCCCTCTCTCTCTCTCTCTCTCTTCCTAACTCTCACAGAGATTCTCGCTTGCCTATTGTTTGGCGTAAAATTGAAGCCCTTCGAAATTCTTTCTGGAAAAGGTGGAAATTGGAGTACTTAACTTCTTTGCGAAGGAGACAGAGTGGCTTCTTTCCAATCCTGACATCAAGGTAGGAGATTTGGTCCTTCTCCCCCACTAGTTTGGATCTCCGGCAGGGTGGCGGAATGCTACCCCGGTAGGGATGGAAGAATTGGAGTGGTCAAAGTTCTCACCTCTAACGATCACATTACAAGACCGATTTCCCTAATTTCACCCCTACCCATTGTAATTTAGCTTCTATCTTCTCTCTGTTGGTGTTGGCCCCAGCTTGGTGTACTCTTTGGAATACACGGTTAGTTAGAGTTAGCTCTTGCTGCTCTTTGCTTTTCATTTTCATTAGTTTCTTTTATTTTCCCTCACAGGCTCTAACAAGGACCCCCTTGGTATTCCCTTTTTTCTTTGATCCTGCTCTAAAATGTCTATAAGTTTGTTTCAGTTACGTATTCCTTGCAAGGTACGGCGCTCCACGCGGCAACCTGCCAAAATTTTTCGGATTCATCGAGTTCAAGAGGACTTACACGCCATTCCAGCAGGCGTCGTCTTCGTCGCCAGCTATCATCTCCTTGAAGACCCTGCTCCTTGCAGAAAATTACATTATGTAAAGGGTTTATATTGTTCTTATGTTTCCTACCCTGGTTTTTAGCCTACTTTCGATTTTTGCAAAAAATGGAAGTAGACTTATGAGATCACTACAGGGCCAAAAAATGTGTGTCTGTCTGTCTGTGTGTGTGTGTGTGTGTGTGTGTGTGTGTGTGTGTGTGTGTATGTGTGTGAGTCTGTGTGTGTGTGTGTGTGTGTGTGAGTGTGTGTACTCTGAATGTCTATCAATTCGAACACGGTGAACCCGAATTGAACGAAATTTGGTACAGAGGTAGAACAAGCAAAGGAAACCTCAGTGTCATGTTTTATATCGCCGCCATCTTTACCAAAACTGAATGGCGGCCACTCAAACGGTCAAAACGTAAAATCAAATAACGACTAACCAAATCATCCGATATCTACCAAATTTGGTAACAACATACCTTAATATAGGACGCGTCTTGTGACCAAACTTCAAGGTCATCCGCCATACCATTTCAGGATGGCGGCCGTGCGAATTATGCAAACTTTATAATCCATATCATGGGACCTACCAGTTCGGATTATCGAGCCGAGAATCGTTTTGACTGTTCTAAAGGAAGAGGCACGTTCGAAATTAAAAGTTTATTTTGTAATACTATAGTGCAGACGTGATTTTAAAAAGCTGTGTCGTCTCGGTTATTTGACAAGATGGCAGCGGATATCTTGTGCCTGACTTATATTTCTCTAATTTGAGTATTGCATACAATATAGCGTACTGATACAAAATAAATAAATAAATAAATAAATAAATAAATAAATAAATAAACTTTGGGTGAAATGTTTTATATATAAATAATATACTCCACTGACGAAATCGTTTAGTATCAATCATTATTTGCTAACAAGTTCTATGTAAGTCATTTTATATAGAACGATGTTCGTTGGCATAATTGGCTCAGTGGTAAAGCGTTGGCCTATCGCTCATATGCCTATGGTTCAAACCCCATCAGAGTTAGTTTTTTTTGCTTGAAATTTTATATATTTATTGTTTTGTAATGACTCAGACGTTTTAAAATTAAGCGGTATATTGTGCATATTATGGTGGAAAATATATATTTAATAAGAACATAATTCGCCAGCAGATTTTCTCGAGACATCTAGCAGCCAAAAAGGTAACTGCACGCCGACCAGATTTTATTGAAAAGTTTCTTCTTATGGCCGCTAGAATGCACTCGCCCTGTTAGGATTATATTGTTCGATACTTCTCCACTAGATGTCACGACTGGTCTACGTCGGACTCCATTGATTACTATACCACTGGCATTCTATGCGCAACGAATTTGAAGAATGACAAGATGATACTACGATACTTTTTTTTTACTTTTTATTTTAAAGGGTTTGTAACCGCCTATTGTGCGTTATTTGAAAATGTTATTTGAAGTTAAGAACAAAACGATTTCACACAGTAACTGAATTCTAGCCGTTGGTGCTAGTTCAGGTTATTAATTAATACTTTTATTTCAGGCAAATAGCAATCGAAAATATCCACATAGTTTGTATACACACTTCTCTGTAGGGTCATGGAAAGATTTGTTAATTCAATTAGGGTTGTGAAAGCCATGCACAACCAGACGTGTAAAGACATGCCTCAACTCAAAGTTGGATGTTGCCCACGGCAGGTCGATTATGTAATAATAATAATAATAATAATAATATTGTTGGTTTTACGTCCCTTTTAACTACTGCTGCTTTTAGAGACGCCGGGATGCCGTAATTTTGGCCCGAAGGGGATCTTAAACGTGCCAGTAAATGTACTGACACGGCTCCCTCGCATTTTTGCACCCTCAAATGCCAGCTGACTGCGCCAGGATACGAACCTGCAACCTAGAGCCCAGCAAGCGAGAACGTTACCGCTGAGCCACGCAGCCAGTCCCGTCGATTATGTCTCCAGATCCATAACATTCTTGAGATATTTCTTATCTTTCTTTCTTTCTTTCTTTCTTTATTTCTTTCTTTCTTCAATGATGGTAGCAGTTTTTATCTAGGTTGTGGCGTTTGGTAGAGGTAAATAGTTTCTAAGGTCTTCAACCAAGAAATGATTCTATTATACTCTTTGATAATAACAACGAGTTATAACTATACTCATACATTTAGGAGAAAGTAGGCTATATGTTCTTTACTGAACATTTTGTTGTTCCTTTGTTTCTCCCCACCTCTCCTTCGTCTTCTCGCTTGCCGTGTGCTCAAATTCTTCGCTCACTTCTTATCTATTTGTCAACGTTTGGAGTTCAGCCTTTCTCAGAGACTAACCTCCTCTCAACTGAGGTAAAGTTCAAATCGCCACCATGTTGTGAAATTGGATCTAACGGATGCAGCAAACATCATCAAAAGTTAAGTACAACTTTTAAAAGATTTTAACCATGTCTTAGGGTTTTAATCTCATTCAAAAAAGCTTCATGGATTTTTTGGCAGTAATTTGATTTCGCAATATTGCTCATTGTCTGCCCCCCCCCCCCCCCCCCCCCCGTGGGAACTGTCATTTTTTGCCAACTAGGCTTTCTACTAGTCATGAAATCTCGCATTCCCTATACTAAATGAGGGAATACCTTCCCGCAACGAGGGATTAATGTCAAATTGATAGCTGTCCAAGTTTAAATTACCTGCCGCCGAGGGATTACTTCCGCTTCATTTAACTATCATTTCATCTCTGGAAATGTCCAGTCCAAACGGACTCCATACAGTGATGAACTATACCCAATACTGTCAAAATTACCACAACTTTAAGTGAAACGGAACTATTAACTGCAATCCAAAAACTCCCTAACGCAATAAACCTATTCATGTCAAACTCAGTGAGTTCATAAACTGCAATATCAAGACTACATACCGCTAAAACCCGTAAAAGTGCAATTTAATGAACCTATAAATACTGTAATAGTGAAACCTTACAATTTATCAACTAACTTCAGTGCTAGATAAACAGTGTCCGTTCAACAATCTACCGCGCCGCGATTCGTTCGAATTTATAAACAAGATGTTCAGCAAAGAACATATAGCCTACTTTCTCCTAAATGTATGGGTATATTTATAACTCTTTGTCCTCATCCCTAAAACCATCTCTACCATCATGTAGTGTTTGTTTTCTTTTATATTGATAATTAGCCAGTAAGTGTCAAAATCAATATCATATAGTTTATGATGATTGAATAACAAAACTACTGACTTATTGTAATGCATTCACGTCCGTTAATCTCTATATTAAGCCAGCCTGCAAAGTTAAGAATCTTTCCGCGTCGATCACAGTAGGTTGGTACTGTGACCTAGCAGTGAATTAATATTTATCTTGTACGCCTCTGGGTGTTCAACGAGCAGGCAGTTTAAAGTAGCCAGGAGGGAGGCGATCCAGCTGGCAGTGTTTAAAGGTAATCGGAGCGCGATCGTGGCTAATAGTTGAACTACCAGTATTACAAAATTGCCATACTTCAGAAGGCCAGGTATTTACACAGCGGTATGTTTGGAACAATATTACCCACATAACCCACAAGAGGACAGCACCGTACAGAGACATTAAGAAGGCTGTGGTTGATGACAACGTGTATCTAGTTCTTCTATTCTCCTTTTCCTAATATCTTCTGTTTATGTGCAATGCTGGGACTGTGGTTTTATTAATAAACGAGTTTATACATTAGCCTCCCCTTTGAGCTGATATATTAGATACAACCTGTTGGCAACTAATGACTTGAAATAAACTATTTCTTTACTGCAGTGCATCTTCATTATATATCATTTCATACAAAGTTTATATTATTGTATCAGTAGGGTATATCACATACAACATACTAAAACTACTTAAAGATAAGACAGGCTCATGAGGGCAGCTGCCATCTTGTCGTGTGGCAGATACGGCTCAGCTCTTTTAAGCCACTCATAGAGAATAATATTATTATATTAAATTATAATAAATAACGGATCACGACCTTCAGGATAGCTTAAACCACCCTAGGCTTGATAATCTGAATTGGTGGGTCTTAAGCTATTGATTATAATGGTTGCATAATTAACACGGCCGCCATCCTGAAATGGCAAGGTCGATGACCTTGAAGTTTGGATGAAAGACGCGTCCTATATAAAGGTATGTTGTCACCAAATTTGGTAGAGATCGGATGATTAGTTTAGCCGTAATTTGAGTTTACGTTTTGAACGTTTGAGTGGCAGCCATTCAGTTTTGGTAAAGATGGCGGCGATATAAAGTATGACACTGAGGTGCCCTATGCTAGAGCTACCTCTGTACCAAATTTCGTTCAATTCTGTTTCACCGTGTTCGAATTGATAGGGGGGGGGACAGACATTCAGAGTACACACACTCACACACACACACACAGACTCACACACACACACACACACATACACACACACAGACAGACACACAACTTTTCGCCCTGTGTTGATCTCATAAGTCTACTTTCATTTTTTGCAAAAATCGAAAGTAGGCTAAAAACTGGCCAGGACTCAAATCCCATGTTTCCTACTCTCCGCGTCCCTTTACTAACAATTCTAAACTAATTACTTTGCTATGAGGCCTCGCCTAATTTAGGCCCCCTCCCATGTTTTGCTCTATATAAAACTTATTCATTCTGTAAAAATAACCGTGGTTATAACCCACGTGTTAATACTTTTTTTTTCCTGCTTCGTCTAGGAAGTGAGCGTTTTCTAATTGTTAAATTACTTAACTTATGTAATCCAGGTTTCGTTAATACGTAGCATATCTTAATTTCTGTGTCAATATAACAGTGGTTATAGAAACCACTTATTAATCTTTTTTTCTTCTTATCCTTCTGCGCCCAGGAATTTGTAATCCTTTTTATTGCAACTAAGGTATTCTAAAGCCTTGTTTTTTTGAAAATTTAATATTCTACCTGATTAGTCTAAAGAGAAATTAAACCTAATTGAAACTTTATTATTATTATTATTATTATTATTATTATTATTATTATCATAGGTTATAAACCCTTCAATTGTATGCATAGTTTAAAAGACCTCTTAAGGTTCTTTAATGTTTATTACAGGTCTGAGACATAGAAATTGTCACAAAACAAATAATTTGTTCTTATCTCAAAATAGATATAAGATCTAATTGTTACTATTTTTAACTTCCACATTTTGTTAAATAAATTCTTTATTATTCGGGTTCTATCTCTCTTGCTAGAAAAACCTTTAGGCAGGCCCTTCTCTTCCCTAATCTTTCTCCTGAAATTATTCTAAATTCAAAGAAAAGGGCAAATTCCTGAAAGAAAGTTTATTAAAAACTCTATCACTTGTTGCGTCTAAAACAAAACTTCCAATAACAATATTTGCAAAGTTTCTCTTAGCTATCACAGCTAATTCTAGTAAATCATTAAGGCAAGTATAGCTCGCTCTGCCAGCTTCCTACTTGTAGAGATTTTCACTCTGACTCATGATTCACTGTTTAAAATTTTGGTTTTGTTCAAGTAATGTTTGAGGTTTTCCTCCGTTCTAAACTTTTAGTCGGCGCTGGATAAGAGTTTAGCCTGCTTTAAGTGCAACAATCGGTATTCTTTAAAGATTCTCACTAATAATAATAAAAAATATTGCTAAAAGCACTATAGTCGCTTTTATTCTGCCCACTCTGGGGACATCGGCCTTTCTGTCCTTCTGGCCTTCTGTCTGATAATAAAAATATTTCAGTCAATTTAAATCTTTCTGGCATTTCAGAATGCTCTCTAAAAGTTCACCCTTTTGAAGGGAAAGTACATAATTCAGTACTATTTGGCACCACCTGGTCCACCAGCACACTTGGTCCCTACAATAAACCCGCAATCACGATCGGAAGGGAAAGAGCACTTAGTGATAGCTTGCCGGCGACCTCAGCTCACGCTGCGCTCTCCGTTAGCCTTACACAAATCCCCGCACATTTTAGGTACTTCATAGGCTTTGTGCAGTAAAATTTATCTGTACATCGTTATTTCCTTACGGCTTTGTGTTGGATTCTCCTCCTCTCTGCCAAAAATTGTTCCCACTCCTAAACCTAATTCATTTTTTCTCATCATCTTCCCCCAGGTAGTTTTGGCACTCAGTATTAACCTACCAATCTGCTTCCATATGTCTTAAGCAATTAAAGAGTAGCTACTGCATGCGTACGTACGGAGATATGTGAGGTTCTATTTGGAAGATATGAAACTAATCAGACTTAAACCAGAATTTTATCCGCTAGGTGTCACTACCTGTACCATATCCATAGGTCGTGACGCACACTGTAACCCACTTATTTTTGGCTTCTGCAAGACCTACGTATGCGATGTTGTAAATTATAGTAACACGAAACATAGTTACGTTCGGTGGCACGGTTTCGTATATTGCAACTGTGAAATTTCTTTGAAATAGCCTACTTTCTTAGCAAGTCTTAGAGTTAACTAGGTGTCGTTGACAGTAGCATTTGATTGCGAAAGTAGGAACTACTTGAAATTGCAAAGTTAACAACAAGGTCATCATTATTTTGTTCAGATGTTAAAAAAAAAAGTTCGTCTGTTTTGTGATGAAGGAGAAGGTAGAGAGAAGCTTGTGACTGCATCCACGCTGAGTATTGGGCCTACAATAAATTCATAGTCATGCTCTACAATTACAAGACGAAAAACTGTTAAAGAAGTTATCGTCAACAGATTTGGTAGCACTAGAAGCCAAATACCACAAACTATGCTATACTCGTTTTCTAACACGTTCAAGTGCTGCTGAAAGTTCTTGAAGAGAAAATTACCATAATCCTAAAGCAGTTGTTTATGGTACAGTTATAACGGAATTGGTTCAATACATGCAGGATTTGTACTTATCTAGCAGTACTTCACCAGTGTTCAAACTTTCTTATCTTACAAAATTAATGCCTCAGTGCATGATTCAGATGGGAATGCAAACTGACGAAAAAATATCAATAGAACACGTCTCAAGGAACAATTATTAGCAATTGTACCTGATCTCTTAGCAGATAAATCAGGACGTGAAATTATGTTCAGTTTCGAAGGGGATGTTGGCGATGCTATACGCTACGCCTGTGCATTTAACGACTTCAGTGATGGTATGTGTCTAGGACGGCAGTGGGTATTACGAAGACAACTCTTTCAAGATTTTCCTAAATTTGAAGGATCCTATAAGAATGCATTCACTGCTTCCACATCTGTACCTTATGTTCTTTGGCATTTTGTACGTATGTTATTAGAGAGTTCCAATATCGACTCGGATGTCTCAACAGAAATACCTGGACATAATGCAGGCTTGTCAATTGCCCAACTTATTAGAGACAACAGCACTAAGCATAACAGAACTGTTAACTTTGATCTAGATGGAGTTTGATCTGAGCAATGGGGAGGTCCTTTCTGTTCTTTTATCAGCAGATAGTCTTACCACTTTTTGACTATCTATTTATTTTTGAAAGATTTATGATATTTTGCTCCATGGGCTACTAATGTCTGTGAAAGACCACGTCTATCGTTCAACCGGTCCAAACTTCTGACCATGATCAGCACAAATGTCAAGATTCTTCGCCATTGATATATACCCTTCATATTTTGAGATGATTAAGCGTTCTTTTGAATTCTTCTGGCATAACAAACACAGGTCCCATACAAACGGAGCCACCACTGGGTCAGTTGTAGCATCAACCAATTCATGTTTCCTCTTCCTTGACATGAATGAGTAATTTCTATTACATACACGAAAGCAATATCTTCTTTACATGTTGAACTTCCTCACACAACGTCTGCCTGAAAACGAAATACACATTTAGTATTACTGAATGAAATCCTATGTATTATTACATTTTTCACGTTTTTAGAAGGTATTTTATAATAATAATAATAATTATTATTATTATTATTAATATTATTATTATCATCATTATTATTATTATACATTATAATACAGTAATTATTTGCTACTAGTTAAATAGTTATTAAGACGCTCTATTACTTTTCGGGGCTATATAAATTGCATAGTTACGATAACGACTCGTGCAACGCTACATTGTTTTGGCAGATTTTTAGCAACTGTTTACGATAAACCAGAGGTAATACAGGTATATACCGTTGGAAAGGTAATTCCTTGATGAACAAAAAAGTATAGGACACGTTTCCAGCTACATGTAACGGATTTCAAGTTATTTAGCAAAATGGGTTGACAAAATGAAAATCAAAATAAATTATAAAATTTCAAATATTTTTTTAAAAATATTGTGAACCTAAAGAATGAAATCAAATATACCGTTGGAAAGCGCGTTTTCTCATGATTCATAATCACTAACTATTATGTTAATATCAAAAAGGAAAACAGAGCTATAACGGGGAATGTAGAAGCGTGTCTCAAACTTTTGGCGGCCATATTGATTACGTCACCAACACCGCTAGAGGGCCAGAAAAATTTGTGTCCTGGGCTTTTCAGACTCGTCTACCCATGTACTATCTGAATCCAAAAGGGCGCATTGGTTGCCAGATGTGAAACTTATTTCTGCTTAGTCACCCCACTAGTAAGTGTAATGCAGTGTGTAATGTGTGTGTAGCAGATAGCAGTAATCCACATGAGTTTTACTCTGATTTCACTACCATCTGCTGTGAGCTGGGCCGTATCAGGGTTGAAAATAAATTTAGGGGACTCTTGGGGGACTGTTTTAGTTGCTGGATGAGTTTGAATTTGTTTGGTCGTTTCTAGCCATGGATATTAATGGTATAATTTAGGCGGGCGTGGCGTGCTATCCAGTGGGTGGCCCCCAGGTGGGTGGGGCGTGATATCCAGTGGGTGGCCCCCTCTCTAGGAGCCTGTGAGAGCTACTGGTAACCTAGCCACGTGTTTTTGGTTGCGGATGAAACTGGTGGAGTTAGATTAGGGTTTGCTATGATAACTGTTACTAGTACTTCGTTTTTGTTTTGTGATTCGTTGCGTTAATGTCTTAGGTGTTGAACTTTCAAGTCGCATTGATACTATTGTTTTTAAACGTCGTTATTTTGTAGTATGTCTTTAACTAGTAGCTAGTATGTATTTTGGTCTTCTTTTGATTTTGTCGTTTCTGTCGGGTTCGTAAGTACCCTGGTTACGTATTAAAGGGTTTGTATGTCTATGTGCTTTTGAGTAGTAATTATTCGAGTTTTGTCATGTAGTCAAGTAAGTAAGGTGTTTTAGTTTGTGTGTGAAGGTCCTTCATTCGAGTATCACGTGGTACTTTCTGAGCTATTCTTAGCATCCAATTATGAAAGTGCTGAAGTCTAGCTAGTTTGATATTGATATAAATGCTGTTGCCGGAGCGGCGTACGTTAATACGGGTCTTATTATTGCTTTGTGGAGTAATGTAACGTTTTTGGTTGATAGTGTGGATTTCGGATGTATGATTGGGTAAAGTAGTTTTATGCTAGTGCGTGTTTTTGTCAATATGTGTGTTGAGATTTAATATTTTATCAAGTGTAATGCCAAGGTATTATTTTCGTGTGTCCAATCAACGTTGGTATTAAATAGTTGTTTATGTTGTTGAGGTTGAACGTATTTGTGTGTGAATAGAATAGCTTTGGTTTTTGTTAAGTTTATTTGAATTTTGTTTTGAATGAGCCTGTTTGGATTTGAGTAACGAGTTCTTGTAGATGTCTGGTAGCTGTTTGCAAGTTACGTGATTTTGCCATAATAGCTGTATAGTCGGCGAATACATGGGTTGACGTATGGTCTGATAATGGGGGATCATTAATTGCCACTAGGAACAAACGAGATCCTAGAATACTACCCTGTGCTACGCTGGCTTGTATGTTTCTGAGAGTTGAATGAATGTTTTTAATTGATGTGAAGAATTTACGTTTAGTTGGGTATTGATTTATTAGTGTTATGTAAGTGTGGTAAATAATTTGTAATTAGTTTGTGTAAGATTGTTGGATGACGTACTCTGTAGAAAGCTTGTTGTATGTCTAGAAAAATAGCGACAGTATGCTTATTGTGTTGATAACCGTGTGTTATGAATTCAGTGGTCCTAAGTAGCTGTTGTGTGGTAGAGTGTTGATTTCTAAAACCAAATTGTTAGTTTATTAGCGAAGCATTAATTTGATATTTTATACGCAATGGAAGGATTTTTTTCAAATAATTTTGATAAATGGCTTAGAAGGCTGATTGGTCTGTTGCTAGGATTTCCTGGGATTTTTCCCATGCTTGGCAAAGCATACTATTTTTGCGATTTTCCAATCAACCGGGTAGTGTCTAAGCGTCATTATTTTATTAAAAAGGTGTAATAGTACAATAATGGCTTTATTGTTTAGTTCCTTAATTATCGCATTTTGAACCCGGTCCTTGCCGGGGGCTTTGTTGGTGGTGAATTTTTTGATAGTAGAGTGTAGCTCGTGTATAGTAATAGGCGGAATGTCTGAGGCTGCTGGTTGTTCTAGGGAATTCTGTATTTCTTTTAGTATTATTTGGTCATGCATAGGGTCGTTTAGGTGGTCGTTAAGTTTAAATTGGTCTTCTAGTGAGTCTTCCATTAGTTTGGCTTTTCCTTTGTTGTCATTAATTAGGGTATTGTCGTTGCCTTCCGGAGGAGGAACTAGTTTGTTACTTTTTGTGAATACTTCAGTAAGTTTCCAAATAGTATTTGGATTGTCGTTGTGTTTTATATTTTTTAATTTGGCTTCCCATCTGGCGTTTTTGTGAATTATAAGTCGTCGTCGTACTTTTGCATGTAGTCTGTTGTATAGTATTTTGTTTTGTTGAGTTTGGTTGCGTTGGTATGTCTTTCTGGCTTCGTTTTTGTCTTTAATTGGCAGACGTCTGCAGGTAGTGTTAGGTGCGGTTTTAGGTTTGTAACTGGCTTTTACGGCTGTAATTAATAATTTATTAAAGTAACTAATTTGTGTTTCAAGTTGGTGCGTGCTATTAATTTTTGGGAGAGCTGTAGGCACCAGTAGGTCCTGTTGCAGCTTGAATTGCTCCCAGTCTATTCTTTTTGTATTTATTAATTTACGTGTATTTATGTAATTTATATTTGCGCCAATTTTAATTATAACTGGAAGGTGGTCTGAGTCCAATTTGATGTATGTTTCTGTTGTAATGTTGAACGGGATGTTTTGGCTAATACATTGTCGTTTGTATCAGGATGTAAAGTGCCATTCCTTTTATAATAAAAGGTGGGTGTGTCTGGTGCGTGAATGAAGTAGTCGTTGTTCAAATTATGCTTAAAGAGTCCTTTGCCATTGTCATTTTCTTTAATTGATCCCCAACTATGGTGCTTGCTGTTTAAATCGCCTGCTAATATGACATGGTCATAGTTTAGCAGGGATTCAATGTCCTGCGGTAATATGAGTGCTTGTGGTTGGTATAAGCTGAAATTATTGTGTATGTGCTGTTGTGAATGCGTATTTGTATTCCGTTAGCTTCCATGAGTGCGGTGTCGGGTATGTAGATTTTGTGATGTGAGATGTGTCTCTTAATGGAAATTAATGTTCCTCCTCCTCCTGTCAGTCTGTCCTTTCGGTAAGTTAAGTAGCCTGGTAGTGAAAATCTGTGTTTGTCGCCTTATCAGCACTATGTCGATGTTGGTATATTCTTTGGAATATACACTTAATGTTAGTTTGAATAATAGTTTACTCTTTGATATAACAGCTTAGGCTTTCACGGCAGGCGTTCATAATTAAGTACAAGTTTTTCGGGCTTGTAGGCCGTGGTCCAGAACCCTTGATAATGCCGGACGCGGTTTCCGGTGAAACGTCGGGAGATATCCTGTCTGGACCACGGCCTACAAGCCCGAAAAACTTGTACTTAATTACTCTTTGAAGTTTCTTCCTTTATTTTCGTTCTTTCTTTAACTGTCCTTTTTCGTAAACGCCAACAGAGACGTTATCGTTTCCTGTTCACTGTACATATTCTTATCCCTTTTGAAAGCCTGTTTCAGATGTGCAATTTCTTTATAAGATTATCCACAGCTCTCCATGCGGCAATTCGTTGAAGCCTTTGATTCCAGTCATTTCAAGAACTACAACGTCAAGTTCTACAACTTTGAAGTAGATGGCATCATTGTCGATATCTACGATCTCCATGAAAATTTCAACTCCATTGTATCGGAACTGTAGTATGTATAATTTGTTTATTTGTATGTTGCCTACTCTGTATCTCTTCTTTTGTTTCCCCCTCCCTTCCCCTCTCCGCTCTGGCTCTCCGAGCGTTTGAATGTTCTCGATCACTTCTCTTCGTGCGCTAAGGTGTGACAGTTCGGCCCTCTTCCTAGGAGGAGCTCATCTCCCTCAACCATGTGTTGATTTTTAAATAGACGCCATGTTTTAATCTTGTTGTATCGGCTGGCCGAAAACATCAACTACGCTGCAATGAAAATATAAGTACTCCACTAAGTGGTTTTATCATCAAATTTGATGGGGCTTTTGGATATCTAAATCCAAATATTTTAATGATCACTTTCGGCAGAATTTAAATTTTCACATACTTGTGCAATCTTCTAACTGCCCAATGAGGGAATTTTCTATTCCTTGCTTAAGCTTAACTAAGCTTGCCATTGAAAGACATACAAAAACTTAGTACTTTTTGTACGAAAAAAGGGAGACACTTCTCTCCAGCGTGGGAATTTTGCTAAACTTTTAGCTTTGAAAACCATGCTTTCTTCTTCGTGGGATTGTTCTACTAAATCTTGAAACTATACAAGGTTATTCTTCAATTCATCGTGGGATTTTGCTTTTTGCCCCATTTTATGTTGCCTTCAACTTGTGAAATTTCAAATTATGCAATAGACTCTGCCCAGTGAAAAACTATACCGGCTATCACCTCAAAACTTTATAACGTGAAATTGCTGCTAACTTTCTACTGCTTTTACTTCCAATTCAAATTGAACTATCAACTGCAATAGTGACAATCCACCCGTGCTCAACAAAACTGTTAGTGCTACGAAAGGTGTTAGTGTTGCTTGTTAGAAGTATAGCAATAGTTTATCATAAGTCCAAAATGTTCCACTGTGAGATATTTTTATTTACCATGTTTACTTTCTTTCTTCTGTATTGTTTTGGTGTAAGACGAAACAAATGAAGGTATTAAATTGTTATGTGTGCTTGTGTTTAAAATAGAGAAACCGTGTGTGCTTTATTGAAGTCAAATATCTTAAAACATAGTAAAATCTGAACATTGCTATCTTTCGCGCCGCGTTCCGTTCGAAACAATAAACTTGGCCAGACTTTAATTCCCCATTTCCTCTATCCCCAATTTTCCTATTACTAACAATTTAGAATAACTTAAATAATTTTCTTGTAACCTTTTCTATGAGGCCATGCCTATTAATAGGCTCCCTCACATTTTTCATCTATCACTTCCGTAGCTCTGTATAAATACTCTATGTGGTTATAAATCCACATTTTAAACTGCATTTTCATTTTCCTGCTGCGTTCATGGATTTTGAATTTGTAATTTCCCAATTGTTAAAACATTTTGTATTTTTTCTTATTTAATCGAGGTTTCACTGAGGCGACCTCTAAAAATTTGAATAGAGCATCAATTAGTGTCTGTTTAAATATTAGTGGTTATAAGCAACTTTCTAATTGTCTTCCTGCCACGCTCAGGAATTTCTAACAGTAACTATATTTGTTTCTTTTAAATCTTTTTTGGCTTGATTACGAAAGCATTCTGGTCCAAAATTTACTTGCTTCCCAATTCATTAACCAAAGAATCTATAACCTTGTAAGGGTCCTTGTTATTCGTGTTATAGGTCTCAGACCTCTTAGTTGTACAAATTGTTCGAAAACCCATGTAAGGGTTCTTGTTATTCTTGTTATAGGTCTCAGACCTCTGGATTGTACAAATTGTTCAACATTCTATTATTTTTAAGGCAATTAAAATTGCTACAATTTCCTGAAGTTCAATTATATTTGCTCGAAGAGCTGTTAGGTATGGCCTTTCTTTTCCCATCTTTTCTTACATTGAAAGAAATAATCACGAGTGCTGAATACCAAGTTTAATACCAATTTAATCATTTGTTGTGTTTATAGCAAAACTCTTGCTAATACTGCACATAAAGTTCACTTTAGTTATTTCTTGTAAATTATTAAAGGCGAGTATAGCTTGCTCAGCCAGCTTCCTACTCGAGGCGAATTTGCCTTGTCCTATAATTCACCTCTGAACTGTAGTTTTGCCTGAAATTAGGTTTGTTTTTCTTACCCTTTCTAAACTTTAAGTCGGCACTCTGCTGAATAAAAGTTTAGTCAAACTTAAACACAACAATTATTTCTTTCATGTAACTTCTACTAGTTACAATATTCTCACCAAAAACTTAGAGGGCTTTCTAGCTCTGTCTATATTGAGGGCAGTAGGGATCCATCCTCGAAAATATTCCCTTTTTGCAAGAAAAAGAAATAATTCAATTTCTGCATCCACATAATACTCAAATTCCTGCTCGGGAGGGAAAGTGCACTTTAGCCTGCTTGCCTGCAACCTCAGCTAGCTTTGCTCGCATCACTATACTTCTTTATAAGTATTTGGTTGTACACACTCTTGGTTGCTCTGTACGTAATCAAGACTGTGTTCTCTTTGTTGTTTGAGTCTTCAGTCTTTTGACTGGTTTGATGCAGCTCTCCATGCGTCCCTGTCCTGAGCTAATCGTTTCATCACTACATAGCTACCACACCCTACATCCGAGGCAATCTGTTTAACATATTCTAACCTTGGTCTACCCCTACAGTTCTTGTCCTCGACCCTTCCTTCCATAACTAAGCTTGCTATTCCTGGGTGTCTTAGTATGTGTCCTACCAACCTATCTCTTCTCTTCATTAGCAGTCGCCAGAAACATCTCTCCTCTCCCACTCGCCTTAATACCTCTTCGTTTGTAACCCTATCTACCCGTCTGATCTTCATCATTCTCCTGTAACACCACATTTCAAATGCCTCAATTCTCCTCTTTTCTGCTGCACCAATAGTCCAAGTTTCACTTCCATAGAGCGCCACGCTCCAGACAAAGGCTTTCAAAAATGACTTCCTAATACCTAAATCTATATTCGATGTCAACAGATTCCTTTTTTGTAGAAAGGCTTTCCTTGCCTGAGCCAACCTACTTTTTATATCCTCTTTGCTTCGTCCATCACTGGTTATTCTGCTTCCTAAGTAACAGAAGTCTCCTACTTCCTTCAACTTTTCACCTGCCAATTTGATCTCCATAGAGGTTTCTGATTTATTTCGGCTGCATTCCAGTATTTTTGTTTTACATTTATTAATTTTCATCATGAAGTCCTTCCGTAAGACGGAATCCATACCATTCAAAAACTCATTCAAATCCTCAGGCTTGTCGGCCAAGATGACGATGTCATCAGCAAATCTCAGAGTTGAAATTATTTCTCCTTGAATCTTCACTCCCACTTTAAATTTTTCTCCAATTTCCTTCATTGCTTGTTCAATGTAAAGATTGAAAAGTATGGGTGATAAGTTGCAGCCTTGCCTTACACCTTTCTGAATACCAGCTTCTCTCTCATATCCTTCAGCTCGAATGACTGCTGTCTGGTTTCTGTATAGATTGTAAATCACCCTCCTATCTCTGTACTTTATTCCAATACATTTCAAAATGTCAAACAATTTAGTCCAATCAACGTTATCAAAAGCCTTTTCTAAGTCTACAAATGCCATGAAAGTTCTCTTATCTTTCCTTATTCTACCTTCCAAAATCAGTCTAAGACTTAGTACAGCTTCCCTTGTTCCTACATTTCTCCTGAAACCAAACTGGTCTTCACCCAACTCCGTTTCGATCTGGCTTTCAATCCTCTTGTAAATTATTCTAGACAGGATCTTTGAAGCATGAGTAATCAAGCTGATTGTACGGTAATCTTCACATCTGTCAACTCCCACTTTCTTTGGTATAGGGATGATAACATTCTTCTTGAAATCAGGGGGTACCTCACCTGTCTCATAAATCCTACACACCAAGTGAAATAACCTGATCAGACCTTCATCTCCTATGCAGCGTAGCAACTCAATCGGTATATCATCTATGCCTGGTGCTTTGTTCCTGCCTAAGTCCTCTAATGCTCTGTCAAATTCTGATCTCAATATTAAATCTCCTTTTGCATCCTCATCAATTTCCTCCTCCCTTTCCATTACATGATTCTCAATCTCCTTTCCCTTATACAAGCACTCTATGTAAGCTTTCCATCTCTCAAGCTTTTCTTCCCTATCTGTTAGAGGCTTTCCATTTGTGTCCCTAATATTACAGCACTTAGTCTTCTTTTCCCCAAAAGTATTCTTAATCCTTCGATAAGCTGTGTCTACTTTTCCTAATTTCAGACAATTTTCTATACCTGCACATTTCTCTTTCAACCATTCTTCTTTCGCTTCCTTGCACTTCTTGTTAACCTCATTTCTCAGACGTCTGTATTCTGCTTTCCCCTCTTCATCTCTTAGATTCTTGTGTTTCCGCCTTTCATCCATCAATTCTAGTATATCCTGAGTGATCCACGGTTTTCTACCTATTCTTTCTTTCCTACCAATGTTTTCTTCTGCGGATTTTGTTATTTCATTCTTCAAAAGTGCCCATTCGTCTGCAATTGAAGTTAGTTTAGGGGTTTTGATTAGTCCTTCCTTTATACTCTTCTTGAATCTTTCGTTTACATCCTTTACTTTCAGTCTGTCTATTGCCCACCTTTTTGGCTTTTGACTTTTCTTCAGTTTCTTCAACTTTAATCTGCATTTCATTACAACCAGATTGTGGTCAGAGTTTATGTCAGCACCAGGATATGTTTTACAATCCAAAATCTGGTTTCGAAACCTCTGCTTGACCATAATGAAGTCGATTTGGTAACGCCCTGTATCTCCTGGTCTCATCCATGTGTATATTCTTCTATTGTGGTTATTGAATAAGGTGTTAGCTATGACCAACTCATGTTCGGTGCAGAATTCCATCAGCCTGCTTCCTCGATCATTCCTTTCACCTAATCCAAAATCTCCTACTATCTTCCCTTCTCTCCCTTTTCCTACCACAGCATTCCAATCTCCCATTACTATAACATTTTCATCACCTTTGATATACCTCAGAATGTCATCTATTTCTTCGTAGACCTTTTCAACATCCTCATCATCAGCTTGACTGGTAGGCATATAGACTTGTACCACTGTGGTGCACGTAGGTTTAGTATTGATTTTTGCTACAATAATCCGTTCACTGTATTGCTCATAATATTCTACCCGCTGTCCAAGTTTCCTACTCAATATGAGACCAACTCCTGCTTGGCCATTGTTTGATATAGTGCTAATGACCCTATAGTCTCCTGACCAAAAGTCCTGTTCTTCCTGCCAGCGCATTTCACTAATCCCAACCAAATCCAACCTCAACCTATCCATTTCCCTTTCTAAGTTTTCTAACTTTCCACTTCCTAGCAGACTTCTAACATTCCACGCTCCGATCCGTAGAATGTCAGATTTCCTCTTTGTCACTTCTGTGATGTTAACCCCCTCTCGAGTAGTCCCCACCCGGAGATCCGAACGGGGGACTAGTTTACCTCCGGATTGAAATTTTACAAGGGAGGAGGCCATCATCACATGTATTTATGCATAGAGAGGTGCATATCCTCGGGAATAGCATTACGGCTGTAGTTTCCCGTTGCTTTCAGCCGTTCTCTTTATTAGTTTCATTTATCGAGTTCTTAGTAGTTTTTCCCTAATCAAAACTTCTTTGAAAAAACCTCATTAACTATTCAATTTTTAAGACTGGAATTTGCTTTTCCACCCTGCACTCACCAGCATTGATTCCCTTACTATTTGATACTAGTTTTTTATTACCTGAAAATAAAGGTTTTTTTTTTGGGTTCGCTTCCTTTTTTCCAAAATATGTTTCTATTCCCAAGCCCTTTCCTTTTTCATATCATCTTCCCTCCGGTAGTGTTTAAACCTAGGCTTGACCTACCACCCATTCACCATTTACTAACACTTAAGTAATCAATCTTTGCTTACTTTTTCTTCTTGTAATTTGAGGTTTCACTGAAGTGTCCTCCCCCCCCCCTTTTTTTTTTGAATTTACAATTAACGTCTGCGTCAATAATCCAGGTGGTATATTTAGCCACCTTTTAAGCTAAACTTAAAATTGTTTGGCCTTCCATTTCCCATTTGTTGTACATGGGATTTCTTGTTAAATGTGATGATGATGATAATTGTTGTTTTAGGGGGCCTAACATCTATGTTATCGGCCCCTGAATCTTGTTAGAGGCTGCTTCACCCAACGTTTAAGAGCAATCAAACTCTAGTGTTTTTTGGTCTCTCCAATCATTGATTAGCTTTTTAAAGAACTCTTTATGTATTTCTTATTACGTTCTTAATCTAGGCTATCCCTGCCTTCTATTCTGCCTAACTTAAGAGGCATCTTAACCACAACAAATGAGTTGTGAAATTGCAGTTACTGCTAACACTTTGTAAATATTTATTGCCTCATTGGCGGGCAACTTTAAATGGCCATGTGAGCCCCTGCCTTTGTTTGGTACGCGTTTAATCCATCTCTTGCTTCGAGGTCCATCCTCGATGGGTGGTCAAGCTATTCTTTATTTGTTTCATTCCTTGCAAAAACATAGAATGCTTTTTGAAATATTCCCCGTAAGCTTTGTTGTGCCTTAATAATTAAAGCCATTTGTTTGAACCTTTGGTTCATTAATCAACATTTTCCTTGCATTGTTGCATTAAGTATTGTACTGTAGTTGCAACTTGCTTTGCTAGTTTTTTATGCAAATTGTTTATCCACACTCTTGGTTGATTTTTGCGCAAGCAAGACTGTGATCCCTTTGTTAGTTTTATTAGTTATGCTTTCAGCATTCTTTCTTGCTCGAGTGATAACCTATCTTTAGCACAACAAACTTATTTATAATTTAAAGTTTAAATTCTTTTTTTGCCCAGGCTAGTTTGTTCTTCCATCTTGGATTCTTTAGCCTTGCGTAATTCTCTTCCTTACCCTGTTACAGTGTTATTAAGTATCCCAAATTCAATTTGTTAGTTTTTATAATAAAAACTTTTTATTGGATTCGTTCCTTTGTTGCCTAATCTTGCTCTCATCCCCAAGCCTGTTCCCTTTCTCACGTCATCTTCCCTCCGGTAGTGGTCAAGCCTTGTCTTGCCACTCCAAAAGGGTCTTACGATCTACATACCGTAGATATAATAAATGCAACAGCTCCTATTCCATGAATATGTAAGACTGCAACGTTGTATTACAAACGTGAATATATCCTTCTATAAATTCTACGCAAGGAAGAACATATCTCTCTCTTCAACTTATAACATTAAATACGTGACATAATGACGTACTGACCATGTAGCTACGCGCGCAAAGGTGCGGCTAGACTATGTCCGGACTTGAAAACAAGTGGGTTCATCCTTGAAATAGTAACTACAGCCAAATGGGACACGGCTGCTTCCTAACCAATTCTTTTCCCATTTCCATTCTTTCCGTCTCTAATTCACTCATCTGAGGAGGCTGATGTCCGGAAGGGGATCCGGCTGTCACCTCATAGAAACTCTTCTCACCTCATCCGCGATCCCGTAGAATCATGAGGGTAGACATACATCGATTATGAAAGTTATTATACGAGGACACGAAGTTAGAAAGGCCTATATTGACGCGTGTGCATTTGAATTCTACGTAAATTGTTTGGTTTCCGTAGAACTCGTACAGCGATAGGAAATACTATGTTTGATTAGAGACAATATTGCTTTATATGTTACAGTCTTTTCGAGAACTGTCTTGAAATGGGAGAACCTAACATTCACATTTTTGTGTATCGTGAAGTGGGTATTTGTACGGGGGTATTGGTGAACAAAAAGAAAGAAAGAAAGAAAGAAAGCAAAAAATAGCAGTGAATTAAGCTCTTAGATACCCGGACATGAGTGTTGGTACGTTGAGGCGCTCAGTCCTATGCTACTATGGACTAGGATTAGGGTAGATGGTGTGGGAGGGAAGGAATTGAAAGTCACCCGGTGCCAAAAGGTGGCTTCTATGATCGAATGTTCATGGCATTTCACTACTCGGGTGCACCATGATCAGGGTAGAAGTTCCGCTAACACTCGCTGCCAACTGAAAGTTGGTTACTAGTTTACTAATAGCTTGCTCACTACATTTTCCATGCCGTTTATTAGCCTTTAAATGCAATTAGCTTAAAGCGTGATAGACCAGCACCAGCGAAATTAATGTTGCATGTACAATTAAACTGAAAGTTTGATGCTGGTGACACCAACTTTTGTTATTAGTGTAGTTTTTTTTTAGCGTATGGCTTTTAGTGCCGGGAGTGTCCGAGGACATGTTCGGCTCGCCAGTTTTGTAGCTGCTTCGAGACGGACACCCAATGGGTGAGCTACAAGTACCGTTGGGGAGGGAAGGAGGGAAGTTGGAATGTAAGGACGAGGAGTTGGAAGGTAGCGGCTGTGGCTAATAGTTAGGGACCAACCCCGGCATTTGCTTGGAAGGAAGATGGGAAACCACAGAAGACCATCTTCAAGGTTGCCGGCTGGGGGATTCGAACCTCCTCGCCTCCCGGATGTGAGCGACTGACATCAGTCATGCCGTAACCACCACGGCTAACTCACCCGGTAGTGTAGTGTAGTGTAGTGATGCTATAAGTTTGGTGTTCTCAAGTCAAGAATACATGGGTGCCCACATGCTGGTGTTCAGAGAGTTTCTTCCCTTTATCCTCCTCCGCAGGCAAAACATATTGACTCCGGCTGGGCCTTGCATTACTTCCACGTATTGTACTTGAGGCAGATTCTCTCTTTTATCAATTCTATCGACTTTTCTTGACAAACATCCCTTTTCTTCAATCATTAGAGCATCTGAGGCTTAGTGGGCCTCCATTTGTATTTTACAGGTATCCTAATCCTTCGGGATCGAAACTCTTCACTTTCACTACTTCAGCAATATTGTACTTTAGTGTATGATGAAAGGGACTGATGACCTTGATGTTATTCACCTTAAAATTATAGTCACTACTTGCTTCTTTAGCCTATTTTAATTATTATTAGAATAATAAGCTTATGAGATCTCCCATCTTGTAGTCCGCGAATTTGTGTTTGTGTGTCCTGTTAAATTTTGATAGTCAGGAGCGATTTCAATGAAGCATCTTAAGGATGTTCACGACGAACGTGAAAGCTGTTGCCCGAGCTCCGAAAAGGAGGTGTTTCACTTCCCATGCTTTTCCAGGCATTGTATACCGCTCACTCAGGTGAGGTATGCATAGTCTCCTTAACGTTTGTTGAATGTCCAGGATCAAACCTCCTCTGTTCTTCCTGTCAATAGCAACTGTATGTGCTCTATGGTGACTGTCATTTTACCAAATGCAGGGCACCATCTCATAAACTGTCCATTTAAATTTACTAGGAGAAGTGGATATCGATGATCGTACTCTGTAATGGCAAGCATTTTGTAGTAGCTCTCCATTAGAACATTTTGAAAGGCAACAAAAATCACGACACGCATGTCATACGTTGTTGGCATGTTAAAGAACCAATTTGAATTCAGTAGGCCGTGTTCTTAATGGCAAAAATAATCTCGGGATTTTCCGCCAACACAAAAGTTCCTCCTTTCTCTACTAGAAAGCGCTATAGTGTAAAGGAATTTAGATATCTAACCTCCTTGCCTTTCATAGCGCTCCAAGGAACAACAAAATTCGACATGCAAGCTACCTTCTGGGCGTCAAATAGCAAGGCTTGCACCCGGCACCCTAGGCCATACGATATTATTATTATTATTATTATTATTATTATTATTATTATTATTATTATTATTAGAACATTGAACTGGGCCATGTTCTGGCGTCTCTGGTTGGTCACATCGTGGTTGTAGGCATAATGTTATGTGCTGGCTTCTTCCAGGCACAGTACTCACCGCTGAGATGTTGCAGGACATTTTGTTAGCATTCGTCCATTCACAGCACGATAAGTCTTTTCTGCTGTTGATCCACGAGTTGTTCTTTTGATGTTGCTCGTAAACGTCTTGATGAGCAAGTTTGCACCGAGCTTCATATGACCTTTTCTACAGGGCAAAGTACTAGTACTAAAGTAAGATCATATTTCTATCTTAAATATTATTTTGGATTTTATTGTCAAAAATTACTACAATGTTTACATATTGAATTTTGAAATTGAAATTATCTCCCTATACTTTATCACAGTGTAGGTCATGTGCCTGAAGCTATTTAGTATTGCATAAAACAGGGGTGGCCATCCAGTGGCACTTGGATGATTTCTAAGAGACATACACGAAGAAGTCGCTACCTGCAATTTATATGGTTTATTAAAACAAGCTCAAACCTAAGTCTTAAGGGAAATATCAAAAAATAACGTCATAACAGTAGAATTATGAGAGTATTACATTACGATCCAAATTAGAATCTAAATAAAAATAGTAACTGCAACATCAAACTATAAATATTAGTAAACTTAAACGGAAAATTCGTACTTCAATGAATTAGAATAGGTAGTCAGTAATGTCTTCAGTACTGTCCTGGAATGGACATACTTCAAAACCTAATTTACCATGTCTGCTCAACAATGGTCCATATAACATGAGGGGTATCTTTAAACTCCCAACTGGGGACAAGTAACTGTAAATTCCTAATCATTTTGTAATTGTTTGTTATTTAGTGGTGTATGGTTGTCAGAGGATTTGAATCCAGAACTTGAAATTAAGACCCGTATAGAAATGGCAAGATCAACTTTTAAGAAAATGAGGCCTTTATTGTGCGATGATGCCTTAAATTTAAAACTAAGACAGCGTATTGTAAAATATTTTGTTTAGTCCATTTTGATTTATGGAGTGGAAGCCTGGACTTTGAAATCGTCCATCATCAAGAGGCTCGAAGAGCTGAAAATGTGGTTTCATAGAAGGATGCTGAAAGTCTCTTGGAGAGATCATGTTTCTAATGACTAGGTACTGCAGAGGGCAAATTCTCAACGAAAGCTACTGACCACCATCAAATGCAGGAAAATTGCATACCTGGGTCATGTGTTACATGGTGAAAAATATACAATATTACTTCTCATTTTAAAAATCAAAATTGATGGGCAACGAAGAGCGGGAAGGAAAAGGACGTCTTGTCTTCGGAACCTTTAAGATTGGACTGGAACAAAATCTATTGGACAGCTCTACCGCTCTACTGAACATAGACAAACACTATCCACATTGATCACCAACGTCCGGGTGACTGGGCAGGGCACATGGAAGAAGAAGAGGAAGAAGAAGAAGGGTGTTGATAAAACAGTTTGGCACGGACTGTAGGAAGAGAGTGGAGATAGGAATTTCTTCCCAAAAAGTCACCCCGAAACTTATTTATAAACACGCCACTGTTGTTTAAACATAGGTACAGTCTTGGACTGATATGAGGAACTACTTATATCCTCGCTGTTGTTTGTCAGCTGTATCAATGTATGACATGAGTGACATGAGCTGGTGTGCTTGGTCTAAAGAGCCCCAATTGTGACATCTTCTGCCACGCTTGAGGTGTTCTTATTGGACTGATCAGTTTGCCACTTCAGTACTATGAATAAGAGTTTAGTGCTTTTCAGTCGGTCAACACGAATGTACCCAAAAGAGATGGGTTATGCCTTAATCCTGAAATAAATTACATGAGATTAATAAAACACTAGGATGACCAGTTTCGATCGTCAAGCGATCATCATCAGATCCATTACACCCAGGCTACAAAATCTATGTTTGAAATACAGGTGAAAATATTTACAATATGTACAATTATTTAGTTGCAGTATTGGTACTGCAACTGTCAGTGTCAGTCGACCGCACAGCGAGTTCCAGTGAGCACGAAAACTGCGAGTAGCTGTAATACGGAAGACAATCAGATAAGTAGTTAGCCAAAAATTTTATAGTTTAACCATAGTTTACAACCATATAATCTCTCTAAAGTACAATCTCCGGATAGCTATCACCATTTAGCATTTCACCTAACATATATACTGCATTTAGCATACACTGACAGTTGCAGTACCAATACTGCAACTAAATAATTGTACATATTGTAAATATTTTCACCTGTATTTCAAACATAGATTTTGTTGCCTGGGTGTAATGGATCTGATGATGATCGCTTGACGATCGTAACTGGTCATCCTAGTGTTTTATTAATCTCATGTAATTTATTTCAGGATTAGGGCATAACCCATCTCTTTTGGGTACATTCGTGTTGACCGACTGAAAAGCACTAAACTCTTGTTTACTAAGGCAACACTGAAAATATGGCTTCAAACACCACAAAGTACTATGAATGGTGCAAGTCAACAACAATGTATATTAAATGCATGTGTAAGCAAGATATTACACCCAACAAACCCACGGGACTATGGAGGGTTAAGTACAGTAATTTCTGACGAATCGCTATAGGCTACAGTATAATGCTTTACCACAGCTATCATTTAATATAGGAGAATAATATTTTCTGGCAATCAAGAGTTTCCTCCACATTCTTAGAGGTGTTCTAAGTGCGGTGAAGAATTATAATCTTTTAATGGCTCAAGGAACTTGTTACCGGAATGATTGAGTTAAAAGTTCAAATTTTATATCAAACTAAGTTTCACGTAAATCGGCTTTGTAGTCCTCGAGAAATCGAAAGAAAATCTCTTCGCAGATGTTTGTTGCTCTCGTTGATTCATTCAGGTGATTTATGTATACTTAGGTGTTTGTAATTCGCCTGATAACCTGTGTAATTGTGATGGCTGTACTAGTGTATGCAACTGTAACTGAAGCTAGGCTGTTGGAAGGAGGCGACCGTTGCTTTAAGTTAGGAACTAACCTGGCATTTCCCTGGTATAGAGGAGGGAAACCACGGAAAACAACTTCTATGGCACCTGACGTGAGAATCAAACCCAATCCGGAGTCGTAATACGTACAGCAGGTGACTACTTAGAAGATGAATTGATTTGTATTCTTACCATCACAACATTATGTGTTTCATTACAGCGAAGAATCATGACCAATGACGTGAGATATGGTTACAAGATGGCATGTTTACATGCTCGGGCAGATTAGTGATTTAGGATTTACTGTATAAGGGCATCAGATTGTACCAAACTTAACAAACATTCAACACAGAATATGATGGGCGTATATTAAGCGAGCCATGTAAAGGTATAACGTGACCTGGTGGTGATGTAACAGGAAGCTGTTATAGTGTTAGCGAGGACATTTGAAGTGTACTTCCTCTCTTTTGTACGCCGTACTCCATGTCGGAGGACATTCACAGCCACATATTGCTACTTTTAACGTCAATTACTGTATGTTCACTTCAATTACAGTCCCGTGAGTCCACAAATGTAAAATAGTATTCCATATCAGTATTTGAAGTTGCAATGGGAAACTACTGGAAACCATCTCGAGGATGGTCGTTCCCATCTACTGTATCTCTCGAGTGCAAGAATACAAATCACTGTACCCAGTATCATAATGTCCCATAATTTATCATCGGATATCCCCTGGAAAGTGAGATCATAATTATACGATAAAGACCTTGGACGTTACGTAAACGTGTTCACCATTTACAATCTTGCTGACGTGGTATGACGTTTGATTTGAGGCCACACGACACTGGATGATATAGCGATATACTGGAGTAACCTTGACCTAGTAATATGAGAAATTGAAGATAGAGACAATGAGAACGAAGTGCGGTGAAGTCAGAGGATGGTCAAAACCTTCAGCCGACATCAGGAAGTGGTGGGAGTTATCAAAATTATCCAAATAAAGGTCGAATAGTTTTGGGTGAAATCAGGAAATGGTGGAAGTTATCAAAATTATCCAAATAAAGGCCGAATAGTTTTGGGTGACATCCTGAAATGGTAGAAGTTATCAACATTATCCAAATAAAGGTCGAATAGTTTTGGGTGAAATCAGGAAGTGGTGGAAGTTATCAAAATTATCCAAATAGAGGACGAATAGTTTTGGGTGACATTAGGAAATGGTGGAAGGTGTCAAAATTATCCAAAATAGGCCGAATAGTTTTGGGTGATATCAGGAAATGGTGGAAGTTATCAAAATTATCCAAATAAAAGCCGAATAGTTTAGGGTGACATCAGGATGTGGTGGAAGTTACCCGAATTACTCACACGGCCACTTATAAGTCACATTCCGTCGCAATGGGGAGCTGACAGCGACCATTCTGAGACTGGTTTCTCGCACACTCCTAGGAAATGTCGAGACGGTACCTTATTGTAAGTCCCGTGGCACCTACTCTAATCATACCACACAAACACAAGTGCACTCTGATAATGCCTAAAGATTCCCAAGTCGTAATGGAAACAAAACAAAATATTATATGATTATGATTGATAGTGAAGACAAGGCCAGAATATTGATTATGCGTGTATTGCAACTAGGTTATGTTTCTCCGCCATGCTTGTGCCATCACAAGCTACCGTGTCAGAGTGTTATTAATTATCTATCTATATATTTAAAACACTAAGCTGTTTTTTGTACACACGAGATTGTGAAAACCACTTAACCGATTGGCTTCGTAAGACATTCTAACGAAAGCTCTTGGCATGCAGATTTGCAGAGTTTCTTTAAAAGGAAAATATATGTTACGGTATATTTTTAAATGATTAAAGAAATATGTAATATTTGTCACTCCCGCGCATGCGCACAATGGCCTTTCTCAACAAGGAAAATGGCGATTCCGGTCGCGTCTAACTGAGATCTTTGTTCATGAGAATTAAAAAGGATCTCCAATAATGTTAGTTATGTTTTTACAATGTGCATTGAAATAGAATTATATTAAATAAACCACGAATTGAAAGACATAAACTGCAGGTTGAGTGTGTATACTGGTTAGATAGCTTAATACTGCAGTGTCACATAGTTGTCTGGTTGGCCAAGGGGATAAGGTTACTGGCCTGAAATTTGTATTATGCATGTTCGAGAGGGTTCGATTCCCACCTCGGATATTTTTTTTATTTTCATTTTCTTCCTTCCTACGATTGGTATTGCATTGTAGAAAGCTCTTGGCATGCAGATTTGCAGAGTTTCTTTAAAAGGAAAATATATGTTACGGTATATTTTTAAATGATTAAAGAAATATGTAATATTTGTCACTCCCGCGCATGCGCACAATGGCCTTTCTCAACAAGGAAAATGGCGATTCCGGTCGCGTCTACTTGAGATCTTTGTTTATGTGAATTAAAAAAGGTCTCCAATAATGTTAGTTATGTTTTTACAATATGCATTGAAATAGAATTATATTAAATAAACCACGAATTGAAGGACATAAAGTGCAGGTTGAGTGTGTATACTGGTTAGATAGCTTAATACTGCACTGTTACATAGTTGTCTGGTTGGCCAAGGGGATAAGGTTACTGGCCAGAAATTTGTATTATGCATGATCGAGAGGGTTCGATCCCACTTCGGATATGTTTTTTTATTTTCGTTTTCTTCCTTCCTACGATTGGTATTGCATTGTAGAAACATATTTCACTTTTATCATTCCCGTCAAGTAACGAATTCTCTGTTCCCATCGAGAGGGTTCGATTCCCACCTCGGTTATGTTTTTTTTATTTTCGTTTTCTTCCTTCCTACGATTGGTATTACATTGTAGAAACATATTTCACTTTTATCATTCCCGTAAAGTAACGAATTCTCTGTTGCCATCCTTTGCATGGTCGAGAGGGTTCGATTCCCACTTCGGATACGTTTTTTTAATTTTCATTTTCTTCCTTCCTACGATTGGTATTACATTGTAGAGATATATTTCACTTTTTCATTCCCGTAAAGTAACGAATTCTCTGTTGCCATCCTTTGCATGGTCGAGAGGGTTCGATTCCCACCTCGGATATGTTTTTTTTTTGTTTTCTTCCTTCCTACGATTGGTATTACAGTGTAGAAACATATTTCACTTTTATCATTCCTGTAAAGGAACGAATTCTCTGTTGCCATCTATCTATCTATATATTTAAAACACTAAGCTGTTTTTTGTACACACGAGATTGTGAAAACCACTTAACCGATTGGCTTCGTAAGACATTCTAACGAAAGCTCTTGGCATGCAGATTTGCAGAGTTTCTTTAAAAGGAACATATATGTTACGGTATATTTTTAAATGATTAAAGAAATATGTAATATTTGTCACTCCCGCGCATGCGCACAATGGCCTTTCTCAACAAGGAAAATGGCGATTCCGGTCGCGTCTAACTGAGATCTTTGTTCATGAGAATTAAAAAGGATCTCCAATAATGTTAGTTATGTTTTTACAATGTGCATTGAAATAGAATTATATTAAATAAACCACGAATTGAAAGACATAAACTGCAGGTTGAGTGTGTATACTGGTTAGATAGCTTAATACTGCAGTGTCACATAGTTGTCTGGTTGGCCAAGGGGATAAGGTTACTGGCCTGAAATTTGTATTATGCATGTTCGAGAGGGTTCGATTCCCACCTCGGATATGTTTTTTTATTTTCATTTTCTTCCTTCCTACGATTGGTATTGCATTGTAGAAATCTCTTGGCATGCAGATTTGCAGAGTTTCTTTAAAAGGAAAATATATGTTACGGTATATTTTTAAATGATTAAAGAAATATGTAATATTTGACACTCCCGCGCATGCGCACAATGGCCTTTCTCAACAAGGAAAATGGCGATTCCGGTCGCGTCTACTTGAGATCTTTGTTTATGTGAATTAAAAAGGGTCTCCAATAATGTTAGTTATGTTTTTACAATATGCATTGAAATAGAATTATATTAAATAAACCACGAATTGAAGGACATAAAGTGCAGGTTGAGTGTGTATACTGGTTAGATAGCTTAATACTGCACTGTTACATAGTTGTCTGGTTGGCCAAGGGGATAAGGTTACTGGCCAGAAATTTGTATTATGCATGATCGAGAGGGTTCGATCCCACTTCGGATATGTTTTTTTATTTTCGTTTTCTTCCTTCCTACGATTGGTATTGCATTGTAGAAACATATTTCACTTTTATCATTCCCGTCAAGTAACGAATTCTCTGTTCCCATCGAGAGGGTTCGATTCCCACCTCGGTTATGTTTTTTTTATTTTCGTTTTCTTCCTTCCTACGATTGGTATTACATTGTAGAAACATATTTCACTTTTATCATTCCCGTAAAGTAACGAATTCTCTGTTGCCATCCTTTGCATGGTCGAGAGGGTTCGATTCCCACCTCGGATACGTTTTATTAATTTTCATTTTCTTCCTTCCTACGATTGGTATTACATTGTAGAGATATATTTCACTTTTTCATTCCCGTAAAGTAACGAATTCTCTGTTGCCATCCTTTGCATGGTCGAGAGGGTTCGATTCCCACCTCGGATATGTTTTTTTTTTTGTTTTCTTCCTTCCTACGATTGGTATTACAGTGTAGAAACATATTTCACTTTTATCATTCCTGTAAAGGAACGAATTCTCTGTTGCCATCTATATTTAAAACACTAAGGTATTTTTTGTACACACGAGATTTTGAAAACGACTTAACCGATTGGCTTCGTATGGCATTCTAACGAAAGCTCTTGGCATGCAGATTTGCAGTGTGTCTTTAAAAGGAAAATATATGTTACGGTATATTTTTATATGTTTAAAGAAAAAGGTAAGATATGTGGCAATTGCGCGTTGCCACAATTGCGTTTCTTCATGAGAGAAATGGCGGATAAAAGATCCACCGTATCGTAGTGTGATCTTTGTTTATGAGAATTGAAAAGGGAAATATCGCTTATGTTGTATCCCGATATATACTGGAATAGAATCATGAAATAAGGGAAATATTGATGAACTGTAACTGGCAGTTGAGTGCGTTTGTTGTTTACGTCACTTAATATTGCACTCTAATTTCGTTGTCTTGGTGGCTCAGCGGCTAACATTGTGGACAACGAAATTGATTATGCATCGTCGAAGGAGTTTGATTCCCACCTCAGACATGTAATTTTATTTCCCAATTATTCTATCTTGCAATTGGTATTACATTGTCTAAACATATGTTACGTTTATTATTCCCGTAAGGTAAGAAATTCTCCATGATTTACGTTGCCAGATACTTTTAAATTGAAAATGAAAATCGGCACAATCGCTTCGCCTTGAGAGAAAATTGTCGAACATAATCCATTTGATGGACTCAGACATCGTGGTCACTCAGCCCTGTCTACTTTGGTGTGTGAGTGTAAACCTTTCTCTGATAACCTGTGTTAATGTGATGGCTGTATTGATGTGTGCATTTGTAATTAGTAAGGGGAATAGGGAGTTGAGAATCATGAAATAAGGGAAATATTGATGAACTGTAACTGGCAGTTAAATGCGTTTGTTGTTTACGTCTCTTAATATTGCACTCTAATTTCGTTGTCTGGGTGGCTCAGCGGCTAACATTGTGGACAACGAAATTGATTATGCATCGTCGAAGGAGTTTGATTCCCACCTCAGACATGTAATTCTATTTCCCAATTATTCTATCTTGCAATTGGTATTACATTGTCTAAACATATGTTAGGCTACGTTTATTATTCCCGTAAGGTAAGGAATTCTCCATGATTTAAGTTCCCAGATACTTTTAAATTATTATATAAATATCGGCACAATCGCTTCGCCTTGAGAGAAAATTGTCGAACATAATTCATTTGATGGACTCAGACATCGTGGTCACTCAGCCCCGTCTACTTTGGTGTGTGAGTGTAAACCTTTCTCTGATAACCTGTGTTAATGTGATGGCTGTATTGATGTGTGCATTTGTAATTAGTATGGGGAATGGAGAGTTGACGACTGAGGCTTTAAGTTAGGAACTATCCCGGTATTTGCCTGGAGTGGAAGTGGGAAACCACGGAAAACCACATCCAAGGTTGTTGAGATGGGAATCAAATTTTGCTCTTCTTAGGTTTGCCTCAAGAGTGCGCCCCGTTCCAGCCCTCAGACCAGAATTAAATTTCTTGGCAGAGCAGGGATCGAACCTGGAATCTGGGGCGATAGCTCAGAATGTAGCCTTAAGACTGGGCTTCCCTGTGTTAATACGATCTTTGAAAAACACTGAACATATAATTCTAAAACTCCCTCCATTACGGTGGCTGGCGAAGTGAGTCCATGCTCATTCCAGTAGTGGCGAAGTGATTCTATGCTCCCTTGCATAATTTACTGTCATGGAAATGCAAAGTATTGTACCTTCAACAGGTGATGGAAATTGATTATTTAGAGCAGTTTCATTCTGTTTATTTCAAAATGAAGTTCGTCATCCTGAGTTGCGTTTGCAAGCAAATTGCAAAAATTGCAAGGATTTTATTATTGGCGATCAGTCTCATCGCATTCTCATCAGCAACCAACTTGAGAATGGAAGTCTCTGAACTTAGTTGTATAAGTGAATATTGTTGTTTATTGATTATTTTTTTAGAGTACATAACAATGAGTCTAACCACGCAGTTGATTTTGGCAATGGAAGTAAGTTATTATTTGCTATTTAATATTTGGCAGCTGCGTTGATGCAGGCCACTATAGTGTTATTTAATAAGCTATGACGTTAATTTGGGGAGAAATGCTGCTATAAATAAACCCATTTTACGAAATAGAACATTAGCCGCAAACAAGTGGGAAATCGGAGAAAAATACGAAGCCACTTTTAAACTCCAATATGAATACGGCATTTCAGATACAATTCCAGATACTATACCGTTACACTGTAGGGTCCTTGACGAACAAATTTAAACATTGTTCTGCACTGTATTTCTCTTGAGAGAAATCTTCACTTGGTTACTTTGACCTTTGCTGTTGTAATGTAAAATTAATCTGACTAAATATAAAACATTTGACATGCTGCAACAATTATTTTTCACTGGAGATGATATCTCAAGGAATTTCAGAGAGACTAATCGGCAGTACAATGCTATGTCCTTCGTTTCATTTGGTGCCAATGTTACTGTGCCACACCCATACGGTCCACATTGTTTTAAGATGTATGGAGGTGCACATCATCGCATTTCTTCGTTATATTCCAAAATTATATGTGACGGTTTGCGGCCAGTTTTATTAGACTCCTCAGAGTTCTTGAATTCCTTGGAACTAAATGACTTGCCTCCACATATTCCAAACGCTTGAACCGTTATGCTGCTTAGAAATCTGAACGTTTCCCAAGGGCTCCTAAATGCAACCATATTGCTTGGATTTGGAAATAATAAGTGCAGTTAAAATTAGGCAGAGAGGTCTAATCCTTCTACTTGATTTAACAGCATCCGATAAAACACTATCATTTTGTTTTAAGAGGCAATATTTTCCAATTTATTTGGCATACTCTGTCACAATCAATGAAGCTCAAGGGAAAACTCTGGAACGTATAGGTCTCAATTTGCCTCATCAATTTTTCAGTCATGACCAGCAGTATTTTGCAATGTTGAGAGCGCAATCTTTTGACGCCCTTATAGTTTCAATAGAGCCAAAAAATCATCGTACAAAGAATATACAGTAGGCCTACATAAGAAAATTCTTCAGTAAATATTTTTTCTATTGACCGTCATTTTTGACGGGTTTCAACTAGTTATATTTATTTTTCATAGCACTTCCCTTTCATTCTTCATATCACCCGAGAATTTGGTTTACAAACGGGAATTGAGCGGACAGGGGTTGTTCGACCCACGTTCACAGAGAACTTTAGGGATCGTGAACACACGCTCACTCCAGGGACAATATTTATCAAGTTGTTATTTTAAAGACTTGATCATCAGTACTTCAGGGTGTGATAGATTAGGCTAGTAAGATATTCTGGGGTACGGTAACGTTAATCGTGTATATTTAATAGGATCTATGGTTTGGGAAGGTGCCCCGGAGCTTGAAATATGCTATCATCCCGCCATTTTCTTGGAGGAGGTGTGGAAAAATCTACAGGAAACCACACTCAGGATGGCTGCCACGCCGGGATTCGATGTTTGATCCCCGGACTCCTCTTTGCAGTTGTGATGCGTAGCTGAAAGCTATGCTGCGTAGTCCTCTATCAAGCTTCATCAAACTTCGTTGATACGCACTTATGTGGTGTCACAAGCCAGGATTCACACACGCAATAAATTAAGAACCAATAGCAACAAGGTGATGCAACAATAGTTTACTTGAAGCTATAGTGTGATACGCCGCGCCATGCTAGGCAACCATTACAGCACGCTGATATTGCGGCACTGCATCAAATAGTTGGCGCTCCGTATGATTGATAGGTTCATCAGTTCTTAGACTAACTCTCGCCCGAAAAATCATTCCTTCTTCTATTTGTAGGTATTCTACAGTACGTACCTATCAGTTCCTCGCTTATTCGAAAACTTACTACAGTATTATAATAAAATGTAGATGATTTTAGGAGTTCAGTGGTTACCAGATGTTTCATCCTAGGTATACAGAGTGGTTCACCAGCCCCATATATTTTTTTTTTTTTTTTTGAGAAAAGCTACCCACAGTCAACCAAAAACATTAGTACCTCCTCCCTTATGACCTTAGTACAACTTTACCGAATATAGTAGAAATCATTAGCGGCAGTGTTATTTCAATGACCTCAAATATAATGCGCGATTAAAACGATCACAACTCCGAATAACACCACCTTTCGTTTGGACAAGAAGTGTCTACTAGTAGATTCAGTACGTGCCAGCAATACACCATGGTTCTCGGTAGCTAAGGTGGCTAAACAAGAATTGCTGGAGAAGCGTCAACCAAGTCGCATGGTAGTAGGTTCGAATCTTGAACTAGTACACATTCTTTTGCTTAATGTCGTTTATTGTGGATGTATTATGGACGCATATCTACCTGTTCCATCGAGTGATTTTTTATTTGATCCTGAAAAGGACCGTATTTATCCGATGGTACGTAGCCATATTGGACGACGGCATAATGATCTGTAGAACGAAATCAAGGTATTCTGTATATTCAGGGTAGCAAGTGTTCGAAATGTTGACCACCTTGGTTTAAAGGAAAAATCAGACTCACTCAGGCCGCCACACATACCAAGTCAAAGCCCTCTGTAACGTCTCGGGTTGTAAACCATTCCTCATTCTTACGCTGTGTCTAGCCAAAGCCCTCTGTAACCCCGGGATATAATCGAATCCTCATTCTTATGTTTGACAAATATAAAAAAGTATTAATTGATCCACTTCCCAAAGCCCTCTGTAACCCCGGGATATATCGAATCCTCATTCTTATGTTTGACAAATATAAAAAAGTATTAATTGATCCACTTATGAGAAATACCGTAGTGTATGGAGCTCATTAGTCTGTTAACATCAATTTGCTCACTAAAGATATGCTAAGACTTTTTGTTAAAATGTAATAACAAAATAATACCAAGGCAAATTCTAAGGAATACGTTACTTCGATGCGAGCACTGGCGATCAGAATCTCGTAGGTCCGCCCCTTAAAACAACAATAACTAACATAACTAATCTCCTACGATATGTTGTTGTTGTTGTTTCATTTGAGGGGCTAGAACATCGCGGTCATGTATCCCCGTGTACTTGGGTGTGTGTGTAGAATTTGTCTGATAACCTGAGTTATTTCAGTCTCGTAATAATGTGTGAATTTGCAATTAAGAATTGGGAAGGAGGCGGCCGTGGCTTTAAGATAGAAACCGTCCCGGCATTTGGTCGGAGTAGAAGAGGGAAACCACGGAAAACCACTTCCAGGGTGGCTGAGATGGGAATCGAACCCACCTCTTCTCAGATTTGCTTCACGAGGCTGAGTGTACCCCATTTAAACCCTAAGACCAGTATTAAATTTCTTTGCAGAGCCAGCAATCGAACCCGGACCTCCGGAGCGACACTTCGATATGTTATGTTAATATCCATGACAGTCTTTTAACTTTCTGCCATTACAGGACACGGGGCATAACCTACCAATTCGATCGTATTCTCTTCATAAATTAGCAAACTTCAACGTACTCTTCACAGGAATAAATGACAGCAGTGGCTACGCTGGCTAAAGCGCAGCGATAGGTCATGGGGCCAAGCTCTCTGCTGACTCGGTAGACGCGTGGGTTCGAGCCCCACCGTCCGCCGTCCTTGAAATGGTTTTCCGTTATTTCCCATTTTCAACACCAAAAAAATACTGGGACGGTAGGCCTACCTTCTGATAGGCCACGGCCGCTTCCTTCCACACCCTTGCACAATTTCATTCATCTTCATCCATTCCATCTCTCATCCCGACGCGCAGGTTGCCCGCGGGCGTCGACTAGAAAGACCTGTACTCGGCCTCTCAGGAGGCCACACGACAAAAAAAAAGGAATAAGTGGTAATTGAATAAATGTGGCAATGTAGTTACATCCCCACTAAAATGGAGCGCGGGATGTCGTTCAAAAGGTATTCCTACCACTGGATTTGAGGCACTATTCTACCCTTTCTCGCCCACCACGTATGGCCGGGCTTTTACCGATTCAGCCACCAATACATGGTACACACCGCGCGCTGCACGAGCACTATTTACTGTAGCCGTCCCATCTCAAACGTTTAAGTCCATGTCAAAGTCTTCAATCATGGTTTATGGTGTTGATTTAACTTTCGTCTATTACAGATCACGTGGCGTAAGCTATTAATTCGATCGTATTACGTGTATGTGCGTTATTTCAAGGAGCAATAAGTCGCATGGTAGTGGAATGGGCCTTAGTATTCGGGGTGGAAAAAGTTAGAGTCGTTTTTTCTTCGCTAGACCCATGACTCAACTACATTGCAGTCACTCAGGCAGAGCGCAGAGTAATATCGACCATCGGGAGAAATGCAATGTTAGTTGGGTTTCATAAAACTAAATAATAAGGGACTGGTGAACCACTCTGTATAATTCGTTGAAGGTGTTAAATCAGGGTTTAACATTTGCATGTGCGACTGAAGAATGTGTACTGTATGTACTGCATGCCAACTTTATAATAATAATAATAATAATAATAATAATAATAATAATAATAATAATAATAATAATTAACAAGCGGTTCCGTGAAGAACTATACATCCTATTTTCATACATCCTACTCATGTTAATTGCCTCTATCAACATACAAAATTTCAGTTTCATTGTTGTAAGAGATTCGTAAATATTGAGAACCGTCTACATATTTCATAAGATCGCCATGTTGGATTTTTATTTATGTACTATTCCATGGAGATTATTGTGTACGTGTGATATTCAAACTTCAATCGCATGATTAGGACACAAAAAGTAAAAACGAGATTTAAAAATTTCGCACAGCTGCCATCTTGTGGTTATGAAAACAATTGAAATAAATTAGATGCCAGTAGATTAACATTTGTATAAGCATTTAACGTACAACGTTTCACTGCACTCGGATGGTTAAATCGCGAGAAACGTCCATTTATACTTCGCGTCGCCCCATGTTGGATTTGTGCTCACCAGATTACTGAAAGTCCTATAGAGGAACTTATGTTCATAGCCTCTATGAACATAAAAGAATTTAGTTTGATTGCTGTAAAGATTCGTAGATATTGAGAACCGTCTAAATATATCGGGTGGTCACCATTTTGGATTGTAATCTGTATAGGCCATAGATTTATGTACCATTAAAGGAGCTTCATTATTCAAACTTTCACTTCGATCGCATGATTACGACACAAGAAATAAAAACTTCATTTTAAATTTTCGCACAGCCGCCATCTTGAGGTTATGTAAGCAATTGAACTAAGTTAGATGCCAGTGCATGCCAATATGTATACTCATTTACTGTACCACACTTCACTGCGCTCAGATGGTTAAATAGCGAGAAAAGTCTATTAAAATGTTTAAAATTCGCTTGGCTGCCATGTTCGTTTTGTATTTTACAGGTTTTTGAAAGTTACATAGATAAACTTGTAGCAGTGCCCTTTATCACCGTACAATATTTCAGGGTGATATCGGTAATAGTTTCGGAGATATTGAATGCTGGTGAAATATTTCGCACAGCCGCCATGTTGGATTGGTGAGACGTAATAAAATTTGAAGGACACGGTCATGGTCGGCCAAAATGTTACTATGACCTTACCGAGTTTCATTGAAATCGCTCCAGCCGTTTAGAATTTATTAGGGGAGGGACACACACACCACATACACCCACACACACATACGCTCACACATACAGACAAACACGGTTCATTTTGTACTTTACAAGTTTTTGAAAGTTACATAGATAAACTTGTAGCAGTGCCCTTTATCACCGTACAAAATTTCAGGGTGATATCAGTAATAATTTAGGAGATATAGAATGCCAGTAAAATATTTCGCACATCCGCCATTTTGAGGTTATGTAAACAATTGAACTAAATTAGACGCCAGTGCATTACAATGTATATAAACATTTTCTGTACCAAGTTTCATTACGTTTGGATGGCTAAATTGCGAGAAAAGTCTATTTAAAAGGCTCAACTTCGCTTGGCCGCCATGTTGGTTTTGTAGCTACCAGGATTTTGAAAGTCTCGTAGGTGAACTTTTAGTAGTGCCCTTTACCACGGTACAAAATTTCAGAGTGATATCGGTAATAGTTTCGGATATATTGAATGCTGGTGAAATATTTCGCACAGCCGCCATGTTGGATTGGTGAGACGTAATAAAATTTGAAGGGCCCTGTCGGGGTCGGCCAAAATGGTGCTATGACCTTACCGAGTTTCATTGAAATCGCTCCAGCCGTTTAGAAGTTATTAGGGACAAACACGCACGGACAAAAGGTGATCTCATAAGCCTTTTCTTTTTTTTTTCATAAAATGAAAATAGGCTAACAAGAGTTGACCAAGGGAGGTGAAAGTGAAGAGATTGGCAGAATTAAATTGAAACAATGCCAAATTCAGTTAAGAGTCGCGTGGTCACTAAACATGTCCCACAAGTTTGTAAATGTAAATCTGCTGGTTAGGGAGAATGACCAGTGTTTTAGCGACACACTGTAATGCGTGATGCACTGCCACATTGTTTGCTATAAACAGGCCCCAAGATCCCATTCACTCTGCTTGAATATTTCCCTGTGAATGTCTGGTAATAACCAATAATCCACACTAGCTTAAGAAGGGAGGAAAGAGTTCTTAACATACTAGTAGACTTCAAATATCTTTACAGGAGTATAGTTGCGTGATACGAATATTAATAGAAGTCATCTTTAAATAAAAACATGTAACATGAAAATGAATGGGAATTAAGATATTCACAATATTTCAAGCAGCAGCAATAAATGCCGTCTATTAGGTCACCTGTCGCGATTTGCGGTAATAAAGGTTATTTATTGTTTAACATTCAAAATGTTAAATGGCCTGACATTACTAATAAAAATTGTCATAAATTTTGTGCTCATGATTCATAATTATACACAGCTTGAACAATATTTTAAAAGAAACTTTTGCACAGATGACATTCATACAGCCAATAAAAAAACTTAATAACAGCAGGGACTTTTAGGTAATTTCAATCTCATTACCCGAGACAACACGACTTTTCGAATGAAATCACGTAGAGTCGACTTATCTGAGAAGTACAATCAAACCAGTTATTTCCTTCTTATTACGTTGAGCAATTCCGATTTCTATTTAGATTAAGTCATTTTAAATTATACTGCATCCAGGAGTATGACATGATATAATTCCATTGCTGACACAGTGCACGACCGAATTAACTTGAAGGTAATTACTAGTGACAGGCGAGATAAATGTATGCTTGTTTCATTATCTTAGAATGCAATTACATTTGCCATTGATAGCACAAATGTTGATAGATCAATTCAAAGTTTAGATTATACGCCATTCAATACTCACACAAATATATCTATTATACTGTATATTGTAAATTTTTAGATCTGACATTGAGGTCTTCTTCAGCTCAATTAAGAATGAAATCAATTAATAAAAATAAAATACTACAGATGTACTTAAGTCTATTGTATTTTGATGTGAAAAATATTTATGAGATAAATTGTAATTAAAAGAATGAAATAAATGAATAAGAATGGATATCCTTACATCATCATCGTTTCTTCGCTCCAGCAAGCCGGGTGCGGTTATACATGAGCCGTCTCCAATTTGTGCTGTCCATCCATAACTGTTGTTCTTGTAGTTGATGCCAGTTCTTATCTCTAGCTTCAAGGTCCTTATAAATTTGCTTCTCCCACACATCGCGAGGTCTTCCTCTTGGTCTCTTCCCAGGGGCACTCTGGCCAAAGTACACTCGAGGTATCCTGTGGGGAGCCATCCTCTTCATATGACCATACCATCTCAATCTCTTGAGTTCGAGTGTCTCCAGCAGGCTCCTTTCCAATCCCAGTTGTTGTCGGATATACTCATTCCTTATTTTGTCCATTTTCGTCTTTTCAAGGCAAGAAAGGAGGAACTTAATTTCTACTTCCTGGAGACGACTGTTTGTTGGTCCAGTAAGGGTTGCTGCTTCCAGTCCATATGTTAGAATATGTATAAAGTATATCTTGAACAAACTCATCTTGGAAGCTTGTGGAAATGTTTCGTCCCAAAGTAGCAGACGCACTGCCTGATAGAAATTAGAAGCTTTCTGTGTTCTGTTGTTAATCACTTGATGTATGGTATTGTCCGAGGAAAGAATACTACCTAAATACTGGAATTTGTCTACAACATTTATCTCCTCATATCCAAGTCTTAGATGGACCGTTGAAGGATTTCTACTCATCACCAAACCAACTGTCTTGGTTTTGCTGATTATAAGACGCATGTTCACAAATTCATTCTGCCAAAAATCTAGTCTAGCTTGCACCTCCTCTTCTGACTCGCCCCACACCAAGACATCATCGGCGAAAATTAACGCATTAGTTTCTTGATCCTTGATTTTAACTCCTTTTAAGACTTCGTCCATTATGATAATGAAGAGAAGCGGCGAAAGGCAACTTCCCTGTTGGACTCAGCTCTTTGTTTCGAACCAACCTGACTTTCCATCCTGGACCTGTACACAGCTCTTGGTTTCATTGTATAATCGCTGTACCCGTGCTATGATGTCCTTGGGCACTTTCTTACGTCTCCCCCCAGGGGCTCACATCCAGTGGGACGTGGGTTAGCGACCACGGGATCCCGGCTGAGTCCGGCATTGCTTCCACTTACTTGAGCCGTGCTGCTCTCCGTCTTCTTTCCTGTGGACCTCCCTTGGTCAACTCTTGTTCTTTTCCGAGGCCTAGGGATTCTTTCACTTTCCCGCCTTAGTTGGCCCTTGTCTCATCTTTCCTGATACCCTCATTTTTCGAGTTGTCAGCCTTCTTTTTCTTTTCATTATAGTTCCCTTTCTCTTTAAGAGTTTTGTTTCTCTCATGTATCTAAATTCCCTTTCGGGATTTTTGCATCTACACTCCAATAAGTAGGTATTTTCAATCTACGTTGCATTTTGTAAGCTTTTTCGATGTAAGTTGCACTTTGCGAGTGTCTTCAACCTCAATTGCATTTTGTAAGGATTGACAATCTAAATTGCTTCTTAGTAAGTCTTTGAACAATGTCGGGAGTCCGGAGATCCTGCGAAGCTTTGTGAGCATTTTGAATTTCAATTGCAATTTGTAAGTATTTTCAATCTAAATTGCATTTTGTAGGGATGAGCATTTTGCAAGTATTTTGATTCTCAATTGCATTTGGTGGTTACCTTGAATCTAAATTACATTTTGTAAGTATTTTCAATCTAAATTGCATTTTGTAAGTATTGTCCATCCAAATGAGTAGTTTGAATCTACCGTGCATTTTGTAGTCATTTTCAATCTCAATTGCATTTTGTACGCATTTTGAATTTCCATTGCACTTTGTGAGTATTTTGGATCTGAAAAGGCTGTTTTCTCAATCTGAATTGCATTGTGTATTTTCAATTTCAATTACATTTTGTAAGTATTTTGAGCCTCAGTAGCATTTTGTACGTATTTCCAATCTCACTTGCATTTTGTAAGTATTTTGAATATCAGTTGCATTTTGTAAGTATTTCGACTCTGCATTGCATTTTGTACGTATTTTGAACCTAACCTACATGTGCGTATCTTTCAATCTTTTCTTTGTGTGAGTATTTTCGTTCAAAATTCCCTTTTGTAAGTATTACCGCTCTCCACTTTGTATTCTTCAATCTGTGTTAAGAGGGGCAGATGACCTCGTTGTTCCGCCCCTTAAAACAAAAACAACAACAACAATATATAACTAACTAACTAACTAACTAACTAACTAACTAACTTTTTACGTCTCAAACATTCCCATATATGCATGCGTGGTACATGGTCATATGCTTTCTCGATGTCCAGAAAAGCAGTTATAAGTGTTTTTTTAATTTTTCTCCCAGTACTTTTCGTAGAGCATTCGGGTTGCACAAATAAGGTCCATAGTTGATCTATGTGGTCTAAATCCATGTTGTTCCTCTTCAAATGTTGGTTCAACATATTTCCTTATCCTTCCCTCAAGGATGGACTCATACATTTTCAAGCCATGCGACAACAAAGTGACACCTCTGTAGTTTGTACATTTCTTCCGATCAACCTTTTTCAATAATGGGATGATGATTCCCTGCTTCCAATCATTGGGTATTGTATTTTCTTTCCATATTCTGTTGATTACTCTGTACATCCATTGTTGACCGATCCCTCCAAGAGTTTTAATCATCTCAACACTGAATTCATCATTGCCAGGTGACTTGCTGTTCCTCACCTTAGATACTGCTGTCTCTACTTCCAACCATGTCAAACTATCTGCATTTAGGCTGTTAAAATCACAAGGCCTGTCATCTGAAACATTTACATTTTCATTACAGTTCAGTCAAGTTTCAAAGTGCCTTTTGAACTTGTTTAGTATTTTTGTACTATTTCTCGTCACCTCACCATCAGGAAGTTCTATTGATTGGATAGATTCATTTGCAGTTCTTCTGTTCTTAATAATAATAATAATAATAATAATAATAATAATATCGTAGGGTCTCGGGTGCCGGGTGCAAGCTTTGTAATTTGACACTCAGAGGGTAGCTTGCATGTCGAATTTCGTTGTTCCTTGTATCACTATGAAAGTCAAGGAAGTTAGATATCTAATCTCCTTCAACACCATAGCGCTTTCTAGTAGAGAAATGAGGAACTCTTTGTTCTTAATGACACTGTACAATGGTTTCTTACTCCCCTCCTGTGTTATTTTGGCAGCCAGATCTTCCTTACAATGTAATATTAATTTTAAATAAATTAAACATAATATTGGGTTTCACATCAAATTTTTCAAAATACAGTTAGAAAAATAAGAAATTTTGTAATAGTAAATGTAAATAAAATATTGGGCTTTATATAAAATATTCAAAAATATAGAAAATTAAATAATTTAGAAAAACAAGTGCTGAATATCAACAAATATTTTAAGGCTAAATGTCCCGTTTTTTAGTTTGTAATTCTGACACCACGTAGCAGCACCGAAGTGAGACAATTTCTTTTTTCATTTTTCTCTTGAACGAAAACTCGTATTTGCGATCTGAAAACCACTGTGTATACTCGACTGCAATTGAATTGATATTAATTCGATCCATTTTCCAAAATGTGGAAAACAAAAATGCTACTAACGGTTTTTTATATCTCTGCTTAAAATATGAAAAAAAAACTGGTAATACGTAAACGGAGATTTATTTCCTGATTCCAATGCATTTTTCAGAATTAAAATCGGTTGAATGGAATCGACAGCATTAGTTTGAGAATTGTTTTGAAACGAGTGGTAGGCGGCGCGGCTTCACAAGATCTCTTGCGCATGGAAAATGATGAACACGCTGACAGGGCGGAGGGAGAAGGGAACTATTTGACGACAGAAAGGAGTTGTCTTCCTCTTGTCATAAATATTATAGTTCGACAAGTTACATGTTCAAGTGCCTAGTCGTGGAACAATATCTTTGCAATAAAATTATACTGTAGTAGTGTCACAATAACGTTGACACAATGTGATTGTACAGATTCATTTCTTACTTCCACAAACATTCTTGTTGATAATAGTACATTGCAGGGGCTTGGGACATCTTGTTCATCAGCCCCTTTGACTAGCTGCGTGGCTCAGCGGTAACTTTATCGCTTGCTGTGCCCAAGGTTGCAGGATCGAATCCTGGTGCAGCCAGTTGGCATTTGAAGATGCGCGAATGCGAGGGAGCCATGTCATTAGATTTACTGGCACGTTAGGGACCCCCTTCGGGGCAAAATTCCGGCACCCTGGCGTCTCTAAAAGCCACAGTAGTTTAAAGGGACGTAAAACCAATAACGTTATTATTATGATTAATATTATTATTATTATCATCATCAGTCCCGTGTAGTTGATTATGTGTGTAACTGTATTTGAGTCAGGGATGGGGCTCTAATTCTCTTCTTTTTATTTTTCGTGAGATCTGAAACGCCTCCGTGAGGCCAATCACTATAAATTACTGTACTTCGATTTTCATAGAAGTAATAATAAAAGTTCATTTATGTAGGACATTTTATTACAATAGACAAATTATGAAAATGCATACCAAGAGCAAAATTATTATGTACATATATAGACATAAAGTTCCTAAGATATTCTCATGTGCCTATTGTTAGCATAGGCACTAGTACTGTACTGCATACTGTACCCGATACCTAGTTGAGGCTATCGGCTACGCCAGTTGACATCGAGCCGTAGTTGAGATTTATGGGAAAAGAAGAAAAGATAGCGCTCAGATCGAGTCGAGAAGAATGGTAGGAAATGACGTAGGAGGCCAAGGATGAAGGTGGCACTACCAGTCAAGCAGATGGAATTATGGGAGGAATATTGAAGTATTATCAAGATCTATATGGAATATAATATTATATCATCTCAGAAGAGAAGAAATATCAAGAAATCTTTATGGTGATAACTTGAAGAAAGGCAGATAACTCCTTAAGTTATTGTATAACTTAATTGCCGATATGATTGTGGTCGAGATTATACTTGTGACGTATGACCACAGAAGGTAGGGGAACGTCACGTGACAGCGCAGAGCGGAGGTCATCACACAGTCTGAGGAGAGCAGTAGTATTCCGGCAAGCAGAGCTGAGTACAGCACATGGTGCGCGAGGAAAACAGCAGTAGTATTCCGGCAAGCAGAGCTGAGTACAGCACATGGTGCGCGGAGAAAACGACAGTAGTAGTTCAGCAAGCGGGGCTGATAGCAGCATATGCGCTAGGAGAACGAAAGTAGGTCAGTCAGTCAAGACGAGAGAAGCACGGTGTGCAGTGCGAGAAGCGGTTAGCAAGGCAAGCTATACAAGCCGTGAAAGTGAAAGGAGAGCCAGTGTTCGGGCAGATGTATTTTCAACATCGTGGTTACAGTTATGTGAAACAGCAATGCTTTTCCAATGTTACAGTTCGTTAAAGTAATACGCAGCATTGTGATAGAATTGAGAACATTATTTCGAGCCGCATTCTTAATACAGGACAGCACAGCGAAGCGATATCATGAGGCCAGTTTTAAGCGTCGCATTATTCGAGGACAGTGAGGCAGAACAGGGCGTGCTGGTTCCGACATTTTATAAGCAGGCGACATGCAAGCAGCTGAACATTATTTCGACATTTTGTTAAAACTTTATAAGTTTGGACTTGTGTTCGACAGTCTAATTGTGCAGGCAGATAGCAATTATATACTGCTATTGTGAACTTTCAAATGGACTTAGATATATTCCAATGGTATTAAGGCTTATTAAATAATGCATTTCAGACCGGAATATTTAAGGCGACCATGGGGTCAGGCCAACATTAATGCTTTTAGGCAAATGAACAGTTACGAGAATATGCACTTTATAAACAGTGGCACGTGCAGCATTATAGCTGTTTTTCATGAACAATTATGAAATATCAGTTACGAACACAGATACAGGGTGTTTCAGAAATTTATACACTTTTATAAATAATTCATTTTCTACTAGTGAAATTCAGCCGCTGTGGAGATTAACTTTTGTCATATGCAAACCGAACGTTGTATGGGACAGTGGCGTGACATAGTCGAAGAGTATGGGGTACTCTACATTTATGAACTTTTATGGAAGAATTTGGACAGTATCCGTGAAGGATAATATGCAGTTCATCATGTCGGGCTAGGCGAATACGGAGACGTGATGGCACCACAGAGCGATGGATTCGGTTCCTGAAGAAGAGGATATCCAACATCAGATTCACTTGGAATATGAAGTCAATCGTCAGTTCAGTGGGTGATACGATGTTTTCGTCGATCTTTCGAGAAATTTGTAGCACACACGAGGATAATCGACGATCTTTGAATTATATGAACAGCTGATATAAGAAGGTATTGTAAGAGTTATGACTTTCCTGATATGATTTTTCATGAACACTGGGCATACTTGTATATATTTCTAGTAGGAGTTCTACGATTATTTTGACATGGCTTAGATATTTTTTGCTCCATTTTGCTAGAATATGGCGTTACCATATGATATGGCAGGCACCATTATACGACGTTCTCACCATTGGTTGGCTTTATTAAGCAGATGTTTGGTCTTTTTGACATTTTTCAGTAAGGATAGTTTTTCTTGGATAGTTATTTTTTGTGGCGAGTATTTCGAACTAGTGATCTGCAATTGGATAATTTAAATTACTTCGTCAGTTCATTGCATACTAGCGAGTATGTATTATTCATCAGTAGGGATTTTTTCTATTGGATTGTTTGGAGATATTAAGATTTTATTCACTCAAGTGAATGAATATCGCTTTTATGTGACAACTAGAGACTTGTTGATTCCAATCTGGTACATTCACTCATCAGTCTACGAGATGGGGCCTTTCGTTTTATACGATTGCGTGGTGGTACACACCTGACCCATCGTCTAGGGCATTATCATGATAGTCTATGGGTTGGGGCCTTTCGTTTTATACGATTGTGTGGTGGTACTCACCTAACCTGCCAGTTGAGGGCCTCATTTTTATCATCCGAGTGTACTTAAGATTGTAAGAGGATTAAACAAGAAACTACTAGTCACACATCAGTCGAATTTTGTTAAATAAATTAAAAATAAATGTCAGCAGGGTTACATTTTGTAATTCTTGTTTGCCAATCCAATATTTTGTTGCTATACTCTTTTGAGAGTACATTCATTTAACAGCTGATACTTTTTGATACTTTTGATACTCTTTTGTGAGTGAGTTTGATACCTTTGAGAAGGATTTCAAGTAATTGAATCTTGTAAGATGAATCGTTAATGGTCAGATTTATTTTGAGGCAGATCAGTATTACATATTTTTGATGTGAGAGATTGTAACACATTGGTGTTTTTCTGTGAAGTGAATTTTGAGAATTTTAAGAGAATTTATGCTCTATTTGAAAGCTGATCTTGAATTGGATTTCGATTACTAAGGTAATTTTTCCTTATTGTTTAAGAAGTTGTCTAGATGTGATCAGATTAATTACAGTTCTTGGAGATTGTATGAGTTAATAATTTGAAGCCAGTTATATGTTTTTGTAGATCATGCAACGTGATTAAGTGAAGTTTGTGATAGGCATTTTCTGGAAGTTGCCAAGTGGAAGTTGCAATATTGCTAATGTATTTTGAGGCAGACATGAGGTTGTCGAACCCAGTCTAGCATAATTTTTGAGATTCATGCTGTGCGCTGAATAGTTATGGTGTTATGTGGAATAGTTATGGTGTTACGTGGAATAATTATGGTATTCAAATGTGGTATTTGATAAAGTGAGAGTATATGATGAAGTTTTGGATAGTGAGATCCAACGTGATTTTGTGAAGGCAATAATATTTTTTTGGCATGATAATTAAATACGAGATATAACTTGGAAGTGATAAAACTGTAAGACAACGTTCTATAACCCATATTAAACAATTTGTTAGGAAATTAAACAAGTAAATAATGTTGATAATACAAGATTTTCTGATAATAATAATTAATAAAATAATAATCTGAAGTTTAAGCATATTAATGATCTGACCCAATGAAATAAAAATCCAAATGACTAGATGAAATAAAAATTTAAATGACTAGATGAAATAAAAATCTAAATAACCAGATGAAATAAAATTTAAATATATTGATAAATTAAAATTTGGAATAAATCAATGGATTAAATAATTGGATGAATTAAGGATTGAATAAATAAGCTGATCTAAATAAATTAATAGATGATTAAATAGTTGATGAATAACTGAATTAGAAGGTGATAATTAATTAAAGAAGCTGATGATTAATAAATTTAAATGGATTTAATTAAATTTAAATGAGAGATATGATTTAAATAATTTGAAGAATTGCAACTTGAATTAATGAATTAAACAATTTAGATGGATGATTTGAGATGATTTAATCTGAATGAGATGATGAAATGAGAGTGTGTGAATAATTAGAGAGTATAATGAATTGATGATTATAATATTCATTTAAATGATTGGATGGTAATAAGTTAATTATTCTGACTTGAATATAATGAATTTTGAGATGAGAACTAATGTGAGAGATATTTAATTTTGATATGATGATGATGATAACCAATGAGTAGTGGAGTTTCTTTGATTCACAAACAAGCAATCATTTATGACAGTGTAAATATAGTGTAAATTAATTATTCGATTTCTAGGAGCATTTACTGAGATTTTCAGCATTTGAATAATGCCATTCAAGCCATAAAATTAGTTGATATTTAAATATGTGATTAGAATATGTGTTTAGACAGATTCATTATTTTTGACATCCACATTCATGACGTTAACTTAAAGAGAAGTTAGGTCTCAGGTATCACGAATGTCAGTGACGCATAGTCATAGTGCTACGGTGAACCTGAGAACCCAAGTGAACTTTAGAAAATTTTCATATTTTAAGTGGATGAAGTACACTTTGAATAGCATAGAGATGGTTCAATTTTCAGGACAATGACAATTTAACGTTGGCATTCGACCATACTCTTAGGTAGGATGTGTGTTTAATATTTCTGTCTGACTATCAAAGTTTGAATAAATTTGTTTTATCTTAGTTGTGATCTGATGATGATGTGATTTTCCTAATTCTTTCCTTGTCTTAATTAAGGCTTAACCAGGAAGGATGTGGTTTGCTAGGGATTCAGTTGGTGGCGCCCATTTCTATTTGTATTTTTTTTTTTAAATTAAATTTAAGCCAGTAACGACCCTGGAGATACTTTATATCGTGTTACCCTCTGCTTTTGTGATATTTCAAATGAATTTCCGACACATTCCTTATTTGACTTCATGTTCATTTAACTCCACTCTGTCCTGGAAATCCAGGAATGCGATGTAATAGCAGATGGGTCATCGCATCCCTCGGACGAACGGGTACAATACTATAAACAAACAAAAAATAGTATACCTAAGTATTTCCTGTTCTTGAAATCAATGCTTCAATTTTTTCCATATCAAAGATAACGTTTCATGATTTACACACACTAATCAGTATTTTACTTCACCTCAAGTTCTCTTATATCCATTGATCTGGTCATCCTGGGATCAATGCTCTCAGACAACAAGATTTTCTCGCAGCAGAATGTCAGTTACATAAGCATTTCTTGTCTCCAGAACTTTCCGTCCCTCTTTATTGTTTCTATGTGAATGTCCTTAGGCGTCCATACCACAAAATAGCATATTTCCCGCTATGTTATTTCCAACTGGCTCTGGTTCTGGAAATAAAAATCCTGTGAGTGTTGGACAGTTATCAATCTGTTCTCTTCTGGATGGCACTGTTCTTGACATTCTCTAGGAATTTTTTTTCTTCGCTTACTTTCTGCCAAACAAAATCACTTTAGCTTTTTTGCAGGCTTCCAGTATGGTCATATTCCGTGCGGAATAGGGGCACTTGACTTCGACTATAGCGTCGTCTCCTATTAATCCGTCTGGGGAGGCACCTAAAAAACAATAAGTTTTATGTACGAAAAACCACATTCTTCGACTTTTCTACCGATTTCTCCTCTAAATTTCGTTTTGCAATTCGCTCATTAACACAGTCATACTGCTTTTGGGTGAAATTCGCCGTACAGAATGTTCTTTGCTATTGGAGCCCATTTCGAAGTAGGTTTCCTCTTGCATACATATCCAAAATTGGATGCCGTAAGACTGTCCTCTTTAGCTGTGTGCCACTTTTCATTTTCCCATTGTCCCCTTGTTTCCTTTTCCAGTTTTTGTATATGGCCTTCACTAAGCGTTAGTTGCTTGATCTTCTCATCACTAAACTCTCTCAACAGTACCTCATCAAAATCCAACTGCATTGATCGGTTTCCATAATCACGTGAGACAGTACGTTTCATTTCATTAGACTGTTGTCGAGACATTCTTCTCCCTTCTCGCGACGCAAACTTTTTCGGAAAGCTGCACTTCTTCTCTTTCTTCTGAGTGCAGTGTCCTTCACTATTGTAGCAGTTCTTTTCCTTAACTGATTGCATTGTTTTATAGTGCCAGGATGGCCCAAACTGAAAGACCAGCCCGGCAGCTTTTGTTCTATGAGTGAAGAAACCTCGTTTCCCTCGATTGATCTGCTTACCTCCCGTGAATTTTGCAACAAGGGACATATAATTTTCGGCAGCATTGCTGGTGGTGTTATGATACTAGCTGGGAACTTTTTGCAATTAGGGGCTGCAAGCAATAACACATAAGTTTGGTTGCAGTTAGATGTTTGTCTTCACCTTGCCCGCTGATAGTTCAAAAGTACTGTTTGCAGTCCTCATGGATCCCAATCCAATCCAGTATTTCCGGAAACCAATTTTCCATTTTCACAATCTCTACGCCTTTATTTTTCCACACAACGCATTGTTTTCATTTGAAGTCGAACTTGCTTCTCTGAAAAAAGTTGACACTGAATAGTTCGTGATTTTGTACTCACACACTTATGTATTAGAAATAAAAACAAACTACACCCGTGGTGCGACAGCCCATGAAGGGCCTAGGCCTACCAAGCAACCGCTGCGCTGTTCAGCCATGTAGCCTGCAGATTGCGAGGTGACGTTTAGTCATCCAACTTGTAGGCTACAGGTAAAATATAAGAAAATCATAACTTCTCAGTGCATTACAGATTCTTTAATGCAAGCGTAAAGAAATATATAATTTCAAATATAAACTAGGAAAAAAAACTTACGGGTGTGAAGAGGTGATTTTCTTGGATTTTTTAAAGGGCCTGGCTTCCTTTTCCTGGTACTTAGTCGCAATCTCGCCTGGGATTCAGTGGAACGCCCTTGGATCGGTTTTGGGGGTGGCTCCATTTTTTCAACAAAAACGAAAATATAACTCACGTGATGAGCGTAATGCTCTCCACCAGTCGTAGCCTACCTATATGTAAATATATCTATTCTACCAGAAATACTGTCCAAAAAATAAAGTGCCGAAAATAGAACACCTAACGGGCATTAAAAAATAATACTGTTGCAGGTAAAATAAATTAAACAAAAAGTAATTAATGAGATCGATGAACTGAAAACAAGAAGTCGTAACTAGGAACTGGTAAAATATCAAAAGATCACTCAGAAATATCCAGACCTTGACAATAATTCAGAACTAACCAGCACAATCAATCGTAACATTGGACTAGATGCTCCGGAATTCCATACCGTCTGGCAAGGTTGTCGCTCTCTCAAATCAGTCGGCATCCGCTCCCCTCACCTCCCCCAACTCTCCCCAACCCGCTCTCTATGACCTTGTTCTACTGCTGCGTCTTGCTGCAAAGACAGTACTGTAACACTTTTATTCACAAACTTCCCAAAGTGATCCCGACGATTCTATTCAACCGATTTTGGTTTTCGATGCGGCTTTGGAACCAGTGAGTAAAACTCAACTTTCGTATTACCCGGATTCTTTCGAATTTTAATCGGATATTTGAGAAACAAACAGCACCTTTTCTGTTTATGAAATTAAAAAGCAAGCAATGAATTAATATCAATTCTGCTACTAGACAGGGCACATAGCAGTTTTCATATCGAAGATCGGAGCTCCCCTTCGATACAAAAGTAAATAAATAAATTCAACTTCGCTTGTGCTGCCATCTGTTGAAATATATTGATACCAAAGCGTCGGGACATATAGCCTTAACTCACTGCTTGAAATGAGTAAAACTAAATCTTCTTCCGAAATACGGAGTGTGAATTTTGTATCGGGTGCCAACCAGTTAGTGCGTCGTTTGAATTGTCAAATTGGAAAATATACTGCTCAAAAAAATTAAAGCACCACTTTTTTCAAAGGCCACCAAATTTTGAAAAGTTGACCTACAAGCTCGAAATCTCAGTATGACGTTTGTCCTGACGCCTACCAAGCATATGCTTCAGCACAACTCCCCAACTTGAGTAGTTTCGGGGTAGCACCCCGAAAACCAGCCCATTTTCGAAGGCCGCAAATGTCCCGACGCTGCAGGACTTGTCACAGGTTGCCAAAGCAGTCGAAAATGAATGAGTCTTGCTCTTAAAGGTTCCACAAACACGTAGAAATCGTTACATTTGACGTTTGGGCATTTTCAACCCCCTTCATCATCCCCTAAACATGGACTACCATTGGGGGCGTCTGAGAAGGTACCGGGTGTGTTTAACCATCTGAAAACCTGCACACCGTCCTCAGTTGCTGATTGCAGTAAGTTCTTAAGGCCTCCGGCAATGTCCACACCCTCTAACACCCTCAACTGGCATGGGACCAAACCACCCCCTCTCGATTCACCCCTAAGGAAGGTTTTAATCGAGATGTTTATCAGTGCTGTGAATGCGGGGGTCTTCCCCTACCGTTTCAAAAAAGGAGCTGTGCCTTTGTCACCTCCCCTTCCCCTGCAACCCCCGTTTGTATGATTTTTCGAATCAGGCCCTTTTTAAGGGCTGAAACGAGGTCTTAATCGCTGAAAGGGCTGTAAAGGTCCTTAGAAGTAGTGGTGACACGAAATCAACCCCTTCCGATCGATGATTGACATTCCGTCCCCCAAATTCGACATTTTTGCACCCCCAACCCTCCCTGTCTGGACGCGTAACGCGTCATGGCAGAGTTTTCAGAGTTGGATGGAAATGAAGCTTATGGCCTGCAATGGAGCCCAAAACAGCAGGTTGGATAGAAATTCATCGGTTGGTTGGGAAACGGGACCAAAATTTTTCAAAAAAGTGTGCAGCCTACAGTAAGTACGCCCATGCATAGGCAATAGGTTACAAAGTTTGGCAATTAGAGAAAAATGACGTGATGTTGGTTGCCTATGCATTGGTGTACTTACTAGAGGCTGTTAACTTTTTTGAAAACTTTTTGGTCCCGTTTCCCACCCTACCGATGAATTTCCATCCAACCTGCTGTTTTGGGCTCCATGTCAGGCCATAAGCTTCATTTCCATCCAACTCTGAAAACTCTGCCATGACGCGTTACGCTTCCAGACAGGGAGGGTTGGGGGTGCAACAATTTCGAATTTCGGCGACGGAATGTCAATCATCGATCGGAAGGGGTTGATTTCGTGTCACCACTACTTCTAAGGACCTTTACAGCCCTTTCAGCGATTAAGATCTCGTTTCAGTCCTTAAAAAGGGCCTGATTCGAAAAATCATACGAACGGGGGTTGCAGGGGAAGGGGTGGTGACAAAGGCACAGCTCCTTTTTTGAAACGGTAGGGGAAGACCCCCGCATTCACAGCACTGATAAACATCTCGATTAAAACCTTCCTTAGCGGTGAATCGAGAGGGGGTGGTTTGGTCCCATGCCAGTTGAGGGAGTTAGGGGGTGTGGACATTGCCGGAGGCCTTAAGAACTTACTGCAATCAGCAACTGAGGACGGTGTGCAGGTTTTCAGATGGTTAAACACACCCGGTACCTTCTCAGACGCCCCCAATGGTAGTCCATGTTTAGGGGATGATGAAGGGGGTTGAAAATGCCCAAACGTCAAATGTAACGATTTCTACGTGTTTGTGGAACTTTTAAGAGCAAGACTCATTCATTTTCGACTGCTTTGGCAACCTGCGACAAGTCCTGCAGCGTCGGGACATTTGCGGTTTTCGAAAATGGGCTGGTTTTCGGGGTGCTACCCCGAAACTACTCAAGTTGGGGAGTTGTGCTGAAGCATATGCTTGGTAGGCGTCAGGACAAACGTCATACTGAGATTTCGAGCTTGTAGGTCAACTTTTCAAAATTTGGTGGCCTTTGAAAAAAGTGGTGCTTTAATTTTTTTGAGCAGTATATTATATCAGAGAAGAGTTTATTTATATGATAGAAAATAACTAGCCTACATATGAATTGTGACAAATAATCTACTTAATATAATATTAGTATCACCTACCGTGTTGTATGGATGGAAAAATCAGTAGGAAGACTAATTCTTATAAGTACGCGAGTGAATGCCAATATATACATTTATACATATACAGTGTTGCCAGAAAGTTTAGGGACACCCGTGTATTTCATACTTCAACAGACTGTTCCTATACTTTTAAACTTATGATGTATTTTAAGTACAATTGCTGTTAAGTACACTAATGTCATGTTAGGTTGAAAATTTGAGGACTATAACTCAAATAGTTCCGAGTTATGAATTTTTTGTCTTTTATGGCCACCCAAAATTAACCTTGATTTTGAAGACAAAAAGTTATCCAATTAAAAACTATCCAACTATGCATACTGATTGTTATGTGGTTGCTAGGCGATAACAACACCTTTAAAATGACCCCTATTAGAAGGTTTTAGAGGAGTTTTTACTCATTTTGCAGCGGCTTCGGTGGCGTAGTTGGTAGCATGCTGAGCTTCTATGCCCAAGATAGCGGGTTCAAACTCGGCCGAAGCCGTCGGATTTTTTAAGAGCGTTAAAATCCCTCAGTATGCCTTCCTTCGGAGGGGAAGTAAAGCCGGCGGTCCCATGTCATAGATTTATGGCATGTTAAAGATCTTTCCACCAATTACACCTGTGTGAAACTAAATTGGATAGGTTAAGAATGTAAACAACGCTCTTAGGTTGCTACGTTCGTTGCCAAGAGCCGACTGCGGTGGCGTCTAGTAGCTAGTTCTGAACTAGGCCTAGTAGTCGTTGACGGTGGTGCTTGGCGGCAAAAGTAGGAACTATTTGAAAATTCAAAGTTGCAGTCCCTACTTGAATTTAAAAAAAAAACAGATACACACACTAATACAGTCATCACAATTAACACCGGTTATCAGACAGATTCTACACACACCCAAAGTACACGGGGCTACATGACCGCGTTGTCGCAGCCCCTAAACTAAGGAACCAACCAACCAACTCATTTTGCCAACACTTCAGTAAAATTTTTATTTCCTGAAAATTTTAGGCTTAATAGCACTGAGTTTTGAATTGCTGCAACTTTTGAACGGAGGTAGCTAGCGCGATGAGGTTTTCACGGCTGGATTCCATGTGTTGCTATTTGAGTTACAGTCCTCAAATTCTCAACCAAAGATGACATTAGTGTGCTTAACAGCAATTGTACTTAAAATACATCACAAGTTGAAAAGTATAGGGACAGTCTGTTGAAGTATGAAATACACGGGTGTCCCTAAACCTTCTGGCAACACTGTATATTTAGATAAGTGGCAATTCTGAACTCAGCAAGTGTTTCTTTATAATGAAATGGGACCCTTGCAACATTAATTTTGACATAAATAACTCCTCGTTCGTAGCAAACAATATACGGTCAGGTCGGTCAGGTATGAATCTTCTTAAAAAAAACTGTGAATGAAGAAATAATGGATTAATAAAGTGACCTGCTGTGATTTATGAGGAGGTTTGAATAAGTACATCTGTAGTATTTTATTTTTATTCTTAATTGAATTCATTGTTAATTGAGCTGAAGAAGACCTCAATGTCAGGTCGAAACATGTACAATATATAATGGATATATTTGTATAAGTACTGATTGGCGTATAATTTAAACTTTGAACTCATTACCTTATATATAAAAACTAGCAGAAGTACCCATTCTTCGAGCGGTCTTCGGTATTAATAGCCAGACGTAATCAATTGAGCTACCGGTACTGTTGCAATGGTTAGGGGCTTGGAACCTGTTTGTCGACAAAGAAAAATGATTAGTTAAAATATGCTCTGTAACGAAATTTACCTAACATGTACTTCCTGACGTGAAAATAAAATTGAAAACCTCGTAGACGAAACGCAATACACGTCACATAAAAACTGACCCTCACTGTTGTGTCAAGTCCCCATCCAGAGGAAGATCCCTTTAATAACTCAAATAGTTCCGAGTTATGAATTTTTTGTCTTTTATGGCCACCCAAAATTAACCTTGATTTTGAAGACAAAAAGTTATCCAATTAAAAACTATCCAACTATGCATACTGATTGTTATGTGGTTGCTAGGCGATAACAACACCTTTAAAATGACCCCTATTAGAAGGTTTTAGAGGAGTTTTTACTCATTTTGCAGCGGCTTCGGTGGCGTAGTTGGTAGCATGCTGAGCTTCTATGCCCAAGATAGCGGGTTCAAACCCGGCCGAAGCCGTCGGATTTTTTAAGAGCGTTAAAATCCCTCAGTATGCCTTCCTTCGGAGGGGAAGTAAAGCCGGCGGTCCCATGTCATAGATTTATGGCATGTTAAAGATCTTTCCACTAATTACACCTGTGTGAAACTAAATTGGATAGGTTAAGAATGTAAACAACGCTCTTAGGTTGCTACGTTCGTTGCCAAGAGCCGACTGCGGTGGCGTCTAGTAGCTAGTTCTGAACTAGGCCTAGTAGTCGTTGACGGTGGTGCTTGGCGGCAAAAGTAGGAACTATTTGAAAATTCAAAGTTGCAGTCCCTACTTGAATTTAAAAAAAAAACAGATACACACACTAATACAGTCATCACAATTAACACCGGTTATCAGACAGATTCTACACACACCCAAAGTACACGGGGCTACATGACCGCGTTGTCGCAGCCCCTAAACTAAGGAACCAACCAACCAACTCATTTTGCCAACACTTCAGTAAAATTTTTATTTCCTGAAAATTTTAGGCTTAATAGCACTGAGTTTTGAATTGCTGCAACTTTTGAACGGAGGTAGCTAGCGCGATGAGGTTTTCACGGCTGGATTCCATGTGTTGCTATTTGAGTTACAGTCCTCAAATTCTCAACCAAAGATGACATTAGTGTGCTTAACAGCAATTGTACTTAAAATACATCACAAGTTGAAAAGTATAGGGACAGTCTGTTGAAGTATGAAATACACGGGTGTCCCTAAACCTTCTGGCAACACTGTATATTTAGATAAGTGGCAATTCTGAACTCAGCAAGTGTTTCTTTATAATGAAATGGGACCCTTGCAACATTAATTTTGACATAAATAACTCCTCGTTCGTAGCAAACAATATACGGTCAGGTCGGTCAGGTATGAATCTTCTTAAAAAAAACTGTGAATGAAGAAATAATGGATTAATAAAGTGACCTGCTGTGATTTATGAGGAGGTTTGAATAAGTACATCTGTAGTATTTTATTTTTATTCTTAATTGAATTCATTGTTAATTGAGCTGAAGAAGACCTCAATGTCAGGTCGAAACATGTACAATATATAATGGATATATTTGTATAAGTACTGATTGGCGTATAATTTAAACTTTGAACTCATTACCTTATATATAAAAACTAGCAGAAGTACCCATTCTTCGAGCGGTCTTCGGTATTAATAGCCAGACGTAATCAATTGAGCTACCGGTACTGTTGCAATGGTTAGGGGCTTGGAACCTGTTTGTCGACAAAGAAAAATGATTAGTTAAAATATGCTCTGTAACGAAATTTACCTAACGTGTACTTCCTGACGTGAAAATAAAATTGAAAACCTCGTAGACGAAACGCAATACACGTCACATAAAAACTGACCCTCACTGTTGTGTCAAGTCCCCATCCAGAGGAAGATCCCTTTAATAAATTATAAAGGCTTGTGGTGCTAGAAAATTCAAATTTTTTAGCCTCCAATCGCCCAAATTCCTAATAACAAGAAAAAAATACTATTTCAATTCAGGAACTTTTGAAAATAATGTTGCTGTTTGGAGATATAATAGACCTTTTGTACGACATCTCGCATACACACACCCAAAGTACACGGGGCTACATGACCGCGCTGTCGACATATCACACGTTTAAGTCGTGTGAAAAAAAGGTAATCCCTGACTCCCTTATGCGCATTGATGAATTTTAAAGTTTTAGTTGGTTCCATGATAACCTAATAGCCATTTGAAAACGTTCACAGAAATTTAATAAATGGAGTGCCATTACTTCTTGCAGAAATAGATGGAAAGTTGGATGTCACCTTTTGAGATGCTGTTGTCATGGCTACTGGCGTGCATTCTTTCATTAGTTTATTAAATGAAATTAGTTTTCTGGGAATATATCAGAAACTGTTGGTTTTAGAGCCTTAAAATGTTGTTTTCGGGGACCCTTCACGGCTATTTAGAGTCCCTGAGTTTTGATTCTGAAACCAAGGAGCAGAAAATAAGTATTGTCTCGTCGTTGTAGGCCGTACTATAGTAATAATAATAATTATTATAATAATAATAATATAACAATATAGGAATAGGGACGTAATAGACCTTCGTAATAGACGGGTGGCAGTGAGAAGGGTGAATGTTCCGTGGAATGGAATGGTCCTGAAAACCATCGTCACGGGTGACGAGACCTGGTGCTTGAGGTACGACCTCGAAGGCAAGCGTCAAAGTATGGAGTATAAGGTCCAGTGTCGATGAGAAGCCCTGAAGGGTCAGAGGTTTTCGGACATTTCGGACATCCAACGTAACGTGACGACCCAACTGAAGGTTATCCCTCAGGAAGACTATGCCAGGACTTGTACAACCGTTCTAAGAAGTGCATAACCATCCACAGGGATTAATTCGAAGGATAATAACGGTTGTTTCAGGTAAGCCAACAATCCGTTCGTAATATAGACCCATTCACCGAACTTTTTCAGACAGAGGGTGTATATTAGCATTCTTGTAAGTCGAGGAAGCATATAAAATAAAAAGAAATAGTGTAGAGCTAATTCTTTGGGCCGGTAAAATAGCTTAAACATGTCTTCAACGGCACTACCACAGACAGTTTAATGCGTGGAGGGGAGGGGAGAATCAGTGATCTAACCTCTTCTTATGTAAGGATAATATAGTACTAGTATCACTGACACAAAGGTCCGGTCTCAGATAATATACCGTAATATGTACCAAATTTTATAGGGCCTTCAATTCTAGATTGGGATAGACTTTTTCCTGTCAAACTCTACTTTAAGCAGACATCTATTATTTACCAATACGTCTTTATTCTCTGCAGATGGTTTTATAAACTTTTTATGAAGTTTTATAGCCTACTATATAATAAGTGTATACTAAAAAGGAAATCAAAATGCTCATCAACAAAGAAAGAAAGAAAGAAAGAAAGAAAGAATACGGCCGTAGGCGACCTGCGCGTTGTGATCATGAAATGAAAGATTAAGATGTCGCAAATACCCAGGGTAATGGAACATGTGAAGTCAAAAATCCCACACGATCTGGCCGTGAATAGAACCCGCAGCCCTTCCAATGAAAGACTAGTGACCTATCCACTTCGCCGGACTAGTGGAGGATTAGGTGTACACTGGGTCAACAGGTAACTAGTTATATGTGACGTGTGAGGCTTAGTACAGCCAGCATTTCATGGAACCATTGCATGCATAGTTTTGACCTTGAAGCCTATTAGGGTTGCATTACGCAACTGGGTCAAAACAAGCTCACGCCATAAATTAAATAGTTTCGGGTTTCACCAGGTATTTCAGGCTGTGTATTATAATGGTATATTCTAAGAATAAATAACTCGAGGAGTTAAACTATTCTTGATGACTAGATAATCTTTTTTATTTTTACTGCTGTCGTTTCTATCTTGTCTTTGTTAAAAATAAGTTTAAGTTGTGTGAGCGATGAAGGAACGGGTGGCACGCGAGCGCTAGGTACAACCAGTGCGTTTAATTGCCTCACGTGCAGTCCCGTTTACACAACTTTTAAATGAGCTCCACGACACGACATCCCTGCATATCATTAGGATTTCAAAATCCACATTTCAACATTCTAAGTAAAATGTCATTGTCTTTTTGTATTCCGAGATCGGTTGCAGTTTTCTCGGAGGATCAGTGGTAGAATATCTGCATCGTGACCCCAAGATTGCGGGGTCGATTCACTTTATTTTTGAAGGACATAAGAAATCCACGACTTTCCGAGTTGTACTATGTAGGCTCGGAAAATATCTCATGCATCATATTTGGTGAATACAAGACAAAAATATAGGTGATTGTCCCGTGGTCATTGGTTGTTTATAAATATTTTATGGTACTGTGTTATGAAGGTAATTACTGCAGTTAGGCTAATCGGCAAAGTATTATGAATTATGAATGTTCTGAAGAAGTGGTATTGTTTGAGGAAGTTAATTTAATTAAAATGTTTACCAACGGAGGTTAATTAACCATGTCACCAGAAGAGTTAGGAAGTATTTATTTGCAGGAAGTGACAGTGTTATTTTGCGTGAAAGATATTATTTCGGTTACGAGAAGAATTTAAGTTAGTTATTACTTTATTTTTTGCTTCTTAAATTGCCTTTACTAGAGTAGAGTTCATTACAGGAAAATGATCACATGAATTATTTTTGAAATGTATTATTGTCCATATGGAAAGGGCTTCTGGTAAACTATAGATAATATTTAGTTATGAGAATTTAGGGACGGTCATTTAGGATTATAACTTGTTCAGTGACATTCGGAAATGTTCTGATATTTTATAGAAACTTGGAGTTGTTTGTTGTAATTTAGTTAGTTAATTGTTGTTGTTTTAAGGGGTGGAACAGTGACGCCATCTGCCCCTTTTGTAGTAGTTTAAACAGCTTTCTTTAGCTGGAGGAGCAGATTTATGCTATGGTGAATTTAGTTTGATGATAAACCCTACCTTCCAACAAACCCAACATACCCTGAGATCTCGATCCTACCACGCTAGTTATTATTTCCAGACAGCATAAATAATCTAGAAGATAGGAAGTGTTTTCTATTGTCGGCGGTGTGCAGTGGTTTTTAGCTGGGTCATTGCACATAGTCACTTTATTTATTGAGGATAAATGGTTTTAAGGAAATGAAGATGAAACATAGTAAACTGTTGAAATCTTCAGTTAGACTCAGATGAAGCAATAAGACTTAACTTTCCTACAGATTAGAAAATAGGCTAATAGTAATGTAGTACTTTGTAAGTGGATGCAAACGCGAAATTACAACAAAACTTAGAAAACGGAGAATCTTAGGCTATATACGGCACAAATCTTAACGTTCGTCCCAATAATAGTCATTCAAGTATACTCCTTGATAAGATTAGAGGGTTATAACTACACTATACCCATACATTTAAAAGAAAGTAGGCTACATGCTCTTTAACGGTGACCTATTTGCTTATTTTTGTATATATAGTGTTATGCTTGATTATTGTTTTTGTATGCATTGTGTACAGTAGTATGATTAAATGTATGATGTTGAAAAAATACATACCAAGTATCATCATTCATGTCTTATATAGACATTGACCCGGGATTGAGCTTGCCGGAGCATTTGTACATGATGTTGTGCTTACTGACCACGATTTCCAAGCGCATAAAATAACAAATACACACAGCCAAAGAGAACAGGATATGATGATGTGACCAAGCTCCTTCATACTGATGAGGTAGCCTGCAGTGAGATGTAATTTAGGTCTGACTGCCATAGTAACCAGCCACAAATGCATTCCTCCCTCTCTTGGGTCATTCAAATTTAAATAGTTGTAATTATTATCACTTTGAGTCAATAAAATAAATTAACGTGCCTATCAGCCTATCTCCCCCTCGCCATTCAGACCTTCACCAGACCCCATGTAGTCCAGCCCTGAACTCCCATCTAGAGATTTTAAAGAGAATTAACGTAGGCTATACTGGTGGAAATATATTGAAGAACACCCACTAGGAATTCCTATGTCAGTTTAAAGCCGGTACACAACAAAGTGATGGCAGATAATTGATCAAAATATGGAGCACAGCTAAACCTCGATGTTCCGCCACCAACATCCAAACGTGGAGTCGATTAGACGTCAAGAATGTTTCGTCCCTAGGAACCCAGTGCATCGTAAGTAATATGATGTAACGCTATATTCGGTTGAAAATGAACTATGGCGATTACGGTAGATTAAAACAACAACAACAACACTCATCAACTTGATCATCTATGTTGCTCAAGGTAACTATAGTGCGGGACAAACCATTGGAAGCTTGAAGGTAACGCGTAGTCGGTGCGCTGTTGTCCTGTACGTTCTCGCATCCAGCACGCGACTGAAGGTACGATGCAATAGCATGGCAACACCGCCGGGCGCGGGGTGGAGAGCGGAGCGGAGAGCCGGTTGACCTTCAGGCTTCCAATGGTTTGTCCCGCACTATAGCATCAACACACCTGAAGTAATGGTAAATGCGTTTCCAATGTCACATGACGAGGTGCTATCTGCAATAATGGGGCAGATGACCTCACTGTTCCTCCCCTTAAAACCTCAATAACTAAATGCAATGAATGAATACAACACTAAAATCTCATGTACCATAATATTAATTTTAGTTCATCGCAGCCTACTGGGTCACTTCATTAACTTTCCCAGTGACCAGCACAATAGAATATGAGAAGTCAATGTTTAGAAATTGACATGCGTAAAAACATTGGCACCTACACGAGGAAATCGGGGCAGATAACCTAGATGTTCCATCACTGAAGGCAATAATCATCACTGTCACCACACTAATATTTAGTTAGCTCTTATTATGACTACTCCCGCAGAGATCCGATCTTTCTGTGACAAGACACACGAGTTCGTTTTAGGGAACGTGTAGCGGACTGGAGCCTCGAGTGTAGACCGCGAACAGAAACAGTGAGTCGTACATGTTGCCGCACTACACGGCATACACTTACAAAGACCACCATCCTCCCTCAAAATAGTCGTATAGCTGCTGGAAACACCGCTGAAAGATATTGGCAGGAAGGTCCCGTACGACTTCTCTTGTGGAAGTAATGATCTCCTCGGTCGAATGAAATCCACGCCCACGCAGCTTTGCTTTCAATCTGGGAAAGAGGAATAAAACGCATAGTGCGAGATCAGGTGAGATCATGCCTGTGAAAGTCGTGATTCAATATCTATTGTTGTTTCAGATACATTTGCGGTGAAATGATTAAGTGGTCCACCTTTTATATGAACTTGTTATATAGTCGTCTATTACCACACAAGATATCGGGTTCATGGCTATGATAGTTTTGGAGATATTGAATATGGTCCTGGTTAAAATGTCGTGGCTGCCATGTTGAATTGGTGACAATCAGCCGCAGCTCGTGGTGTTGGAAAAGCCTGCAAATGAGCCCAACCTGAAGGAAGTTTGAAGCCTCGAGGTGGAGTAATTATTCTATTTTAAGTTGGTAGTAACTGACCAACAAAGCTCTGCGTATAGTGGCAAATGTTGGTATATTGCATTACTTACACCACGTCCATAAAATAGTTCAGGAAAAAAGGGTTCAGAACAGATTTCTTGTTTACTAAGAACAAAGTTCCAACTGGTTCCGCCTCGTCAATACTGTTTATTAAAATGTCGTGATACAATCACCTGTCTTTTATCACATCACATGGTACATGTTTCAACGTCTAACACGTATTGACGCCTTCATCAGCCTAAATAATTGTGCAGCACTTAAAACATTCCCTTTATCTACTGGGTGTAGTTAAAAATTGTACATAAAAACACACATGGATCACTGTAACACATTAAAAGTTGTTAAAACATTTTCTTATGTTAAAAGCTTAATAAAAATCCGCAGCCGGGCTTGGCAGTCTTTCTTGGCTTATATCTAATGTTGGCTTCCAAAAGCCCAAGCAAGGGGTGACCATTCCCAAGATGTAATGCGGCAATGAGCTAACAGGGCCGTGCTGAGTCGGACGGAGACGGAGACTGTCTCCGTCCGACTCAGCACGGCCCTGTTAGCTCATTGCCGCATTACATCTTGGGAATGGTCACCCCTTGCTTGGGCTTTTGGAAGCCAACATTAGATATAAGCCAAGAAAGACTGCCAAGCCCGGCTGCGGATTTTTATTAAGCTTTTAACATAAGAAAATGTTTTAACAACTTTTAATGTGTTACAGTGATCCATGTGTGTTTTTATGTACAATTTTTAACTACACCCAGTAGATAAAGGGAATGTTTTAAGTGCTGCACAATTATTTAGGCTGATGAAGGCGTCAATACGTGTTAGACGTTGAAACATGTACCATGTGATGTGATAAAAGACAGGTGATTGTATCACGACATTTTAATAAACAGTATTGACGAGGCGGAACCAGTTGGAACTTTGTTCTTAGTATATTTCAGTCAATACGGGAAAAAATGTGCGACTCTCAGAGTCAAAAAGAACAGATTTCTTGTTGACAAATAAAGCAACGGAGTTTTAATTTTATAGCTAATGAGAAATATCTAGTTTCAAAAATTAGCAAGGAGCAATGCATTGCATTCCTTTTCTAATAATTTAATCTATTCCTTTGCCTAATGAGACCCGATCAGAGGAGTCACTTTTCGCAGTTATGCCCTACTATATAATCACAATTTACCTCCAAAACACTACCAATCAGAGCTGTAAGAGAACTGTTCTGCAACATAGTGGAAGAGCGAAGCCAAATTTGAGGGACACTTGGAAACAACCTCCCCTCGATTGAACTATTAGAAGCCATTTTTCATTGTTGCCTAGTAATCCATGCTTTTTCAGTCGGTCATCACGATTCTTTAGATACCTTATGGCAAATTAGTGATACATATTTCAAAGAACATTTCATTCAGGTTAGGGTGTTTAAATATGGGTACTCTTTGCCTAATATGATTGTGCACAATAGTGTTGGCTGACTGAAAAGCGTTGTATGACAGCTCCCCTCTTGTTTTTGAGTTGCAGAGATCTGTAGTAAGAACTAGCCTGAGAGCACCAATCTTACTTATAGCAGGAACACACTGAAGAAGCACTTCTTTCGCCAATTATGGCACATTACCTTTATCGGTAACAGGAAGCGCAAACTTGAATTACGTACATTTTCTGCAGAGAACAGTGGTTTGCTTCTGGGCACAAAACCTACATCTTCCTTTTGTGCCACGGTTAGGAAAATGTTCAATATCATCATATCGCACTTCATCAACTGGTCTGGGAGCTGCTGGTTGGTGGATTTTATTTGCTGGTGCTTACAAATCTTCATAATATGATCACTGTCACCTCTCGGCTTTGTACACGAGGGCCTTTAGAGACATTGGATCTTTCTCCTGCAATTGAGGCTGTATAACAGCCATGCATTATTGATTCTGCGTCACCAAAAATGCTAAGTTTCGAGTCCTGGTCACGGTTGTAGGCTACTTTATTTACACAACATGACTCATTTAGTATTACTATTAATATTGTTTTTGCTTTTTACTTCATCATTTTGCCATTCACACAACCATTCGTCACAACACCAACCCAACACCTCTTCTTATCACTTCAGTCTTTGCCTGGCACTAGAGGGCAGTAATTCCTCGCTCTCTGTTGAAACTCGAGCCTAATAGTATTCCAGTACAGGTACAAAGGAAATGAAGGTGTCCCCGCGTAGACGGACTTCCTAGTTATTATCATTATTTAACTCATTATCATATTATTGAGCAGCTACAAACCGTTAATAGAAATACACATTGGACGAGCATTAAAAATCAATAGTTAATGATACTGTTATTTTGCAAGTTACAATACTGGATGTATCGGCACTTGAGCAACCAACTGTACTGCATGTACGCTCCGTGCAAGTTAATTTGATTTGCGACCTTAACATTACTGAATTACTAAACCAGCCATTGTCATCTGATATTATTAGACCCGAAGGGAAAGGTCAGATGTTGAACGCCACAACCTCACGATCTCTTTATCACAGTTTCTGTTTATTTTAGATCCAAACTGTCACAGGCATCCAGCGCGCTCTGTGTCACAATGGCTTGACAAATCGCCAACATGCTATAAAGCATAGGAATAAGAAAATTAATACTGTAGCTTCGTGCACAGTATAACCCATAGGTGTAGTGGCTCAGCGGTCAAGCTGCTTGCCTCTCACCAAAACAGACCGGGTTCGACTCCATGTGCGATTTTCGATATGAAAAGCTATGAAAAGTGTAACGTTCAGTGATTATGTTTTTACGTAAATGAATCTCCACAGGCTTGCAAACTTCTTCCGTTACAATCTAGATTGCTGATTGTTAGAAAATATAAACTATAGTTGTATTATCTTTCAGGTCACTTCTTTGGACTTGACTTGAAGTGGCATATCTCTACGGAGGCTATGATTTGGACTTGGTCTTTAGTTGTCATGAACAGACTTTTGTTCCAGAAAAAGGGAAAATAAAGATATATTGGAGTCAGATAGAGTACGTAAACCTGTGTCATTTTTTATATTTTATCATTTCAAATGATCTTGTCGACTTCATCGTTATGCTTTGGTCTACCGTTATGCGTTACGGTTACGGCGTGTATGACGTCATCATGTTGCTCAGTGCATATGCACCGAGTCTGAGTTTACTCCTGCGGTCTGGCGCTTTGCGATACGGAGACGGCGAGTGCGTGACGTCATGCAGCAGAGAGCACCTCCCTCTCTCCGTTCCTCGCGCGGGAAACCTAAGTTAAAGGGTAATGGAGTCTGTTGAGTCTGAGTTCACTCCTGGGGTCTGGCGTTATGCGATACGGAGACGGCGAGTGCCGGACGTCATGCAGCAGAGAGCACCTCCCTCTCTCCGTCCTCGCGCGGGAAGCCTAAGTTAAAGGGTAATGGAGTCTGTTGAGTCTGAGTTCACTCCTGGGGTCTGGCGTTATGCGATACGGAGACGGCGAGTGCCGGACGTCATGCAGCAGAGAGCACCTCCCTCTCTCCGTTCCTCGCGCGGGAAGCCTAAGTTAATGGGTAATGGAGTCTGTTGAGTCTGAGTTCACTCCTGGGGTCTGGCGTTATGCGATACGGAGAAGGCGAGTGCCGGACGTCATGCAGCAGAGAGCACCTCCCTCTCTCCGTTCCTCGCGCGGGAAGCCTAAGTTAATGGGTAATGGAGTCTGTTGAGTCTGAGTTCACTCCTGGGGTCTGGCGTTATGCGATACGGAGACGGCGAGTGCCGGACGTCATGCAGCAGAGAGCACCTCCCTCTCTCCGTTCCTCGCGCGGGAAGCCTAAGTTAATGGGTAATGGAGTCTGTTGAGTCTGAGTTCACTCCTGGGGTCTGGCGTTATGCGATACTGAGACGGCGAGTGCCGGACGTCATGCAGCAGAGAGCACCTCCCTCTCTCCGTTCCTCGCGCGGGAAGCCTAAGTTAATGGGTAATGGAGTCTGTTGAGTCTGAGTTCACTCCTGGGGTCTGGCGTTATGCGATACGGAGACGGCGAGTGCCGGACGTCATGCAGCAGAGAGCACCTCCCTCTCTCCGTTCCTCGCGTGGGAAGCCTAAGTTAATGGGTAATGGAGTCTGTTGAGTCTGAGTTCACTCCTGGGGTCTGGCGTTATGCGATACGGAGACGGCGAGTGCCGGACGTCATGCAGCAGAGAGCACCTCCCTCTCTCCGTTCCCCGCGTGGGAAGCCTAAGTTAATGGGTAATGGGGTCTGTTGAGTCTGAGTTCACTCCTGGGGTATGGCGTTATGCGATACTGAGACGGCGAGTGCCGGACGTCATGCAGCAGAGAGCACCTCCCTCTCTCCGTTCCTCGCGCGGGAAGCCTAAGTTAATGGGTAATGGAGTCTGTTGAGTCTGAGTTCACTCCTGGGGTCTGGCGTTATGCGATACGGAGACGGCGAGTGCCGGACGTCATGCAGCAGAGAGCACCTCCCTCTCTCCGTTCCTCGCGCGGGAAGCCTAAGTTAATGGGTAATGAAGTCTGTTGAAAGGTTCCTGAGCCTTTCTAACATGTGTAGCATTTGTAGCATGCTTCATTTGAAATGATATAAAGTCTAGTCTCTCAGACTGACTGTATCTTTTTTTTATCATCTGATGGCCCCGACGTGATCGGAGACGTATATAAATTACTGTGAATATTCTTATCCAAGAAGAGAAGGAATCAACATGGAACCTATTAGACGAAGTATAAAAATAAATTTCAATGTATTAAAGAGTTACTTGCAACAGAAATTACCTCTCAGAATAGTGACTTGTTGAAATCAATTTTAACCAATTGGAAAGTTTAATAGAGGAACTTCATGATATTGACGTGAAAATAATGGATCATTTATTAGACAATGATGCGGAGGAGAATGTTATTTTAGCTGAAACAGAAAGTACCGAGAAATACAGTGATGATTTTGAGGTTATTAAGGTACAAATGAACAATATTTATTTATTTTTATTTATTTATTTATTTAATAATTATTAGATACAACCATGAATAGGTCATTTTACACTAATATTTTAACAATTTTAAATAATATTAACAAAACAACAACAACAATAACAGGTAACAAATGGCAGTGATGGCAGCAAGGGACCAATCTCGGGAAAGACGTAGGGAATGATTGGAGTAGTGGGTGATTAGGAGGGTGAGGGGGTAGGGATTGAGGATGAAAGGGATCTTCTAATGTTAAGTTTTAATGTTCTATAGGGAGAGAATATGTCAATATTTGGAAGGGAGTTGCTAAGGGTTGGCAGACGGTGGAAAATAGAGCGCTTCTGTACTTCAAGACGTGGGCGAGGTATGTGGTGTAAATGGTTCTGACGTGTTGAACGGGAGGGAACGTGGAGTGGGAAGTAGCTTAGTAGCATGTTACATTTTGTGTAACCATTCATAATTTTATGTAGGAAACACAGGTCAGTAAATTGTAGACGGCTTCTCAGGTCGAGTACATTGAGCCGATTTAAAATGTCGGATTTGGCAAAGTGCCTTAGTGAAGGATTGCGAGCTTTGACTATTGATATGAAGAAATTAAAGACACTGTTCAATTTAGAAATATTGGTTATTGCCGAGGCAGACCAAATTGGAGAAGAGAAATCTAGGATAGGGAGAACATATGTGGTGAAGTATAATTTAAGTGCAGTGAGGTCTTTAATTTCTGTGAACCTGTATAGAATGCCGAGACTGCGCATTGCGCGAGATTTGATGTGGTCAATGTGGGGAGAGAATGTCAGTTTATCATCGTGAATAATTCCTAAATCTCTTACCTGAGAAGCCGTATCCAATTTATTTCCACAAATTTTATAGTCGGCCTGATTTCCAGATTTCAGTAGTGAAAAAGACACACTGAAGCACTTTTTGGGATTTGGAGATAACCTCCATTTGTTGAACCAGTCAGTACATGCATTCACTGCTTCCTGGAGCTCAGTGCGGTCGTCAGAACTGGAAATGTTTCTGAATATCTTGAGGTCATCAGCGTACAGAAGAATGGAACACGGAGAATTTTGCACACATGTGTTTATATCGTCCATATACAGCACGAAGAGAAGGGGTCCCAGGATACTGCCCTGAGTTACTCCTGATAAGACTGGGAGCCAGGACGATACAGACCCTGGAAGCACTACCCGTTGTTGCCTATTGGACAGGAAACTTTGTATTAGGGACAGGAAGGATCCATGTACGTTGTATCGTGAAGCAAGCTTGTGGAGGAGAAGGAAATGGTTCACGGAATCAAATGCTTTGGCCAGGTCAACGTAGATTACATCTAGCTGAGATTTTTGTTCAATTGCAGAAATTATGTGATGGTTCAGAACAGTCAGATTTGTTAAACATGATTTTCCAGGGACGAAGCCATGTTGTTCTTCTGAGAGGTGAGGTTTGGTGAAAGTGAGGAGACGGCAATGTATTATTCTTTCGAAGACTGAAGAGAGTATAGGGACGATAGATATAGGTCTGTATGAGGAAATTTCGTGCTTGCTGCCTGATTTAAAGACAGGTGTGACGTCAGCTCTTTTCCATGAGTCGGGAAAAGTGCCGGATGTCATGCACCAGTTGAGTATTATGGACAAGGGGATGCTGAGAGATGCACAGGTGTTTTTCAGGAATATAGGGCTTATGTCTGATGGCCCAGTAGATCGGTTTGCGGGCAGACTTTTTAAGATATTTTGGATTTCATCGGGGGTCGTTGAAATTTGAGACAGTGAATCAGAACAGACGCTAGTAAGTTGAGGGGGACTGGGGATTGGTACGGGAACTGAAAAGGTTGAGTGAAAATATTCATTGAAATGTGTGGACCTCAATTCAAATGGGATTTCTTCATTATTGAGGTTTAGGTTAAGTGGAATTCTAGGAGTCTTTCTACGGGATGATATAAGTGTCCAGAACTTCTTCGGGTTATTCTTGAGATTTCCTGTTATGGAAGAAATGTAGCGGTTGTAATCTTCTGTCATATGAACTCTTGAAATTTTCCGTAGGTGAGTAAAAACATTGCGAGTATGAGGATTAGGAACTGATTTCCACAGTGACCATGCACGAGTTTTGTTTTGGAGAAGGATTTTGGTGTTTTCGCTTAGCCAGTGCGGATATTTGTTGGATTTGGGAACGGAGAAAGGCACGTGTTGTTTAATGGCTGAGTAGAGTAAATCCTCAAACAAGGCCACTGCGCTATTTACATCTCTCTCAGCTCTTAGCAGGCTCCAAGGAAGAGATGATAAATCTTGATTGACTGCTTGCTAGTCGACCTTCCTCCAGAGAGGGAATGTTTTGTTCTTGGCAGGTGGGCTGTTTTTATGTCTGCAGGCTGGGACGGGGAGGGAGGCTTCTATTGAACTGTGGTCAGTGTTCAGGATATTTCTTCCAACTGCCACGGTGACATCACGCAGTGTTGAAAATATGAGGTCCAGTGTTTCAGATTTCCTTGTAGGATATAGATTGAACTGTTTCAGGTGAAGACCGTTTATAAAATTAGATAAGATGAAAGTATCAATTGGGGGAGAGTTTATGGTACCATTGTCTATTGATGTCCAGGAGATACGTGAATTAAAATCACCTAGTAACACTATTTCATTTTCTTGGTTGAGGGCAAGAACAGTAGAGTTGAAACATTCTTCTAAGGTGTCAATTTTGCTGGTAGGTGGACGGTAGAAGCAGCCTACGAGTAAATTCTTCCTTTTTGGGATATTAATCTCGACCCATATGATTTCGCAGGAAGTTTCTAAGTCAGGCCGATGTTTTGCCTTCAGTTTGTTATGAACTGCGATTGCAACACCGCCACCCCTTGAGGACCTATCGCGCCGAAACACATTGAACTCAGATGAAATCGGAAGTTCCCCACATGAGACAAAGTCTGACAACCATGTTTCTGAGAGGCAGAGGATATCGAATTGGTTAATTTCTAATGAATTTTTTATACAGTCGGTTAATTTATTTTTGATGCTTTGTGCGTTCTGATAATAGAGGTTAAGGGGTCCTGGGTTTAAGTGAATGTCACCTGATAGTAGAAGTAGTATGAAGTACACTGCACTGGAGGAAGCACGGCAACCCTGTACTGGTCCACGAGGTGTGGCGGAGACATGGCGGCGCACTGGTAGGTTACAAGCTGCCGCGGTTGAGAAAGTAAAGTGTCTATCTGCACAGAACCACTGAATTTCCTGGTCACACGACACATCACCATGATTGGAAATGTTTTTAGATACAGTTGCGCACCATACAGTACACTTGAACACGCAAATTACAACTAAAATACAGTAATATGCAAGAGCTGCTAACACACGAGATCGGTCACTTGCCGCCATCTTGGTTTTTTTGTTCCCCGAAAAGATTAGTTCACCACCTAGCGAGATGTTCGGAAATGAAGGAGATAATCGAAGCAGTACACGAAGGTCCTTTAAGTTACCCAAAATTGAGCAAAAGACATTTAATGGGGATTTACAGGAATGGTTAGGTTTTTGGTCTCAGTTCAGAAAGGTACACGAAGATGATACTTAGCACGACAGTGATAAGTTTCAGTATTTATTACTGGCAATGAAACCTGACACAGAACTTCAGGCAATTGTTCTCAGTTACCCTCAAACAACACAAAATTATCCAAAAGTCATTGTTGCATTAAAATAACGATTCGGCAGGGATGATCTTCTGATGCAAATCTATGTAATAGAACTGTTGAAACAAGTAATTTAAAATGCTACTCAAAAGGATAAACTCCCCATTTCAACATTATCAATTAAATTAGAATCGCATTTACGGTCACTCGGTACCTTAAACTTGACTGGCACAGATCGAGGCACATGGTTATTTCCCTTAGTTGAGTCGAGTCTGTTAGAAGTAACGTTATGGGGCAGAGGAGTCAATTTTCAAAACAAAGTGTTAGTGAAATGGAACCTAGGATATCTCGACTTGATTGTTTAATGGAGTTTATCATTACTGAAGTCCTAAATGAGCAACACATCTTGTTAGCACGGTCAGGTTTTGGTAGCACAGAAGCCGAAGAAAAGGCTGTTAGGAAGGGATGTTTTTCAAAAGTAGATAGGAAGCATATTAAAGATAAGATGAGTACACCTACAGTGGCAGCACTCAGCAATACTTCAGAAGACTTATGTATATTTTGCGAAAAGGCCCATGACAGCGAGAAGTGCTTCAAAACAACGAACATGACAGTTGAGGAAAGGAGATCGAAGGTTAGAGAAAAGAAGCGTTGTTTCATAAGCTTGTGACCTAATCATTTGTCAAAGAACTGTAAATCAAACATCCGGTGCTTGGTTTGTTGTAAGAAGCATGCCACGGTTATGTGACCTGATCTTTTGCAGAAAGATAAGAATGAATCGAAGAAAGAAGAAGGAGAAGATGTTAGACAGCGTCACACAACTTCTAATATGGCTTGTCATACATCTGTCCGTCAAGTAATATTACAAACACTGATGGTTACTGTCCACGGAAATGGCAGACGGAAAACAGTGAGAGCTTTCTTGGATTGTGGCTCTCAACGATCCTATCTTTTGAAGAAAACAGCTGAAGAACTCGGATTGATAGCATGTGCTGAAGAATTGGTTTCCCATGTTCTGTTCGGTCGAAGCAAGACCTCGGAAATAAATCACAAGAAGTACACAATCAAGCTACAGAAAATAGGCAGTAACGTTGCTTTAGAGATCGAAGTCAGGGACCAGTCACGTATTTGCCAGTCAATCCCACGAGTTTCAGCATGCTCTACCTTGTTTCATGAACTTAGGACGAAGAAAATATGGATCAGCGATGTGGGTGATAACTGTCCAGAAATTCAGCTCCTTATTGGAATGGACATCTATGCTGAAATTCTAACTGGAAATGTTGTTCGGCTTAAGAATGGTCTTACAGCTATTGAAACAAAACTAGGATGAACTTTGGGTGGAGAACTACCTGACAACTCTCCTGAAGTGAACATGGCCAATACAACAATCACGATGACTCAATCACGGACTTGTGGAATCTTGAAACAATTGGTATTCAGGATCCAATAGAAATCAAGTCAGCTGAAGAACAAGATCGAGAAGCGAAACAATATCTACTTAATAATTTAGCCCAGAAATAAGATGGGCGTTATGTAGTTGGTCTTCCTTGGATGGAGGGACATCCGAGATTCTGTTCAATAAGAAAGAAGACTTCAGTCGACTACGCAGAAGTTGGAGAAGACATGTCTCTTCTCACACTATGGCAAATTATTTGAAGACTGGACAGAGGAAGGTTTCATTGAAGAAGTGTCTCAGGAAGAGGTTGAGAAATCTTGTCATTATCTTCGACACCGACCTCTAATCAAACCTGAAAGTCTGACTACTCCAGTTCGACCAGGTTTTGATGCTTCATGCAAAACAGACAAAGGGCTTTCACTGAAGGATTGTTTAATAAAAGGTCCTAACTACGTTCAAATTATCCCTGAAATTCTTTTAATGTTTCGAGAGAAAGAGCCGGGTGTTACTGCAGACATAAGGAAAGCATTCCAAATGATTGAGGTACGAGCTGAAAATCGTGATTATCTCCGGTTTTTATGGTGGGAGAATTACAGAACTATGAAATTGAAGATTTATAGATATTCAAGAGATCCTTTTGGAGCCACGTATAGTCCATTTATATTGGGTGCTATATTGGATCATCATCTTTCGACTGTTAATGATAACGATGAACTGATAGCACGGAAACTGATGAAATCTATGTACGTAGGTAACTGGTTAACATCAGTTGATTCTGTACAAGAATACAATATGTTTCGTTCTGAAAGCACACGGATTCCAGCTGAAGCCAAGATGGAGCTGAGATGCTGGGAATCTACAGTAAGAAATTGTGAACTTTCGAAGATCGAAGGCAACAATGTAGATATTGAAAACAATGGAAGTGTCACAAAGATTTTAGGCATGAAGTGCAACCAGGGGCTGGATACGATGGGGTTTGTATTGCTGCTCAATTTCCATTCTCCCGAGATATACTTACCAAGAGAGATCTTCTCTCAGTAATAATGAAAATTTATGACGTCGTTGGATTTCTAGCCCCTGCGCTTCTCCAGGTCAAATTATTGCTACAGGAATCGTGGAAAATAGAAGCTACAGAGAACTCTAGTAAAGAAAGGGGCATTCTCCCGAGATATACTTACCAAGAGAGATCTTCTCTCAGTAATAATGAAAATTTATGACGTTGGATTTCTAGCCCCTGCGCTTCTCCAGGTCAAATTGAGACTCCCCTCCGCCCGACGTAATTTCGAAGAGGTTCAAACAGGAAATTGGCCACTTAGAAGAAATAGAGATTCAAAGACTGGTGACTGGTGGAAAAACAGACAGACAGTCTTGGTCATTGCATACTTGTGTTAATGCCAGTCAACATGCCTACGGAGCTCGAATATCTCCTCTCAAAAGGGTCACTATTTCTCGACTAGAATTGTTAGGTTGCCTTATAGGAGGTCATCTTACTTCATTAGTCAGATCATCCCTTTCGTTATAAAATGTGAAACGTTATTTTTGGAGTGATTCCACGACCGCGCTTGCATGGATTAGAAGAAATGAACTTTGGCATACCTTTGTCGACAACCGAGTCATGGAAATAAGACAGCTGACTGACCCACAACACTGGAGGCATGTACCTGGAGTTTATGATTCTGCCAATTTACTATCAAGAGGGTGCTATCCATGGGAATTGGCCAATTCTAACTGGTGCGAGGGACCACGCTGGTTGAGAGGTCCTGAAGAGAACACCAATGAAGGCACATTGTTTCAGAAAAAAGGAAAATCACAGACGAGCCTGTAACAATGATGGGGATTGATATAAAAAGAGATCTCACCTATTAAGATTCTACAACAACGCTCGAAGTAGTGGAGAAAGTAATGGTGTTTATTAATCTCATGTATTTTTTTTTTCAGGATTAGGGAATAACCCATCTCATTTGAGTACACTCGTGTTGACCGACTGAAAGGCATCAAACTTTTTTTTAGTAGAGAGAGTCAAAATGGTCCACTAAAATTTTCGGAATTAAGAGAAGCAGAATTACTTATTATAAGTGTGTACAATGGGAGTTACTTCCTCGAGGGGGTGACACAATAAGCGGATTGAAAGTAATTCAAGACAGAAAAGGACTACATCGTGTGAAGACCAAGATTACAATGGGGAATGACCTTTTCAATTTCCGATCCCCCCTTTTACTGCCCAGGAATCATGATGTAGTTGATGCCTTGATCAAGGAACAACATAAAGTTCACTGTCATTCTGGCATACAATTTCTCCTTGTACAGCTGAGAAAGAAGTTTTGGATCATTCAGAGTAGAAGAGCCATTAGAAATGTGATTTCAGAGTTCAGCAAGCAGAATCAGAGGCTACTCCACTACCACAAGATCGTATCAAGAATGCTGCAATATTTGAAGTTACTAGAATTGATCTAGCTGGACCATTGATTTTAAAGAATGGTTCGTAGGTGTATAGCGCAATTTACTGGGCTGTTCACTTAAAACTCGTATCTTCACTCAGCACGGAAACATTCCTTCTGTCATTACGAAGATTCATTGCGAGAAGAGGATGTCCATCCATCATATGTTGTGACAACGGAACTAATTTGGTTGGAACTGCAAATATGCTAAAAGAAATGTCCCTCCTGAAAATCCTGAATGAATCTCAAATACAAGAAATTGAGTTGAAGTTCAAACCTCCCACAGCTTGTTGGTGGGGAGGTTGGTGGGAGCGCCTGGTTCGTTCTGTCAAGGAGCTACTGAAGAGGATGCTCGGGAAGTCTGTTCTGACTTATGAAGAACTGTCAACTTCATTATGTGATGTGGAATCGGTTATTAATGGCCGCCCACTGACATACGCATCAGAGGATCCAGAAGACTTAACTCCAAGCATGTTTCTTCATGAGATCATTACCTACCCATGCATCAGATCTAGATAAATTAAGGGGGAAAAGTTCCGTTCTCGCTTACGTTTCAGACAGTCCTTAATTCAAGAACTGTAGCAGTGCTTCAGAAAGGAATATCTTTCACAGTTGGTCCAGCATCTCTGAAGGAAGGTGACAAGGTATTACTTGGTTCTGAGAAACTGAAAAGGGTCGAATACCCTTTGGCGAGAATTTTAACGCTCTTCCATGGTCGCGATGGTGCAGTGCGTGTAGTTAAAGTGAAAACGAAAGATGGGGGTTCTGATTCGCCGAATTGAAAGAGTTTACCCTCTGGAGGTAGACAGTGAATAAACAATTTTCGAAAGAAAATCGGACTTAAAGACAACATCAGGACAGAGTTCGTATGTGACAAAAGTGGTCGAGTAGTAATACCTAACGGCAAGTTAGTGACTGCATTATGAAACAAGTGCTGTTTATTTTTCTATTTTTGTGTAGTGTGTGTAACACATAATACATCCAACCTATGCTGTTCGCTTATCCTTGCATCGTCTTACATACAGTATAAATCAGCGGCGCCCAGCCTTTGCACGCCGGCTGGCTCGCTCCAGCCTCTCTTGCCTGGGCTGCCTGACCTAACTGCTACTGCTCTTCATCGTGTCTGACCGAGTCAAGTTGGGATCGCTAGCGCACCTTACGTAATGAAACAATCTGTTCGTCCAATGTGTTGTTTGTCCGACACATCCTAATTGTGTTTCGCGCGTTTCTCCACGTACTGACATTTGAGGATTATGTTCTTAGCATTAAAACAGTCGGAAATAATGATATGGAACTCATTCGAGGCTTTGCAATTTCGGTAATATTATTAATTTTTTCCCCATTGTTTTCGTTTTCCATCATTTTGTTTTCATACTTACTGACACCCCCCTTTACTACTTAAAGGAAAATAATAATGTGTGTGTGGAGCCACTGAGCTTTTGCAAACCATACCCGAGGAAATCTTTGGAAATGTCATCGAGAACTAGTACTCAGAAATGATACACTTATACCAATTGCGACATCATCTATTCTGACAAACATATTTACAATAATTAAAAAAACACATGCACATAACCTAATTAACATGCACATTTAAAACTTAAGGTGTGAAACTCAAACTTACATGCATTACTGAAGTACCATTCTGCATCGTCAAAATCCCAACATACATCCTTTAAATAAATCAAAGCCTGATTCATGCTCCATTGCTCGACAAATCCAACATGCAATAGTTAAAATATTTATAACGTACGTTTTCATGTAATTCGGCAGAACTACTTCAAACGTCCAACTAATATTCTTAAAAACGTCGTACAATCATATATATATCCTTATTTAAGGAGATCAGCATTCCATTTTACAGATTGAAGACAAGTATCTCGTAGCATACATAAGAGTTTTCGGTCCGCACATATTTATAGAAAATATTAAGAAGTCAACTTATTATAAATTCCCAAACAACGTCCCACGACTTTGACATCATCATATAGGCTTCATAATTAAACATCAATCGTCGACTATCATTAAATACGGACCACTCCAGAAAATACGTCTATCACGTCTTAATGGATCCCAAAATCTCTCTTAATTAAAAAAACATCTGATCTCCAACCATAGTTGGACAATAATCATCTCTGCCCATCACATCAGACAAAACAGAAATGAAAAACATCAAAGAATAACAAGGAGCATAGCTGATCCGAGATGCTCGTAACTAGTACCAGATATATCATAATCTCCCCAAATAAACAAAAGGAAAATACAAACCTACCTCGTACGGCAACAACAAACAAACGACAACTTACAGAAACGACAAAAAGAAGAAATAAATAAATAGAATATACTCTGCCAGTTCAACATCGGGGAAACCATGTTTAATCTGCAACCAATCAGAACATCTCGTGTCTACCAATCGCACTGATGCCATACACTAATGATTTAAATACTACCAAGTGAATCCCAGACTAAATGTTGACGTACTAGATAATCTAACGTAAGTGCAGACATAAGGAAGAAGAACGCAAAAGAAACCAAATACTTTCTAACTTTTGCTACATCTCAATGCAATACATAATAAGGTCCGCACAAGTGTTTCCTTTCAGTTGGCAAACACGATTCGTAGACAACTCTACACAAAGACAGTAGGAACGCAGCGCGCTAATTACAGGACGACGACAAATATCTTCTGTCTCTCTCAGAACTATGCTACCCTCTAGTGAGCGTTTTGTACAAATACATCTTTTCACGCTGAAAGGAGCTGCCACCTAGTGAGAATCGAAGTAACTTAAACTCACTGTCATCACTCGAGACGGAATGCGTACTTTAGAAGAATACTGGGTACAGCGTGCCTAAAAGAAACGGCACAAATCACCCCCTCCTGAAATTCGTCGATGGTTGAAGACCAAGACGACGTGACATGTGTAAAGAAAGTTCATGCACTCCATACAAATACTTCAGTATAAAGTTTCTCTTAAGCATGCATCAATTAGTTTTTTGTTTTTTTTTATAGAACAGACCCACTTCTTAAAGTTCATCTCCGATTCCAAAAACCATTGTACACATGCTAGTCACTCCACCTTTTCCAAACAATAGGAGTCCATGTCACAACAGCGGAAGATACACATGCTTATACAAGTTCAACACATACTTCAGTATACAATACAATCAGGTAGCAATACAGAGTTTTCCACAATTATTTTTCAACGTCATCTTGATGTGCGCAGCAGAGTTCCAATCCAACAAGGATCAAGTAGATCGTTTCAAATTCCATTTCAAGAAATCTTCACTCCCAGCCAGTAACCTCAATGTAGACAACACCACGTAGAAAATCGAGCTGTGAACAATCACATCTCCGAAAGCATTTTGTTTTGGATTCACTTAACATCTAACAAGAAAAATAACAAGAAACATGACCCAAATTCACTAAATATGGCATCAGCTACGTTTTTCATTAAATATTACCCCATGTTCAAGTTTCACACCTTTACAAAGCAAAAATATAATTATTTAAACCATAATGTTACAGCATTACAATTTAATCTCGATTATTCGACAGAAAGATCATAAATTTATAAAATCAATCCCATACTTCATATTTAAATTAGAAAATAACTAACTGAACAGAAAACTATCTCTCTTATTAACACAATGAAGAAAAATAAAATAAAAAATATTCACAGTGAATGCAGGCATTTGTTCAACACTGTACCTCTGTTCCACATTACTAAGAAGACTAACGAGAAAACCAGAAAATCCTAAGAAATACAAGAAAAAATATCATCCCAGAAACAACTCAACTACTAAAAATAACAGCCAAGAAATAAAACAAAGAACATACCGAAACCAAGTCCAACAATACCAGATTAAATGAGCCAACCACCCCAAAAAAACACAAACATTCATAACCTCCATTCATAACCACAAAATCCCACATAAAAATAGTCACACGTACCACCCACAAATTCCCAAAATTGCCAGAACATAATTAGAGCTCGTTAAAACATCGACATACACAAACACACATATATACCCTTAAAATAAACACTTCGACAACAACGACGACAACAACAACACCTGAAATCCATGTCATACTCGTTTGGCAATTCAATACGAGCATGATCTCCATCACCAAAAATAACTTAATACTACCTGAAATCCATGTCATACTCGTTTGGCAATTCAACACGAGCATGATTTCCATCCCAACACAAATATAAGTACTTACTTTCCAGTCATCATCCACCACAGGGAGAAACAAGGAACTTCTTTGTAAATACTTACCACAAATACATAATCAACTTCTGTCACCTAGAACGCAAGTCCCATACCTTGATATAATAGGATCGTAAGTCGAAGATAGACATTCTAACGAAAACCCCAATTATATACTCGGCTACTCGTTTTAAATAATATTACAAATTAATAACAATAAAACCTAACCTTATTTCAAAACAAGAAAACAACTAACTCCCACCCAATAACAAAACAAAGCTAAATACTCACAATCACTCCAAAATACACAATTACACCAAAATCACAAACACAAACTCCCAGAGTCACTACACAACCAAGAAGATTGAGTATCACTCGTGCAGACAAAACACACCCACAGCATGCACACAATATGCACACTAGAAGTACTGCAATTATCATACACAAATTTGAAGATTTTTACCAACAAAACGAGCAACTAATATTTCCTATACAGATCAGCATCACACCAACGACGTATATGATCATATGATCCACACAAGTCACACCTCTTACCTTTCTTAGTGATACCTCCTGTATATCGCTGGATCTCACGCCCCTGACAAGCATCAGCTGGCACATAATCAGGAACAAAAGCAGACCTACCCTGTAATACATTTCCTAATAAAACATTTCCATCATTCATAGGACCTTGATGCTGATTCCTCAACTGATCTGCTGCTCCCCACTGTAAAACGTTAGGCAAAGAAACATAACCTAGAGGATATTGAGTAGTACTACGAGTTGGAGCAGAATCATAAATTCGGACTGAATCGGCTTTCTTAACCTTTTCTGCTGTCAGAATCAGATCATTAAATTCAATGTAACTTTTCGGTTTGGCTTGCATAGTTAATAATGAACGGTAAATTGGATTAATTCCTTCCAGCAACGAAGCTACAATTTGTTCCTCAGACAGATGCGCCGCGAAGACCTTAACATACAGTTTGATGTCAAGAAAATATTCATTCAACGTTTCATTCATACGCTGCGGTCGATATACATACATACGATGCATGTCTGACAGAGCATAAGGAGTGAAAAAGAAATTCAATATGTCTTTATGAAACCATTCCAGAGAATTATGCTCATTCAAACAAACTAACAGTCTCTCCCGTAACATGCCGTCAGTACACGGAAACACAATCCTACAAATTTGCAATTCAGATAGACCGAACACAGTAGCACAATCCCTTATTTCTATCAATTTCCTTAAAAACTTGACCAAAAGATCATTATCCGAACCGTTACACCGATTAAAATCCTTAAGTATCAAATTTAGAGGATTCTGTACTGTAGAAAACTTGATATTACAGTCTGACATGATATTAGTAGGCCAAACAACATTAGACGAGGCATCATTATTCAATCTAACACCTAACACCTATGAACACCTATCTGTCTGTACAGACCTAGAACATTGTGAAGTAACTGACACTAAGTTATTCGAGATGTTACTCAAACTTACATTAGCATTGGACGTAGGTATCACGGTACATCTTTCATTAGCATTACCTGCTTGGTCATTAATACCTAAATTATCTGAGATCGAAATACGCTCTAGTGACATTACTGACGACACTGCTCGACCTACTACATCAGAATCATGCACAACTTGAGAACTATTCATGATCGATCCAATACTCTTCAACGATACAGATTCTAAATCATTAATAAGGCTATCCTCTACACCCAATTCACACGAATTACAAGATTCAGCACTAACACTATCACAACACACGACAGCCTCCACAGGATTATCATTAGTCACACGAGGGAATAGCCTAGAGTATTGTTCGGCCAACTTACAACGCAGGTTAAATAATCTCTCAGAAAATTCAGCATCACTATTAGACCAGACCTTTACCAAATCATCCAAACGATTGATCCAATGTAACGAACGGTACCTGATTCTGTTCAACTTGGACGCAGAAGTACTACCAACATCACTCGAAGAACAAATATTTAATAAATCGGAGACAGTAGGTACAATGGTGAACTTACCTAGCATCCAATAAGAATTGTCCTCAGTAGGTAAAATTATAGGGGCAGCTCTCAAGTCTATCAATACATTCAAATCCAAATCTCGGTGAAAAAATGGTACTTTTCCATGTATAATGACCTCATAGGAAACTTCATCTTTCTTTAAATAAGAGATAGCCTTCAAAGATCTCTCCTCCATTCAAATAAAACAGGAACATGAAACAAACAAGTACAATTTCATTAGAACATATATATAAGTGCACAGTCACCTCTTTATAGGTTAAGTTTGGTACCATTCCCAAATACAGCTTCAATGACACTTCCAAAATCAATTAATTGTGGTTTAAACACGAAACCACGCTCTGCTACCATTTGACACCCCCCCCCCCCCCCCTTTACTACTTAAAGGAAAATAATAATGTGTGTGTGGAGCCACTGAGCTTTTGCAAACCATACCCGAGGAAATCTTTGGAAATGTCATCGAGAACTAGTACTCAGAAATGATACACTTATACCAATTGCGACATCATCTATTCTGACAAACATATTTACAATAATTAAAAAAACACATGCACATAACCTAATTAACATGCACATTTAAAACTTAAGGTGTGAAACTCAAACTTACATGCATTACTGAAGTTCCATTCTGCATCGTCAAAATCCCAACATACATCCTTTAAATAAATCAAAGCCTGATTCATGCTCCATTGCTCGACAAATCCAACATGCAATAGTTAAAATATTTATAACGTACGTTTTCATGTAATTCGGCAGAACTACTTCAAACGTCCAACTAATATTCTTAAAAACGTCGTACAATCATATATATATCCTTATTTAAGGAGATCAGCATTCCATTTTACAGATTGAAGACAAGTATCTCGTAGCATACATAAGAGTTTTCGGTCCGCACATATTTATAGAAAATATTAAGAAGTCAACTTATTATAAATTCCCAAACAACGTCCCACGACTTCGACATCATCATATAGGCTTCATAATTAAACATCAATCGTCGACTATCATTAAATACGGACCACTCCAGAAAATACGTCTATCACGTCTTAATGGATCCCAAAATCTCTCTTAATTAAAAAAACATCTGATCTCCAACCATAGTTGGACAATAATCATCTCTGCCCATCACATCAGACAAAACAGAAATGAAAAACATCAAAGAATAACAAGGAGCATAGCTGATCCGAGATGCTCGTAACTAGTACCAGATATATCATAATCTCCCCAAATAAACAAAAGGAAAATACAAACTTACCTCGTACGGCAACAACAAACAAACGACAACTTACAGAAACGACAAAAAGAAGAAATAAATAAATAGAATATACTCTGCCAGTTCAACATCGGGGAAACCATGTTTAATCTGCAACCAATCAGAACATCTCGTGTCTACCAATCGCACTGATGCCATACACTAATGATTTAAATACTATCAAGTCAATCCCAGACTAAATGTTGACGTACTAGATAATCTAACGTAAGTGCAGACATAAGGAAGAAGAACGCAAAAGAAACCAAATACTTTCTAACTTTTGCTACATCTCAATGCAATACATAATAAGGTCCGCACAAGTGTTTCCTTTCAGTTGGCAAACACGATTCGTAGACAACTCTACACAAAGACAGTAGGAACGCAGCGCGCTAATTACAGGACGACGACAAATATCTTCTGTCTCTCTCAGAACTATGCTACCCTCTAGTGAGCATTTTGTACAAATACATCTTTTCACGCTGAAAGGAGCTGCCACCTAGTGAGAATCGACGTAACTTCAACTCACTGTCATCACTCGAGATGGAATGCGTACTTTAGAAGAATACTGGGTACAGCGTGCCTAAAAGAAACGGCACACTTACAATGTACTGAATACCGTTTGACGTTCGACCGATAAACCACAACACAGCAGAGGTAGTACGGAAGGGAGTGAGACGGGAAAGCGAGCAAGAGAGACAGACATATAGTCTTCCCCAACCGTCGCTGCAAGGCCATCCGCGCCAGAAGACCGCCTGCGTGCTGAATGGACACCTCTGGTATAAATGATCTTTGAAGCCCTTCAGGGGACCATTAGTTTCTCAAATAGTTTTAAAACATGTGTACTGTAATAGTGATGCTACATCATACAGTACATGATTTATTATCCAAGACTTGATGCAGGCTATCTCGATAGTATAATAATAATAATAATAATAATAATAATAATAATATAATAACCTCTGGCACTACAGCTCGTGAATGGCCTAGGCCTACCAAGCGACCGCTGCCCAGCCATTTAGCCTGCAGATATTGGGGTGACGCGTGATCAGCGCATCGGGTCCCCTAGGCCTAAAATCTTGGTTTTCGTGATCGGGGCGCTGCCTCACTGTACGACAACTACTCAATTGTCCTCACGAGGCTGAGAGCACCCCGTTCCAGCCCTCACGTCAGTTTCTGAAATCCCTGATGGAGCCGGGTATCGAACCCGGGGCCTCCAGGTAAGAGGTAGGAGCGCTAAGATTGACTATTTTATTATTTATACCGTCCTCAGAACGTTTACATAGAGAGCAACTCACTGCGTGTCGCTTGCCTTTAGGCTATATTTGACTTATCACAAAAGTTTCTTGAACAATACTAATTCCATTACGGTAGTTAAACGACCGATATAATTCCATTCGACATCTGTTGAGATTTACCAGATCACATCTGGAAGGCCATGCCGCACGGAAGTTATTTGCTATTTAAATATAAAACGAGTTCAAAACAGCAGAAGACACTTCACAAGCACTGCTGTCCTCTGCCGGAAACAGGGAATAGGTTAGCAAACTGGAATGAGTTTTCGTTGTGGACTTTTGTCTCATGACAATTGAGATATCTGAGATACCATAAGTTGGCAACTTTTTCCATTAAGGATCTAATAATATACTGAAAGGGAATACCATTTAAATAAATACATACCGATACTGCGCTGACTTAAATTGCTGTACAAAATAATATAGGGTTGTGCGTATTGAATAACATGATTTATTAGTTCACTAGCATGCATTTACGCCTGTGGGCTGAATCCGGAAAGGTCCGTCTAACAATGTGGTCGGCAGAATACCATTCCTTCACTGTGGAGAATTATTTCAAAAACAATGAGTTCGATCACAGTACAAAGAATGTATCGCCACCATTTCAAGTTAAGACTTGACGACAAATTCCCTGATCACCGAACAATCGTTAGATTGGTCTAATTACTGTAAGTAGTGAAGTCAGGTCGTCCAAGGGCACAACGAACCCCTGTGCGAGTGGAAGAGGCGCGCCAAGCTCTAGCCCCAAGTCGTCTGCGTTCCGCTGTCAGTCATGCCTATCTTAATGCTACAAATGTCACTTCGCTCTTGGCTGTGCGTCATCCGTGCTAGCCTCAAGTTCCATCCATACAAGATGCTGGGCGTATAACAACTGGGAGAACTTACAGCTATCCACGCGTGTCAATAAGCAGAATTTCCGGTGCTGGTCACCAACTCACCCTCCAGAATTGTTCGACGTGTCTTCAAATGTCATCGTAGAACCGCAATGCCTGAGCCATTACAATTAATAGTGATCACTATAAGAACGTTCTCCTTCCACAGTTGGTTAACCAGTTTCAACAGGAAGGGGCAACAGCACGTCAGTCCATGGCTGCCTTGAGAACAGCTTTTCCAGCCATGCTGATAATTACCGTAATTAAAATGCTCCACCATTCAATTCAAATTATATTCGAATTAGTACATGCTGAAGTCCAGTGACCACCAAGGTCACCAGAATTATCCACCCCAGACCTTTTCCTGTGGGGGTACCTTTCCTACTCGCCTTGCAACATTGCCTGACCTTAGGACCGGCCATGCGCCAAATACTCTTGCTTGTCACCCAATGGTGATCACTAGGGCCCGGATTTTGATACCGTAAAAAAGTTTAAAAAATGCACTTAAAATTTTCCAAAATGACTGTAATAAATGACCGAAAAGTGCACTATAAAATGGAGAAAATTATCTTATTATTATAAGCTCAGCAATATTTCAAAAATTCTAAAAGTGCACTATAAAATGGAGAAAATTATATTATAATAATAAACTCAGCAATAATTCAAAAATGACATCTTAAGCTCAAACAGAAAAGTCAATCAAAATAGATTTCTAGCACTTAACAAAAGGTTTATGTTCACTTTAGTCTGAGTTGCACTGCACTACAAATGTCATTCTGATGTTGTCAAATGTAAATGATCTGCGGTTTCAGCCAACAAGTTTTTATATCTCGAAAAGCTGCGTTCAACATCAACAGAAGTGATTGGAGCGTACTTTAAGTGAGGAAGGTCGTTTGCTGCTAACTCGGAGAGACGTAACTGTGGCATGACTAAATTGAAAACAAAAATGACCTTAAAAGGCCGATTTCTCTAAAATATGACCCAAAATATCTACCAAACTTAAAAAAATGCCTTAAAATGGAAAAATATCACACAAAAAATGCAAAAAGATTCAAAATAAAAATTAGATATTTGAAGACGGGATGGCCCGTTCGGAGTTTCTATGTACGTCAGCATTGTTTTAGACAGCTCAGTAAAAAGATGACATGTCATCAACATCCGGGCCCTAGTTATCACCTATCCGGTGTCATATATTGCGCACAACATACAAAGGGGAGAGGGTAGGAGGGTGCGGGTTACAAGGACGGGTTGTTGTTTCGTTCGACAAGCGAACATCATCAGATCCAAGTTGATGACACCTATCTTATATAGAATACAACTTACAAGCACAACAAAAACCCACAATGCTACCCACAAATATTATTTATGTATTTATGAAAATATATAGGCCATAAGTCCAATGAAGTACATTCTTGACACACATATACAAAGCAGTTAATTGTAAATCTAAATAATATTTTTAAGAAAATAAAAATAAAAAATAATAAAACTGCGGAAGTTAATAGCTAAGTTATTCATATGCCTAACGTACAGTTATAAATACAACAAAGAACTAAAATAATACAAAACATAATCATGAACACCTTGCCGAAGCGTGGCCAGTGCCTAAAAGAGAGGAACAGCCTAGTTTATAATTTAGACGCAAAGGCTTTCAATTTGTTGAATAGATAGATAGATTGTATTAATTCTATTTAATCAAATACATGTATACAATACATTTTTGATATAGGACACGTCAGAATTTACATCTATAAAATAAAAGTACTAATAGGTATATATTACTAATATTATAACTATTTATAACTTATTATAATAACAGATCTTGAGAGATACAATATTATTGGACAACTATTTACACCTTACTCTATTATCATAATTTGAAAACTTAATTCTATAAAAACAACAACTTACAGCTAGGTATTGCAGTTAAAATAGAAAAGTAAAATATAATTATAGATTTCATCGCTCCTACCTACGCTGGCTAAAGCGCAGTGTTAGGTCATGGGGCCAAGCTCTCTGCTGACTCGGTAGACGCGTGGGTTCGAGCCCCAACGTCGGCCGTCCTTGAAATGGTTTTCCGTGGTTTCCAATTTTCAACACCAGGCAAATGCTGGGACGGTACCTTCTGACAGGCCACGGCCACTTCCTTCCACATCCTTGCCCAGTTTCATTCATCTTAATCCATTCCATCTCTCATCCCGACGCGCAGGTCGCCCACGGGCTTCAACTAGAAAGACCTGCACTCGGCCTCTCAGGAGGCCACACGAAAACAAATCGCTCCTATACGCTAAGATATTCAACTATAGAGTAAAAACAATGGCACTGCAGATAAGCTTTCAACATTCTATCAAAGGTTTTTATTTTGGGGCAAGTTTTATATACTGGGGTAGTTTATTGTATAATTTAACTCCTGTGTGAAAAGTTCCTTTTTGATATATGCTTGTGTGTGTGTGTGTGTGAAATATTAATGTTTAGATTTTGTCTTGTGTTATGCCTATGAACATCATTGTTTGTTTTAAGAAAAACATCTTTCTTCATTAAATTCTTTTTAAAAAACATAGGTACTTTCAAAGATATATGTGCAGGGCAGTGGGAGAATGTTTAAATCTTTAAACAGACGTCTACATAATTCTCTAGGGTTTACATTTGCCATAATTCCAATCGCCCTCTTTTGTATCCTAAACGTGCTTAGTACATCTGGCGACATACCCCAAAATATGACCCCATATCTTAAGTATGAATGGAAATAAGCAAAATAAGTATTTCTTAATGTGTGCATGCTAGTGCAGGTTTTCAAAATACGTAACGCAAAGCACATCGAGTTCAGTTTAGTATTCAAATATTGTATATGTTTATTCCATTTCAAGTCATGTATCCATAGTCCTAAAAACTTTGTTTCTGATTTATTTTCTATTTGATGACCATTTAATGTTATATTGGGCTTCGCAGGATTCCTATTCTGTATAGTGTGGAAATTTAGACATACTGTTTTTTATAATTTATTATGAGGCGATTATGTTGTGATCATTTGGTTAACTCTCCTGTAACGGAGTCAGCAGACTGCTGTATGACCTGTTTAGTTTCACCTTTTATTACGAGTGTTGTATCGTCCGCAAATAAAATTTCCTTATGTGAATGAACGTTCTGTATTAAATCATTGATATATAGAAGAAAGAGTAGTGGGCCCTAAACCGATCCCTGGGGTACTCCAAATGTAATAATTCCCTCATTGGACAATGTTTCATTAAGTAATTTGGTTCCATCATCCTTGTGTCTCAAGCTTACTATTTGTTTACGCCTTGTTAAGTAAGACTCTATCCATTTATTAGCTAGACCTCTAATACCATATTGATTTAGTTTTGTAAGGAGGATTTTATGGTCAACAACATCAAATGCTTTCGATAAATCCAAGAATAGGCCAGTTACATGTTCCTTATTGTAAATTAATTTCAGTATACCATCACTACATTCGTAAATTGCTGTCTGTGTAGATTTTTTCGTTCTGAATCCATGTTGTGAGTTTGATAAAATTTTATTTTTTTCTATAAAACCTATCAGTATCTTATACATGATTTTTTCCACAATTTTTGCAATACCAGTTGGTAAGGTAATAGGACGATAGTTATCTAATTCATCTTTTGAACCGTTTTTGTGCACTGGAATTACTTTTGATAATTTCAAAATATCCGGGTAAGTTCCTGAGAGAATTGAACTGTTTATTAAGTGCGTAAGTGGATTTATTATATTTTCTGCACATTTCTTTAAAATTGCATCAGGGATGCCATCAATGCCAGCACAGAATTTATTTTTAGGTCTTTTATAACTATTCTTACCTCTTCACTTGTGACATGATTTATAAATAAAGAATCACGGCATATATTTATTTTATTATTAGAATTTAGTGTATTTACCTGTGATTTATTTAATAATTTTTGTGGAATTTCCAGAAAATAGTCATTAAAAGTGTTTGATATTTCCTCTGGATTATTAATCACTTTATTATTTCCGGTCAGTGTAATGTTCCTTTGTATTTAAGCAGATTTTACAGTTTCTTTCTTTATCACGGACCACATAGCCCTGTTTTTATTAGATGACTAGCTGATTTACCCAGCGTTGCCCGGGAGGTGTATTTACTTGTTATAGAAAGATAAATGCCAATATATTTCGCAAAGTATATTCACTTTGCCTCTAAGTGAGTTTAAAACATAGTTATCCAGGGCTCTGAAGTTAATCAAGTGCAATATTAACTCACTGTAAATCTAGGCGAAAAGTACTGTGGAGTACATTAACGTAGTAGAGAATGCATTAATAAAAAAAAAGGGCTGTATATGCACATTTCTCAAGGATCTAGTCTGACGATTACAGTACTTCCTGATAGTCCTTATTTTTGTTGTAATGGGTGTAACTTAGTCGTTTTGCTCACATAGAGCTCTTTAATTTTTAAATTATTGCATCCACTTTTTTGAAAGGAAACAATATTTAAATTATTCAATGTTTGGAATATAAAGTCATCATTCTGGAGTCAAATATACTTACTATTTTTAACGCCGCACAAATGGTGTGATTAATGAGAAATGGCTTATTCATGTACATAAGTCAGTGTGTAGGCTACTATATCTGCATATTAGGGAACAGTATTGCTGTATTTACTAGCCTATTATCTCATATTGGGCGGCTTTGGTGGCGTATTTGGTAGCATGCTGAGTTTCTATACCTAAGGTCGCGAGTTCAAACCCGGCCAAAGTCATCGGATTTTTGAAGAGCGTTAAAAATCCCTCAGTATGCCTTCCTTCGGAGGGGAAGTAAAGCCAGTGGGTCCATGTCATAGACTTATGTGGTGTAAAAGAACCTTCCATTAACTACACTCGTGTGAAGGTAAAATTTGTAGTTTAAAATTGATTAACGCTATTAAGTTCCAACGTTCACCGTCAGGTTGTGGTAGCGGTGGTACCTTTTAACCAAGTTTGCAGCTAGGTGTCGTTGACGGTAGCATTTGGTAGCAAAAGTAGGAACTACTTAAAACTGACTATCTGTAGTCCTTACCTGAATTACATATAGGCCTAACACACAATATTACAGCCATCACAATTAACACTGGTTATCAGGCAGATTCTACACACATCCAAAATACACGGGGCTGCATGACCGCGTTGTCTCAGCCCCTAAACAAACAGAGGAGCCATCCAACCTATCTCACCTAGTTAAAGCAAATGCAACAACGTATAATCCCAGTTTAATGTTAAATACGATGCATTGATTGAGAACACATTGGGCTTCTTTAGCCCTTAAAATATTTCGTAAGATAAGAAATATATTCTCTAAATCCATACCGTAATGATCACTAAAATGCTATAGCGGAGTTCAGGGAATTCGTGATAACTACACCATTACACAATATCATTCGTCAGTAAGCACTAAAATGGCTAAGACATAGGAAATCAGCAAAATGTGGGATGAACACCCATTTTATTTGAAGATGGCGGCAAGTGACCGATCTCGTGTGTTAGCAGCTCTTGCATATTACTGTATTTTAGTTGTAATTTGCGTGTTCAAGTGTACTGTATGGTGCGCAACTGTATCTAAAAACATTTCCAATCATAGTGATGTGTCGTGTGACCAGGAAATTCAGTGGTTCTGTGCAGATAGACACTTTACTTTCTCAACCGCGGCAGCTTGTAACCTACCAGTGCTCCGCCATGTCTCCGCCACACCTCGTGGACCAGTACAGGGTTGCCGTGCTTCCTCCAGTGCAGTGTACTTCATACTACTTCTACTATCAGGTGACATTCACTTAAACCCAGGACCCCTTAACCTCTATTATCAGAACGCACAAAGCATCAAAAATAAATTAATCGACTGTATAACAAATTCATTAGAAATTAACCAATTCGATATCCTCTGCCTCTCAGAAACATGGTTGTCAGACTTTGTCTCATGTGGGGAACTTCCGTTTTCAGCTGAGTTCAATGTGTTTCGGCGCGATAGGTCCTCAAGGGGTGGCGGCGTTGCAATCGCAGTTCATAACAAACTGAAGGCAAAACATCGGCCTGACTTAGAAACTTCCTGCGAAATCATATGGGTCGAGATTAATATCCCAAAAAGGAAGAATTTACCCGTAGGCTGCTTCTACCGTCCACCTACCAGCAAAATTGACACCTTAGAAGAATGTTTCAACTCTACTGTTCTTGCCCTCAACCAAGAAAATGAAATAGTGTTACTAGGTAATTTTAATTCACATATCTCCTGGACATCAATAGACAATGGTACCATAAACTCTCCCCCAATTGATACTTTCATCTTATCTAATTTTATAAACGGTCTTCACCTGAAACAGTTCAATCTATATCCTACAAGGAAATCTGAAACACTGGACCTCATATTTTCAACACTGCGTGACGTCACCGTGGCAGTTGGAAGAAATATCCTGAACACTGACCACAGTTCAATAGAAGCCTCCCTCCCCGTCCCAGCCTGCAGACATAAAAACAGCCCACCTGCCAAGAACAAAACATTCCCTCTCTGGAGGAAGGTCGACTGGCAAGCTGTCAATCAAGATTTATCATCTCTTCCTTGGAGCCTGCTAAGAGCTGAGAGAGATGTAAATAGCGCAGTGGCCTTGTTTGAGGATTTACTCTACTCAGCCATTAAACAACACGTGCCTTTCTCCGTTCCCAAATCCAACAAATATCCGCACTGGCTAAGCGAAAACACCAAACTCCTTCTCCAAAACAAAACTCGCGCATGGTCACTGTGGAAATCAGTTCCTAATCCTCATACTCGCAATGTTTTTACTCACCTACGGAAAATTTCAAGAGTTCATATGACAGAAGATTACAACCGCTACATTTCTTCCATAACAGGAAATCTCAAGAATAGCCCGAAGAAGTTCTGGACACTTATATCATCCCGTAGAAAGACTCGTAGAATTCCACTTAACCTAAACCTCAATAATGAAGAAATCCCATTTGAATTGAGGTCCACACATTTCAATGAATATTTTCACTCAACCTTTTCAGTTCCCGTACCAATCCCCAGTCCCCCTCAACTTACTAGCGTCTGTTCTGATTCACTGTCTCAAATTTCAACGACCCCCGATGAAATCCAAAATATCTTAAAAAGTCTGCCCGCAAACCGATCTACTGGGCCATCAGACATAAGCCCTATATTCCTGAAAAACACCTGTGCATCTCTCAGCATCCCCTTGTCCATAATACTCAACTGGTGCATGACATCCGGCACTTTTCCCGACTCATGGAAAAGAGCTGACGTCACACCTGTCTTTAAATCAGGCAGCAAGCACGAAATTTCCTCATACAGACCTATATCTATCGTCCCTATACTCTCTTCAGTCTTCGAAAGAATAATACATTGCCGTCTCCTCACTTTCACCAAACCTCACCTCTCAGAAGAACAACATGGCTTCGTCCCTGGAAAATCATGTTTAACAAATCTGACTGTTCTGAACCATCACATAATTTCTGCAATTGAACAAAAATCTCAGCTAGATGTAATCTACGTTGACCTGGCCAAAGCATTTGATTCCGTGAACCATTGCCTTCTCCTCCACAAGCTTGCTTCACGATACAACGTACATGGATCCTTCCTGTCCCTAATACAAAGTTTCCTGTCCAATAGGCAACAACGGGTAGTGCTTCCAGGGTCTGTTTCGTCCTGGCTCCCAGTCTTACCAGGAGTAACTCAGGGCAGTATCCTGGGACCCCTTCTCTTCGTGCTGTATATGGACGATATAAACACGTGTGCAAAATTCTCCGTGTTCCATTCTTCTGTACGCTGATGACCTCAAGATATTCAGAAAAATTTCCAGTTCTGACGACCGCACTGAGCTCCAGGGAGCAGTGAATGCATGTACTGACTGGTTCAACAAATGGAGGTTATCTCCAAATCCCAAAAAGTGCTTCAGTGTGTCTTTTTCACTACTGAAATCTGGAAATCAGGCCGACTATAAAATTTGTGGAAATATATTGGATACGGCTTCTCAGGTAAGAGATTTAGGAATTATTCACGATGATAAACTGACATTCTCTCCCCACATTGACCACATCAAATCTCGCGCAATGCGCAGTCTCGGCATTCTATACAGGTTCACAGAAATTAAAGACCTCACTGCACTTAAATTATACTTCACCACATATGTTCTCCCTATCCTAGATTTCTCTTCTCCAATTTGGTCTGCCTCGGCAATAACCAATATTTCTAAATTGAACAGTGTCTTTAATTTCTTCATATCAATAGTCAAAGCTCGCAATCCTTCACTAAGGCACTTTGCCAAATCCGACATTTTAAATCAGCTCAATGTACTCGACCTGAGAAGCCGTCTACAATTTACTGACCTGTCTTTCCTACATAAAATTATGAATGGTTACACAAAATGTAACATGCTACTAAGCTACTTCCCACTCCACGTTCCCTCCCGTTCAACACGTCAGAACCATTTACACCACATACCTCGCCCACGTCTTGAAGTACAGAAGCGCTCTATATGCCACCGTCTGCCAACCCTTAACTCCCTTCCAAATATTGACATATTCTCTCCCTATAGAACATTCAAACATAACATTAGAAGATCCCTTTCATCCTCAATCTCTACCCCCTCACCCTCCTAATCGCCCACTACCCCAATCATTCCCTACGTCTTTCCCGAGATTTGTCCCTTGCTGCCATCACTGCCATTTGTTACCTGTTATTGTTGTTGTTGTTTTGTTAATATTATTTAAAATTGTTAAAATATTAGTGTAAAATGACCTATTCATGGTTGTATCTAATAATTATTAAATAAATAAAAAAAAGATCATATATATGTACAAAGAACAGCACTTGTTTGTCAATAACCCAAGTGTTGTCATGGCTACCGCTAGCCTTAGTCAACACTTTATTTATATCCTCTTTGGTCAACACTAATATCTTTGGATTGTCTCTGTCCATTGCGGTACCTGGTGTCATTCTGTGTTACCACTGCCACATCAGTTCTAGTGGCAAATTGTGTTACTACCGCCGTAGCTACTGTTTGGTCCTTATCATCCAAAATCTAATCACAAAGAAAATAATGCTACTTTAAGAATAATCTGCAATAGTATGTCGAATGCAGGGTTTGCCAATGTATTTCTTTTTTAATTTCATTTCCCTATTACGACCCCTGTTGATAAAAGAGATACGGTTTCAGATTTGTATTGCGTTCAGATTTCTAATGGTTTTTTTATCGTACTTTAGATAATAAATGGTGTGGCCACTGCCTGCTGGATTGCATCCCTCCTGGCTGCTTTAAACTGACTGCCCATTAAAAAATATTACAGTATTGGTTTATGCGTACAACCTCGTTTCCATATATAGGCACTGTGTTCGCAGCTTTTTCAAGTCACTGTTACCGACATTTGTTTTGTATTGATGTTAATGGTGAAGTTGCGTTTTGTATTTTTTGATGGCGTATTGATGTGTGTGCTTTTGTAAATCAGAACAGGTCAAGTTTGAATGCCGAGGAATCTCATTTCATGAGTTACCAACGGAAAATTCACTGGACTTATAAAATACACACTAATACAGCCATCACAATAAGACGGGTTATCAGACAAATTCAACACACAGCCAAGTACACGGGGCTACATGAGCACGATGTTCCAAAGCCCCTAAATTAATCAACATCCCTTTCTTCGGCGGCCGGAGGCATTTCTTTTTCCTGTCTTTTATTTCCCTTATTAGCCTACTTTCGATTTTTGCAAAAAATGAAAGTAGACTTATGAGATCAACACAGGGCGAAAAAAGTGTGTCTGTCTGTGTGTGTGTATGTGTGTGTGTGAGTCTGTGTGTGTGTGTATGTGTGTGTGTGAGTCTGTGTGTGTGTGTGTGTGTGTGTGTGTGTGTCTGTGTGTGTGTGAGTGTGTGTACTCTGAATGTCTGTCCCCCCCTATCAATTCGTACACGGTGAATGCGAATTGAACGAAATTTGGTACAAAGGTAGCACTAGCAAAGGACACCTCAGTGCCATGTTTTATATCGCCGCCATCTTGACGGAAACGTAATGGCGGCCACACAAATGTTCAAAGCTTAAATCAAATTACGACTAACCTAATCATCCGATCTCTACCAAATTTTGCAACAACATACCTTTATGGGGGGAGCATCCTTTGACCAAACCAGTAGGCCATCAGCCTAATAGTTTGCGGATGGCGGCCATCTTTGTCTGAAAATCGATTCCCCCTATTAATTCGAACACAGTGCAACCGAATGGAACGAAATTTGGTACAGAGGTAGTACTAACAAAAGGCACCTCAGTGTCATGTTTTATATCGCCGCCATCTTGACGGAAACGTAATGGCGGCCACACAAATGTTCAAAGCTTAAATCAAATTACGATTAACCTAATCATCCGATCTCTACCAAATTTTGCAACAACATACCTTTATAGAGGAAGCATCCTTTGACCAAATAACTAGGTCATTAGCCTAATAGTTTGCGGATGGCGGCCATCTTTGTGTGAAAATCAATTCCCCCTATTAATTCAAACACGGTGAAACCGAATGGAACGAAATTTGGTACAGAGGTAGTACTAACAAAAGGCACCTCAGTGTCATGTTTTATATCGCCGCCATCTTGACGGAAACGTAATGGCGGCCACACAAATGTTCAAAGCTTAAATCAAATTACGATTAACCTAATCATCCGATCTCTACCAAATTTTGCAACAACATACCTTTATAGAGGAAGCATCCTTTGACCAAATGACTAGGTCATTAGCCTAATAGTTTGCGGATGGCGGCCATCTTTATGTCAAAATTGATTCCCCCCATTAATTCGAACACAGTGGAACCGAATGAACGAAATTTGGTACAGAGGTAGCACTAGCAAAGGGCACCTCAGTGTCATGTTTTATATCGTCGCCATCTTGACAGAAACGTAATGGCGGCCACACAAATGTTCAAAGCTTAAATCAAATTACGACTAATCTAATCATCCGATCTCTACCAAATTTTGCAACAACATACCTTTATGGGGGGAGCATCCTTTGACCAATCTAATAGGTTATTAGCCTAATAGTTTGCGGGTGGCGGCCATCTTTATGTCAACATTGATCCCCCTATTAATTCGAACACGGTGGAACCGAATGGAACGAAATTTGGTACAGAGGTAGCACTAGCAAAGGCCATCTCAGGGTCATGATTTATATCGCCGCCATATTGACAGAAACGTAATGGCGGCCACACAAATGTTTAAAGCTTAAATCAAATAACGACTAACATAACCATCCGATCTCTACCAAACTTTGCAACAACATACCTTTATGGAGGGAGCATCCTTTGACCAATCTAATAGGCCATTAGCCTAATAGTTTGCGGATGGTGGCCATCGTTATGTCAAAATTGATTCCCCCTATTAATTCGAACGCGGTGGAACCGAATGAACGAAATTTGGTACAGAGGTAGCACTAGCAAAGGGCACCTCAGTGTCATGTTTTATATCACCGCTATCTTGACGGAAACGTAATCGCGGCCACCCAAATGTTAAAAGCTAAAATGTAATTACGACCAACCTAATAATCTAGTCTCTACCAAATTTTGCAACACCATATCTTTATGTGGGAAACATATTCAGACCAAACTGCAAGATCATCAGCCCAATAGTTTGCAGATGGTGGCCAAGTATGTGTGCAAATCGATTCCCCCTATCAATTCAAACACGGTGAAACCGAATTGAACGACATTTGGTACAGAGGTAGCACTAGCAAAGGGCACCTCATATTCACGTTTAATATCCCTATAGCACGTTGTATTTCAACAAGCTACTACAACCAACATTCAATCATACTCGTTGAAAAGGACAAAGAGTTATAACAATACCCATGCATTTAGGAGAAAGTAGGCTATATGTTCTTTACTGAACATCTTGTTTTTTTTCTTTTCATATCGTCTAGTATGTAAGTTAAATTTAAATTATTTGGAAGTAGTTGTATTTTTTTAATCATCCCTATCGTATAATTACGGGAAAATGAGCTAGACATTTCGCTCCTTGAAAACAATCACCTCCACCACCATGTATGTTTCGCTTTCCTTTAAATTGAAAATTTGCCCGTAAGTATGTGTCTAAATTAATATCATGTTTGCAACCGCATTGCCCACCAACAGCTGAAAGTGACCTTCTGCCAGCAAAGAGTTAAGCACAAATTCAGCCCTAGTATCTGGCATCACCTTGGACCGTTCCTTAACCTTCAAGAAACACTTGGAATACACAGGCCAAAAACTCAATTCGCGGAACAATATCATGAAAAAATTGGCTGGCACATCATGGGGTGCTGATGCAACTTCACTACGCACGACTGCCCTCTCCATGGTTTATCCTGTAGCAGAGTATTGTGCCCCAGTGTGGCACGGTAGTGCTCATACTAAAAAGATCGATGTTCATCTGAATGAAAGTATGAGGGTCATAACAGGTACACTGAGATCCACCCCCAACTCCCTGGCTAAACACTATCAGTATCATATCATCTCCAGACCTAAGACGACAGGAAGCAACAGTACGTGAGTGGAGAAAGGTACATCAACAAAATCACCTACAGGATCTCCCAATTCAAGAAGTGCTTAATGATCTTTCCTCCAGTCGTCTTAGATCAAGGAACCCAATATGGCATAACATACCTGACATTAATTGCACGGAACAATGGCGCCAAAACTGGAAGTCTGCTCCTGTGAGACATCAAGGTATTCTAGATCCTACTATAAGACTTCCGGGATTTAACCTGAAGAGAAACCAGTGGGTAAAGTTAAATCGCCTAAGAACAGGTCACGCCAGATGTAACGCCATGCTACATAAATGGGGACTTCATGATTCTCCTGCCTGTGACTGCGGAGCTCCTCTTCAAACCGTAGAGCATATTATTCAATAATGTCCGATGAGGAAGTATGCTGGCTCACCTCAAGATGTTATTTCTGCTGCATCTCCCTTCCTGGACTGGCGTCAACAACTGGACATCTCGTTGTGAATGCGAACGCAACCTATGTTCTTGTGATTTATATATTGTACATATGATTTACTTATTTATATATACATTTATTATATTGTAATTCATCTAGTTGCTAGCCATACGTTAAATAATAAATAATTATCATATTATCCATAATGTACAATTTTGAGCTTAAGCCGTGTTTTATGTAATCAAACTCGACGCGTTTCAAAAGAAACCATGTCTTTCTTCGTCGGGAATAAACGGAAATACGACTAAATTGTTGCTAAGGGAAAGCAACAAAGAAACTAAAAAAGGTGCCCTAAGATGGACGCCATTATAGCCCCATGTTAGGGAAAACGAAAAGCCTGTGAATGCGAACGCAACCTATGTTCGTGTGATTTATATACTGTACATAATATTTACTTATTTATATATACATTTGTTATATTGTAATTCATCTAGTTGCTAGCCACACGATAAATAATAAATAAATATCATATTGTCCATAATGTAGAATTTTGAGCTTATGCCGTGATTTATTTAATCAAACTCGACTCGTTTCGAAAGAAACTATGTCGTTCCTCATCAGGAATAAACGGAAATACGACTAAATTGTTGCTAAGAGAAAGCAACAAAGAAACTAATAAAGGTGCCCTAAGATGGACGCCATTTTATCCCCATGTTAGGGACAACGAAAAGCAGCAGTGTATTACTTTCTAAGGGTTCTGATAATAGGTAGCCAGGACACACTGAGAATGTAGCCGGTGTCGCGGTTGAAATTATCTGGTGTTTACGTATTACAACCGCCTCCCTGATGATTCTGGGACGATATTGCTTTATACGGGCAAGAACATCCACTCCTTGGAACATGACATCATGGCCAGGTGTTAAAGCATGATCAGCAACAGCTGATTTATCAGGTTGAATGAGCCTGATACATATATTATGTTCCTTAATGCGAGTACATATCGTTCTCGAAGTCTGCCCGATATAAGCCTTGCCACAAGTACAGGGACCTCTGTAGATACCCACTGCTGCTTTTCGTTGTCCCTAACATGGGGCTATAATGGCGTCCATCTTAAGGCACCTTTTTTAGTTTCTTTGTTGCTTTATCTTAGCAACAATTTAGTCGTATTTCCATTTATTCCTGATAAAGACAAACATGGTTTCTTTCAAAACTCGTCGAGTTTGATTAAATAAAACACGGCATAAGCCCAAAATTCTACATTATCGATAGTGTCACGGGCCGTGAACGTCTAAATGATAAATATCATATTCTTTATGCTGATTGAATAACAAAAGAACTAACATAGTGCCATGTTTTCACGTTTTTTCAATCTCGATATTAAGCCTCAAAACTTAAAAACCCTTCGTATTGTATTTTTTTCCTTTATACTGAAAATTTGCTTGTAAGTATGTGTCTGAATTAATAGCATATGCTTTATGCTGATTGAATAACAAAAGAACTAACCTAGTGCCATGTTTTCGCGTTTTTTCGATCTCGATATTAAGCCTCCAAAGTTAAAAACCCTTCGTTTCAGGTATCGTCCCCTTAAAAAGCCGCGGAAGGTTGGCGCTGCAACCTAGTGGTGAATTAATATACAGTATATCCAGTACGCGTCTGAGTGTTGAATGGGCAGGCAGTTTAAAGCAGCCAGGAGGGATGCGATCCAGCTGGCAGTGAAAATGCCGCGGTGATCACATGTTGCCATGGAGATGGCCAGCCTTGCCATTATTTTATCAGTATATTTTCTGACTTTATTTGCCTTTGCTCGAGTGCAAAAAGGCCGAAATCAGAAGAATGAGAAAGACTATAGAAAATTCATGTAGCCAGCGGTTCCTTCTGGGTCCTAAACTATGTGTATGCAAAATATGGTTGAGATTGGTGGAACGGTGTAGATTTGTATACGGAACCAACCCACATACATACATACATACAGACTTTCACTTTTATATATTAGATTGGGAAATAAAATTATCATTATGCATTTTCTTTGCTAATCTTATTACCTTATTTAATATGCTAGTGTATTTTTTGTAGTATAAATTGAATTCAGGTGTTGTGTGGTATTGTTTAAATAATATGTGTAGAAATTTCTTTCTTTGACATGAATTTATAATCCCTGTTGTTATCCAATTGCTAGTTTTGTTATTTTGAACAGTTCTTTGTCTAAAGGGGAATGCTGTTTCAAAATAGTGTTTTAGGGTACTGTTAAATGCATTAAATTTACATTTTCTAGTTTATAAATTTCTGACCATGTTTCCTTATTTAATAAGTCATTAAAATATGTAACATTTGTTTCAGTGAATGACCTGCACTTTGATTTTACTCCATTATCATTATTATTGATTATTTCGGGTACTTCAAAACTCAGTATCTGCCCATGGTGGTCTCTAAAACCCGGACAATAGACTTCTATTGAATGGTGATATTTATCTGTATTCATAAAAAATTGATCAGGAGTGGATTTACTAAATGTTATTCTTGTTGGGGTATTTACGGTAGGTTTCAGTCCATAGGAAATTAGTAACTGTGTTAATAGGCCTAATTCACAATTTCTATCACATTTTAAGAAATCCGTATTTACATCCCCACAAATAATTATATCGAAATTTACTTTACTCGTGTCATTCAGTAACAATTCTAATTTATCTAAAAATAAGGGAAACTTTCCTGACGGAGAACGGTATACGCACACAATTATAAACTTAAACTGCTGTATTTTTAAGGCAGAGAATTCAAAATCCTATTCCATAATTAGATAATCATAAGTTGTTAACTGTTCATGATCTAAATTATTTCTTAAGAAGATACAAGTACCACCATGGCTAATAATAGATCTAGAGTATTTACTAGCTAGTATAAACCCTGGGAATTGAATTAATTCGAGTTGCTCCTCTTTCAGCCAATGTTCTGAAATACATGGTGCTGAGATGTCTTTAAGTTCATTTTTAAGCGTTAGATTTATGTAATCAATTTTATTATAGAGAGACTGAACATTCTAGTGGTAAATTTTAAATTTGTTACATTTGCAAGCTTTTGTTGGTGATTTATTTACATTATTATTATCATAATTGTTATTATTATTGTTGCTAGACAAATCCGAAATACCATTGTTGGACTCAGTTAAATTTGACTTCAAAAGATCTGAATGCCAAACCTCATATTTGGCTTCTTTTACCAGTTTCCCTGCTTCCACTCTAAAGATATTACTGTTGAACTATTCTTACCATTTGAATTTACAATTTTGCAGATTTCATCACTAAGATACTATTTCCTAACGTATTGGACTAAATTGTTTGACATTTTGAAATCAATTGGAATAAAGTATAGGGATAGGAGGGTGATATACAATCTGTACAGAAACCAGACAGCAGTCATTCGAGTTGAAGGACATGAGAGAGAAGCTGGTATTCAGAAAGGTGTAAGGCAAGGCTGCAACTTATCACCCATACTTTTCAATCTTTACATTGAACAAGCAATGAAGGAAATTAGAGAAAAATTTAAAGTGGGAGTGAAGATTCAAGGAGAAATAATTTCAACTCTGAGATTTGCTGATGACATCGTCATCTTGGCCGACAAGCCTGAGGATTTGAATGAGGTTTTGAATGGTATGGACTCCGTCTTACGGAAAGAATTCATGATGAAAATAAATAAATGTAAAACAAAAATACTGGAATGCAGCCGAAATATATCAGAAACCTCTATGGAGATCAAATTGGCAGGTGAAAAGCTGAAGGAAGTAGGAGACTTCTGTTACTTAGGAAGCAGAATAACCAGTGATGGACGAAGCAAAGAGGATATTAAAAGTAGGTTGGCTCAGGCAAAGAAAGCATTTCTACAAAAAAGGAATCTGCTGACATCGAATATAGATTTAGGTATTAGGAAGTCATTTTTGAAAGCCTTTGTCTGGAGCGTGGCGCTCTATGGAAGTGAAACTTGGACTATTGGTGCAGCAGAAAAGAGGAGAATTGAAGCATTTGAAATGTGGTGTTACAGGAGAATGATGAAGATCAGATGGGTAGATAGGGTTACAAACAAAGAGGTATTAAGACGAGTGGGAGAGGAGAGATGTTTCTGGCGACTGCTAATGAAGAGAAGAGATAGGTTGGTAGGACACATACTAAGACACCCAGGAATAGCAAGCTTAGTTATGGAAGGAAGGGTCGAGGACAAAAACTGTAGGGGTAGACCAAGGTTAGAATATGTTAAACAGATTGCCTCCGATGTAGGGTGTCGGAGCTATGTAGAGATGAAACGATTAGCTCAGGACAGGGAGGCATGGAGAGCTGCATCAAACCAGTCAAAAGACTGAAGACTCAAACAACAACAACAACGTATTTAAGTGTAGGCCAAGCCGAGTGTGGATCTTCCTGTCTAATTTACTTACATCTATAATTTGGACATTTGGAAAACTCTTACAAATTTTATGAATTTTTCTATTTGTAGCCTCTATTTCTACATTTACACATGATTTGGGAATTAAGTCGTATCTCTGCGGAATGTTCACAATAATGACATTTGTGTTATGCATGGATGGCAATGTACCCTTTAAATCTTTGATTACCTTTTTACTCTCGTTTTTATAGACGTCGTTTGCTCCAGCGATGATTACTGCATAGTCCTTTGAAGTAAGGGACGCACACTCTCCTACCATCCCGTTCGTGACCGCTGCAATTGGAGCTCCTGTTTTTACTGTCGAAGTGACCTCCATTTCTCCACTTCTCTCCAATACGCTAGCTGTTACATCTCGCCCGTGACTATCCGTAAATATCCGCATCTTCATGGATTTTCTCTTTATCACTTTCTTCTTTTCGTCTTGAAAAAAGTCATCATTTCCTTCGACGAGCGCTCCAAATGAATTTGAGATGGGAATTTCAGTTACATGTATTCCATTTATAGGCCTAGGCATATTCAATCTAACCTTACCAGCAACCACGGTCGACCAAGATTCCTTGCTTTCCTCTCTGTTTCCTTTTAATTTATTCAAATCTTCCATTAACATAGTAATATATTCCATTTGCAGCTTTATAATTTCATCTTTTGAGGTCAGTTCGTATCTCAGGTTATGACATTCACATGACGGTACCGGTAGGCCTACATTACGACAGTCGGTTTCACTTTTCTCCTCACTCAATTTTACCTGAGATCTTGTGATGATTTTATTTGCATTTTTACTTTTATTTTGCACGACGAGCATAAATCCGTAACGGTTACACTAACTGACGAGACACTAACACTGTTTTCTGTCGACATATTAGAGATCTAAGTTAACCTTGATGTTTACACCAAATTACACTAAATTTATTTTAATTATTACTACCTAAATGAATTAATCTAATTACCTACCAATAAAGAAGAATGTGAAACACGTATATCTTCCAGTCGGGTGAAAACTCGTAAAAGCACCACTGCTCCACTTGGTTCAAACAGTGATTGAAGATGTCACCGAATCTTTGGATATACGTTCCCACAACTTAGTTTAAGTTTATTAAATTATCAATAAGAATTTCTAAATACTATCAATATTCCGTATTTCACTTGACCTAAGGAAAGTAACTTTATAGATTTTAAACCTCTGTTATAATATTTTACCACTTTTAACAAATATTTACTCTAGCTGCTATTTCACTACACTTTCACTGTGACGCCAACTTGTCTGATTCAGAAAATATATTAATAACTGTAGCAAATGTATTGTAGTAGGTTATTATTTTCCTGAATGGTGAATTGAAGTGATGGGAAGTTCTCGAAATTTGACCGTGAAATAATTTATAGCTTCAAGTTATGACGTATGGAACGCGAAAAGAAAGAAAATTCATTAGTTCTGCAAAATAAATTTACCTGTCACTTCTGGAATCCGGTCACCCTAGTGTCTTCCAGACTTATGTCTGCAATAGCTGCTCACTCAACCACGACAATTATATTTATACAGACGGCTCTCGCACCCCTAATAACACTGAATCTGACAACGTGGGATGAGCATTCGTTGTCTACGAGAATAACAGCGAAGGGTGTTCAGCCCAATACAAATTGTCATCCAGCTGCTCAGTATTCCAAGCCGCACTATGGGCCATCAAGTCTGCTGTGGAGTGGTGTGGACACAACAACAGAAGTTCTCGGATTCTAAGTGACTCACGGGCTGCTTTCATCACAATCAACGACAAGCACAATCTCAGCCCAATTGCTGCTACACTAAAATCTAGAGCACAGCTGTGCCCCCACGTCTGTCCTTCCTGGATTCGAGGACACACTGGTTCTCCTGGAAATGAAAAGGCAGATATCCTTGCAAAAGCAGCCTCCTCACCCAACATAGAAATTAAATACAATAAACCACCCCTAAGTTATGCCAAAGCCCAAATCAAAAGACATATAATAATACAGTGGAACAACCTCTGGGTATCCAGTACAAAAGGGTCTGTCACAAGAGAATTATTTTTCTCCGACATATACAGCCGACTCCAGTGCAAAACATTAGTGCCCGAATTCATCATTACGCAGTTTTTCTCTGGTAATGGAATGTGATACTTCAAACGTTCTAAAATTAACATTGCAGGCGATTATTTGTGCTTTTGTGGATCTTCTCAAACAGTGGACCATTTACTCTTCGACTGTGCCATGTTTAGTAGGACAAGATTCGAACTTGAGTGTCATCTTAACAATTCTAATATGGAACTTTCAAAACCATTATTCCACCTGTTTAAGAAATCCTGCTGTTACAAACAATTACTTAAGTTCATTCACCACATCTACAATAATCTAGTTTCATAATTTTGTGTTAAGGACCTATAATTAACTGATCAAATCTATAACTCTAATATACCCATGTACAATAGGGTTCAAAATGTTCGGATATTCAATAAATACATATTATTTTCCTTAATGTTTGTTATGTAATGAGCAGCCTTCTATTGTTCAGTGATGTGAGGTTGAACATATTCCGTAGTAGTTTTGTTGATGTATCGAAAAGACAAACTATATGTAATGTTCTGTAATACAGTACATGTATCAAGGCCCTGCGTAGCTAGTGCCTGTAGTATGTTCTATCCTGCTGCACCCTTACGGACAGTCTAACAGTAAGAAGTAGGCCACAAGCGCGTGACGTCATGTTCTTGGCTCTCCCCACCTGGCGGTAGCTACGTGTGCGAGCGAGCTGTGTATAGCATGGTGTGGTACCATGTGAGCCATGCGAGTGCTTTTAGGTCTGCATGACCCGCACACTGTCAACTCTGTCTATACTGCAACTCGTCAGTTCAAGCGCGCGCGGCTAGCCAGTCCCGGCAGGGTTGCTCAAAACCGTTCTTCTCTTCTCTTCATATTATTATTATTATTATTATTATTATTAGACTAAGGAAGGACTAATGAAAATACCTGAACAAACTTCAATTGCAGACGAATGGGCACTCTTGAAGAATGAAATAACAAAACCCGCAGAAGAGAGCATTGGTAGGAAAGAAAGCTTAGGTGGAAACCCGTAGATCACTCAGGATATACTAGAATTAATGGATGAAAGGCGGAAACACAAGAATATAAGAGATGAAAAGGGAGAAGCAAAATACAGACGTCTGAGAAATGAGGTTAACAAGAAGTGCAAAGAAGTGAAAGAAGAGTGGTTGAAAGAGAAATGTGCAGGTATAGAAAATTGTCTGAAATTAGGAAAAGTACACACAGCTTATCGAAAGATTAAGAATACTTTTGGGGAACAGAAGACAAAGTGCTGTAATATTATGGACACAGATGGAAAGCCTCTAACAGATAGGGAAGAAACGGTTGAGAAATGGAAAGCTTACATAGAGTGTTTGTATAAGGAAAAGGAGATTGAGAATCATGTAATGGAAAGGGAAGAGGAAATTGATGAGGATGCAAAAGGAGATTTAATATGGACATCAGAATTTGACAGAACATTGGAAGAATTAAGCAGGAACAACGCACCAGGCATAGAAGATATACCGATTGAGTTGTTACGCTGCATAGGTGATGATGGTCTGATCAGGTTATTTCACTTGTGTAGGATTTATGAGACAGGTGATATCAAGAAGAATGTCATAATCCCTATAGCAAAGAACGTAGCAGCTGAGAGATGTGAAGATTACCGTACAATCAGCTTGATTACTCATGCTTCAAAGATCCTGTCTAGTGTAATCTTTCAATTCTAGCCACAAGATGGCTTCTCCCAGAGAAGCCATTTGTAACTTTGAAGATACAAAAATTAAATAAAAATGAATATTCTGCCTCATAAATGGCCTTTCTTTAAAATTTAAGCAAATGACATAATTAGTACTGTAATTGAACAAATCCACCTTTTTGAAACTCTTCTTATCTCCGGGCGTGTGCAGATATTCTGAAAGGACTGGCTCGTACATAGGCCTTACCATAACCTCCTATAAATTAATAAAGACGAAGGAAGGTTTACATGCATCTAACTAAAAAGAAACTATCCAATTTAAATTTACTTTATATTCTGAAGCTGCATGCAAGAAATGGATAAATATAATAAAAAGAGTGACACACAAGAAATGCAATTAAAAATATATAATATAATAATATAATAATAATAATATTTAGGCCTTTAAAGATTTCTTAGTTTGTTTTCACATTACCGGTAATGCCGTCGTCTGCCGTATATTTCTAGTTTCGTCACCACTTTGAAGCTGGTCAGCCATGCCATTATGGTTTACCGCCATGAAGGTCTTCTTCAACTTAGCACAGTTATTAGGCCTACTGTGATTGTGGCATAACAGCCAGAACCCAATCACCCTCCGTCGAAACACGAAGCACTCCGCTCAATAGAGACACACAACACATCCTGTCATCTCAAAGTCCAGAGAGACAATCCCCCACTAGTCCTCTCAGGTAGCTTGCTACCGCACCTCTATGCCACAGCTCCTAGCAGGAAGTCTTTTCCCAGAAGCGCTATTGTCATACGCTTGTTTGTCCAGGCGACTCATAGCAAGCCCCCTTGCTCGGCTGTCGACACACCCTGTTCCACGCCTAAGGGCTTCTTCCCGTCTCGTCTACATCCAGTAGTTCATACAAGGCCATATTCTTTACAGCACAAGTGAGCTCGTTTGTCATAGTTCTAGCCCTTCGGATAGGTAGCACCGCTTGCAAGAGCACCTACTCTATCTCGTGACCAGCGACAGAATATATCTCACCAACAAGTGACAGGCAATTACGTCCCCCACCATTCTCCGTACTTAAATATACCAAAACTGTACAAATGAAATATACTATATTCTTTACAACAGAATAATAGCAAGCTCCAGAATCTAGTCAAAAGTGACCTAAAATACATTGAATAATTAATAATAAAAAGTATTCGTATATGATAATAGTAATAATAATAATAATGACACTGCGTCTACTGCAGACGTGTCCAATGCAATTGAACACGTTGCCAACACGATAACATGATATAAAGAAATAATAAACCCACTAGCCTACATTAAAACTGTCATGGGGGACTCATATAATATAGGTTACAGAACGCCCCCTTGCTTTTCATTCATTTGGTCCTATACCATAGAATAAAAAGCAATCCTTTTAGGCATGACTTCCCTTCCAAAATCCTAACTCCTTCCTTCCACAAATATATACACAACCAACAGGGCTACTAGGATACGTACATCCTCAGATTGGAAATATTGTAAATCCCTAGCACCCTTCCGTCCTTTGTAAGGAGCTCGTACGCACAGGCCCCTAATTTCCGTGCAATTTCATACGGTCCTTCATACAAATGAAAAAATTTACTCACCAATTTCTGGTCTGCGGACGAGACATGAGGCACCCTCAAAAGCACAAGGTCACCTACATCTAACTTATCTCCTGCCCGCTTCCCTTGCTGCTTCTGCCGTTTCTTACTGGCCTTACATAAATGTTCCCCAGTTAACCTGATACTTAAATCTCTGGGTACGGCCTCCCCTGTCCTCAAACCCAAAATCATGGCAAGTTCGCTGACAGGCTTCCTGCCCAGCTGGACTTCTATGGGAGTGCGACCCGTGCTCTCGTGTTTAGTTACATTGAGCCAACGCTCAATGTCCTCAAGCATCGAAAACCAGGCATTATGTCGCTCACTCACATAAGTCCTAAACATGCGCCCTAGTTCTCTCATTACTCTCTCAGACATGTTTCCTTGGGGATACCTAATAGAGAAATACGTACACTGTATTCCCAGTTCACTCAACTTGGTCCTCCATATCTTCGAGGTGAACTGAGAACCGTGGTCTGAGAGTATTCGGAGTGGCTTACCAAACTCCGGAACATATTTCCCCAGTATGCAATTTACACAACCCCTCCCCGTGGCCTGTCTTAGGGGATAGAGCTTAACATACTTAGAAAAGGCATCAACAACGACAAACACATATTGGTAGCCATACTGAGACTTCACCAACGGCCCATAGAGATCAACACACACCAACTCACCTGGTTTCTGAGTTAAAACAGCCTGCCTTGGCCCTTCTAAATACCTTGTGGGGTGCTTGCACTTCTGACACAACTCACATGTTGCTAGGGTTTTTCTGACTTCCCTGCCCATGTTTTTCCAGAAGAAGTTCTCCTGAATAGCACCCAACACCTTCTCTGCACCATAGTGGCCTAACTCCTTATGATAAAACCAGATAATATCATACCTCAAAGACTTAGGAACCCACACGCACCATCTCTCGCCAAAGCATTTCCTAGTTAGCAAGTCGTTGAAAAGCCTGAATTCCTTATTACCCCTCTTAGCAATGCCCATATGTTCCATTTCCTCGAGTTCCCGATAAATGTCCTGAATCTCCTCGTCCTTGCATTGTTCCTCTCTCATTTTACCCAACTTTAACCTCTCCCCGTCCCTATCTGAAATCCTAGTTACACAGACCAAAATTCCTTCCTCTCTTCTAGCTTCAACTCCCTCCCCAGCAATTTCCGGGTGGCGACTCACAAAATCCGCGAATTCGTTTTCTGACCCTTTTACATGAAATATATCAAAATCGTACTCTTGGATCGCCAATATCCACCTAGAAAGCCGGTTCGAGGTTATCCTACATGTCCTAAGAAACGTAAGTGCGTTATGGTCTGTATAGATTAGGAATTTCCGGCCAAGCACATAGGTCCGGAACTTGCCCAGCGAATACACAATGGCTAGCAATTCCTTCTCACTAGTAGTGTATCTTTTCTCCGCGGAATTTAGACCTCTACTAGCGATTGACACGATGACTAGATTACCATCCCCATCCTTTTGACAAAGCACCCCTGCTAAACCTAGGTCGCTAGCATCTGTCATCACTATATACTGACTATCCTGCCCGGGGTACCTAAGTGTGACAGCATCCCTAAAACCCTCTTTAAGTTTGATGAATGCCTCATCGTGTTCCTTTTCCCAAACCCACTTAGAATTCTGTTTAAGTAACCCGCTAAATGGCCCGCACAGCTGCGAATACCGCAGTACAAACCTCCTGAAATAATTACATACCCCCAGAAAAGAGCGAAGTTGTTTGACGTTACGTGGTGTCCGAGTGTTGATTATGTTGTCTAATTTCGACCCTTCTGGCGTAACCCCCTGTGGTGTAATGGTGTGGCCTAAAAACGTGATCTGTTGTGCACAAAAGGTCGCCTTCTTAAGTTTCACTGTGAACCCGGCCCGATGCAACTTCCCCAAAACGATTCTAAGGTGTTCCATGTGTTCCAAAAATGTACGTGATGCGATGACTAAGTCATCGATGTAACTGGCTGTGAAATCCCCTGTGTCGTGTCCCAGAGCGATGTTAAGTGCGCGAATGAGCCCAGCTGACGATGTTTTCATACCAAAAGGAATCCGTGTAAATTGTAACAGCTGGTTTTTGTAACAAAAAGCCGTGAATTGCCTATCCTCCTTCCGTAAGGGTACCTGCCAAAAACTAGCACTCAAATCTAATGTGGACAGCCATTCTTTACCCCCAAATCTCTGAACTAAATCCTCAGTAGTTTCCGGTCGCTGATGATCCGGCGCAATGCGTTTATTAGCTTGTCTTGCATCCAAACATAGCCTAACTGACCCATCCTTCTTAATCACTACTACCAACGGATTGACATACTGGCTCCTACTGAATTCGATCACCTCATCGTTTAGCATCTGCGAAATGACATCATCTACTGCTTTGACATGGGCGTGTGGTATCGGGTATCTAACACCATTAAAACTAGACCTATCGGTGATCTCGAATCTATGCTCGTAAACATGTGTCCTACCAGGTTTGTCAGAGAACACCTCACTGTGCTCTCTCAAGACTTCTAACAACTGAGCCTTCTGCTCTACCTCCAACATGGTATCTTCCACAACACTTGAAAATTCGCCTTCACGCTCCTCTTCCACTACCATACTACAAGTTTGAATATCCTCTGATAACATGTCGCTACTAACCTCACTGACTTCTTCCTCTTCATTTAAAGCCTGGACACACACTGATATACTCACAAAGGTTCCCGAGTCCACCTGATAACTCAGACTAATCGTATCAAAATTCTCACCCCACTTGAATCTCACCTTAGATTCGCCATAATCAAGCTTACACATCTGACTGCTTAGCCAATCCGCACCCAATATGACAGGATACACTAAATTCGCGACCACTAGAAAACTCTGACGACCACATTTCTCATCAATGTACATTGGTGCGACAACCTGTCTACGCTCCCTCTGTGACTTAGTCCCAACAGCAGACAATATAAATATATTGGACACAGGAATCTCCTCTATGACTTCTCCTTTACTCTTAACCTCATCATAAAAGCCTGCCTTAATGCAAGAACACATGCTCCCTGAGTCCAATAAGGCATCGACGACTTGACCCCATATCTTCACCTTAATCACAGGACTGATCAACGTAGGCTCACATCTTTCCTGTGTAACCTCAACCTGGTCATCTAACAATTCCTTTCTAACATCAAGGTCGTATTCTATCTTCTTCAACACATGAACTGGAATACTGGGATGGGACCCTCTATCTGACCGTCTTAAAGAGCCCTGTTCCCGTTTAAATTACTCGGCTGAGCTGGCTGTCTCTCTTCTTCACGCCCCCTATTCTCTAACTGCCTTTGTTCCCCAGGTCCCCGATTTTCTGCCTGCCTCTGTTCTCCGCGCCCCCTATTCCGAAAATTCCCTTGGTCACCCCTATCCCTATTTACAAAATTTCCTCTATCATTCCTCACAAAGTTACCTGGCCTATCAATATTCCTACGCTCATAATGCCTATTCCCTTCCTCCTGATACCCCTGATCGTAATTTCCTTCCCTTCCCTGTTCTTGCCTCTTACCTCCCATTCTACCCAAAGTATCAAACCTTTCTAACACACGTTCCATGTCCTTAATCGTATTTACATCCTGCATGACTACGGCCATCTTCACCTCATCAGAAAAATGACGGGCCATACGCCTAACAATATCACCTTCAGAAGAACTAGTGTCTAAATTCTGACTGATAAGGACATGTGTGAGGAAATACTCCGTCATGCTCACCCCCTGATTCGACTGATACCTCCCAAAAGAAATCTTGTCTCTTTCTCTTCCTTTAGTCTGTTCGTTCCAGAACTTTCCCTCAAACTTCTGCCTAAAATCTTCTAACCCCTGAAAACCTCCCCTAAAAACTTGATACCAAGATTTAGCCTCCCCCACAAAAGCTAATGATATGATTTCCTCAACAATATCCCAGTCTAAAGTCCCATCTTCTAACCCTTTCGAAAACCTCTTCTGAACAACTTTAACAAACTCCATAGGGTTAAACTGCCTTCCACTAAATTTAGGTAAGTCAGATTCCCGATAGAAGTTACTATGTCGTACCGAGTGATTACAATTTTCCTTATTTTACTTGGCCTGATTCAGCTCTCTTCTTAATTTCAAATTTTCGCTCTCATTAAAGGATTTCAGTTCACTAATCTCCTTTTTTACATTCTTATCTACCATCGTTACTCTGGCTGAAGAAACCGCTAGCTCCTGTTCGAAAGACACCTGCTTATTTCTAATCTCAGTTATATCCTTCATTTCTTCCTCTACAACTATCAACCTCTCACTAACTTCTTTCTTGACAATGGCTACCTCATTACTCACCTCGCCTATCTGCTTATCAACAGTATCCATAATGCCCTGCCTCTGTAAGCTCATCTTCTCCTCAACTTGCTCGAATCTTGTATCTACCAACTCAATTCTACTGGCAATTTCCTGACGAATTTCCTTATAGCCTTTACTCATACTCTCTACAATCTTATTAATTTTGCTCTCTAAATCCGTACTTTGAATGTCTATCATAGTACTAAATTCACTACTTTGATTATTAATTTGAGTACTTAAATCACTACTCTGAGTATCCATTTTATTACTTAAATCACTTAGTTTACTACTGAATTTAGACATCATCTGCTCCATTAACTTGATCATCTGTGAGTTTTCCCCCAGTCCTACATTTTCCTCGTCACTATTCACTCCCATTCCTAACTCCTTGCTAGTTGCAACATCATCTTTCTCGGCCCCCTCACGTCCCTCCAACGTACCAGAAATCACATCCTTATCTGCCATTTTACTAGGAACTACTCTCGAATTTGTGGAATCTGACCGCTTATTGGTCTGCCTGTTTGACTGACTCCTGCCTCTTCTAGAATGACCAAGGGTGCTTCGATCAACACTTCTAGATCTCAACTTTAATAAATCAGGCTCACTCTTATTACTTAGCATACCCTCCAAAATCACTGAACATATATACCCTTCCTAAAATACCCGATCAGATTTCACAAATTACCTGTGCGTACTGCCATACTATGCACCAGCCAGCCTTATTCACACTCCATAGTTGGGCGCCATTTGTAATCTTTCAATTCTAGCCACAAGATGGCTTCTCCCAGAGAAGCCATTTGCAACTTTGAAGATACAAAAATTAAATAAAAATGAATATTCTGCCTCATAAATGGCCTTTCTTTAAAATTTAAGCAAATGACATAATTAGTACTGTAATTGAACAAATCCACCTTTTTGAAACTCTTCTTATCTCCGGGCGTGTGCAGATATTCTGAAAGGACTGGCTCGTGCATAGGCCTTACCATAACCTCCTATAAATTAATAAAGACGAAGGAAGGTTTACATGCATCTAACTAAAAAGAAACTATCCAATTTAAATTTACTTTATATTCTGAAGCTGCATGCAAGAAATGGATAAATATAATAAAAATAGTGACACACAAGAAATGCAATTAAAAATATATAATATAATAATATAATAATAATAATATTTAGGCCTTTAAAGATTTCTTAGTTTGTTTTCACATTACCGGTAATGCCGTCGTCTGCCGTATATTTCTAGTTTCGTCACCACTTTAAAGCTGGTCAGCCATGCCATTATGGTTTACCGCCATGAAGGTCTTCTTCAACTTAGCACAGTTATTAGGCCTACTGTGATTGTGGCATAACAGCCAGAACCCAATCACCCTCCGTCGAAACACGAAGCACTCCGCTCAATAGAGACACACAACACATCCTGTCATCTCAAAGTCCAGAGAGACAATCCCCCACTAGTCCTCTCAGGTAGCTTGCTACCGCACCTCTATGCCACAGCTCCTAGCAGGAAGTCTTTTCCCAGAAGCGCTATTGTCATACGCCTGTTTGTCCAGGCGACTCATAGCAAGCCCCCTTGCTCGGCTGTCGACACACCCTGTTCCACGCCTAAGGGCTTCTTCCCGTCTCGTCTACATCCAGTAGTTCATACAAGGCCATATTCTTTACAGCACAAGTGAGCTCGTTTGTCATAGTTCTAGCCCTTTGGATAGGTAGCACCACTTGCAAGAGCACCTACTCTATCTCGTGACCAGCGACAGAATATATCTCACCAACAAGTGACAGGCAATTACGTCCCCCACCATTCTCCGTACTTAAATATACCAAAACTGTACAAATGAAATATACTATATTCTTTACAACAGAATCATAGCAAGCTCCAGAATCTAGTCAAAAGTGACCTAAAATACATTGAATAATTAATAATAAAAAGTATTCGTATATGATAATAGTAATAATAATAATAATGACACTGCGTCTACTGCAGACGTGTCCAATGCAATTGAACACGTTGCCAACACGATAACATGATATAAAGAAATAATAAACCCACTAGCCTACATTAAAACTGTCATGGGGGACTCATATAATGTAGGTTACACTAGAATAATTTACAAGAGGATGGAAAGCTAGATATATACTGAGTTGGGTGAAGACCCGTTTTGTTTCAGGAGAGATGTAGGAACACGAGAAGCTGTACTAAGTCTTAGGCTGATTTTGGAAGGTAGAATGAGGACATATAAGAGAACGTTCGTGGCATTTGTAGACTTAGAAAAAGCTTTAGATTTCGTTGATTGTGCTAAATTGTTTGACATTTTGAAAACGATTGGAATAAAGTACAGGGATAGGAGGGTGATCTACAATCTATACAGAAACCAGACAGCAGTCATTCGAGCTGAAGGATATGAGATAATAGCTAGTAATCAGAAAGGTGTATGACAAGGCTGCAACTTATCGCCCATACTTTTACATTGAACATGCAATACAGGAAATTGGAGAAAAAAATGAAGTGGAAGTGAAGATTCAAGGAGAAATAATTTCAACTCTGAGATTTGCTGATGACACCGTCATCTTGGCCGACACGCCAGAGGATTTGAATGAGTTTTTAAATGGTATGGACTCCGTCTTGAGGAAATAATTCATGATGAAAATCAATAAATGTAAAACAAAAATATTGGAATGCTGCCGAAAGAAATCAGAAAACTCTATGGACATCAAATTGGCAGGTGAAAAGCTAAAGGAAGTAGGAGACTTCTGTTACTTAGGAAGCAAAATAACCAGTGATGGACGAAGCAAAGAGGATATAAAATGTAGGTTGGCTCAGGCAAGGAAAGTATTTCTTCAGAAAAAGAATCTGTTGACATCGAATATAGATTTAGGTATTATGAAGTCATTTTTGAACGCTTTTGTCTGGTTCGTGGTACTAGATGAAAGTGAAACTTGGACTATTGGTGCAGCAGAAAAGAGGAGAATTGAAGCGTTTGAAATGTGGTGTTATAGGAGAATGATGAAGATCAGATGGGTAGATAGGATAACAAATGAAGAGGTGATAAGACGAGTGGTAGAGGGGAGATGTTTCTGGCGACTGCTAATGAAGAGAAGAGATAGGTTGGTAGAACACTTACTAAGACACCCAGGAATAGCAAGCTTAGTTATGGAGGAAGGGTCGAGGACAAGAACTATAGGGGTACACCAAGGTTAGAATATGTTAAACAGATTGTCTCGTATATAGGGTGTGGTAGCTATTAAACGATTAGCTCAGGACAGGGAGGCATGGAACGGTGCATCAAACCAGTCAAATGACTGAAGACTCAAACAACATATTAGACTATTATTATTATTATTATTAGCAATAACATGTTATAGGGTACTTTACACTTATTCCTGGAATGATCCACCAATATCCGCAGCTGGAAAATGGATCATAGCATCTTGAAGTTTCCGGCTAAAAAAAAAACACACAGTGCTACTTGGCGAATACACTCAGGATAAGGAACAGGGATTTACAACCGAATGTGCTATAGAAACTAACTACAGAACACAAGATTCTCTAAACTACTCGGGAATACGAGAATCAAAGACAATCTCGGGCGTAAGGATATGGATCAGGTCCCTAGGAAAACCTCCACCCTATAGCACATTCCTCTACCATTAAACTAAAAAAGACAATGCCAAATTTCTATAAAAAGATCAGGGAAACGTGGACCATTTACTCTTCGACTGTGCCATGTCTAGCAGGACAAGATTCGAACTTGAGTGTCATCTTAACAATTCTAATATGGAACTTTCAAAACCATTATTCCACCTGTTTAACAAATCCTGCTGTTACAAACAGTTCCTTAAGTTCCTTCACCACATCTACAATGATCTAGTTTCATAATTTTGTGTCAAGGACCAATAATTAACTGATCAAAACTATAACTCTAATATACTCATGTACAATAGGGTTCAAACTGTTCGGATATTCAATCTTACGTTAGTAAAAAATCTTAAAATTACTTAAATGGTATTACTTCCAAAATATGTACATGTCCGTTTCCTCAAAAAACCATTAATAAACCATAACAATGCTTTCATAAGCTCAAATAAATCAAAAATAATTAAATTATGGCAAACAACTGCTGCGCCCTAGATAACAGGAGTTAAAAAACAAAAAAGTAAATTAATGTCATTAAATTTTAAAATTCCCGCAAAATAAGATAAATTTACACATGACGTAGATCTCCGTAATTAAAAAAACTATTTGTTAATCTATACAATCTAACTCCCGTCTCCCCTCTTCATAAAATCCTTCCGTAGAAACGATAAAAATTGTATCATAAAATTAAATTAAAATACGCATAAAATATTACCCTTAAAAATCCCTATAAATATTATACACTCCGATCACGAATACCAAGATTAACGGCCGAGGGGACCCAACGCGCTGATCACGCGTCACCCCAATATCTGCAGGCAAAATGGCTGGGCAGCGGTCGCTTGGTCGGCCTTAGCCCGTCATGGGCTGGATAGTGCCAGGGGTTGAATATTATACACGGTTTATATACTGAACCCTTTGAGGCTTCTAGGTTGCCGAAACTAGCTCGGGGTAATGGTCTGTTTGCTGGCTCTAACTTAACTTAAACACCCTAGGGATCTAATGAGGATCACAGGAAGCTTAACCTAAAATCAATATGTCAGAGGAATCCTAATGCAAAATATTATTTATTTATAATAACAACATTTTCACGCTTATTCCCATCCACAGACAACAAAAACAAACAAACGACTCCCTTAAACATTATTCTAAACACAAAACTAAGATTTTAATCACAGCAAATCAAAATTGGAAAATATGAATATAAAAATGCACTGGCTGAAACCAGGAAGAAAATCTAATTTACATCAGTCCACTGCTTCAAGTTCAAGAATAAAATGTCAAGAGACTTAATTTATCAAACCATGGCCTGAAAAGTCCAGCCATTCTATCAATCGCGCACTCATATTTATAATTATAAAATGGTTTTAGGGGTTTGGACATGCTCTCTCTCCTACAATCATTACCATCCTCTCAAGAGTCCGGGAATGAAGGCAATAGGATTATTCTCGGCCACAGGTATGTGTGCAACACTCTTACGTTTAAAAAGAAACTAACTCTACTCAGAGCTAATATAATCCACAAAAAAAAAATATAAGTCAAAATACATGAGGCATCAAAATAAGCACGCTACGGTGGCCTTCACCCCGTGAATTAGAATACACAAACAATTAACTGAATGCATCCAGAATGATAATAATTATATTACATCGCTTCCTGAAGTGGCAAGAGGAAAACAATACCATCCAACGTGATCCCCTTGACCTTGCAACAGACGTACTCTCATCACAACAAACCAGACTGGCGGGCAACGACCTCCACCGCACCCCCAAGGTTTAGACAGTTGACCACAGTCATTTGTACCTGTTTTCTACCTGACCGCCTTGGACCTGAGCTGTACAATTACCTTTCCGACGGAGCCATCGCGTACTCTCATCGCATAATGAACTCAATCATTTTCACTTACCATTATTTCATCGTAGATTTGCGGGAATCACAACCTCCGCCATTTCACTTACCATTACATCCTCGTAGATTTGCGGGAATTACCTCCTCCGCTATTTATTTCAGCTCAACCAAGGGTCAATTCTCACTCTTCTCTGAAACTTAGGTTGTCACCTGTCCATTACGTCTTACCTTATTACCTTAGGTGCGTTCATCAGTACCTTACTTACATTTCATGCTCAAGTGGCTTCATCATTACTGGTCTGTCGCAATGTCATGCTATTTCCCCCATACTGGCTTTTACTTTACGGTCGTGCGTACGCACTCATATCCCAATTATCCCCTTGATGAGCATTTAACAACATTACTGAAACCCTCAAAACAAACAAAATAAAAGATTTTGATGCTCATGTTCAAACCCAATCATATAAAAACACACAAATGGAAATCATCATTAAAATATATACAAATTTACACAAACATGCCTGCTTTGCCCAAAATACCTATTTTATCATAATGGTTTATGATGGAGAGAAACGTATCCAACTCCCAGGATGGGAAGCATCACACATGCATGCCCCATCTGGTATCTAAATGTATCTCAAATTCACCAGGATGTAGCTCAGTTCCATGATTCCAGTCCGCTGGTCCATCTGATCCATCTTGTAAGGGAGGGTGATTTTACACACGGTTCCGAAAGTTCACCAAAAGCAAAGGTCCACTGTGACTTATTAACAGTAACACAATGCACGGCTGTGTGTGGAGCCCTAACTTCTAAGCTATCATCAACCTACTTAATTCAGCTGACAGTTCATAGCTTCCTATCTCACTGACTTTTTATGCTGATAAAACGGTTGGCCATCTCTAACTTATATCCGTTTTTACTGATAACGGCACGCACTTTTCTCGTAATACTGATTGCTTCGCGCTTGCAAATAATTAAGATATGCAATGTCCCAACTAGAATGATTGGACTTATAAATCACGGTAATTTCTGATCGTCCCGGGCAAGGGCTTCCGCCTCCAGCAATGCCGCAAAATAGACATCACTTATATTTCACGGTATTTCCTATCGTCCCGGGCAAGGGCTTCCGCCTCCAGCAATGCCCCAAAGTAGACTGACTTCGCTGTGTCTTCAGCTAATATTTATATGATTTGCAGAGAAAGTTATAGGAGTGGGGAGTTTTCCAAAATTTATTCTATAATATCACTCGCATGAATATACAAAGTAGCTCATTCGAACGACCTCATATTCAATGTCTCATGGTTTCCTCTTAATCCAAAATCCGATCGCTGAATCCTTAGATAATTAGCTCCATAACTTCCTTCATTGTTCCATAATTTCGGCGGGATATTGGCGCGCCTCGCGTCCCTGGCTGCGATTGGTAGTTTCAAATCCGCCCCTTAATTTGGTTTTATTTCTGGCAAAAACCACAGAATAACTTAATTCAAATTTTGAAAATACTTTTGAGAGGCTGAGATTGTCCCCTTTACGATGATGTAACTCCTGTTTCTGAATTATAAGTGCTGCTCTGATTTCTCTCATATAAGCGGGGTTTATCTAGTAGATGATCGTCGAAATTTCGGTATCCACCCGCTCGGTTGAATGACCGTCTCGCCTTGTCCCTGCCCATGTGTCTCCCAGATGTTTACTTGCCTTGTTCCATCTTCTATTGTCCGCGCTCGGTGAAAGTCTAGGAAAAGCACGTACCGGCCTCTCCTTTGTTACTGCCCTGGTCTTCAAGCAACGTCTTCCTCCCTTCAGTTTTAAACATGAAAAAAAATTGTTGAAATAATATATAGAATTTATGCAGTCACAAATGCATAAAGGTTACATTACCCTCCTGCAAAGGAAAAAAATCGATATGGAACGTATGATTTTTCTCCATTCCCAATCCGCCTCACGGATACTGTAAGGTTCCGCCGTCACTCCATATTTTGCTTGCTCGGTTCGCCACTGCTGGTCGTGCGCAGGGATTTTCCTTGTTACTGTTCCCGTCTCCCCCTTCTACATTCTTGGCAGGCTTAGTGTCGTGACCGTCTGCTTCAGGTAGCTATTGTCTGCTTGTCTCCGCCTCGCAACTTTCACTTCTCAGTCGCTCACTGTCTGTAAACACCAGGTCTGTTTACGACTGTCTGCTTCCTCGTTCCACCTGCACTTGGCTCGTCCTTATCGGATTTCCATGATGTTTACACCCGCGGCATTCCGTGGCTGATCAAATGGTTCCCTTTCATGATACACTTTTGGTTTGAACAGTTTACTATTGATATGTTCCTGCCGTTTACCTCCTGTATTTTATATGCATTGTTTCCCAAGGTTCTCGTGATACGGTAAGGTCCAATATACGGGAAACACCACTTATGGAACACTTTGTTTGCAGGATCAGAGAGAGGTGGTCTCTTCAATAACACTAATTCACCGACGTTTAATTCTCTGTGAAAGCGCTTTCCTTTGAGTCTTCTTAACCTCCTGTCAGCTTGCTTTCTCATGTACCTGACCGTGCGTTCGATTCTCAGCTGTGGTGCTGGCTGGGGATCCATTGGGCAATCTAACACTGTTGTCCAAGTGATTGGTGGTTGCTGGTTCAAATGTAGCGTATATGGAATTTGTCCAGTTGATTCATGACGTGTTATGTTAATACAAATCTCGATGTTTTTCAAGGTGTCAGCCCAACGATGATGCTCCGTGGGTATGAACATGCGGATGTGCTTAGAAACCTCTCTTAAAACTCTCTCACTAGGATTACTCTGTGGGTTGCGTACGCTAGATAACACATGTTTTATGCCTAGCTCATTTAGTCCACGCTTAAATTCTGATGAGGTGAAATAACTCCCATGGTAGGAAAGTATAAATTCTGGCTTTCCCATCGTAGGTATAACACGATTCTTGATTCGGCTCAGGACCTGTTTCGACGTCGTCTTTTGAATAGCACATATGACAACAAACTTGGAAAAGACGTCCACACACACAAGGACATGTCGCACTCCTCTTCTTCCTTTCGGCAGGGGCCCCTTGCAATCTGTAGCATTGATTTCTAATGGTTTCTGTGGCAGGAGTGGTTTTGGATACTGCCTCATGAGAAAGTTATTCGGTTTTGCTCGCTGGCAAACGTCGCATGTCTTCAGGACATCGCGTATCGTGATCCTCATCCCTGGCCAAGTGAAAGCTTCACCTATCGTTGCTTCAGTCTTATCTAATCCCACGTGACCGAGTGTGTAATGAGTATGCCACACTAATTTTCTCTGTAAAGATGCTGGCAATAATATCCGTAGCTTAACATGATCTTCATCTATGAATTTATGGAGCATATTGTTGAAGTAGGTGTAATTTCTCGCTTGAACTTCAATCTCTCGGTATGCTGGCGTATCAGGTGTTAACTCTTTCTTAAGAAGCTGAATCATCTGCATCATCCATGGTTCCTTTTCCTGTTCCTGCAGTAACCTCTTTAGTTCTTTTAGGAAGTCCTGGTCTTCGCGTGTCTGCTCAATGTGATGCACCAACATATCCTTCTGCGCCTCCTCTTCTGGATTTCGGCTTAAGATATCCGGGATTACATTTAATTTCCCAGATATATGCTCAATGTGTAGGTCAAACTGCTGTGCATATATGGCCCATCTGTTAATGCGTTCGCTTACCATGGTGGTCTTAAATAGGAAAGTCAGCGCCTTGTGATCAGTGCGGATCGTTATGGGAAACCCATAGATGATTCTACGCCTCTGCTGTAATGCGTGTATGATAGCCATGAGCTCCAGCTCTGAGATGGTACAGCTTTTCTCGTGTTTTCTTAATTTTCTGCTGATAAATGCTAAGTATGAACGGTCTGTGGTTTTATCTGCGTCTTCTTGGAACAGCATTGCTCCGATGCCCACTAAAGATGCGTCTGATTGGATTATGAATCTCTTTGAAAAGTCTGGGTATCCCAGTTTTATGCTATTTGACAGTAATTATTTTGTAGCTACAAAGGCTCTCTCGCAATCTTCATTCCAAAACCAACGATTATTCTTTTTCAACATTTCTTGTAATGGTGCGACTACTTCAGTGTATCCTGGGCAGTTTTCACGGAAAAAGTTCGTTGCTCCCAAGAACATCCTTATGTGCTTGACTCTGGTTGGACGGGGAAAATTTTTAATAGTTTCAATCTTTATCGGGTTGGGCCTGACCCCTTCGCCATCGACAATATGTCCCAAATATAAAATTTCGTGCTGAAAAAAGTGCGATTTTTAGATTGATTTTGAAATTTGCCCTTTTGAGGTTCTCTAACAATTTGCTTAAATTTTGCATGTGCTCTTGAATGGTTTCTGACGCTAACAAGATGTCGTCTACGTATCTGACAGTCATATCTTTAACCTCCTCTGTCAAATTACGGCCCAATGCTCGGATTACTGCAGATCCGGCTGTCTTAACTCCAAATGGAAGGCGACACCAGGTGAAACTTTGGTTATCGAACAGAAATCCAGTTAACAGCTGCGATTTCTCTTCTAATTCGATATGACAGTAGCTGTTGGCAAGATCTGCCGATGAATATATTATTTTCTTATGGAACTTCTTTAATGTTTACATAATATTTGTGCTAAACAATCTCTTTCTTCATCATTTAATTTCGCCTCCTTTAATTTCTCCTTCGAAAGTGCCTCGAAATCATCTTTGTTGCCATCTTTTTCTACGGCCATGGACCACATCTCGTTTCCCACGTCTTGCTTGTCCTCCAGGAGTCCTGTGTTCGAGTCCTCTTCCTCCACTTGATTCTCCTCTTCTTCCTCAGGAATCGGCTCCAGCGTCCAAATGTTAGCATCTCTGTCTAAGTTGTGATTATTCATGTTCAATTCCACTGCTGATAATCCTACCATATCCCTGAATTTAATTACATTGTTGCGTAGATCGATTACTGCTTGGTGTTCGTATATAAAGTCCGCCCCAAGGATAAGGTTTACACTCATTTTGTTCATAACCATGAATACATGTGAGAAAGTGTGTCCTAATATTTCTAGATCCAATTGTACTTGAAATTTACAAACAGCCGATTTTTCTGGAATTACTCCTCTTATTTTAACCTGTGGTACTGGAATTGAGGTATTCTCTGTTTTTCGCTTAAAGCTTTGATCAGTGCTTCTGATACTAGACATAGCTGTGCTCCGGTGTCAACCAGGCCTCTCACTCTTAATCCTCCTATTCTTGTAATAATGACAGGTAGTTTCCTCGAACATTGTTGTTCCGGCTGGCTAATTTCACCCGTAAAATCATTAGGAGTTGTGACCCATTCCTCGATGTTCGCTATCACCCACTGTGTTTTATCTGGCGTGAAATTGAGACTATCTCCTCTGTCCGCTAGTATGTTTTTTGTGGTTTTTTTTAACTCATGGCCCCCGTCTGTCTCGTGTCGTTTTGACTCTCTCGGTGTTGCCGCGCCAATTCGCTCTCAGCTCCAGTCACCTCCATGTCTGGATTTTCACGATTTTCCATCGTCCTTCGCCAGCGATCCTTCTCTGTTTCTTGGCTGCGATGCAATTCGTTTAAGTATTGTTGGGATGCCTCGTGTCTGCTTTGCCATTCTCATCGACTGTCCTCCGTGTATCCTTGGTTCTCATCTCGTCCTCGATTCCATGTTCTGTTCTCCCGTCCCTGCGGTAATTATATGGACCTTCGCGACCACGCCCCTTCCAGTCATCTCTTCTGTACTGTCGCGGCTGCCAGTTCCTCTCATTCCTCGGTTCGTATCTCCTCTGTTCTTCTCTCGGCATGTCCGACCTCCCATTGTTGTTTCCGCTCTTTTGGCTGTTATTTGTGTTGGTGCTCTGTTCCCTAGTATTGACAAGCTCAGCCTGGTGTACAAGCGCTGCGCTGTCGCTCGCTCTGACGTGCCTATTCTGGGTATTTAATGAAGTCTCATCCATCTGGCGAAGAATTTCTTCTGCTTGCAGTGCGCTGGTGACGTTTGCGGCAAACAAGAACTGTTGTACTGGTAATGGAAGCTGCTTACCAATGGTCATCACCAGTTCTGATTCCGGTGGCAAAATATCCATGTCTATCAATCTGAGAAGCTGAGCCGAGAAATACTCCGAGTAGCGTGTGGGCTGGGAAGCATGATACTTCCTGCTGTACAATTCCATTCTAAGGCTATGTTGTACTGATTTACTCCAATAGCGGCGTAGAAATGCCTGCTTAAAACTCTCCATATCCTCAAAAGTATAGCGAAAACTTCTGAACCAAGTCAAGACGCTATCCGCAAGTAATTTTTCTGTTACTCTGATTTTCTTAGCCTCAGGAACGTTACTGTCTGTTAGGTAGTGTTCTAAATCTTTCGGGAAAGCTTTCGGTGTTTGTGACCCATCATTATTAAATTTACGCGGGCGATACTCCTGCATTCTAATTATCTGGACATACTGAATAGCTGGGTTATTATTGTTATTATTACTAATTGGCTGCTGGGGAGTCGAGGCGTGTCCTCTGAACGTCGGGAATCCATCGTTACTCTCACTACCTGTTGTCACTTGCCCCGGGCTACCTCCATTCATTCCCTCTACCTGGGTCTGGTTTGCGTTGAGCTTACTAGCCGTCCCGTTAATTTATTTAGTACTGCTGTGCGCTTTAAGTTCGAGAAGTATATCTTTCTGCTCTAGGGAACGTATCTCCGTTTTAATAATCTTCCGTTCTTGTCCCTCAATTTAACCCAGTAATTGTAGTTCGACCTCCTTTATCCTCCTCTGGCTCTCTTCCACTTGTTCTATTAACTTCTTTCTATCCTCTTTCCCATCAATTCCAATTTGTCGAAACGTCTTGTTTTTCTCTGCTCTTATAACCTCGTATCTCTCTTCTTCCTTTTTCTTCCCCTTCTTCCTATCACTTTCCAGCTGATCGAGCCTATCTCCTATCAGTACGTTGCTTTCGCGGATACTTTCTCTAATTGCGTCATTTTCGTTTTCCTGAATGCTCCATCGCTCTGTGGAAGTCAAGGCTGCCTTGTCCATCTCTGTTCTAATTACGGTGATCTCTTCTCCTAAGCTATGTAATTGCTTTTTCGCAGATTTAACTTCATCTTCTACCCCTATCACTGTAGCCTGGATTGCCAACTGTTCTAATTTAATTCCTTCCGTATTTGCGTTACATGCCTCTTCCAATTGTGCTAGTTTGGCAGCCGTCTTTTCTTCACTGAATGCTATTGACTGTCTAGGATTAATTTCCATCTGTCCTAGCTGTGCGATAGTCTCAAGTGTGATTTTAGCTAGCTGCTCTGTTAATTTGCCTGTCAGCTCCTCTTTTAATGTTTCATTGTTCAGCCTACTTTGTCCCGCAATCTGCTCGGTTAACAGTGTATTGTTACGTGTACTCTGCTCCACGATCTGTTTTGTCATACGGCCTGTCAACTGGTCCGCTAAGCGTGTATTGTTTATGTTACTCTGCTCCGCAATTTGCTCTGTCATACGGCCTGTCAATTGTTCCGCTAATAGTGTATTGATTATTGCACTCTGCTCATTACATTCCTTCTTAAATTGTTCGAACTGTTCCATTGTTCTTGCTACAGAACTTTCAATTATTGCTCGTATTTCCTCCACTGAAGCCATTGCCACAAAATATAAAACACTTATTTGAGAAACTGGGACATGCACCCTTATGCCACCCATCTTCTACAACTATAATACGAGTCGCTTAATCCCAATCTACGTTATTACCCTTAATTACTTTTATTTGCTTGAAGAGCTGCCTAACTGATGTCTGTTATCATGAATAAATTTTCAGTTTACCCTTCTGCTTTAACTTTAAATTCCCAGTCTTGTCAATAAACTACTGGCATGACTATTTACGGTCCACGCCGTCCTAAAAAATTATTTTCGGAGTTTGTTGCTAATCAAATCAATTATAAGGACGCCTCGAAAACACTGCTCCTACCTAAATATGCAAAATAAAATCAGCATTTTCGGTTATTTATTTAAACGAACTCCTTGCTTCTGCTTTCCCCTGAATTAACATTAATTCGAGCCACACTACAGGGCGCCATGATGGTACTCTCTACCTCAATTTAAGTGTTATCAAGGTTTGATATCGCAAGGTAATCGCTCACCCACTTGGATAAAGACCGACACTGGGCCACCATATTTATCACAACCTCGATGCGACACATATACTTCAGAAGGCTCCGGCTAGCTAATCTCTGACAATCTCCTTCACTGTGATCCACTAACTAATAAATGAAAACTGATATCAACTTGAATAACTACTGTGTTACCACCAAATTCATATGTACCCTTTAAAGCTCCTAGGATGCCGACACTAGCTCGGGGTAATGGTCTGTTAGCTGGCTCTAACTTAATTTAAACACCCTAGGGATTTATGGAGGATCACAGGAAGCTTAACCTAAAATCAATATGTCAGAGGAATCCTAATGCAAAAATAATTTATTTATAAAAACATCATCTTCCCGCTTAATCCCATCCAGAGACAACAAAAACAAACAAACGACTCCCTTAAACATTATTCTAAACACAAAACTAAGATTTTAATCACAGCAAATCAAAATTAGAAAATATGAATATAAAAATTCACTGGCTGAAACCAGGAAGAAAAACAATCTAATTTACATCAGTCCACTGCTTCAAGTTCAAGAATAAAATGCCAACAGACTTAATTTATCAAACCATGGCCTGAAAAGTCCAGCCATTCTATCAATCGCGCACTCATATTTATAATTATAAAATGGTTTTAGGGGTTTGGACATGCTCTCTCTCCTACAATCATTACCATCCTCTCAAGAGTCCGGGAATGAAGGCAATAGGGTTATTCTCGGCCACAGGCATGTGTGCAACACTCTTACGTTACAAAAAAAAACTAACTCTACTCAGAGCCATAGTTCTGCCAAGCTAATATAATCCACAAAAAAAAATACAAGTCAAAATACATGAGGCATCAAAATAAACACGCTACGGTGGCCTTCGCCCCGTGAATTAGAATAAACAAACAATTAACTGAATGCACCCAGAATGACAATAATTATATGACAACGCTTCCTGAAGCGGCAAGAGGAAAACAATACCATCCAACGTGATCCCCTTGACCTTGCAACAGACGTACTCTCATCACAACAAACCAGACTGGCGGGCAACGACCTCCACCGCACCCCCAAGGTTTAGACAGTTGACCACAGTCATTTGTACCTGCTTTCTACCTGACCGCCTTGGACCTGAGCTGTACAATTACCTTTCCGACGGAGCCATCGCGTGCTCTCATCGCATAATGAACTCAATCATTTTCACTTACCATTATTTCATCGTAGATTTGCGGGTATTACAACCTCCGCCATTTCACTTACAATTATATCCTCGTAGATTTGCGGGAACTACCACCTCCGCTGTTTATTTCAGCTCAACCAAGGGTCAATTCTCACTCTTCTCTGAATCTTAGATTGTCACCTGTCCATTACGTTTTACCTTATTACCTTAGGTGTGTTCATCAGTACCTTACTTACATTTCATGCTCAAGTGGCTGCATCATTACTGGTCTGTCACAATGTCATGCTATTTCCCCCATACTGGCTTTTACGTTACGGTCGTGCGTACGCACTCATATCCCAATTATCCCCTTGATGTGAATTTAACAACATTACTTAAACCCTCAAAACAAACAAAATAAAAGATTTTGATGCTCATGTTCAAACCCTGTTATATAAAAACACACAAATGGAAATCATCATTAAAAAATATACAAATTTACACAAACATGCCTGCTTTGCCCAAAATACCTATTTTATCATAATGGTTTATGATGGAGAGAAACTTATCCAACTCCCAGGATGGGAAGCATCACACATGCATGACCCATCTGGTATCTAAATGTATCTCATATTCACCAGGATGTAGCTCAGTTCCATGATTCCAGTCCGCTGGTCCATCTGATCCATCTTGTAAGGGAGGGTGATTTTACACACGGTTCCGAAAGTTCACCAAAAGCAAAGGTCCACTGTGACTTATTAACAGTAACACAATGCACGGCTGTGTGTGGAGCTCCTAACTTCTAAGCTATCATCAACCTACTTAATTCAGCTGACAGTTCATAGCTTCCTATCTCACTGACTTTTTATGCTGATAACACGGTTGTCCATCTCTAACTTACATCCGTTTTTTACTGATAACGGCACGCACATTTCTCGTAATACTGATTGCTTCGCGCTTGCGAATAATTAAGATATGCAATGTCCCAATTAGAATGATTGGACTTATAAATCACGGTAATTTCTGATCGTCCCGGGCAAGGGCTTCCGCCTCCAGCAACGCCCCAAAGTAGACTTCACTTATATTTAACGGTATTTCCTATCGTCCCGGGCAAGGGCTTCCGCCTCCAGCAATGCCCCAAAGTAGACTGACTTCGCTGTGTCTTCAGCTATTACTTATATGATTTGCAGAGAGAGTTATAGGAATGGGGAGTTTTCCAAAATTTATTCTATAATATCACTCGCATGAATATGCAAAGTAGCTCATTCGAACGTCCTCATTTTCAATGTCTCATGGTTTCCTCTTAATCCAAAATCCGATCGCTGAATCCTTTGATAATTAGCTCCATAACTTCCTTCATTGTTCCATAATTTCGGCGGGATATTGGAGCGTCTCGCGTCCCTGGCTGCGATTGGTAATTTCAAATCCGCCCCTTAATTTGGTTTTATTTCTGGCAAAATCACAGAATAACTTAATTCAAATTTTGAAAATACTTTTGAGAGGCTGAGATTGTCCCCTTTACGATGATGTAACTCCTGTTTCTGAATTTTAAGTGCTGCTCTGATTTCTCTCAAATAAGCGGGGTTTGTCTAGTAGATGATCGTTGAAATTTCGGTATCCACCCGCTCGGTTGAATGACCGTCTCGCCTTGTCTCTGCCCATGTGGCTCCCAGATGTTTACTTGCCTTGTTCCGTCTTCTATTGTCCGCGCTCGGTGAAAGTCTAGGAAAAGCACGTACCGGCCTCTCCTTTGATACTGCCCTGGTCTTCAAGCAACGTCTTCCTCCCATCAGATTTAAACATGATTAAAATTTTGTTGAAATAATATGTAGAATTTATGCAGTCACAAATGCATAAAGGTTACAATACATGACATACATTTATGATGAAGTTCGTCAACTTACATCTTAAAATAAACTATTTACAATTGGCAAAAATGCCTATTTCTAATTAGAAATACAGACATCAACTGTCTTCCTACTCCTCTCAATTTAATTATTTCAGAATTCAGAAAAAATTTCACATCACTATGTCTTAATCGGTAACAAAGTTGCAATCTGGGATTCTATAATCCGTACAGCTAAGTATAGACATAGATTAATTACCTCCACATACCGGACTGTCATATAGTAAAAATACTTAATAATATATTTTTCCTTTCCGTCGAATAATTACCTTTAATTTTATGTCTACTCAGAACCATTTAAATAGAACTCAGCTTCAACTATTGAGTCTATCTTAATAACTTCAAATACTTCCATACAACAATACTGCCTCTTAACAATTCTTTCTTTCAATAATAAAGATCTTACGCACATCGGTCTCAAGAGATTTTCCTTTACAAATGACACAATGACATAACTGCACTAATTGTCATAAATGCAACATGTTACTCCGTCAATACGGGAAGTAGATATGTTTCGCAGTTCCTTCTTCACGTTATATAGTATTCTCAAAATACAGTATTTCTCGTTACTAAATTCTTATTGCAATTCCAAGACATTTAACAAAACTATTAGAATAAAATTATTGGTTCTTTCGATATATTATCTTAACAGGTAATATAATAAAATACGATTCCTTCGATAAAAATTACATTCATTTCCTAAATAACCTTTTTTTAATGTTAGCTCCACTCGGCTAGTGTACTTCTCTCAAGTATTTCTTAAATCTTTGACTGTTCTACTATTATGTCATAGCTTGTATTTACTTCTACTCATATTACAATATTATTTCCAATGTTTCTCTATTTCAATTCTTATACAGTTTCATAATTTAATATTTGTGAATAATGTAAATAAATATTTACAACCAGATCTGTCGAATAAGTTATTAGACTATAATTTCGTTCAGATCCTCAAAATAGATCATCAACGATCGCATTATTTAATATATACCTCAGTATATTATCCAGGGAACATATTTTCCATTAAACTTCCATCATTACTAAAATGATCAAATCCATTTTAAAATAAATGAAACAAATTCGTGCTAAACGATAAAATTCGAGCTAAACGATAAAATCTCCATCAAGTAAATTCGAAATTGCATAAAATTCTAAATTCCAAATAGCAATTCTAAATCGTCACAAAAATCGCTTACAAATCCAAAAATCTATGAAAATAGAAAATGAAACTTCTACCTAACATAGCGATGAAATAATCAAATCGAAAAGTAAGAAAATAACAATTCGAAGATTTAGAAAAATGGCAATAAAATACTAAGTAGTCGGATATTCTCAAAAGTTTCTACAATTCTACAAAATGGGATACTTCGTTGGTCTATTGACTACCTGGTGCTGCGTAGATTTGACTAGAAGTGGATTTCCCTCGTTGTTTCTGATAAATCGGCCCCTCAAGATGTCGTGTGGGACCCTGCTCGATTTCCTTCGGAAGTCTCCAAACTGCCAGGAACTGGATTCGAACTCGAACATCATCGTGTAGTCGTCCTTTCAGCTTGGATATCTTCTTAATGAGATGGGAAAGTCCTTTCTCTCTTGATTGCACTGGGATCACCCGAACCGCACTCTTGCAGGAATTTCTTCTGTCTTCGCCGCAGTTCAGATAGATAAGTGTATCCATCATTGTAGTCGATGAAATTACTTTTGTAGCTGTAGATTTAATTTACGCAGGAGAGGCTAGATGTTTATCTCCCCCATGGTATTAATATTATGTCATTTCGAATATTCTCGCCATCATCATAGCTATGTTCCCTGTAGCATTTTAGTAGCACATCTCCATCACTGTAGATTCAATAATTTCTTCCCCTCTCAACTTCCGTATATTTGACATGGTGATAAATGCGTAGAATAATTTCTATCACCTTACTCGTTGCTTTAATTGGTTTCACGTATTTCTTCTATGTAGCTGCAGAATAAAATAAATATACTGTATAATTACGCAATCTAATGTGCCGTAATTCTCGTTGCTAATATACTGCTAGTAATAATGACTTCTTCGATGATATATCAATGTCAATCAGCTTTTCCTTCAAATGTAGAGTAATCAGTGGACACGTCCACTCTTGACGAATTCGTGAATAATAAGATCTAAGTCGTTTGTCCCCCACTCCGATAATAAAGTTGGCGTCCCCTCATAAAAAATTGCCTATATGGCGCGTTAATAGCGAATATGATGTTATTCCATGATTAAACATTTAATCAGCTGCAAATATCAATAAATACTTCCTATTTATTAACAACTTCTCTGATGTTTCGAAGTGTTAATATCTCGCTGGTAATTAGGTATGCTAATTGCGCTAATTGCTTTCTTCTCCGTAACGCCTCTTCTTATTGGCTGACATTGCCACGCGTCTGGCTCGTGGCCCCCTCTACTTGCTTGCGATCAGAATTCCGTCGAACTCGACCCGCTGCTTGTCTCGTGCGAGATCGGAAGTCTTCGGCTGGTTTCGCGATGTCAGACAAAGCTAGGCTCCACCCGAGCCGTCCTGCTTGTTACGTGTGAGCTGAGAATTACTTGATTGGCCGCGCTGGGTTAACTAATTACCTGGGCGAGATGTAACAACCTGTTTCTGGCATTGGTTAACTTTCAAAATTTTCAGAAGATAGAATATTTCCCGTTCAATCCCCACTCGACTTCCATTACAAAATCGTGGAACAATGCTTTTGAAATGCATTCTACAGAGATTAACTGTACCTTATTTCACTCTTTATTCTATCCTTCTGAAATACCCTTTTATGTTCTTAGCATTAAAATTTCCAATTATTTGATCATCGTGGATGTTAACAATTTGGTAACAGTTATTGCCATAACTTTCAGATACTCTGAACGGGCCGTAATATACCTTAGAAATTCTTGGGTATATTTGCTTTGTTACATCTTCTTTAGCAGGTCTTTTAATCACCACCAAGTCGTCTCTTCTTAAAGGCGTATCATACCGTCTACCTAGCATGCGCTTCTCTCGTTTTCTACCGCTGCAATTAAATTCTCTTGGAATTCCTTACTCATCATGAAGTATTGAGAGGAATTACTTCGTTATTTCCAAAGCTTGTGAAGATTTTCTGTCATCTACTGCCTGTTCGTTATTGGCATTCTTCCTTTTCCTTTCTGTTTTCCTGTCTTCTGGTACTGAGTTTTTGTTCGTCCTGCCTAGGCCTGTTTTCTCTCGTTCCTTGGTTGTTTTGACGTCTTTTCCGGACGTAATTCTGATCATCCTGATTTCTCTGGTAATTCTGGCGATTATAATTATCGTCATTCCAATTCTTATAACGCGAATATCCCTGGTTATTATTGTTATTACTCCTCTTGTAATAGTTACTTCGGCGATACGCATTATTGTTCTGATATCCTGACCTGCTATTCTGTTCATTGCTACGCGAATATCTCTGATATGGCCTAACATCTCGTTGTCTACGATTCTGATATTCGTTCCTCTGTCTTTGAGTATAACCATTTCTTATAGGTCCTCCTCTATGGTTATCTCTGACAATTCCTTCCTCTGTCTGCTGCATTTCGTCTACCATTATGGTGTTCACTTCGCGATGGTCCGTTCATGGACTGCGAAAGCTTGAATTACTCATTTGATGTATAATCTAATTTACGGAGTAGCTCGTCCATCGCCTGTAAATTGGATACTCAGCGTGATATAATATACCTCCTGACATCCGCTGGTAACTGTCACGATATTGTTTGTATCAATTCTAAGTCAGAGAGTGGTGGCTGCAAATATTGAAGAAGGGCCAACTGGTTGGTTAAGTAGCTAGCGTAACGTGTAGGATGTGAACTAGCATACTTTCGCGAAGTCAGGTATTCGTAATGTTATGGTAAGTTAAGTAGCAAATCTCCTTTATTGTAGTGGTATAAATGGTAGTTGTTTCGGATATTCTCGATTGTTATCATAGTGAATGTTCCCTTTCTCAAGAAAAGAAGAAATGCCAGGTGATATGGAGACGATTAGGGTGATGCTTGCAGCCATGCAAGAAACGCAAGGCAAGCTCAATAAAGATTTGGAGGCCCTACACCAAGCTACCCACCAAAATAAGAAACGAGTTGAGCAGGAAATTAAGAGAAATGCAGAATTGATTTCGCTGGGATCACCCGAGCCGCACTCGTTCAGGAAATTCTTCTGTCTTCTTCGCCGCAGTTCAGATAGATATGTTATCCATCATTGTAGTCGTTGAAATGACTTTTGTGGCTGTAGATTTAATTTACGCAGGAGAGGCTAGATGTTAATCTCCCCCACGGTATTGATATTATGTCATTTCGAATATTCTCGCTATCATCATAGCTATGTTCTCTGCAGCATTTTAGTAGCACATCTCCATCACTGTAGATTCAATAATTTCTTCCCCCTCTCAACTTCTGTATATTCGACATGGTGATAATGCGTAGAATACTTTCTATCACCTTACTCGTTGCTTTAATTGGTTTCACTTATTTCTTCTTTGTAGCTGCAGAATAAAGTAGATATACTGTATAATTACGCAATCTAATGTGCCGTAATTCTCGTTGCTAATATACTGCTAGTAATAATGACTTCTTCGATGATATATCAATGTCTATCAGCTTTTCCTTCAAATGTAGAGTAATCAGTGGACACGTCCACTCTTGACGAATTCGTGAATAATAAGAGCCACGATCTAAGTCGCTTGTTCCCCACTCCGATAATAAAGTTGGCGTCCCCTCATAAAAAAATTGCCTATATGGCGCGGTAATAGCGAATATGATGTTATTCCATGATTAAGCATTTAATCAGCTGCAAATATCAATGAATACTTCCTATTTATTAATTAACAACTTCTCTGATGTTTCGAAGTGTTAATATCTCGCTGGTAATTAGATATGCTAATTGCGCTAATTGCTTTCTTCTCCGTAACGCCTCTTCTTATTGGCTGTCATTGCCACGCATCTGGCTCGTGCCCCCCCCCCCCCTCTACTTGCTTGCGATCAGAATTCCTTCGAACTCGTCCCGCTGCTTGTCTCGTGCGAGATCGGAAGTCCTCGGCTGGTTTCGCGATGTCAGACAAAGCTTGACTCCACCCAAGCCGTCCTGCTTGTCACGTGTGAGCTGAGAATTACTTGATTGGCCACGCTGGGTTAACTAATTAACTGGACGAGATGTAACAACCTGTTTCTGGCTTCTTTCTAGACACTGTTTTATTTAGCATTGGTTAACTTTCAAAACTTTCAGAAGATAGAATATTTCCAACCATAAATACGCGTACAGTACCAATAGACTACGTCTCATACTGTTCCCGAGTACATTGTTGACGAATTCTCTATTGTTGAATGGATTCATTGATAGCAATATTAGGTTATGTATACTTAGGCATGCCCAAACTTGATAAGTGATTAAAAAATGTTGATGTTGTTCTTATCACTTATTCGAAACTTATCACAAATTTTCACTGATCTTTGAAGCCTATCGTTTGCTCTAAACGACCTGTCTTGTCATGCCGATGGTTAACTCATTTCTGATGGTGGGGTCCGGCATAAATCTTGTATCCTTCTTATGGCCAATAACAATTATTATGCCCATTGTATTTTTGCTTCTAACACGAGGAAGACACGAAAATATGGATCGCGTAACATTTCTGAAATGTTACAGCTTCATCTTAGATCAGTTTTGGTGATTTGTAGTGAATCCCCTTCTTAATTATGTTTCTTGAATGTGAGCTAGGGTATCAGGCACTCCACAGTCCTCGCTACGCCCATGGGGTCTCACACAAGAGCAACCTTTGCTTCCACCTATTTGTGCTAGGCTACTCCCTTTCATGTCTACTTATGGATTAGTCGATCTCCATAAAATATGGCGATTAGATAGTTTCTGTACCTTCGCAATCAACCTGCAAGTTCATTTTATATTGTCCATAGATCAGTTTCCCTTAGTTCCTAACTAGTAAATCACCGTCTACATCGATGTCACCATCTTCATCATCATCATCACCGTCCTGACAACCTCCTTCGTTGTACAAACACAAATTACGCACTATGTCACCATGTCTTCAAGCAATTCTTGCACTCTCTGTATATATATTACATAGTCTCCCTACATGGTGATTCTGATTACTATACTTTGGAAGTCCATTCACTGAAAATGGCAAAATTAGCTTCGAGGTTTTCCTATTCCCAGAACTTAGAATGTAATGAAAATCAAAAATCTTAAATACGATATGTGGATAACATATGCAAATGCAATTGGATTAACTCATGAGGGCTACTTGTAGCTTAGGCCTTTGAGAATATTTTACGGAAACTATTCTAACAACTCTATGAAGTTTTTTGCTGTCAGAGTTCTCACATCAATGTTCGAATTGCAGAATAAGAATGTAGGAAAAAAAAAGGAAACTCGTGCTCACTTGCCTGGTGCAGTTCCTAGAAATTAACACCTCTTGGATGACTTACGTATCATCGATACCATTTCAGTACCTCAAACCAAAATTAAATTTCTTGGCAGGGCAGGGAAGCAAACGCTGTCCACCGGGGCGACATCCAAGAATGTTAGCCGCAGCACCACAAGGTGGTTTCTTCCATTGTCAGCGCAATCAATTGCCCGATACCATGTAATTTCTACTGTGCGTGACCTATAATAGTACACATTTGTTAGTATTTTTCTTGGCATTACATAGCTCCTGGTAAGTTAGGAAGACGGTTCGCATTCCATAACCATATAGCCGAATAATTCCAAACACTAACAATCAAAACAGTTTTAAGCACTCCACCGAAAAAAATACTGACAAGCTGGTAGAAAGACAGACAACATACAGTATTTTGTAATTTTTAGAGCAAAATAGTTTTACAATGAATAGCACTCTTGGTCTCCATACTGTTGAAATAAGAGTGTCCTAAAACTTCAAAAGTTAGAAAGATTTCATGTCAACTTGCTTATTTTGCCGTATATCTTATGCGAAGGTAAATACCAGGAGGTATTGTTTCAGGCGACAAGAATATAAATTACCTTAGATTACGACGGAATATTTTTCATTTTAAAACCCTGATAAATTTACTAACGCGTGTTTCTCGAACTCACATATCCCTGAACAGCATCAATCTAGTTAGTTGGTGAATTAAGAATCTTGTTATTGAAATAGACTACAGGTTTATAGTCCTAATGTAGCTTTTTGTTCTACCCATTGTTGTGGGAATGATTTTACGGATATTGCCCTTCATGACGCCAATCTCATGAGAGGGGTTAATGAGAAATGAAATTAATGAGATAAGTTATGAAGTGGCTGTATGTGATTTTTCGAGTTCGGAGTAGTCTGCCCATGCACGTTAACGTGTTGAGCTACCTCGGCTGGTTTATGACATTATGGCAACAATTAAAAATGTATTTTAACTCTCCTGTTTCCATACCGGCCCCTGTTACTGTCACATGCATGATTACCAATATGCCTGATTCCATTTTTAGGATTATCATATCTCGCTGCCCCTGCTGCATCACCCAAAAAGTACGCAAATACCTGTATCCTTGTTGCAGATCTGGTTCATGTGCGTCCAAATATCATGTTTTATACGTTTTCGGTACGTTTCATAAATGTGTGACTCTCGCACTATGCTATTTTTGTCCTCCCCATGCATAAAAGACGTTATGAGCACGGCAGACCACACACATATGACAAAATGTTGGCTCTAGTGCTCCTAGTGTCCAGCCTCTGCACTCAGTGCTAAACGTACCCGGTCAAATGGGTAGTGCTTGTGCGACTAAGCGCTGCAGTGCTAGTGTGCTGTCGTGCTGTATTGCTCAGAAATGGGCAAGATAGGGCTGCGCTTCACCGGCACGAGTAAATTTCTCGTTATCATGCCCATTGCACGGCCCTGATATATATCTTCAGGTTTATTTTGACAACCTCTAGAGGCTGTATTTATTCCTTTGAATGTGGATCTCAAATTGCCGATGTATATTCCAGTATACTTCTCACAAGACTAGTGAATAACTGGACAAGTGTTCAAGGCTGAATAAATATTTTAGAATGTCTAAGTATGAACCCAAGCATGCAGTTGGAATCGTTTGTTATTTTCATAATATGACTGTTGAACGTTAATTTATTATCAAATATTACTCCTAAATCCTTTAATGTTGAAACAATAGCATTGTATGTAATAACATGTATTCACATATTCTTCTTTTCTAGTAACTGCTAGGTGCCTTCATTTCTTCACATTTAGAAACATGTGATTCATATCACACTACAACACAATCTATGTCCTTTTGTAGGGCTACCATATCCTCTGAGTTATTTATGGTTTCATAACGTTTTAAATCATCAGCAAAGAGTAAATATTTGGCTTGAATAAGATTATTGGGTATATCATTAATAAAAATTAGAAATAGAAGAGAGCCCAGATTGGATCCTTGAGGAACATCAGAAGAACTAATAATGTGTTCTGAAATGTCACATTTGAAACAAACTGACGTAGATATTATAAGTATGAACACAGATATTTAAGAAGTTGTTTGAAAAAACAAACGGATGCATTTTGCTCAAAAGTATTCTATATTCGAACATGCCATGTGCCTTCTCAAAATCTAAACTATATCAGTTCTTCTGTTCACATCCAATGTATCGTACCAGGTTTGACTAAACCCCATCATATTTTGTAATAACAGAGATATCGGGTATAAAACCATGTTTTAAATTCGAAATGCCTAAATACGACATGATCATAAATTTTACAATATAGTACAGTATATGGTATTCCTTTGCAATAGCATTGATTACAGACACGGGAGGTTAATTAAAATATTTTCGAAAGTTCCTGATTTTAAAAATTATACAGCGACTACTACCGTGGTATGCTTTAGCGATAAGCGACCCGAATCAAAACTACAGACACAAAATAAGCAGTATTAGTCCACAAACATTGTGTTAAAATTCTATGATTCGATGATGGTGCACCCCTTTGTAAGTAGTGAAGTGTACAATTTGTTAAATTTTTAATTCAGGTAAGTTTATTTGTGTAGAATATACTAAGATAATTGGGCTTCCCTATTATGCCTACATGTTGACCGACTGAAGAGCATTATAACAGTATTAAAAATGTTGTTAAAGGAAATCGTGGACATATTACTAAAATAAAACGTTCGGTACTAATAGCTTCTCGACTGCCATGAGCATGAGGTAGAACGATGGAGAGATTGCTTGTCGCTGTGTTGGAACAAAGAACCCGCGCAACGAAAAAGGACCTACAGTAGAGTAGAACTGAAAAATGGAGGTTTAAAATGCGATCAATAGAGTGAGTGTTTGTCTTGCTCAGCTATTGAGACTTCGCTATGTTTTATGCCACTTCAACGTATTTGGGATTTTGAGCATTCAAGTAATATTTCATAGAGGAAGGGGAAGTGCCACTTAAGGCTGTGCTGCTGGTTCTGCTGTCAATTGCTGGACAAGAGATAGCAGCACTGCTGCCTCTCGCCTGCTACAGCCAGTGCACTACACTTCCCCTACACCCCTCAACTAAGCCTCATTCGCGCACTTTGCACAACACCCTCCCCCCCGCCGTTGTATACCTCGGTTCCGAGTCATACAGATCTGCTTTCCGAGTCGTACGCTTATTTTCAGCCTTGTGCCTTGCCATCGTCCAGCCGAATAAAAGAGGCCGGCGTGTTACTGTATGATTATAAGAATTACAACTCAAAATAAGTGTTTCTACGGATCATAAACAATTTTATTGTGCGTTGACAAAACTTCAAAAATGTCTCTATGAAATGTAAAACATTAAAAAATAATAAAAAAAAACGACAATAATGTACCGACTCAACAGATGGTGATTTATATAAACAAAACGGCTGTTCATTCAGTAATGAAATTCAAAGTTTACGTATGCAAAATTTTATAAGTATAATGAATGTTTAACATTCTGTAAACCAAAAACACACTTATAGTATTATGAGCAAATATTCAATTTATTGCTATAAATGTAAACTTCTTGTTCTGTGTGAAGGTGTCCGATTGCTTCCTCTTCTTTCGTTTGTTGGTATCTGCGGCCTTATTTAGTCGTTGAACCTCTAGCGCAAAGGAGGGACCTTGGATTTTTATGCCTCTTGCCTCGAACAACTCAACTGACTAAAAGTTTTCACAAAATGCATTCCTTATAAAATCGTACCAGTTTTCGAAGCATTTTTGTTTGCCATAACAATCCATCCTTTTCTATCCTTTCAACGAAGATTTCTCCATGTACTACAAAATTGCACCTTTTTCTCCTGTTGATATTCAATCGACTTTGAATCTGGAGGAAGTAGTTGTGGCTTCGCTTCAATTGCAATTTTACTCCTGGCATTGTTTTTAGTCACCTCTTCTCTGAAATACGATTCAGTGACGGAGGCAAGGTATTTGATTTCTACAACGCCATTGCAAGCAACCAAACCATCACGACTGGCTCATAAGAATGAATGTCTTGATCCAAGAAGAATCCACTCTCGGTGACAATATGCCAGTACTGGGTTATTACATTTCCACAACAGCGTCCTTATTTCTCTTCCAAAGGTGACGGCAACTGAGGTGAAATTTTTATCCTACATTTCACATTTTTCAAAAATGAGGGAAAAGTAGACTTATGAGATCGATCCGGGCAAATGTGTGTCTGTCTGTCTGTGTGCCCGCTATCAACTCCTAATCGGCTGCAGCAATCGAAACCAAATTAGATATGAGTAAAGACCTATACCAGAATATCTCAAGCCCATATTTGAAAATTATGTCAGTGCTACCAATTGCTGAAAAACCACAATTGAAATTTGAGCTCCATGTTTGATATCTTGGAAAGTATGCATAGGAGCTATTTCATAATTGGCACACATATAGATAATAATAATTCAGTTTAATTTCAAGGAGGCCATGTATGGCAGTGTTGCAAAAATGATTCTAAGCCTGCTGATAGGTCCAATTTTTAATGCATATAACTTCTACACTATCAATTGTATTTCAACCAAATTTCGTATGTACTATGTGTAGGTAAACGGATATAACGGAGCATATTCTTAAGAGCCACCAGGGCTACTAACTGTTATTAAATTCTCTATTTATTTTATCCAAATACCAATATATCAGAAAGTATGCAAGCCGACAGCCTTAAACTATGCACACGTATAGTATCTGGCATTCTAGAATAATTTGGTGTAACTAATATACGTCAGTTCTACCAACATGATTCTAAGCCTGCTGATAGGACCAATGTTTAATTACATGTAACTTCTATACTATCAATTGGATTTCAACCAAATTTCATATGTGCTATGTGTACTATAACAGATATGACTATGCGTATGCTCAAGAGCAACCAGGGCTGCCAACTGTTAATAAATGCTGTCTCTATTTTTTACCCTAATATCAATGTATCAGAAAGTATGCAAGCCAACATCTCTAAACTTTGCACACGTATAGTACCTGACATTCTAGATTAATTTGGAGTAACTAATATACGTCAGTGCTGCCAACATGATTATAAGTCAGCTGATAGGTCCAATCTTGAAATATATGTAACTTCTTTACTAACAAATGGATTTCATCCAAAATTGGCACAATTAGTGATCATAATATTTCAGATTATTTCTGACCACACATGCTTGACATTGTTGCCAACATGAATTTAACGCGCGCTGATAGATCCAATGTCCAACTGCATGTAACGTCCTTGCTATCCATTGGACTTCAACGAAATTGTGTATTCTGTACATTAAGTTATGGAACTAAGAATATATTCAGTCTCCAGGGCTGCTAACTGTAGAGCTCTATTAGGCTACACTATACCAGGTATATTTCAAACAAATTAGAAATTTCGATATTACCAACATAATTTCGTCATTGTTCTAGATAGGTTCATATAGATTAATCATTGGCATGAATCTTAAATTTTAAGAAAAGTAGGCTCTTTAATTCGTCTCGGAACTTCTTGTTAGGATGCGAAATTGGTTTGACAAGATTGTGGCAAGGAATATGAGGTAAACGTTCAACGAAGGGACCAATCCTGGAAGCTGTCAAGTGATTCATTCTATTGTTCCTCAATTTCAGTGATTCTTTCTAACACTCCATAAAGGCTTTACTGCCACTTGACCTAACTATTCTAATTTTTCTCCAAATTCCTACCGTGATATTTTTTACTCTATTATTTCTTTGGTCCTGTTCTTTTCGATTATATAAGCAGTTCTCTTCTCCAGGATTACTCGCTAGGAGCCATTTTTTGTAAGCCTTCTTTTAATTTCACAAGCAGACATCACTATGTCATTCCATCAGTATTTTCACTTGTTCCTGTCTTTACACACGGTTGTCCCAACACATAGGACTACCTTTGCTATTTATAGTACTGCATCCCTGTATCTTGACTAGTCTGTCTAATGTCCTGCAATTCTTTACCATCTACTCTTTGGAATTAATCCATATTATATTTTTGCCTAAGTTCCTTATCCTGGAAATTTTAAACCCTAATCCGTCTGCAAACAGCCCTCTCTTTCTGCACTTTAGGTCTAACTATGCTCAGTTCACAGTAGAACAGTTTGTGGTCTGTTTCATTTAAGAAAAAAAAACGGAATACCCTTCAGTTACTTATCAATTTACCAAATTCAAAGTCAGTAATGATATAGTCTATTACTCACCTGGTTCCTCTACCCTCCCTTGTGTATCTGTGAATCTCCTTATGCTTCGAGAATGAGTTCGCCACAGACAACATCATGCTAGCACAGAAGTCCAATAAACATTTTCCATTGCCTCCCTATCCCCTTCTCCACTTACCCATAACCTTTTCATACTCCTCAATTCCATTTATATGCTAGCATTGAAAACCCCCATCAGTACTACACTACCCTTACTGTTAACTCTCACTACTACATCACTCAGTGCCTTATAAGTCTATTTCATCCTGATTCGTCCCTTCGCATGGAGTGTACACTGAAACAATCCTGACCGATTTCCTGACATTTCCAAATCTATCCACATTAATCGTTCATTTACGTACGTAGCGGTACCTTACATAAATTATGCGAAGCTCCCAGGTTTTCTGGACATACAGCCTTACTCCCCACATTGTCCTTCATCGTTTTACACCTGACAGGTGTACCTTGGATCTCCTCTCTCCCTTTCTGAACTTCACTAATACCTAGAATATTCAATCCCATCCTACTTGCTGACTCAGTTAGCTCTGCTTTCCTCTTTCCATAACCACCCTCGATATTAAAAGCACCCTATCGATTACCAGTTCGATTGCCTGTTCGTTTCCAAGGAGTCCCTAATCTATCAGATGAGAGTGGGACTCCATCTCTCCCATAGGTTCGAGGCTTAATGAAGACCTTTTTGGCACTCTTAGAGATTACAATTGAAGCGAGTTGCTAGCCTTACTTACGCAGGGCCGCTGAGTTTCACCCCAGGAAACAAACAAGTAAGTTGTTGATCATAAGGAGGGCCACGACACAAAATATGCCCAAGATACCGACTCCTTTTCGATAGTAACTGGTATCCTGTCAGAACCACTTACCAGACCACTCAGCCATTGCCCATGGTTCACGAACTAGGACGTGACTACATTTTATGTCCAATCGATTGATGCACTATTGAATAAAATCGAATCATACATTAAAAAATTGTAGGTATTTATCTAAATTTAACGGGGGGGGGGAAATAAGTATTATGTAACAGTTATTTTACTCATATTTTATTCAGAATAACTAAACATATAGACAGAAAATAAAGGGCTTAAGACCCATCTTTATGGGAACTTATTTCTTCATTTTGACACAGAATAATTTCCCTAAGTTTGGCTAGACCATTTTGAAGCACCCTATGTACAGTATGTCAATTTACTATAAATTTTGAAGGATGGTGTTTTCGTGGCATTGTTGAATAATGTGTGAATATTAAAAAATGATACAGGATATCTTTTGTCGGAATAAACTGCTGCTCTTTCAATCACAAAACACAAACACAGAATTAGGAAATGGGCAAGGGGGCGAGATGTCTTCTTCTAGCACTTTCTCAAGACTAGTCTACTGCAGTCTGACTGGAAGAGTCATCCACTCGGCGCGCATGAGAGATTTTCCTTTGCGTTGCAAGGTAAGTAGAATGGAATGCTGCGTAAGGGAAGGAGAACTCAGAATGGGAGGTGCGATGCTAGGTATTAGGGAGGGGGAATGAGGCTCGGTGCTTGTGCGTGCAACTGTTAGTGCGGGTAGCCTATCGTGTAGCCTGCGTAGCTACCGTTATGTTGATTTGAAAAGTACATACGTCAAGGTTATATCAATTAACCGTTTCTTTCATCAAACATTCGAACTGCTCAGAATTAGGGCCTCTACAAATTGAATAAGTTTGAAGTTAATATAGATATTTTTTTAAATAAAAAAAGGCTATTGAAAGATGATCCTTCTATGAAAAATGTTGAATTTCGAAATACAAATAGTTTACAATGAAGCTACTATTACAAGGGTTATTGCACAGAAATTTCGAAATTCTCCGGTTATTAGTTTTGTCGTGACGTATGTACCTTTAACCCTCAAAGTAGACACTTTGAAGCCATGCCCTGAACTAACGAACAGTCCATATTTTACAAAAGTGGCATATAACAAGTCCCAAAGACCTATATAACAGATTAAGAAGAAAAAATAAAATAAAATCAATATTCTATTTTTCGGTAGCACAGCCTTAAGTTATGAGATCACATTTTGTCCATGTGTGTGTGTGTGTCCCTAATCAAATCTAAACGGCTGGAGTGATTTTAAAAGAGACTGGGTAAGGTCATAGGCCTAGTACTATTTTGTCCCACCTCGACCGTGCCTTTCAAAGTTGAATACGTTTCACCAATCCAACATGGTGGCAGCGTGGAACAATTAACCGGCATTCTACATATCCGCAACTATTACTGATATCACCCTAACATTTTTCATGGTGATAGAGATAACTACGGTAAGTTCAACTATGTGATGGTTGAAAGCATGGCGGCCAAGCGAAGTTAAAATATTTTAATTGAATTTCATCGAGATTTAATTAAACGAGCGCAGTGAAACTTCACACCTTATATCTTATATCACCCTGAAATGTTGTATAGTGATAAGGAATACAAAGGTACGTTCAGCTATGAGACGCTCAAAAACATGTTAAGTACAAATCCGATATGGTGGCCAAGCAAAGTTAATATATCTAAATGGCATTTTCTCGATATTGAATCAACCGATTGCAGATAAACTTGGCCACCATTTTGTTTTTGTAATTATCAGGATTTTGAAAGTCATATGTACGTACTTATTTAATAGTCCTCTATCACCATACAAAATTTCAGTTTGATTGCTTAAATAGTTTCGGAGATATTGAGAACCAGTCAAATATATCGCACGGTCACCATGTTGTGTTGTTTTATGTATAGGTTATAGAATTACACACCAAATGAATATTATAATGATGGTTCATTAAACCAACCTTCATTTCGATCGCTTCCTTAGGACGCGAGAAATAAAAAACCTGATTTTTTAATTTCACCAATCTGTCATTCTTAAGTGCTAATAAAAATTGAATTAAATTAGATGCCTGTATATTAAGCCTTGTATGATGCGTTACCTGCCAAGTTTCACTGAGCTCGGACTATTAAAACACGAGAAATATCTATGCAAATATTTCAGTCTTGCGGCACCGTTATGTTGGTTTTGTGTTCATCAGATTATTGAAAGCCAGATAGTTGAACTTATTTCAATGGTCTCTACCAACATACAAAATGTCATTTAGACGCAGTGGATTTGTAGATATTGAGAACCGGTAGAATAATTTGGATGACCATGACCATGTTGGATTGTGTTATATGTAGGCCACAGAATTGTGTATTTGTGTACAATTAGTTGAGGATTATTGCGTTGGTTCATTACACAAACTTTCACTTCGATCGCATCATTAGGGCAAACAAAAACTTGATTTAAATTTTTGCACAGCCGCCATCTTTAGTTTATTAAAACAATTCAATTAAATTAGATGGCAGAAGTATTTACCGTACCAAGTTTAACTGCGCTCGGATAATTAAATCGCGAGAAAATGCCATTTTAACTTCGCTTGGCCGCCATGTTGGTTTTGTACTCAACAGGCTTTTAAATGTCAAAATAGATTTATTATTTATTTAGCGTATGGCTTTTAGTGCCGGGAGTGTCCGAGGATATGTTCGGCTCGCCAGAGTTTGTAGCTGCTTCTATGCGGACACCCATAGGGTGAGCTACAAGTACCGTGTGGATGAGATGAAATGAATGAAGATGAATGAGCAAGTTCAATTTCAAGTATCTCCCACTTTGGCTGCCAGATGCCACTGACACCTAGCGACGAACGTTGGACTTGATAGAGTGTTTCTAGCGAAATAAGGGCATGGTGGCGCAGTTGACCTCTCACCAAGGCGGACCATGTTCGATTCCCGGTCAATGCATGTGAGATTTTCGAAGTGAAATGCCATGTCCTGTTGTTGGGATTCCACGTAAAAAGGAGATCCCGTGGCTCATGATCACATGATTAACGGTCACGTAAAACTAAAAACTACCGGCCGCGTTGGCCGAGAGCACTGATGCGCTACCTCATCCCTTGCTGGCATCAGGAGAGCGTGGGTTCGAATCCCATCTCGGCCGTCCAGAAAATGGTTTCCGTGGTTTCCCCATTTTCATCACCAGGCAAATGCTGAGACGGTCCTTTCAATATGTCCACGGCTGATTTCCTTCCAATATCCCTTCCCTGACCCATCCTGGAAAGGAAAGTACATGGCGATTGGCTGCATTAATAAAATTTAAAGAAACTAAAAGCTTCCTTCTAACGAAATATAACCTACAAATTTGGCTACACACTACCAATTGTAGTGGTAGGTTCATTTTCATACCATAAATCTATGACATGGGCCCGCCGACTTTACTTCCCGTCCGAAGGAAGGTATACTGAAGGATTTTAACGCTTAAAAATCTGATGACTTCGGCTGGGTTTGAGCCCGCGATCTTGGGCATACAGTTCAACATGCTACCGACTAAGCCACCGAAGCCGAAGGTGAAGTTTTCTTGGTATTCTCTATCCATTTCAGGGTGATATCAGCAACAGTTTCGGAGATATAGAATGCCGGTGAAATATTTCACGCGACTGCTATGTTGGATTGGTGAAACGTAATAAAATTTGAAAGGCAAGGTCGAGGTTGTACGAGATAGTATTTTGTCATTACCGAGTTTCATGAAAACCGCTCCAGGCGTTTAGACGTACACGATTTCCCGCAGTTTATTCACTAGGCCAACTTTCGGTACGTCAATAATAGGAAGGGAGCTCTTAGTTCCCCCAGCATACGAGTGCAACCCCAGCGGTGGTCCGGGCAGAGGTTTTAATCCCTACCATTTGTTAGAGAAGTGTGTTAATAAATGATGCATGTAGGCTAACATTTATTTCAGGTAGTTTCAGCCATTCTCTTCATTGAGGAACTAAGAACTCACATGGTGATAGACGAACAAGGGTCCGCTGAATCCGACATCCTGGCCATGTTTTACAGCTTATCGCCAATTTGGTATACGAAACATTCCAAAAGTTGATTAATGGAGTCATATTGATTCAACAAGCAAGTTAGTAGCCACAAGAAACAATGATTCACCAATAACCTTTGAAGAATGAGAATCCCGAGGCAAACAGGATAAAAGGCAAGAAAGGAATATGAGTCATATACTGGCATTTGAAAATTTCCGTAATAGCGTGGAAACGGAAGACAACAAGTATTGGTCAAAGGAGGATAAAATACATAGGAAGCTTAAAAAAACGACTTTGGAAAAAGTAAGTGGAAGTATTGGAACGAACAGCTCATAAATCTGTGACCGCTACTTACTAGCAGTGAGCTCCTGGGTGAGATTCTACTCTGGTGGTGGTAATGACATCGATGATGGTTGGAGAAGTTTTCAAGAATAGGCATATTCTATGATATATAAGATCGATGAAACTGCCCACTTTAGTTATTTCTGGAGAAGAACACTTGACTGCAGCCATAACATAACTCATTCATATGGATGCACAGGCTTAAGATTCAATTGCAGGTTTGAATATTTGTTCTCTTGCGATTCAGCTCCTCAGCGACAAGTGCATGCTTTATTTTCAAGTCAGCAGTCTACCTAGCGTCTTGAGTGACAGTACAGTATCAGGAGAGTTTTAGTATCCACCAAAATCAGAACCATTTTAATGGAAACAAATTCGATCAGGTACTACTGTACTGTAATTCAGGCTGGATGTTTCATCGTTAAAATTTAGTCAGAGCTAGCACCACACTTTCAGAAATGAAGTAGGTACCCTAACAAATAACATTGTGGCTCAATATTAAAGGCGTTGGGTTCCTAATTGGAAGAGCCTAGATCCGATACCTAGTAGAGGATATGTGATAGGACGTCCCGATTTAGCGGGAAGAGTCGTTCTCTTTATAATATCTTTCTTGAAGTTTTCAAATGTTTATAGGGACAAAAAATAGTCCCAAATCTTATGTTCAAATTATCTTGACAATTTTACCACTTTTAACTTACTTTTCATACATCTTTTTGAATTTATTATTATTTTTATGTTTATGGAGAATTTAATTTAACTTTATAGCGGAATATGCTAGAATTTTACTTATAAGAATATTATTTTGTGTTATATTTGGATCCAGTTGTTCTTCAGTCAACTTGGTGTCTCAGACTTAGACCGATGTGCAATTGAACATCTTTATTTACTATCGAGTTATTGCCATATTATAGTTTCAAGTTGTTAATATTTGATAATATTTCAAGTCGAGCATAATCTTTATTCTGTGAAGCTACTACCCTCACAAGTACATGCCGCGCAAGGATCCATTGGAATCACATAGGGCCTACACTACGAAGTGTATCTCCATTGTTACCCCTTTTTGTCCCGATTGGCCTGCCATCTACATTCGATTAAGAAAGCAAATGGGCGCATAGCTTGAATTAGCCGGAATTAGCGTGTCCGGAATCGCAATATCTACTGTTAGCATAGCCTTCTATACGTACAGGCCGTGGCATTACGCTTGGCAACGCCGGCCACCTGCCATTTAGTAGGCCTAGAGCAAGCAAAAAGTAATTGCTGAGCTTCTATGGCCAAGATCGCGGGTTGAAACCCGGCCGAAGTCGTCGGATTTCTTAAGAGCGTTAAAAATCCCTCCGTATGCCTTCCTTCGGAGTGAAAGTAGGCCGGCGGGCCCATGTCATAGATTTATGGCATGTAAAAGAACCTTCCATGCGGTGGCTTCTACTATCCAAGTTCGCGGCTAGGTGTCGTTGATGATAGCATTTGGTAGCAAAAGTAGGAACTACTTGAAATTGATCGTCTGAAGTCCTTACCTGATTACAGATAACACACACTAATACAGCCATCACTATTAACACCGGTTATCAGACAGATTCTACACACACCCAAAGTACACGGGGCTACATGACCGCGTAGTCGTAGCCCCTACTGAGGAACCAACCAAAGTAATTGCTAAAGTAATTGACGCGAAATGTTTCCGAAAATACAACAGATCATAACCTTCGCCAAATCCACACATAAATATCACAAACAAAGGTTAAATATTATCATGCCATGGACTGCCAATTCCCTATAAGGTAATAATAAAATGCTTTCTTGTAGCCTACCTCAATACCCCAGTGTCTGAAATGTTCACGTCTCACTGCTTTGCTCACGGACGCACTCAGGTTTTTTTTTTTTTTTTTTTTTTTTTTTTACTATTCTATCAAACTTAGAATAGCTTTGATATTAAATCGGTCACATTTTGTCCACATAGTCACAATGCGTATATTGGTCTCCAAGCTTAGTGTTGACAATCTAACAAGAATGTTCCACTGGTTACATAAGAATGCACTTGCCAACTGAGAAGAGTTCATAAATATACAGGAAAATAGAGGTCACTTGAAGATGTATACCCAAAACGAAATTACTAGACACTGAAAGCCCTTCCCGCTGTAAATGACCAAAATATGCATCACCAACTTCCATTCCCTTTCCCTTTCTCTACAAACCAATACAAAGATGAGAATTTAAAACCTTACCTACACTGTGTGAAACATTACCACATACATACAATAATTCTGAGCTCAAATGGTGCACTAATACTGAGGTAGGAAGGGATGTTCGGAAACTTGCAGGGCTCTGTATTTTCTGTTAATTTAGGAGATCTCAGAGTCAGTTTTGTAGCTGTGACATATGGTTGTATCCAATTTTCAAAAGCTATTACGTCCTTCCTTCAAAGTGGTTTAAACTAACACTTGAAGTTGGAACCAATCGTGGAATGGCATGAATCCAATCCTGTTCCTTACCTCGTCTTTAGGGAAGGAAAACGTAGTAACGTAACCATTTAATTTCACAGCACTGGCATAATTTGCCTCACAGCAAGGCACACAACACTTCCTAAGCATCTTGAAATATTTTAATAAAATATTAGTGAAGAATGTGTTTGCTAACCAGGCATTGGTTATACATACAACTTACCACAGTAAATATTCACTTCTACAACTTTCAGCAGCTCTGATTTACCATACTGTATTTATCAACAAAAGTTAGCACGTGAGTTTAGCGTGTTTACGCTCCTTACGGCCGCCTCAGAGTGTTGCCAATTCTACCAACAGCATGTCTTGTACGTATCAGCGTTGTTAGCTGTGTTGATATAGGCCTAGTTCTCTTCGTACACGTTAGGGAGTGGTATCTATCAGACTGATTTCCACACCAATCACACTGGTCCATGGTCGGTTTATGAAATGTCTTGTTCACGCACACCTTATGATGAAACACGGGCACCATGTGTCTCTGGCCGTAGTGTGCATCTTTCCTGGCGTTGGACGTCATTGCCTCCGTCACGTAAAACTATCAAAATATTTTTCTTGTCGAGCAGCGTCCGCAGCAATGAAAATTTTAAGTCTACGGTAGTTTACTAAATTCCTGTATTCTTCAGGGCAATATTCCAGATCTTTGGATGGAAGCCAAACTCAAAGTGTTATACAAAGTAAAAGGCGATTCAAGTGATCCCAATTCATATACATGTATCGCATTGGGATGTGCCCTTTTCATAACACGTATGAAGCTTCTAGTAAAGAGAATTTTGAAAATAGTGGATCGACAAATTACAGATGAACAATTTAGTTTTCGTCCGGGAAGTTCTACACTACAAGCAACGAGATGTTTACTTGATGAAATATGTTGTTTGAGTCTTCAGTCTTTTGACTGGTTTGATGCAGCTCTCCATGCCTCCCTGTCCTGAGCTAATCGTTTCATCTCTACATAATTACCACACCCTACATCCGAGGCAATCTGTTTAACATATTCTAACCTTGGTCTACCCCTACAGTTCTTGTCCTCGACCCTTCCTTCCATAACTAAGCTTGCTATTCCTGGGTGTCTTAGTATGTGTCCTACCAACCTATCTCTTCTCTTCATTAGCAGTCGCCAGAAACATCTCTCCTCTCCCACTCGCCTTAATACCTCTTCGTTTGTAACCCTATCTACCCATCTGATCTTCATCATTCTCCTGTAACACCACATTTCAAATGCCTCAATTCTCCTCTTTTCTGCTGCACCAATAGTCCAAGTTTCACTTCCATAGACAGCCACGCTCCAGACAAAGGCTTTCAAAAATGACTTCCTAATACCTAAATCTATATTCGATGTCAACAGATTCCTTTTTTGTAGAAAGGCTTTCCTTGCCTGAGCCAACCTACTTTTTATATCCTCTTTGCTTCGTCCATCACTGGTTATTCTGCTTCCTAAGTAACAGAAGTCTCCTACTTCCTTCAGCTTTTCACCTGCCAATTTGATCTCCATAGAGGTTTCTGATTTATTTCGGCTGCATTCCAGTATTTTTGTTTTACATTTATTAATTTTCATCATGAAGTCCTTCCGTAAGACGGAATCCATACCATTCAAAAACTCATTCAAATCCTCAGGCTTGTCGGCCAAGATGACGATGTCATCAGCAAATCTCAGAGTTGAAATTATTTCTCCTTGAATCTTCACTCCCACTTTAAATTTTTCTCCGATTTCCTTCATTGCTTGTTCAATGTAAAGATTGAAAAGTATGGGTGATAAGTTGCAGCCTTGCCTTACACCTTTCATAATACCAGCTTCTCCCTCATATCCTTCAGCTCGAATGACTGCTGTCTGGTTTCTGTATAGATTGTATATCACCCTCCTATCCCTGTACTTTATTCCAATCGATTTCAAAATGTCAAACAATTTAGTCCAATCAACGTTATCAAAAGCCTTTTCTAAGTCTACAAATGCCATGAACGTTCTCTTATCTTTCCTTATTCTACCTTCCAAAATCAGCCTAAGACTTAGTACTGCTTCCCTTGTTCCTACATTTCTCCTGAAACCAAACTGGTCTTCACCCAACTCCGTTTCTATCTGGCTTTCAATCCTCTTGTAAATTATTCTAGACAGGATCTTTGAAGCATGAGTAATCAAGCTGATTGTACGGTAATCTTCACATCTGTCAGCTCCCACTTTCTTTGGTATAGGGATGATAACATTCTTCTTGAAATCAGGGGGTACCTCACCTGTCTCATAAATCCTACACACCAAGTGAAATAACCTGATCAGACCTTCATCTCCTATGCAGCGTAGCAACTCAATCGGTATATCATCTATGCCTGGTGCTTTGTTCCTGCCTAAGTCCTCTAATGCTCTGTCAAATTCTGATCTCAAAATTAAATCTCCTTTTGCATCCTCGTCAATTTCCTCCTCCCTTTCCATTACATGATTCTCAATCTCCTTTCCCTTATACAAGCACTCTATGTAAGCTTTCCATCTCTCAACCTTTTCTTCCCTATCTCTTAGAGGCTTTCCATTTGTGTCCCTAATATTACAGCACTTAGTCTTCTTTTACCCAAAAGTATTCTTAATCCTTCGATAAGCTGTGTCTACTTTTCCTAATTTCAGACACTTTTCTATACCTGTACATTTCTCTTTCAACCATTCTTCTTTCGCTTCCTTGCACTTCTTGTTAACCTCATTTCTCAGACGTCTGTATTCTGCTTTCCCCTCTTCATCTCTTAGATTCTTGTGTCTCCGCCTTTCATCCATCAATTCTAGTATATCCTGAGTGATCCACGGTTTTCTACCTATTCTTTCTTTCCTACCAATGTTTTCTTCTGCCGATTTTGTTATTTCATTCTTCAAAAATGCCCATTCGTCTGCAATTGAAGTTTGTTTAGGGGTTTTGATTAGTCCTTCCTTTATACTCTTCTTGAATCTTTCGTTCACATCCTTTACTTTCAGTCTGTCTATTGCCCACCTTTTTGGCTTTTGACTTTTTTTCAGTTTCTTCAACTTTAATCTGCATTTCATTACAACCAGATTGTGGTCAGAGTTTATGTCAGCACCAGGATATGTTTTACAATCCAAAATCTGGTTTCGAAACCTCTGCTTGACCATAATGAAGTCGATTTGGTAACGCCCTGTATCTCCTGGTCTCATCCATGTGTATATTCTTCTATTGTGGTTATTGAATAAGGTGTTAGCTATGACCAACTCATGTTCGGTGCAGAATTCC